>CM055122.1:1077180968-1078577843 GCA_029206835.1 Rana muscosa
AGCGACTGACGTCTGCCCGTCAGAAAGTCACACTGCATGGGTTCCTCCACAACCGGGCAATTGGCTGCAATATGTCCCGCTTGCCGGCAGCGGTAGCAAACGATCCTTCTTGCGGCCTCTTGAGCCGCTGATTTCCCAGGCTGTTCTCGCCAAACTTGGGGTAGAGCTCCCACCCTCTCACTCTCTCCACCCTCACCCCTTGGAATCCTCTTATCCGCCCCTGGGGATGGTCTGGTCTTAGGGTGGAAAGTCCGAGTGTCTCTGGAAGAGGCCGTCAGGTTCTCTGTAGCCAAGTATTTCTCCACACGATCCACAAGACCATCGGCCATCTCTGGGTCTCCATGGCTTACCCACTTTTGGATGGCAGTAGGAAGAGCTCTCAAAAACCGATCCATTACAACACGTTCCACAATCTTTGGTGCGGACAAAGTCTCTGGCTGTAGCCACTTTCTGCTCAGGTGAATGAGATCATACATTTGAGACCTGGGGGGTTTTCCAAGCTGGAAAGTCCAGTTATGCACACGCTGAGCCCGGACAGCCTGGGTGACACCCAGCCTTGCCAATATTTCAGCTTTTAGCATCACATAGTCTTTTGCTTGGTTAGGCTCTAGGTCATAGTAAGCTTTCTGCGATTCACCAGTTAACAGAGGAGCCACCAGTCCAGCCCACTGCTCCTCAGGCCACTTTTCTCTTTCAGCGGTCCTTTCAAATGTGGTCAAAAATACCTCTGGATCATCCTCTCCAGTCATTTTTGTCAATAAACGACTCACCCCAAAGGACGCGGTATTAGTGGGACGGCTTTCCTTACTGGTCTGCGGACGTTGCTGCATTACTGCTTCCATCTGTTGTTGTAGTCTCTGCTCTTGCTTCTGCAACAGGTCTATGAAGCGGGCCTCAGATTGCTGCTGGGCTTGTTGCTGAGCCTCCAGACTCTGTTGCAAAGTTGCGTTTGTCTGCTGCTGGGCTGCAAGGCTCTGTTGATGAGCTTGCTGCTGGGCTGCGAAGTTCTGTTGTTGAGCTGCAAGGCTCTGTTGATGAGCTGCAAGGCTCTTTTGCAAACCTGCATTTGTCTGCTGTTGATTGGCATTTGCTAGAGCCAGCTGCTTCAGTATCTCCTCCATGCTGGCTTAAAAAAAAAGTGCCACTGGTTCTCCACCAACTGTGAGGGGGTTAGCTCGGCAGCGGGTGTGTGTGACCCCCGAGATGGGCTCCCCACACAAAAACAGGCCCAGCAAACGGAGGTTGTGGTTTTCAAAATCAAAAAGGTGCGGTTTATTTTCTAGTTACAGTGACAAAACACAGCAAAGCAAAAGAAACATAAACAAAATAAATCCTGGTCAACTTGACCTCTGACTAAACATACAGGTTTCCTAACTAACAACTGGGATCAGCCTAGTGCTGTCCTAGTCCCTAAGTCCCTGGTTTTAAATGTCCAAGCAAATAGCCACACAGGCTTTGTCTCACCGCACAGGGGTTCACTCTCCCTAGACAGTCCACACAGGTCTGGGTCCAGGCATGAGCTAACATCTAATGAAGCTGGGAGTTCTTATAGAGGCCTAAATGAGCTGACAAGCTTCAGCTGGTCTCATCAACTCCCTGTCTGCACGACGCCCCACACTCTCCCTAGAGGTATGAGTCATCCATGAGCCCACTAGCCTCAGCTGGGCTTATACAACTCTCCACCTAGTTGTATAAGTCGGCGTAAAGCCTGAATCTGGGCGAAATATATCTACCCCCCTGGATGCAACCAGGTGACTTTACCTTCCTGCTGTCACAATATATATATATATATATTGATATACAGTGCAATTTGGCAATTATCAGCAGTACAGTATTTGTACCATCAGCAATAAAGTAGCATGTTGGCCAGTATTTTCAGAGTATACCATTCAAAAGGCATGGAGTGTAATCCTAATTCTATAAATACAGTATATAATTAATGGCCAGAAAGAAATATAACTGTGCATTGCAGTTAGGCAAAGCCAAGAGGGAATGCAGTGTTGTTGTGGTGACAAATTCTTTTAAAGTACCTTTCATATTTCTGGTCTGGACACTTGCAAAATCATAATATCATAATACAACGTAAACAAATAATTATTTTATATTGACAACATGTAAGCATAATAACATAATAATACATAGTAATACCAAACTTTTTGGACCATATAGACGCTGTATATATAAAACATTCATAATTATCACAGCATGGTACAGAAAAAAATAGATTATGATAATCCTAAGATATAAACATGTTAGTAGCATCAAAATATCTTGACGCATTTCGTGGAAGACCTCTACTCATCAGGAGCAAAGTTCCTGTAATTTTACAGGAGCTATACTTTTATTATAGCTCCTGTAATTTTACAGCAGTAGCACTTTTTTTTCTCTACAATAAGGTGGCATTCACACTATTCCTTCCATTTTTGCAACACAATTTTGTTGGCTAAAGTAAGCTGTACTGAGACAGCTCATTTATCAAGAATAGGCTGGCGGTGCTTTAAAAATTACCCACACTTACAGTAATGTTCAAAATAATAGCAGTCCAACATCACTAACCAGATCAATCGCTGATTTGGTATAAATTATACTTCTACATGGCAAATAATTGACTTGTAGGTATAGTAGAGTAATAGAAAACCAACAGACCCAACAGTCATGACATGCATGTTAACGTAAAAGAAAAGAGGGTTGGGACTTTGTGTGAAGCATGCTGTTAAAAAGGTTACAAATATGCCTGGTTAGTAAATTGTAATGATATTAAAACCACTATATCATAATACAATGTAAACAAATAATTATTTTATATTGAATACAATTTATTTTATACACACATATAAGAATAATAGCATAGTAACATAATAATACATAGCAATACCAGACTTTTTGGACATTCATAATTATTACAGCATGGTACAGACATTTTCTTTTTACTGATGGTCTTTCACCACTGTGCCTTGGGTCTTACCACCTCAGCTCCCTGGCCCTCAACCCTCATTGCTTCAAACCTAGACTCCTAGTTGATCTGTAAGCAGGGTGGGTCTTTCTTCTTTTACCTTCTTCCACTCCCACATCCCCCTCTCTTATATTGAGACCTATTGTTAATTACAACTATCCATTAATATCTTTAGATATATATATATACACCACATTTGCTCCTGAGTGGAGGTCTTTTTGAGAAATGCGTCAAGCTATTTTGATGCTACTAAGGTGTTTATATCTTAGGATTATCATAATCATTTTTTTTTCTGTACCATGCTGTAATAATTATGAATGTTTTATATATACAGTGTCTATATGGTCCAAAAAGTCTGGTATTACTATGCTTATACGTGTTACATGTATGGAATACATTTTAATCAATATAAAGTAATTCTTCTTTTACATTTTATTATGATATCGTTTTTTTAATATCATTACAATTTACTTGTCAGACATATTTGTGACCTTTTTAACCGCATACTTCACACAAAGTCCAAACCCTCTTTTCTTTTAAGTTAGTCTTGCAATTTAGGGATGGAGGCAACCGACTACCTTGTCTTAAGCCTCATATAAAGTTCCAACATTACCATTTCTTTATCATGACATGCATGTTGCTGAATCTGTGTAATTGTATCATTAATTGAAAGGGGCGTGTTCAAAATAATAGCAATGTGAAGTTCAATAAGTGAGGTCATTCAGTGTGCGAAAAAAACAGGTGGTCGATTTAAGGACGAAGGCAGCAAATGCTGTATATGCTGAGTATACTGCATTTCTCTCAGAAAAATGGTACGTTCCAGACACTGTTCAGATTGATTAAACAGTTGATTGGCGAGGGTAAGACAAGTAAAGAAGTGCAAAAACTAATAGGCTGCTCAGCTAAAGTGATCTCAAATGCTTTAAAATGGCAAACAAAACCAGAAAGACAAGGAACAAAACGGAAAACTACCATTCAAATGGATTGAAGAATAGCCAAAATGGCAGATTTAGGCAATGATCAGCTCCAGGGCGATCAATGAAGGTCTAAAGTTACCTCTGAGTACTGTACAATTAGAAGACGCCTATGTGAAGCCAAGCCCCATTGTTGAAAAGACGACATGTGCTGAAGAGGTTACAATTTGCCAAAGAACACATTGACTGGCCTAAAGAAAAATGGCGCAACAGTTTGTGGACTGATGAAAGCAAGATTGTTGTTATTGGGTCAAGGGGCCACAGACAGGTTTTTAGACAACCCCATAACACTGAATTCAAGTCACAGTACACTGTGAAGACATTGAAGCATGGTGGGGCAAGCATCATGATATGGGGATGTTTCTCATACTATGGTGTTGGGCCTATTTATCGCATACCAGGGATCATGGATCAGTTTGAATACATCAAAATACTTGAAGAGGTCATGTTGCCTTCCTGCTGCCAAAGAGAAAAAGCCTTTGAAATGGGTGTTTCAACAAGACAACGACCCCAAACACACCAGTAAGCGAACAGTATCCTTGTTCCAGACCAACAAGATTAACCACTTGCCGACCGTATACAGTACATATAGGGTGGCAAGGCGGCTCTCCTGCGCAGGATCATGTACCTAGTACATGATCTGTGCTCCCAGCAGTGCTGTGATTCGGTGCAGAACAGATAAATCTTCAGATGCAGGCCAATGATCAGAACCAGAATTGCACCCAGTAAAATGAAATCAATCCCACCCACCATCAGTGCTCCACTAAAGTTTTTCAATATCCGAGGCATGTAGCAATGCCGTTAGCCTCAATGCCCGACGTGTTCACACATCACACACAGTCTAAGGGTAAAACATATCCCTTATCTGACTTCTACACATGCTCATCTGAGTTTGTGGTATACCGTATAATACAGTATATTAGAGAGTGAGAGCTACAGTATCTCACACGAGTACACACCCCACACATTTTTGTAAATATTTTATTAAATCTTTTCATGTAACACTGAAGAAATTACACTTTGCTACAATGTAAAGTAGTGAGTGTATAGCTTATATAACAGTGTAAATTTGCTCAAAATAACTCAACACACAGCCATTAATGTCTAAACCGCTGGTAACAAAAGTGAGTATACCCCTAAGTGAAAAAATAACGTATATGCTGAAGCATGGGGGCTGGGGTTGACAGTGGGCGCGTCGCCCCTATGCTTCAGCATATATATTTTTCACTTTTCTTGGCAGAGATTTCTTCTGCAATATCAATCAATAGAGGAATCTGATAGCTTCTTTTTTTATTGTTCAGCCCATGGGCTAAATGAAAAAAAAGAACATTGCATGTATACCCATCATTAGAAGTGGGTGGATGCAGGGCGGTATATTCTAATGGTGGGCATACCACACACTTTTTCTGGCAGAGATTTCTTTATCTACATCGATGGATGTGAATAGAGGATTCTGTTCCCCAGGCTGCATGAAAAAAAAAAAGAACATACAATATATGCCCAACAAGGACCAGGAATGTACTGGTACGTCGCTGGCTTTTGAGTGGTTTTACTGGTATGATGCCTGCAGGCGTAGGCGTCATCTTGGTATCATTTTTTCAGCCGGCGGTCAGCTTTCATGTAAAAGCAATCCTAGCGGCTAATTATCCGCTAGTCTGCTTTTACAAGAAGTAGCAGGAGACGACTACCCCCCTCCTCCCGCCACCTTCCACAGATTTCTCAAGCTCTCCTGTCTCACCAGGGAACCAAAGAATGCAGCTGGTGGTTCTGCCAGCTAACCATAGAGCTGATCGGAGACTGGAATGGCTCTAATCATCTTTATGGGCTAAGAAACCGAAAGCTACGAGCATTTCATCACTTTGGTTTTGGTGTGGTCAGATGCTTTAAGGGCAGAGGAGAGCTCTAGATTCAAATAAACCCCAATGTTTAAAAAAAAAAAAGTACCTGTCACTGCCTATTGCTAAGTGGCCTATCATCCATGTGTGCACGGTGTTCACTGCACACAGGCCCCGGGGGGGGGGCCCACTGTGACCCACACTGCACCCATGGATGATCCCATGGTTGACAGTCAGGGATGATCGGTGTGGCGGGAGAACAGCTGCAAACACCGATCTCCCTGTATAGCCTTCATTGAAGCAGCTGACAGCTGCTTCTCCTCCTCTCCCTCTTCTAGCTGTCAGTTAAAATGCCATACAGGGAGATCTGTGCTTGCAGCTGTCCCACTCCCATACTGATCATTCCAACTGTCCACTGTGTCCTCCTCCTCCTTCAGGCTTCGGCCCACCTCTGTGTCCTCCTTCTCTTTTGGGCTACAGCCCCCCACCGTGTCCTCCTGCTCCGCCCCCCCCCTCGTGTTCTCCTCCTCCCCCAGCCAAGTTGTCATGCTCCAACTCCGCACCCCCTATTTGATTTACAGGCCCCTTCCTTTTCTGAATTGGGCACAGTGAGCGATCACTACCAATTGCTCCTATGCGCTCTGATAACTGAGCATAGTAAACGATGTTTACTTTGGTTCAGTTTATGAATGGACTGGAGCCTCTGTCTCCGGTTCATTCATCTTCAATGCTGAGGCTGCTGAGAAAGGGACTGGGGAATCTCTGTCCTCAGTCCCTTTCCCTGTCTCAAAGGGGAAATGTCAGGGGTCTGTTTAGACCCCTGATATCTCACCAAAGCCCCCCAACAGGGCTGATAAAAAAAATACAATAAATATGAAAAAAAATTATTGAAAAAAAATAAAATAAGAGAAAAACTAAATGACACCATTCCCCCCTGCACCCCCCCCCCACAACACTTTCCACTTTACCAACCCCCCACCACCCAAAAAAAAAGCATTGTGAATAAAATGTAATTGTAAAAAAAAAAAAATACATACAAATAAAAAACTACTGACACCGTCCACTGGTCCATACCCCTTGCCTGAGAAGCACTGTGAAAGAAAATATATAAAAAAAAGATTTTTTAAAAATAATAAAAAAACTAAATAGTAAAAAGTAATAGATAATAAAAACAAAAAAGCTACTGACACTGTCCACTACCGCCCTCCCAATCATTGTGAATAAAAATAAAAATAGGCGTTTCCACTTTTATGAAAAAGATCCTTAGTTGGAGAAGCCGTTTTCAAAGCCATTTTTTTAAAGCAACGGAATGCTGGGTGAGCTCCTGCACAAGAAGCACATTTGTGATAATATTAAATTCTGGATGTCGCTCACCCATAAAACTGGTGTATATACAAAATGCCTGCAGCCAATTATTAAAAGAGCGAAGCGCTGACTTGTGTCTATCGTCATTTGATTTGTCTAAATCTCGTTTATCCAATCTGTTCTAAATGACAGAAAGCAAAAGTGAAAAAATATTGATATAATCGCCTTTCCAGATTTTGTTCTTAATAGCTGGCGACAAATGAAACCCCAATGGCGATAATTCACACGCCAAAGCCTCTTTAAGGCAGTTCTCAGGAACCGTAGTAACCATAGGACACATATATAATAATAATAATAAAGGATCCTTAACCGGCAAAACAGAGTTCAATACAGGTGTCGCAATAGAGGAATCAGGCAAAGCGGACCAGACAGTTAATATACTAAAATTATATAAAAATTACTGTGCGATAATAATAAAACAGTAGCAGCCAGCACTATAATGAACAAAAAATTGCGTGAACAAAATGAAAAAGTGCAGCGCTAAAAGTTTAATATTGACATATCAACATAATATAGTGCATGGTGCAGGTTGTGACTTGCATGTACAACCAAATGACCTGAACAGCATCAACTGATTAATGACAAATTAAAGTGCATTGTGCAAAAATGTACTTTTATATATGAAACCAACATTAGCTGTATAGTCCCATTAGTGATTCAAAACACTAATTCGTTCACATATGTTTGTGAGAAGATATCCAGGAGTCTTGACTTAAGGAGTCACCACGATATGTGCATCCATCATCCAAGGGCAAAGATTATATATGCGTACCATAAGGCAGCATCAACTAAGCGTGTAGTAAGGAGAATCAAGATAGTGGTCATGAGGATGGTATCCACCAAAGGTAAAGGCGGTGCAGTTTCTCCTTCACAGCCGAACCACTTAAGGTAACATCAACCAAGCGTGTATTGGTGAGGATCAAGATGGTAATCACCAAGATGGTATCCAAAAATGATAACATTTTCCTCCACAGCAGAACCACATAAGGCAACATCAACCAAGCGTGTAGTAATGAGAATCAAGGTGGTGGTCACAGGAATGGTTTTCAAAGGTAAAGGTGGTGTGGTTTCTCCTTCACAGCCGAACCACTTAAGGTAACATCAACCAAGCGTGTAGTAGTGAGGATCAAGATGGTAATCACCAAGATGGTATCCAAAAGTGATAACATTTTCCTCCACAGCAGAACCGCTTCAGTTATAGATTGCAGCATTCATAAAAAACATAAAGCCTCCACATAGTGTAAAACCGTTTGGTTATGGATTTATTAAAAGTAGAAAGCTTACATAAATTGTGGCCTATTGAGCATCAATAAAATGTCCCCTTTTTCGTAATCACAAAAACATAGAAAAAAGAGCGCAATGGCATGGAAAGGACTCATCCAATCCGACACGTTTCATCCACAAAGACTTCATCTGTGGTATGATACCTTGAGGATTTTTTTTTCACTTTTGGAACTATAACTGTCAATTAAAGATTTAGGTAGTGACCGGTACCATTCTGAATTTTTCAGGATGTTTGTGCACATACGTATATAGTGCACATTATTCTGTACAACAATATTGCAATATTAGATTAGAATAAATTACGTGAGAGGGGATATTCAAACAATGCCCTTAAAAAAGCCTTCAAAAGCGCAAAAATCAGGTAACGTAATGAGTTACTCTTTTCACAGAAAAAAGTGGGAGAAAATACCAACCAAAAGTTGTCGTCAACATAAGGAGATTAGCCATATCTTCAAAAAATATTGGCACCTTCTTAATATGGATTCCAACCTGGCCCCTTTGTTTCTGATCACCCTTTGATCACCTACAGAAGGGCTCCATCCTTATGTGACAAACTCGTTCATAGTGAGTATAAAACAGAAAGGGATAATAGAAACAAAATCACAGGAACATTTCCCTGTGGTAACTGAGGGTACCAACCAACATATGCATACTCACAAATGTATCACACTACCCAATAGAGAGAATTTCAAACCTAAACATTATGTTAGTTGCCGCACTCCGGGCGTAGTTTATCTATTTAAACTTAAAAAAGCTGCGCAAAATATGTAAATAGTAAATCCTTAGAGTGAATAAAGGATTATCCAGAATCTAATCCTTATGATTGCAAACAAACAATGGTGACAAATTAATCCAAAAATGTGACTAAATATAAATCTGCCAAAATCAAAGAAATAGTCCTGTATATAAAAAATTAACAGAAAGTGTCCAGTAGAATGACATAAATGAATCAAGGTCTCCTCAGTTCACTGTTGGTGACTTCAAACACAAACACCAGATGAAAGAGTGCTGTTATTCTGATAGACAAAGATTCCACCACCATTAGAGATTACTGCCGCTTACCGGAACACCCGATCCCATCTGAGATCAGTAAAAGCAGATAGCTGATATCCCCTGCCAGGGTCTCTAAGAGTGGCTAGAATCTGTATTCCTCCACTAGGATTATACGCCAGTCCTCTCCATGCAACCCGAATCCAAAATGCAAATGGAAAAGAGAGCCACCATAGCGTAATCCAGTATAAAAAATGATATTTATTAAATAAAAGTTGCACTTACAATGAGATGTAATATAAAAGCGTGTGGTATGTAGTATAATAGCCGGCCGGCTAAAGACAGCCCGTTCCTTCCGGACTCTCGGTATGTTGGTGACGTCAGCACGCCGCTCCTCCCTACGCCGCTTCGTCACAAATGACGTCGTCCTGGGGCACGGGCGGCGTGCTGACCCACCGCCATATATAGTGCACACACAGCAGGGACGCCCAGATCTGATCTCCCCGCATCGCTGCCGCATGGATCGCCATTTTAGTAATGGGCAAAACTGCCCTTAAATATGGTACCCCATGCTGTACTATTCTGGCTTCATACCTCCGCGATGTATTAATACATCAGAATCGGAGGTCTACTTAAAACACTATTAAACACACACAGCAGGGACGCCCAAATCTAATCTCCCCGCGTCGCTGCCGCATGAGTCGCCATTTCAATAGTGGGCAAAATTGCCCTTAAATATGGTACCCCATATTTCACTATTCTGGCTTCTTACCTCCACAATATATTAAGTATATCGGGATCAGAGGTCTGTTTAAAACACTAATATACTTATAAAACTTCCCATATCCAAGACGGATCCTGCGGGCTGGTGGAGCCCCGCATCCATTCATCCTAGATACAGGATATTTCCTGTTAAAAGTCCGCAGACTTAAAAACACAAAAATATGACTGAAAAATACCATTAACGTTACAATAGGCTGTAAAAATGTATATCCCATTAGTTAAGGGCCCCTACTGGATATAACATGTAGTACATAATGTAGTTTATCTATTGTCATGTGACTGTTATTATGTTGGCAAAACTAAATTGGAGTTTTGGCATCAAATTTACCAACACTTGACCAGTACTGTATGAGCAAGAAGGATCCAGACCTGCCCCTTGGGAGGCATAGTTCGCTTGTACATGGCAATGCCATCCCAAGGGTCAAATTACTGGCTTTGGATTATACTTATGCTAACCCCCGAGGGGGAGACTTCAATAAACTATTACTACAGAGTGAACTAAGATGGATATTCCATTTACAAGCTACTAGGCCACCAGGTCTCAATGAGGCATTACATTTTAAACTGTATCTAGCAGGTTTCCAATCAGAGGTGTGTGAATTAGACTTGTAATGGGTATCCTCCCACACACGTACATCATTTTCAATTTTGTTTTCATTTATTTAGTTATTATTATTTTTTTTCATAAAATGTGGGAGTATAGTGAGTGTTATCTGTTGCTCCAAATGAAGTAATCCTTAGGGGTATAGTCTGTGGCTGTAATAGCTGGATGGTGATCCAGCTATTACAGCCACAGGCTGCTCTGGACTCTCTTCTGGCCTGGGGATACACGGTAAGGTCTGTGATTTCCCTTCCTGTTTGTGCTCCAGTTTGAACCGTAGGCAATGGCCATACGCGTGTCGGGGGCACGATGATGCGGGACGTGACTCCGCCCATCTTGGGCGAGCTTGCGCCGTGCACTATGGCACAGAGGGACCCCTGATGGATATTTTCTTGGTGCAGTGTATATACCTGCATGTTCATCATACTGACAGCTGTTTCCAGTCACCAGATAGGAGATTGGATGACTGATCATCGTATCTGTGTATTTATACACCACCTGGTGCAGCCAAATGGTAAGCACCAAGCTGGGAAGATGAGCTCTGTGTTACACTCAAGCACTTGAGGCACAGAAATAACAGGTAGATTCTTATACTCTGTTACTATGTATTAATGGTTACATGTCCTTTGGAGACATGCAGCCATCTCTCTATCTAACATGATTTGATGATAAAATGCTTTGAACTACATGATATAGTAGCCTTATAATGGCTATAATCTTACTATCTGTTTATATATACAGATCAACATGTACCATCACCCTCCTATCTGAACATATGCAAACCCTTGAGCTGCCAGACATTTATCAGCAGGAGTTCACACTCCATAGTTGTAGGGTCCTTGTCTGTGAAGTTTGGAGTGCTTAATCTCCCTCATTGTTTTTGTCTCACCCTTCTGGAGAGTTTCCTCTGTGCATTGTCCTGGCTGTGGGACCGCTGACCATCCAGCTGCCAGCCTTATGATACACCAGTGGGAGTTTTCACTTACCAGCCACGTGCAATAACCATCTGTGCAATTTTGTAAGTAAAGACCATGCAATCCTTACTAACTACATGTGAAGTAACACACATTATATATATATATATATATATATATATATATATATATATATATATATATGTATATATTGTTTCTTATGTTACTATGATACTAATATTATACATTTACATTGTAGAATCTATCACCCATATGACTTAAAAATCTCTGAAGAAGGACCTACAATGGTCTGAAACATGTAAGGTGTTGCCGTATGGTAACATGCCTGTGTTGCTAGCCCATTAGGTCTACAAGGGCAGCCACTGCCTGCAGTGGCATAGCGTGGGGGTGCAAGGGGGGCCTAGGCCCTGGGCGAAACATTTGGGGGGGCAAAATCCCACGCCAGTATGTGTCACCCTCGCTCCATACATCTAAATTTTATTTTCTGTGACCCCGCGCTCTGGTCGCCATGTTAATTCTCAGGCCGGCCCCTGGCGCCCTGTGATTGGGCAAAAGCAGTCATGTGCGGCAGGTGGGGCTGGCCTGTCCTCAATCGCGGGGGAGCGGGGCTGGCCTTTGCTGTGGCTGCTGTCTTCTCCTTCTCCTCCTCCTCCTCCTCCTCCTCCTCCTCCTCCTCCTCCTCTCCGGCCCGGGTCACCAATCATGTCCCCGTCGGGGCAGGCAGTCTGTGGCCGCCGTGACGCACCTTCTCCTCCTCTCCTCCTCCTCCTCCTCCTCCCCGGCCCGGGTCACGGATCATGTCCCCGTCAGTGTGACAGGCGGCAGCGCAGTGGCAGAGCAGATGGAAGAAAAAAAGGTAAGAGACTCACTCGGCCTGGGGGGGGTAGATATGGTCTGGGGAGAGGGAGCAGCCAGAAAGTCAGTGTATAGTGTTGTGGGTAGTGTATTGTGTATTGTGTATAGGGTATAGGGTATTGTGTGTAGTGTATTGTGTATTGTTCTGTGGGTAGAGCATTGTGTAGCGGTCAGTATGTAGTGTATTGAGTAGTGGTCTGTGGGTAGTGTATTGTGTGTAGTGTATTGTGTGTAGTGTATTGGTCTGTGGGTAGAGTATTGTGTAGCGATCAGTATGTAGTGTATTGAGTAGCGTTCTGTGGGTAGTGTATTGTGTGTAGTGTATAGTGTATTGTGTGTAGTGTATTGTGTGTAGTGTATTGTGTGTAGTGTATTGGTCTGTGGGTAGAGTATTGTGTAGCGATCAGTATGTAGTGTATTGAGTAGCGTTCTGTGGGTAGTGTATTGTGTATAGTGTATTGGTCTGTGGGTAGAGTATTGTGTAGCGGTCAGTATGTAGTGTATTGAGTACTGTTCTGTGGGTAGTGTATTGTGTATAGTGTATTGGTCTGTGGGTAGAGTATTGTGTAGCAGTCAGTATGTAGTGTATTGAGTAGTGGTCTGTGGGTAGTGTATAGTGTAGTGGTCAGTATAGCAATCAGGTAGGTTAGTGTGGTGGGTAGTGGTCAGTGTGTAGTGGTCATTGTGTAGTGTAGTGGTCAGTGTGTAGTGTGGTCAGTGTGTAGTGTAGTGTGTAGTGGTCGGTGTGTAGTGTAGTGGTCAGTGTGTAGTGTAGTGGTCAGAGTTTAGTGTAGTGTGTAGTGGTCATTGTGTAGTGGTCATTGTGTAGTGTAGTGGTCAGTGTGTAGTGTAGTGTGTAGTGGTCGGTGTGTAGTGTAGTGGTCAGTGTGTAGTGTAGTGGTCAGAGTTTAGTGTAGTGTGTAGTGGTCAGTGTGTAGTGTAGTGGTCAGTGTGTAGTGTTGTGTGTAGTGCTCAGTGTGTAGTGGTCAGTGTGTAGTGTAGTGGTCGATGTAGGAATCAGGTAGGTTAGTGTAAGGGTCAGTATAAGAATGAGATAGGTCAGTGTATTGTATAGTGTAGTGGTCAGTATAGGAATGAGGTAGGTTAGTTTGGTGTGGTTTGTAGTGTAGTGGTCAGTGGATAGTGTACTGTGTAGTAGTATAGTGTAGTGGTCAGTATAGTAATCTGGTAGGTCAGTGTGTAGTCTAGTGGTCAGTATAGGAATCAGGTAGGTTGGTGTGGTGTTTAGTGGTCAGTATAGGAATCAGGTAGGTCAGTGTGTAGTGTAGTGGTCAGTATAGGAATCTGGTAGGTCAGTGTGTAGTGTAGTGGTCAGTATAGGAATCAGGTAGGTTGGTGTGGTGTGTAGTGGTCAGTATAGCAATCTGGTAGGTCGGTGTGTAGTGGTCAGTATAGGACTCAGGTAGGTTGGTGTGGTGTGTAGTGGTCAGTATAGGAATCAGGTAGGTTAGTGTGTAGTGTAGTGGTCGATGTAGGAATCAGGTAGGTTAGTGTAAGGGTCAGTATAGGAATGAGATAGGTCAGTGTATTGTGTAGTGGTCAGTATAGGAATCAGGTAGATTAGTGTGGGGTGTAGTGGTCAGTGGATAGTGTATTGTGTAGTGTAGTGTATTGTGTAGTAGTATAGTGTAGTGGTCAGTATAGGAATCAGGTAGGTTAGTGTGGTGTGGTGTGTAGTGTAGTGGTCAGTGTATAGTGTAGTGGTTGATGTAGGAATCAGGTAGGTTGGTGTGGTGTGTAGTGTAGTGGTCAGTATAGGAATCAGGTAGGACAGTGTGTAGTGGTCAGTGTAGTTGTCGGTATAGGAATCATGTAGGGCAGTGTAGAGGTTAGTGTAGTGGTCAGTATAGGAATCAGGTAGATTAGTGGTCAGGTAGGTCAGTGTAGGAATCAGGTAGGTCAGTACTATTGTGGGAAGGGACTCAGGGAGTGCGAAAAGTCTGCAGGTTAGGGGGCGCAAATTACTTGCCTTGCCCCGGGCGCTCACAACCCATGCTACGCCACTGACTGTCTGACATACATGACGTGTTTCTTTTGGGTACTTTGTATCGCAATTACATTTGATTTTTATCTGATGTTACACTATATATGTATTTTTTGCCACTGTTTATCAATTATCTTTATGATATCTCAATAAAATTTGTACTTTTTTAATCACCTGGTCTGTCCATTTAACAATCCCTTTGGCAGTAGGTGTTTTCTTAAAGCGGAGCTCCACCCTAAAGTGGAACTTCAGCTCATCGGAACCCTCCCCCCTCCGGTGTCACATTTGGCACCTTTCAGGGGGGGGGTGTCTAAGACAGGTATTTGCACCCACTTCCGGGAGTCCACTCTGCGGGGATCTGTGGGTAGTGTGTCACTACCCGTCCCCCCCCCCCATTGTGTTCTGGGAAACACACGGCTCCCAGAACACAGCGGGGACCAGTGAGCACGGCACACGTCTTTTGCTGCCGACGTCGCTGGACGTCGCTGGACTCCAGGACAGGTAAGTGTCCTAATATTAAAAGTCAGCAGCTGCAGTATTTGTAGCTGCTGGCTTTTAATATTTTTTTTACGACGGAGCTCCGCTTTAACCAATCATATCTATGTGGTACCTTTTATTTTCTGTTTTAGTATTTTTGTTGGCAGAAAGAGGACAGCACCATGTGTATGTGTGTGTATATATATATATATATATATATATATATATATATATATATATATATTGTGAGGGGGTTAGCTCGGCCGCGGGTGTGTGTGACCCCCGGGATGGGCTCCCCACACAAAAACAGGCCCAGCAAACGGAGGTTGTGGTTTTCAAAATAAAAAAGGTGCGGTTTATTTTCTATTTACAGTGACAAAACACAGCAAAGCAAAAGAAACATAAATAAAATAAATCCTGGTCAACTTGACCTCTGAGTAAACATACAGGTTTCCTAACTAACAACTGGGATCAGCCTAGTGCTGTCCTAGTCCCTAAGTCCCTGGTTTTAAATGTCCAAGCAAATAGCCACACAGGCTTTGTCTCACCGCACAGGGGTTCACTCTCCCTAGACAGTCCACACAGGTCTGGTTCCAGGCATGAGCAAACACCTAATGAATCTGGGAGTTCTTATAGAGGCCTAAATGAGCTGACAAGCTTCAGCTGGTCTCATCAACTCCCTGTCTGCACGACGCCCCACACTCTCCCTAGAGGTATGAGTCATCCATGAGCCCACTAGCCTCAGCTGGGCTTATACAACTCTCCACCTAGTTGTATAAGTCGGCGTAAAGCCTGAATCTGGGCGAAATATATCTACCCCCCTGGATGCAACCAGGTGACTTTACCTTCCTGCTGTCACATACCCCCCCCTCTTGTTTTAACCTCGGGGTTGGAACACCAGCAATCAGGCATTCATGTACTCGAGACAAAGCATCCACATTCCCCATTTGAACGCCAGGGCGAT
This sequence comes from Rana muscosa, assembly GCA_029206835.1. Classification (NCBI taxonomy): domain Eukaryota; kingdom Metazoa; phylum Chordata; class Amphibia; order Anura; family Ranidae; genus Rana; species Rana muscosa. Next base: position 1,077,196,990 of record CM055122.1, read on the forward strand.
GCTTTACTGTGAAGTTGAATTCCTGGAGGGCCAGGAACCACCTATTCACTCTTCTATTTGTTTCCTTGTTTTGAGCCATCCACTTTAACGGAGCGTGATCCGTAACCATGTCAAAGTGCCTACCTAGCAGGTAGTACCGAAGGGAATCTAGAGCCCACTTCACCGCTAAACACTCCTTTTCAACGGTGGCGTAATTTACCTCATGGGACTTCAACTTCCTGCTGAGGTAAATGACTGGGTGCTCTTCCCTGTTCCAGACCTGGGACAATACTGCTCCTAACCCCACATCTGACGCATCACTTTGTACGACAAAGTCTTTAGAGAAGTCGGGTGAGTACAACACTGGCTGGCTACATAAGGCTTGTTTCAAGAATTGGAATGCTGCCTCAGCCTCGGGGGTCCATTTAATCATGACCGACCCTTTCCCCTTCGTCAGGTTGGTTAGGGGCACAGCCTTAGAAGCAAAGTGGGGAATGAATCGCCGATAATACCCAGCGATTCCCAGAAAGGCTTGTACCTGCTTCTTGCTGTTGGGACGTGGCCAACTCTGGATGGCCTCGACTTTGTTGAGTTGGGGTTTTATTACTCCCCTCCCAATGGTGTACCCAAGATATTTGGCCTCCTCCTGCCCAATGGTACACTTCTTGGGGTTAGCCGTAAACCCCGCTTCCCAAACAGAGTCCAGGACTGCTTGCACTTTTGGCAGATGTGAGGCCCAATCTGTGCTATGGACAATTACGTCATCCAGGTAAGCCGCAGCATACTTCCGATGGGGCCTCAGCATCTGGTCCATTTTCCGCTGGAATGTGGCCGGCGCATTCTGTAACCCGAACGGCATTCTTTTATATTGGAACGCCCCGTCTGGGGTTACAAATGCGGTTTTCTCTTTGGCCGACTTGGCCAGGGGGATTTGCCAATACCCTTTTGTGAGGTCAAGAGTCGTCATGTATCGGGCTGTTCCCAGCCGGTCGATCAACTCATCTATACGTGGCATGGGGTAGGTGTCAAATTTTGTAACTTTGTTCAACTGACGAAAATCGTTACAAAATCGCCAGCTCCCATCCGGTTTAGGCACCAACACAATGGGACTAGACCAATCACTTTGGGACTCCTCTATCACCCCTAAGTTCAGCATTTTCTGTACTTCCTCCCGTATTGCCTCCCGTCGGGCCTCTGGGATCCGATAGGGTTTTAACTTCACCCTTTCACCGGGCGGGGTAATGATGTCATGCTCTACCCCAGATGTTTGTCCCGGCAGCTCAGAGAATACCTCCTTGTTGCGAAGCACAAACTCCTTAACCTCCTGTTGTTGGGGTTGTGACAAGGTGGCTGCTATTCCAACCTCAGGAATCACGCAACCAGTTTGAGCTGGTGACCAAGTGTCTGCGACTAGGGACTCTCTATCCCTCCAGGCTTTCAACAGATTAACGTGATAGATCTGTTCGGGCTTTCGCCTTCCTGGTTGTCTGACCTTGTAATTCACTTCGCTCACTTTTTCCATTATCTCATAGGGGCCTTGCCATTTGGCAAGGAATTTACTTTCAACCGTAGGGACAAGTACCAGTATCCTATCCACCACTTTCTTCAACATTTGTTTTAGGGTTTTGTTGAATCTTTCAACCAGCCCATCGGTTTGGGGGTGATACACAGATGTACGTAATTGCGTCACTTTGAACAATTTACACAGCTCCTTCATAACCCGGGACATAAAGGGTGTACCTTGGTCCGTAAGCAGTTCTTTACAAATACCCACCCGGCTAAACACAAGAGATAGCTCTTTGGCTATGGTTTTGGCCGAGGTATTTCGGAGAGGGATCGCTTCTGGATAACGGGTGGCATAGTCCATTATAACTAATATGTACTGGTGCCCCCTAGCGGACTTGATTATAGGCCCTACCAAATCCATGGCGATCCTCTCAAACGGGACCTCAATGATGGGTAGAGGGACCAGCGGGCTACGGAAATGTGGCATCGGGGCCGACCTCTGACACACAGGGCAGGAGGAACAATAATTTTCTATGTCCTTCATCACCCCCGGCCAATAGAATCTCTGTAATACCCTCTCTCGGGTTTTCTCTGTCCCCAGATGACCTCCAAGAATGTGCCCATGGGCCAACTCCAACACCAACTTCCTGTAAGGTTTGGGCACCACAAGCTGCTCAACGGTTTCTTCTGCCCTTTTTGCCACCCGATACAGTAGGTCCTTCTCTACGCTGAAGTATGGGTAAGTGCAGGTATTATCTGGGTTCACTAACTCGCCATCTATTTTCACTACGTTTTCCCGTGCCTTTATTAGGGCAGGGTCTTTCAACTGTTCTGTGGCAAAGTTTTCCCTGTGAACCTCAAGATCAGAAAACTCCACAGACGGTAGGTTTTCGTCTGAGGAGGTGGGCTCCTCTCCAGTTTCTTGAGTCTCCCCTGCCAATACTGATAAGGGAAATTCCGGAGAGTCCTCACCACTCTCAGGGGAGTTCTGGCTATCACATTCCTGGTACATAGGGGCACCAGTGGGGGGCTCAGGATCATCCCACAGTTCCCAGAACTTCGGAAAATCCCTTCCCACAATGGCGTCATGCGGTAACTGAGATACTAAGCCCACTGGATGAGAGAGGGTACCTTTGGGGGTCTCGAAACACACTGTAGTCACTGGATACTCTCGGGTGTCCCCATGCACACAAATAACAGCTACCTTGCTATTCCCAAAGACCTCTGTTTTAACTAACTCAGCCTTTATCAGGGTCACAAGGCTACCTGAATCCAGCAATACCACAACATTTCTACCATTAACACACATTTTGCATAAATGTTTCTCAGTTCCTCGAATGGCAGTGCATGCGACTGTCGCACACAGCGACTGACGTCTGCCCGTCAGAAAGTCACACTGCATGGGTTCCTCCATAACCGGGCAATTGGCTGCAATATGTCCCGCTTGCCGGCAGCGGTAGCAAACGATCCTTCTTGCAGCCTCTTGAGCCGCTGATTTCCCAGGCTGTTCTCGCCAAACTTGGGGTAGAGCTCCCACCCTCTCACTCTCTCCACCCTCACCCCTTGGAATCCTCTTATCCGCCCCTGGGGATGGTCTGGTCTTAGGGTGGAAAGTCCGAGTGTCTCTGGAAGAGGCCGTCAGGTTCTCTGTAGCCAAGTATTTCTCCACACGATCCACAAGACCATCGGCCGTCTCTGGGTCTCCATGGCTTACCCACTTTTGGATGGCAGTAGGAAGAGCTCTCAAAAACCGATCCATTACAACACGTTCCACAATCTTTGGTGCGGACAAAGTCTCTGGCTGTAGCCACTTTCTGCTCAGGTGAATGAGATCATACATTTGAGACCTGGGGGGTTTTCCAAGCTGGAAAGTCCAGTTATGCACACGCTGAGCCCGGACAGCCTGGGTGACACCCAGCCTTGCCAAAATTTCAGCTTTTAGCATCACATAGTCTTTTGCTTGGTTAGGCTCTAGGTCATAGTAAGCTTTCTGCGATTCACCAGTTAACAGAGGAGCCACCAGTCCAGCCCACTGCTCCTCAGGCCACTTTTCTCTTTCAGCGGTCCTTTCAAATGTGGTCAAAAATACCTCTGGATCATCCTCTCCAGTCATTTTTGTCAATAAACGACTCACCCCAAAGGACGCGGTATTAGTGGGACGGCTTTCCTCACTGGTCTGCGGACGTTGCTGCATTACTGCTTCCATTTGTTGTAGTCTCTGCTCTTGCTTCTGTAACAGGTCTATGAAGCGGGCCTCAGATTGCTGCTGGGCTTGTTGCTGAGCTTCCAGACTCTGTTGGTGAGCTTGCTGCTGGGCTGCAAGGCTCTGTTGATGAGCTTGCTGCTGGGCTGCAAGGCTCCTTTGCAAACCTGCATTTGTCTGCTGTTGATTGGCATTTGCTAGAGCCAGCTGTTTCAGTATCTCCTCCATGCTGGCTTAAAAAAAACTGCCACTGGTTCTCCACCAACTGTGAGGGGGTTAGCTCGGCCGCGGGTGTGTGTGACCCCCGGGATGGGCTCCCCACACAAAAACAGGCCCAGCAAACGGAGGTTGTGGTTTTCAAAATAAAAAAGGTGCGGTTTATTTTCTATTTACAGTGACAAAACACAGCAAAGCAAAAGAAACATAAATAAAATAAATCCTGGTCAACTTGACCTCTGAGTAAACATACAGGTTTCCTAACTAACAACTGGGATCAGCCTAGTGCTGTCCTAGTCCCTAAGTCCCTGGTTTTAAATGTCCAAGCAAATAGCCACACAGGCTTTGTCTCACCGCACAGGGGTTCACTCTCCCTAGACAGTCCACACAGTTCTGGTTCCAGGCATGAGCAAACACCTAATGAATCTGGGAGTTCTTATAGAGGCCTAAATGAGCTGACAAGCTTCAGCTGGTCTCATCAACTCCCTGTCTGCACGACGCCCCACACTCTCCCTAGAGGTATGAGTCATCCATGAGCCCACTAGCCTCAGCTGGGCTTATACAACTCTCCACCTAGTTGTATAAGTCGGCGTAAAGCCTGAATCTGGGCGAAATATATCTACCCCCCTGGATGCAACCAGGTGACTTTACCTTCCTGCTGTCACAATATATATATATATATTTTATAAATGTAGTGACCTCACCCCTCTCACCCCTTCTTATTCACGGCTTGTCTGTCTCATCTAGGGGTTAACACTGGGGGGAGGGATGAGATACACCACGGCCCATGTCCTCCAAGGTGTAGAGGTGAAGGTCAGAACTATCGGGTTTTGTGTATGTGTCCCATAGTCAAATCTACTCCTCGGATTGACTCCCCTTTGCTCCTAGTAACCAGAGTTCCACACAATGAAAGGGTCCAACTCGTATTTATTCTTCTCAATAAATAGTCATACAGCACAGACAGGTTGAGACCCATATACCACTTCAGTATTTGTGGGGAGTAGGCCAAGGCACAATTCTTCTAGATAGAGCTAACCACTGTGGTGTCACCAGTGGCGAATAGTCATTGCCACTGACTATATTGAACAGAACATGAATTACCTTCGCTATCGTAGCCCCTATCAGGGGAAGGACATCCGTCCAAGACAGTTCCCGGAGGCCTCTCCGTCACCAGCAATGCTGCGCTGGACTCTCCGGAGAAGTTCCGCTCACCGGCCTCCTCGTCTTAGACACGGGCACCCAAGGAGTTAGGGCCCCCTCGGATTCCTCCACCCTCGCGGAACTCAGTCGAAGGTACTGAGCTCCAGGCTTCCGCCATAGTACCTCACCCCAGGCTAAAGGTGCCTGAGATGGACTCCATCTCCTACTCCGGCCAGGTCAAGGGCACCTGGGCCCGGAACTCCGGAACGCCAGCACCCAAGCTGAAGATGCCTGGGTGCGGCTGTGTCCTCCGACTCTGAACCCCAAGGTCAGGGCGTCCGCCCATTTTATCTCCTCTCCCTTTGCGTCACAGCGGGTTCCCTGCCCCGCTGTACCAGCGCCAGGAAAGGACAAAAAGTGAAGCAGTCTTGCAGTGAGTGTTCAACTCCAGCCAGGACGACAGCGCCACCTGCAGGCCGCAAGGAACCTCACACCACCAGAGTCCTCCAAGAACCATAAAAGGATTCCAGATTTCCTAACAATCAATGCATCTGGGTTACACTACCACCCAGATGCCTCCCCTAAAATCAAACACCCGCTACATAAAGATTTTTTATGATAACTGTTTTTGTATCTGATGTTTGCCGGCTACAAAGGGGAATTCGTGTTTGTCTCCATCACTCTATTTTTCATTTGGTGGCTGTCATATGTGTGGTGCGGATTGGCGTGTCTCTGTGACGTTTGCCTCCATATATGCTACCCCTGTGGTGACACTGAATGATTCCCTTTGGAAATGAGGCCTTATTCCTTTCCTCTGATTCAGATCGATGCTTGGTTTCCCCTTTTTTTGCCTCAGCCATGTTGGTTTGAAAAAGGATGCTTGGTCTCTCCCTCGGGTTTAAACCAAGGCTTAGCTTTTTATTTGACGTCTGCGGCCATATTATTTGAAAGGGAGGCTTGGTTAATCCTTCTGTTTCCTGTATAGTGGCCATGTTACTTCCTCTCTTTTCAGAATGAGGCTTGGCCATTTGTTTCGCAAAATGTGGCAGCCATTCTGAGCAAATTATTTTGTTTTAAACAGCTGTGCTCTTTCCATTATGGACCTATAAATAGCGTGGTTTTGGACATGGACCCCATGCCCCTGATGACATCATGTATGATGAAACTAGTAGGGCGGAGTTTATGTCCAGCGATACCACACTACTCTGATCTGCAGATTTTTATGTGAGAACCTTTTTATCCACTTGTTGCATTGTATTGTACCTGTTGTCACCTTTAATGGCATTTTTTCAATAAAACCACCCTGGTTTTTACGCTATGTGGCGACTTTTTGCCTTTTTTACATAAACCTCCATGAGAAAGAGTAATTGACCAGCACCAGAAGCTGTGACGCCACCCTTCTCTACCTCCAGTGGATGGATCCTTCATGATGTGTGATTCCATGGGTGATTAGACTTCTATAATGTGGAGTCTGGCTATCTGGTAAGGGCACATCTTGTATTTATATGGTGGAAGGTGCACCTGGGTGTACGATCGCTCACTATCATTTGGTTACTTGTTAGGACAATATAACACTTCATTTCTGTATAGACTTATATGGAAATCCTATAGACCGACTACTGTCACTTTATTTTATTTCACATGGTAAATGTCACTTTATTTCATTTCACATGGTATATTATTATTTTTGTATTTAGCACGGCAATTGTTGTTTATATGAATCATATAAAAGGACATTTAAAAAAATAAAAATAAAAATTAAACGGCTTTATCCCGTGTCTACACCAGTCTCATAGTAGGGGTCAATTGACACATTCCCCCTCTTTTCATTCTCTACATAAATAGCAATACAAATCTGCTATATAAATGTCCTTGAAGTGCAGAGAGAGAGAGAATATATTTTGTTATGAGATTGTAAAAAGGGAGATTTCAGACACTGAGAACTGGACAACAAGGAGAAAACATCACATTACCAAAATACCAGGAACTCTCATCTCCGTGCTGTCTTATCATTTTGGCACCATCTCATAAATATGGTATCATGGAGAGCTGGAGTCATTCTCTTTACACCAAAAAAATAAAATTAAAAAAAATTACAAAACTGAGTAGGCAATGTACATTATATTTTTAGAATGTAATTTTTTCATGCAAGGATTACTTTAAAAGAGAAACTTTTATTAATATATCACGGTCTCCCCTCCTAAAAAACATGGATTATGTTAAGGCTCACAAGGGTGACATAGGGATCTAGCAGAAAAGAACATTGTATTTATTTCTGTCTCTCGTATAAAACAAGATGAAAAGTAAGAGTGATTCTCCTTGGAATCAGATAGATAATACATAAAGCTTGCAGTGTGACTGTGGATGATGAATGTTGGATAAAAGACATAAAGCAGTCTCTGTGTAAAGGCACCCTTAACAACATAGAGGAGAAAAGAAAAAAAAAACACGATCATTATTCCAGCCAGGTTTTTTTACAATAGTATTTTAGAACAAGTAAGGATGTCAAGGCGCTGCTGTCACTCACTTTCTTGCATACATATGATGCATTAGTAGCTAGAGGAAAATGAAGAAGCCATGGGTGGTAATTTAATGCATCCCCGAACCCTTGTATTGGAGACACGTTAAAGTACTAAACATTAATCTCTGCCTGACTTGTAAAGCATTGATAGATAATTGTTGGCAGCAGTCCAACCAAATGTTACCATCTGTACCTTCAATCAAAATATTGCTATCCATAAAAAAGGGAAATAGATGGTGGATGTATTCACATTACATGTTTCAACGTGGAAGGAAAAAAACTAAAATACTTATATGTAAAGTAACACTATCTTATTTTAAATCTTGTAATGTAATTTGTGTAAAAATTTATGTGACAATACACAGCCAACACAGCATTTGAATAAAAAGAAAAGTTATTAATAGTTATACTGTATATTCCACAGACAAAATGAGGGTGAAAAACAATATTGCCTAGTAATAGAAAAAATACAAAATTTTTGTGTACTCACATTCACCACAAAATCCTTTTCTTGAGGTCCATTAAAGTGATTTTAATGTCTCCTTTTTTTCCCTCTAAAAACAACAAACATGTCATACATACCTGCACTGTACAGTTGGTTTTGCACAGGGCAGTCCAGATCCCCCTCTTCTCTGGCCCCTCCTTCCCGTTGAGTGCCTCCACAGCAAGCCGTTTACTATGGGGGCACCCGAGACTAGTCCATTCAGACACAGAGCCCCGGTTCGACCCTGCCCCCTCACTCTCTTGATTGGCTAACTGACTTTGATGGACAGCAGCGGGAACCAATGGCGCCGCTGCTGTGTCTCAGCCAATCAGGAGGAGAGTCCCAGATGGCTGAGGCACTCGTGGACATCGCTGGACAGAGATGGGGCTCAGGTATTAGGGGAGCTGCTACACACACACAAGGTTTTTTATCTTAATGCATAGAATGAACCTTGTGCAACTCACATCTCTTAGAGCTTCATTTACAAAAGTGCACAAAGCACTTTATTTACCTGTAGGTAGGGGTACAGTATCTTACCACTGGTAGTGATATTTTAATATGTTTTTTAAGATAAAATGACAATTTAATGGAAAATAAGCTTTTCAACAGCTGAATGTTTATTTCATCAGGAGAGCTTTACACATTTTAGTGACGTTTATGTACTAAACATTTTTAGGAGAAAATTAATATGCAGTAAAATAAGTAGTGGTGCTAAAATAAGTTATACATTTTATTAACCTGAGCCTAGTGCTATTTGTACTTGACAGAATAAATACCGTATTTTTCGCTCCATAAGACGTACCTGACCATAAGACGCACCCAGGTTTTAGAGGAGAAAAATAAGAAAAAAATATTCTGAACCAAATGATGTACTAAAATATTTAATATTATATTACTACTATAGGTGGGTGGTGGACGCACAGCATGTGACCCCATCCTGCAAGCGACAAAAGCCCTGGATGGATTTTTTATTCAGCTGGAACACCCCCGGCGCCGTGGTCTGGTCCAGTCTCACTTCCTGCCTCTCTCCACTTGCCGCTGCTGCAAACTATGTCCTCAGTCATCCATCCCCAGTTGATAGGGGGTATCAAATCAGCTCAGCTACACTATACCTGGTTGGTGGTGGACATACAGCAACCTCCCCCCCCCTTCCCAGATCAGCTCAGGGTGGCAGGGCAGACACAAACACCCCTTCAGCCTCTCATATAACAACAGCTCAGGTGATGAACAGTGGATACCATCCCACACCTCCCACCCCCTTATCACTCACCTCAGGCAGTGGAGGACACTGCCATTACAATCCACAACCCCCTCTGGCTGGCTCTCAGCATCAGATACACCAGGCAGCAGCTAGGATGGATGACTGAGGACATAGTTTGCAGCAGCAGCAGCGGCAAGTGGAGAGAGGCAGGAAGTGAGACTGGACCAGACCACGGCGCCGGGGGTGTTCCAGCTGAATAAAAAAGCCATCCAGGGCTCTTGTCGCTTGCAGGATGGGGTCACATCTGGCGGATGTCAACTTACCTGGGTGCGGAGTGCACCATTATAGCAACACCACTGACAACCCCCATGTTTTGGCACCTGGGGCAGACCGTCTCCCCCCGCTCCCCCTTGGTATGCCCCAGCAAGGATCTGCCTCACATCCTGTCATCTCTCCTCCACAGAGAAGCCGAGTGTCTGTATTCTGACACGGCGGTGGCGATGGGGGGGCGGAGCCTGCTCAGTATTCGCTCCATAAGACGCAGGGACACTTTTCCCTATTTTTTTGGGGGGTAAAAGTGCATCTTATGGTGCGAAAAATACGGTAAGTCCATGCTTATAACTAAGGGTAACATGCTGCTATTGTAAGTCATCTTTGTCACTGTAATAGACAGGAGTATTTTTTATTTATTTTTAATATACACACTTGTATCAATGCATGCATGGTTTAAATTCAATGAACAAGACATCATGCTAATGAAAGATGGCATTTATGTGATTTGTTATAAAATAAAATTTTCCATTAGATTTTCCAATCAGTGCTCATTGCTGAAGAGTTTCCCATGGTGATGTCATTCTGACGTAATCCCAACAAGTCTGCTCATTGCAAATGGGTTTTTAAAAGCAGCAGATGCACTTTCTTGCTAATCAGTCTGAGGCTCAGCGGGGTATGTAGTCCTTCCTAAATAGAGCTTAATTAAAGAGCATTAAGCTTATATTTGTTTTATCTCTCAACAGTGTCTCCCCTAATTTGCCTTTCTTTTGAAATAACAAGATAGCTTTATTTAACACACAACTTTAATATGTGATCTTTAAAGTGGAGTTCCAACTACAATCCACAATTTTTTTTAAAAAACCCATTCATAAGCGTTTTACATGACATGGTAACACTCAAGTATCCGGTTAAATTTGTCCCCCGATGTCCGGTTTCATCTGTTATAAAAAGTTTGATGATTGTGTTTGGGTCGTTTAATTTTGCTTGTGGGCATGTGAAGCCCACAAGCATCCAGTTCTGGGGACACGGTGCTGCTGCTGGACCAGCATGCACCGCTCGTTCTCTCCCCGTTCTCGCGCATGCGCAGTAATGCGCCTTAGTGGCGCTGTAAAGTATACAGGTTGCCATAACAATGGGCGGCGTCGTCGGAAGTGCCCGCCCCGTTGTTATGGCAACATAGCCCTAGGCGCTGCCCATCTGACTCCTGGGAAATGATGACACACATCTCCTAGGAGCAGTAGCGAGCGGAGGCGCCGGGGGAAGTGACAACAGAAACCGAGGCGATGAAGGAGGCAGCTTTCGAGGGACCGCATAGCAACAGCCATTTACAGGTGAGTAAAAAAATAAAAATATCCAAGTGTTTTTTTTATTATTACTTCATGCACATTAATGGCATATTTTTTTTTTAGGGTGGAACTCCATATTAAGTCCTGAGCAATGTCTTCCACGTTAAATTAACTCAGCTGACAAACAGATTTCCCTTTCCTTCCCTTGCTGATTTTCCAAATAATTATTTCTGGGACTTATTTATAAATTATTGAAATGGCACTTTTGTCATTTTTTATTTAAATTTTTTGTGCATGTTTTTTTACAGCTATTGGCCTAATAATTCTGCATCAAATGAAAAAGTCAACTTAAGAGAGCAGTGTTAAATAGGGCTTTATCAGCCTTTTTGGTAGTTATATAGGACAGAACTTTATTTTATTACTAGTAGGTTTGTTGGAAATAACAAAATGGGATAAATAAAGGATACATTTTTTATGCAACAAAATACATTTTAAAAACATATTTTTTATTTACAGAAAGTGTACGTAAAGTCAGGCATTCTTCCTGTGCGAGACAAACACTCCTATGGGGTTTTCTTAGCTACTGCCAAGAGGGGGTGACCTCCCAACAAACTCTGCCTGTAGCAATGAGAGGCACAACGGAACTCACTGGGATTTTTAGTCAGCCATGGTGAGGCTAAAACCCACCCACAGCCCCTGTTATTGGGAAAAGAAAGAAGACCAAGCAGTCATTTGGCCACATTTTGAAAAGGAACTTGAATTAGGAAAATAATAACTGCATGATTTATTGCTCTGTCTGCATGCCCTCTGCCTTAAATGGCTAATAGTTGGAAAATTGACCTCTTCACACCCCATACTTAACAGGAAAAACACAGGTTTATAAAGCAACAGAAAATGGCTGGTGAAAAGATCAAAAACTTGGGTTAAAGGGGAGTTCCAGACTTTTTTATGTTTATTAAAAGTCAGCAGCTACAAAAAGTGTAGCTACTGGCTTTTAATAAACAGACACTTACCTGTTCCACTGTCCAGCGACGCGACCGCCCGGAGCTTTGCTCCTCTCCCCCCCCTCTCCGCCGGCGCCTCCATTCTAACTGTGGGCACCCGGCCGTGACAGCTTTCGGCTTCACGGTCGGGCACTCACTGCGCATGCGCGAGCAGCGTTGCGCTCCCTGAGTGGACAGGCGATCGCCTGGGACCCGTCACGTGTCCCAGGTGATCGCCTACAGGGAGGGGCCGCCAAAAGGCGATATGATGAGTCGCCTAAGTGGTCCCTGGGCGGAAAGAGGAAGTGGGACAGGAAGCCCCCACTCCCCCCCCCAAAAAAATTACATGCCAAATGTGGCATGTAAGGGGGCGAGGGGTGGTTTAAGGGGAAGTTCCACTTTTGGGTGGAACTCCACTTTAAATTAAAAGCTGCAAAGGAAAATGTATTTTGTTTTGTTTTAAAAAAACTGACTCTACAGAAACTTTTGAACTGTAAAACATTTGTTGTTGCCTTATCATAGTGGCGGATGATATGACTCCAATTTTGCATGGCATTACAGCTTCAGTTTTGCTCCCCAGCAAACATGATAATGGGGGTAGCGACAGACAGAGTCATCAAAGTGGCCCTGCACAAGACCAATTTCAACCACGATTCAACTACTAGGCAATTCACTGTCCATTAAATGACAGCTAGATACAAGAAAGATATGATCAGGTCTACATAACAGCAAAAGAGGTTCCAGCACTTATCTAAACCCACATCTAGTATAAATGGGTCCTTAAGCCCCAAGGGCCTTTGGGCAGCTGCAATGTTTGCCTAACTGGTATGTCAACCCCTGATCTGAGTAATTTGCTGGAAATAGGAGAAAATAAATGTTGAAGATAAATAATCCTCTTGGCAAACAGCTAAATATATGGTTCAATAACTTATTTGTCAATTAATTCGTAGTTGTGTACAGTCTTTCGAGTTACACATTTTCTACACTGTACACACTTTCTACACTGCACAGCAAGACAAGTGACTCAATACTTGCTGATTCAGCAAACCTGCCTGCCATCTCTATGTTACCTTTCTACCACATATCTGCTCACTGGACAATAAATCATCTCTATTGACCAATTAGCAGGAAGGCGATCCAGGAAACAGTTTACATGAAGCAGGAATTTGTAGAGGAAGTAGTGGAGAAATACTCTTGGCTTTGCAATGTGGAAAAAGTGTGTACGGTCAGGAACAGCTGAACAAAATTACAAATGCTTTAAAATATACAACCATAAAAATAGGCTCAGTTCTTTAGTACAAAGATAGGTAATTGACTGTAATTTCAAAAATTATCAGTTGCCCAGAGTTTTACTTGAAAAACGAAAGTGAATAGGCCTACTAAAATGGAATTTATAGATCTTCCTGCACTTCATGCTTTAGCCGCACATTCATGGCAACTCCTACACAGTGCCTTGAAAAAGCATTCATACCGCTTTAAATGTTGTCATGTTACAACCAAAAACATGTGATAGACCAACACAAAGTGGCACATGATTATGAAGTGGAAGGAAAATGATAAATGATTTTCCAATTTTTTTTAGCAAATAAATATCTGAAAAAAGGTGGTGTGCATTTGCATTCAGCGCTGGCAGTTAACTTGTGTGAAAACTTGATTGAAGAACAAGTCCATAGAGAAAAAAAATATATATGGAAAATATATATTTGTATTGGTGATAAAACTGGGTGTAGTAGTTCATCAAATAATGATAATACTGAGCAAAGTGAAACTTAACATAGAGAAGACTGGAACCCACTGTGGAGACTCCACTCCCTGAGGTGTCCACAAAATCAAAATAGTGTCAGGAAAAACAAAAAAGCCCCACTTATTGTCCATGCATGGAAAATTGCTGAATGTAACACATGGGTTATAACACAGTCCTCAAATGAGTAAAATGATCTCCCTTCAGGAACCTTACTCACCGAATGGAGATGATCAGCAGCTTCCTGGTCTGGAGTTATGGATGTGGGCAATTGCTGGTGTATTACTTGATAGATGCTTCATTTAAGGATATTAGCTCCCACCGATAACAAAAAACATGTGAAGGACAAAAATGGTGAAGTACGCTCAAACAGCGCTAATTGGAAAGTTGGCGGCAGAGACAGGCAGTCAGTGAAAACTTCTGTGAACGTCGATCGGAAGGTGTGCATTCCACGGAGACAGGAACTTGCGTTACAGGTTAGCCGCAAACCGGAAATACGTCAACGCGTTTCGCCCCTCTTCCAGGGCGTCATCAAAGGACATCATTTCCGGCCTGCAGGGACTGGTATTTATAGTACCAAGGGAGAAACTCCAGACAGAAAAAACATAATGGATTCAATTAGGAGACACACTAGTGTGATCCAGCTTCCTGCCATTACATCATATCCTGTCTGCCAAATACAACTTTAATAAAGCGGACAAGAAGGGCAATCAGGCCGATCTGTCAACAAAGTTTAAAAACACTAATAAAAATGCATAGGACCAACATAATTATAATATGCTACCAAATGGACAAATTTGATCATGATAAAAAAGGTAAATTTGCCACACAAAAAATAATAAAAAAAAATAAAAAAATAAAAAATAAAAATGATAAAAATAAAAATGGAAAATAAAAATTTAAAATTGAATATAGAAAATAGGGTAACAAATTACCAATTGAAAAGAAAACAATTCAGATCCAGCTCGATATTAAGTCCTGAAGGGGTTTAAGTGCGAAGCCTATGAATCCATTGGGATTCGTTCTGGGAAATAGACTTTTTGAGATTGGAGCCACGCCAGTGCTCCTCCACTCTATCTATTCCACAGAATGTGAGCCCACTAGGGTCCCTATTATGGAACAATCTGAAATGGTTGGACAAACCATGATGTTTGTACCCTTTCTTAATTCTGTTAACATGTTTTCGCAGTCTTACTCCCAACTGTCTGGTGGTCCTCCCCACGTACTGGAGCCCTCAAGGGCAGGACAGTAGGTAAGATGTGTGGTCGCAGCAAAGACTAAATTGAAGATAGACAGTCCACCCAATCCCTGTTAAACATACAATGTGGATAAAGTCCTCTGTGGGACTTTTGAAGGGTGAAGAGTCTTAAAGATCCAAGATATAGCAAAAATATATGTATTGTAATAACTTAAACAATATCAAAAAGGTATAAGAACATTGGAAAAATAGGATGTACACTAGACAACACAGACCATAATGAAACAAGGGTTACAGTATCACATAGACCAAAGAACCACTGTCAGAGTCCTGATATGTACAACAGGACACAATGTGCCCGACGCATTTCGAGGCTGTAGATATTTTGAAAACCTCTTCTTCAGGGGCTAGTGGTGGTATATGCTGTGATTATTGTTGTTTAAAAAGTTCAGTGAAAGACATCCATTTAAAAGACAGAAGCTAGACCTCGCTGCATGTGGACGAAGAGACCCAGGAAAGTCACCCGGAGAGGACCATGCATGGGCCGCGCCCGGGTCAGAACACAGAGGGCACCTGCGACCAAACGGCAGATAGATTGTACTGCCAGCCCCAAAATTCCCTGAACCATCTGTTTGAGTGGTAGTATAGTAGGAGTCTCAGCAAAAACTTAGGAGCGGATAGGTCTCAAAAATACTGCATTGGTATAACAGCCAAAAACTTGATCTTATTAGTAGTGCAGAGAGACACATCCACTCCTGAAGAAAGCAGATGCTTTGAGATCCTTCCCCTGTCCTCTGGGGGGAGGTCCTCCTCTCCCTCTCATCATAGGAGGTCCCCCAGACCCTTTCTTCTGAAAATCCCCTCTAAAATGATTAGGGTGCCCACCACGGCCTCTTTGAGGTGGGGGATAATAACCTGAATGTCCAGGTGACCCATAGGATCCACCATAGCCACCACCTCGGTTGTCATATCCCCTTGCTTCACCTCTATGATCATGTCCTCTCTGATAGTTGGCACCTCCATAGGAAGGAAAGAGATGATCATATCTTAGAAGTTCATATCTATTATGGGTGGGTACACCATAATAGGGATAGCAGGATTATGATAATCCTGACGGTTACCCCTCTCATAGTCTCTGTTGGAGCCATCATATTTGCGAACAGGTGTTTTGGTGGTAGCTTGAACCTGTTGTGGCTCTACTATTGAGGCTGTGGAGCTAGCACTAGATTCCTCAACAACTTCCTGCCATTTGTAGACTTTATGGTATTTATAATCATTAGTATATTAGAAATGTTTTCATTTTTTTCTTTTAAGTATCTTTATCCAATTTGTCCACAAAATCCTGGAGCTGTTTGAGTTTATCTTTATGTTCTCCAGATGCAATCAAAGGGCCCAGCTTAGATTTAATTGCATTGATATTAGCCTCAAACAACTTAAGATTTTTCTACTTCCTTCCTATAAGCATCTCCAATAGCTTTCTCTCTGTATGGTTAAAGAAAGCAAACCATTCATCTTCCAAATCTTTATCGGTTAAACCATCATTGGGAGCAATGTCTCACCTAAGTTGCCTTGGTGTGATTTTGTCTTTGACATATTTCCCAAGTGTAAAGATATCCCACCAGGTCCTGATTTGTTTATCAAGGGCCCCTTTAAGGTGTTTGAAATCTTGATTAACATCAACATGGTCATTTGCTGGTGAAAATAAATCACCTGCATTGAGACTCCTAAGTCTATTTCCCAGAACGAATCCCAATGGATTCACAGGCTCCGCACTTTAACCCCTTCGGGACTAAATATCGAGCTGGATTTGAATTGTTTTCTTTCCATTTGGTAATTTTTTGCCCTATTTTCTATTTTTAATCTTTATTTTCCATTTTCCATTTTCATTTTTAGCATTTTTATTTATTTTTATTATTATTTTTATTATTTTTTGTGTGGCAAATTTACCTTTTTTATCATGATCAAATTTGTCCATTTGGTAGCATATTATAATTATGTTGGTGCTATGCATTTTTTATCATTGTTTTTAAACTTTGTTGACAGATCGGCCTGATTGCCCTTCTTGTCCGTTTTATTAAAGTTGTATTTGGCAGACAGCATATGATGTAATGGCAGGAAGCTGGATCACACTAGTGTGTCTCCTAATTGAATCCATTATGTTTTCTCTGTCCAGAGTTTCTCCCTTGGTACTATAAATACCAGTCCCTGCAGGCCGGAAATTATGTCCTTTGATGACGCCCTGGAGGAGGGGCGAAATGCGTTGACGTATTTCCGGTTTGCGGCTAACCTGTAACGCAAGTTCCTGTCTCCGTGGAACGCACGCCTTCAGAGCGGCGTTCACAGAAGTTTTCACTGACTGCCTGTCTCTGCCGCCAACTTTCCAATTAGCCCTGTTTGAGCGTACTTCACCATTTTTGTCCTTCACATGTTTTTTTATTATCGGTGGGAGCTAATATCCTTCAATAAAGCATCTATCAAGTAATACACCAGCAATTGCCCACATCCATAACTCCAGACCAGGAAGCTGCTGATCATCTCCATTCGGTGAGTAAGGTTCCTGAAGGGAGATCATTTTACTCATTTGAGGACTGTGTTATAACCCATGTGTTACATTCAGCAATTTTTCATAAATGGACAATAAGTGGGGCTTTTTGTTTTTTTCTGACACTATTTTGATTTTGTGGACACCTCAGTGAGTGGAGTCTCCGCAGTGGGATCCACTCTTCTCTATGTCAAGTTTCACTTTGCTCAGTATTATCATTATTTGATGAACTACTACACCCAGCTTTATCACCAATACAAATATAAATCTATGGACTTGTTCTTAAATCAAGTTTTCACACAAGTTTACTGCTAGCGCTGCTTATAAATATGTTTTTCACGTTTAAAGTTTAGCACTTTTGGTGCAGCTGCTGCAGCTTGGTTGTTATCAAATTTTTATCCGAAGCGCCAATTTTCTGTTTTATTGCATTTGCATTCAGCCCCCTTTACTCTGATACCACTAACTAAAATCTCGTGGAACCAATTGCTTTCAGAAGTCACCTAATTCGTGAATAGAGTCCATCTGTGTGTAATTTAATCTCAGTATAAATACAGCTGTTCTGTGAAGCCCTCAGAGGTTTGTTAGAGAACCTTAGTGAACAAACAGCATCATGAAGGCCAACGAACACACCAGACAGGTCAGGGATAAAGTTGTGGAGAAGTCTAAAACAGGGTTAGGTTATAAAAAAATATCCCAAGCTTTGAACATCTCACAGAACACTGTTCAATCCATCATCTGAAAATGGAGATCCACAGCTCAGGTGGGAGAACCTGTCCACAGGGCAACTATTAGTCATGCACTCCACAAATCTGGCCTTTATGGAAGAGTGGCAAGAAGAAAGCCATTGTTGAAAGAAAGCCATAAGAAGTCTTGTTTGCAGTTTGCGAGAAGCCATGTGGGGGTCTTAGCAAACATGTTGATCAGATGAGACCAAATTTGAACTTTTTGGCCTAAAAGCAAAATGATATGCGTGGCGGAAAACTAACCGTGCACATCACACCCACCGTAAAACATGGTGGTGGCAGCATCATGTTGTGGGGATGCTTTTATTCAGCAGGGACAGGGAAGCTGGTCAGAGGTAATGGGAAGATAGATGGAGCCAAATACAGGGCAATCTTAAAAGAAAACCTGTTAGAGTCTGCAAAAGGCTTGAGACTGGGGCAGAGGTTCAGGACAACGACCCTAAACATATAGCCAGAGCTACAATGGAATGGTTTGGATCAGGGATATGCAATTAGTGGACCTCCAGCTGTTGCAGAACTACAAGTCCAATGAGGCATAGCAAGACTCTGACAGCCACAAGCATGACACCCAGAGGCAGAGGCATGATGGGACTTGTAGTTTTGCAACAGCTAGAGGTCCGCTAATTGCATATCTCTGGTTTAGATCAAAGCATATTTATGTGTTAGAATGGCCCAGTCCAAGTCCAGACCTTAATTGAGAATCTGTGGCAAGACTTAAAAATTGCTGTTCACAGATGCTCTCCATCCAATCTGACAGAGCTTGAACTATTTTGCAAAAGAATGGGCCAACATTTCACTCTCTAGATGGTGCAAAGCTGGTAGAGACATCCCCGAAAAGACTTGCAGCTGTAATTGCAGCAAAAGGTGGTTCTACAAAGTATTGACTCAGGGGGGCTGAATACAAATGCACACCACACTTTTTACATATTTATTAGTAAATAAAATTGAAAACCATTTATCATTTTCCTTCTACTCCACAATTATGTGCCACTTTGTGTTGGTCTATCACATAAAATACATTTATTTTTTGGTTGTAACATGACAAAATGTGGAAAATGTCAAGGGGTATGAATACTTTTTCAAGGCACTGTAGTAAAGAGGTAGAATCAACATTATAAATGACATAAGAAAGGACATTCGCCAAAGCATACAAAATTTAGATATTATGCTTCACCCACATTTGCCAAAATAGCAACCACAACTTGTTAACACAACAACTTGCTAGTCTCAATAAAAGTGGAACAAGACAGAGATCTCATGATTTAGGAAAATGGATTTGTAATTCATTTTTTTAAGTTGTTAAACAGGATGTTACCTATAGGAAGAATTTGTGTTCGTTATTTTCAGACTCTTTTCTGCTGGAAAAACTCCTTTCCTGCCTGCTAGCAGTTTTTACAATCTGTCCACTGACAGCTATATACAGTATGCATAGACCAGTGTACAGTCTTGAAATTTGTAGGATGCGCAGGGGTTATGTCAATCTGACAAGGCCAATCAAGATGGTTAAGACTCCAGACCAGGAGAAGATGAAAGCGACAGGAGACAATGAAAGGGGTGCTAATGTCGGAGAGCTATAGTAATCACTTTGGCAAGCAAGTCAATATGCTGTTTATACTTTCACATTATGACTAAAGCCAACTCACCACTATGCAAACCTACATTGCCTTGAAAAAGTATTCATACCCCTTGACATTTTCCACATTTTGTCATGTTACAACAAAATACGTAAATGTTTTTTATTTGAATTTTATATGATAGACCAACAAAAAGTGGCACATAATTGCGAAGTGAAAGGAAAATGATAAATGGTTTTCAACAATTTTTTACAAATAAATATCCGAAAAGTGTGGCGTGCATTTGTATTCAGCCAACTCAATACTTTGTAAAACCACCTATAGCTGCAATTACAGCTGCATGTCTCTACCAGCTTTGCACATCTAGAGTGGAATTTTGGCCCATTCTTCTTTGTAAAATAGCTCAAGCTCTGTCAGATTGAATGGAGAGTGTCTGAACAGCAATTTTCAAGTCTTGCCACAGATTCTCAATTGGATTTAGTTGTGGACTTTGACTGGGCCATTCCAACACATAAATATGCTTTGCACTAAACCATTCCATTGTAGCTTCGACTGTATGTTTAGGGTTGTTGTCCTACTGGAAGGTCAACCTTCACCCCAGTCTCAAGTCTTTTGCAGACTCTACCAAGTTTTCTTTTAAGATTGCCCTGTATTTGGCTCCATCCATCTTCCCATCAACTCTGACCAGCTTCTCTGTTCCTGCTGAAGAAAAGCATCCCTACAACATGATGCTGCCACCACCATGTTTCACGGTGGGGATGGCGTTTTCAGGGTGATGTGCAGTGTTCGTTTTCTGCCACACATAGCGTTTTGCTTTTTGGCCAAAAAGTTCAATTTTGGTCTCATCCAACCAGAGCACCTTCTTCCACACGTTTGCTGTGTCCCCCACATGGCTTCTCGCAAACTGAAAACTGGACTTTTTATGGCTTTCTTTTTGCCACTCTTCCATAAAGGCAAGATTTGTAGAGTGCACAACTAATTGTTGTCCTGTGGACAGATTCTTCCACCTGAGCTGTGGATCTATGCTGCTCCTCCAAAGTTACCATGGGCCTCTTGGCTGCTTCATTGATTAATGCTCTTCTTGCCCAGCTTGTCAGTTTAGGTGGACGGCCATGTCTTGGTAGGTTTTCAGTTTTGCCATACTCTTTCCATTTTCAGATGATGGATTGAACAGTGCTCTGTGAGATGTTCAAAGTTTGGGATATTTTTTTATAACCTAACCCTGCTTTACACTTCTCCAAAGCTTTATCCCTGACCTATCTGGTGTGTTCCTTGGCCTTCATAATGCTGTTTGTTCACTAAGGTTCTCTAAGAAACCTCTGAGGGCTTCACAAAACAGCTGTATTTATACTGAGATTAAATTACATACAGGTGGCCTCTATTTACTAATTAGGTGGCTTCTGAAAGCAATTGGTTCCACTAGATTTTAGTTAGGGGTATCAGAGTAAAGGGGGCTGAATACAAATGCACGCCACACTTTTCAGATATTTATTTGTAAAAATAAATTGAAAACCATTTATCATTTTCCTTCTGCTTCACAGTTATGTGCCACTTTGTGTTGGTCTATCACATAAAATATATATATGTTTTTAGTTGTAACATGACAAAATTTGGAAAATTTCAAGGGGTATGAATACTTTTTCAAGGCACCGTAAGTTCCTCTTTAGGTGGGTACTAGAGATGTCTGGTCATGCTCCCCATCCCATAGGATGAATCAAATGTGTACGTTGCATACCGAATAACATCTATCATACAGAGTTACTCTTCTGCTCACTTAATTTAATAAACCTTACCTTTTTCATCAATAAGCGATTTTCAAGGACTGATTAGCAGTGACTTGCCATGTCTATTTGGTGGTGGCAAATTGCATGTATATATAAATATATATGGGCACAGATGAGTTTAGAAAACTAACAGAACTTCAGTTAGTGTGGGGGGGCATAGTCACCAAAGGTCCCCTGTGCAAAAACTATTTTAGCTCCCTCATTCAGCTACTGCACAAGTACAAATGATAGATGGATAGATAGATAGATCTTTGAAATACTCAGGACTTATTCAACCAACCTATAGTATAAATGAGCCATTGTGCAGCTGCAAAGCCTGCATTATCAGGCTTCCTAAAGACGCACTTCCGATGCGAAATGTGTTGACGCTGACTCCCCGCGACGCTGACATCATATCCTGCTTACTAGCTACACTCAGATCGAGGCTATGAACGCATGCCGGCTTCCTGTATGCAGAGCAGCCATTGCATGCCATTACTGTAAAAGCTGGACAGTGCCAGTCTGAGGCACATTTACATGCGAGTGAGTGCTTTTTAATTGCTATAATAAAAGGCTTATTTAAGGAGTTTGCACAATGATGGCCATTTTATTGTTTACATGAGTATCACATTGGAGAAATTTGGGGATCCCACCCTGTACCTGACGGAACCGAGACCAAACTGGGTTTTAAGATAGACATACAGGCGCTTAAATTTCTGCCAAGTTGCTTTTTTGGAAGGTGGTATATCACAACACACAATAGCATTTTGGATGCACAGCACGGTGGATATTACAAGAAGAGAACAATTAATGGACTATTAATAGAACATAAATGTCATATATTCATTTGTGTTTATTGGATTTGATGATTAATGCACTTTATTGGATTTGAGGAGTAATGTAATTTACAAATCACTGTTTATCATTTATTCCAACCCATTTGGGGGTGTGGTTATAAATTACTAGGGCGAGCGCCACTATTATACACAGTTTTTGCATTAATAATATGTCTGACCATGACATTAGTTCTTGACCATCCAGTATGACTTTATAGAAATACTTTATATAATCTACACGTAGGTCTAAGAAACTGCAGCATGTAAAAAAGCAGCCTACACTATATCCAGATACAAAATAAACAAATAATGAGATACACAGTGTGGCGCTATAAAGCAAAAGTGCAATAATCCAAATAAGTGCAATTAAAAACACACAAAGTAGACAAATAAAGACAGTTTGGTATTCCTTACAAACACACAATGTCCAAAAATACTATGTGTCAAATGTAAATAAAGTGATATTATACAAATAAAGTGCAAACGTGAAGTCCACTCAGATCAAATCTCCATGCAGAGACTTTACAAAACAGTGCAGATAAGGATAAGGAATCACTCTTCCTGCTGGTGCCAGTGAATTCTTGTTGACAGACAGTGTGCTGCACACCCCACACTGTGTACACAAGGCTTATCAGAAAGTTATGACCCTCATACTCAGTGGTCATAAAGGATGTAATGGCCAACATCTCTCCCAGGGTAAGGCACAAGTCAAAAATCCTTCAGCTTCCTCACATCCGTAGGACACAGAGAGCAATGGCTTAATTTTTTGCAAAAATGTTCCCAGCTCCACACATCAGAAAGATCGATGTAACAATATGAAACAAGAGAAGCGCTCCCCATAGTTTAAAACCATATATAAAAATGTTATTGTATAAAATGATTTCACTCATATGCTTAAAAACATCTATAGCACTGTTATACAATAGAAGTCAGCAATATGCCAGAATCCAAGATGGCTATCGGCCAGTGGCATGCATGGTGACGTACGTCCTGACTCTTTCCGGCACATTTCGTCATTTGTGACATCATCAGAGGCTCAGCTGACTTGTGCCTTATCCTGGGAGAGGTTTTATCCATTACAGTCTTTATGACCACTCAGAGTATGAGGGTCATAACATTCTGGTAAACCTTGTGTACACAAGCATGGGGTGTGCAGCACACTGTCAGCAAGACTTCACTGGCATCACACAAGGAGAGTGATTGCAAGAGCTTTATTACCGTTGCTTTGTAAAATATCTGAATGGACTTCACTTTCCACTATATTTGTATAGTATTACTTTATATACGCTTGGCACATTGTGCAAAAATACTATGTGTATAACAAATACCACCACACTGTCTCTATTTGTCTACTTTGCACTAAGTATGGTTTTCTGTAAAGCATTCAGATTGCATTCTCTTTTGTTGCTATTAAATGCATGTCAAAATAAATAACATTTTAAGAGATTGTCCTTGTACATGAATAAAGAGGGCCCGACCCATGGTAGAATGTTCACTGGTTATTAACTACATTATCTTTCTACTGGGATCACCAAGCCAGTCTATTTCAAGGATGAAAGGTTCTTGTTTTCTTTCTTTTTTTTTTTGCGTATAAAGCATTATATTGTGTCTTCTGTTGCCTAGTGCTCCTTCCCCCAGTTTTGGCAGTAAAGTGGGCTTGACTAGAAGAAGAGGGCAATATGTGAGTAAATGACTCTGCTAGGCATGGCAAAAGAATCCCACTTGTATCTGATTATACTGAGCAGTCACAAGGGTTTGCATTTGTAAATCCCATGTCATCTAGCGGGAATCGTTAAACAGCTAATATTAGTAAGTCCAAATAAGTCTGACTTCATGTAAAATTTATACAGAATATGGTATACTATTTTACCAATGCATTTAGCATGACATACTTTAAATTAAAACAGCTGCACAGACTTTTTTCAAGAAATATAATCATTGTAAGCAAATCCTTTGCTTCTTAATTCAGTTAAATGACTGTACTGGTTCACTATTTCCATTTTACTGTACATTATATAGTGCCTAGAGCAGGAGCTCAGCGAGAGCAACGTTTTGGCCTTTGGCCATTCCAATTGTTGCCCATTAGCAAGGGACCTGCGTAACCTCTACCTCACAATTCTGAAATGCTTGCAGGAATATAAATAGTATATGCAATCCAAGAGATGATTTTACTTGCAAAGTATACCATTTATAAAGTACACCTTTTTGTAAATCTACAATGACCGAGGGAAAAGAACAATATTTATAATTCTTCATTTAATTGTAGGACGTTAGAATGGCTTTACAGTGAAAATTTTATGAGAAATTATTATGAAAATGTAACATTTGTAGCTTTCTCTTATAAAAGCAGTGGAAACATGAATCCCAGCTAAAATGGAAATATGAGCTAGACAAGAGCGCAAGATTGAATATAGTAAGCACTTCCTTAACATTTACAGTAACATAACCCAGAAGCTAGGTTGCAGGGTGGGCAGATTGGAATTGTTAAAAGGCCGAAAGACCCAACATGTCACAACAATAAAACATTAGTTATGGAAACATAGATTTAACCTTGTCATGTTTTTGATGCTAATAACAGGGTTTTGATGTGGCAAAAGGTCATGGTGTTGAATGACTGACATTTAAAAGATGTACCGTATGTTTTTTTTTGTTTGTTTGTTTTTTTAAGATCCATACTTATCTAGTTGGATGCAGCATGAGACCCTTTCTAGGCATAATACATAATAAATGAACCATCTGATTAATTCATTTATTGTGGATGTTCAGACCCCATACAGCCAAAGTTTTATTACAAAAAATGCCTGACAGCCCATACCTATGCCAATATAGAGCAAGAGGTCAGACTAAGAGCTTTGTGATCACCAAAAGGTACATCATTCTAAAACCAATTGACAGTTTAGATGCCTCTAAGAACCAAGCGATCAAACACCACCAATCGCTCGGTTCTCACAGCTCCATGAGCAGAGAGCTGGTCACTGTCAAGCCTCGTACACACGACCGGTTTTCTCGGCAAGAAAGCTGCTGGGAGAGCTTTTAGCCGAGAAAACCGTTCATGCGTATGGTTTCTCGACGGGAAAACTGCCGGGAATCTCGACGAGAAAAATAGAGAACCTGCTCTCTATTTTTCTCGTCAGGATTCTCGGCAGAGTGTTTCCTGCCGAGAAAACCGTGAGTGTGTATGCTTACCTGTCCATGGTAAACCCAAGCATGCTCGAAAAGACTTTGACGCATGCACGGTAGCATACAAGGGTAGTGTAGGGTCTAGCAAGATGGCGGCGCCGGCATTGAATGTGACAAGCACAGGCTCGTAGTAGTCGATGACGTCACCGCGTTCTTGCCATTCAAAAGAACGGCGGTTCTTTTGAATGGCCGTGTGTACACTCAGCATGCAAGGCAAGCTTGCCGGCAATCCCATCGGGAAAACCAACGTTTTTCTTCCCGACAGGATTCCCGCCTGTGTGTACGAGGCTTCAGTCAGAAAGCTCTCTGCTCTGATCCGCACCCCCAACGCTCACTGGAGCGCTGGGCTATGGAGGGGGTGGGAGCTTCCGGCTCAGGCTCTCATCGGCTTACTGAGAGGCTGAACCGGTACTGGTCCAGGCATGTGGGTGGATCCCGACTCCATTGTTGCGATCTTGCTCGAGCCTGGACTGGCTCTGTGATGTCAGCTGACAGCGGGCTTCAGCCCACCATCTGCTTAAAATATGTCATAGGAGTGCAGAATGAACTGCAGTCCTGTGATCCACAGGAGAAGTACAGCCAAACAATCTTTGGCTGTACTCCTTTAAACACTGAATTTGCATAAGCAGATTTTTCTATGATGTACTTTTTGGAATTGGAACAAATCAAGGCATAGTACCACATCCTGACAGTTGCTGTGAACACTATGGAGTTGATTTACCAAAACTGGAGAGTGCAAAATCTGGTGCAACTCTTCATAGAAACCAATCAACTTCCAGGTTTTATAGTCAAACTTAATTGAACTTAATTGAACTGAAGTTAGACGTTGATTGGCTACCAGGCACAACTGCACCAGATTTTGCACTCTCCAGTTTTAGTAAATCAATCCTTATGAATTTATTAGAACACACAACAGCATTGTGGCTTTTTACCCCTTTATTTATTGTATAGGTTTCACTGCAATGCCTGGACTGCACTGCCATGATGTTATGCTTATCAGCAGGTAGGGTGTCCAAGCTATGCAAGCTTTTGTACTACTAAAAATCACTGGTCTTATTGCAACAAAATGTTTTCATATTTTTAGTTAGCTTCACAGAGCCAGCAGCTTTAGGTTACAGAAGCAAGGGAACTTGCCACAGAACTAAACTATCCTGGAGACCATAATTGCTGGGCTGATTTGGGCTGTACTTGAAAAATCAAAAAACATAACCTAGAAAAAAGTGAAAAGAAACTGCGCTTAAGTATAAAAACTAGGTAAATGATTAAAATTACCTAGAAAAAAAGAAATAAGGGAAAGCAGCAACTATTCTGAAAACAATCATTAGTGCATGTAAATAAGAAAAATATATATAGTCGCGCTAACTTATGACCGTGAACATAAGCCCACCACTGAATAATTGAAAAAATCCAAATAACAACAGTGATAAATCATATAGGTGCTCAATGAAGAACCATAAATGATCAGTGAAATATAAAATAATGTTAAAGTAAGTGAACTATGATTAAACAGTTAATATGATGATAGTCCAAAACTGCTATGTAGGACCCTCAAAGTTCATATCTGAAAGTCCGTGATGAAAAAAACACCCGTGAACAAGTGTCCAAAATTATATGAAAAAAGGGGAAAAAAAGGGGGAAAAAAAACCAAGACAGAAGATCTTCTTATAATCCGTGACTTTCACCACCACCAGTAAGAATTCCTGCTTACCAGAAAGCGATGGTCCCCTATGACAGAGGACCTAAAACAGCCTCAAGTGATACTCAGTAAAACCTCCGGATTTCAGCAAAATGGTGAACTTCGATGGTTTAGTAGCCCGACAGCTCATATAACATCATGCGAATGTTCAACATAAACATGGAAAGAAGGAAGGACACTGGATAGTGTAAAATCCTTGGTGTACATTTATTAAAAAAATATTGAAAACATACTCACAAGAGCAGTTAAAAAGACAGCCTTAAAGTGCATCAGCGCCGACCGGGCAAAGGCGCTGGCACACAAATACGTCCGTGGAAGCCGAGCAGTGGAGGGTGACGTCAGCACAAAGCTCGTATCCTGCCCTACGCGTTTCGTGAAAATTCACGTCGTCTCGGGGCACGGGCGATGGGCTGCGTCACCCCCTCTTTATAGGGAACACACCGGAAAAAGGGATCCGACCCGGAGGAGGGCGCGCGCACACGTCACGCCGCGAGGCAACCACGTCTCGCTAGCAATGCCGCTAAGCCAGTCCAACGTCGGATGCGCACGCATCTCTCCCCACGAGGAAACCAAGCCTCGTTTGTAAAGACATTCTGTGCGCGTCATCGCGCTGAAGCGGAATGACGAAAGCACAAGGGGAGAGTGTGCCGCACATCCGCGTGACCATGGCAACAGGAATCATGGCAACGATACGCGCGCCCTCCAAGGGGGAAGGAACCCCCCAGGTGTGTCACAGGAAGCAGTAAAGCCCACAACCTCCGCCGCGACCCACAACCAATGGGTGCAGCGGGCGCAATGGGACAATAAACTGCTCCGGATGTTAAATCCTAACAACAGAAGATATATACATTGATACTGGAAATAAGGAACATAATAGTTCATACCAATATCAGGAAGCATACGTAAAATGCAGTAGACAAAAAATGAATATGCCTATATATTATTTAAAAAATTAATAAATGACACTAAAACCACATAGATTAATAGCTGTCACCATTTAACCACACCCCTCCCTAGACCCCATTCAATATAACTAAAAGACAAAAACAGTAACTAAATGTCCATAAAAAAGAAGGGGAGAAAGGGGGGGGAGGTTCAAATGCAACGCAATATCAATCGACACACTAAATCTTACAGTGAGTGTCGATAATCCCAGAAATCTGTTATGAAAACATGATTGTCAGTTGATGAAAAAATAAAAAAAACCTAGGAGTTATTAATAAAGGCATTGACATCAGTGTCAACGTTGAGTCCAAATGGAACATAAGTTCTCAACCTGTACACCCATGCCATTTCCTGCTTGGAGATTTCTCTAACAAGCAAACTGCCTCTCCAGTGAGGTCTGTATTTATCAATTGCAATGAATAGCGTACCAGACGGGTCTCTCTTATGAACCTGATCATAGTGCCGGGATACAGAATGCTTATCGAAACCTTTACGTATATTAGCTATATGCTCATTAAGTCTTACCCTTACTGCCCTTTTGGTCCTCCCCACATATTGGAGACCACAAGGGCACTGTATAAGGTAGACAACCCCCAAAGATGAGCATGTTATAAAAGGTTCGATTTCATAGGTTCGGCCAGTACTTGTTGAAGAAAAATGACTAATCTTCCTATCCCTGCAGCTATTCAAGCTGCACACTTGGCATTTCTTACATCTATAGTATCCTGTCAGGTTCTCTAAGAATGTCCTATTAGCCCGTGGGGGATCCTGGACGCTTGGGGCCACTCTATTAGAAAGTGTTGAAGCACCTCTAAACACAATAACTGTTTTTTCTGAAAGGGAAGATGCCAGCACTAAGTCGCTGGTTAAAACATGCCAGTGCTTACGTATCAGGCTTTTGATTGTCTGATGCTGCATGGAGAAAGTGGTGATAAATGGAAGAGAAAACTTACCATCCCTCACCACCCTCTCCTTATCAACCAAAAGTGATCCTCGGTCAATCACACTCACAGATTGTATCAATTGAGACATATCACTTTGTTGATAGCCTTTATCCACAAATCTCTTAGAGAGGATCTCAGCCTGGCCTTTGAAAGCCTCTAGATCTGTACAGTTGCGTCTCAATCTAGTGAGTTGTCCCCTGAGGAACAGCCTTCAGCCAAGGGGCGTAATGGCAACTATCAAGCAGGATATATGAATTTCTATCAGTTGGTTTGAAATAAGTGGTCGTGACAAATTTACTGTCAACCGCTGAAATTTTCAAATCCAGATAGTGAACTGATTCCTGGCTTGCCTCAAAGGAAAATCTGATACCCCTATTGTTGTCATTCAGGGACAGCATGTAATCCCGCAAAGCAGGTTCACTACCGTCCCATAGGAGGAGGACGTCGTCGATGTACCTTACCCAGAGTACAACCTCTGGTCTCCGGCAAACATCGACGACGTCCTCCTCCCATTTGGCCATAAAAAGGTTGGCCAGGCTGGGGGCATATTTCGCCCCCATCGCCACACCACGGTCTTGGCGGAAAAATTGGTTATCACACCAAAAATAATTGTGACTTGCTGCATATTTCAGCAAAGTCACAATAAATTCAATTTGCCGGGGTGGTAGATCTGAACCTCTCGCCAAATACAGTTCTACAGCCTCAAAACCACACTCATGGGGGATAATGGTATAAAGTGAGGTCACATCTGCCGTGACCATCCATATACCCTTTGTGGGAGTGAGGTCTTTGAGTAAGTTAATGACATGTTTGGTGTCCCTTACATAAGAGGGGATCTGCTGGACCAGAGGTTGCAGAAAAAAATCAATATACTTCCCCACCCGGGACGTAATCAAATCTATCCCACTAACGATGGGTCGTCCCAGGGGGGAAGTAAGACTTTTATGAATCTTCGGGAGATAGTAGATGACGGGAGTCCGGGGGGCGCAAGGTATCAAAAACAATCTCTCCCTGTCACTGAGAATACCCTCCCGGTATCCCTCATCCACAATAATTTCAAGGTCTCTTTTGTACTTGATGACAGGATCCCTATTAAGAGGAGTGTAGGTTTCAGTGTCATCAACGATCCTGTGTAACTCTTTGAGGTAGTCACACCTATCGAGAATGACTATCCCTCCCCCTTTGTCTGCAGGTCTAATGACCAGAGATTTGTTAGAACAAAGGGACTCAAGCCCGCTCTCCAAATTCCTCTGCATCTTGACCTTTTTTACCTTGATCTTTTCCAGATCTTTAAGTACCACATCCCTGAATACTTTAATGCTCGGGGCCAATGAGCCAGGGGGGTTGAACAAGGACGCATTGGCTAAACCAGTATGTTTGTACTCAGGTAAAGGATTCACTCTATCCGTAATAGGATTAGACAGAAAATGCCTTTTAATATTGAGCTTTCTCGCAAACTTGTGAACGTCCATAAAGGTTTGAAACTTGCTCAAGCTCCTAGGCGGAGCAAATTTCAAACCCTTATCCAACAGGCATTGTTCAGATTCTGACAGAGGCTGTTGGCTCAAATTAAAGATGCCCGTGCCTATATTCTTTTTCTCAATATTAAAAGGCATTTTCTGTCTAATCCTATTACGGATAGAGTGAATCCTTTACCTGAGTACAAACATACTGGTTTAGCCAATGCGTCCTTGTTCAACCCCCCTGGCTCATTGGCCCAGAGCATTAAAGTATTCAGGAATGTGGTACTTAAAGATCTGGAAAAGATCAAGGTAAAATAGGTCAAGATGCAGAGGAATTTGGAGAGCGGGCTTGAGTCCCTTTGTTCTAACAAATCTCTGGTCATTAGACCTGCAGACAAAGGGGGAGGGATAGTCATTCTCGATAGGTGTGACTACCTCAAAGAGTTACACAGGATCGTTGATGACACTGAAACCTACACTCCTCTTAATAGGGATCCTGTCATCAAGTACAAAAGAGACCTTGAAATTATTGTGGATGAGGGATACCGGGAGGGTATTCTCAGTGACAGGGAGAGATTGTTTTTGATACCTTGCGCCCCCCGGACTCCCGTCATCTACTATCTCCCGAAGATTCATAAAAGTCTTACTTCCCCCCCGGGACGACCCATCGTTAGTGGGATAGATTCGATTACGTCCCGGGTGGGGAAGTATATTGATTTTTTTCTGCAACCTCTGGTCCAGCAGATCCCCTCTTATGTAAGGGACACCAAACATGTCATTAACTTACTCAAAGACCTCACTCCCACAAAGGGTATATGGATGGTCACGGCAGACGTGACCTCACTTTATACCATTATCCCCCATGAGTGTGGTTTTGAGGCTGTAGAACTGTATTTGGCGAGAGGTTCAGATCTACCACCCCGGCAAATTGAATTTATTGTGACTTTGCTGAAATATGCAGCAAGTCACAATTATTTTTGGTGTGATAACCAATTTTTCCGCCAAGACCGTGGTGTGGCGATGGGGGCGAAATATGCCCCCAGCCTGGCCAACCTTTTTATGGCCAAATGGGAGGAGGACGTCGTCGATGTTTGCCGGAGACCAGAGGTTGTACTCTGGGTAAGGTACATCGACGACGTCCTCCTCCTATGGGACGGTAGTGAACCTGCTTTGCGGGATTACATGCTGTCCCTGAATGACAATAGGGGTATCAGATTTTCCTTTGAGGCAAGCCAGGAATCAGTTCACTATCTGGATTTGAAAATTTCAGCGGTTGACAGTAAATTTGTCACGACCACTTATTTCAAACCAACTGATAGAAATTCATATATCCCGCTTGATAGTTGCCATTACGCCCCTTGGCTGAAGGCTGTTCCTCAGGGACAACTCACTAGATTGAGACGCAACTGTACAGATCTAGAGGCTTTCAAAGGCCAGGCTGAGATCCTCTCTAAGAGATTTGTGGATAAAGGCTATCAACAAAGTGATATGTCTCAATTGATACAATCTGTGAGTGTGATTGACCGAGGATCACTTTTGGTTGATAAGGAGAGGGTGGTGAGGGATGGTAAGTTTTCTCTTCCATTTATCACCACTTTCTCCATGCAGCATCAGACCATCAAAAGCCTGATACGTAAGCACTGGCATGTTTTAACCAGCGACTTAGTGCTGGCATCTTCCCTTTCAGAAAAAACAGTTATTGTGTTTAGAGGTGCTTCAACACTTTCTAATAGAGTGGCCCCAAGCGTCCAGGATCCCCCACGGGCTAATAGGACATTCTTAGAGAACCTGACAGGATACTATAGATGTAAGAAATGCCAAGTGTGCAGCTTGAATAGCTGCAGGGATAGGAAGATTAGTCATTTTTCTTCAACAAGTACTGGCCGAACCTATGAAATCGAACCTTTTATAACATGCTCATCTTTGGGGGTTGTCTACCTTATACAGTGCCCTTGTGGTCTCCAATATGTGGGGAGGACCAAAAGGGCAGTAAGGGTAAGACTTAATGAGCATATAGCTAATATACGTAAAGGTTTCGATAAGCATTCTGTATCCCGGCACTATGATCAGGTTCATAAGAGAGACCCATCTGGTACGCTATTCATTGCAATTGATAAATACAGACCTCACTGGAGAGGCAGTTTGCTTGTTAGAGAAATCTCCAAGCAGGAAATGGCATGGGTGTACAGGTTGAGAACTTATGTTCCATTTGGACTCAACGTTGACACCGATGTCAATGCCTTTATTAATAACTCCTAGGTTGTTTTTTTTTATCAACTGACAATCATGTTTTCATAACAGATTTCTGGGATTATCGACACTCACTGTAAGATTTAGTGTGTCGATTGATATTGCGTTGCATTTGAACCTCCCCCCCCCTTTCTCCCCTTCTTTTTTTATGGACATTTAGTTACTGTTTTTGTCTTTTAGTTATATTGAATGGGGTCTAGGGAGGGGTGTGGTTAAATGGTGACAGCTATTAATCTATGTGGTTTTAGTGTCATTTATTAATTTTTTAAATAATATATAGGCATATTCATTTTTTGTCTACTGCATTTTACGTATGCTTCCTGATATTGGTATGAACTATTATGTTCCTTATTTCCAGTATCAATGTATATATCTTCTGTTGTTAGGATTTAACATCCGGAGCAGTTTATTGTCCCATTGCGCCCGCTGCACCCATTGGTTGTGGGTCGCGGCGGAGGTTGTGGGCTTTACTGCTTCCTGTGACACACCTGGGGGGTTCCTTCCCCCTTGGAGGGCGCGCGTATCGTTGCCATGATTCCTGTTGCCATGGTCACGCGGATGTGCGGCACACTCTCCCCTTGTGCTTTCGTCATTCCGCTTCAGCGCGATGACGCGCACAGAATGTCTTTACAAACGAGGCTTGGTTTCCTCGTGGGGAGAGATGCGTGCGCATCCGACGTTGGACTGGCTTAGCGGCATTGCTAGCGAGACGTGGTTGCCTCGCGGCGTGACGTGTGCGCGCGCCCTCCTCCGGGTCGGATCCCTTTTTCCGGTGTGTTCCCTATAAAGAGGGGGTGACGCAGCCCATCGCCCGTGCCCCGAGACGACGTGAATTTTCACGAAACGCGTAGGGCAGGATACGAGCTTTGTGCTGACGTCACCCTCCACTGCTCGGCTTCCACGGACGTATTTGTGTGCCAGCGCCTTTGCCCGGTTGGCGCTGATACACTTTAAGGCTGTCTTTTTAACTGCTCTTGTGAGTATGTTTTCAATATTTTTTTAATAAATGTACACCAAGGATTTTACACTATCCAGTGTCCTTCCTTCTTTCCATGTTTATGTTGAACATTCGCATGATGTTATATGAGCTGTCGGGCTACTAAACCATTGAAGTTCACCATTTGCTGAAATCCGGAGGTTTTACTGAGTATCACTTGAGGCTGTTTTAGGTCCTCTGTCATAGGGGACCATCGCTTTCTGGTAAGCAGGAATTCTTACTGGTGGTGGTGAAAGTCACGGATTATAAGAAGATCTTCTGTCTTGGGTTTTTTTCCCCCTTTTTTTATATAATTTTGGACACTTGTTCACGGGTGTTTTTTTCATCACGGACTTTCAGATATGAACTTTGAGGGTCCTACATAGCAGTTTTGGACTATCATCATATTAACTGTTTAATCATAGTTCACTTACTTTAACATTATTTTATATTTCACTGATCATTTATGGTTCTTCATTGAGCACTTATATGATTTATCACTGTTGTTATTTGGATTTTTTCAATTATTCAGTGGTGGGCTTATGTTCACGGTCATAAGTTAGCGCGACTATATATATTTTTCTTAAAAAACATAACCTGCTTTCTTGTTTAATATTCCAATGTTCATGTGCAGATAATATTCTTTTATAATACAAGCACCATACGTAACTCTTGCCGTTTGTAGCTTTTTGTAAATCAGTCCCTCTCTTGATATGTTCTTTTGTTTAAAGCAGGCATGTGAAACAGATAAAGTGGTGGGCCCAATTGAGATACAATCTTTAAAGGGGGGGTGCAACATTTTTACAAAATAAAAAATAAATAGATGATGGTACTTTGAAACATAACATTATAGCAGAAATTGCAACTTACCATATTTTATTAAACAGGGAGTGGCCCTTAAATATTTCCAGGATAATTTAGCTGCAAATTAATGTAATGAGGTATAGCTCATGAACTGGAGAACAGCTGAGGGTGCTTTTGTTTTTTCATCCCTAAACCACTGATGACTGCAGTAAAGGAGCGAGAGTGTCCCATGTGCTCCATAAAACACTCATTTGACATGCCTGGTTTACAGTGAGGGCTAAACAGGCTACTTTAGCATGAAACAAGTTGTTGCAATAAAAGACATGTTATAAGATGACAGTGATATAGGCTTCTATAGTACAGTAAAATTAAAACAAGCCTATCATAGTTTGAGCATAGCCTAAATCTTTACCCCTGTCGGAGTTATGGATTAAAAAAAATAAAATAAAATAAAATGCAAACCCAAATGGTATAGGAAGAATATCTATACCCCCAATAGCAATTTGTTGTTAATCCCTTGGCACCGGCCGTATAAAAATATGCGGCCTCTCAGCGCCTGGTCCTTACTGCCGAGGAACGGCATATTTGCGTGAATTGCTGCCAATACACCTGTGCAGAGAGCGCGTGTGCTGCGAGCTCCCAGAACAGTTACTGTCGCCCAAATCGAAAGCTTTTCAGATCCTGTGACAGCTATCAACGGCACTGAAGTGATCTTAAGCCCCGCCTCCTGGCGTCATAAACCTCCTAAAGGGCCGGGAGGCCCCGGCACAAAGGGGTTAACCATTCAGAACCCAGTACCTGCAGGTTTGTCATTGGTACATGTCATAAAATAACCCACTAACCACTTGCTGACTTTGCACTGTAGTTTTACTGCTACATTGCAGGCCGGCTGCGCAGAATCAAATGTATATATAAGATTTTACATTTCCAGGTAGGCGGCGCGAGCACCCACCCACCCGGCTGTGCTTTCACTGGCTCCAGCACATGCCAATAGCTGAGACCTGCCGATCGTTAGAGAGAGCTTTGTGTATGTAAACAACACAAAGCTCTCTCTTCTGACAGCAGCGATTTGTCGGTTTTAATATAAATTTTGTTTGAGTACAGCGTTGCAAGACCGCACGATTACCAGTTAAAGTAGAGCAGTGCCGAATAGCAAAAAATGGTCTTGTCATGAAGGGGGTAAAAGAGCTGAAGTGGTGGCCAACACATGGAGCAAAGGGGCTGTACATATTAATCAGTATATGTAAAGCTGCAGGTGACTCTCAGAGACAGAAGACATACTACAGTAAGTTGTCCGAACTCTGGACATGCAATTTGTGTTGCTGGACACTGTGGGAATGCCAAAATTAAGCAGTCTGAGATTGGGGGTGAAATCGGAGACTCTACCATTACACCCCCTTCACAAATCAACACTCCCACTCTAACTGATGACACTTGGTATCAAGGGGGGGGGGGGGCACAGTACCAATGTGGTGCTGCTTAGGAACTGGGGTACTAAAGTGTTTTTGTTGACAGTCTCTAAGTAACTGCTTTAATTACAAGTATGCTATATGTAGAAAGTGAATCATTAAAAAAAGGCCACAAAAATAAGGTTGTTTTCGCTAAGCAACCAGTCCTATCATATTAAATAGCAATTTGATTGTGGTCTGCACTTAAATTTAATAAGCAAAGTGGCACCAGAGCTTATTAATAACTTTCTTTATTTGAATCAGACTGAAACCTCTTGAAAAGCAGGAGACAATATTGTTTGACTAATAAACCACACAACTAAAAAAATCCATGTTGCATTGTTTATTTAGTAATGCGATTGTGGTTTTCCAGCACTAGCAATATAACCTCAAACACATTTTAACAATAAAAGCCAGAAGTAAGGGTTAATCTAGCTTTTCAACAGATACCCCCACTGAATTCAGAGGCCTGTATGCGTCTATACACAGGTTGCGTCATATTAGTTACAAAAACTTGTGTCATTTTAAAAATCCCTTTTTTACCTCAGGTAAGTTTCCATTGCAGTAATGTGTTTTACTGTCCTATTCGATCTCATACACAAATACTTTTTTTTTTCCAGAAACTAATATGAAGACCATATGTTATTTATTTATGAAAATAAAGACTGACTCACACATCTGATTTGTAAAACGAATTCTACTAAATGAAGGAAAATTCATGAGGGAATAATTCAAGAAAGAAACTTCAGCAGCCAAATGGATATTTCCAGCCTGGAATCACGGTATCCACCACAACATATATGGTTCTGTGCTCATTTTCGGTTCATTTTCTCAGCTAACAGGCAAGTGCTCCACCTTCCCAATTATCCAGGGTTATATGAGGAATTGAGTGTTACAAAGCCCTACACAGCACATGTCCATGTGGCATAAATTCACTCAGCGTATCCATTCATGCAAGTATGAAATCAGTTTACATATGGATATGTACAGTGTGCTGTATGCTTTTAATTTAACACTTTCACGGTTTCTATATTTTCTTTAGAGGAAAAATCTAAAACAGAACAAAATAATATAAAAAGGCATAGTAACTTAATGAGAAATATTTTTTACTTTGATATGCAAAAGCCAGTTATAGTCACGACAAGTCACAGGTATACCCAAGCTGCACTGGGTCTCATGCAATAAAAACCAGAGCCCCAAAATACTATTAATTGCATTTAAAATGCACACAAATGCCTCTCACAAAAACAAACTTGTGAAAATTAAAAAGTGTCCTCTATTACCTAGCAAGAGATTTTCCTTGGTGCAATGCATGATAAAAAGAAAATAATTTTTCTTTTGGGGTCAGGGCTTTTCTTCATAGGCCATAGGGCCATGGGCCTAGTAGCAATTGATGCTTCTGCTACACTGTTGCTTATAGTTGTTTACAAAACCCCAGTTTCCTCTGGTGCCACACTTCATTGCAGGACTTGCATGTGAGAAAGGGTTAATAGGGGGGTTTAATAATTGAAGTGTGTAGTGATGATTTAGATTGAGTGTTAGGGCTTGTGGGATTAAGTGTTCAGAAGGGCCAAGTGTTGGAGGTTATTAAGTGTTAAAGTGGTTGTAAACCCAACTTATGCAACTTGCACCTACAGGTAAGCCTAGATTAAGGCTTACCTGTAGGTGCAAGAAATATCTCCTAAATCTACACGGTTTAGGAGATATTTGCAAAAAATTACATGCATCGGTGTCTATGGCGCATGAGCGCCGTAGACAACGGCACATTCACGCCGTAGACAACGGCGCATTCACAGGGTTAATCCCATTCACAAATCCAGCTTAGCCGGATTCGACGGCTCCCGCGCGCATGCGCGGAGTGATGTCTTCGCCGCTCCGGCCAATAACAGCGCTGGAGCGGCCCTGTGATTGGCTGGAGCGGCGATACCCGGAAGTAACCTTCCAGCTATCGCCGCAGCGATGGCTGCGGCTGGAGAGGGAGACGAGGACGGCTTTGGGGGCCCCGATCTAAGGTAAGTGATGCATAATGAGCTAGTATGCTAGTCATACTAGCTCATTATGGCTTTGTCTTGCAGGTAGGATTTAAAAAAAATAAAGTTTCCAGGGTTTACAACCACTTTAAGGGTCTGTTTTAAGAGCTAGAATATGCTTTCTATGTTAATAGAGGGGAGGTTACATGCTGGGGCTGTGCTTTAGTATAGGACACAATTACTTTTAGGGGAGTTGCAGATTGTTCTATTGTTCTCACTGCAATTAAACCTACAGTGCCTTGAAAAAGTATTCATATCCCTTGAAATTTTCCACATTTTTTCATGTTACAACCAAAAACGTAAATGTATTTTATTGGGACTCTATGTGATAGACCAACAAAAAGTGACACATAATTGTGAAGTGAAAGGATTATATAAATAAATAGGTGAAAAGTGTAGTGTGCATTTGTATTCAACCCCCTTTACTCTAATGCCCCTAACTAAAATCTAGTGGAACCAATTGCCTTCAGAAGTCACCTAATTAGTAAATAGAGTCCCCTTGTGTATAATTTATTCTCAGTATACAGCTGTTCTGTGAAGCCCTCAGAGGTTTTTTAGAGAACCTTAGTGAATGAACAGCATCATGAAGGCCAAGGAACACACCAGAAAGGTCAAGTATAAAGTTGTGGAGAAGTTTAAAGCAGGGTTAGGTTATAAAAAAAAATATCCCAAGCTTTGAACATCTCACGAAGCACTGTTTAATCCACCATCTAAAAATGGAAAGAGCAAGGCAGAACTGCAAACCTACCAACACATGACCGTCCACTTAAACTGTCAGGCTGGGCAAGGAGTACATTAATCAA
Organism: Rana muscosa; assembly: GCA_029206835.1. Taxonomy (NCBI): domain Eukaryota; kingdom Metazoa; phylum Chordata; class Amphibia; order Anura; family Ranidae; genus Rana; species Rana muscosa. The sequence continues at coordinate 1,077,235,718 of CM055122.1, forward strand.
AGAAGCAGCCAAGAGGCCCATGGTAACTTTGGAGGAGCAGCAGAGATCTACAGCTCAGGTGGGAGAATCTGTCCACAGGACGACAATTAGTTGTGAACTGTACAAGTCTGGCCTTTATGGAAAAGTGACAAAAAGGAAGCCATGAAAAGTCCAGTTTTCAGTTTGTGAGAAGCCATGTGGGGGACACAAGCAAATGTGTGGAAGAAGGTGCTCTGGTTGGATGAGACCAAAATGTAACTTTTTGGCCTAAAAGCAAAACGCTATGTGTGGCAGAAAACGAACACTGTGCATCACCCTAAAAACGCCATTCCCACCGTAAAACATGGTCGTGGCAGCATCATGAGGCCCATGGTAACTCTGAAGGAGCTGCAGAGATCAACAACTCAGGTGGGAGAATGTGTCCACAGGACAACTATTAGTCGTGCATTTCACAAATCTAGCCTTTATAGAAGAAGAAAGCCATTGTTGAAAGAAAACCATAAGAAGTCCTGTTAGCAGTTTGCGAGAAGCCATGTGGGGGACACAGCAAACATGTGGGAGAAGGTGCTCTGGTCAGATGATACCAAAATTTAACTTTTTGGCCTAAAAACAAAATGCTATGTGTGGTGAAAAACTAACACTACACATCACCCTGAACACGCCATCCCCACTTTGAAACATGGTGGTAGCAGCATCATGTAATGGGGATGAATTTCTTCAGCAGGGACAGAGAAGCTGGTCAGAGTTGATAGGAAGATGGATGGAGCCAAATACAGGGAAATCTTAGAAGAAAAACTGTTAGAGTCTGCAAAAGACTTGACACTGGGGCAGAGGTTCACCTTCCAGCAGGACAAAGACCCTAAACATACAGCCAGAGCTACAATGGAATGGTTTAGATAAAAGCATATTCATGTGTTAGAATGGCCCAAAGTCAAGACCTAAATCCAATTGAGAATCTGTGGCAAGACTTAAAAATTTAAGAACGGGCAACCATTTCACTCTCTAGATGTGGAAAGCTGGTAGAATTGAAATTGCAGCGAAAGGTGGTTCTACAAAATATTGACTCAGGGAGGCTGAATAAAAATCTGAACACTTTTTCAGATATTTCTTTGTCGAAAAAATGTAGAAAACCATTCATCACTTTCCTTCCAATTCACAATTACAGTATGTGCCACTTTTTGTTGGTCTATCAGAAAATCCCAATAAAATATATTCACGTTTTTGCTTGTGTAGCGGGTGTCAAATTTAGAGGGAGTATCTGGGCTATAGATGGCCCAGATACATTGATTTTTTGGAATTTAATGGACACTTTGGAGTGTGGGAGGTATGAATGGTGTCATGTTCCCTGCGGTCCCGAGGTGGCGCTGTCACCTGGGATGAACTGCCATTCTAGAGCCGTCCCCTTTGTGTCCTCTCGCGGCAGTAGTACGGCGGGGCGGCGAACCCGCTGTGCCTGCTAGGAGAGGATATAAAGGGGGCGGACATCTTGCGCACGAGGTCCATTCCCCAGGCAGCTTCAGCCTGGGGGCTGCTGCGGTTCGTCTGTGCCCAGGCACGTGGAGTCGAGTTCCATCCCAGGCACCTTCAGCCTGGGGTGAGGTACTTTACAAGGAGGCCTGGGGCCCAGTACCTTCGACTGGGTCCCGCAAGGGCGAAGCATTCCTAAGGTGCCCCCGGTATTGGGTGCCTGAATCCAGGGTGTAAAGGACCGGAGAGGTGACCTCCCCGAAGAGCCAGCGCAGCATTGGCTGGTGACGGTGAAGGCCTCTGGTGACCGTCCGGATGGATGTTTTCCTCTGACCGGGGTCGTTTGTTCTAAAGGAGGTATTTCATGTTCTCATGGTCTGTGGCAGAGACCCATCTTCATTAGGTCAGTGGCAGGACTCATCCAAGGCCTGTGGCAGAGGCCTCAACGTTCACCCAGGTCAGTGGCAGGGACCAAATTCAGAGTCGGTGGCAGCGACTGTGCGCCAAGCCTGTTTGCACTAAACGGAACAGGAGAGACTTTATTCATTGTGTTGTGCCTGGACCTACTCTTTCCTACACCTTGTCTGTTCTTTTAAAGTTCAACCAGCCTACCCATTGATCAAAGCAAATAAAACAGTGTTGGACTTTTATTGGTGTGAAACTCGTGTTACTGGAAGCTAAGTGTCCCTGTCAGTGACAGTGACCATCATCCTCCACAGGAGAAGCTGAGGCTCTGGCCTAAAACGCAGACCCGAAGGTAAACGGTTAGCTCATATCTCTGCATACTACATCAGAGAGCCGAGCTGGTGGTGTGCATCTTTCCCCCTTCTCCCAGATACCCTTAGACGAGTAATACAGCCATAAAGGGAGGGGAGAAGGTGGGGGAAGAGCACTACACGTGGGGGCTCCAAGTCCGGGATTTGTGTTTATGCAATGGAGCCAAAGCTATCGGAGTTTGAACTTTGCTGCCCAGAAGAGTTCAGAGTAGGTCGGCCATATTGGCCACTGCGCCAGTAGGCACACCCTCCCTGCACAGTTCGTGGGCGTGACATGGAAAAATCCCACGAACTGGTGTGCCAGAGGGGAGGAGTCCGGCAATGTGAAGAGGTGCACGTGGGGACTTTGGCGCCAGTTATGCAGTGCGCAATGGAGCAGCAATCAGTCACCATGTTCAGCAATGCCTCGTGGGTTCCAGTCTCTAATACTACGAGGATGACTTCAACTGCTGCTCCGATTACAGATACAGGGATTCGGCTCAAGCCCCGGGGACGATTCGCCTTGTACACCTGCAAGGATGTTGAGGCCCTGGGTATGATTTGTCCCAGATGTTTGGGACTGGTGGTACAGTTAAAGCCATTCGGGCGCTGTGAGGCCTGCGGGGAGTTCACATTTGAGGTGGAGCAATCCATAGAGAGACCTCGGATCTTCCACCTCAGCCCTACAGGAGAAGGTGGGGGAAGACCGCTACACTTGTAACATGACAAAATGTGGAAAATGTCAAATACTTTTTCAAGGCACTGTAACAAAGCCAGCTGGCACTGAGGACTTATGTCAAAACTATGTCTCAAATCTAAAGGTAGACATGGGCTACAAAACATTTGTTGGATAATCATTTTTGCACAAACTTTTTTTTACTTGTTTTCAAACCCATTGTATAGTGTAAGTATAAGTAGTAGTATAAGTCAGTGATGATCACCGCTGACAAACTCTGAACACAGAAATGAGATTAGAAATTATAAAGTCAGTCTGCACGTTTTGGCTGATTCTCTGTTGTTTTCCATGGAGATACACATACATTCCCAAGCTGTGGCCACAGCCTGTGGAATGGTTGTACATGATCTAATTACCAGCTGGGAGTTTTGGTTGAAGGGAGTCTCATTTGAAGGTTGCAATGCTTGGCATGAAATAATCAAAAACATTATTTGGCCAGCACAAAAGGAATATCAATCCATTTTTGTATAAATTTACCACTCACAGTATACACATGACAATAAAGATGCTGTAGGACATCTGACTGTTTTTTGCTGATGAAAGATATGTATGCAAAAGTCATATGTTATGAAACAATGCAAGTGCCAAAAGATATTCCCCCAGCCCTGGTGTACATAGATATGTCTGATAATGTGTTAAGAGTGTACACAAATGTCTGTCTTTACCCAAGGCAAAAGTGCTCATGGTAATAATAATTTGTCAGAATAAAATTGCTACTGTGTTCCTGGCTTTGTCCTCAGCCAAGGATGTCTTCTGATATTTTATGTTATTATTATTATACAGGATTTATACAGTGCCAACAGTTTGCGCAGCGCTTTACAATATGAGGGCAGACAGTACAGTTACTATTCAATTCAATACAGTAGGAATCAGAGGGCCCTGCTCATTACAATCTCGAATCTGTTAATGCAGACATTTCAATTGTCATCTAATCCTGCCAATTACCTGATATGGGAACCATTAGAAGAATACAAAATCTAAGCATTTACCAATACATACTCAAACTCCATTTTACAGCTAGTCATATTTCTAAAATACTATTGCAGATTAGCGCTGTACCCTTACCTCTATATCTCTAAAAGTTAGCAGTTTATTTTTTTATTTAGAAAACAACTTTCCATATTATCACTTTCAGACCTGACCAGAGATTATTATCAAACTATTACCCGTTCATTTTCTTGGTCATCTTAACTCTCTACCTCTGATCTCCTATTTGGGCTCCCTCATACAAACTGTGTTTGGGAACCCTTCACCTGAATGTTCTTCCCCATCCCCCACTCCCCCCCCATAGAAAAAAAAAAAGGGAAAGAAAAAATACAATAATAATAATGTCTCTCCCCCTCACCCCACATACGGTTACATACCGTCCCAGGCTCCTGACGGCTAAGGAGTGTAGTTTCCCTCAACAATGAGAGTCTCTCCCTCCTCTGAGCTGATAAAGAGGTTCCAGTGGGACCATATCTCTCTATATTACTCTTGTTTCTGCTTTCCTGTCCACCCCAGGTTTTCTAATCGGTTCAGCTCTTCCACCTTCCTGAGCCACATACCCACCGAAGGTGGTTGTGTCTTTTTCCATCCGAGCGGGATACAGGATCTTGCTAAATTCAAGAGATGACACACAGTAGAGTTCTTATATGTCTTAACTGGTGTTTTTTGGTCATGCAACAGAAAAAAGGTTGGGTCCTCCGGGACCACATAGTCACAAATTTTTTGGGTGATCCTTCGTACCTCACTCCAATAACTCTTAATTTCGTTGCATGAGCAAAAAATGTGTAATAGGGTCCCACTTTCTTTTCGGCAATGCCAGCATCTATCTGAGATGTCTGAAAAATATATACGAAGCAGGTCCGGGGTTCGGTACCACTGAGACAGGATCTTTTAATTTGCTTCTTGTATTTTTGTACATACTGAAGATTCAAAAACGGTGTATTATCCCATTACGCTGCTCTTCAGAGAAGTTTCTGTCTAGATCCTGCTCCCACTTTAGAAAAAATGGCAACTGGAAATCACCCCTGGAGCTACCAGCACAGAATACATCTTCAAGATTGTGTGGGTAGAAATCCTCTCTCCACACAGTATTCTTCGAAAGAAAGTAAATTTCGATTATAGCTTTCCGGGGTGTTTAAGGAGCATAAAAAATTTCTAAGCTGGGCCGCTCAAGTTAGCAGTTTTAACATAGTTTACACCTGAGTAAGCTATGGAAGAACTCACACCATCAGTTAACATTACTTAGTTTTGATGTTCTTTTTCTGTAAGCTCATGCTAATGTTGTAAAGAAAACATTTCTCTGCTAAATTTGTAATCCAAAAGGTGGGTAAAACAAGAGATCAGCTTACCAAAAACACTTTAGCTAGTACATGCTAATAGCTTATTGTCTACATAGCATCGGGTCAAGAGTTTCTATGCATAGGTCTTCCTATAAAAGGCAATCATTAAAAAAAAAGATTGCTTGAGATATTTAGTAATCACTGACGGTGAAACTAATTTCCTCCAACGTGCAAATAAATAACTCCCTGTTGACCTGGAAAGGCTAGCCAGGAGAACCAGCAAACTTTTGATCAGCGCAGTCATCAAGAAAAATAAGCACAAATATGTACACGATACCCTATAAGCTTGGTCTACGAAATCCCTCAGTGGCTTCTAAGCTAATTGACCATGTGAAGCCCAAAACCTTGGTGCCATTATTACAGTATGGTAATATAGAAAGGTTGCTATCATTTATAAAAGGGTATAAAAATCAAACAGTGCTCCTTACAACTAATAAAGCATTTGTCTACTGACAAATTGTGACAATGCAAATAAAACTTTCACGCTAACCTAATAAGTGTTTTAAACCAGCAGTACTCAGATGATGAATCAACTCCACATATTTACACAACTGTTATATCATGCTCATGAGCACGGTATAATAGTTGTATATAATCACAAATTGGGTAAATGCTGGTGACTGAGTCACCCACTGAAATCTAATATCTTCTAGAGATTGTAATAAGAGTCCCAGTTACATCTCTTGTTGACATTATGAAAAGGCCACAATTTTAACATTGTTCACTCACTGTAGACTGTGGAAAATACAGCAAGATGTGTGACTTCATTTTAGCTATATATGAGGGAGGACGGTGTAGAGAGATCGAACTACTGCACACTCCATAAAAAAGTACAAGCCAGTGGGCGACTTAACCTTAAGCTTAATCTTATCGTTTGTGAGTATGTAAGTACCCAATATTTATCGTTTTTGAGCATTTCACCAGAGAAAAGTGAAATATAAAGTAACAGTATGGACAGGTTATTTTACTTTTACAGAAAAATAAACTTAAAGCAGAGCTCCCTCCAAAAGGGGAAGCTCCACTTGTCTGCTTCCTCCCCCACTCACTTCCACATGTGGCACCTTTCAGGGGGGGGCGGGGAGGGGGTTTCTGGTGTTGACAGGTACCCGCTCCCACTTCCGGCTCAATTTGTTGTGGCAAACTGAGCCAGAAGTTTGAACCCCCTCCCCCACAGCCTTCTGAGATATTTCACAGGTCCCAGAAGAGTGCAGCCCATTCACAAACTGGCTGTGAAGCTGCAAAGCTTCACTGCCAGTTCCCCTTAGTCAAGATGACAGTGCCCGGAAACTGATTGAAGAATCAGGTAGGGTGAGGACGCCGCTGGATGCCTAGACAGGCACAGGTGGGGGCCCTAATATTAAAGAAGGCAGCTACAGTATTTCTAGCTGCTGACTTACTATTTTTTTTTTTGGGGGGGGGAGCCTGGTCCACAGTATAAAAGTTTAAGTTAGACATATTTTTAAATCTGCTAAGAATTTTATTTCTAATAAAGTTCTAATTAACAAGCAACATTGAGAAGTTTAACCACTTCCCGCCCAGTCAATAGCAGATTGACGTCCGGGAAGTGGTTCTGTTTTCCACACTGGACGTCATATGACGTCCTGCGGGATAACAGCCACCGCGCGCCCGGGGGGGCGCGCATCGCGGCGATCGGTGGAGCGGTGGGTCAGTCTGACCCACCGCTACACTGATCTCGGTAAAAAGCCTCAGTCGGAGGCTTTTTACCACGTGATCAGCCGTGTCCAATCACGGCTGATCACAATGTAAACAGGAAGAGCCGTTGATCGGCTCTTCCTCACTCGCGTCTGACAGACGCGAGTAGAGGAGAGCCGATCGGCGGCTCTCCTGACAGTGGGGGTTCGCGCTGATCGTTTATCAGCGCAGCCCCCCCTCGGATACCCACACTAGACCACCAGGGAAGCCCCCCAGGACGCCCCAGGAAGCCCCAAGCATGTGGATGGCCCCCATGGCCATCCACATGTAATAAAAAAATAAATAAATATGCCAGTGCCCACAAATGGGCACTGACTGGCACCACCACAATGTGCGGTGGCTGGCATTGCTGGACATCAGTGTCCATCAGTGCCACCTACTAGTGTCCATCAGCGCCACCTATCAGTGCCCATCCGTGCCCATCTGTGCCCATAAGTGCCCACCTATCAGTGCCGCCTATAAGTGCCCATCAGTGCCGCCTATGAGTGCCAATCAGTGCCGCCTATGAGTGCCAATCAGTGCCGCCTATGAGTGCCAATCAGTGCCGCCTATGAGTGCCAATCAGTGCCGCCTATGAGTGCCAATCAGTGCCGCCTATGAGTGCCAATCAGTGCCGCCTATGAGTGCCAATCAGTGCCGCCTATGAGTGCCAATCAGTGCCGCCTATGAGTGCCAATCAGTGCCCATCAGTGCCGCCTATCAGTGCCCATCAGTGCCGCCTATCAGTGCCCATCATCAGTGCCCATCAGTGCCACCTCATCAGTGCCACCTCATTGGTGCCACCTCATCGGTGCCCATCAGTGTCGCCTTATCAGTGCCCGTCAGTGCCGCCTTATCAGTGCTCGTCATTGAAGTAGAAAAGGTACTTATTTCCCCAAAAAATTAACAGAAACAAAGAAAAACGTCGTTTTTTTCAAAATTTTCGCTCTTTTTCTATTTGTTGTGCAAAAAATAAAAATCGCAGAGGCGATCAAATACCACCAAAAGAAAGCTCTATTTGTGGGAACAAAATGATAAAAAATTTGTTTGGGTACAGTGTAGCATGACCGCGCAATTGTCATTCAAATTGCGACAGCGCTGAAAGCTCAAAATTGGCTTGGGCAGGAAGCTGTATAAGTGCATGGTATTGAAGTGGTTAAGTATGATGGCCTTTGGTGCCTAAAGCCTATAATTTGTGCAACTTTACAACCCATTCACAGACATTCCTGTATGCTTACAGTGCCATGAAAAGGTATTCATACCCCTTGAAATTTTCCAAATTTTGTCATGTTACAACCTGTGACAGGAGGGTCACATTGGACACAGGGTGAGCCAAGAAACCATGGATATTAAGAATATGGCTTGGCTGGCTGGAAATTGAAATAGGAATATTAGTCCACAATATTGTTTTATTCTGAAACTTACCAGGTTAATTGAGAGATGTGTTACCTGCCAGTGTGATATAAATCCCAGCTTCTAAGGGACCTGTTCATTGTTTGTGGTGATGTGGATTGGGGAAATTGAGTCTGTCCTTGTGTGTATTGTAAAGTGCCAGACAGTCTGGTGAATAAAGGTCATGCATAGTTATTTAAACATAAAGGGCTGGTGTGAATAGAGATAGTTAACACTGTGCCTGTGTGTATTGTACTCTGCAGACGGAGCGTCTGCCAACCCTTTGATGAGAAGATGTGTATTGAAGATCGTTACGTCTATTGTGTAAAGTCTGTTGTCTCCTAACAGACGTCAAAGTAATGTGTTGAGTCTTGTAATGTGTGGGTGGAGCTGGGCCATTGTTCATGTTAAACTACTGTGTATTAGATGTATATAAAAGTTACAATGTTTCTCAATAAAAGGCATTCGATCTTAGGAAGATACAGAGCGTGTGTCTCGTTCTTCCAGAAGGATTAATTCCTATGGGAAAGGGTCGCCTGGCTGTGGAAGATTGGTTTTTGAATGTGTGTCCAGGAGAGGGGAACATCGTAAACGGCGTTAACCCCCCTTTCGTATTTGGGGTGCCGTTACACAACCAAAAACATAAATGAATTTTGTGATAGACCAACACAAAGTGGCACATAATTATGAATAGGAAGGAAATGATAAATGTTTTTCAAAATTGTTTACAAATAAATATGTGAAAAGGCAATACTTTGTAGAACCACCTTTCACTGCAATTACAGCTGAAAGTCTTTTTGGGTATGTCTCTACCAGCTTTGCACATCTAGAGAGTGAAATTTTTGCCCATTCTTCTTTACAAAATAGCTAAAGCTCTGTCAGATTGGATGGAGAGCGTCTGTGAACAGCAATTTTCAAGTCTTGCCACGTAATCTCGATTAGATTTAGGTCTGGTCTTTGACTGGGCCATTCTAACACATAAATATGCTTTGATCTAAACCATCAATTGTAGCTCTGGCTGTATGTTTAGGGTTGTTGTCCTGCTGGAAGGTGAACTCCAGTCTCAAGTCTTTTGCAGACAGGTTTTCTTCTAAGATTGCCGTGTATTTGGCTCCATCCATCTTACCAACAACTCTGACCAGCTTCCCTGTCCCTGCTGAAGAAAAACATCCCCACAACATGATAGATGATGCCACCACCATGTTTCAACGTGGGGATGGTGTGTTCAGGGTGATGTGCAGTGTTAGTTTTCCGCCATACATAGCGTTTTACTTTTAGGCCAAAAAGTTACATTTTTGGTCTCATCTGACCAGAGCACCTTCTTCCACATGTATGCTGTGTCCCCCACATGGCTTCTCACAAACTGGACTTCTATTGGCATTCTCTCAACAATGGCTTTCTTCTTGCCACTATTCCATAAAGGCTAGATTTGTGGAATGCACAAATACTAGTTGTCCTGTGGACACATTCTCCCACCTGAGCTGTTGATCTCTGCAGCTCCTCCAGAGTTACCATGGGCTCTTGGCTGCTTCTCTGATTAATGCTCTCCTTACCCGGCCTGTCAGTTTAGGTGGACACCCATGTCTTGGTAGGTTTGCAGTTGTGCCATACTCTTTCCATTTTCGGATGGTGGATTTAACAGTGCTCCGTGAGATGTTCAAAGCTTTGGATATTTTTTATAACCTAACCCTGCTTTAAACTTCTCCACAACTTTATCCCTGACCTGTCTGGTGTGTTCCTTGGCCTTCATGATGCTGTTTGTTTACTAAGGTTTTTTAACAAACCTCTGAGGGCTTCACAGAACAGCTGTATTTATACTGAGATTGAATTACACACAGGTAGACTCTATTTACTAATTAGACTTCTGAAGGAAATTGGTTCCACTGGATTTTAGTTAGGGGTATCAGAGTAAAGGGGGCTGAAAACAAATGTTTCAGATATTTATTTGTAAAAATAATTGAAAATCATTTATCATTTTCCTTCCACTTCACAATTATGTGCCACTTTGTGTTGGTCTATCACATAAAATCCCAATAACATACATTTACTTTTTAGACTAACATGACAAAATGTGGAAAAATGTAAGGGGTATGAAAACTTTTTCAAGGCACTGTACATACTGTATATGACTGCAGTCATGGTGAGCAGATGTTGCTTGCTTAGTGAAGAAAGGAAGGTGCGCCAAACTAAGTGCAGTAAGACAGGCTTTAATGGCAAATCATATAAAAAACAGCCAAATGGCTACTCACAAGATGTAGGACAAATTCAGGCATGTAAAGGGTTAATGGTGGTCCGGTGTCATCTAAGGCGGTCCTCGGGGGAGATGTTGGTACCAGATGAAAAGTTAGCTGAGGATGGCTGAAGGCAGGATCAAAGGAAGGCTGGAGGCAGGTAGTGGTGTCAGCAGAGGAAGAAACATCCAGGCTGTAATAGATGTAAACAAACCTGCACCACTGAAACAGCCAGGAGGTAACCAGGAAGCTGCAGGCAGGTTGCGGTGTCAGCAGAGGAAGAAAACGTCCAGGCTGTGATAGGTGTAAGAAGCCCTGTACCGCTGGAACAGCCAGGAGGTAACCAGGAAGCTGCACATCAGCGGGCGCTTCACAGTGGAGCGCAGCGTGCCGTCGGACCGGAAGTGACGTGGAGATTGGAATGGACCAATGGGATTCTCTTTTTTATTGCTTGCTTAGTGGCTCTTCTAAAAAAAAAAAAAAAAAAAGGAAGAAAAACCTAAAAAAAGCATAAACATGATCACCTTACATCTCATGCTTTTACAGATACTTACCAATACTTAAATCCTTGGCATACATCCCTGAAAATATGTAGGCATATTTGTTAAATAATGGTCACAAGGCATTATTGAGCAATTAAAACCAGGCAAAGCTATCTTAGACTGCTGAACATGCACTATTTCAGAATAACAATAGGCTTTTAATTATCCAAAATGAAATCACTTCAATCTCCTTACAGGTTTTACTTTACTATTCTGTAAAGACAAAAATGCAAACTGTCTACTCTCCTTTGGGACCAATTACCCGTCTGCTCCTCCTGTAGCCAGAACTCAGGTGAGAGTAATCAGCTAAGACTGACACACAGCACTATATCCGACTAAGGACATTTCTCTTTCTTATAATTTTCCCTTTCTGAATTCTGCAAAACATATTGGCCCCCATGTGTCAATCATCACAGTTCTATACAATTTGGCAATATAGTATTTTCCCTCTTTAAATTTATCAAAGCACTGTAAACAGAAGCAATGACTGTGTTCAGCAGATACTTTTGTGATGTCGTCCACTAGATACACCCATTTCATTTTTTCTTGTTGCCTATTTAACAAAGCAACAATGGCAACCCCTCGGAGCAATTCATAATCTAGCAAAATTAAACAGTGCACATGGACAGGGCAGTAGTAAGAACAATACAATTCCCAGTACAATATCCAGTTACTCAGCACACAAAACTATTTAAACATATTCAACATTTTATGTTAAAAAAAATTTTTTGTTGCATACAATTTCAAATGCATGTAATGCAACATTGCTCCATCAAGGCACCTCTGTAAACTGGGGCCCCTAACGCTAAACAATCTGAGCTCCCAACCTGGGACATATATAAAGCATTGAATAAATTGAAAGTGGGTATGCCTTGGAGGTGGTTTCTTCCTTTGATTAACATACAATGCATAATATACAAGGGAATGTATACTCTTAAAGCGGAGGTTCTGCGGTCCATACAATTTTTTTTTTTCAGTCCATTCTATGCTACAACTTATGCATTTGTAGTACTCACTTGTCCGGCGCTGCTTAACATCCCCCGTCCGTTTTCGTAATAAATAACTATTTTTAAAAATGTTTCCTGTATTTGCCATTTTGCTTGTGAGCATCTTGAAGCCCACAAGCATATTCTTCCGGGTAGCGATGTTTACTAGGAAGGCGTTACTCATTTACTCCTGGGAAGCAGGACACTTTGCTCCCAGGAGACATTGCAGCACAATTTCCGGCATACACAGCGACACATAGCACAGCAAAGGACACGCCTACTCCCGCGGGAGGAAATCCCAGAAGTAGGAATGGAGAAAGAAGATTAACGAAAACTACACAACAAAAAAAAAAAGGCTCGGCATTTGTTTCTATTCATGCTAACAGGGAATGGTTACAGCAATCTTTAAAATGTGGGTGAACCTCCGCTTTAAAATAAAGAAACTTAAACTGACACACACGTTGGACAGGATGGACCTGTGTCTTTTTCTACCATATCTATGTAGCACACGGATTGTGGAGGGCGCAGCACTATGAAGTGCTTTTATGCGCTGTGGCATTAGAAGAATTTGATTTCTCTGATCTTTTAGTCCACACAAGACTATCTGTTACTCTATAATTCCTCTAGCGCCGTTCTATGGAAGCAGTAGGTTTAAAGAGCACACCAAACCTTTAAGATAACTTCTTTATTCACTTCAGCTTTTCTTCTTATATAACACTGACAATTTAGCAGCAGGAAGTCCATGTACAAACACGTGTTGAATAAAGTATAACAAATGTCGGTTCAACTGTTCAATCTTGTAATTCTACATAAAATAGTAGATATATTTCTCTCTTCAGTATCTGTACTTTCACTTTAAAATACTTTAGACACTTTATGATCTATCTGGGACTTGCTCTATAATGCTGTTTGCTCTGAGGTTTGCTCTGAAACTTGGTTTGAATCTGGTTTGATTGTTTGTTTGATTGTTTGCAAACCTGGTTTGGTGGAACTACAAGTGAACACATAACTAGTTTCAGTATACAGTTCTAATCACATTATTAACAATAGGAACTTATATAACTGTATTAAATACCTATTTTGGCCACTTGCTTCCATAAAGCTGGACTCTGGATGGATCTGAACTGTTCAGCTCCACACTCTGATGTAAAATGAAATTCTAGACATGTGATATGAGATTTCCTAGACAGAACAGGAGTGAAATGCTGGCTATGATTGGCCAGAGACATTTGCTCAGTGAGATTGGTTGTGATTGGCTAAAACTCCTGATGAGTCACAAAAGCTTAACTCTATGCTTTCTGGTTGCAATTCTGCTGTGTTATTAAGCTTACTTTTCTGCATAGTATATAATAATCTTAAAGGCATATTTTTTCTTTTGCTTCTGTGAACACAATATACAACTGTTATATGACATCCATATATAAAGTCACAGTAAATAACTCTGCTGTTATTTCTCACAAATGAGCATATGCACTGTATTAACATTATTAGCAGGTCTAGCTATATATGCATGTAAGCCACATTAGCAACCTTTGACAGGTCTTAGCTGGCCAGCTACACGGATCCTTTTCCCCCTCTTACCTTCTCAAGCAGGGGGATAAGACACACCTGGCCTGTTAGTGGGCCCTGAGGACAGGGTTGATGACCACTGCTCTAGATTATAAACGTCAGGCGGTGTTACATACTTGGGTCCCGCAGCGAGTTGCTTCCTTCTTCTGGTTCTCCCCTCTATGTTTATAGAGGCGAGTCTTTATCTTTCCCAAATGAGGTCAATGTCCACACAACACATCAACTCCAACGTGAGTTTATTTTATCTTGCTTCCAGGAACCAGAGAGTTGAAGTGAGAAAAGGTTAGCAGATAGAAGTGGATTCAGGCACACTCTTGGCTTTGTCGCCACTCGATCCCGGGTGGGTACAGCTCACCCGGATAGTCACTCAATAGCACTAGCAGCCAGCGTGATGCTGGAACAATGACTCAGTCCCCTCCAAGGACCAAGTCAAGGAGATCCCTCCAGAACTTTCAATACTCCGCAGAGGCAGTCTGCGAAGTGAGGAATCCTTCCCTCCGACAGGTCACCAGGCCTTTCCCAAGTCAGCAATACTTTATTACTCGCCCTCTTTTTATGGGATCGATCCTCCCCTGATTTCCTCTATGTCAGAGCGGTTACCCTCACGCGGGTTCCCTGGAACTCCTCTTCGGTTGTAGACCAAGCTAAAGATACTGGGCCTACCTGGAACTCTGTAGCCTCGGGCTGAAGGTGCCCGAGACTCCTCGATCAAGATGGGGCGCACCCCCCTCTGAGGGGTAGCTCCCTCCGGGCATGGGCCCCGGGAAATCGCTTCACTTGTAATGGCGTCTGCCCCTTATATATCCTCTCCTGGCATGCACAGCAGGCCAGAACCGCCCAACGGCAGCCAAGAGAGGACATCCAATACCTACTCCATCACCTGTGGTTCAACCCCGGGAATTGGTGAGAACACCACCTATATGCCCAAAGGGGAACCGCACGCCAGGTGACACAGCAGTAAGGCAGAGTCCAAATAATTAAGAGACCTGAGCCAACTATTGCTCTGGTCAACCCTAAATTTAGGTATAGCGGGGTTACATTTGGGGACCTCGCTACATCTACTATGTCACTATATACAGTATGTAACAATGTTAAAACAGATTTAACCACTTTAATACTGAGCACTTTTACCCCCTTCCTGTCCAGGCCAATTTTCAGCGCTGTCACACTTTGAATGACAATTGTGCAGTCATGCAACACTGTACCCAAACAAAATTTTTATCATTTTGTCGCACAAATAGATTTTTCTTTTGGTGCTATTTAAATACCACTGGGTTTGTAAAGAAAAAAAAAAGAAAAATAACAAACATGTTATACTTACCTCCACTCTGCAGCTCGTTTTGCACAGAGTGGCCCCAAACCTGGTCTTCTGGGGTCCCTCGGCGGCTGTCTCGGCTCATCCCCGCAATAACTCACCACCTATATGCGAGCGAGCTTGCATGGTGGTGAGTGATTGCGGGCGCGCTCCAGTGATACAGCCGGCGGCTATTGCCGCTCACTGTATGGCTCGGCCGCACCCCCTGGCGCGTCATTGGATGTGATTGCCAGCCAATGGCTGCGCTGCTTTTAATCCATCCACTGTGGCCAATCAACGGCCAGGCTAAATGGCGAGGAGGATGTCGGGGCCAAGCACGGGACTTTCGAGGGCTCAGGTAAGTAAAACGGGGGCTCGGGCGGTATTGTCGGATGTTTTTTTACCTTAATGCATAGGATGCATTAAGGTGAAAAAAAAAATTCCTTTACAACCCCTTTAACAATTTTTCTAAATAAAAGAGAAAAGAATGAAAATTTGGAAAAAAATATTTTTTTTTCTTCGTTTCAGTTATAAAAAATTTGCAAATAAATGATCTTTCTTGATAAATTAGGTCAAAGTGCATTCTGCTACATTTCTTTGGTGAAAATAACCCAAATCAGTGTAGATTATTTACCCTGTAAAAAAGTTATAGAGTTCACAAACTATGGGAAATATGCCATCAGGATTGATCAATTTATTAATTTCTTGAGGCCGAAAATGCCAGGACACAGTAGAAATACCCCCCAAATGACACTTTTTGAAAAGTAGACAGTCCAAGGCATGGTGAGTTTTTTGAAGTTGTAGATTCTTGTCATAATTTTTATACTTTTTTTTTTCCGTTTTTATTACATTTTTCTTTTCCTATTTTTTAAAAACACACTGTGACCAGAGCAATATGATGTTACCATAGTAACATTGTACTACTCTGTCATGTGATCTGCTGTTATATAGCGATCACATGGTACCGGCAAAAAGCCGGTACTCGCATTGGTTATCGG
The DNA here is from genome assembly GCA_029206835.1 of Rana muscosa. NCBI lineage: Eukaryota > Metazoa > Chordata > Amphibia > Anura > Ranidae > Rana > Rana muscosa. Next base: position 1,077,251,686 of record CM055122.1, read on the forward strand.
CCCTGTCCCGTGGACGCGGTCGGTGACAGATTGTGCCGCTGGGCAGCCCCCACATCCTGACAGGACATCATATGATGCCCAGTCAGGATAACTGAACCACCGCTTGCCTGTCAGTTTGCTATTGGCCAGGCGGGAAGGTGTTAATCAACTTTCTGGCCCGACTATCTAAAAAGGGTGCTGGAAAATTTCTGTATTATTCTGTGGTTTGCCTTGCCCTTGTGCACCTTGAGTACTGAGGGCTGCGCTCCAAGACTTAGACTGGGAGGGAAAATTGGCACCGATGAACACAACAGAAATGTGAATTCTTCAAAATTACTGTATGCAAACTCACTGCAAAATATATTCCCATGGGCAATAAGTTAAAACTATAAATAATAAGCAAAGAGCTTTTAAAAAATATAAAAATGAAGGTACACTATCATCGTTTAAATGTTACAAAGAATATAACAGAATAGTAAAAAGGAAATCAAGCAAAAAATGCAAAACAAATGACCGATTGCAAAAGAGAGAAGGACAAACCCCCCAAAAATTCTTCAAATAAATTAATAGTTAAAAAGTCAGGTCTGAGCATGGGCGTGCGCAGGGGGTGTGCCTAATCACTACGTGCGGTTCAGATTCTCCCTAGTGCCCGGGCTTCCCCCCGTGTTGCGCCAGGCCCCTCCCGCCCTGCAGTGCTGATGGCTTCCCTTCTCTTCTCCCAGCTGCTGTGGGGGATCTTTCAATTTGGATAGCAGGAGAAATGGCTAGTAAATATGTAATTTACCAGCCCCTTCCTTTTCTAAATAAACACAGTAAACACACATTTACTGTGTTCATTCATAACTTAACCATAGTAAACTGTGTTTACTATACTTCAGTTGGTAAATAAACAGGAAGCTGCGCAGCACAGAGCATTTTCCCAATAATTAACTGTCCCGTGCTGCTGAGAAAGGCATGTGTGTTTGAGCTTTGGGGTGCACAACCTAATGCAATAGGCTACGCACACCTATGGGTCTGAGCATGTATGCCCTTTACAAAATAATCTAGAGTGGGTGTCTGGGGACATAGAGAAGTCAAATTTAAAGAGGAACTGCAGTCTGCTCACATAATTTGTAATAAAAACATCTTTGCCCTTCTGAAGCTTTCCTCCAACCACTTTGCACCACTTCTCTATCTACACGTCCTCCCTTGGTCATTTGATAACCGCCCACGGCTTCCAATACCACTTATACGCCGATGACACCCAAATCTATCTGTCTACTCCCCACCCCTTCAGTCTCCTCTCGCATTACTAACTTACTAACTGACATCTCAGCATGGATGTCGCATCACGTCCTAATATTCCCCCCTGGCCGTGCCCCCCTCCCTGACTTTTCTATCAAAATCAACAATGCAAAGCCATCCACAACTCTGAGCTACATCACCAATCTTGTCTCCAAACATATCCCAAACCGTCCTCTCCGCTCTTCTCAAGACCTCCTACTGTCAAACTCTCTCATCTCCTCCTCCCATGCTCATCTCCAGGATTTCTCCAGAGCCTCTCCCATCCTCTGGAACTCACTACCTCAACCTGTCCGGCTATCCCCTACTCTTGCTACCTTCAGGCGATCCCTGAAAACTCATCTCTTCAGGGAAGCCCATCACTTCTCTAACTAATCTTTTACCACTTCCATCAGCCCATTCCTCACAGTTGCAACCTTACTAGAGGGAATACAACTGGGGGAATCAATGATGGAGAAGGATCTGGGTGTTCTGGTAGATCATAAGCTTACTAATAGCATGCAATGGCAAGCTGCGGTTTCCAAAGCAAGCAAAATCATTTCTTGTATTAAAAGAGGTATGGACTCCTGAGAGAGACATCATTTTGCCCCTGTACAAATCATTAGTAAGACTTAATTTAGAATATGCAGTTCAGTTTTGGGCATTAGTTCACAAGCAGGATATCAGGGAACTGGAGAAAGTGCAGAGAAGAGCAACCAAACTGATAAGAGGCATGGATCAGGAAAAATTATCTGAACTGATCAGGAAAGATAATCTGAACTGAATGTATTCTCTCCCTTGAAGAGGAGATTAAGGGGGATATGATCAACATGTGTAAATACATGTGGTCCAGATAGACAACTTGGTGTTGGGTTATTCGCTTTAAGGTCATCACAGAGGACAAGGGGGCACTCTTTACGTCTGGAGGAAAAGAGAGGTAACTTTAAGGTGAATAGGGCTACTTTCATAGGCATACCTGTTCTCAATTTGCATGTATAGATTAAAGTTGGGAGCTTGGGTAGTTCTGAGTAAGGGACCACATGTACAGTGGTCTTGCTACAGCAGTGTTTTTGTGTTTCTTTTTATATTTATAACAGAACATTGAAAACTCAGACCTTGCACTATAACACAAGGTGTATAGCATTCAAGTAAAATGGACCAACATATTAGTAAGGCATTACAGTTCTTAAGCACATTATAGGCAAAAACACTCAAAAACCTCTGTTTTTAACCTAAAATCTTGAAACAGTGAGTCGACTAGCCAGAAAGTGTGCTGTAGAAATGCACTATTTGCCAAAGCATCTGAGCAAGGAGTAGTAAACCACATTTGGTTAAAAAAAAAACCTGTAAGGCTATATGCTAGTATGCCTCTCATACTAGCACATTACGAGAGACTTACCCTAAAGGCCCGTACACACGATCGGATATTCCGACAATTGTGTGATGGACGCATTTTGTCGGATAATCCGACCGTCTGTATGCTCCATCGGACATTTGTTGTCGGAATCTCCGACAACAAATGTTGGATGGTCATGCTCTCAAATTGTCCTACAACAAATGTGTTCCCGTCGGATTATCTGATCGTGTGTACACAAGTCCGTCGGACTAAAATCCAAAGTACAAACATGCATGCTCCAAACCAATGCTAACCATAAGACATTAGCAGAAGTTGCCCAAAGGGTGGCACTAAAGAGAAGAAAAAACATGTAGTTTCGTGAATGTTGGCTGAAAAAGTTCTGCCGTCTGTACTCAGAACAAGTTCACGGCCAACGCCCTTCAGACAAAAATCCATGGATTTGTCCGATGGAAATCCGATCGTGTGAACTAAGCCCTCCAGCGCCGCAATGTCACCGATGAGGGGGCTGACATCTTCCCCCGGTCTTCCTTCCGGGTTTGTGGCCTCCGGCTACATGAGTTGCTGGCGGCGCAACGACGTCACTCCCACGTGTGCGTGCGGGAGCCACCGTTTACAGCATGGGCTCTGAAGGTCCGGCACTATAAACCGGACCTTCAGAGCGCATGCGCGCCAGTGATGTCATCGGCTGCATGTACTCTGAATATCTCCTAAACTGTGGAAGTTTAGGAACTATTCACAGTACCTACAGGTAAGCCTTATTATAGGCTTACCTGTAGGTGCATGTGGTGTAAGAGCGTTTATTACCACTTGAAAGTCTTTGTCTAACGTCATCTAAAGCAAAATTATAGCCACAGTGATGGGTAGATCTATTCTAATTAATAGATCTAATTTAAAATTCTACATTTAAGCAAAAGTAACAAAAACTTTTTGTGACAAACATTTATCTACATTATGCATTTTTACTACAATTCTTGTGGGTTAGAGATAAACACAGTTTAATATAAATGACCTCAATTTTTTTTTTTCCCCATAATAACAACAAAGTCTGGTTATACCTAGTAAAGTGATAAAGATTTCCTCCCTTAAAATTCTGGCATGCCTCCTTAGTGCAGACTACTCCATAAATGATTAGCTCTTTAATATCTCATTACCTTCCAGACCACCAAATTCCAAGTAAAAGAATACACAGCCATCACAAATGAGCTGCGAGCATTAAGCCAAGTTGTGTGCTTTTATATAATCAACACCTTCTTGTTTGGCGCATTGCTGTGTCTCGTCTGGAAACATTAATTGCTGCAAGAGTGCTCCCCATGTTTGTGATGACAGTAGCCATCTGGAGCGAACAGCTAGAGCTGCTGTAGATAACAAAAAATGATAAAAACAATTTTAAAGAACTTGCAGTAGTAAAGTATTTTTAAGTCCTTTTTAAATAATTAACACTCCAGTTTATGTCATTGACACAGAACATACCTGCATTAAGATTTTTTTTTCTAAAAGACAAGTTATAAAATACTGACAACAGTTAGCAAGTCCACTCACAGACAGCTGTGGAGTCTTTACTAGGATTTACAAATATGGGTCTGTTTAACAATTTATTTACAAAAACATTTCCTGCTTTTTGTTAAGAAAGTGATGTGATTGGAAACATTTTTAGCTTTTAATTCTTTTCCATATTTGGCTATTGACAGTTGAAACTACTGATTACGCATTATGCTGTGTTTAATACAAAACTTCTGTTCATTTAAATATTTTGGTCACTGTTATAGATGGCTGCACATACAAAACGGTTTCTGGGTTAGCCCATTTTCATGGCAGAGAAGTATTTGTGTTTAAAATAAGCTTTTTTATGGCTCGTGCTTCTGAATATTTTAGCCTTATTCTTGCCAGTTATTGCTAAAAATAATTTCAGCATGGTAATTAACATGCCTCATAGGATACTTCTAGAGCAGGGATATGCAATTAGCGGACCTCCAGCTGTTGCAAAACTACAAGTCCCATCATGCCTCTGCCTCTAGGTGTCATGCTTGCTGCTGTCAGAGTCTCGCTATGCCTCATGGGACTTGTAGTTTGGCAACAGCTGGAGGTCCGCTAATTGCATATCCCTGTTCTAGAGTATCATGAAGATACCCCTAGATGTTAACAGTTTTTTGTCCTTTGCAAGCCAACAATATTCTAGCTGCTTATGACTGTAATGGATATTCTTCGGATACATCTTTTTGAAGAAAAACTTAAGTCAAGGTCGGAAATTTCCTATTGGTAGCTCTTTATTCTTATTATTGGGAAAGAGATTAGGACAGTCTGCAAGTAAAAATACATTGACAGTGGAATTGGTCAAGTACTGCTTTGTGTAATAAAGTTGATACTCAAAGTGTATGTATAACCAAGAAAAATAATGTAATATATGACAGCATAACATCCCTTGGAATTAATAGCTTTTTTCCTATAGGTGATGCTTCCATAAAATTATTCTATTCATGGGGTTCTTAGGGTGACAACCCCCCCCCCTCCAATCATAAAATAGTCGTAACATGTTCTATAGACTACAGATGCAGACTGGTCAGGGCCAATAACAGGGCTTGAGATTTCAGCGCAACAGAGATCAATTCATATTTTTTCTGTACTTGCAGCATTTTGAAGAGGAAAAATGCATACACTGAGATGTGTTGAATATATTTTTAGCCTCAAAACAAACTTTATTTAACACATATAAAGTAAACAGTACAGACTCCAGAGAAATACAAGTGTAGCACCCTCTACCTTAAGTAGCTAGATGCTAGAGTAGTGGGTTTGTTTTTGCTGTCAGCGCAGGTAAATTTAGGTTGGTCTATGCTGTGAGCTAGACCTGTTTGTTTTGATCTAGTGGCAGGGGAGTGGTTTAGTGAAGCAGCAGGTGACTGATATGTGCCTCAGCTTTTGGGCGCCTCCTCTGTTTCCAGGGAGAAGGTTCTGGAAAAGGGGCAGGGCCAAGGGCTGGAGTGACATGGGGTGTATGTGGGAGCTCCGACCAATCCCCAACTAGAATTGGCAGGGTGCGGGCCTCCTATATATACCCATGGTCAGCCTGCTGTGTGAGGTATTCTCGGGTGGATGAACTGGATGATGGCATGTTAGACTGTCGTGGTCTGAGGGAACCCCCTTTCTGGGGGGGGGTGAACCTCAGGTTGGGAGCTGGGAGAGAGCCTCTCGTTACACGGTCATTGAGAGGTGTCCTGGAACAGGAACAGAAGCAGGAAAGAGTACAGTTGGGAGGGATCCATGCCTGGGTTGGTGAGTGAAAGGCACAGTGGAAAGCTCTGGAAGAGACATGCCAGGAGTTGGATGTGGAGCCAGATGGAGAGACTGTGGGGTTGTTGCAAAGTCAAGTCATTGCAGCCAGGAGAGCTGGCAGGATTTGCATCGGACATGCTGGGATCAGTAGTCCATGAAGTATCAATTAGCACATTTATTCTTCTCTTCTAAAATGGTTGCTACCTAAAAGGGGACTGCAGACCCTTGCCTGTAATGGGCTATCAGGAAAACATTAGGACTTATTCAGAGTGAGGCCTATCCATGTGCTAATTGTGACAGGAATCTAGATTTGGACAGTGAAGTGAAGCAAGTGATCTCAACTAGTGTACTGGAGGAGATTTGCAGAGGAAGAGACTGTCAGATCTAGACTCAACTACTTTTATTCTACTAAGAAGTATAGACGCAACTACTTTTATTCTACTAAGAAGTATAGGCGCAACTACTTTTATTCTAAGAAGTATTCATTATCTAAGCATCCCATGTCCCTTTTCCCCATCCAAGTTTAATCCCCTAATAAAAACAACAAAAACAAGCAAGAGACTATTCATTGTTTGGGAAAGTGTGCCAAAATGGATGTATGACCAGCAGGGTGAAATGTGTGGATGTAGAAACACGCAGCGACCCCATGGGGCCATCACTACACAATTTTTGCGCACAGTTTTTTGTTGATCACAAAAAAGGAAAAAAGAAAAGGCAAACATTACAAATAAGAGCATCTTCACTGTGGGATCACGAAGCATCAACACATACTGTAGCATGTTATCAGAAAATCAGCATGTAAGTGTCATGGATATGCAGTAATGTTTGTCTGTCAGCTTACCTTCCTCCTCATGTGTTCACCTTAGAGGCCAGACTCTCCTCACCTGGCTGCTTTTATAATCTCTCCTCCCAGTCTGGCTCCACCCCAGGCCCCATCACAGAACTCTATATTAACCTGTGCACTGCAAGTCTGCCTTGCTGATCAACGTGTTTGTTTAAGCATTGTGTGTTTGGGTTCCTGCCTGCCGTGTGCTACGTTTGTCTCTCTGTTACCGATATTGGCTTGTTCCCGACTATCCCTGTCTGCTTGTGACCTTGACCTTCAGCTTGTCCTTCGTTTAACGTTGTCTACTTGTTGCCCTGACCTTGGCCTTTCCCCTCACTATTCTTGTATCCTGTGCTGCTGCTTCCCCTCTATCCTCCTTACCCTACAGAGCGTGAGCTAGGGGACTCTAGGGGCCGCGACCTGGACCCAGCTGCAGAGTAACATCCTCACCACTAGTGGCTCTGGTGAAAACCTGCTGGGTCTTAGACTCCGCGCCCTGGGGAATCTTGGCTCTAGCTTCCTGTGGATCCCTGTTGTGCTCCACTGGTCCCGCTTTCCACAACCACCCAGTATCCCATCCGCAGCAGTCAGCCATAGGGTTCACTACCTTGTGGTGCACTCCTGACCCCCAACGGTGTGCATCTGTCATCTGGCCACAGGTGACCTGACAATAAGTATACACAATCAAGCATAGAGGGAATCACCTCACCTCCCGTTCTTAAGAGCGCTGCAGAACAGATGTCAATTCTAGAGCATCTCTGTTATAGCATCCGGACCAGAACAAGATCCACCAGGGGTAGGCCGGGAACATTCAACCAGGCCTCCCACAATTTGTCAAACTTCCTGAGGGTACCCCTGTGCTGGTAAATATACTTTTATAATCTCAATGTGCTGCCCATTTGAGCTATCCATTCCTTCACTGTGGAAGGTGTTCAGTGTCTCAGGATTAATTATATAAAACAAGGAAGATGTAGTGCTAAGCAATAAGTGTACCCCAGATTTGCATCTAAAGAGTAAAGTATAAAATATAAAGTGCAATGAAAGGATGAGTGCATATATACTCAATAAATAACCTTAGAAGTGATACAAATGAGTATTAAAGAAAGAACATGAAAATTTCATGGTGATGTAACAACATGAATAAGGTATATAAACCTACAGCGGGTAGAAGGCTTAACATATGTTAACATATAAAAAATGGAAAACCGCATGAAGCAGAGAAGGTAGGTACCGACATAAAAACTTGAAAGTCAGTATTGCAACATAGAGTTCATAATAGGTATATCACGTTCAATCTCTCTGACATAATCCCAGGATGTTATTCACAAGGTGTAGTTATATGGCTGGACCATACAGAGTGGTATTAACACACGACACCCAGGATTGTGTTCCAGGGGGAGGGGATGGGTACTCTTACCCTAGGCTGTGGACACACACGCCAGCAGTGGTGGGTCAGACAAGCATGGATGACAGTCAGGAACCCAATCTCCTATGGCTGGAACTGGTGTATGCATTCACCTGCATCAATCAAGCAAAGGATGGTCCATGAAACCAGACTTTAACCGCAATGTTCCCGATACCTGTAGTGCTCCTTCCGTCAGGAAAAAGTGTGGATCATATGAAGAAAAAAGAAGGCCTCCACATAGTGCAGATGAATCCAACATATAAAATTTAATATTACAAAAAAAAAGTACAAACATCGCTCAAGATGCGTACAAATAGTGATCACAAAAAAGAATGAAAACAAGCGCAGTATGTAGAGCTGAGCAGGCTATGTACCCGACATGTTTCGTACAAAAGTACTTCAACTGGGCATGAATTAATTTCCAGACCTGAAAAATAGCTCTAGCCATAGCTTGCTTGGGGGCCCCTTTCACAAGGGTATCCTCTATGATGCCCAACAGACACTGTTTAGGGTCCTATCTGATCTGAACCTGAAAGAACCGGGTTATAGTTCCTATAACCTCCTTCCAGTAGACAGTCTGGAAGAAACACATTAAGTAGCATGGCGTAACTACAAGAAATAAAACCCTTGTAAGAAGTCACCTCATACATGTAGTTTAAAATAGGAGTGGGGCTCTGTACCCACACATCAACATCCCTTTGGGCCCTAATTGCATGCTGGCGTTAAATAATAGAACTGCATGGATGAGGGAAGCAGAAACTCAGACTGAAGAACGGGAATGGAGCACAACTCTCCATTTCTAAATATTTGACACAGGCAGGTAACCCCATACTGTTGCTATTTTAGGCTATTATGCAGTTTCTCTATCTCACTAACAGTTATTATCCCATATAGGGCTAATCTCAGTAACTTGCTGTAGTGTTCCGACTTTGTTCCAGATTTTTTGCTTCAAGTTATAAGTAGGGTATAATTTGTTTGGTATAATTTGTTTGATTTACCGAAGTGCAGGGCTTCCAATCCCTCAGCAACCCCCATTCCAACTGTAAATCTAAGGAGCTTAGTGGTTGTATCAACATTCAACTCCAGAGCCGGGTCTGAATTTATGGCTCTTGCTATGTGCTGCAGTTGGGAGGATAGGTAATACAGCCAAGAGTTCGGTAGTGCCAACCCCCCCCCCCCCATGTCCTTAGGGCATTGGAACTGTTCAAGTCTTACCCTGGCAGATGTAGAGTGCCATATGAGGGACCGAAGATTTTAATTAATGGTACGGGACTGCTTCAACTAAATGACTATCAGAGAATTATGGAGCACATATAAAATTTATGGCATAAGTTTATTTATTTTTTAAGGTTGATCCTGCCTACTGGAGGCAGTTTTAATCTAGACCACACCTTAATCTGACTGACTGTGGTTAAGTAGGGGTGTTAGGTTTAGCCAGATATAGTCCAAGGGGTTTTGGGTAACCTGAATTCCCAAATATTTAAAAAAAAAGCCATGGAGACTGGAATGTCAAAGAGCGATGTCAGCTGTGGATCTGGCACCCTATCTAGGAGCATAAGTGAGGACTTGGTCCAATTTACAACCAGCTCAGAGTAATGGCCAAATGTCTGTACGACCCTCATAGCTTCCTGTAGGGATGATGAAGTATCTCCCAAAAAGCAACATAGTGTCATCTGCATTTAACATCAGTTTTTTATGCTGTTCATAACAGAATCCTTGGATATCAGGGTTAGAACGAATGAGAGCCACTACAGGCTCAACGGCTAGAGCAAAAAGGAGCGGAGAAAGAGAGCAGCCCTGTCTTGTACCCCTAAATAAACTGAAGCCTGGAGACACCCTTCCTGCCTCTCTAGCACATATATAATTTTAATTCACTTTTATCCTTGCGGAATCCACATGGACAGCCCATACACAAGTGCAATAAAAAACAGATACAGTGTTCCATTGGGAAAGCAAAATCTCCTCAAAGGGACTTCTCTACTTAACCCAAAACTAAGAAAATGGCTTTAGAGATCTGATAGGAATGGAAGTTTAACACTATTTTATGTCTTACAGCATTCTCCTTGCAAACTTAGTAGGTGATGGTAATCTTGATACAGTCAACCACCTACTCCTCAAAAAAACTCCACTACTTTAGCCTCTGTGACTCTGCTCTTTGCTGGTTCTCCTCTTCCCTATAATATGTCCTCCCCCCTATGCTCCCTCCTCTGACTTTTCCATTAAGACGAATGGACAACTATCAGCCCCTTTTCCTCATGCCAGGGTTCTAGATGTATTCCTGTACTCTGACCTCTCCTTTTGGCTCCACATCCAATCACTGTCCAAATCTTGCTCCCTTAAAGTGGTTGTAAACCCACTTATGCAACTTGCACCTAGAGGTAAGCCTAGATTAAGGCTTACCTGTAGGTTCAAGAAATATCTCCTAGACCTACACGGTTTAGGAGATATTTGCAAAAAAGACATGCACCGATGTCGACGGCGCATGCGCGCCGTAGACAACGGTGCATTCAGTCAGAATCCCCATTCACAAATCCTGCTTGACCGGAATTTGACGGCTCCCGCGCGCATGCGCGGAGTGACGTTTTCGCCGCTCCGGCCAATCACAGCGTCGGAGCGGCGCTGTGATTGGCCGGAGCAGCGATACCCAGAAGTAACCTTCCGGGTATCTGTGGAGCGATGACTGCGGCTGGAGGGGGAGACGAGGACGGCTTCAGGTTCCCCGATCTCAGGTATGTGATGCATAATGAGCTAGTATGCTAGTCATACTAGCTCATTATGGCTTTGTCTTGCAGGTGTTTTTTTTTTAAACGGGTTTACAACCACTTTAAGTTCTGTAACATCTCCAAAATACACCCCTTCTTATCCAACACCACTACAGAACTACTAAATCACTCCTTGATCATCTGTCGTCTTGATTATTAAAACTCCCTCCTTGTTGGCCCACATGGGCTATCCCTCCTTTAGTCCATCATGAATGCTAATGCCAGACTCATCCACCTTACCAACAATTCAGTGTCCACTACCCTTCTCTGCCAATCCTTCCACTGGCTTCCACTAACCCAACCAAAAAAAATCAAAATACTAAGAACAACATACAAAACTATCCACAACTCTGCTCCAAGCTACATCAACAACCTCATCTCAAAATACCAAAATGTTCTTTTCATTTTTCCTGCTCTCTAACCCCCTTCTCAGCTCCTCCTATGCTCACCTCCAGGACTTTTCCAGAGCCTCTCCCATTCTCTGGAGTGCCTTACACGAATCTCTCTATTTGCTACTCTATCCACCTTTGGGGGATCCCTGAAAACCCCACCTCTTCAGGTAGGCTTATTCTGCCTATACCTAATCAACTGCACTCTTACTTTTTTTTCATCAGCTCATCTCTAGTAGTTATAAGCTTCTTTATAGCTTGACCCTCCATTTTTGATTGTAAGTTCTCATGAGCAGGGCCCTCTAATCCTTCTTTATTAAAATGTAATCGTACTATTTCTGTTTTTGTAAAGTGATGTGCCCACTGTTGGCAATGTATAAATCCTGTATTATAATAATAATAATCCAAGTCCAATCTAATAGGAAATTTGATGACATCACAAGTGACTCCAATATGTCTGCGAGTCATCTTTAGGCAACCTGTAGAAAGTGAGAAAAGGTTTGTAAAACTCCACATGCTGCCATCAACAAAATAGACATGCATGTCCAATGAATAAATGAATGTCTTCCTTAAACATGCAAATATGCATCACGTAATGCCTGGTCATATTAAACCAAAGCAATTATTTTTTAATAGTATGGGGGAAAGTCTAAAATCCTCATAACTTTTTTTTAAATCAGAAAAAGAGATTTTATTGTGTCACAGATGCAGTTGTACAATAAACAAAGATTACATTCAGAAGGAAGCCTTTTGCATATACAGTGAGGTCCATGCAGTGTACAAAGGATGTACAAGGCTCAAAGAACTAAGGTATAACAATGCCATATACCACGGAGCACAGTAGTAATATCTGTATCCTTAACCACTAAAGGACCGAGCCTCGTTTTGAGATTTGGTGTTTACAAGTTTAAAACGTTTTTTTTTGCTAGAAAATTACTTAGAACCCCCAAACATTATATATATTTTTTTCCAACACCCTAGAGAATAAAATGGCGGCCATTGCAATACTTTTTGTCACACCATATTTGTGCAGCGGTCTTACAAGTGCACTTTTTTGGGAAAAAAAAGCACTTTTTTTTAATTAAAAAAATAAGACAACAGTAAAGTTAGCCCAATTTTTTTTTATATTGTGAAAGATAATTTTACATCGAGTAAATTGATAACCAACATGTCACGCTTCAAAATTGCGCCCGCTCGTGGAATGGCGTCAAACATTTACCCTTAAAAATCTCCATAGGCGATGTTTAAAAAATTCTATAGGTTGCATCTTTTGAGTTACAGAGGAGGTCTAGGGCTAGAAATTTTGCTCTCGCTCCAACGATTGCGGTGATACCTCACTTGTGTGGTTTGAACACCGTTTTCATATGCGGGCGCTACTCACGTATGCGTTCGCTTCTGCGCGCGAGCTCATCGGGACGGGGTGCTTTACAAAAAACATTTTTTGTTTTCTTAATTTTACACTGTAAAAATTAAAAAAATAATAATTTTGTACCTTTCTAGTGGTTTCCTTGGAGCAGGTTTATACATAAAACCCTATGGACAGCCTTTTTGTTTAAAACAGCTTCCAATGTTTAATTAGGGGACTGAGGGACTTTTTTTTTTGTGCTGAATTCTTTAACGCCTTGTTAGGACAGATAGTGTGCACAGATAGAAAATTTATAAATGGCGCTTTAATGATGCTAATTCTTAACCTTCAGAAAGAGATCACATACTCATATATAAAAACATTATTTTACGCCAAAAATATAATAAAAAGCAGGACAGCCAGTGCTAGAAATACATTTCAGATACATTTCAAGTAAAAATAGAAACAGCAACCCCATACACCTTTTATTCAATTCAATATATTAAATTAATTATACAGTGAGTGGTAAATCCAATAAGTGTAAGATGATAATGGTAAAGACTCAGCAGGAAGGTGTAATATCCCAACTCGTTTCACAAGTTGCGCTTCTTCAGGGTTTAAAGGGGTACAGCGAATATAAATCCAATAAACATAGCAAACATAGCATATTGAAGTTAGTCATATACAAATAATGTACTCACAGCTATATAGTTCATCTAAAACATAATAAACTCCTTCCAATGTGAGTGAAGACCCATTGAAAACAGACATCAAGGTACAGTGAGGGGAAAAACTATTTGATCCCCTGCTGATTTTGTATGTTTGCCCACTGACAAAGAAATGATCAGTCTATAATTTTAATGGTAGGTTTATTTTAACAGTGAGACATAATAACAACAAAAATATCCAGAAAAACACATTTCAAAAAAGTTATAAATTGATTTGCATTTTAACCACTTCAATACCATGCACTTATGCACCTTCCCGCCCAGACCAATTTTCAGCTTTCAGTACTCTCACACTTTGAATGACAATTACTTAGTCATGCTACACTGTATCCAAACAACATTTTTATCATTTTCTTCTCACAAATAGAGCTTTCTTTTGGTGGTATTTAATCGCCACTGGGTTTTTTATTTTTTGCGATATAAGCAAAAAAACAGCAATTTTTTAAAAAAAAAATCACTTTTTTTTAGTTTCTATTGTAAAATTTTGCAAATAAGTAATTTTTCTTCATAAATTTGTGCCAAAATGTATACTGCTACATATCTTTGGTAAAATGAACCCAAATTAGTGTATATTATTTGGTCTTTGTGAAAGTTATAGAGTCTACAAACTATGGTGGCAATCACTGAAAATTTATCACATCTGATCACGCCTGATGTACTGAAGGGATATCTCATTTCTTGAGACACCAACAAGCGAGGAAAGTACAAATACCCCAAAATTACCCCTTTTTGGAAAGTAGACAGTCCAAGGTATTTACTAAGAGGCGTGGTGAGTTTTTTGAAGTTGTATTTTTTTTCCCACAATTCTTGGGAAAATGTAATTATTTTTTTTTTTTACACAAACTGGTCATATTAACAGTTTTTTTCTCTCACACAGCATATGCATAATTGCAACTACACCCCAAAATACATTCTGCTACTCCTCCTGAGTGTAGCGATACCACATGTGTGAGACTTTTACACAGCCTGGCCACATACAGAGGCCCAACATTGAAGTAGCACTTTCAGGCGTTCTACAAGCATAAATCGCACATATCCTTTCTCAACCACCTATTACACTTTTGAAGGCCCTGGAGCACCAGGACAATGGAATTTTCCACAAAATGACCCCATTTTGGAAAGCACACACCCCAACGTATAATCTATGAAGCATTATGAGTCTTTTGAACGGTTCATTTTTTTCCAGAAGGTTTTGGAAAATGTGGAGAAAAAATGAAAATGCATTTTTTTTACACAAAGTTGTCCATTTATAAGATATTTCTAACGCATAGCATATACATAGCAAAAATTACACCCCAAAATGCATTCTGCTACTCCTCCTGAGTATAGCGATACCACATGTGTGAGACTTTTACACAGCCTGGCCATATACAGAGGCCCAACATTGAAGTAGCACTTTCAGGCGTTCTACAAGCATAAATCGCACATATCCTTTCTCAACCACCTATTACAATTTTGAAGGCCCTGGAGCACCAGGACAATAGAATTTTCCACAAAATGACCCCATTTTGGAAAGCACACACCCCAACGTATAATCTATGAGGCATTATGAGTCTTTTGAACGGTTCATTTTTTTCCAGAAGGTTTTGGAAAATGTGGAGAAAAAATTAAAATGCATTTTTTTTACACAAAGTTGTCAATTTATAAGATATTTCTAACACATAATATGTACATAGCAAAAATTACACCCCAAAATGCATTCTGCTACTCCTCCTGAGTATGGCGATACCACATGTTTGAGACTTTTACACAGCCTGGCCACATACAGAGGCCCAACATCCAAGTAGCACCTCCAGGCATTCTAGCAGCATTAATTGCACATATCATTTTCTGACTACAGATCACATTTTTGAAGGCCCTTCATATATCTAACACATAGCAGGTACATACCAAATAACAAAAGATTACCTGTGGTTTTAGAAGTGCAGTGGTCCACAGAGGAGAGCATCGGTCGAGGCAGCAGGCAGGGATGAGGTCAGCGACAGCAAAAGCAATCATCCAGGCAGCAGGCAGGAATACTGTCCATAGTTCGCACAGGCAGAGATACTGTCAGCACAGCCAGAGCACAGCCAAAGCACAGGTCCAGGTAGCAGGCAGAGGTGTCCCGGCAGAAATGCTTTCCAAAGTCAGTAGAGGCAGCAGGCAGATATATGGTCAACACAGCCAAAGTATTGGTCCAAGCAGCAGGAAGAAACATGGTCCATAATGTCATGAGTCATTACAGGCAGTAATATGGTCAGCACAGCCAAATTATTGGTCCAGGCAGCAGGAAGGACCATCAAGCTTAGGGCCAGGGGGACAGGGGTAGAGGCTTCTCCCACCCAAATCGCTTTGAAGCCTCCGGGCAACCAGACCCTGTTCTTGGAGCACAGAAAACGAAAAACTGGTTTTCTCTACTCAGAACGCTATTCTGAAGCCCCTCACATATGTGAGACCCCTGTGTACTAAAAGTAGATGGCCAAAAGATCAGTCCAAGTGGCAGGCAAAAACATGGTCGATTAACAGGCCAAGGTCGGTACACGTGGAAGTCAGAAACGTGGTTTAAATCGGCAGGCAGAGGCATCGTCGGTAAACAGGCTGAGGTTGGTGCACGTGGAGGTCAGAAACGTGGTTTAAATCGGCAAGCGAAGACATCGTCGGTAAACAGGCCAGGGTCAGTTAATTAACATGGAAGGTAGTTAGTAACATGGTAGCAGGCAAATAGGGAAATGGCAGTCTGTTAATAATAAGGGGAACTAATGGATGTATGATCATTTTTGAAGCAATTTCCGATGCACAGGCCAGGTTGGGAGGGACAATCGGGACAATAATAGCTGGTGTCTCTTCTTACTCCTCCTCTGCTGCATACACGGCATTTCTTTTGGCGTCTTCTTCCAGATTCTGTCGGGGGGATGCTAAAGGGATAGTGTCGCTCGTGAAGCCGACTCACACTATCAGAGCGAATGCTTCCTGGGGCAGGATCTTGTTGGTAAATGAGGGCATCGATGATATCTTCGATATATTGGAGGTAGTGGAGGTAGTGGAGTCGGTGATTTTGAGTTGCTTTTTGGTAGCAGACAAACGAATTAAAAAGGGCCATGTGAAACGCAACTTTTTTGTGCCAATAATGGGACTTTCTGGTTGATAAGTAGGGCTGTAGCATCTGGTCGTTTAAATCCACCCCCCCCATGTACAAATTGTAGTCGTGGACACATTCGGGCTTTACAATGGAGCCGCGTCTTCTTGGGATCTCCACCATGGTGTCATTGTGGATCGTAGAGAGGATGTGGACATCTTTCTTGTCCCTCCACTTCATGGCCAACACCTCCTCGTTCCTCATGGATGCCGATTCTCCAGGTCGCAATTTTTTTGTCAATTAATTTTGTGGGAATCCCTTCCGTTTTTTTTTAAGGTACCGCAGGCCGGGGTTTGTTTACTGTAAAGGTGGCGAAAAAGGGGCAGGCTGGTATAATAATTATCAACATATAAATGGTAACCTTTTCCGAACAGGGGGTATGCCAACTCCCAGACAATTTTCCCACTGGTTCCAATATATGTGGAGCAATCACGGGGCTGGAGCTGGGAGTCTTTGCCTTCGTAGATCCTGAATTTGCAGACGTATCCAGTGGCTCGATCACATAATTTATTTAATTTTAACCCATACCTGGCTCTCTTGCTTGGTATGTACTGCTTGAACTGCAGTCGGCCGGTGAAATGTACGAGGGACTCGTCCACACAAATTTTTTGGTCTGGGATGAAAACTTCTTCAAATCGCTGGGAAAAGGCATTGATTAGGGGGCGTATCTTGTACAATTTGTCGTAGTTGGGATGATCTCGGGGAGGGCACTGTGAATTGTCATTGAAGTGGAGAAAGCGCATAATCATGTCGTATCTTTTCCTGGACATGACAGCGGAATATATGGGCATGTGTTGGATGGGGCGTTTGGACCAATATGAATGGACTTCGTTCTTTTTTGTAAGCCCCATATTGAACATAAGGCCCAAAAATAATTAAAATTCCTCCAATGTTAGACGCCGCCACTGGAACATGCGGGCGTAGGAAGAATCGGGGTTGGTAGCAATAAATTGGGATGCATACAGATTCGTTTGATCCACTATATTCTGCAGCAAATCTTGTGGGAAAAATAAACAAAAATAATCAAATTTAGAAAAATTTGTATGTAGTGTCGGGCTGCACACCTGGCTGTGCGGTGAAAGGGGGGATGATAGCGGATCCTGAGTTGGCAGGCAACCATAAGGGGTTTGCCAGGGCATGGGGAAGGTAGGATTGGGGCTGGATTCTTCGGGTTGGGCGTGCATTTCCATTGCTTGTACTGGGCTCCTCTTCCTGGGGTATGGCGCTGCTGGTGGTGGGCAGTTCTCCTGATCTTGGTGCTGATCTTGGTGCCGATCGCATTCTTTTGGGAGGGACGGTTTCCTCCGGGGACTCGGACTCTGAGGCACTATCCTCCACTGGCTCGTATTCCGAACCAGAATCGGATAATGGGAGCTCCCCGCTGCTCTCATCATCCGACATGGCAAGAATGGCATATGCCTCCTCAGGTGTGTAAACCCTTTGGGACATTATGGCAGTGCTTATTGGTGGGCCTGTGTAATGGTACTGCTGGTGGTAGTGGTGGCGGTCTGTGTGGTAGTACCGATGGAGGTATTAGTGGTGGGCCTGTGTGGTGGTACCGATGGCAGTATGGGTGGTGGTGGTACCAATGGCGGTACAGGTGGTGGTGGTGGTACCGATGGCGGTACGGGTGGGGATGGTGGCAGGGGTACCGATGGTGGTACAGGTGGCGGTACGGGTGGTGGTGGTAGCGATGGCGGTATGGGTGGTGGTGGTACCGATGGCGGTACAGGTGGTGGTGGTACCGATGGCGGTACAGGTGGTGGTGGTACCAATGGCGGTACAGGTGGTGATGGTACCGATGGCGGTACAGGTGGTGGTGGCACTACCGACGGTGGTACGGGTGGTGGTACTGGTGGTG
The DNA here is from genome assembly GCA_029206835.1 of Rana muscosa. Lineage (NCBI taxonomy): Eukaryota > Metazoa > Chordata > Amphibia > Anura > Ranidae > Rana > Rana muscosa. Next base: position 1,077,269,980 of record CM055122.1, read on the forward strand.
GTACCGATGGCGGCACTAGTGGTGATACTGGTAGCGGGCCTGTGTGGCAGTATAGATGCTGGGCCTGGTGGCGGTACTGGTGGTGGTACTGGTACCGATGGCGGTACTGGTAGCCTGTGTGGCGGTGCCAATGGCGGTACCGATGGAGGTGGGCCTGTGACAGATGATTGACAGATGGGCTGATTGATTGATTGATTGACAGATGGGTTGATTGATTGACAGGTGGGGTGATTGATTGACAGATCGGCTGATTGATTGACAGATGGGCTGATTGACAGATGGGCTGATTGACAGATGGGCTGATTGATGTGCTGGGCTGTGTGACAGGTCCTCTTTATGGGGGGGGGCGTGTTGTGCACTGTAAACTTATGTAGACAAACTACACTGAGCTAACTTACTGATCTCTTCTCTCTCCTCACAGATCGGTGTGTGAGGAGAGAGCAGGGATCAGGTAGTAACTCCTGTGGAGTTTGTTTACATTTGTGACCGGCTGTGATTGGACACAGCCGGTCACGTGGTAAACAGCCAATTCATTGGCTGTTTACTCTGATCGGGGACGCGCTGTGTCCAAGGGACACTCGCCTTCCCCGATCCCCGCTCTGCAAGCCTGTGGCGGCGCGCAGGGAGCGCGCCGCCGAGTTTGTTTTGACAGATGATCGGCTGTGACTTTGACACAGCCGATCACATGGTAAACAGCCAATGAAATTGGCTGTTTACCGTGATCGGGGAAGCGCTGTGTCCGAGGGACACATGCCGTCCCCGATCCGCGCGCAAGGCATTATCCTGCAGGACGTCATATGACGTCCAGTATCGATAATGCAACCACTTCCCGGACGTCAATTCACTATTGACTGGGCGGAAGTGGTTAATGAGTGAAATAAGTACTTGATCCTCTATCAATCAGTAAGATTTATGGCTCCCAGGTGTCTTCTATACAGGTAATGAGCTGAGATTAGGAGCACTCTCTTAAAAGGTAGTCTCAGCTTGTTATCTATATAAAAGACACCTGTCCACAGAAGCAGTCAGATTCCAATCTACCCACTATGGCCAAGACCAAAGAGCTGTCCAAAGATGTCAGGGACAAGATTGTAGACCTACACAAGGCTGGAATGGGCTACAAGACCATCGCCAAGCAGCTTGATGAGAGGGTGACAACAGTTGGTACGATTATTCGCAAATGGAAGAAACACAACATAACTCAATCTGGGGCTCCATGCAAGATCTCACCTCGTGGAGTTTCAATGATCATAAGAATAATGAGGAATCAGCCCAGGACTGCACGGGAGAATAAAGTCAATGATCTCAAGGCAGCTGGGACCATAGTCACCAAGAAAACAAATGGTAACACACTACGCCGTGAAGGACTGAAATCCTGCAGCACCCACAAGGTCCCCCTGCTCAAGAAAGCACATGTACAGGCCTGTCTAAAGTTGGCTAATGAACATCTGAATGATTCAGAGTAGAACTGGCTGAAAGTGTTGTGGTCAGATGAGACCAAAATTGAGCTCTTTGGCATCAACGCAATTCGCCATGTTTGGAGGAGGAGTGCTGCTTATGACCCCAAGAACACCATCCCCACCGTCAAACATGGAGGTGGAAACATTGTGCTTTGGGAATTTTTTTTCTGCTAAGGGGACAGAATAACTTACACACAACAAAGTGACAATGGAAGGGGCCATGTACCATCAAATCTTGGGTGAGAACCTCCTTATCTCAGCCAGGGCATTGAAAATGCGTCATGGATGGGTATTCCAGCATGACAATGACCCAAAACACACGGCCAAGGCAACAAAGGAGTGGCTCAAGAAGAAGCACATTACGGTTCTGCAAACGTCAGCCTCAAAACTTTAATGACTTGGAGAGGATCTGCAAAGAGGAGTGGGACAAAATCCCTCCTGTGATGTGTGCAAACCTGGTGGCCAACTACAAGAAATGTCTGACCTCTGTGATTGCCAACAAGGGCTTTGCCACCAAGTACTAAGTCATGTTTTGCGAAGGGGTCAAATACTTATTTCACTCATTAAAATGCAAGTCAATTTATAACTTTTTTGAAATGCGTTTTCCTGGATTTTTTGGTTATTCTGTCTCTCACTGTTAAAATAACCTACTATTAAAAATTATAGACTGATCATTTGTTTGTCAGTGGGCAAATGTACAAGATCAGCAGGGAATCAAATTTATTTCCCTCACTAAGTAAAGGCTATGAGGAAGGCGGGGGTGGAGCCTAGAGCCAGGGGATCACAAATGAGGGAGGCAAATACCACCCAACCATTTTGAGTGGTGGTGCCTATAACAAATCAAAAATGGGTATATACACACAGTGCCCCACTTCACATCAAGTTATGTAGGGCAAAATATCAAATTTAATTAGACATGGCAACCAACAGGCAAATACCGTATTTAATTGGTGTATAACACACACTTTTTTACCCTGAAAATAGAGGGAAAACTGTGCCTGCGTGTTATAGGCCAATATCATTTTTTTTTACCAACGGGGGGGTGGGGCGGGGGGGATCGTGCCACCCATTGGGAAGGTGTCAGGCCGGCCGCCCCGCCTCTCTTGGACTTGGGACAGCGCTGCCAGTAAAAAAAAATATATTACTGCTAGCCCTTTGTCATATTTCGCTCCTCCTGTGTCAATCTAAATACCCTCCGACTACCTCAATAATCACAGCTCGTTGTGGCTGCTCTCCTCCTCCCACTCCGCCTCCTCCTCGAGTTACTTTTGATTGGAGGAGAGCGGTCATGTGACCGTCAATGAAAGAGAGGAGAGCAGTCACACAACCGAGTCCGGCGTTAATGGAGGTACTGTAGTTAGAAGCTTTGATTTAAAAATAAGATACACAGGAGGAGCGGTGTATGAGAAGGGGCTGACAGTGAAGTTTTTTAAACTTTAGAGTATGCGGACAGCGCTGTCCCAGGAGACTGGGGGTCTCCTGGGAGTGCAGGGGAGAGGGGGCTTTATAATGTAAGGGGACTTTGTGTTATACAGGGGTCTGTGTACTATACAGGGGTCTGTGTACTATGCAGGGGGCTGTGTGTTGTGCAAGGGTCTGTGTACCATGCAGGGGGCTGTGTGTTGTGCAAGGGTCTGTGTCCCATGCAGGAGGCTGTGTGTTGTGCAAGGGTCTGTGTACCATGCAGGGGGCTGTGTGTTGTGCAAGGGTCTGTGTACCATGCAGGGGGCTGTGTGTTGTGCAAGGGTCTGTGTACCATGCAGGGGGCTGTGTGTTATACAAGGGTCTGTGTACTATGCAGGGGGCTGTGGAAAGTTTTTTTTCCTGAAACTTCCCTCTTAAAGTTAAGGTGCGTGTTATACGCCGATAAATACTGTACTTAAAATCCAGACGGATCAGATAAGGGCAGCCTGTTTAGGCGCTTCCAAGAGATCTGCAAATAATCAATATATAAGAGGATACACTATTTAGCTTCAAAGAGCAGGTCATGCACAGTGGTGGGGGCGAGCACAAAGACCACCTGGACACCGCTGTCGCCCAAAGGGCCAGTACAACCCTACGCTGCACAGCCGCAAGAGCATCCTGGGCAACATAGATAAAAGGAGAGGCCCGCCCACCAGTAAACACCAAGCAATTTTCTTTCAACCCATGGTTGAAGGAAATAAAATTGCAGAATATATGGCCAGCCTAAAGACTGGTACACACAGGCTGAATATCGGACGGTTCAACAGAAAATGTCCGACATTCAGTTCGTGTGTACAGCAGCCTGACCGGCTTTTATCAAACAGGCTTGATGGAAAACCAGCATCCTATCAGCGCTTGCAGTCCCCCATCACAACACAGTGTCACAACGTCAGTGGGGAAGATCACTGTACTAACATTGCTTGTGTTAGTACAATGCTATGTCAGTTTTTCTTCATTTAGCAAACCGGGTTGAATGAAAAAAACTCTCTGTGACGATGAGGCATAACTCCACAGCCCCCTCCTCAATATTACATAGAAGCTAAAGGATATGTAGATTTTTGGAGCATGCAAAAAAGCAGCCATTTTTAAATATCTTTTATTTACACAGTATGTAAATGTGAACATGTAGAAAAAAAAACACTCAGTTACCTAGTGCTGTGCAATGTTTATGTGGCAGCACAATAAAGTACAATACCCCTACGGAAATATGAGGAGAGAAAAAAGTTATTTATAAAATGCTTATTTATACTAATCCTGTGATCATTTAAAAATCCCCCATTAGTAAGTTATACTAGTTGCCTGTACCCTTACCAGCTAGCCCAAAAAAATACTAAAACATAAAAAAAAAAATGAAAATGTCTAACAATTTTGCTAAAAACGGGTTCTAGTTGCACAATTTTTCCAAATACACGTGGAAGCATATGCAGCTGCATATATACTGCTTCCGGGCAACAAGCAGTTAAAGAACCCTTTCAAGTCATTTAAGATTAAACCTCTTTTCATCCAAATTATGGATGCCTATCATTTTCCGGAACCTTACAATAAACAATTTATTAAAGTTACTGTTGATACATTTGTACATTGTGACCATATCTCCTCTTAAGTGCCTCTTCTCCATGTCAAAAATCGAATTATTTGATCAACATTAGGAAAAATAATCAAATGTACATGAGGTTTTACCATGACTACAGCCGATACAGCCCAAAAACTATGGATAATTGAAACCAAAATAAACACATTTATTTTTAACTTTTAAGACTTTATGGCTCAGCATAAATTTGTGGTTTAAATTGAGTACAGTATCTTGCCCAAATAAGGCATTTTAATTGTAGTTTTCATGACTTAGTAATGCACTGTTTGGTTTCTCTCAACACTGTGGGAGTTGCTGGCTGAATCAATTAAAATATTCATCTTGTAATTCCTTGGCTACCATCCTTATCCTTAAGAGCCTTATTCTAGGAACAAGATTATTTTGAACAGAAAATTCAATGAGTTTTATTGTATGTGTATTAAATAATGTACTAGGATTCTATTTAAATTTAATTAAAAAAAGGCAACATTTTTAGATCCCAACATACATGGTCAAATCACAAACTCCAAATACTAGCAGTGGAATTAGTCTAAGCATGGATAATATCATTACCACGACTAGTTAAACACAGATGGAGGCAAATGAGATCTGCTGACAAAACAAATTAAGGGCTATGGATGGATGAGCTGCATCTACAGCTTTTTGGATAGAAATGTGCTGTTCAAGTGGATGACACAAAAGCTTCCTGTGACACAAATGTATCTTCCATAACTTTGTTAAATGATCTACACAACAGACTTGATGCTTTAGATGCATGTATTGTTTATTTATATATTTATATAGTATAGCACTGTCGTCCATTGTAGTTCTGTACAAAGAAAACACTAAACTAACAGTGCTTAAACACTGGAGGGTAGTACAGGTGGTGGATATCAAGGCAGATATGTAACGTGTCCTTTAGCAAGCTGTATGTGTAGCATCCTGACCCCTGAGGTCAGATGGGCTGACATTTCACCTCAGGATTGGGTTCTTGACCTATTATGGGGTGTGAATAACACTAGAGGGTAGTACAGGTGGTGGATATTAAGGTGGACACTTAAGATGTGTACTTATGCAAGTTGTATGTATAGCACCCCCTGACCCACCAGGGGGTGGGCTGACATTTCATTGCCACGATTGGGTCCTCGGCCTGTTGTGGTGTGAATAACTGGTCACCAGTCACTTTAGAAATGGTAACTTGGTTTATTCTGCACAAAGAATAAATCAAGGTGAGAGGTACAGGGCACAAGATACCCAGAGAACAAGTTCAAAACTCCAGACTCTACTTACAGCCAATACAAAACAGGACCTTTAAGCCAAGACCAGCATTCTGTATACTAGGCTATAGAGTAAAAACAGAACATAAACTCACTAAATCAGCCACCTGACCTTCTGCAATGTTCCAGTTATGATCCATCTTCTCAGGACACCCCCAACAGAAAAATTCCTCCCTGGTACTCATGTCAAGAACCCAGCTTCTCTCCTTCATTGCAAATTCTCTAGAAGACAGAGAAAGCTTCAGGCCTGGCATTGTTCCTCAAGCACGTGTCCTAGGTCTGGGAGGCTCCTTACACATGTGCTTAAGAAAGCTCACCCTAAGCATTCATATGCTCCCCCAGCTTGCACCACTGGCAATAAACCTACTGGTGGTTGAACAGAGACATAAAACGTCATAATCCAGCATTATTGCATCTTCCTGCACTTTTTCCAGCAACACTCCCTGACCGCAGGCAAAAACAAGCAATAACACTGGGCTTAGGCAAAACAAATGAACACATCAAACTTTAACACCCTGCTTAGGGCAGGGTGGATACATATGAAAAAGAACATTTAAATATTTTTATGGTATACACAACTGCAAAAACTGGAATGTTTTTATATCTTTCTAGCATTCAGCTTTAAAAGGTAACCTGTGGCCAAACTGTGGACATTCACGTGTTTATATAGTCAGTAAATGAACATCAAAACAAGCCACTACTGACATTTGTACTTGAAGGCATTATAGGGCAATGCATCCTCAAAGCTTACAGCAGAAGCAGAGAAGTAATTTAGAATAGTCTTAGCAGCTCAGCTCACTCTGATGAGCAAATGACTTAAGCTTAGTACATGAGCCGAATGTTGGGCAAGTTCGGACATTTCAATAAAAACTAGCCGAAATTCGGCCCGTGTGTATGGCAGCCGGTCCGGCCGGCTTTTGTTGGATGTTCATGCTGAAAAAACAGCAGTCAACGGCCTCCAATGGCTGGCTGAGAGCGTTGACCAGAGTGTTCTGATGGGGGGGGGGGGCCGTCTTAAAATGTGGTATTTTGAGTTTTATTCAACTAGATAACAGCTCTTGCTACACTAGCGTGATGCTTAACGGTGTAAGGCCAGTCACAGTTGGAGCGACTTTCTTTCCTGCAACCACAGGTGTTTGAGGAAATCACTCCTAAGGAGCCATTGTGTTCTCCTGCCAGGGGAAGCTGTCCTACTGAACCAGCCGAGATTTGAACCGGATATGGTCGGCTTAAGTGATCTTGGCTGACAATGAAAAACCCAGGGGGGCTAAGCAAAAATTTCAAATCCAGACAACATAGTTTTTGCCCACCTTGACGCTACCTACGAAATCACAGGATGCAAACCTCTATGTTTATCAATACTTACAATTGAAACAATGAGATTAACCAACTTAAATGGTATGTAAACATACAGCAGGCCCAATGAAAGACTTAAGGCCCGTACACACGGTCTGACTTTTTGCCAAACAAACTTCAAAATGAGCAAGTTTTCCAAAAAATCCGGAAAGAAGAAAAAGGGGAGCTGCACAAAAAATAAAAAAAACTAACCCAAAAGTTGTACCATTAGTGAAAAATGTATGTGAAAAAAAACAGTAATGAAGAAGGTAAATCATGAAAGACCAAAACTGACAAAAAATAAGTCCAAAATATAATGAAATGAGTCCAATATATAATGAAATGAACAATCTTTGCTTCACAGTGAAATCTTGAAGGTAGATGAAAGTGAATAGAAGGTGAATCTTGAAATTAAACACCAATAAACACTCGTGCACCACCACCAAACAAATGCGCTTACCAGAGGCAAGCTGATACAAGCCCAAAAAAACACATGAGGAACTCCGTTTCCACGGTACTGGATATCCAGGAAATAGCACTCTCCAGGAGTCAGAACTCAATGGCCCAGCGTTATCCGAGAATAGAAGGAGAGACCCACATAGTGTGTATCGTTCGTATAAAACATTTATTAAGACTAAAAATGCCAACTTACATCCATGCGGTGCATCAAAAGCATAAAAATACAAAGGAGAGCCGGCCGGCATGCAATCTCCCGTCCTAGAGCGATGACGTCAGTACGTCTGCCTCCCGACGTACGTTTCACTACACAATAGCATCGACTGGGGAACGGGCGACGCACTGACTCATCGCGACTAAATAACAGCACTAGCCGCGCCCACAATGTGAGTCATGGGCAGCGACAGGAACCATCTCTGATTCGTGCGCCGGAACAATACTAATAAAAACCTCATGCGCAATATGAAGTGCATAGGTAAGTATATGTAATCACTAAAACTAAAACCTATCATAAAAGGCATTGCAACGAAAGCCAAAAAGGAGGAACAAGAAATAAAAATGTGATTACAATTAAAATTGCGCTCCCTAAACATATGATGGACCACAGCACCTCCTAGTGGCATGGTTCAACAGCATGCGGGATCGAAATTTCATATTGAGAGTCCTATTATGACCAGGGTATGTAGTGTGTAATAAAAATACACATAATATGCAATGAATATATTGCTGATCGAAACACACTGCCCAGGACTCACATATTCAGACTACCAACCAAAAATGCAATATTACAATAAAATAATGGATCAGAGAATTTTATGGAGAAAATTAATCTCTGGAACTAAAAAACAAATATAAACAAACAACATAATCAGGTGTGCAAACGAATGTATGGCTAACCACCGATCACACCTAAGAGTTGTCTATAAAAGCATATAGATCAGTTTCAACATTTAACCCAAAAGGAGCATAACATTTGACCTTATGGATCCAGGACATTTCTAACCTAGAAATGCTACGTACTAGTGAGTCACCCCTCCACTGGGGGGGTGTATCTGTCGATGCCAAGAAAAATAGTTTTAGTAGGATTTCTATTGTGCACCTCCAGATAGTGACAGGAAACTGGATGTTTGGGAAAACCTGTTAGGATATTCGTCACATGTTCGTTAAGTCTCACCTTTAGGGGCCGCTTGGTCCTGCCCACATATTGAAGCCCACAGGGGCATTGCAGGAGATAAACGACCCCCACGGTGAAACAAGTGATGAAAGTCCTAATCTTAAACTCAACTGTGGTACTAGTAGATATAAATGAATGTGTGTGTCTATGTGAACAGCCACTCAGAGAGCACACACGACATTTTCTACACTGATAGAACCCACTCAAATAATCAAAAAAAACTTTTGATGGGAGGGGGATCCAAAATGTTTGGGGCCACCCTAGCTCTTAATGATGGAGCTCCCTTATAAATAATCTGTGGCTTGTCAGGAATGGTGGAACCTAAAACAAAGTCATTAGTAAGGATATGCCAATGCTTGGCAATAAGATTTTTTACATTCTTATGTTGAATGGAGAACGTTGTGATGAAAGGGATAGAAGGCAATACCTTGGCCTTAGATGGTTTATCCCTTAGTAAATCCCCTCTATCCAGTTGGGCCACACTGTTTAAAGTCTGTTGCAAGGAGGCACTTGAGTAGCCCTTGTCCAAAAACCGTTGAGTAAGGACCTTGAAACAGAAACTCTCTATGCTCTGAGCAGTTTCTTTTCAAGCGTAGATATTGGCTTTTTGGTACCGAATCAAGCCAAGTCTTATGGTGGCAACTACCGACAGGAATATAGAAGTTCCTGTCGGTATCCTTAAAAAAGGTAGTAGTAGTAAACTGATTCTCACTAATACCAATACATAAATCAAGAAAGTTAATCTTAATCTGGCTAGCTTCAAAATTGAGGAAGATGCCTCTGGAGGGCCATAAATAGATTGGCCAAACTGGGGGCATACTTAGCCCCCATGGCGACCCCCCTGTCCTGTCTGTAAAACTGTTGGTCAAACCAAAAATAACTATGTGAAGCAGCAAAAGCTCCAAAATAAATGTAATTTGTTTGTCAAACAATCCTGTTAGTTTGTTTTATTTTTTGCGCAGCTCCCCTTTTTCTTCTTTCTGTATTATTAATGTTTTGTCTAGACATCAGAGCTTGCTGTCAATTTAGGGGTGGGGTTTTCTATTTTTCTATTTTAAATTTTTTAATTTTTAATTTTATTTTTATTAGCACAGTAATTTTCCCATTCTATATTTGCACTGTTTTGAACGCTTTTATTACTTGCTGCTTACTGTGGTTACTATGGATATTTTTGAATACAGAGCCAATAGGGTTGTAAACACCGATGGTGTATTCGAAATATACAAAAATGATGAAGGGGATCTGAGTGGCCTATTTATGAGGCTAAAAAATCTCACGATATCAGAAACCCACACACAATGGGACGTGGCTTATCTTGAAACATATGTCAAGAATGCGATGGTACCTAGGAGCCTCCGATGGGAGGTCAGCCCCCAACAGGGAGATATCCAACTAGAAGATTGGTTTAAATACTTTAACACTGCTGGTGTCAATTTTTTTCAATTTTTAATTGATAGAAAAAATGCTAAACTTTCACGTTTGGACGATGAAATAAAAACCATCAAAGATAAATTAAGTCCACTAAGTGAAAGTAATGAATATAAGGAGAAATCATAATTTCTCCTCAAGATTTTAGAAAAGGAGGATAGAGAACAAAAAACCAAGAAGAAAAAGAAATACAATAGAGATCTTGCTGATTATCAGGGTGGGGTGGTTTTCCAGTGGAAAAAAATAGGATTTTTATAACAGCTTACCTGTAAAATCCTTTTCTTGGAGTACATCACGGGACACAGAGCGACATAGTCATTACTAATGGGTTATATAGATACCGTCAGGTGCTGGCACTGGCAACTTCCAAAACCGGAAGTACCCTCCCCTATATAAGCCCCTCCCATCCGGGAGCACCTCAGTTTTGTAGCAAAGCAATAAGTGTCCCCAAAGAGGGGTGGGAGCTCTGTGTCCCGTGATGTACTCCAAGAAAAGGATTTTACAGGTAAGCTGTTATAAAAATCCTATTTTCTTTTTCGTACATCACGGGACACAGAGCGACATAGTCATTACTAATGGGATGTCCTAAAGCAATGCCAAATGAGGGGGGGGATACACCATATATAAGCTGAGCGCTATCAGACATGAGGATCTTTTGCGGCCTGCAACACACTGCGCCCAAAGGCGACATCCTCCTGACTTCTAACGTCCACCTGGTAGAACCTAGTAAACGTGTGTACTGAAGACCATGTTGCGGCCTTACAGATTTGAGCCAGGGAGGCCTGGTGATGCACTGCCCATGAAGTTCCAACTGCTCTCGTGGAGTGCGCCCTAACTTTGAACGGAGGCGGTCTACTTCTCAAGCCATAGGCTTGTATTATGACCTGTCGAATCCACTTGGCTAAAGTAGATTTTGACGCTGCCTGACCCCTTCTGGGGCCTTCCGGCAGAATAAACAAAGTATCCGTTCTGCGAATCTGAGCAGTGGCTTTTAGATAAGCTTTAACTGCTCTTACTACATCCAAAGAATGCAATAACTTTTCCTCTACCGAAGTAGGCTTGGGGAAAAAAGAAGGAAGAACCACATCTTGGTTCAAATGAAACCTCGATACCACCTTAGGAAGAAAGGCTGGATGAGGACGTAACACTACTCTGTCCTTATGGATAACCAGATATGGCTCCTTACAGGACATAGCTGCTAATTCCGACACTCTTTTAGCCGAACAAATGGCTACTAGAAAAATCAATTTCCTGGTGAGAAGCACCAAGGAAATATGCTGTAATGGTTCAAATGGTTGTTTCTGTAGAACTGACAGAACCAAGTTTAGATCCCATGGACATATGGGAATATTAACCGGAGGACTAATACGCATCACTCCTTGTATAAAGGCTTTGACTAGTGAATGCGAAGCCAAGGGCCTTTGAAAAAATATTGACAAGGCCGAAATCTGACCCTTGATAGTACTCAAGGCAAGCTTCCTATCTACAGCCCATTGTAGGAAGTCCAGAATCCTACCTATTACGTATTTACGTGGATGCCATTTTCTGGCCTCACACCAGGCGATGTACGCCTTCCAGATTCTATAGTAGATCTGCCTGGATACCGGTTTCCTGGCCTTGATCATGGTAGACACCACAGCATTAGAGAGCCCTCTCTTTTTTAGAATGTGGGCTTCAATAGCCAGGCCGTCAAACCTAGGGCTGGTAAGGAAGGGTGGTATATCGGTCCCTGCGAAAGCAGGTCCGGACGATGTGGGAGGGTCCAAGGACTCCCCACAGACATTTTTACAATCTCCGCGTACCATGCTCTTCGGGGCCACGCTGGAGCCACCAGAATCACTGGTTTCTTTTCTACCCTGATTCTGCGGAGTAATCGAGGTAACAATTGTGGCGGTGGGAATGCATATATCAGCTTGAACTGATCCCAAGGGAACACTAGGGCATCCGAGCCGCAAGCTAGGGGATCCCTTGTCCAAGAGACAAACCTGTCCACTTTTGTGTTGAATCTGGATGCTAGCAGATCTACATCCGGTGTTCCCCACCGCTGACATATTGTCCGGAAAACCTCGGGATGAAGGGACCATTCCCCTGGGCATAATTGTTGGCGACTTAGAAAGTCCGCCTTCCAATTCTCCACTCCTGGAATGAATAGCGCAGATATGGCTGGGACATATCTTTCTGCCCATCTCAGGATGCAATTTACTTCCCTTTGGGCTGCACGACTCCTGGTGCCCCCCTGACGATTGATATATGCCACTGCTGTGGCATTGTCTGATTGAACTCTGACAGGGGACCCTTGGAGTTTGGATGTCCATGCTACTAGGGCATACCGGGCTGCTCGTATCTCTAAGAGATTGATGGGCAGGGCCTTTTCTGCTTCTGACCACTTGCCCTGGAGAGACCATTGCTCCAGTACTGCTCCCCAGCCTACAAGGCTGGCATCTGTAGTGACCACCTTCCAGGAAATCGGACTGAAGGATTTCCCTCTTTCCAGATTCTGGGGAACCAACCACCAGCGGAGGCTCCTGCGAACGGAAGGGGACAAGCACATTGGTAAGTCCAGAGCCTGAACTTTTTTGTTCCAGGCTGACAGTATGGCCCTTTGCAACTTCCTTGAATGGAATTGACCGTAGGGTACTGCTTCGAATGATGCCACCATCTTTCCCAGCAGCCTCATGCACAGGCGTATGGATGGCTGTCTTTTTGAGCCCACTAAGTGGATCAAATCTCTCAAAGACGACCCCTTTTCTTGAGGCAAGAAAATTTTTCTCTGGTCTGAATCCAGCCTTAGCCCCAAGTATTCCAGACTTTTGACTGGTTTTAGGGCTGACTTGTCTCGGTTGATAATCCAACCGTGATATTCCAGATACTTGATTGTCTCGTGAACAACCACTTCTAGTTTTTCCACTGAGTGGTCTATCAGCAACAAGTCGTCTAGATATGCCATTATCGTTACACCTCGTGTTCTTAGATTGGCCAATAACGGGGCCAAAATTTTTGTGAACACTCTTGGTGCTGTGGCCAGACCGAAGGGTAAGGCTCTGAACTGAAAATGGCGGCCTTCTACCGCAAAGCGTAGAAATTTTTGGTGGGCTGGAAAGATGGGAATGTGCAAATAAGCATCCTTGATGTCGATCGAGGCTAACCATTCCTCCCCTTGTAGGGCAGTGGCTACCGATCGGATCGACTCCATCCGGAAAGTCCTGATATGCAGGAATTTGTTTAGCCCTTTTAGATTTAGTATGGGCCTCACGTCCCCGTTTGGCTTCGGAACTGTAAAGAGGTTTGAGTAAAACCCGAACCCCCACTCTTCCAGGGGAACCTCTATAATTACTGCTTGAAGCAATAATTGTTCTAGTGCCAACAGGAGGGATCCTCTCTTCTGGGGATCCCTTGGCACGTTTGACCTTATAAAGCGGGAAGAAGGGGAGTTTTTTAACTCCAATTTGTATCCCAGATTTACTGCGGAGAGCACCCATCTGTCTCGGATCGTGTCCCGCCAGGTCTCTGTGAACAACTGAAGTCTTCCCCCCACCCGATTGGGTGGGGGCAACCCTTCATGCATTTGACTTTGGGGGAGGTTTTGTACCTCTCCTGCTCCAGGGCTTCTTGTTACCCTGCAACTGTCCCTGATTTCTACCTCCGGGATTTGACCGAGGAGGCCGTCGGAACTGTTTCACAGCCGATGTCATAGGGACTGGAGAAGCCGGCCTCTTAAAAGAGGGACCTCTAACTCTATTTTTAACCGGCAAAAGTGTACTTTTACCGCTGGAAATTCTCTGGATATACTTGTCCAGGTCTTCCCCGAATAAGCGCTCCCCATGAAATGGGAAGCTGACCAGCAATTTTTTACAGGGAGCTTCAGCAGACCAGTTTTTGAGCCATAGAAGCCTGCGCATATGTACTACAGACAGCGTAAGGCGGGAGGCCTGATGGATTGAATCCTTTATAGCGTCCACCGCAAAGCATAAGGCTCTAGGTAGATCAGCTAGGGCAAGAGCCTGCTGATCTGGCAAGTCCCTTAAGACCTGTTTCAACTGATCCTTCACTGCTTGGCAGACCCCAATAGCTGCCACTGCTGGTTGTGTCACCAATCCTGCTGTAGAAAAAGCAGATTTCAATAAGGACTCCAATTTTTTATCTATTGGGTCCTTGAACATTTGGACATTTTCCACCGGACATGTCAGTGATTTATTCACACAAGAGATGGCTGCGTCCACTGTAGGGACCCTCCATTTTCTGATGAACTTATCCTCCATAGGATAGACCACCGGAAATCTCTTGGGAGGAGTAAATATTTTGTCAGGATGCTCCCAATCCTGGTAAATGAGCCCCTCCAGTAAAGGATGGATCGGAAAGGAACAAACAGTCTGGGGAGCTTTTAGCGACCCCAACGAGGAGACAGAAGTGGAGGATGGCTCCGCAAGTGGCATTTTAAATGCTGATCGGACCATATTAGTCAGGGACTGAACCCATAACCTTTCAGCATGTGATGCTGAGAACGGCTCTTCCACTGTTGATTCCTCTGCAACCGAATCGACCTCATCCTGATCCCCCTCAGGTAGGTCGACCTCTGTATGGGACTGTTGCTCTGTTAACAGGCACTCTGAGGGAGGAGACGGAGATCGAGCGCTTTTCTCCTGTGACAGGGAAGCAGCGATCAATGCTGACAATCTCTCTTCCAGCCCTCCCAGAGCTGAGGAAAAAACCTCCTCTGTTACATACACAGGAGCAGGTGAACTGAGGACAGCCACAGTACCAGGTACTCCTGGGGGTGCCCTACGGTCACTAACCTCTGATTCTTCAGGGGAGACTGGTGCAGCCAAAGCATGCCCAAGATCCTCAGAGCCCGATGGAGACCCCCTATTCCTCCTGGAATTTCTAGTCCCGGAGTTTTTAGACGGCATATTCCTAAGCCACAAAGCTGAGGTATTCCAGCCGAAATACACCAGTTACTGATAATAGTCTAGCATAAATGCTGCTATAAGAAACAGTTGGTGTCTACTAATGTGCCTTTCTAGGGGATGCCTGTATCAACCGCTTGCTGTATGCCTTTAAATGTTGCCAGCTCTGTCTCTGTACTTCATAGCCAGCTTACTACAATATTGTGGTTTTTAAACCTGCTGGGACGCCCGCACATGCGCAGAAGCGCTGCGGCGCGCACAGAGCGTCATCCCCCAGGCTCCGCCCCCTTTTCCGGCTCACCTCTATATATAGAGGCGCGTGCACGCGCACGCGCGCGGCCACGTGCGCCTTCGGCGCTAATTTCAAAAATGGAAACAAAGGGACAGGAGCCAGGGCCCCTCTTTGCCGCAGGCCGGGGGATGGACGAGCACTGCAACATGGCAGAGGAAGCAGTTTCCTATAAGAGAACTCACCAACTGCCTGGACTTTGCTCTGCTGAGAAGAAACTAGTCCACATGACAAGAAAACATTCCACAGCGGCCTCTAGTGGACAAACACAGGTACCGCAGTCTAATATATTAAATATATATATATATACATTTTTTATTTTATTTTTCTTGACCACCATTAAAAATTATTACATTTTTTTAGTAGTTACAGGCATGCACAGAATCTTGCGGGAATACCATTAGGTAACAGACAGAAAGACAAATTAGGCTTGGGGGTCCCCCAATAGAACCAAGTTCCTGGGGGCCCCCACTTACCTGTTCCCCGCCGCAGGACTTTGTTTGGTCCACAAAAGCCCAAACTTCACCTATCACGGCAGGCATTGTAATCAAACCTTCAGGGACCGGGTTCCCAAGGATTCCACTCCCCTGGACCTGTATAGCACCCTGCACAGAAAACATCTTGGTCGTGGGTATGACCAGAGCTCTGGATCCCAGGGTCCAGCTCTCCTAAGAGAAGCATTACAGGCAAAACCTTGCTCTTCTCTGCAAGGCCCGGGTACCGACCGTTTAGCTATGAAGCTTTTTTGGTCGGATCCGGAATAGCTTACTGAGGCCCAAAAGAACCTGTACGCAAGCTCAGTGAAAAACACATGTTTCTTCTTGGCCAACACCTTAGACACTGGCAAAAAACTGAGGTGCTCCCGGATGGGAGGGGCTTATATAGGGGAGGGTACTTCCGGTTTTGGAAGTTGCCAGTGCCAGCACCTGACGGTATCTATATAACCCATTAGTAATGACTATGTCGCTCTGTGTCCCGTGATGTACGAAAAAGAAAAAGTTATTGGCGGAGCAATCCAATGAGACTAATACTGACATGGAAATATCTGCTGCTAATGGTGGGGAGAAAATTGGTCCCTTATTAGGACATTCTCTAACTAAACCCCCCTCTAGTGGTCCATCTGGACCCCTCCCTCCTAAACCTCGGCGAGGATCTCATTCATCACCATTTAGACAGAGCGGGGGAAGGGGAGGTGTCTCTGGTGGTTCATCACAACATCTCCCTCTACCCCAACGATGCCCTCGGGGGTCTAACCATCACCCCAATTCAGGGCGAGGTAGAGGTAATGGTTATCAACCATCTGGGCCTCCACCCAATCGGTCCAATTACAATTATGGTCCACCACATAACAACTACTATGGGGGCCCCCCTCCATATCACGGGCATGGTCAGGGTATTAATTCAAATTATGGCCTTGGCCTACCACCCAACCCTAGGCCCAGTCAGTTTGAATGATTGGGGTTTGAACCACAACATTTTGAGCCCTCTAATTCTTATGACCGGAGAAATGAATTTGATTATGTTAGTACTTCTAACAACTTTTTTCCACTATATGATAGAGAGGGTCCCCAGGATGATTCAGCCAACTGAGGGGCAATCAACCTGCTCGATCCATCTCTATACCCCACAAATAGTCCGGGGCCTTCTAAGAGCCAGCACTGGGGTTTTCACAAGCTACACCAGGGCACCAAATGGTCGGGAGGCCAAAGAGAAGATCTAGAGGAGGTAAACGAATACGATCCAAAAAGAAAAAAGCTTTAATTGGATCTGGTATTTTCAATCTAAGCACAGCTGTCCTTACTACCTCCGAACAACGGGTATTAGATAAGGGTCTGAAATATGCACCTTCACGTAGACTTAATAAATTACAAACATATATCGATATACATAAGTTTGTTCGCAAATTAAGTATTAAGCGACATATGCTATTAAATCCTATTCAAACTGACTTAGGGATCCCGCAAGGATTCAGACACTCAGGATTGCATAACACTTCTTTGTTTAACCCACCAGGGGCCGTAGCCCCAGCGATTAAAACATTTAAAGATGTGGTATTATGTGATTTGGATCTTATGCCTAGTAAAAAGGTCAGATCTAACCACGATATGGTTCTTGGTCTCAATTCCCTGTGTGAAAATAGGGAGATCGTGATAAGACCAGTGGATAAGGGTGGGGGGATTATCATTTTGGATAAGAAGGATTACTTGGAAGAAATGGCTAGGATTTTGGGTGATCGGGATACATATACACCATTATTGTCTGATCCCAAGATCAAATACCGGGCAATTTTGGATGCCATTGTTCAAAAGGGTTTCGAGCAAGGCATCCTTAATAATAAAGAGAGGATGTATCTGGTCCCCTTAGCACCACGGACTCCGGTAATTTATTACCTTCCAAAAATCCATAAACATCCCACCTGCCCCCCGGGACGTCCTATCATCAGTGGGATAGATTCCCTTACGTCCCAGGTGGGCAGATATATAGATTTTTATTTGCAGCCCTTGGTAAATAAGATGCCATCATACATCAAAGATTCACGTCAGGTGATCAATACATTAGTTGAACATAGCCCCAAACCTGGTTTGTGGTTAGTGACAGCTGATGTTACTTCCCTTTACACGGTTATACCACATGACTTGGGCATTTTTGCTGTTGAATATTTTCTGAGACGGGATTCAGGATTGTTTGACGAACAAATTACATTCATTTTGGAGCTTTTGGCAATTGCTGCTTCACATAGTTATTTTTGGTTTGACCAACAGTTTTACAGACAGGACAGGGGGGTCGCCATGGGGGCTAAGTATGCCCCCAGTTTGGCCAATCTATTTATGGCCCTATGGGAGGAGGATGTCGTCTATGCCCAACAGCGACCCCAGGTGGCGCTGTGGGCTAGGTACATAGACGACATCCTCCTCCTATGGGATGGCGACCGATGTGATCTGGACAGTTTCATCACTGGTTTGAACCAGAACTCTAGAGGCATCTTCCTCAATTTTGAAGCTAGCCAGATTAAGATTAAATTTCTTGATTTATGTATTGGTATTAGTGAGAATCAGTTTACTACTTCTACCTTTTTTAAGGATACCGACAGGAACTCCTATATTCCTGTCGGTAGTTGCCACCATAAGACTTGGCTTGATTCGGTACCAAAAAGCCAATATCTACGCTTGAAAAGAAACTGCTCAGAGCATAGAGAGTTTCTGTTTCAAGCTGAGGTCCTTACTCAACGGTTTTTGGACAAGGGCTACTCAAGTGCCTCCTTGCAACAGACTTTAAACAGTGTGGCCCAACTGGATATAGGGGATTTACTAAGGGATAAACCATCTAAGGCCAAGGCATTGCCTTATATCCCTTTCATCACAACGTTCTCCATTCAACATAAGAATGTAAAAAATCTTATTGCCAAGCATTGGCATATCCTTACTAATGACTTAGTTTTAGGTTCCGCCATTCCAGACAAGCCACAGATTATTTATAAGGGAGCTCCATCATTAAGAGCTAGGGTGGCCCCAAACATTTTGGATCCCCCTCCCATCAAAAGAGGTTTTGTTGATTAATTGAGTGGGTTCTATCAGTGTAGAAAATGTTGTGTGTGCTCTCTGAGTGTCTGTTCACATAGACGCACACATTCATTTATATCTACTAGTACCACAGTTGAGTTTAAGATTAGGACTTTCGTCACTTGTTCCACCGTGGGGGTCGTTTATCTCCTGCAATGCCCCTGTGGGCTTCAATATGTGGGCAGGACCAAGCGGCCCCTAAAGGTGAGACTTAACGAACATGTGACGAATATCTTAACAGGTTTTCCCAAACATCCAGTTTCCCGTCACTATCTGGAGGTGCACAATAGAAATCCTTCTAAAACCATTTTTCTTGGCATCCACAGATACACCCCCCAGTGGAGGGGTGACTCACAAGTACGTAGCATTTCTAGGTTAGAAATGTCCTGGATCCATAAGGTCAAATGTTATGCTCCTTTTGGGTTAAATTTTGAAACTGATCTAAATGCTTTTATAGACAACTCTTAGGTGGTTAGCCATACATCCGTTTGCACACCTGATTATGTTGGTTTATATTTGTTTTTTAGTTCCAGAGATTAATTTTCTCCATAAAATTCTCTGATCCATTACGTTATTGTAATATTGCATTTTTGGTTGGTAGTCTGAATATGGGAGTCCTGGGCAGTGTGTTTCGATCAGCAATATGTTCATCGCATATTATGTGTATTTTTATTACACACTACATACCCTGGTCATAATAGGACTCTCAATATGAAATTTCGATCCCGCATGCTGTTGGTTCGCCACTAGGGGGTGCTGTGGTCCATCATATGTTTAGGGAGCGCAATTTTAATTGTAATCACATTTTTATTTCTTGTTCCTCCTTTTTGGCTTTCGTTGCAATGCCTTTTATGATAGGTTTTAGTTTTGGTGATTACATATACTTACCTATGCACTTCATATTGCGTATGAGGTTTTTATTAGTATTGTTCTGGCACACGAATCAGAGATGGTTCCTGTCGCTGGCGCTGCCCATGACTCACATTGTGGGCGCGGCTAGTGCTGTTATTTAGTCACGATGAGTCAGTGGGTCGCCCGTTCCCCAGACGACGCTATTGTGTAGCGAAACGTACGTCGGGAGGCAGACGTACTGACGTCATCGCTCTAGGACGGGAGATTGCATGCCCGCCGGCTCTCCTTTGTATTTTTATGCTTTTGATGCACCGCATGGATGTAAGTTGCCATTTTTATTCTTAATAAATGTTTTATACAAACGATACACACTATGTGGGTCTCTCCTTCTATTCTCGGATAATGCTGGGCCATTGAGTTCTGACTCCTGGAGAGTGCTATTTCCTGGATATCCAGTACCGTGGAAACGGAGTTCCTCATGTGTTTTTTTGGGCTTGTATCAGCTTGCCTCTGGTAAGCGCATTTGTTTGGTGGTGGTGCACGAGTGTTTATTGGTGTTTAATTTCAAGATTCACCTTCTATTCACTTTCATCTACCTTTAAGATTTCACTGTGAAGCAAAGATTGTTCATTTCATTATATATTGGACTCATTTCATTATATATTGGACTTATTTTTTTGTCAGTTTTGGTTTTTCATTATTTACCTTGTTCATTACTGATTTTTTTTTCACATACATTTTTCACTAATGGTACAACTTTTGGGTTATTTTATTTTTATTTTTTGCGCAGCTCCCCCTTTTCTTCTTTCTGTATTATTGATGTTTTGTCTAGACATCAGAGCTTGCTGTCAATTTAGGGGTGGGGTTTTCTATTTTTCTGTTTTTTATTTTTTCATTTTTTATTTTATTTTTATTAGCGCAGTAATTTTCCCATTCTATATTTCCAAAAAATCCGACCGTGTGTACGCTCCATCGGACCAACTTTTTCGGTTTTCGTCGGACAAAAGTTTGCTCTGCAAACGGACAAACTTTTCGGCAACAAAAGTCCGATGGTGCAAAGTCTGACCGTGTGTACAGAAATCCATCGGACTTTTATCCGAAGTACAAATACGCATGCCCAGAACAAATGTTAAAATCAACCAACAATAGCAGAAGTTGACCAAAGGGTGGCGGTAAAGAGCAAAAAAGAGCAGAAAAACCATGTGATGTTGGGAAAGTTTTGGGAAGGTTTGCAGAAAAGTCCTGCCGTGTGTATGCTATGGGTGTGCCCGGCCAACTCCCTTCGGACAAAAATCCACGGAAAAGTTTGTTTGAAGTCCGACCGTGTGTACGAGGCTTTATACAAATAAACAAAATAGATTATGAAAACACAATATAACATATCTGAAAAATCACACGCATAGGAAGCCCGCCCAGCATTCTATTTAGCAATTGTATATTTAATTTGTAAATAGTTGTGTAATATTGCATGTGCTCAGGCCATCTTTCATCAAAGTATAGTCTTTAAACGGACAGTGAAAACTAAAATTGAATAAAATATGTCATTGGCAGTTTCCTAAAGAAGGGGTGCCTGCATGCGAGATCAGGTTGACTTAAATAATATTATCGATTGAGCTAAATTTTTTATTACCTTGTATAGTTTAAAACATGTAGCCATATTAGTCCAATAATATACATCAGAATGAAGCTAAAACTCTTGGCAAAAAAAAAACAATGCACTTATACTCATTTACATTCAATAAACACAAGTGTTTTTGTTGTATTAATGCTATGTGTGGCTCTTGTAAGTTACTAGATACTGTAGGTGTGTTTTATAAAGTCGTGCATGAGAATGGATGATGTGTTCATGATCCAGAAATAAGAAAAACTCCAAAAATGCCTTTACCTTTTTCACAATATTTGTAACATCAACAGTTACCAATCCAACATTCATGGTCTAAAAGTTAAATGCAAAAATAGGACCTTTTAACACCAAACAATTATGTTACTACACATCTAGCAATTATGTACAGTATATATGATAAAACAAATGAACTCATCAGCAAATCAACAGGTTGGTAAGCAAGATGAATCTGACTGGTGGATCAACAGAATCACCACTGATTTTAAACTTTATCTGTGATGCACACCCACATTGCCACTGCCATGATCCTTGAAGAGGAACTATGCTTTCAGCTTGTAGCAAGGATTGAACAAAGACTTTGGTTACCTGTCCTGTTTTGAAAAGGGGGGAAGGGATACCAGCTGAGGGATGGAAAGGTAGTTGCCTGAAAGATGGCAGAAAAAAAGTGAATATTTGGAAAGGGTAGACAAGAGAACATTTTGAATGGATTTACCATGAGACCTTTCAGAAGATGTAGATAGGTGTCAGCTTACATTAGTAAAAACATTACACATACAGAGGCATGTCCTAGCAGCGGAAATGGATGCACGTCAATCTTATGAATTACAATACCACCACCCAATCCTAGCAGTAATCCTCCACATGATGGCCCTTCACAGCTCAGCTGGACGTTCCTACTCCCTGGACAAACCAGAGCCTGTATAGATTGACCAGGCCCACCATCCACCATAGTGGAGAAACTAGTTAATTTGCAGCACCCACAACAGGGTGGCTGGGCCAACGGCACCCCACATGCGGACTCCCTTAATAGCCCACAACTCTTCTTCAGATGAACTTGGATCACCAGGTGCACAGTCCCCTGTGGGCTGTCTGGAGCTCGGCCCCATCTCCAGGGATTAATCAGAGTGGGTGGTACAGCCAGAGTCTCCCTGTCCCAGCTTATGGATGCCATTGAAGACTGTAAAACCTCCCTGGCATACCATATTGACAGCATGCATACAGAGCTTCCCTTGCTGACGCAGGTTTATCAGACCATGCAAGAGCAAACTAATGAGACAGAGGGTTACATTACCACCTTAAAATTGATGTAAACCCAATTCATGAAATTTGAGCTGGGCACATATATCTGCAGTATTTTGTTATCTCTCTTCAAAGAGCTAAGTCCCGTAGCTCTCTCCTAAACTGTTCCTCTGTTATCAGCCTGATAACTCCTGACAAACTCTCTGACACATCAGATAAAAGCAGCCTGACATTTCTGTCAGGGGAGATTGTTAAAATAGATCAACAGGGAGCTGGTCCTGTTACAAAACACATCTGAGAGTCTCTGCCTATGTGGTGAGGGGGTGTGTGCCTTTCCTCCAAGCAGCAATTTGAGCTATTCTGGCTGTATGCCCAGACATCACACTCTGTGTTAAACAGGAAGAGGAAATCTTCCAACACGATCTGAACTTTCTAAACAGTATATAAATGTGAAGACAGCAGATATACATGTAAAACCTATGTAGGGAGATTTGGTTCATCTCTGTGTATCATCTGAGGCTGTTCACTTCACAGGGTGTATGGAGGGTTTACATCAACTTTCCAGGACACCCTATACTTTGAAAGATAATCAGGGTGATTCAACTCAAGTGGTGCATGTGATTTTAGGAACACTTGTCAGAAACCAAAAATGTTCAAACTGTAATCTCCCTCGCAGGGGATACAACCATCACTGTATAAACACACACTCCAGCCTCCTGGCTTACTCACCGTCAGCTTTGTGCCGTTTGGTCACGGGCCACATCTGCCTGCTACAGAAGTGCACACACAGGCTGCCACCTGCAGCCTTAGACTCCAAGACCTCCTGTCTCATTCTCCTGGAGCAGTCTCCTACTGGGACCCTCCCGCCCTCCTAGGCCAGACTTCCTGTCTGCCGGGCGGAGTTGTCTTCAAGTCTGAGCTCTGTCCCGGGAAAACATATGAACCCAGCACCCAGGTGTGTAATTAGCATGCCTATAAAGGGACATTACCTATAAAAATGTATTGGAATATCTTGAAAAAAACATTCCAGAAGAAAGCAGATCTGTTTTGTTTGAAGTCTGAAGGGACTGTCCTTGAAACTTTCTTGAAAAATGGCTCTGGAAGCACCTCTAAATTTAAATACATCACCTGTCTTGCACACTTTTAAGACCACCACATCCAGGTGCTAATCCTGGGCTCATTATTGGCAAAATCCTGAACTTCAGGGGGAAAGTCATGATCTTTCAAGCTACATGCATTGTGCATAAGCTCCTCTTTAATGGGAACTGCATCAAGGTCTTCCCTGGCTTCTCTGCAAATTGCTGTACTCAATGCTCTACACTTCTGAGATGCGAGTAATAGCAGCCGGTTGACAGAATGCTGTACTTCAGTGTCACATCAATTGGGTGGTCTGGGGAGACCATGCAGTGGTTTTGTTTTTTGTTGCTTGAATGAATACATTTCACGTCACATATATGGAGAAGGAGGGATCCAGAGATGCATGTATACCCATGTCATCCTGACTCCCATGACACTTTATTTTGGATGGATCTGGCTTTTTCCAGAGATACCTTGCTTCCCTTGGATAGCCGAGGTAACTCATGAAGAATTTCTGATCGCGAACCACTGATGATAAAAGTTTATCACATCCCATCCTTAGCCCTGGTTCACATTTTTGCTACTTTGAAATCGCACTACTTCACTTGAAGTAGCGCGATTTCTAAGTAGAAAGGTCGGTGCGATTTCAGGTGCTACTTGATAGACACCTGTGGGGCTTCATACACAGATGTCTATTGAAGTTGCACCTGAAATCGGCAAAAGTAGTGCAGGAACTACTTTTGCAAATCTGGTCGGGCGCCGCAAAATCGGCGTTGCACCTATTGGAACAGTGCCATTGCCGCCAATAGGCTGTGACTTGTCATGCAATTTGATCTCTGAAATTGCATGACAAATCGCTCCAATGTGAACCTAGGCTTAGGGAGATTGCAACCTCTATGGTTAAGTGGTTCAATAATAATGGCCCACTGCTCTCAAACTTTTACAGATTACAAAAATCGAAACACCATTACCAGGCAACTACTCACATAAATCTAAATAGGAGGCATTGAGGCCACCCTGTGAGGGTCATTTACAGTGAGTATAGAAAAGAATCACTTCCCCCTTTAAAATAATGACATTTTGTTGCATTGCAGCCTGAAATGAAGACAAACATTTTTTGTTTTATCCAGTTGTATTTACTCAGTGAAACTTATAACATCAAAGTGAAAGAAAGATTTAAAACCAACATGTCAGAATTATAATTTTTTTTATTCAAAAACAGAATCACGGAGTTGGAAAAAGGATCCCCCCATGTGGCAGTATTTTGTTGAACCGCATTTTGGCTTAATTACAGCCGGTGAGCAATCAAGAAACCAGAAAATAGCCCTGGACCTCTCCAGTGGCTGCTCAATGCAGATCTCTCCCTCTATCCTAAAATTTTCCTTCTAAGATTGCTCCCCCCCAGGTTGCCCAGGCTTGCCAAGAAGTTGGCACATCATATCCTTACAGCTGCTAGATGCTTGGTGGCTCTCCACTGTAAAAGTTAAACCTGACCCACTCCTATCACGTTGTATGCCAGGATAAGAGACATGGAACTGATGGAGTGACTAACCGCTTGTCTGATAAGCAGGAAAGTCAGAGCAGTGTGGAAGCCTTGGCACCTTTGGGAGGACCTCCTGTTAGATCCCTGTTTTTATTCCTAGTTGTGTAATTGGTGCCCTCTGTTCCCAGGAGTGATGAGCACAGCTCTCTAAACTATTTTACTCTACTTTTCTCTCTTACCATTATTCTTTTATTATTCTCTTTTCTCCTCCCTGTTTTTTTTAGTCTTGTTGATGAGAGTAGGTGCCAGGCTCTGGGAGTCGATCTTACTGGATGCCTCTTCGGGTTGGGCTCTACTGTGGGGTTTTTGTAATTGAATTTTTCAGAGTTTTATTCTGTTTTTGTGACAAATTGTTCTATAAATACCGGACCGTTGTTGGCCCTGTGAAATGTCCACTGTATGTTACCTGTCTTATGTTTTCAATTTGAAAACATTATAAAAATTGTTAATTATATAAAAAATATAAACCAGAAAATATGAAATAGTTGCATACAAATGTTAATATTTACTGTATTTGTCAATATATATGCGTGGTTAACCAAAAAAAAAAATGGAATTGTATAAAAATGCTATTTCCCTTTAAGAGCTAGTTTCCGTTAATTCAGTGTGAACTATATGTTCATTTGGCCTGGACATTGAGGCAACCTACACTACCCTGCCTCCATTTGTTTTTGTAACCGGATGAAAGTTCCCAGAGAGTAATGGGTTTTAGAACGGATAGGTGAACTGGTATACACTTGTAAGTAAATTTAGCACTATCGAGATGGCTTTGATCACCGATTAACAAGACAAGCCTGATTTAAAACTAACACTGAATTTTTACTCAAGAGTAAACCCTTAGAAGGTAACATGCTCATCTTCACTACTTCTATAAGCATTTCCAGAATATAAAATCCATATCCGTGGAGGTGATGTTAGCTTAAAATGCCCTGTATTAAATCATTTAGCCAATCCTGAGTTTTTAAGCTGTCAGACCTCTGGGTCCATAAGAGGAACTCTATTTTCACTCCTACAACAGTGAGAGATTAGCAGCTTGAAATCACTTTGACAGTCTCTGTTACTCTACTGCATACCACAGGGAATTTTAATTCCAACCTGTGAAATTGTAATTGCTTCTCAAGAAGTACCGATGAATTCTGGGTAATGGCTACAGCCAAGCTCAATGTCAGAGTTGCCAGTTGCTGCCACATCACATATTACTTGCCGTTATTCAAAAAATCACTCTTGCTTTCTTCACGTGGAGCTGAACTGAGGAGTAAAACTAAATTAACGTAGGCTGTCAAACGTTCAGAGAAGTGCAGACAGGGATGTGACAAAGGTGCGGTTCTTCAGAAGGTACACCCCCCTTACCATTAATCTAAAGCAAATTCCCTTTTTCATTTTATATTTGCCAAACAACTGTCATATGTGCAGCACTGTTTACAAAGTACAATGGAAGGAAATAAATGAGCTCAACCCAACAATGCTCTAAATTCAGACTAAACAACCTATAGACAATACACATTAGAATGAACATTATACAGTACAGGAAAGCACACAGCAAACCAAGATTTATAAAAATTTCAGTTTATTGAAGCAACACATGTATGAGCCAATTTAAACTGAACATATGGCATAAATAATACAGTTAAAGATCATATATGTTCACAGTTTTACCTGCCAAATGATTTGTTATTCTGGTCTGCCAGTCTTGTAAATTACAGACATGTTTCTTGAGTAAGGCCCCTTTCACACTTGTGCGACCTGAAAGTCGTGCAATTTTGCAGCAACTTGAAGCAATGCCTGTGTAATCTTGAGGTCTATGGACCACAAGTCGCATCAAAGTCGGCCCAAAGTAGTGCAGGGACTACTTTGAAGTCGCACAGATATGAATGGTACTCATTGGAAATCATGGGATACAACTTGTCATGCGACTTTGCATTCCCAAGTCGCAGGACAAGTTGCACAAACATGAAAGGGGCCTAAAACAGTTTTCCAGATTACCGGTCAGCCTCATGGAGAGTTAATTACATCACTACTTCTGTCCAGTGAGCAAAGATCTGACCCAGAAGTAATGCTAAACCAGGAGGAGAGTGACTTTCATTAGTACTAGTGGTTGAAAATTATAAATCCTTTGCTGGAGAAACAATAAACATATGTGCATTTCAGCCATGTATTTAGTGGTTTGCTAAACCACCAGCAGAGGCTGCCTTCAGTGATTAGTTGAAGTTACATGCATATGCTGATTTATTTTTATTTTTAAAGCAGGACCCCTAACCGCCAGAGTTACCCTACTGGTCAATGAGGCTGTACACCACACAATAAATATTTAAGAGATAGAGTTAGGAAGGAAACAAGAGGCCAAGCACAAAAAAAAAAGATTTGTATACAACTTTGGTTGCTGGATTTACCCCTTGTCTGCCATTTATTTTTATGAATTATTACATATATAATTTGTTAAGTGAATTCTGATTATTTACTATGGATTACCACTCTTCACTGGCTACTAAATAAGCTTAACATTTTTTTTTTTTAATAAATAAGCATTTTTTTTTGTTTAAATTTGTTTATTGAATTTTATCAAATTACAGAGAAATAATAATAAAAAAATAAATAAATAAATAAAGCAACAATCACAGTAATCACTACAATAGGTTCAAAATTAGCATATGAAATCATATATATATCATGGATCAAGAGACAATTGCTTCACTCAATAATCAGAGTGAGTTACTTCACTTAGTCTAAATAAAGTGTAGACTCAGAATGAGAAATACAATTGAAGCCTTAAAGGTAAACACCTAAGGAGGATAAAGAAATGTATTAAAACCTCAAAAGGTATGAGACAGAATGATTGCTACTATATAACTCTTAAAAATCAAGAATCTGTGCCTAAAAAAATTGAGAGGAGCATATGTAGGTATACTTGTTGAACCTATATATACAGGAAAAATAAAAAAATAAAAATAAAAAACACAAAAAAAAAACAACCATATAAACAAGTTGAGAAAAAAAGAAGGGGAAGAGCAGGAAGAAGAGAAGGAGAAGAGGAAGTGACAGGAAGAATCCCCGGGGATAAATGCATCAATAGCCATTTGCTTATAGATAGTTACTGCGAGAGAGTGTAAAACATCAAGGCATCAACAAGGTGTCATCAAAGTTTGGTGGCAAAAACTGAGTTATCCATGGTTGCCAAATATCTTTAAAGGAATTTATTTTATCTTGAATTATGGCTTCCATTTTGGCATGGACCATAGCTTGGTTAATTCTATGCTTGGTTTAATTTAATACCAAATTGTCAGTTCTCCAGGCTTTAGCTATGGTCTGTTTCGCGGCTGTTGTGATCTGCAATAAAAGTTTCAATTGTTTATAGGTGAGTGTTGCCGGTTTGAGATTTAAGAGTGCTATTGAAGGTACTGGAGGGATGGATATTGCAAACAAGGCTGAGAGTATGAGAAATATATCACTCCAGAACTTTTGAACTACCGGACAATCCCACCAAGTGTGTAGATAGGAGCCAAGATCACCACAGCCACGAAAACATGAGGAGTAATTGGGGGCAAATTTTGCAACTCTGGAAGGGACCAAATACCAGCAGGTGAGTACTTTGTAATTAGTTTCCAAAGCTGTTATGTTTTGTGAGGAGGATTTTGTATTATTCCAGATTGCAGCCCGATCAGATATTTCAAGATTAAGATTGAGATCTGCCTCCCATTTAGCTACATAAGGAGGAGGGTCAGAAACAGGTTTAGTGATGAGTTGAGCATAGAGGTTAGAGATCAGTCCAATTGCATGGGGATCATTTTTACATTTGGTTTCGAAGTGTGATAATTTATTAAGTTTGGTTCTGCTTTGGATACAGGGTGTAAAAAAGTTTTTAATCTGCAGATATCTAAAAAGCTCAGAGTTTGGAAGACCATGTTTTTCACATAAATCTGGGAACGGTATAAAGGTAGTCTGGGACAGCAGGTCATGGAGACGGATTAATTTAGAGTTAGTCCAGGCTTTAAAAGATTTGGGGAATTTCCAGGCAGGATAAAAAAAGGGGATTTTTAATAAATGATAAAAGTGGAGTGTGAGGAGATTGTAGCTCATTTGTTATTTTAAATCTGTTCCAAATAGTTAATGAGTTTTTGGTAACTGGGTTAGTGATTCTTTTATGATCAGAAGGTCTCAGCCATAAAAGATTGGAGATAGAATAAGGATCGCAATCTATTGATTCTAGAGTTACCCAAAGAGGAATTTCCG
Organism: Rana muscosa; assembly: GCA_029206835.1. NCBI lineage: Eukaryota > Metazoa > Chordata > Amphibia > Anura > Ranidae > Rana > Rana muscosa. The sequence goes on from CM055122.1 coordinate 1,077,299,456, forward strand.
AGGTTGCATGGTATTTGGTTAATTGTGCTAGTTGGGCCGCGTAGTAGTAGGTAGATAAATTAGGAAATCCCAGACCACCTTTACATTTAGGGAGGTAAAGAGTATGTTTAGGTAAACGGGGTTTAGATGTACCCCAAACATATTTTGTTATTCTACTTTGTAGTATTCTTAAGAAGTATGCCGGTAGAGAGATGGGTAAAACTCAAAAAAAGTACAGAATTTTGGGAAGTATAGACATTTTAATAATATTAATTTTACCTATCCACGATATAGGAAGAGAAGACCAGTGTTAACAAAGAGGTGATATGGCGTAATATAGGTGGGTAATTGGCTTAGAAGAGTCCTGTAACATGAGACGTGAGGTTGATTCCCAGGTAGGGTAGACGCGTAGTGGACCAGGAAAAGGGAAGGGATACCTGTGCTTGTTGTAATTCTGAGGAAGATAAGGAGATATTGAGTGCTGAGGATTTTTGCAGATTGACGTGCAAACCTGAAATACGGGCAAATTGGTCTAACTTCTGTATTAAGTTAGGAGCAGAGATATGGGGAGAGGACATAAAAAGTAAAATGTCGTCAGCAAATAAGCAAATTTTATGCTGATGTCCAGCTATCTCAAGGCCTTTAATAGATGGATCAGAACGGATAGATTGAGCTAAGGGTTCAATGAGAAGGGCAAAGAGGACAACCTTGACGGGTTCCTCGAAGGATGTTAAATAGGTTGGATTTATAACCTGCATATTTCACATAGGCTTTGGGGTGGTTATACAGTGACGAGATCCAACTAAGGAAGTGGGGGCCAAATCCAGCGTTGTAGGACAAATTGGAGGTAGGGCCATGATACAGTATCAAAAGCCTTTTTGATGTCTAGGGATAACAGGCAAAGAGGTATCCATCTTTTTTTGGCCAATATGGGTAAGTAAGGCCACTCTACGTACCGCATCACCAGATTGGCGTTTTGGGATAAAGCCTACTTGGTCCTTGTGGATTAAAGATCCTATTATATTATTTAAATGTGTTGCCAAAACTTTCGCTAAAAGCTTTATGTCCAAATTAAGTAGAGAGATAGGTCTGTAATTGGAGGGAGCGGATTCATCTGAATTTGGTTTAGGGATCATGGAAATAATAGCTGTCAGTGTTTCAGGTCGGAAGGAATGCCCAGAGAGTATAGAATTGAAGGCTTCGGTCAATAGTGGGGTTAATATATGTGCAAATTTCTTATAATACATGGCTGAAAAGCCGTCTGGGCCTGGACGTTTATTTAGCTTAAGAGATTTTATTGCCATGTTAATTTCATCAGTGGTTATAGGGCTTTCAAGGCTATCCCGGTTGACCAAGGGAATAAATGTGTGATGTGGGAAAAAAAGGAATTTAAGAGGCCTGATTTAGGGGTTCTTCTTTATTGTATAATGTGTCAAGATGTTTTTGTAAAGTGTGAAGAATTTTTACTGGTGTAGGTGTCGTGGGTCAATTTTAGACGTATCGGTTTGGAGGAGTGTATTGATTTTTTAAGGGCCCGGGCAAGGAGTGTCATAGGTTTATTGGCTTTAAGATAGAATGAATGCCTATATTTACTTAGCGTTTTAACAGCAGAGTTTGAGAGAAAAAGGTCAAGGTCTAGACGTGCTCTATCCAGGTGTGATTTCATAGTAGGATTAGGGTTTGCCTGAAAGAGTGCATGGGTTGAATTAAATTCTGCCTCCAGTTTATGTTGGAGCAGCCGTTTTTCCTTTTTGAGGTATGAGGCTTTTTGAATACATGCTCCACGGAGCACTGATTTATGAGCCTCCCACAATGTCAGAGGAGAGATATCAGAGGTTTTATTAAAAGAAATATAATCTTTTAAGGCTGTCTCTAAATCTGCATAGTGGGATGGGTGGGATAGCATGAAGTTATTTATCTGCCAAGTGCGGTCTTGTGCTTTTGGAATTGCAGAGGTGAATGAGGTTAACACTGCACTATGATCAGTCCATGTGAAGGGTATAATGGAGGAAGAGAGAAGTTCAGGGGCCATAGGTACATTTATAAGTATGTGGTCTATTCGGGAGAGTGAATTGTGAGGATGTGAGTAGAAAGTAAATTGTCGCTTAGCTGGGTTTGCTTCTCGCCAGGTATCTAATAAGTGATGTTGCTGGAGTAATTGTTGAAATGTGCTTTTACGGGAGATAGGTGTGCTAGGAATAGGGGATTTGTCTAAAAATGGATAAAGGACTTGATTCGAATCTCCACAAATTAGTAGCGTGCCAGTTTTATGAGTTTCAACTACCTGTAACAAGTGAGAGAGGAAGGATGAAGGGGTTTTATTTGGGGCGTAGTATGACACCACAGTAACTGGAGAGTCAGTTATATGCCCAGTAAGTATGAGATACCGCCCTTCAGGATCTTTGATCTCTGTCTGAAGTGAGAAGGGAGTTGTGCGATGAAACACTATCAGTACACCACGCTGCTTTGTGTCAGCCGAGGCTGTAAAAACCTGAGGGTATAGAGAGACAAAATATTTAGGAGCGGAATTTTTAGTAAAGTGGGTCTCTTGGAGACAAATTACATGTGCCTTTGTTGAAGCTAGTGAGCGAAATGCTTTTGTGCGCTTTTGAGGTATGTTGAGGCCTTGCACATTCAAAGATAAGACATTTAAGGGGGCCATTCACATATCAAGAAATCAATATAAACATACAATATATATGCAAAATATTTAAATATACTTACCCCGGGGAGGAGCTGAGTTCTAGAAGAAAAGATGGAAAAAGAAAAGATAGGAAGAAGAATCATATAAGCATTTAATGATAGATCAAGTATGCAGAGAATAATTAAAAATACGGTGTACTGGGCGAGTAGAAAATACAAACCCAGAGGCCAAAAATCTATCCAAGGAAGCCCCTCCAAAAACAGATAGGAGGAGAAACCCAGGGCAGAGTTGTGGGGAGAGCAGTAACTAGCTCTCAGGACCGCAACAGCCACTTAATCATTTATTGAAAAAAAGAAAAATGAAGAAAAAACTTTTAGCACCCGTCTATATATAAAAAAAATATATATATATGTGGTGTAGGGTAGATTCAAGAGAAAAAAAAATTATGTAACAGCGAACTTGCTTAAATAGGGATGAACTATAAGTAATAGTGCTGATAATGGCCGATAGGCCTTCACAAAAAAAGGGGGGGGGAAGGAAAATTGAGCAATCTCAGAGCTCCCTTGGAGAGAAGTTCAAAAATAAAACATGAAAAAGTTGTTTCTCAGTCCATAGTGTCTGCAGGATTCCTGTCAGGCGAGTTGAAGCGAAAGCGTTTAGTAGGACTGTGATGATTTCCATTGCTTTTGGAGTTAGAAGTTTCATTTGCTTTGTAGGATGCAGTTTGCTTGTGTAAAGTATCTGACAAGGAGAATGATCTGTCCAATAGGTGAAGGTCCTGTAGTACCTTTTGCAATTCGTCAGCAGATTTACATCTATATTTTGAACTTAGATGTGTAAACCGTATGGAAAATGGAAAACCCCATTGATATAATATTTGGTTTTGCTGTAGGATCTGAAGGAGGGGTTTCAGTGCCCGTCTTTTATCAACCGTAGTTGGAGACAAGTCAGTAAAAATTTGATATGGATTGCCTTGGAATATAAGAGAGTCTTTTATACGGGCTGCGGCAAGAAGCTGTTCTTTTGTACGGAAATAGTGAAGTTTCACTATAATGTCGCGCGGTGGTCCTGTAGCTTTGAGGGGAATCAGAGCCCTATGAATTCTGTCTATCTCCATGCGGTCAATAGTGATTGATGGCTGCAGCTCCTGAAATAGGGCAGTTACTGTGGACTGGAGATCAATAATTGCCTCAGGAATTCCACGAATGCGCAAGTTTGAACGACGGGCCCTATTCTCAAAGTCTTCTAAACGCGAGTTTAGAATGAGATTTTCTGCTTTTAAATCCTCTAGTTCATGCAGGTGGGACTGTACATCAATTTCCATGTGATCTACTCTATCTTCTAGGTCAGAAGTGTGCTGACCTAATTCCCTAATTTCCTTTGACAAACTGCTTGTGATGTGGTCTGAAGTTTTCTTAAGTGCCTTCTGAAGCATCTTTTCAAATTGCTTTAATATGTTTGGGTTAATGGTATCTGTGTTGGTGACCTGTACTGGGTCAGTATATTCATAGTCATTATCATTATGTGTCATTCTCCACAAGAGCAGCCTGGGACCGCTGTTTCTGCTGTCTTTGTTTAGCAGTTTGTGAGGTGCTTGTGTGAGGAGAAGGGGGAGGTGCCATTTTCAATGCTGCTCTGGGCTGACTGACTTTGAAATTAGATGTTTTCCTGTTCAAGCGGGCACCCCTTCTAAACATAAATAGACTCTTTTGTCTCACCAGCTGTTCCCACACCTGGTTCCACCGGGAACCGAGCTGAACGGGCGCTTTATTCGGCTGTGGAGTCCTGAGAGTCACGGAGCTTCAGCAGGGCATGTCTGTCTCCGCTGGCGCCGCCCTGCCCCCCCCCATAAATAAGCATTTTTATGCATTATAGCCATAGAGTACAATATTTTAGTATGAGTATTGTGGCCATCTTTAACCACTTGCCTAGAGGGCACTTACACCCCCTTCCTGCCCAAACCATTTTTTTCAGCTTTCAGCGTTGTCACACTTTGAATGGCAATTGCGCGGTCATGTAACACTGCACCCAATCATATTTTTATCATTTTCTTCACACAAATAGAACTTTCTTTGGTGGTATTTAATCACTGCTGGGTTTTTTATTTTTTACCCAAAAAGAAAAACGTAGACCAAAAATTTTGAAAAAAATTTGTTTTTTACTTATTTTCTGTCAGTAAATCTTGTAACCAAGTAATTTTTCGCCTTCACTGATGTGCGCTGATGAGGCGGCACTGATAGGCTGAATTGGTGGGCATTGATGAGGTGGCACTTATGGGCACTGATTAGGTGGCACTGATAGGCGGCACTGGTGGGCACTGATAGGCGGCACTGATGGGCAATGATCGACAGCAGTGATGGGCAATTATGGGCAGCACTGATTGGCATCGCTAATGGGCACTGATTGGTGGCACTTGTGAGCAGTGGTGGGCACTGATTGCTGCCACTGGTGGGTACTGATTGGTGACACTTTTTTTAATGCAGTAATCAGGGCACGGATGATCAGTGCCCCGATTACATTCCTAGATGTCCCCCTGCGTGGAGATGCCGCTGATCGGCTCTCCTCCCCACACACTCTGTCAGTGCGAGGAGAGCCGATTATCGGCATCTCCGTGTTTACATGTGACCGGCTTGGATTGGACACAGCCGCAGACACAGCTCTTTACAGAGATCGGGGTCGCGCCGTGTCCGAGCAACACGGCGCGGCCTCGATCGCCGGCCGCGCAAGAGCGGCCGTTCTGGGACGCCGTCATATGAAGGCGTCTCAGAACGAGAGCCGCATCGCCCTGCCGTCATTTGACTTTGAGCGGGCGGCAACTAGTTAAAGAAAGTCTATGAGCAAAAATTAGATTTTTGTACTCACCGTAAAATCCATTTCTCCGAGTTCATCAATGGACACAGCGCCTCCTTAATCTTGACCATTGGGTTATATTACCTCTGCAGGAGTAGGACTAGGCAGAACAAAAAACACCCATCTACGCCCATGGGCTGTCCTCAGTCAGTATATTCACCCCCTGCCTGCTCTAGGTATTCAGTTTAGTAGCAAGCAGTAATAGAAGTATCAAAAACACCATAGAGGGGTGTGTGTTATGTCCGTCGAACTCAGAGAAATGGATTTTACGGTCAATACAAAAATCCCATTTTCTCTTTCGTTCGACGGAAACAGCACCTACTTAATCTTGACCATTGGGACGTCTAAAAGCAGTGCCAAAGAAAAACGAGGGGTGGGTAAAATAACCCAAGGCTAACTATAGAGCCCTAGCCAGGACACAGGAGCCCCATCCGAAAAATAAAAATTTGAAGGAAAAAAACCACAAACCCTCAAGAGGTAACCCCCCCTCTTTAACCACTTAACAACCGCCTGTCGACAAATAACGTCGACAGGGTGGTTGCTTAACTCTGGGAGGACGTTATATAACGTCCTCCCAGAATCGTGCTCCCGCGCGCCCCCTGGTGTGCGCACACGGGAGTCTCCGTGACCGACGGAGCGATCACTTGTAAACAGACCGGCGTCATGTGATGACGCCAGTTCCTCTCTCCCCTCTCTGTACAGATCGGTACAGTGTGAGAGGAGAGGGGAAGGAGCAGATCATGGCAGCAGCGCTATGGGCTGGATCTGTGACAATTGCAGTCACAGATCCAGCCATCCATCCATCCCTGCTCAGCCATCCCTGTGCAATACTCTGCATGCAATACCCTGTGCAATACTCTGCCAATACAATGCCAATACCCTGCCAATACTCTGCCATGCCCTGCCAATACTCTGCCATGCCCCGCCAATACCCCGCCATGCCCCGCCAATACTCCGCAATGCCCCGCCAATACTCCGCAATGCCCCGCCAATACTCCGCAATGCCCCGCCAATACTCCGCAATGCCCCGCCAATACTCCGCAATGCCCGGCAATACTCCGCAATGCCCGGCAATACTCCGCAATGCCCGGCAATACTCCGCAATGCCCGGCAATACTCCGCAATGCCCGGCAATACTCCGCAATACTCTGCAATAACCACTTCCCGCCCGCCATATGACGTCCTTGACTTTGTGCGGGGATATCTGAATGATGCCTGCCACTATGTACTTATCCTCTTGGTATCTGCCGCTTGCCCTGTCTGTTGCGCACCACCATCCCACCCAGGCTATGATCTCCCCTTGATTTGTGCGGAGTGACCACATGGGCGCCCAGGGTCATCCACGATCCTCCACGGATGACCCATCTCTAGCGCAGCGCTTTCCCTGGTGACAAGCACTTTGTCCGTTTTGGCTGCCTTCCATCATTTCCAACAGGGGATGTGTTTACACATCCCCTGTTGGTCGATTCTTCCAGTGAGCGGTGTCCGTCTCGCCCTCCCTAATTGCAGTGACGGCGAGCGGCTCCTCCCCCAGCCCTGGTGCCTTCTGGTCCTTGCAGTCCTCGGCGGTTGTTCTGTCCTACGGACTTGCATCACGCGTTCCCAGCCCGCTTTGCGGTCGGTGATGTCAGACGCCGATCGCAATGGTGGACACTATATAACCGGCTCACACGCTGTTTACAGCGGTGTGGGCTGGTGGAGTCTGAGCTGGTGCCTTAGACACCTATCGGTAAGGCATTTAATTCTTGTTTTTTCGGCTTTGTTTCCTTATACTATCTCTGCTTATAGTCTATTTCATTGAGGCCGCACTAACAATGTGGGACCACACTGAATATATGATATTGTTTTCATTGGTCAGAATGAGTTTTTTGTTCCATCATATATTGGACTGCTGGGCTTTCAACTATTTTCTAACCCATTTTCATTACATTGTGACTCAGTCATATATGATTAGAGACTAGTGTCCACTATGTTCCACTTGTGTATGGAACTATGTTAAACATTTACTTATAATAATAATTGCTCAAATGTAACACACGTCCCATATATACCTATTTAATTCCTTTGATCAATTTGATTTTCAGATTTTGTGTGCTTATTTTTTGGAGGACATACGCACGCCATGCTATTCATATTTAAATAAGCTGAATCTAAATGTGGTTTCTTTTAGTGGCTTCCACAACATCTATCTGCGTTTTCCTTCAAGCAGACAGCCCCACAATATTTGCAAGTGAACACATCCTTGTTCACTTGACTCTATGTAAGTTAATTTTATCTATCGTAATTATTTACTCAATTTCTAGTAGACGGATTTTTCCGTTCTCTATGGTTTGCTTATTTGCTTACCACTTTCTCTGCAATTCATTTCTACCCCACCCTATTCTGTGCCCCAAGTGTTTATTTTTCTTCTTCTATTTTTGTTTTTGTCTTCGACATACAGCCGGTCCCCTATTGAGTGTCCGCTGTGGTCACACATCCGTGCTTCTCTATATGGGGTGACCGTCGTTCTTGATCCTGCGTTTCCTGGTGTTGCGTTATAGACAGTACAGGCGGCCGGGTAAGTAGTATTGGGAGGGGTCCAGCTTTGCAAACTAACAGTGTTTATATTCAATCTGTTAAAACATAGTTTATACTGTATTTCAATCTGTAACTGTACATCCCTGTTTCGCTTTTCTTATATAGTCATACTTGACAAATATGGATGGTCATTGCATACCCCTGAGGAAGCTTTTTTAAGCGAAACATGTTGGGTTTCCTATGCGATCTCTTCTATTTCATCCAAACCTTATGCATTATGACCACTACTCCTGTATGACATACTATGTATTATATACCCAGGATCGGTTTTTATATTTTTGGTTAAATTTGTATTAATAAAAATTATATTTTTAGAAACTCTCTCTCATTGATCTATTTCTGCACCACAAAAATCCCTTTTGCTCTACTTCTTCTCTTATAAAAATTAACTGGGATGAGGTGCCTATTGCAAAGAGTGTTTCACCAATGATTGGACAATCCAAATATAATATATATATTTTTTAAAGCGCCCCTGTCCCCGTGAGCTCGCATACAGAAGCGAACACATGCATAAGTCCCGCCCACATATGAAAACGGTGTTCAAACCACACATGTGAGGTATCGCCGCGAACGTTAGAGCGAGAGCAATAATTTTGGCCCTAGACCTCTTCTGTAACTCAAAACATGTAACCAGTAAAAATATTTAAAGCGTCGCCTATGGGAATTTTTAAGTAGCGAAGTTTGGCGCCATTCCACGAGCGTGTGCAATTTTGAAGGGTGACATGTTAGGTATCTATTTACTTGGCATAACTTCATCTTTCACATTATGCAAAACATTGGGCTAACTTTACTGTTTTTTTTTTTTTTTAAGCACAAAACTGTTTTTTTCCGTAAAAAACACATTAAAAAAATTGCTGCGCAAATACCGTGCGAAATAAAAAGTTGCAATGACCACCATTATATTCTCTAAGGTCTTTGCTAAAAAAACATATATAATGTTTTGGGGTTCTATGTAATTTTCTAGCAAACAAATTATGGTTTTTACATGTAGGAGAGAAATGTCAGAATTGGCCGGGGTGCTCCAGAACGCCTGATGGTGCTCCCTGCATGTTGGGCCTCTGTATGTGGCCACGCTGTGTAAAAGTCTCACACATGTGGTATCGCAATACCCGGGAGTAATAGCAGAATGTATTTTGGGGTGTAATTTGTGGTTTGCATATGCTGTGTGTGAGAAATAACCTGCTAATATGACAATTTTGTGAGAAAAAAAGAAAAGAAAAAAAAATCTTGATTTTGCAAAGAATTGTGGGAAAAAATTACAACTTCAAAAAACTCACCATGCCGCTTTCTAAACACCTTGGAATGTCTTCTTTCCAAAAAGGGGTCATTTGGGGGGTATTTGTACTTTTCTGGCATGTTAGGGTCTCAAGAAATGAGATAGGCCGTCAGTACTTCAGGTGTGATCAATTTTCAGATATTGGCACCATAGCTTGTGGACTATATAACTTTCACAAAGACCAAATAATATGCACCAATTTGTACTTATTTTTACCAAAGATATGTAGCAGTATAAATTTTGGCCAAAATTTATGAAGAAAAAATACAAATTTGCTAAATTTTATAACAAACGAAAATTATTTTTTTACAGAATTTTCAGTATTTTTTCTCTTTTAGCGCAAAAAATAAAAAACCCAACGGTGATTAAATACCACCAAAAGAAAGCTCTATTTGTGTGAAAAAAAGGACAAAAACTTCATATGGGTACAGTGTTGTATGACTGAGTAATTGTCATTCAAAATGTGAGAGCACCGAAAGCTGAAAATTGGTCTGGTTATTAAGGGGGTTTAAGTGCCCAGTGCTCAAGTGGTTAAACAGCAGCCTGCAAAATCTTGCGGCCAAAAGAAGCATCCGCAGATGCCAAAATATCTACTTAGAATTTAGCAAAGGTATGCACCGACGACCAGGTGGCCACCTTGCAAAGCTGTGATATTGATGCTTGATGACGGAAGGCCCAAGAAGTACTAAGCGCCCGAGTAGAATGCACCGTGACAGGGAAAGGAGGAACCCGACCTTCAATTGAATAGGCCTGAGTCACAGTCTGTCTGATCCATCTGGAGATGGTAGCCGAGGAAGCAGCCAGACTTTTCCTTGGTCCCTGTATACCCAAAAAAAGTGAGTATAACCTCCCAAAGGACTAAGTGGCTGCCAGATACACCCGAATCGCACAAACCACATCCAAGGTATGCAAAGCAAATTCATTGGGATGAGCTGGCTTGGGACACAAGGACGGCAACACAATGTCCTCATTCAAATGGAAATCAGAGACAACCTTGGGCAGAAATGACGGGCAGGGACGAAAAAACACTTTATACCTATGGAGTACTAGTACATAGGGACTAACACAGGATAATGCCACGAACAATGCCACCTTCTGGGACAATGTAGGTAAGGGAACCTCCGGAATGGAGGTTTCTGGAGAACCGATAGTACGAAGTTTAAATCCCCAGGCGGAGCCACATGCCGCAGACTGCTAAAGGCAAACACCTGGCCTTTAATGGTGCTCAAAGCCAACTTCTGTTTAACGCCCGACTGAAGAAAGGCTAAGATCCAAGCCACAGAAAAGGATCGATGATGAACGCCAATCGACTCACACCAAGAAATTTACGCTTTCCACGTACGATGATATATCTTACTAGAAGGCGACTTCCTCGCCTTCACTACAGTAAGGATCACTGATCTCTCAGTACCTGGCTTTCAATGGCTAGGCGATTATAAAAAAGCAATTTTTTTCTCAGTTTAAGCCGATATGTATTCTTGTACATATTTTTGGTAATAAAAATCGCAATAAGTGTATATTGATTGGTGTGCGCAAAAGTTATAGCGTCTACAAAATAGGGGATAGATATATAGCATTATTATTATTTTTTTTACTAGTAATGACTAGTAATGGCGATCTGCTATTTTTATCGGGACTGGACACATTTTTGGGACCATTGGCATTTATACAGCAGTCAGTGCTATAAAAATGCACTGAATACTGTAAAAATTTCACTGGCAGGGAAGGGGTTAACACTAGGGGGCGAGCAAGGGGTTAATTGTGTTCCCTAGTGAGTTTCTAACTGTAGGGGGATGGGACTGACCTAGAGGAAATGACAGATCGTGGTTCCCAGCTATTAGGAACTCACAATCTGCATCTCCTCACAGAACAGAATAGGGATTTGTGTGTTTACATACACACATCCCTGTTCTGCCTCTCGTGCCCGTGATCGCTCGCGGCCATCGGTCTTCGCAACTGCCGGTCACAAGCATCGGCACCCCCGCAATGCTATAACGACGGTGGCTGGTGGTTAAGGAGGCACTATGTCTGTCGATGAACGAAAGAGAAACTTATTTTTTTCATTTTGGATAAAGCAGGGGGTTATAACCCCCATCAGATTTGTTTCCACCATCTGTGTCCCACTGCAGAGATTTCTCTTAACTTCGTATCCCATAGCCAAAAAGGAAGTGAGAGGAAATCCCTGCAAATTAAGGGAATTCTTTGGTGACCCCTAGGTCACCAGAACTAGTATTCCTACTGGAAGATTTCCCCTCTTACTTTTCTGGGGAAAACCCAAATTTTGGGATTTTCTTTCACTTTCAAATTATAACGGTAATAGGACAAAATGAGAGGGTGAATCTCATTGGGGGAACAGACAGCAATATCCAATCCCTCTCAACTCTATCCAATACTAAAAAAAAAGTTTTGCCTTAAGTTATACCAAGTGCTCTTTTATAGATTTGCACCCAAATAATCACAAATGTAGTTTTTTTTTATGGACAGAGCCTCATATGGCGTAACGTTTTTTTCTTTTTGTACTTTGCATTCAAATAAGGCACAAAGAACGAAAAAAGTAGAGATATAATTGTACACACCCTTCCCCATACTGCAAAGCCTAGCACAAATATAGGAGCTTGTACATCCATTAAGTTTATATATGGATATGGTAAAACTAAACCAGAAATTGTTCAAACAGTAACACCAAAAGTGAGATGTAATACTCAGACACACCTTGTGGCACCTCTAAATAGTATTGTTACGCCTCAGATTAAAAATGTTTTGATTCATGCTTCTTGTCCCCTTTCAAATCTCAGTGATTTCAAGTGCATTTCCAGATGTGCTTCAACACTGGATACCAGATTTTCATGCTATTCTGAAATAAGCGATGTAATGTCATTTAACACTCAAAAAAAGTATTGGAGCTTCTTTGGGGCATGATTGAGTGTTTTTGGCCAATAGATTTCAATGGAAGTGCCTGAAAAACACCTGATAAAACATGTGCAAGTCGTGTGACTTCGAGCACAGCAACTCTTTCTAGCACCTAAAACAAATACACTCAAACCTGAAAATGGTTCTAAAACATGCAAAAAATTGCACCAAAATCACAAACATGTTCATGCTCCGGTGTGAATCTAGGCTGTAAGATAATGAAGGGGTGATCCATACCATGCAAGCCATACCATAGATTGCAATCGTGCAAAGGTGTGCATTGTGTAACAGTACATTAACGTTTAATAGGGTGTAAGAAGATTTCATAATGCTCAATAAGTGGTGTTGTTAATGTCCCCCCTCCCCCCATGTTCACCACATTCCTTGCGTGATTTACTCGGCCATGTCCATCCTAACAATAGTAGATCACAACCAAAACATTCTAACCCCACACATCCCAAGAATGAAGTGTCACTGTTCCAGCTGCTTTGTACTCTACTTGCCACCTGGGAAGAATCCCTGATGGTTTCATGAAGTGATCCAGGAGGCACAGAGCAGTGGGAACAACAGTCTTTCTTCCTCTCCCATCTTTGTCTCCAGGTACCCTGGCAGCAAGTGTTCATGGAGCTGGTATTGTGTATAGCACTGTTGGGGACTTAAAGTGGACCTTAACTCACTAACTATAGCCTACCACTCTACAAAGACACATATGCCAACGGAGGCAGCCCGCTCAAATAAGACAAGGTCTGGTCCAAATGGCTGGCGGATCCATCCACTGCCTCCGAAGCCCCCTAATGATCCAGCTTGTTAAATAGCTCCCCGTTGGGCGATAGGTGCTCACTGATACATATATACTGTAATAATTGATACTGTACAGCCGTGAACTGCACTATCTCATGGCCCCAGGAGCCACACTGCTATAATCTATTTCACAACCACTACTGCATGCTTTGTTTTAATAATCTGCTGTTGTGCCGATGTGCTCCTTGCAAGGATTGACTTGACACAATGTAAGACCAATGTATGTTTTACGGTTTGTTTTTTGTTGTTTTTAAAAAAAAAAAAAAGATTTTTTTAAAAAGTGGACCTTAACTCAAACAGTGAAGATTTGCCATGGTATAGGGATTGTCCAGATATGGAAATTGCACCTTAGAAGTAAAAAGAAGGAAAAATAGCAGAGCATTTCCCGGCATGTGTGTGTGCCTAAGCACTCTTGTGCTTATAGCCTCGTAGATGTATTTGCAGTATGAGGGGGATTGCTGCATCCGACTAGCCTAGAGATATCTGGAGTGAGATTTGGTGTCCCTACTGTGCTGCTCATTGTCCATCTTCCTAGAGGCTCTGATATGAGGGTGCAATGCCCTGGCTCTTCCAAAATGGTCTCCTCCATTTAGAGACATAGTACATAGCAACATATGATTAAGTCAGTAATTTGAAAAGTTCAGCTTAGAGATAAAAGGCAATACCGGTGCCTAGTCCTTTGCCTTTTTCTGAGCACAGCTTCCAGAAATCAGTTTCTCTTTAACAGCACTAGTTGTTAGTACTGTTATCCCATGTTTTATCCCATGCCCTGCCCAGACTCCATAGTACATTCCATAAGGGCTGCTATTTTGATTGATATCCCAATGTTTGCAGAATATTTTAGGGGAATTTGAAGGAGCTAATGTTTTGGATATATAACCTATTGCCTATAGGAGACATATAAGTATGTAAGATGATATTTTATTAACGACAGTTTAGCCTAACTGCTCACTGCAATCATATAAAAGACCTATTGGTCACTATTAGTTGTGCTGATAGTAAAGAAGGGAAATATTAAACGGCAAAAACAGGAACACAGGGAATTGATTGTAAATGGAACCAAAGAGGAAGTCATAAGAAACATTTCTGATTAGAACGTGTTGTTTACTAAGGAGTTGCAATGTGTTAGAAAAGTCAGCCATTTATCTAAAATGCAAAGGAGCTCATAGGTCACATTAGATGTCAAAAATAAGAGCCCTATTAAAACTTGCTTTATGAGGCATCCATTTCCACATTCTATTTCAAACATCCCCAGTATTACAACAATGAATACAATACTGTACTCCAGAACAGCATAATGCATTTCAAAACACCAATGTCATACCAGTGGTTGCGGTCCATGGACTTTAATTACCTGCAGGAAATAGGAGTGCACATCACTGCTCCCGGTCTAATATGAAATGGTGCACAATTATCCAATCACATCGTCTGGTATATGAAGCAGTCACACAAACTGAAGAGCAAGTCATGCACAGCCTAAAGATGCCACATCTAAATGAGGAGAGATTAATCAGCATTTGTTCTTGCTACCTTTATATAGCATGGAAGACACAACATTATCCCAATTCAGGCCATTGTGACTGGAAAAGACAACAATTTCCTTGTGCACATGAAGGAGACATTAAATAAAACACATTTGAGGTGTTATTTTTTAAAAGTTTATTTGCACACAGTTTATTTGTAATAACTTTCAGCAATGTTATGATCATGAAATTTCCGTTACATTCCCATTACAAAGCAGCAATTGCTTTTAGGTATTAAAGTGTATCCATTTCTACATATGCAAGGAAAACATCAGGCACTAAGTAGACAGTTTCAGTACCATTTCTATTAAACACATTTATAAATCTGATTCTTAGAGCAGCCAATTTGGTGTTAGCATTCACTTTCGATTTTTTTGGGCAAATAACCATTGGTATTCAATTTGATTACTTGCTATGGACATACCAAAAGTGAAATTTGGCTGCCTGTGAAAATTTGCTGTGCACCATTGCTTTCTATATGGGAAAACTCTCTGTTCTATAGCCTTTAACAATACTGAAAATGTTATTTTACTTGGAAAATAAAAGCTCAACATAAAAAGCAGGGCAAAGGGACAATGAGCAACAAAATCACTTGTGTAAAGACTTAAATAAGATTTGAATTTATTATAAATGACTGTGCTTTGTGTGTAATTAAAATAAAAACTGAATAATCCAGCTTTGTAAACCCATTAAGACTATTGACTAAATCAGTGCAGAAGATAACCTAAAAGGTTTATACATTTATCCAAATTAACAAATTTATGTTAATTGACAAACAGAGTTCACAATGGGGTTTATTTACTAAAGGCAAATCCACTTTGCACTGAAAGTGCACTTGGAAGTGCAGTCGCTGTAGATCTGAGGGGGGCATGCAAGGACAATAAAAAAAAACCAGCATTTTAGCTTGTACATGATTGGATAATACAATCAGCGGAGCTTTCCCTCGTTTCAGATCTCCCTCTCAGATCTAAAGTGACTGCACTTCCAAGTGCACTTGTAGTGCAAAGTGGACTAGCCTTTAGTTAATCAACCGCAAAGTGTCTATTTCAAATGCAGTTTACCAGCCTTTTTGCCTTAATATCTTCAGTACATATGACATTTCCTGTTGGTCTTCATCTAGGATTATCACGGACGGCACCAAAAAAAAAAAAGGAAAAAAAAAAAAACTTGATTCACATTCATTATAAAGATAAGGTTGGTAGCTATCCAAAGATTGATGGACGGTCTGTAAAAGACAGGCTGATATTTGGCTTTAAATCAGTAAAATAAAAATGTCCATAATAAGTATTAATTTTCTTTTATTTTCAGCCAATCACAAAATTTTTATAACTGTATTCTGGTAAAGGGCTGAAAACTGAATGTGTTGATGGCATCTGCTAATACCAACATTGATTTTATAAAATTGTACTAAAATGCAACTTTTAAAGGCAATTATTACACTATAAAATCATTGTGGACAGCTGACTATGGAATGTGACGCTGAAGAACTAAACTGTCTGTAGGTTTTCAACAGCTGTCAATAGAAACTATATTCTGGAACCCATCATAAACAATATTGGCAAGCCCACCTCAAGGCAAACAGTCCATTAAAACAGGCCATCACAGTCAATTATAGATAAAGATGTTGTTTAATAATAGGCCCCACACGTATAACCCTATGTTATGCTGTAAGAGTAGTGTTTTGAATGTATTGCGTCTTCTAGGTGAAAAGCACAAGGTAAGGCCAGCCATACATGTTGCGATTGTCTTTCCTACAGCCATGGGTTGCAGTTAAGAAAATCGCTCGATTCCCCCATTAACACAGTCAGTGTTGATGGGGGAATCCCTCCTGAAAAGCAATTGTGTTCTTCCCGGTAGGAGGGGGCATGGGGGTATATTCAGCCTGCCCAAAGATGGTTCGAATCAAGGCAATTCCCTGCTGAACCAGTCCAGATTTAACCAAATAAATCCCAACAAATCAAATGGTTTGCCTAAAAAAGTTTTACTCTGCCCAAACTAAAATAAAAAAATAGGATGCAGAATAAATATTTAAAATAAAAGGTAAACTAACACAAACAGCTACAACTCATTCACTAAAGAGGTCCCAATAAAGTTTCATATGACAGCTGCATGTCTTGTTCTAGTTTAAGTAACACTTTTGTTGGAAGCAATCCTAGAACAAGACCTGTATACCTGGTAAACTTATGTAAAAATTATAATTAATTCAGCTCTTGGAGTTAGAGTGCTCTCCTGAAATAAGACATTTATGAAAGCCAATGTATAGTGACGGACATTAATATAATTTTAAACTCCACCAATGAATGGATTTTTACTTTTGCATTATTTGCTCCTTTAGTTTATAACTGTAAATAATGGACAAATTATCAACAGTTCTTAATCAGGAGGCAATTTAGTGCAGCAACCTAGTAAAAACAGCAGTTTTGGGAAAAGAGATTTGATGAAGATGACTAACAAAAATAATCTTTTTTTTAACCAATATTTGTTTTGACATCAAATTATCCCATTGTATTCACTCTGTTGAATGGTTTCTAGAACAAAATACACTGGTATTGATTGATCTGGCACCCTGCATGTGATAAATGACCAGCATTACACTACCTAAATACATACTGTACAGTTCAGCCATTGAATACAGCTCAGGTCTCAAACTCTGCACAGAAAGATGGACTTAAATAAAATCTGCACATTTTCCTATCTGTACAAATAATATACAGATAAAACCTAGATATAAAAAAATCAAACTTCCAAAATACACAAAATTGTAGTTTGCTGAACATAATTCAGTTCTCCTGCAGTTTCTCTAACAAAACCATATTCAATTTCCTCCAACCTTGCTGTGAATGATTTTTGCTCCTAGAAATGCAATAAAAACTCCTATAACTGCTGCAATAAAGTAAAGTATCTTCATCTGTTCTTCACTGTCACCCCAGGCCAGATGTAGGATGGTCTTGTGTGCATCAGAAGATTTTGGTTTTGAAAGGAAACTGTTTTTCAGCAATGATTTGCTCTCCTGTAGAGAAAGTTATCAGAATTTTTATTAGAACAATTTAAAGCTTTGTCTTTAACAGCATTTAGATGAACAGTCATTCCAATTTTGAGTTATTGAAGGCAAACATGATCAATTACTGTATTTTTTTTTAAGGTAGAGTTATATAATCCAATAATTAAGCTAGCAATATTTATCTTCATCCATAGCCATCAACATTTACCTATGTGTAGCGGGTGTCAAATTTAGTGGGGTGTATCTGGGCTATAGATGGCCCAGATACATTGATTTTTAGGGATTTATGGACACTTTGGAGTGTGGGAGGTATGAATGGTGTCATGTTCCCTGCGGTCCCTAGCTGGCGCTGTCATCTGGGACCGGGGTTGAACTGCCATTCTAGAGCCGTGCCCTTTTTGTCCTCTCGCAGCAGTAGTACAGCGGGGTGGGGAACCCGCTGTGCCTGCTGGGAGAGGATATAAAAGGGGGCGGACATCTTGCGCATGAGGTTTATTCCCCAGGCACCTTCGGCCTGGGGGCTGCTGCGGTTCGTCTGTGCCCAGGCTCCCTCGGCCTGGGCGCGTGGAGTCAAGTTTCATCCAAGGCACCTTCAGCCTGGGGTGAAGTACTTTACAAGGAGGCCCGGGGCCCAGTACCTTCGACTGGGTCCCGCGAGGGCGAAGCATTCCTAAGGTGCCCCCGGTATTGGGTGCCTGAATCCAGGGCATAAGGGACCAGAGATGTGACCTCCCCGAAGAGCAAGCGCAGCATTTGCTGGTGCCGGGAGGCCTCTGGTGACCGTCTGGATGGATGTCTTCCTCTGACAGGGGTTGTTTGTTCTAAAGGAGGTAATTCATGTTCTCATGGTCTGTGGCAGGGACCCATCTTCCTCAGGTCAGTGGCAGGCCTCATCCAAGGCCTGTGGCAGGGGCCTCAACGTTCACCCAGGTCAGTGGCAGTGACCAAATTCAGTCGGTGGCAGCGACTGTGTGCCAAGCCTGTTTGCACTAAACGGAACAGGAGAAACTCTATTCATTGTGTTGTGCCTGGACCTACTCTTTCCCACACCCTGTCTGTTCTTTTAAAAGTCAACCAGTCTACCTATTGATCAAAGCAATAAAACAGAGTTGGACTTTTTATGGTGTGGAACTTGTGTTACTGGAAGCTAAATGTCCCTGTCAGTTACAGTGACAATCATCCTCCACAGTGGAAGCTGAGGCTCCGGCCTAAAACGCAGACCCGAAGCTAAACGGTTTAGCTCATATCTCTGCATCCTACATCAGAGAGCCGAGCTGGTGGTGTGCATCTTTTCCCCTTCTCCCAGATACCCCTAGACGAGTAAAACCAGCCATAAAGAGAGCGGAGAAGGTGGGGGAAGACCGCTACATATGTTTAACCCCTTTAAATAAGCTGCAAGCACCGCAAAGAACCTGTTAATCTGCCAGAAATGTAATGTGCTCTTAATGCGGAGTTTAGATAAAATTACCCCCGGTATAGTCACCGCTCGTTCATTTACATAAAGTGATCTTCAAAAGTGTCCCCTGTTCTGTTTTTGTGTAGCATTGAAAACGTACTTATTTTGCCTTCAATACAGCATCTAGACTGTGGGGCATGTGAAGCCCACTGGGTCTCTCTTCTGTGATTAAGTGCATACTGGCTACCCAGCATGCACCTACCGACCTGGGGCCTCCTAGGAACAATATCAACAAAACACTACCACTATACATTCCCTATTCAAAAATGACGCCAATCTCCACCTAGCATTGTGTAATTTCCTGTTCTAATATAACGCAATGCTAGCAGCAGGGGGAATCCAAATGACTCCTAGGATTGATGACACAACAGACCCAGGAGCCGATGCTGCCACAGTGAGGGAGGAAGTAAAATTGAAAAACAAAAGGATAAGGTAATAAGCAAAGTGAAAAAAATAAATGCGAAAAACTAGAGGGGGTTTGGAGCAGTCTATTGAACAAAACCGATTTCTATTTTTGCCTGGAACTCTTCTTTAACTTTCTGTTTGGGCTCTGCAGATGGAGTACTGAACTTTCTCTCACCCTCAAAATTCCTACTCTCATAATACCAAGAACCTGCCTACACACACTGGGGTTGATTTACTAAAACTAGGGAGAGCAAAATCTGGTCAGCTCTGCACAGAAACCAATCTTCCAAGTTTTTTTTTGTCAAAGCTTAATAGAACAAGCTGAAATTAGAAGCCGATTGGCTACCATGCTCAGGTGCACCAGATTTTGCACGCTCTAATTTTAGTAAATCAACCTCAGTGTGTAGCAAAGAGCTCTTGGGAGATGTAGTCCTGGGTGGCATCCCCAGGTCAATAGGAACTGAATTTCTAAGCAGGTGCCCCTGCAAGTTTGGCGATGAGGCCACAGGCAGTAGTGGTTTCTCAGGACAGGAATTAGGTGGACATGCTCTAGAGGGGGAGAGGGAGCTTTTGTTTGGTAAATTTAGGTAAGGTTTGAACAAACACTTTATGTGTTAGCAGAAATACAGAAAACATGAACTGCTACATTGTACACGTCTCTGGTAATTCATTGCATGTATCAATCATATTTTTTACAGATTAAATTATTGATCAATTTCTCAAATTATTCCATGTATAAATTAATTGCTAAAACACACTGAAAATGCCATTCAGCCCTGTCAACTAGCAAAAGGGACCCATTTTTTAAACATGTTAATAATGTTGCTCTGTGTGTGCAACTCCACATATCTGTGAAGCCACACACCATTTAAAGTCCAATTGAACCTTCCATTTTTATAACTTTGATGCAGTTAGGTAGCATACACTATAAAGAATACTGTCATTTATTTGATTTTTTTCTTTCCTATTTGCTGCAGAAGATGGGTAAAACACCCTCTGCTAGCAGCATACTGGGCAGTCGGACTTCTGCTCAAGGCAAAGTTCAGTGATCTGGATTTCCAACCATCTGACACACCCCCTTGCACACTACTCAAATTAACATTGCTGTCCAATGCACATACAGTTTATCTGGAAAGTATTCACAACGCTTCACTTTTTCCACATTTTGTTATGTTACAGCCTTATTCCAAAATAGATTAACTTCATTATTTTCCTCAAAATTCTACAAACAATATCTAATAATGACAACGTGAAAGACATTTGTTTGAAATCTTTACAAATTTATTTAAAAAGAAGAATCGAAAAAAAAACCCCACATGTACATAAGTATTTACAGCCTTTGCCATGACATTTAAAATTGAGCTCAGGTGTATCCTGTTACACTGATCATCCTTGAGATGTTTCTATAACTTGATTGGAGGTCACCTGTGGTAAATTCAGTTAATTGGACATGATTTGGAAAGGCACACACCTGTCTATGTAAGGACCAACAGGTAACAGTGCATGTCAGAGCACAAACCAAGCCATGAAGTCCCAGGAATTGTCTGTAGACCTGTGAGACAGGATTGTATTGAGGCACAGACCTGAGGATGGGTAAAGAAACATTTCTACAGCATTGAAGGTCCCAATGAGCACAGTGGCCTCCATCATACGTAAATGTAAGTAGTTTGGAACCACCAGGACTCTTCCTAGAGCGGGCTGCCCGGCCAAACTGAGCGATCAGGGGAGAAGGGCCTTAGTCAGGGAGTTGACCAAGAACCTGATGGTCACTCACTCCAGCATTTCCCTGCGGAGAGAGGAGGACATTCCAGAGGAACAACCATCTCTGCAGCACTCCACCAAACAGACCTGTATGGTAGAGTGACCAGACGGAAGCCATTCCTTAGTAAAAGGCACATGACAGCCCACCTGAAGTTTCCCAAAAGGCACCTGAAGGACTCTTAGACCATGAGAAACCAAATTCTCCAGTCTGAAGAAACAAAGATTTAACTCTTTGGCCTGCTATGGGGTCACACAGAAAAGAGGCTCGCCAGCGAGGGACCCCAGAAAGAGGAGGTTCGGAGCTGCTCTGTGCTCAACCATTGCACAGAGCAGGTGATTAGAACATGTTTATTATTTTTTATTTAAAAAACATTTGCCTTTAGTAACACAAGTTTAGAAAAGGAAAGCTAGAAGGTGATTGGTTGCTATGCACAGTTGCTCTAGTTTTCCTAAATTTACTCCCAGTATATATAGCTATGAATTACGTATCTGACAAAAGTGAGTACACCCCTCACATTTTTGTAAATATTTTATTATATCTTTTCATGTGACAACACTGAAGAAATTACTTTGCTACAATGTAAAGTAGTGAGTGTACAACTTGTATAACAGTGTAAATTTGCTGTCCCCTCAAAATAACTCAACACACAGCCATTAATGTCTAAAAAGCTGGCAACAAAAGTGAGTATACCCCTAAGTGAAAATGTCCAAATTGGGACCAAAGTGTCAATATTTGGTGTGGCCACCATTATTTTTCAGCACTGCCTTAACCCTCTTGGGCATGGAGTTCACCAGAGCTTTGCAGGTTGCCACTGGAGTCTTCTTCCACTCCCCCATGATGACATCACGGAGCTGGTGGATGTTAGAGACCTTGCGCTTCTCCACCTTCCGTTTGAGGATGCCCCACAGATGCTCAATAGGGTTTAGATTTGGAGACATGCTTGGCCAGTCCATCACCTTTATCCTCAGCTTCTTTAGAAAGGCAGTGGTCGTCTTGGAGGTGTGTTTGGCATCGTTATGTTGGAATACTGCCCTGCGGCCCAGTCTCCGAAGGAAGGGGATCATCTTCTGCTTCAGGATGTCACAGTACATGTTGGCATTCATGGTTCCCTCAATGAACTGTAGCTCCCCAGTGTCAGCAGAACTGATGCAGCCCCAGATAAAGACACTCCCACCACCATGCTTGACTGTAGGCAAGACACGCTTGTCTTTGTACTCATCACCTGGTTGCCGCCACACACGCTTGACACCATCTGAACCAAATTAATTTATCTTGGTCTCAGACATGGTTCCAGTAATCCATGTCCTTAGTCTGCTTGTCTTCAGCAAACTGTTTGCGGGCTTTCTTGTGCATCATCCTTAGAAGAGGCTTCCTTTAGGGACGACAGCTATGCAGACCAATTTAATGCAGTATGCGGCGTATGGTCTGAGCACTGACAGGATGACCCCCCCACCCCTTCAACCTCTACAGCAATGCTGGCAGCACTCATACATCTATTTCCCAAAGACAACCTCTGGATAGGAAGAGTACGTGCACTTAAATTCTTTGGTTGACCATGTTGAGGTCTGTTCTGAATGGAACCTGTTAAACCACTGTATGGTCTTGGCCACTGTGCTGCAGCTCAGTTTCAGGGTCTTGCCAATCTTCTTATAGCCTAGGCCA
The DNA here is from genome assembly GCA_029206835.1 of Rana muscosa. Lineage (NCBI taxonomy): Eukaryota > Metazoa > Chordata > Amphibia > Anura > Ranidae > Rana > Rana muscosa. The sequence continues at coordinate 1,077,322,302 of CM055122.1, forward strand.
TATTTATGTAGAGCAACAATTATTTTTTTCAGATCCTCAGACAGTTCTTTGCCATGTTGAACTTCCAGTGACCAGTATGAGAGAAAGAGCGATAAGACCAAATTTAAAACACCTGCTCAACATTCTCACCACCTATGCAAATTGAATGCGGCTTACACCGCATCCAATTCGCAGGACATTTTTAAATACATTCATTTGAATGAGGCTGGTTCACATATCTGCGGGGCATTCGCACTCTGCATTGCGCAAAAACGTGTGCGTTTTCTAGGCAGTGCGGTCCGGCTCAGGTGCAAATTCAGGCCCATTATCTTCTATGGGAACGTATCTGATTCGCAGATGCATTCCGTTGTGAACAGGCATTCTCTCCCCCTGCTCACTACACCCTCCCCCCTCTCTCTGCTCAGCTGATCTGCAGCTAAAACGCAGAGGAACCGCTGAACAACTGATTTATCTCTTTGCAGGGTAACCGGAGCTTCAATTCAAGGCATGCAATCTTTCCAATGGCTGGTGTTTTAGCTGATCACATGGGCAGCACCAAGGCAACTGCAGATCTAAACAGAAGCTAAGATGGCGCCATTTTCATCTGTAAGGCTACTTTCACACTGGGGCCGCCCGTGCATTAACGCTAAAGCGCTATTCGTTTTAGCGGCACTTTAGCGCTGTTTAAGCGGTGCCTTTCGGCCGCTATCGGGATACATTTAACCCCCACTAGCGACCGAAGAAGGGGTTAAAAGCAGCCGTGAAGCGCCGCTTCCGAAATGCTTGTCAGGCCATTTGGAAGCGCTGCCCATTTATTTTATTTAAATGGGCAGGGCATTTTGGGAGCGATATATACAGCGCTCCCAAACCGCCCCAAAGATGCTGCTTGCAGAACTTTTCCTAACGTCCCACAAGCGCACCGCCCAAGTGTGAAAAGTCACACTGAAATGAATGGGAGGCGGTTTTCAGGCGCTATTTCTAGCGCTAAAATGCCTGAAAGCTGGCTCAGTGTAAACGGGGTCTAAGGGTTGCGTTACAGTTTAAAGGTTATAGCAATACATGAGATAACAACTGAGTGAGACCTTTATAAAAATGTTGTTGGCCAGCAGGGCCGAGTACTTGGGTGTTTTGTATTGTACACATTTTTAGGAATCTTGCATTAACCTGTGTGGGCAGTATTAGCATGTTTAAAAAAATTGGAAAACAACCAGAGTGCCCAGAGGACACACATGGCTTGTGAATTAACATTTACATGGTTCATAGAGTAGTCTCATCTCCACTAAGTCCTATAATCCTCCACCTGTATGACACCAATTCTAAATCACACTGTGCATTTCTTAGTGGCAATTAGCTCTTTCTGTTCATTTTTTTGCCTTTGATATTCTCTTCCTTCAACATGCTAATAACTGTTTACCGCCTAGAAATGCTGCATCTGTGTGGGGTGATGAAGACAGACAGTGCACAGTGTTTTTGTCTGTGAAATTGGATGTAGTGTCTGCGTCGTGCTGTTCAGAGTAGCAACTCACAGCTTTGCCTTAGCGGCATGCTGCAAATTAATTTTCCTTCAGATTTCATTCAATCAGGGACCAATGTTCATTATGCTTGGAAAGGGGAAGAGTGAAATTACACTTAAATGTTATTCAGCTGCCTCCAGGAAGGCTATTATGTAAGCGTTGCGAGATTAGTAGGAACATCAAGCATTTTATTTTTCTGTGTGCCTTACACAGCACTGATTTGTTTTAGTTTCTGTTTAAAAGATGTGGCTGTGTAATCGCAAATGTTAAAAATTTTGAGCTGTAAATGTATAACCATGTCGCAAAGTGCTGATTTATTAGGTCATTTGATTTGTGGCTGCTGAAATTTATACACTTCAATATTTAATAACAGCACATGGAACTGTACCAGCATTATTAATGTTTTGTTTATAGCAATGCCAATTGCACAAATAACATATAAAAGGAAAAACTATGCTCAATATACCATGTTGTTAAATGTTTTATTACAGTTCTACCTGCATTACTTGACAAATAATTGCTTCAGATTCCCAGAAACACTAAAGGTAAGCTTTTAAGCACAACCATCTAACATCTATTGTGTATTTTATAAGGCCAATTGGCTGTCCCAATTTCTAAATTTAGGCAATGCTGTGATTTTTTAAGTCAATACTAGTTCGTATACTTTGTTTGTAAAGTGTGTTTGGAAACATTTGGGGGAATTCATAAAGTGTGTCTAAAGGCCCATACATACGATCAGTCTTTTTGACAACAACGGTCAGACGGACGTGTTTTATCGGACAATCCGACCGTCTGTATGCTCCATCGGACAATTGTTTTCGGTTTTTCAACGAACAAATGTTCACTGTGCATGCTCTCAAACTTTCTGACAACAAATGTCCGATGGAGCATCATCCGATCGTGTGTACACAAGTCCATCGGACTAAAGTCCAAACACGCATGCTCTGAACCAATGCTTAAGATCAGACAACAATAGCAGAAGTTGCCCAAAAGGTGGCGGGAAAGAGCTGAAAAACCACGTGACACAAGTTCTGCCGTGTGTATGCATACCAAGTTCACGGCCAACGCCCCTTCGGAAAAAAAATCCACGGAAAAGTGCGATGGAAGTCTGATCGTGTGTATGAGGTTCAAGACACTCTTTAGAGTTCTGACGGACTTCAAGATGACAAACGCTGCTGTGGGTGATGCATTAATGTATTTGAGTTAAGTGAAATAAAATGGATCAAAATCCTCTTAAAAAAAAACAAAAACATTATTATACATGCATGTGAATCATGTGTATTACCACTTAACCACTTCAATACAGGGCACTTTCACCCCCTTCCTGTCGAGTCCAATTTTCAGCACTGTCACATTTTAAATGACAATTGCACCATCATGCAACACTCTGTACCCCGACAAAATTTTTATAATTTTTTTCCCACCAATAGAGCTTTCTTTTGGTGGCATTTGATCACCACTGGGGTTTTTATTTTTTGCGCTACAAAAAATATTTGTAAATAAGTATGTTTTCTCCTTCACTGATGAGCACTGATGAGGCGATTATATGCAGCACTGATAGGGGACACTGACAAGCAACACTGATGGGCGGCACCAATGGCCACTCATAGGCGGCACTGACATGTGGCACTGATGGGCGCTCATGGGTGGCACTGATAGGCAGCACTGATCAGGAGGCACTGGCATCACTGATGGGTACAGAGCCATCCCTAATGGGCACTAATTGGCTCCAGTGGGCATCCTCAATGGGTCTGCACTGATAATCAATACGATGATGATCAGCGCAGACCCCCCGTCAGGAGAGCAGGCCATCGGCGCCGACAGGTGCCAGTAGAGGAGAGGTGCCGATCTTGGTAAAGAGCCTATTTCATAGGCTCTTTACCAAGATCGGAGATGCAGTGTGTCAGACTGACAAACCAAACCACTGGGCGGGCGCTAGCGGTTTATCCTGCTGGACGTCATATGACCCATTCAGTCAGGATAGTACATCATGCTGTGGGGATGTTTTTCAGTGGCAGTAACTGGTAGACTAGTCAGGATCGAGGGAAAGTTTAATGCTGTAATTCACAGAGTGATCCTTAAAGAGAACCTGCTCCAGAGCACTCTGGACCTCAGACTGGGGCGAAGGTTCATCCTTCAACAGGACAATGACCCTATGCACACAGCCAAGATAACAAAGGAGTGGCTACAGGACAACTCTGTAAATGTCCTTGAGTGGCCCAGCCAGAGCCCAGAATTTAACCTGATTGAACATCTCTGGAGAGATCTGAAAATGGTTGTGCACCGATGCCCCTCATTCCTCCTGATGGAGCTTTGAGAAGTCCTGCAAAGAAGAATGGGAGAAACTGCTCAAAAAGAGGTGTGCCAAACTTGTAGCATCATACTCAAAGACTTGAGGCTATAATTGGTGCTTCAACAAAGTATTGAGCGAAGGCTGTGAATACTGATGTACATGTGATTTTTTTTTTATTTTTTATATTGAATAAACTTGCAAAGTTTTCACACTTCTTTCACATTGCCATTATGGGGTATTGTTTGTAGCATTTTGAGGAAAATAATGGGTTTATTCCATTTTGGAATAAGGTTAGAACAAAATGTGGAAAAAGTGAAGCTCTGTGAATAAGTAAATAACTCAACACCAAGTTCACTATATGGACCACTTATGTATTTGTACATATTGATCATATCCCCCTTTAATCTCTTCTTCTCAAGAGGGAATAAATTCAGTTCCTCTAATCTTTCCTCATAGCTGAGCTCCTCCATGCCTCTTATCAGTTTGGTTGCCCTTCTCTGCACTTTCTCCAGTTCCCAGATCTCCTTTTTGAGAACTGGTGCCCAAAATTGAACTGCCTATTTCAGATGATGTCTTACTAATGATGTGTACAGGGGCAAAATGATCTCTCTCTTCATACAAGAAAGGACTTTGCTCGCTTTAGAAACTGCAGCTTGGCATTGCATGCCATTATTGAGCTTATGATCTACCAAAACCCCCAGATCCTTCTCCACCATTCATTCCCCCAATTGTACTCCCCCTAGTATGTATGATGCATGCATATTCTTAGCCCCCAAGTGAAGAACTTTACATTTATCAACATTAAACCTCATTTGCCACTTGGTTGTCCTGATAACAGACCATTCAGAGTAAGAGCCAATTACCACAACTCTCTGAATTCTGTCTTGTAGCTTTCTATCCATTTACAAATAGATCTTTCCAAGCCTGCAGACTTACACATAAGCCGTGTGTGGGGAACTGTGTCAAACGCTTTGTAAAATCCAAGTATACCACATCCACAGCCACCCCCCCGTCCGAGGTTTTACTTACCTCCTAATAAAAAGAAATCAGGTTTGTTTGACTTCTGTCTTTCACTAATTCATGCTGTCTGTTGCTTAAATATTTTTTTCCAGCAAGAACTTGTCTATGTGGTCTTTTATTAAACTCCCCAGTATCTTCCCGACTATAGAAGTTAAATTAACAGGTCTTTAGTTACTTGGCAAAGACTTTGATCCCCTTTTAAATATGGGCACCATATTGTCCCTGTGCTAATCCAGTGGTACCATTCCAGTTATTAACGAGTGCCTAAATATTAGAAACAATGGCCTTGAAATGACAGAGCTCAATTCTTTTTGGATCAGTGGGTGGATGCTATCTGGTCCAGGTGCTTTATCCACCTTTATTCTGTCTAAAAATTTCTGGACCATATCACTTTTGAGCCATTGTGGATCATTTGGGGCTGTGTCATTACCACCCCCATTATGGACATGAGCTCCCCCATGCTCCTTTGTATACACAGAGCTGAAGAAAGTATTTAATAAATTTGCCTTCTCTTTGTCCCCAGTCACCCACTCTAGATTATTTTGTAAAGGGCCTACATGCTCAGACCTGACCTTTTACTATTAATATATTTGAAGAATTTTTGGGGGTTTGCCCTATCTTTTGCAATCCGTCGTTGCATTACTAGGAACAAACGACATGTCTCCTCTCCTCTGATAGCACAGGGAGTTGTGTGTTTACACACACAAATCCCCGTGCTGGTGCTCATGATCGCGCGTGGCAGATAGCGATCGTGACATCGCACGCCCTCTGGCAGCTCTTAACGGAACCCGTACCTGTACGGGGTTTCGAGCAGCGGTGGCATTGTGACGCAGTATATGTACACGAGACGGTCGGAAACCGGTTAAGGTAAAAAATGTTTAGGCATGGATTTTGGCCCCTCAACTAAACAAAAAAATTGTTGTGTTCACTTTGAATACTCAATAATGTTGAGATCAAATAAACAGACAATTGCTTTTGACGGGATTGGATAATTGAAGTGAATCATTACTCATTTTATTTAGTTAAGATTCTTAACTTCTTTAGTATATCAGCCTCAAAATCTCAGCAGAAAATTTGGATACTGCAAGTCATGCACCGGGATACCATACAAGTTAGAAAATTTGTGTGATAGATAACAGATGGTTCCAACTTCGGAAAAGCTATTTTTTCCATTGAGGACCCTTTTCCGGATTGGGAATGTTCTCCCACTAGAGGCAAACTGTGTGACCAGAACTTGAATGTAGCAACTGGGCCAGAAAGTGTCGAACAGGCACAGCTTGGCATGACTTTTCGATTAGTGAAGGGCCAAGGCACAGAATCTATGGAACCGCCTTGTCTTCACTAGAGCTCATGAAGGTGGAGATGTTATGCTGCCGCCCTCTGACTCACCCAAACAGGAAACTGCTGAGAGCAGGTCAAATTCCCTTGCAGGTCTGGGATGCTGGATTCACAAGGCTGTAGGTAACAGTGATAGGCATGCACGGAAACATATAAAGGCACAGAGAAACAGACTGCGAGTGCACAGGTGCTGGTAATGAGAGGCTGGCAGGAACTTGCAGGGAAAGACAATGGAAGAACAGGTAACTGACTGGAGTTTAGAAGGAAACATGGTGGCGAGGGAAGACTGGATGTTGGCAGGAGTGCACAGGGTCACTGGAACAGCATACAGACTGGCAAACCCAAGGATCACATGAGCAGGCTCAGGGTCACAAGCACAAGCTGGAGTACACAGGGATCACAAGGCTGAAATGAACAGGAATTGCAAGGCTGGAATTTCTGATGACACTGGGAAACGTTGGGGTGTCCTGCAATAAGGCAATAGGGAACACAGGGTCTCCTGCTGCTAACATGTGGATGTGTTGCTTGAACGCTGAGAAATACATGCACTGGTGCATTAGGACAGAGCCTGACCATGGATTGACTGAGGTGCCAGCAGCCACTGACTGGTTGTATGCCTGTGACAGGACCCCTATACGGCCTGATTCTTACTTGCGCATCATAGGCTGCTAGATCAAACCATTTATGGGAAGGCTTCTACTTTGATTGACTACAATGATAATGTTAATTTATAAAAATGTGCAACAACTAAAGAAAATAAAAGGAAACGAGCCATTGAACAAATTGAAAAGACAGGAAACAAGGGAGCTCTTCTTAGAGGATGTTAAATAATGAAGTATAAAAAATATGGGCTAAATGTATAAGAATGTGTATATTAAACATGCACAGGATAACTACAGCACCACAAATGACAACTGGCTTTACAGGAGACTCTTGTGACTGCACATCAAAAAACATGACAAAGCTTGCTTAATTAAAAAATGATCCCACAGCACAAGAAAATAATAACTGGCAACAGATATGTTCACTTCAAGATGTAGGATTAATTAACCTCAGTATCCAAAGTCTCTCTCATCCTACAAACACATTTATTTGTCCATCTAAGAAAAGTAAAAAAAAAATCCCAAGAGCCAGGATCTAGTCATGCATTATTAAGTAGCCAAAACACACTATTGCTCTTTGGAGATAACAGAGAGACTGATGGCCTTACTGAACACAAAGAGCTTAACTAGGAAAAACTTTTACTGAACTAAGCATTGAATATAAGAAAAATACTGCCATTGGCAATAATTTGACTGCGCTTACTCAGTGGCCCATATTATAAAAGAAGGAGCAAGAAAACACTATAATCATGTCCAACGTAGTTTATTGTGTCAATAGTTTAGTGACTAAGTGAATAAAAGTGATGTTTCATTGGTAGTTATTGGTTACTTCAGAACACTGAATATACAGTAGTCCACACAAACTGAACACGGGGCAAAATGTAAAAATAAATGTAAATTTCTCCATATACATATGTTTGCATGTATTTTTTTTTTTTTTTTTGGGTGTCTGCAATCATTCTTGACTGGCTATCTCTAACCACTGTTGTACCTTTCTATAAAGACACCACATTAGAATGGGGGCAATTCTGCCACCACAGTGGTCACTATGAAATGTGCAGTGGGAGTGTATTCCTCCAGTGATGTCATAACTAATAGCTGCTCAGATTAACGAACAGCCAAGTGTAATGTAGAGAAAATCACCCTCAAGATGCCTCCTTACCACTACTAACCCTGTCCTCGGTTGACAATAGTGAACATAAAAGGATAACATCACAAAATCACCCAAATCAAGTGTTGCTCTTGACTTGTCATGTAAACTTTGGATATTTTACCACCTTTGAATACCAAAAATTATAAGAGATAAATAGTTCTATCTAGACTGCATTTATGCCACTCTCTTTATATAAATAATTGAAAGATAGTATGGTCTGTTCACCTAACTTATTTTAAAAATGTAATGTGCAGACTTCAAATTCCATTGAAAGTACAGTGGGCAAAATAATTATTTGATCCCCTGCAGATTTTGTAAGTTTGCCCCCTTACAAAGAAATTAAGGGTCTATAATTTTTAGCATGGGTGTATTTTAAATTATTATTATTATTATAGAGACAGGTTTGCACACATCTTAGGAGGGATTTTGGTCCACTCTTTTTTACAGATTGTCTCTAAATTCTTAAGGTTTCTTGGCTGTCGGTTGGCAACTTGAAGTTTTAGCTCCCACCATACATTTTCGATAAGATTAGGTCTTGAGACTGGCTAGGCCACTCCATAACCTTAATACGCTTTTTCTTAAGCCACTCCTTTGTTGCCTTGGCAGTATGTTTTTGATCATTGTCATGCTGGAAGACCCATCTGCGTTCTGGCTGAGGCAAGATTTTACAATACATGGCCCTGTCCATTGGTCCCTCAATATGGCAAAGTCAGCCTGTACCTTTAGCAGAGAAACCGCCCAAAGCATAAAGTTTACACCTCCGTGTGTATTGAGTTACCAATGGTTTCTTTGGTAACTGTGGTCCTAACGGCCTTAAGATCATTCACAATCTCCTCCTGTGTCGTTTTGGGCTGATCCCTCACTTTCTCATGATCATCCTTACCCCATAAGGCGAAATCTTGCATGGAGCTCCAGACCGAGGGCAATTGATGGTTATTTTTTATTTCTTCCATTTGCGAATAATCACTCCAACAGTTGTCTCCTTCTCACCAAGCTTCTTGCTGATGGAATTGTAGCCCATTCCAGCCTTGTGCAGGTCCACAATCTTGTCCCTGACATCCTTTGACAGCTCTTTGATCTTGCCCATGATGGTGGGTTTGAATGGAAGAAAGATTCTGTGGACAGGTGTCTTATACACAGAACGAGTTGTCGTTCGGAGCACCTCCTTAAATTGACAGGACTAATCTGTGTACCACATGAGCACATACTGGAGCCAGTCGGTGGGAGCCAGAATTATTGTTGGTCAGTAGAGGATCAAATACTAATGTAGCAGTACCCCGTAGGGGCTGCTGAAAGTTGCGGTCCACCTGTCAACTGGCCCAGCCCGGCATTCACTTCCCAATCACCTTGGAGACCATGAACAGTCCACGTTGTTTTTTATAATTTTATTGAGGGATTTAAACTTGGATAGGGATGGGAATATATGGGATGCCCAGTAGAATTTCAGAATAGTCAATCTGGGACAGAACTATATACACTCTTTGTACTAGACACTTCTCCAAACTCCTTCTGCACAACACTTGCTTGCAGACTATCACTCTCTCTTCCTCATGTACAAAACTTGGCTCCAGGCACACCTAGCATGGGGTTAGGCCCAACTCTGACTCAGCCAGGCCCTAGGAATTGCCATTTGTAGGCAGGGACTGCAGCCCCCCTTTAATGTAGCAAAAATAGAATATACAGTATTTAGTGCTAGCTGTCCAATGGCAGACTACTGCTCCCAGTAATCCTTATTCAGGCCCTGCCAGCCCTCCTGGCTGCAGTTGCCTGACTGCAGTTGCCCGACTCCACTGCCCGTGACATCACAGTCCTTACTGCTGGCTCTGCACCCATCCCAGACTGAACACTCCCAGTCCTCTCAGGCGTGCCTCCCCAGTCCTCCCGACCGTGCCCGTTACTCACCGGCCCTCCTGGCCTTGCATACACTGGTAGTTCCCTCCTGAAGACTTCCCAGGCAGTACTAGCTCCTGCTGTCCTCTCTCACTCCTCTCTGTGCCTCTTGCCCAGATCCTTCATGCGTTCTTGAAGGGATCCTTCCTGCACCCAAGTCCCAGGCCCAAGGTCACCCCCCCCTGGGGGGCACCCTCCAAAATCCAGACAGCCTAGCACTCCTTCCTCCATCCTCAGTTCTTCCATCCGACAACAACCCCCTAGCTGGGCTGACTCTAGGTATTTAAGGAAGCCTACCCCTTGCCAATCTAGGTTGGGATTGGTCAGGGCTCCTTAGAACATCCCAGGCAGCTCCACCGCTCTTCCCCCTCCTCTCTTCCAGAATCCTCTAGAAGCCAGAGGGAGGTAACCTAGAAGTGATGCTATCTCTCCAGCCTACTCTGAGCCACTCCTAGGCCACACACGTCACAACAAACAGGCCTAGCTGGGGAACTGTACAAATAAATTACGTCCAAAAAAATAGAAATATATACATTTCTGATCAGTATTTACATCTGTACAGAATGGATAAGGCACTTCTAACTACAGGTCCCTGCAGCTAACAGTATATACACATCTGGACCAGAGCATCTCTCCCTCAGGAAAGACACTCCGTCCGCAAGAATTCTCGACTCCAGCCGGTTGGGGATTGGTCAGGGCACCTTTGAACACCCTAGGCAGATATCTTCTAGAATCCTCTAGAGGCCAGAGGGAGGTAACCGAGAAGTAAAGCTATCTGTGAGTCACCAGCCTAGTCTGAGTCACTCCCAGCCCACACAGATCAAAACAAACATCCCAAATGATCCTAAGAGGAGACAAAACGGCACTCACCAAAGATCTCACCTCTAGCACCTACCTAGGTAGAGGGTGCTACACTTATTTTACTCACTGAACTGCAACTCAATTTATGACATTTGTAGCATGTGTTTTTTCAGGATTTTTGGTTGATATTCTGTCTCATTTAAAATACCACCTATGACAAAAAATACAGACCCTTCTTTTCTTTGTATGTGGGCAAACTTACAAAATCTGCAGGGGATCAAATAATTATTTTTCCCACTGTAAATACAATTTTAACTTGAAAGTAATCAAAACTATAATTTGAGGTTACAGAGCAGGATACTGAAGCATTAAGCTTTAATGTTAAAAGCGACATTTACCGATCTGAATGTGTTGTATATGTACATAATTTTGAAGTATCCATTTATTCCACACAAAAATGCTTTATTTTGACTTGACAAAGCCTGCTCATAGCCGTCTACACCTGGATATTAAAAGTTTGCACATACACATGATTTTTAAAGTCTAGAATTCCTTTAGGGCAACATGGTAAATATAAACCTCTCTTAGGCATACTTTGGCCAAACCTGCAATAAACCTCTTGCCTACAGCCACTTTACTGCCTAATTTTAGTCAAGACTTATTTTTCTGGCTTGAACAGAGTAGGCAAGGATTAGAACATATTCAGTTTTATTGCCTTGACACTTATTTTTCCCTTGTGGCACCTGAACAAGAAATTATGGTACTGGGGTCACCAGCACAGGGAGCTACAGGCTCTAAACTAAAAGTGTTCTTTGTTGCTGTCTGTGTCCCTATTGGAAACAGTTCCCATCACTTAAAGCATAACTAAAACCCTCTATCCTTTTCAGCCAAGGAAGCTGCCATCTTGGCCTATATTTGGTCTGTAGCTGCCATGGTGCTGTACATGTAATCAGTTATTACCATAGCCATTTGCTGGTTTTGACAGTTTAGTTGAGACCACAAGCAAATGTGACATTCAGCATTTCCAGCATGCCGGGAATGTAACAGTTTTTTCACTGGGTTTTGTTCCGCTTTAAGCCCGGAACACAGGTACTGAAATTTATCTGGTTCAGCAGGAACCAGACAAATTTCAGTACATGTGCATCGCTGTCTGTTCAACAACCGGCTTCTGACGAATGTGTTGCTTAAATAGCTGCACTGCTGCCATTCAGTGACTTAATAGATTATCCAGCATAAGGATGACATCCCCAGAACCTGTACAAAATATGTAAGAAATGGCAGCCCCAATATTACTGTCCCTCCATGTTTCCATTAATAACAAAAGTTATGCAGTGCTATGGTATATTAAAACACCATTAACCACTTCAGCCCTGGACCATTTTGCTGGTCAAAGACCAGGCCACTTTTTGCGATTCGGCACTGCGTCACTTTGACAATTGCATGGTCGCACGACATGGCTCCCAAACAGAATTGACGTCCTTTTTCCCCCAGAAATAGAGCTTTTTTTTTAATGGTATTTGATCAACTCTGTGGTTTTTAATTTTTGCGCTATAAACAAAAATAGAGCGACAATTTTGAAAAAAATGCAATATTTTTTACTTTTTGCTATATTAAATATCCCCAAAAATATATATATATACACATTTTTTTTCCCTCAGTTTAGGCCGATACGTATTCTTCTACATATTTTTGGTAAAAAAAAAAATCGCAATAAGCGTTTATTGATTGGTTTGCGCAAAAGTTTTAGCGTCTACAAAATAGGGTGTAGTTTTATGGCATTTTTATTAAAATATTTTTTTTACTAGTAATGGCGGCGATCAGCGATTTTTATTGTGACTGCGACATTATGGCGGACACATCGGACACTTTTGACACCATTGTAATTTTTACGGCGATGAACGATTTTTATTGTGACTGCGACAATATGGCGGACACATCGGACACTTTTGACACCATTGTAATTTTTACAGTGATCAGTGCTATAAAAATGCACTGATTACTGTGAAAATGACACTGGCAGTGAAGGGGTTAACCAGTAGGTGGCGCTGTAGGGGTTAAGTGTTTCCTAGGGAGTGATTCTTACTGTAGGGGGTTTACACGATTACACGGAGTGGAGATCATTGTCACTAGGCAGAGCGGGGAGATGCTTGTTTACATAAACATCTCCCGCTCTATCTCTCCGTGAGACGATCGTGGGTGTCCCCGCGGCGATCGAGTCCACGGGACCCACGGCGGCATCTTAAAGGGGACAATTCCCATGCTTGTCCGTGCCATTCTGCCGACGTAAATATAGACGGCGGTCCGTAAGCATAGCTGAACATGAATGTTAAATTTCGTTATTATACAGCTAATTTAGTATTTACTATTGATTCTACTAAATTTTGTATTTCAAATACATATGTATCTGTGCAAAAATCAAATGCATAAAAAAGGAAATAGCTGCATTAAGTATTCCCTACCTGTTCATATAACAGTGTACAAGCGCCAAATCACTGTACATATTGCTTCAAGGCGCATTACAGGCTCCTTTCCCCATAACATGCTTGTCACAGGGATATTAATATATGTGAAAATACATCTGATCAGAGTTTTGGATGATCTGTTTTTGAAGTCATTTCAAAGAACCTCTCAGCTGTAACCAAAGTCATCTTGAACCAGAAACTGTCATAAGCCTGCTAGAAAATTATTTAACTTCCCATGTCCTCACAAGCATTAACGGTGTGCTTTTCGTTAAAAATGCATGTCTTATTAGATGCCAGCACAAATGCCAGCTGAGAACCATTGTAACAGGAGAGCAGTCACAACTACAAAGCAGTGCTAAAGTATCTGAAATACGTGCAAAAATGTGTGATTACATCACATGCAACTAGCTGGAACATAGTATGAAAACTTTGTTAAATCTTACAACAAACATACTTTAATATTTTCAGTTTGTTGGTTGTGTTTTTCTTGAGTTTAACAATTCTTTAACTATTGTTCTTTAAATGTAACCTTTATCTTTATTAATTTTTTGGAGGGAGGGTTGTATCAGACTGGATATTACCTTAAATTCTGTGGCCTAAGGGACAGTATGTAACTGAAATCCTTGATAACTGACTAAAACAACTCCTTGTTATATGGTCAGACGCACAGCAGGACTATTAGGAGAGTTGGGTGTATTTTATGGTAGACTGCAGGTACTGTAAGATGAATATAATGTGCTCAGAAACCAACACACATGGTTGGGAACTAATATCAAGGGATTGGCGGTAATTACCCACAATAACAAAACAGCAGTAATTCCGGACTTCAAATTAGAATAGTGGGCACACATGAAAGGCTTGGATGTCTTTATGTGCCTTCTGTGTAAGATAAAATAAACCTGAGACATTAAATGAATTAAATTGCAGAAAATAGGGAAACATAAATCAAACACAATCACAGAACAAACTTAAGATAAGCAGGAGAGAAATCCCATATTAATCTGCAAAATAAAAGGGAGAGAACACCACATATTCTGTCTCAGCAAGAAGGGAGACGGACTCCTTTCATCTTGTTTTGGCAGCAGCAAAATAAACACCAGGCTTTGCTAATAAGGTATATTATAAATTATTAAACTGTTCACTCTATGATCAAATGCATTTCAGATTATTTTTCAGAATAATTCTCCACTCCTGACTGCCAGAAGAGATGCATTTGGTGGGCTCTTATATAGCTGTTCATTGATCACCATCTTTGTGAGGCTCTTGTCCCACACTTTAACTGCTGAGCATGAAAGAAAACACATTCACATCAAAACCTCAGCTATGGCATCTGCTGATCACAGACTAGATTTTTCCCTACTGTACTAGAGATGGGTTGCCTGTTAGTCAACAAAGTCTCAATACTGCTATAACAGTAATCTAGAATTTTATTTTTAATGGACTCAAAACATTCTCTAAATGTTAATCATTTCAGTGACTCATGGGTACATTTACTACTGGAAATATTAATGATGGTTGGTAGTAATCATCATGGAACAAGACCTAAAGGATATGTGATACCATATTATCAGAGAAAGTTGACATAATATATAATTAAAGTCAAGAAATAAGGAGACTGTACTACCTAAAGGCAATATTATCTAATTTCATTCCCCAGCTTAAAAACGTAAAAAACATATCTGACTGTATTAAAATTGCAATAATAATTCTGGAAGACCAACAGGTTCACCCACATAATTCCTAGATACAGTAATGCGCACAAATCAATTAGAATCAATCCTGTATTTGTTTGGTTTCAACAGAGTAAAATCATGAAAAGTTTTATTGGTTTACTGCACCTAAAGCAGACCTTGAGACCCTGTATACACTACAGTGGAACCTCGGTTTAAGAGTAACTTGGTTTGAAAGCAATTTGATTTGCGAGCAATTTTTAAAAAAAATTCAGACTCGGTTTGCGAATGTTGACTCGGAAGACGAGCAGAATTTAAGCTAAATAGGCCTGCAGTACCGCATTTGGCCTGAGGTACGGGGACGCAGGAGCCGAGCAGAGCCTAAATAGGCCTACAGGACCGCATTTGGCCTGAGGTACGGGGGCGCAGGAGCCGAGCAGAGCCGAACAGCGGCGATCGCAGCCGATCGCCACCGTTCGGCAATGCTCGGAAAGACACGGAAATACAGTGCCTTTCCGATGTTTGCCGAGGTCAGCCAAAGTGTCCTCGGGCCTTTTCGTCCGTTTCCGAGACTCTCTGGCGCCCCCCACCTCTGGCCGCATTCGGTATTGCATCCCATTGAAGTCAATGCGGAACTAATTATTTTCGTTTCCATTGACTTCAATGGGAAAACTCGATTTGATATGCGAGTATTTTGGATTACAAGCATACTCCTGGAACGGATTATGCTCGTAATCCGAGGTTCAACTGTATTAGATTTTCTGCAGATTTTTGTCTTCAGATTTACCAAAACCATGTAGTGCAAGGGCCTGCCTGATTGCATACAAATTGAAACTCTTAAGGTTTGACCTCATATTATATGGTTTTGGTAAATCGGAGGACAAAAATCTGCAGAAAATCTAATAGTGTGTATGGGGCAGACACATTCACTTTTTGACCCCCCTACTTCCCCCAGTCCTAACACCTAACCTATAAGAATTACCTATACTCACCTCACAAAGACCCCAGAACTCAGTCCAATGCATTGCTCAGCTTCAGCAGTGACGAGGAGGTAATAAAAGTAGTGTAATTTTTCAGACACTGTGTTTAAGCGGAGCTTCTGAATGGCTGGTTAAGTAGTTAAGTAGAGACTGCACACAGTTAAGTGCCTGGTTGCTTATCTGACCTCGAAAGTTAGGGAAGAATAGGCAAGTACGGTATGGTATTGCACAGAGAGGCTTCGAACCTCTTCTTCTGGGGTCCCCTGCAAGTGATCATGGCTCCCCTTCTTCTGTGTCTGTCTCTATAGCAAGCGGCTTGCTATGGGGGCAGACATGCGGCTTGATCTCAAGCCTGGTTGTGTGTGTGTCTATAGACAAACGCACAGCATGGCTTGGTCCCACCCCAATCCATCCTCATACAATTTGCCGGGCAGCAGATGCCAATGGCTCCCACTGCTCCAAGTGAAGCTTGTGAGAGAAGGGAGAGGTGAGAGAAAAACTGAATGTGGGCACAGTGTTGGATCGATACAGGACTCAGGTAAGTGTTTAAGGGGGGAGCAGGGGGGTACTGCTATTGTAAGGTTTTGTTTTACCTTAATGCAGAGAATACATTAACCACTTCAGCCTGACTATTTGGCTGCCAAATGACCGGGCCACTTTTTGCGATTCGGCACTGCGTCGCTTTAACTGACAATTAAGACTTGGCTCCCAAACAAAATTGACGTACTTTTTTTTCCCCACAAATGGAGCTTTCTTTTGGTGGTATTTGATCACCTCTGCGTTTTTTTGCGCTATAAATAAAAATAGAGCGACAATTTTGGAAAAAAAATCAATATTTTTTACTTTTTGCTATAATAAATATCCCCAAATTTTTTTAATATATATATATATATATATATATATATATATATATATATATATATATAAAAAATCCTCAGTTTAGGCCGATATGTATTCTACATATTTTTGGTAAAAAAATCGCAATAAGCGTTTGTTTGGTTTGCGCAAAAGTTATAGCATCTACAAAATAGGGGATAGTTTTATGGCATTTTTATTCATATTTTTTTTTTTACTTGTTATAGCGGCGATCAACAATTTTTATCGTGACTACGACATTATGGGGGACAATTTGGACACTTTTGACACATTTTTGGGACCATTCACATTTATACAGCTATAAAAATGCACGGATTACTGTGTAAATGTGACTGGCAATGAAGGGGTTAACCAGTAGGGGCGGGGAAGGGGTTAAGTGTGTCCTAGGGAGTGATAACTGTCTGGGGGATGGGCTAGCAGTGACACGACACTGATTGCTGCTCTCGATGAGAGTGAGCAGATGATCAGTGTCCTTTCACTAGGCAGAACGGGGAGATGCTGTGTTTACACTGGCATCTCCCCGTTCTTCAGCTCCGTCACGCGATCGTGAGCACCAGGCGGACATCGAATTTGCGGGTCTAGAGGTCACGGAGCTCGCGGCAGGGGCGGCAAATTCAAAGTGACGTACGGGTACGTTACTTTGCCCAGCCGTGCCATTCTGCCGACGTAAATGTACAGAAGCTGGTCGTCAAGTGGTTAAGGTAAAAAAAAAAAAAAAAAAGACTTTTGCCTTAGAAGAGCTCCATGTTTACTGGGACTTTCAAAAATTTGTTTGGCCAGCTTTGTTCACCTGAATGCTTATATTTGTAGGACAATCTGGATCCTGTAATTCACTGCAGTAGCTTGTGTTACATACAGTAAGCAGCACATTCTTACCAGCTGAGTACTAGACAATCCCTTTGCACTTGGAAATAAAGAGTTGGTCATACAACATCTCAGCCATTCAGGAATAGCTTCTTCTTTTTTTTTATCTATAAATACAAGGCATTCACTGATTACCATGGTGAAGAGGTGGGTGGCTGATGTCACCATCTCCACTAAAAACTTTCAGATGTAGCACCCTCCCAGATAGGCTGCTAGTTAAATTAGGCAAATTTAGCTCTGTGGCTCTCCTGTAATCAGCAAAGCAGCATGTGATTGCTTTGGGCTACTCTGGGCTCTGCAGGCTTCTGGTTTAATTGCTTTCCCCTTTTTTTCCCAGGAGGCTTCCAGAATGTAGTAGGTGGGGGAGTCAAATGAGCAGCTTGAATATTTAAGTAGCACCAGCCAATTCCTGGGGAGTGTGCTCAGATGGTGGCTGGGGGAGTGCATAAAAAGTTTGGCGCTTCAGAGCCAAGTTCTTCTCCAGGAGGAGAGGTTCCCAGCCAGGAGGACTGCAGTCCTTACAAATGTAAGTATGTACATCTTTACACACGCTAGTCAGCATACGTGTTAGGATGGGGGGGGGGCGACGACGATTTTTTATATTAAAAAGTACCTATTAAAAAGTCATTTTTTTAAGGAAAATAAAAAAAATATTATATACCTCCCTGCTCTGTGTATTGCACAGATCGGTCCCTTATCTCTTAGTCCCCAACCGGTGCTCTTCACTCTGCTGCGGGGCACCCATGCAGTTGCACTCCTGATATGGGCCCTGTGCAGCTATAGGCACACACAGCGCCACTTGGCCATGCCCCACCTCCCCACAGTAAAGCAAAATGCCTTCCTCCGGTGAGGCGACTTCAATGCTCCCCCTTGCACCCACCACTGCAATCTTCTCATGGTCTTTTTCTGGGTTCAGTGTCCTCTCTGTTCTCTATTGGTTGGGTCAGGATGACCCACACACCCTGTCCTGGAATCTTCATGTGCGGCTTTTAGTGTACAATCAGTAAAATATTTCTAGCAGCAGGGGAAAAGATTTTATGGCAGAAGACAGATACAGAGACTTTTCTACCATAAATACTGTCTGGAAAGGTTTGAAAACACTAACTAAAGTTCTGCTTTAAGAATAAGAACCCCTTGTTGAATAAGGCTGCAAACTCACTAGAAATGTCAAGCAAGTTAGCCCTAATATACATTTGTGGCCAGTTTTGATTACTAAATTATGAATACAAAACACATGCAAGACACCAACGAGTTGATTTATAAAGAATTTACATAACTATTCACCCAGTGTAAGTGAATGTGTTCTGTGTGAATCACAGAACATGCTTTAACTTAACTCTTTCATGCTATTAATTAAAAGCAGAAATACTAGGCAGACAGTTTGACAATGTCTTAGCAGCATGAACAGAGCACTTGCAATCTTGAAAAGCCAATACATGCTTGTAAGTGCAAAGTTACCAATAGCTAAAAAGAAAAATTCATTAACTGTTGCAAACACGTCCATGTCTATGCCAGGAATGGTGGGGAGGGTGTAAAAACATTAGCAGTAATGACAGGGAAGATTTGTTCTCTTTCACTTTCATTGATAATCGATAAGGGGAGAATTATGGGAGCGTGACAGCTTTATGAGGTCATCTCAAAGATTATGTTCAAAAGGAAAAATAAACTATAGAACACACACATTTTGCCCACCATTAATTTATTTATAATTACCTCTATGCACAGTGACAGTGCTTATCTGACAGGAACTTGAAGACTGTGATGTGTCACTAATTATAAGCCAATGGTGCCACTCTGGGCAGTAGCATCTTCACAGAGGTAAGAGTTAAATTGACTGATATATTTGTAGCCATAAGTGATAGTTTTTTTTTTCCTTAATACCAAAAACATTATAGTTGCCTGCTCTGTACAATGGTGCTCTGGGCCCCTCCCCCCTATTGAGTGCCCCTATAGCAAGCGCTCCTGAACCCCGCTCTGTGGGTCCATTGGCACAGCCAGGAGAGGAGCCACTTTCATGTACATCGCTGGACCAAGATCAGGCTCGGGTAAGTATTGGAGGAGCTGTGGAGGGGGGTGCACACAGGCGGCATTTTACCTCTGTGCATAGAATGCATGAAGGTAAAAAACCTTTAGCCTTTAGAACCACTTTAACACACTATAAACTACATCAAATACAGAGTGCCTGACAGTGGTTTCAACAGGGCAAGATTGCTAGACTAAAAAGAAAACAACCTAATTGCAAGTATTAAAATCAGTAAATGCAGCCAATTATTATGCAAGCTCTTGGTAAAAGGCAAGGTAAAACATGAAGTAACCAACAGAAATCAAATGGATGCTGGAAAGTAATGACATTTTTTGTTTTTATATCTCCACTCTCTAAACCATGGCAACAAACTGTATGTAGCTATGGGCAGGTAGGTAGCAGTTTTCAAGAAAATAATTCCTTAACCACTTCTCATCCGGCCATTGCATATAAACAGCCAGACAGGAACTTTACAGATGCGAATGGACATACCCGTACTCGTGCATGGTGGCTAAAGCGCACAAATTGGTTCGGTACCATGTGATAACTGTGGCCAATCACATGTGTAAACAAATTAAGTCGGGTCTATCGCCTCACACAGAGAGGGAGCCGTTGCAGCGGTACTGTAAGTGCCTTCAGTGTCTAACACCGTTAAACACACAAACAACCCAGTGAAGCCAGCTTACAAAGTCTCTGATCAATAGCCCAGCAGTGTACAGTGTCAGTAAGCAGTGTACCCAGCCACCTGCCCCAGTGAAAGCTGTAAAAGTTTCACCAGTGCAGCCAGGAACAGTGTACCTTATCGCTAGCAACACCAGTCAGGGTCACTAGACCAGTGCTGCCATCCAGTGTCCCCGATTGCAATGATGCCAGCACCAGTGACCTGATCACTGTTTTTATAATATTTTGCTTTGTTCCTCATAATCATCAAGACTATTGCAGCTTTCTTCCTAACTGCAAAAATTGCCCCTTTGGAATACTATGAAGCCTCCAGGGGTGATAACAGATGAAAGTAGGAAGGTATCCATTTCTATCTACTATTTTAGTATGCAACCTGTTGCATTGTTTAAAAATTATCAATAAAAAATAAATAAAAAAAATAACCAAGTCCCCATTCAAAATAACTCCATGTCTGTTCATATTTTTATGTTCAATAAATTCATCCAATTTTTTTATCAGAACCCTTGCATATTACTATGTTGTCATCTATGAATCATCTATGAATCTCTTCTATAGTAGTAGTTGCAACCATTCTCTTTCAAACTTTTCTTTTTTCCTCCCACCAACTCATCCCATCGTTCCAATAAGACACCACTCCCACCCATTGTCTGGACAACTGCTCTACTGGAACCATGGGTACTCTTTTGTTTACCCTTTGTTCAGCGTCCTGAACTTCCAGACCAGTAAACACAACATCCACCTACCAGTAGATAAGGCCTACTTGGCTTTTTGGAAAGAGGACTGCTGTAGATAAAGCTACACTATGCGAGTACTTGTACAGAGCTGACCATTACAGTACACTACTTTCTATAGAGAGTTGGTTGATTTTTGTGATAAACAAAATTATGTCGGCTACATAATTTGGTCGTACTTGTCATACTTGGGAGGAGGAGCAAAAATAGGATTTTTTTTCTACTCACCGTAAAATCCTTTTCTCCGTCGTCCATGGATGGACACAGCTCCTTAAATCTTGACAAAGTGGGTTATGTTCCTGTTCATAGGAGAGGACTAGGCAGAACATGTTAGATAATGAAAAACACATGTTACATTAACCAGAGTTGAACAACGCCGCCCAGGGGGCGGTCCCTCCGTACATAACCCTCCTACCTGCAGTCAGCAGCCTCAGTTCGTAGAAAAGCAGTAAAAACTAAAAAAAGGAGGGGTGGGTGCTGTGATCGTCCATGGACGACAGAGAAAAGCATTTTATGGCGAGTACAAAAAAATCATATTTTCTCTTTTCGTCCATGGACGGGCACAGCTCCTTAAATCTTAACAAAGCGGGACATCCCCAAGCAGTGTCAGAAAAAACGAGGGATGGGAACAGCAATCAAAAGAAGACTTAACTTCAACCCAAACCAGCAGAGCTCCTCAATGGAGGAGTTGCAACCTCAAACAGCCGCCTGCAAAACCTTGCGGCCGAAGGAAGCATCAGAAGATGCGCTCACATCAACCTTGTAAAATTTGGAAAACGTGTGCACGGACGACCAAGTTGCCGCCTTGCACACCTGCGAGACAGACGCTTGATGTCGGAAAGCCCAGGAAGCACCAATTGCCCTGGTTGAATGTGCCGTGACCGGAAAGGGAGGCGCCCGCCCCATAAGAGCATAGGCCTGGATGACGGTCTGCCTGATCCACTGAGAAATGGTGGCCGACGAGACCGCCAGGCCCTTTTGTGGACCAGAAACTGACACAAACAGTGAGTCAGACCTCCGAAACGGAGCCATAGCAGACAGGTACACCCGCAAGGTGTCAGGGTCACCTGTGGCCAGGTGACAGATGCACACCGTAGGGTGACAGGAGTGCACCGGGAGGTAGTGAACCCTATGGCTGGCTTCTGCGGGTAGGAAACTGGGTGGTTGTGGAAAGCGGGACCAGAGGAGCACAACCGGGATCCCAACGGAAGCTAGAGCCAAGATTCCCCAGGGCGCGGAGTCTAAGACCCAGCTGGTCTTCTCCAGGGCCTCTAGTGGTGAGGATGTTGTGCTGCAGGCTGGGACCAGGTCGCGGCCCCTGGAGTTTCCTAGCTCACGCCCCGTAGGATAAGGGGAAAAGAGGGGAAGCAGCAGCACAGGATAAGAGAGAACCGAATAACAAGCCGAAGGTCAGGGGCCACAAGCAGACAAGGATAACGAAAGAACGAGCCGAAGGTCAAGGGTCACGAGCAGACAGGGATAGTCGGGGACAAGCCAATAACGTAACAGAGAGACAGACGTAGCACACGGCAGGCAGGAACCCAAACACACAATGCCTAACAAACACGTTGATCAGCAAGGCAGGCTTGCAGTGCACAGGTTAATATAGTGTTCTGTGATAGGGCCTGGGGTGGAGTCAGGCTGGGAGGAGATTATAAAGGAAGCCAGGTGAAGGAGGTCTGGTCTCTAGATGAACACATGAGGAGGAAGGTAAGATGGCAGACAGACATTAATGCATATCCATGACAGTACCCTCCCTCTTACGAGGCCTCCCCCTTCCCCGCCTGGGCCCAGGTTTAGAGGGAAACTTCAGATGAAACTCCTTTAACAGACGAGGTGCAAAGACCTCAGATGCAGTGATCCAAGACCTCTCCTCAGGACCAAACCCTTTCCAATGAACGAGGTACTGAAGAACGCCTTTACAGAGTCGGGAGTCCAGAATTTGACTGATCTCGTACTCCTGATTATCCTCAGAGACAGGCGCCACGGTAGGGAGAGGACGAGAGAATTTATTGAGGACTAAAGGCTTTAGAAGAGCAACATGAAAGGAGTTAGTGATTTTAAGGCTCTTAGGAATCTGGAGTTTGAAACAAACCGGATTCAGTTTAGCAGTTACCGTATATGGACCGATGAATCGTGGAGCAAACTTCAGAGAAGGAACTCGGAGCTTGATGTTCCTGGTAGAGAGCCAGACTTTGTCCCCTGGCTGAAGAGAAGGCGGTTTACGCCTGCGGCGGTCGGCAAAGCCTTTGAATTTTTCAGCAGCTGCCCGGAGGGAATCATGAACGTGACCCCAAACGGAATTGAGAGACTCCTGAACCGAAGCCAAAGCTGGAATGTCAGGAGAACAGATCATGGGAAGAGGAAGTTGAGGGTGTTTTCCATAAACTGTGAAAAAGGGTGTCTTCTGCGAACTGGTATTCACATCATGTTATGGGAGAATTCTGCCCACGGGAGTAGAGAGGACCAATCGTCATGGTGAGAAGACACAAAGGTGCGAAGAAAGACCTCTAACTCCTGATTAACCCTCTCAGTCTGTCCATTGGATTGGGGATGGTAAGAAGAAGAAAAATCCAAGACAATATTGAGGGATTTGCAAAAGGCTCTCCAAAAACGAGACGTGAATTGGACTCCCCTGTCGGAAACAATATGAGAAGGGACCCCATGTAGGCGGAGAATTTCTCGAATGAAAATGGGAACCAAGGCAGGGGCAGAAGGAAGACCAGGAAGAGGAACAAAATGAGCCATCTTGGAGAATCGATCGATTACCACCCAAATGACTGTATTATTCTCAGACAGTGGGAGATCGGTGATAAAATCCATGGCAATATGGGCCCAGGGTTCCTTAGGAATGGGCAAGGGCATGAGGAGACCAGCAGGAGCTTGTGTGGAGGATTTGGACTGAGCACAGACATGACAAGCTTTAACGTAGTCTTTGACGTCTGAGCGGAGATTAGGCCACCAGTAGTGACGACTGATGAGTAGGAAGGATCGGAGGAATCCAGAATGCCCTGCCACCTTGGAATCATGTCCCCAACGAAGGATCTTAGCTCTTAGCTCAGTGGGGACAAAGGTCTTACCAGGCGGAATTTTTGACTTCAGGGTGGTAGAGTGGGCAACAATGCATGAGGTTGGAATGATCGGCTCAGGTTCAGGGGCGGACTCCTCGTCCAAAGTGTCAAATGACCTAGAGAGCGCATCAGCCCGACCGTTGCAGGAACCAGGTTTGTAGGTAATCGTGAAATTAAAACGGGCAAAGAAGAGACTCCACCTGGCCTGTCTAGGATTCAGACGTTTAGCATTCTGTAGATACTGTAAATTCTTGTGATCGGTAAAGATCGTTATGGAGTGAGGGGAACCCTCCAAGAGATGACTTCACTCCTCTAACGCCAATTTAATTGCGAGAAGTTCCCGATCACCGATGGCATAATTCCTCTCTGCCTGAGAATTTTTTTTGGAGAAGAACGCACATGGTTGGCGTCTCTTCTCAAAGATTTGAAGAAGCACAGCTCCCACCCCCATTGAGGAAGCGTCCACTTCAATAAAAAATGCATTCCCAGGATTTGGTCTCCTCAAGAGGGGGCCAGAAACAAAGGCCTGTTTCAGGTTGTGAAATGCAGAGACAGCTTCGGGAGGCCAGTCTCTGGCATTCACACCCTTCTTGGTCAAAGCGATAATAGGCGCGGCAATGGAAGAGTAATTCCTTATGAACTGCCTATAATAATTAGTGAAGCCAAGAAAGCGCTGTGTGGCCTTGAGGCTAGCAGGAAGAGGCCAGTTGGTGATAGCCAAGACCTTCCCAGGGTCCATACGAAGACCCGAACATGAGACGAAGCACCCCAAAAACAGGACCTCAGAACATTCAAAGGAACATTTCTCCAGCTTGGCATAGAGATTGTTCTCTCTAAGACGTTGAAGTACAGTGCGGACATGGTTTCTGTGGACGAGCAGATTTTCAGAAAAGATCAGAATGTCATCCAGATAGATGACAACAAACTGGTACAGCAGATCTCTGAAAATTTCATTGACAAAGTTTTGAAACACGGCTGGAGCATTACACAGACCAAAAGGCATCACCAGATATTCGTAATGCCCGTCTCTAGTGTTGAATGCAGTCTTCCATTCGTCACCCTCCCGTATTCGAATGAGATTGTACGCGCCTCTGAGATCCAACTTGGTGAAAATGGAGGCACCCTTCAACCTATCGAATAGCTCAGATATTAAGGGTAAGGGGTATCGATTTTTAATAGTAACCGCATTTAAACCCCGATAATCGATGCAGGGTCTTAAGGTACCATCCTTTTTGGCAACAAAAAAGAACCCTGCCCCTGCAGGCGATGAGGATTTCCGGATGAAACCTCTCTCCAGATTATCTGCGACATACTCCGACATGGCCTGGGTCTCTGGGATGGACAGAGGGTAGGTACGACCCCTGGGTAGAGTTGCTCCGGGGACAAGATCAATAGCACAGTCAAAAGACCTGTGGGGAGGAAGCACCTCAGCTGATTTCTTACAGAACACATCCCGGTAATCGCTGTATGCAGCAGGAAGATCAGAAGAAACAGAAGTGGCAGCAACCGGAAGACTCTCCTTGGGGGTCACCTTGAGAAGACACGACGAGAAACATGAGGAACCCCAGGCCAGGATCTGCCCAGAGACCCAGTCCACATGTGGAGAGTGGAGCTGTAGCCAAGGGAGGCCCAATACAACTGGGGTAGAGGCCTTGGGTAGAATAAGAAAGGATATCCACTCCTGGTGGAGAATCCCTACCGACATCCTAATGGGTAGCGTCTGGAAGCGAATAGGGCCCCCTGGGAGAACAGTGCCATCAATTGCCGAGACCACCAATGGGGTAGTGAGAGGTGAAAGGGTAAGCTTCATAGAAGAAGCAGTTCTCCAATCCATAAAATTGCCGGCAGCCCCGGAATCCAGGTATGCAAGGGTTGACTGAGGAGAAGTGCCTACATGAAGGAACACCGGCAAGAGCAGGTGAGAAGGTGATGTTTCTGGGTCCAATACTCCACCTTCCAAATGTATTAGACCCGAGCGTTTCCCAGACGAAGCGAGCAGGAGTCACAAAAATGACCCTTGCCCCCACAATAGAGGCACAAGCCCAGAGTTCTGCGCCTAGCACGTTCTTCGGGGGTTAGTCTGGTCCGGCCCAGCTGCATAGGTTCTTCAGCAGGTAGAGGATGCTCCACGGAATGAAGGGAGGGGAGCTCAGACTGGCTAGGACCCAGAGAGTGCTGGCATCTTTTTTCTAAAGAACTCTCTTGAAAACGAATGTCGATCTGGTTGCATAATGAAATTACATCGTCCAGACCGACGGGAATGGCTCTTCCCGCTAATTCGTCTTTCACTCGGTCAGAGAGGCCATGTAAAAAGGTAGCGACCAGGGCCTCATTATTCCAGCTCAATTCAGCTGTGTGGATACGGAACTGAAGAGCATATTGCCCCACTGAACTAGATTCTTGGCGAAGACGTAAGACAGCACTAGCCGCTGAAGAAGCCCGAGCCGGCTCTTCGAAGATATTACGAAAGAGCTTCAAGAAATCGGACAGACTGGAAACCACCGGATCGTTCCTCTCCCACAGGGGGGCAGCCCAGGCCAAAGCTTCACCGGAGAGGAGGGAAATGATATAGGCTACCTTAGCCCGGTCAGACAGGAAGCTTTGAGGCTGAAGCTCAAAATGAATTGTGCATTGGCTGAGAAACCCCCTGCAGGCCTTGGAGTCCCCAGAGAAACGGGACGGAGCTGGCAATCTTAGTGAGTGTGAGGCTGCGACTGGTGCGATAGGTACAGCCGCTGGTTGTACTTGGGGTTGCGGATTCGGGGTTCCCAAGGAGACCTGAAGCTGCTCGAATCGAGAAGCCAGATCCTGGAGGAATCGCATCACCTGAGTCTGATTTGATTCCTGGGCTTCGAGTCTGCGAACTATGCCCTGCAATGGATCATCCGCGGGAAGCGGGATGTCAGCCGGGTTCATGGCTGATCAAACTGTCAGGGTCACCTGTGGCCAGGTGACAGATGCACACCGTAGGGGGACAGGAGTGCACCGCGAGGTAGTGAACCCTATGGCTGGCTTCTGCGGGTAGGAAACTGGGTGGTTGTGGAAAGCGGGACCAGAGGAGCACAACCGGGATCCCAACGGAAGCTAGAGCCAAGATTCCCCAGGGCGCGGAGTCTAAGACCCAGCTGGTCTTCTCCAGGGCCTCTAGTGGGGAGGATGTTGTGCTGCAGGCTGGGACCAGGTCGCGGCCCCTGGAGTTTCCTAGCTCACGCCCCGTAGGATAAGGGGAAAAGAGGGGAAGCAGCAGCACAGGATAAGAGAGAACCGAATAACAAGCCGAAGGTCAGGGGCCACAAGCAGACAAGGATAACGAAAGAACGAGCCGAAGGTCAAGGGTCACGAGCAGACAGGGATAGTCGGGGACAAGCCAATAACGTAACAGAGAGACAGACGTAGCACACGGCAGGCAGGAACCCAAACACACAATGCCTAACAAACACGTTGATCAGCAAGGCAGGCTTGCAGTGCACAGGTTAATATAGTGTTCTGTGATAGGGCCTGGGGTGGAGTCAGGCTGGGAGGAGATTATAAAGGAAGCCAGGTGAAGGAGGTCTGGTCTCTAGATGAACACATGAGGAGGAAGGTAAGATGGCAGACAGACATTAATGCATATCCATGACACAAGGCATGTACCACGTCCAAGTTATGGAGCGCAGTCTCCCTGGGATGCGACGGTCGAGGACACAAAGACGGCAGCACAATGTCCTCATTCAGGTAAAAAGCCGAAACCACCTTCGGAAGGAAGGAAGGCTGCGGGCGTAGCACCGCTTTATCCTTTGGAGGACCAAGTATGGTGACTTGCAAACAAGGCCGCCAATTCAGAAACCCTTCTGACCGATGTAATGGCCACTAGAAAAGCCACCTTCTGAGACAGAGTCAAGAGAGGAATCTCTCTAATGTTCTCAAAGGGAGGTTCCTGAAGAACCGAGAGCACCAGATTTAAATCCCATGGAGGAAGAGGTGGTCTAAATGGGGGAGCCACATGTTGAACCCCTTGCACAAAAGTACCTACCAGGGAATGGGTCGCCAAAGGCCATTGAAAGAAAACAGCTAAGGCTGAAATCGGACCCTTAATGGTGCTCAAGGCAAGTTTCAGACCCACTCCACGCTGTAAAAACAGCAGGACCCTGGAAACCGAATACGTCCATTGACGCCACTCCATCTCTTCACACATAGAGATATAGGCCTTCCAAATATGATGGTAGATCTTCCTGGAAGAAGATTTCCGTGCCCTCAGTATGGTTAAAATTACCGAATCTGAAAGACCTCGGTCCCTTAGTACCTGGCTTTCAATAGCCATGCCGTTAAAGCCAGCGACTGTAAAGCAGGATGAAGTATGGGACCTTGAGACAGAAGGTCCTCCCGCATTGGCAGTCGCCAGGGTGCATCTGCCACCAGGCGCACGAGGTCGGCGTACCAAGGACGCCGGGGCCAATTTGAAGTGATTAGAATCACCGGGATCCCCTCGGTTTCCACTCTGCGGTGCAGATGAGGAAGCAACTTTAGGGGGGATAGGCATAAATTAGCCGATACTGACCCCACGGGGTCACCAACGCGTCTGCCCAGGGATTTCTGGACCTGGCCACAAATGTCGACACCTTGCGATTGAGTTGAGAGGCCAGGAGGTCCACGTCCGGCGTGCCTCACTTCCGGCAAAGGAGCTGAAACACCTCTGGATGTAATGACCATTCCTCCTGGTCTAGCATCTGGCGACTCAGATAGTCCGCCTGCCAGTTTTCTATGCCCAGAATGTAGACGGCCAACAGAGCCGGCACGCTTATTTCCACCCACTGTAGGATGTGAGCGACCTCGGACGCTGCAGCCAAGCTCCTTGTTCCCCCCTGATGGTTGACATAAGCCACTGCCGTGGCGTTGTCAGACTGGATCCTGACTGGACGCCCTTGTAGTCTCTGTGCCCACATGCAGAGACACAACCTGATCACCCGGAATTCCAGGACATTGATCGGCAGACGGGATTCGTCCGACTGGACTCCCTAGACTCCCAACCCCAACCTGTGAGGCTGGCGTCCGTCGTAATCACAGTCCAATGGAAGGGAAGGAACGACTTCCCGGACTGAAGAGACGGGTTATCTCAGCCACCAACTCAGAGAAGCCCTGACCAGGTGACTTACCTGAATCTGACGATCTAGAGACAATGGAGATTTGTTCCATTTGGACAGGATCTCCTTCTGCAAGACTCGAGTGTGGAATTGGGCATACGGTACCATGAGACCCAGAACTCGCATGCAAAAATGGAGAGACGACCATTTGCGGGATGTCAACAACCTCACCGCAGACTGGAGAGTCTGCAACTTCTCCAAAGGAAGGGTGACTCTCGCCTCCTTGGAGTCCAGAATTAAACCTAGGTACTCCAGACGCAGCGTCGGTGTCAGGACCGACTTCTGAATGTTTAACACCCAACCGAATTCTCAGAGGGTCTGAATGGCTATAGACACATCTTCCTCTAACTCTGAGCCAGAAGCTGCTCTCAGAAGAAGATCGTCTAAGAAGCCCACGATAGCAATGCCTCGCTGTCGCAGCAAAGCTAGAATCGGGGCGAGCACCTTGGTGAAAACTTTCGGTGCTGACGCTAGGCCAAAGGAAAGAGCCACAAACTGATAGTGGTGTTCGCCGATTGCAAAGCGCAGAAACCTCTGGTGTCCTGCGCAGATGAGGACATCCTTTATGTCCAAGGATGCTAGAAAGTCCCCCGGATGTGTGAGGGAAAGAATCTGTTTTGTGGACAAGAAAGGAACTCTATCTTGTACCCCGAGGTGACCACCTCGCAGACCCACTGGTCGGAGAGCAGGGAGGTCCACCGAGCTGCAAACCTGCGAAGCCGTCCCCCCACCCTGGAGGCGGGCAGGGGCAAAACTTCATGCGGTAGCAGGCTTGTTTGCTGGCTTGTTGGGCTTGCGCACCCAGGGACGCTTCTGTCCCCCAGCTGGACCTTTGTCCGCCTAGGAGGGTCATCTGGCAGGTCCTGACTACCAACTGGTCGGCCAGTCTGTCACACTCCGGAGGGAGCTGGTGTTCCTCCACGGTCTGGCGCAAAATTGCCCAGTTAGTGAGTGTCTGAGACACCAAGGTTGCAGCCAAAATAGGCTGCAACCTTGAACATGGACCTGCTAGGTGAACATGGACATGCTCAGCGCCTCGGACCTCTTATCAGTATGGTCCTTAAATGCATGGGTCCCCTCTACAGGGAGTGTGGTTACTTTATTTAACCGAACAACCGGAGGAGAAGCCCATTTTTTCAAAAGGCTCTCCTCAAAAGTATACCTGACTGCCAGGCGCTGAGGGACCACAAAGGTCCTCTGCGGCTTTTCCCATTCCTTATATATGAATTTATCAAAGAAGGACACATAGGGGAACACCTTTACAGAACGGGGCGATTTGTTCGACCCAAAAGAGACTGACCCCTCCGTGGAAGCCTCATCTGCGTCCAGCTTAAGGGAGTCCCTTACAGCATTGATAAGGTCACTAACAAGTGCCCTGTCTTGCACTGACCCGGACGAGGGGTCTTCCTCACAAAGAAGGCCCTGGTCCGCATCTTCTGACAACCCAGAACCAGGTTCCTGTGCCGCAGCCAGGCCCGGGTCTGAGTCAGAACCTTCCCCTGGCTATGGCGGGGGAAGGGGCGCTTTTTACCCCCCTTGCGCTCACACGCCGCTTACACCCTGGCAACAAATGATTTCAGGACTACCGACAAAGCATCCATGGTAACTGCAGGTGCAGGGGCACCGGCTGCTGCCTCTGGCAAGTTTGGGGAAGAAGGGCCAGACACTGACTCCATGACACCATTGACAGCTCTCAGGGACTCAGTCAGAAATAAACTGAAAAAAAATAACGTTCACCCTTCTTGCTGTACTGACCGGGGGGGGGGGGTTTACCCACGGGACTCACCACCCAGCAGGAGACCGCTCAGCGCCACTGCCCGCCTTCCGTCGCCACAGCGTGTGTGGACTGAGGGAGAAACGTGCTCTTACCTCCAGTGACATCCTTAATAATGTCATCCAGCAAGGCACCAAAAAGCCTCCCACCTTTGAAGGGGAAGCCTGCCAAGGCCTTCTTGGAAGCCTGGTCAGCGGACCAGCATTTTAGCCAAATTAGGCGGCACATTACCACCGCAGATACAGAGGCCCTGGATATTAAGGGGGCCGTATCCAGAGTGGCATCACAGACATACACAAGGCCCTGCTGAGGAAAAAGACTGAGGAGAATTGCTCTGCGCCGTTCAGGAAGCCAGCACTAGAGGCCAAACCCACACCAAAATGTCTGCCAGACGCCTCAGAGGAAAAAAGGGCGCGACAAGAAAATGGCCGCCCGCAATAACAACCTGCGCCATGGCGCGGCCACGGCAATATGGCCGCCAATGGAAAAAAAATAATAGAAACCAGCAGGCATACAAAAAAATGGCGTCAGCGCCACAAAAATGGCGCCAATGTGGACGAGAAAGCCTAGCAGGGACTTCCCCCAGAGCAGAGCACCCCCCCACAGAGAAACAGGCCCCGACACCCCACGGTCCCCCCACTGAGATCCGGAGTCCCCCCACAGGTACGCCCCGGTCGCAGTGAGCCCTAGGGCAGAAGGAGATAGTGATAGAGAGCAGGGAAAGGGAGGATAGGAGAACCCCGCAATCCCTAGGACGCCCAGCTGTTTCCACCTGCTGAGGCAGGAGGAAAAAGTACTTACCCGTCCATGCGAGGGCCCACTGGTGCGTCCTGGACAGACCTACAACCGTGTGGGAGTAGCTGTCGGCCCGGTCCACTGTGAGTGAGACAGCAAGCAGCCCAGTCATATGCGGACCCCAGAGCATGTGCTCACCAGCCACCCCTGGAGCCATGGGGTATGTCGTGGCAGAACCAGCGCGAAGCTAAGGACTGGCACGCTCGATGGCCGGAACTGAGAAGACTACAAGGATCTATATATCTAGCCTGTCGCCCAGCCGCCAGTTGAGAGAAGATTCCAAAAAAATAAAAAATTAAATAAAAAATTCTTCAGGACTCTGGGCCCAAGGGGAGCCACGTACTTCTCCTCTGCTAGGCAGAAAAAAACTGAGGCTGCTAACTGCAGGTAGGAGGGTTATGTACGAAGGGATCGCCCCCTGGGCGGGGCTGTTCAACTCTGGTTAATGTAACATGTGTTTTTAATTATCTAACATGTTCTGCTTAGTCCTCTCCTATGAACAGGAACATAACCCACTTTGTCAAGATTTAAGGAGCTGTGTCCGTCCATGGATGAAAAGAGAAATGTGTTTTTGGGGCATAATTTTAAGTATGCCTATCTTGAGTATTCAAAATATTTTAATTATAGACAACATGGAAAAAAAAATAAAAAAATTAATAAGTTTTCAATTTCTATTCCACATTTTCCAAAAAGTTATGGCAAATAAAAAAAAAATTGTTTAAAAAAACTCAATCTACAAAATACGTTGGGGTGTTTAATTTCCAAAATGTGCCCATTTTGTAGGTGTTTACAATTTCTTGGTGCTCCAGGGCCACCACAAATGTGATAGGTAGTCAGTAAATTAGATGCATACTATATGCTTCTAGAAAGCTTGAAGAGGCTCCTTGAATTTTGGGCTTCTCCATGGGCTTGGCTGAAAAATAGTCACACACGTGGTATCCCCATACTTGCGGAGTATCAGAATGTGGTTTTAGGTGTAACTGTAAGTATGCCTATGCTGTGTATGCCTTGGTAAAATGACAACATTAAACAAAATGTATATAATCACAAAAACTCATTGCTAAAAGAGATAACAGTCCACGTCAACTCTTCTCTACCTCTAACACTCTACTTTGTCCTCCACTGCCTCCGCCCTCTAATTCACTCACTGCCCAGGAGATCATCAATCACTTCAAAAATAAGATTGATACAATTCATGAGGAGATCTCCAACACGCAGAAACCTCCTCCACGCAACACCCCTTTGTCCACAGATACAATCATTACATCCCTCATTCAACCCTGCTAGTATTAATGAGGTTTCTAAATTTTATCAAACACTCATCTAACCATCTGTCCCCTGGATCCTGCTCCCTTGCAAATGCTACGCTCACCCTCTGACACAATTCTACACTCTCTAACTAATTTTCAACCTCTCCCTCTCTTGCGGCATCTTCCCAAACTCTCTAAAACATGCGCTAGTCACCCCCATACTTAAAAAGCCCTTACTGAACCCCACCAATCTTAACAACCTACGTCCCATTACCTTACTCGCCTTCTCCTACAAACTTCTTGAAAGACTGGTCTACAACCGACTGAGCGATCTGACCATGAACAAACTTCTTGATCCCCTTCAGTCCTTGATTTTGCCCTCAACACTGCACGGAAACTGCGCTCCTTAAACTCTCAAATTACTTACTAACGGCTTAAACCAACAGACAGTATTCTTTACTACTTCTCCTGGACCTCTCTGCTGCCTTTGACATAGTGGACCACCCCCTCCTCCTCAAACTCCACTCTTTGGTCTCCTTGAGTGTACTCTTCGCTGGTTCTCATCCTACCTATCCCACCGCTCCTCCGGGGTCTGCTATACCCCTCTGCCAATCAGCCATAGAATTAAATTCAAGATACTAACTATAACTTACAAAGCCATCCACAACCTGGCCCCCAGCTACATCACTTACCTAGTCTCAAAATACCAACCTAATCGTTCTCTTCGCTCCTCCCAAGACCTCCTGCTCTCAAACTCCATTGTCACTTCCCATGCTAGCCTTCAGGACTTCTCGAGAGCCTCTCCCATCCTCTAGAATGCTCTACCCCAATCTGTCTGACTTTCTCCTACTTTGTCCACTTTCAGACAATCCCTAAAAACTCATCTCTTCAGAGAAGCCTACCTGGCCCCCACCTAACAACTGTACATTTATTTTCTCCATCAGCACATCCCCCACAGTTATTATCTCTTGTATCTCTTAACCTTCCCTCTTAGATTGAAAGCTCTAAGGAGCAGGGCCCTCTGATTTCTACTGTATTAAAGTGTATTGTATTTGTACTGTCTACCCTCAAGTTGTAAAGCGCTGCATAAACTGTTGGCGCTAGATAAATTCTGTATAATAATAATTAAACAATGCACAAATGTAAAATTTCACTGTAGCTTTCAATTAAAACAATAAACCACAACAAAAAAAAACATACATTTGAGGTGTAATGATAACAAATTATGTTTTTTTTTTTAATTCACATTTATTTGTTATCATTGCACCTCATTTATAGCATTTGATTTTTTTTTTTAAATGTAAAAATATTTACTGTCATAATTTTCCAAAATATTTACTTTCATAATTTTCCAAAGAATTTGGGCCAAAAAAAGTACAACTTTAAAAAACTTAACATGTCTTATTAAAACCTTGGACAAGAAGGCATCATTTTTTTTTTTTATACTGTCCTGGCATGTTAGAGCCTCAATAAATTAAATCGGCAGTCAGTACATCAGGATTGATCAAGTTTCAAAACTATATACCATAGTTTGTAGACTTCATTTATACGGCAAAAAAATGGTGATTAAATATATAAAAAAAGCTCGGTCTCAAAAAATGATACAAAATAAATCTGGCTACAGTGTTGCATGATTGAGTAATTGTCATTCAAAGTGTGACAGCACTGAAAACTGAAAAATAGCCTGAGGGTAAAACTGTCCAGTCTTCAAGTGGTTAAAAAGATGTCCAGCAAGTGGATGTGATGTGCCTGCTTTGACAGGTGACATTATGCAGGTGACATAAAGAAGTAGCCTGTTATATAGTGTTAGGAGTCTCATGGAAAAAAAAAAAAAGTTTTGAAGTTCTAAGCTAAACTAAAATAAAAATAAAACTAGAGCATGCACATAACATCATGTTAGTATGATGCAAATTCTGCAAAAAACGTTTTATTTTACCATACTGAAAGCTAACCTTATCTTCATTGAAAGAAAATAAAATAAAAATAACTTTGCGATTTACATTGGAAAACGTCTAAAGCCAAAGCAACCTGCATGTAGCAGTAAGTATTACGCCGCATCTTCAGTTGTAAACAGCTTGTATTTTTTGCCATTAGACACAATCTTTTGATTTTGTGCACAGAGACTAGGAGTTTTCATGGGAACATTCATGCATTGCTGGCTCTAATAAGTATCCATTCCAGGGGCTGATACCAAGAAGTTAATAAGCCTAAACTGCTTTCATACTGTATGGGGCACCTAAGGAGGTTATCTGTTCCTATTGTCATAGCTCACTCTTTTAACTTGCCTGAAGACATTTTTGGAAGTTTCTTGCAGTGACATTCACTAGACTTCTAAGTGTTTGAGTGGGTGTCTTGAAACCCAATTCTCTTCTTTCATTTCACAGTCAGCCAGGTTTAACGGTAGCTAATAAGAGGGTGAAATCCTGCAAGACATTAAATGCCAGCGAGGTCACATTCTACAGTACAACGGAGTCACTGGGCCTCAGATAATCTCTCTAGATTTAATGTACTTGTTACGGATTTTGTACTTTTTCCCATGATATCTGTTCCCAACAACGACTTGAATGCAGGACCTACATTATGAAGTAAGCCAATGCTTAACCTAACTACTTTTTATGTGGCTTGTTCACAAACCGTGACATTGTGTTACTGCTAAATAAAACATTTCCCTTCTTTTCCCAAAATATTTGTAGGCTTTTTCCATTGCACTAAAAGTAACACATCACAGATCTGTTATTGTGTCATAGAATTACAGTGTGGATATGAAACAATTATGCATGAAGCCTTTTAGAGAAGTTTTCAGGAACATCCCTTTACTTGGGGAAAAAAGGCATAAAGTAGCCTGCACTAAAACAATTAAAACAAGGAAAAAAATAATAATAGACTGACTCATTTAGTACTATTGGGGTCCATGCACACTGGGCTTAAAAAAACAATGCAGGAGTTTTGCCTATAGAAGCAGCTCAATGATTTCTATGTGTCCTTCTGGTTAGGGTTTTTCAGAGTTTTCTATCAGAAAAAAAAGCTACAAACTCCTAAATGCCTGGACAACAAAGTTCTATATGAGTGTTTTTTTATCACAAAAGAACTGGCATTTTCTTAAGCCCAGCGTGCACGCACCCTTAGGCTAGGTTCACATCTATGCAGGTTGCAGTTGATGAGTTTTTGACGCGTTTTCCTTTTTTTGGCTAATAGGATTGCGACTTTGGTGTGACTTTAAACTTTAGCAAGTAGCATCAAAGTAGTGCAGGAACCTTTATGTGTTCAAAGTCTCTAGTTAGGATTAAGGGCTAGGGTTAGAGGTATTCATTAGGGTTAGCATTCTAACCTTAAGGCTGGGTTAACACTATTGCGAATTGGATGCGGGTTTCGCGGCATCCAATTTGCATGTCAGGAGATTGTGACCGACTCTATGTGGAACCAGTTTACACATCTCTGAAGTGGCTTTGGTGCAAATTGCACAGGAGTCCTGCATCTTCTGGTCTGTTTCTGGTATGAATTCAGCCAAAAAGTTGGAATGAAATCGGACCTGAACCCGTGAACAGGGACACACTGGACCTCTGCTGTGAGTCGCTCCGTACTTCAGTGTGAACCCAGTCTAAAGAATAAGTTCACTAGGAGAAAAAAATAAAAAGCACATTTATTTTTTATTATTTTTGGAGCCTGTAAAGCATCTCCTGCAGACCTGTCAGTGTATCTGTGTGCCTGTACATTCAGGCAGATGCACTGACAGTTAGAATCATTGAACTACCACGCTGTGGTAGCTCATTGAGAACTACAAGCCGACATCCACAAAGGCACTTTGTGAATAAATTACGCGGCCGCGTGGGCAGAGTCCTGCACAGCCGTTCTGATTTGGAAAAACTGACAACTAGTACAGGGAACTTTTTCCTCCCGTACTGCTGTCACAAAGAGGGGGGGGGGGAGAGGATTGGGCAGCGGCTGCAGCATTGGGAACATGTTACATGTGCCACCCTAAAAATGGGTAGCATATAGCATGTTCCCAAAGGTGAATTTATACTTTAACATTTACCACTAGCCCTAACAATTGCCGTTAACCCTAACCCTTACATGCGGCTTTGGACACGTTTTCTGCACTACTTTGATGCGACTTGAGTGTCATTATCAAAGTTGCACTTCATGAAAATAACTTTCCTAAAACGCATCAAAAAATGCAACACTTGTATTTTTGGCCCATTGAAGTTTATTACACTTAAAACAAACTCTGCTGCGGGAAAAAAAGGCTTTGACCCTTTCCAAAAAATGCACTGGCTCAAAACACACAGATATGAACTAGATACATAAGAAATCAAGTTAAAAATGGATAGTAGTGTGTTTCTGCAAAACTCACTAAAAAATGCATGGGTGTGAACCAAGGATTAGGGAATAGTATTTTTTTCTTTTTTTTTCTTTAACTATTTAAAGGACCGAGCCTCTTTTTGAGATTTGTTGTTTACAAGTTAAAAACATTTTTTTTTGTTAGAAAATTACGTAGAACCTCCAAACATCATACATTTTTTCTCTAACACCCTAGAGATTAAAATGGTGGTCGTTGCAATACTGTCACACCGTATTTGCGCAGCGGTCTTACAAGCGCACTTTTTTGGGAAAAAATACACTTTAATTAAAAAATAAGACAACAGTAAAATTAACCCAATTTTTTTTTACATTGTGAAAGATAATGTTACACCGAGTAAATTGATACCCAACATGTCACGCTTCAAAATTGTACCTGCTCGTGGAATGGCGACAAACTTTTACCCTTAAAAAACTCCATAGGCAGCGTTTAAAAAATTCTACAGGTTGTATGTTTTGAGTTACAGAGGAGGTCTAGGGCTAGAATTATTGCTCTTGCTCCAACGATCGTGGCAATACCGCCATGTGTGTGGTTTGAACACCGTTTTCATATGTGGGCGCTGCTCACGTATGCAGACAAGCTCTGCAGCTTTCAGCCCGTACCTCTGTACGGGCTGTCGGTTTGAATACTACAGGGCTTGTAAATGAAGTACGAGTGCATTCGTCAGCGCCCTTGCAGTTTATTGAAAACTACAACCCATCAGCCCAGTTGGTAGATGGGACTTGTAGTTATCTCCATTCACAGTTGTGCTGTTTTTAAAATGTGACAGCTGATGCTATAACCTAAATATGGATGTAATGTGTACCATGCTCCAGAAGATAAACCGATCCTTTAAATAATCTACTTTTCAACATACCATTAGCATAAGCAGTAACAGTACTTTATAATTACTAAAAGCTTGCTATGGCTAAAAAACAAAAAGTATTCACTGTACATTAACCTGGTAATGCGGTCTCTGGTAATATGGCCACACTGTTCCTGCCAATTTGTCTGGAAGCATGGCACCTTTCTAAAACCATTAACATTATGTTGGGTTGGGTCTTGTAAGATGGAACTACGGCTTCTTTAACGTGTCAGCATTGTTATTTATTCTACATGATTCTGGGTCTAAGGTTTACTGAAATAAACTGAAATAGCAATAGGTTTACCAGCATTACAAAATTCTAGCAGTATTACAGTATACTGGAGTCCCAGTTTGAAATTTTTCTGCCCTCAATTTGTCCAAAACTCTAAGTGCAAGCAGGCCTTTGGTGTGCATTGTGAAGTACACTCTTACAGCTTCGGCCTGCACAGAGATTTTCCAGTTTGCTCGGTAAACTCAAAGCACAAGCAGACTGAGTGCAGCCATCACTGGGACTGGTCAACTGAGCAGTTACACACACACACACACACACACACACACACACACACACACACACACACACACACACACACGGTGTAGCCACCATGTGTCTTAAAAGAAACATGCATTATTAGCATCATTTGCTGCTGCAAACCTGAACTTTAAAAATGACTGTCACTTGCTGTCATGCCCAGACTGGAATGTTAAAGATTTTACATTATGATAGATTCTTCAAAGAGATAAGGAGTTTCTTTATTTCCATATTGAGCATTTTAAGAGATTTAGCTTAAAGATTTTTAACCACCTCAGCATTGGGCACTTTCTACCCCCTTCTTGCCCAGGCCATTTCAGCTTTCAACACTGTCACATTTTGCATGCCAATTACTCAGTCATGCAACACTGTACAGAAATAAAATGTTTAATCATTTTCGTTAGACAGATAGAGTTTTCATTTCGTGGCATTTAGTCATCACTTAGTTTTTAATTTTTTTGCAATATAAACAAAAAAATGCAAATAAGTAATCTTTCTTCATAGATTTAGACCAACACATATTCTGCTACATTTTCTTTGGTAAAAATAACCCAAATCAGTGCATATTATTTAGTTTGTGTGAAAGGTATAAAGTCTAACTATAATATATTGAAAATTGATCAATCGTGATGTACTGATGGCCTATTTCATTTCTTGAGGCCCTAGAATGCCAAGACCGTACAAATACCGGCAGATTTCCATTTTTGGAAAGTACAGTCCAAGGTATTACAAAGAGGCATGGTGATTTATTTATTTATTTACCCTTATAATTTGTTGTTACAATTTTTTGGGGAAAATTAAATGAAATAAAATGTGTTTTTTTCCACAAAGTTTTTTTACATACTGTCACCAGAGCAGTACAGCATCAACATATGACTGAAGTGGTGGTAATCGGGGGCATGGACTGGTGACAGTATGGGTAAAAGTAATGTAATCACTTCCAAAAAAAAAATATTTTCTTAATTATTTTTTTTCACAGTACTGCTCTGGGAAGGTGGTCAGGATGATCTTAAAAGGGGTTGTAAAGATTCGTTTTTTATTTTCTAAATAGGTTCCTTTAAGCTAGTGCATTGTTGATTTACTTACCTTTTCCTTCTATTTCCCTTCTAAATGTTTTTATTCTTTGTTTTCTTTGTCTGAATTTCTCACTTCC
The DNA here is from genome assembly GCA_029206835.1 of Rana muscosa. Lineage (NCBI taxonomy): Eukaryota > Metazoa > Chordata > Amphibia > Anura > Ranidae > Rana > Rana muscosa. The sequence continues at coordinate 1,077,362,072 of CM055122.1, forward strand.
TGTTCCTCCTCAGTAAGCTGTTCAGTAAGCTGTTCTGGCTGACTAAACACAGCTCGGATGATGGTGTGAAGTTTAGTGAGGAAAAACAGGAAGTGAGAAATTCAGACAAAGAAAAAAAACATTTAGAAGGTAAATAGAAGGAAAAGGTGAGTGAACCAACAATGCACTAGCTTAAAGGAACCTATGTGGAAAATAAAAAACAAACCTTTACAACCCCTTTAAGGAAAGGCAAATTTTAATCTGGCAATCTTTTGAATTTCGAGGAAATTAGGGCGTCATTGTGTTTAGCGCCACATGCCCATTCTCCCAACAGAGCTTGGAGTTTGTCAGACCTCACTATCATCACATGCAAAATGAGCTTTCCTGCTCAACAGTGCATCTAAAAATCATAATTTGTCTTAGTAACTATTTTAAAACCATGATCATTACCTATAGTTTAATCAAAATCTGGCCAAAAGTCTGAGGTGGTACACATGCATTTTTATCTCAACACAATTACTCTGCATAAGCCTCATTTTATATTACCTATAGAGCTAGACATTTGTGAGACAGACAGGCCCTAAACTTAGACCAGCGGAGCGATATTAATTTCAAAACAGTATTGATTTTTTATGTTAGTCATTTGCACTAGAAGAAAAAATGAAAATGAAAAATGAAGAATATTGAAATCCTATATGCTTTTGAGAAAGAAAATACATAATCCACAAAGGAGTGACCTGATACATTAAATACAACGTTTTTGGGCTTCTATCTAAATGAGGAACGTTTCAAAAATGACTGTGAAACAAAGTTGTAGACCAATAAACCTAAGGGATATCATTTAGTGGTTCATTTTTATTCATGTAACTTATGTTTTCAGAAACAGGCTCTTTAAGGCTAGAAGCTCCTGTGACATATGACAAACTAGGCTTTAAAAGAAACCTGCATGACCAGTTATTCTAAGGTAATATGTGACTAACTGTTCCCATCTGTCTATAACTAGCTGGAAGGCAGGATTGTATGTCTTATTTTAAAAAGCTAGTGTGCAGAAAAATAAGCATGGGATTAGCAGATGGGTGCACACAGCGTTTAGACACTATTTTAGGATAGCCACTAATTAATTCAAGCAGACCACATCTTCAGCCTTTATCTTCACCCTGACATCTGGAGCGGTAGTTTCAACTTTCTTATTATGACTACAAATACATGTATTTTTCTTATATGGATCATCATTCTTTTTTCATAAACACAGACTAGAACTAACAAAGTGTCAGGGTGTTTGCAGCATACAAAACGCTGCTTACGAAAACAACTATGCTAAAATGAAGACAAATGTATAATTAAGTAATGAGGAAACATTATCTTCCACAAACACAAGATGTTCAAACAAGAATATATATCAGAGCATTGAGGTAGCAAGTATAAAAGAAAGTGCTTGTTTAGTACTTTAGAACCACTAGTATAGCCTGGTTCTGTAAAGAAAGGATATCATACCTGGGCAACTTGTATTGCACTTCATATAGCATGTAAACAAAAATTTTTGTTTTGCAACATTTTTTTTCTGCAGACCAGGTTTTAACAAAGAATCTCAAAGGCCTCTTTCACATAGGGTGGCTTTTCTGCCGCTGTTAAAAGCATGTTTTGTTATTTTGAAATTCCATGACTCCAGGCATAGCCATCACTTGCAGTTGTACTTTGCGATTAGCAGCGGCAACGTGCGTTTACATGCAGCTGCGTTTAGCTGCGGTGGAACATTCTTGCCATTTCTGTTGTGCTTCCTGTTGTTTTTCTTTCCTTGTTGCTGCTGCTAACCGCAGGTAAACTAGTACACTGCAATTATCTGTAGTTATGTACAGATAGCTGTGCTAAATCGATCCTGGACGCAGTCAAATGTAATTTTTCTAACCACACAAAACCTCATGTAATGAAACCTTCGCTAAACGCAGTGTGTGACTGGGGTCATAGGAAAGCATTGTCTGCGTTTAGCTGCCGTAGATAACTTCATCTATTCGAAGCTAAAAAATGAATTATATGCGCCCGTGTGAAAGAGGCCTTAAAATGAAAAAAAGTTAAAACCGCTAAAACAGGGGGATCTTCATAGCAGGGTCACCAGATATTTGAATAAAAGTTACAGATTTCTAAATATTAAAGATACATTTTTAAAATATGGTAACATGTTAAAGCTTATATGAGATTTTAGTGACTGGGATTACATTAAGTGGTGCAGCATTAGACCCTGTTAAATGGCAATCAATATCAATCAGCTGCAACAGTCTGTAGTTTTCAGTGTCAGCAGACTGATATATTTGGCCTTAAAAATAGTAAACAAACGGAGGTAGCTACTTTGAATACATGGAAATCGCTGATCAACTCAACGGTGCCACTGTACAAAGCGGCCTATCTCGCCAGATGCTGCCCAGCTAAAGCCGGCCATACACGGTTTGAATTTCAAAAGAATTTTCTTTTGAAAATCGTATCAAAGAATTTTCGTATGAATTTCGCACCGTTAGTGGGCTGCAGCAACAGCTGATTTTCATGCGGCAATCAAATTTGAGGAATCGGACATGTTGGAAATTTTTTGAAAAACAAATGATTTTCTAATCAATGATGGGAGAATCGTGCGAGAAATGTAATAGAAAAAAAAATGCGCATGTGCAAGAAAAGAATATTCCCGGAGAGAAAAGAATATTCCCGGAGAGAAAAGAATATTCCTGGCCGAATTTCGAAAATCAATGGTGGCATCATCAGATCACAAAATAAACAAATTTTCGGATTTTGAAAAGAAAATTAGTTCGAAATTCGACCGTGTATGGCCTGCTTAAGTTTGACAAAATGTGGCACATATGGTTAGAATCATTAAGCACAAACGCAACACAATAGGCTCTGGATCCCCCTGAATGTTTACTTCAGCTAAAAGTCTTGTAGCGGTGAAGACCTAATTTTGCTACTATCTGAAGGTTCTCCTAGAAGCATTATCCTCAACCTCAGCATCTCTTCTGAAGTGGTCACCTGAAGTACAGGATCCATTATCCTTCCCCTTACCTCTCTATTTTGACGACACAAGCAGTTTAAGTTGGAGTGGTTTCTATAGAATAGTTTAAATCTATAGAATTGTTATAATGTTTGTTATCTCAGCTGGGGTATGCCCAGAGGTTGTATTATGTAACCCTTTTTCACACGGAAACTCAATAAAAAGTATTAAAAAAAGTAATAGTGCAGCACTACTAAAGCAAAGTCTGCATGTCTAATGATCAAAAAGAATAACACCAATGTACACACACATATATATATCGTATATACTTGAGTATAAGCCGAGTTTTTCAGCACATTTTTTTGTGCTGAAAATGCCCCCCCCCCCCCGGCTTATACTCGAGTCACCTTTTTGCGCCTGATCTCCCAAACTTTGGGGACCCAGTACCGGCCGGCTGTAAGTCCCCTGGACCCCGAACTTGGCACAGATGTAGCCCCACTCTTCCTCTACTAGTGTACAAAGGTTGTTGTCCGGGGAATCTATGGCCGGGGAGCACCGATTTTTCAAAACTGGGCACCCCTTCCATAGACTCCCATGTTAAACCGTAATTTCTCTGGTGACTTTAGGGACCCAGTACTTGGCACACATGTAGCCCCATTCCTCCTCTACAAGTTTTTTGTCTGGGGAACCTATGGTCAGGGAGCACTGATTTTTCAAAGCCGGGCACCCCTTCTATAGACTCCCATGTTAAACGTCAGTCTAGTCATGGGCACAGTGAGGCATGGGCACAGTGAGGCATGGACACAGCGAGGCAAAGTGAGGCATGCAGATGGACACCCTAGGCTTATACTCAAGTCAATAAGTTTTCCCATTTTTTGTGGTAAAATTAGGTGCCTCGGCTTATATTCGGGTCGGCTTATACTCGAGTATATACGGTATATATATATATATATATATACACACACACACACACACTGCTCAAAAAAAAATTAAAGGAACACTTTGAAAACGCATCAGATCTGATATGGACTGGGTAATGTGTTAGGAATGAAAGGATGGCACATCATTTGATGGAAATGAAAATGATCCACCTACAGAGGGCTGAATTTAAAGACACCCCAAAAATCAAAGTGAAAAAATTATGCAGAAAGCCAATCCATTTTGCTGAAATTTCATTGCAACAACTCAAAGTGGTCCTCAGCAGTTTGTATGGCCCCCAAGTGCTTGTATGCATGCCTGACAACATCAGGGCATGCTCCTAATGAGACGACGGATGGTGTCCTGGGGTATTTCCTCCCAGGTCTGGACCAGAGCATCACGGAGCTCCTGAACAGACTAAGGTGCAACCCGGCGGCACCGGATGGACCGAAACATAATGTCCCAGAGGTGTTCTTTTGGATTTAGGTCAGGTGAGCGTGGGGGCCATTCAATGGTATCAATTTCTTCATCCTCCAGGAACTGGCTGCATGCTCTCGCCACATGAGGCCAGGCATTGTCGTGCACCAGGAGGAACCCAGGACCCACTGCACCAGTGTAGGGTCTGGCAATGGGTCCAAGGATTTCATACCGATACCTAATGGCAGTCAGGGTGCCATTGTGTAGCCTGTAGAGGTCTGTGCGTCCCTCCATGGATATGCCTCCCCAGACCATCACTGACCCACCACCAAACCGGTCATGCTGAACTATGTTACAGACAGCATAAAGTTCTCAGCGGCTTCTCCAGACCCTTTCATGTCTGTCACATGTGCTCAGGGTGAACCTGCTCTTATCTGTGAAAAGCATGGGGCACCAGTGGCGGACCTGCCAATTCTGGTGTTCAATGGAAAAAGCCAATCGAGCTCCACAGTGTCTGGCAGTGAGCACAGAGCACACTAGAGGACGTCGGGCCCTCAGGCCACCCCCATGAAGTCTGTTTCTGATTGTTTGGTCAGAGACATTCACACCAGTGGCCTGCTGGGGGTAATTTTTTAAGGCTCTGGCAGTGCTCATCCTGTTCCTCCTTGCACAAAGGAGCAGATACTGGTCCTGCTGATGGGTTAAGGACCTTCTACGGCTCTGTCCAGCTCTCCTAGAGTAACTGCCTGTCTCCTCGAATCTCCTCCATGCTCTTGAGACTGTGCTGACACGGCAAACCTTCTGGCAATGACACGTATTGATGTGCCATCCTGGAGGAGTTGGACTGCCTGTGCAACCTTTATAGGGTCCAAGTATCGCCTCATGCTACCAGTAGTGACACTGACCCTAGCCAAATGCAAAACTAGTGAAAAACAGTCAGAAAAGATGAGTAGGGAAAAAAAATGTCAGACACCTCCACCTGAAAAAACATTCCCGTTTTGGAGGTCGTCTCATTGTTGCCCATCTAGTGCACCTGTTGTTAATTTCAATTTACAGCAAAGCAGCTGAAACTGATTAACAACCCCCTCTGCTACTTAACTGACCAGATCAATATCCCAGGAGTTCTGATTCAAAAGTGTTCCTTTAATTTTTTTGAGCAGTGTGTATATATATATATATATATATATATATATATATATATATACACACATACATATATATATATATACACACACACATATATATATATATATATATATACACACACATACATACACACACACACACACATAAATAAACATTCAGTTAGTGGCCAGGCTATGCTGGACTTTGTGGCTTAAAAATAATCTTCCCGGCCTGGTGGTCCTCCACTAATACTGTACTACCCCTTGATAAAATAATATATGAAAGTAGGAAATGCCCCCCAAAAATTGACAAGATTTGAAGTACATGGATGGCTACTTCTGGTTCTTAGTTTTTTTTTTTTTTGTACAGCCTCTAATGGAAAAATGTTTACAAAAATGGCGTAGGGTCCCCCCCCCCCAGTCCATAACAGGCTCTTTGGGTCTGGTATGGATTTTAAGAAGAACCCCACACCCCCCCAAAAAAAAACACAACATGGGGTCCCCCCCCAAAAAATCTGTACCAGACCCTTATCTGAGCAAGCAGCCTGGCAGGTCACAAAAAAAGCGGGGGGGGGGCAGCCTTTTTTTAGTCAACCCGCTCTTTGAATGAAAGAAGAAAAAAAAAAATTTTTGGGCTACCTTAGTTTATTTAAAAAGAAAGATTAAAGTTATTGTAAAATAAAAGTAACAAACATGTTGTACTTACCTGCTCTGTTGCAGTTGATTTGCCCATAGCAGCCTGGATCCTCCACTTCTTGGGTGCCTCTTCTGTACTCCTGGCCCCTCCCTCCTGTTGAGTGCCCCCACAGCAAGCAGCTTGCTATGGGGGCACCCAAGCCAAGCTGCAGCTCTGTGTGTCCATTCAGCCACAAAGCTGCGTTTCGGCCCCGCCCCTCTCTCTCCTGATTGGCTGACTTTGAGAGCAGCCAAAGGTGCCGCTGCTGTGTCTCAGCCACCTGGGATCCCCTCTCAGGCAGGATGTCCCCGACCGGCCATGTATCTGTTGGAGGAAAGGCACACTGACCCAGGAAGGCAGCAACCTTTCCCTTGGGTCCAGTCTACTCCCTTGCCTCGTGGTCTCTCTCCAGCTCCCAAGCAGCCTCTTGGTGTCCTCCTCTCTTTTCCTCCAGGGCAAACTGGGCTGTGTAGTTCTGCCCCCAGAGATTACTATGGGGTCGCCTATGCTGGGGACTAGCTGTCCCACAATTCTTTGCTCCTCTGCCATGAAGCCCCATTGGTTCCCTCCCCCTGCCAATGAGCAAGCAGGGGAGGGAGTAGATCAGGCTGCCGAGTCTCTGCGAGCACCGCTCGCATACAGAACAATTCGAGGAGGAGAGGAAGGGGGGAATTTCCCTGCAGCTACAGCTCTGCATCCCCCACAGAACCTTAGGTCACAAACTAATTTCAGGGGAACATATGTAACAATTTATCCAAATAGTAACATTATTTGACAATGATTTTGGATAACAAATGTTTGCATATAATGACTACAGTCTATAACAGGGATATGCAATTAGCGGACCTCCAGCTGTTGCAAAACTACAATTCCCATGAGGAATAGCAAGACTCTGACAGCCACAAGCATGACACCCAGAGGCAGAGGCATGATGGGACTTGTAGTTTTGCAACAGCTGGAGGTCCGCTAATTGCATATCACTGGTCTATAAGATAATTGTAAATAATAAAACGGTTTTTAGGATAAAAGCTGTAAATTCAGGGGTACAGGGGCTCATATAGATTTTTCAATCAAAAAATTATCATCCCATTCTATAGTACAAGACAAAGCTACAGCTGTAAACATGATCACACACCAACTTGCCTACTTTCTAGCAGTGGGATCTATATCAGTTTTAACATGTCATTTGATAACTCTTAATCTAAAGTAAAATTAGCAGTTTCAGTTGCATTTTTCATTAAAAATATATTAATGCCATGATGTGAAAATGAAATGGTGCACAAGCAGCATTCATTTGCTTGTATAAACAAGTTAAATCAAGGTTACAGAACACCCATCCTATGACCATTTCATGTGGAAAATTATGCTTCATCAAGGACACATTAGTTTGGATATGTCTATATAGTGAACCAATAATGATTTGCTATTGTTAATGCTCATTGTTAGTATATACACATTATTATCACTCTTTCTATACTGTCAATATATTCAGAAGCACTTCTATTCCTGAACATTGTAAAGAAAACCGGTATCTTCTTTGTTACATGGGAACAAAACAGGAAGCGCCACCTAAGTGCAATATTTTAGTCACAATTTATTAAAGACAGAGGAGATGCACTTACAGACATATGTAAAAAATGAGCTCATCTGTGTGTGTAGTTCGCGGTGCGATCCGGTCTCAGGTGCATCCAGGCTCACGGGTAGGCAGAGCAGTGTGTAGTTTCCATCCTGTGGCCACCAGGAAGCCAGCCAGAACCAGCAGGGAAGGAGGATGATGACGTCACCGAAAGCAGAACAAGAGAGACCACCACAGTGTCCCTAAACACTTTCTCTATCACCATAGGAAATCCACCTCAGGTTTGAAAGCGTGGGTACTGGAATCTATTCCAGGCACTTTACCTGGAGCCGAACGGTTTAAACGGCTTTGTTAGCAAGAATGCTTTTGGATTTATTCCTTGGGGACTTTAGTGCCTGGTGGGCCTAATGAAGAAATCGAAGTCCATACCCTTCTGTGAATAAGATATTGTGTATACCCATATCATGCATATCTTTCTGTATATAGGACGCCTTTGTCATACCCACATTGCCAATTTGTATTGTACGCCCACCTATATGTGTTTTTTATACATCATTTTATTATATGCTTGCTTGTGCGCATATACCAGTAAGGTCTCTGGGTATATGTGGAATATTGTGTGTTTTTTAATGGGGATATGTGATCAGCTTATTATTGTTAGTATTATTTGTATTTCATATGTTAAATGAGAGCCATTTATTCGGTGCACAAACACTGATTTTATAAAAAAAAAATGTAGCTTGTTATTATATATACACATTTTATTTATGCATTATATATGTGTGTATATATATATATATATATTTCTATAGTCCTTCCCCATTTCCCGCCCCTCCCCCTTTTTTTCATTTTTTTCCATATATATATATGTAGTGCTACCCCCAGTTAAGAGAGCCGCTGGGTTTTGTTTCGGGCCCTGTATACAGCACCACCAACCCCCGGCAATCTACTCAACCCACACTGGCACAGTTAGTCTAAGGAATGTTACCTCGTAATGGTCTATACCTGATTATACACAATCTGGCAGTATTGATAGATAACTACTATCTGCAAGGATAACACTGATACCAAGGTAATAAAATAACTGGATTTACTTTGGTATAAAGGTTCAAGGTTAAACACATGACATAGCATACATGCAGAGCCCTGCAGCGATAAACATATTCATCAGTGATAGTGTAGAGTGGTCACCCGCCACGTGCAACTATCTTCTTTACTTATGCACAATATGGTGCAGTAAACAAAGATTTAACCCCCCTGGTCAGGCTTGACTCAGATTAAACTCAGTCCCTTAAGAGAACAATTCTTCGCATGCAACTTGAACGGTGGTGCACTTTCAGGAAACAATATTTGTAATCCAATAGTAGTAAATGAACAAGGTGGGCCAAGGCAGTCACTAGGCCCAACAAAGTAAAGGTTAATGAAGTAAGCAAGTGCTCGCTCACCACTCCGGACGCGATCCCAGTCCGGGCTTCCACCACTGTGTATCCGCACACAGTGTCTCCAACGGCCGGGTCCCCGATCCAGCGGATGTCAGCAAACTCGAGCAGGAACAGGTGTCACCCAGGCTCTGCAGTGGGGTGGAAGGCTCTTTGGTAGGTATGCAAGGCCCAAGCTTCAGGCCTTACACAGCAGCGGATCCGCACAGGGAGTCCTATTGCTTGCAGCGCGGTGTCCAAAGAGGCCGAGCTTAGCCTCGCCCTCTTCTTATATAGCCCCACCCATGAGTCTCTGCGGCGGCCCAATACACCCTGGGTGCCGAACAGGGTTCTGGGTAACGTAGTCCAGGGGCCTTAAAGGAGACCCCGCTACATATATTTTTTCTACATATACATATGTGTGTATATGGATGATCTAGTAAGCACACAATCTTATTCCCCCAAAGTGTTTTTATATTTCTGTGGTTGTTCCGCTTGTAAATAGTAATTTTTTCCCACCTTATGTATTTTAGTATTCCCCTTCCCTTCTTCTTCTTACCTACTTGGGTTGTAGTTTTTTTAGCATTTCTTTCCATACTGCTTTTGTTTTGTGTGCTGGGACTTGCTGTCCCACTAATGGTCACAGCACATAAATAGAACCATAGCTGCAGTACCGTGTCAGGCCTCTTGAAGGAGCAGATAGCTCTGAGAGTGTAGCCTGGTTTCTCAGTGGTGTACTGAACACCTGTTTTTCCTTCTGGTAATCTCTCTTGTTCTGCTATCGGTGACATCATCATCCTCGTTCCCTGCTGGTTCTGGCTGGCTTTCTGGTGGCCACAGGATGGAAACTACACACTGCTCTGCCTACCCGTGAGCCTGGATGCACCTGAGACCAGATCACACCGCGAACTACACACACACACAGATCAGCCCATTTTTTACATATGTCTGTAAGTGCATCTCCTCTGTCTAATAAATTGTGACTAAAATATTGCACTTAGGTGGCGCTTCCTGTTTTGTTCCCCTGTCTTCCTTGTGCAGAGCCGACTTTCTCTGAGGACAGCTGCCTCCTATCATCCTTCCATTGCTCCCTCCTTCCCCCTTGTTATAGGAATGGTCATTATATACCAGCAAATGGACTAAAAAGAACTGTGACTGGACTTTTTGAGATCTAATTCCTGGCCATCTATCATGCATTAGTCTTTTGCGCTAACAGTTTATTCCATTGTTTCTTCTTTGTTACATAATGTAGAGGAAACAACGTGACGATACTTCAGATATACTTTGGATATATGTTCCAGTGAACTCTTTATAGAAATATTGCTCCTTGAGGTCAGCTCACTGCAGGAAAGCAAATACTATCTATTAAAAATGAGTAGGTTGTACAATGTGTCCAGGCATCACAAAACATATTTCTATATAGCAGTGTTACTAAACATTATCCAATATTCTTCCATTCTCACCATATTTTTTTTGCTTTAATTCTTTTTTTTTTTTTTTGTAAATGTTGTTTCTGAGATCACGACCTGCACACCAGTAACATGTTTTTGAGGAAACTTTTAGAAAAGCCCAGCTGAGAGATGGGTCCTCTCCTTAGGCTACAAAGCACATTTAGTATTCAAGCTCATCAGCTTTATTGCAGTGCAGTCCTTAGAGATTCTGATAAAAAAAAAAAATTTGGGTGGAATCTAGCTTACTTTTTACCAGGCATCACATTTTTTAAAGTAAAGACAATGAAGATCAGGGACGAGAATAGCCTGCAAATTTCCACCAAAGTAGAGACCCTGGTTAAGAGAACACTCTAGAGTCATTTAGATACTGGAAGTATTCATACTAGAGGAAGTTGATGCTCTGCTGAAACCCTTGTTGAAGGGTTTTTATTGTCGCTTGTGTACATGGCTGGGGAGATTAAAAAAAATGTAAAGCCAACATTTCATATTGCTGGGATCCTGTTCTCTTTGTATTGCTTCCTTTGTGTAAAATCCCTGGTGTTCCTGCCAGCCCCTCTGCTTTCCTATTAACCACTTCAGCCCCGGAGGATTTGGCTGCCAAATGACCAGAGCACTTTTTGCTATTCGGCACTGCGTCGCTTTAACTGACAATTGCGCGGTCATGCGACGTTGCTCCCAAACAAAATTGACGTCCTTATTTTCCGACAAATAGAGCTTTCCTTTGGTGGTATTTGATCACCACTGCGGTTTTTATTTTTTGCGCTATAAAACAAAAATATAGCAATCATTTTGAAAAAAAAAGCAATATTTTTTACTTTTTGCTATAATAAATATCCCCAAAAAATATATAACAACATTTTTCCTCAGTTTAGGCTAATACGTATTCTTCTACATATTTTGGGTAAAAAAAAAAAAAAAACAGCAAAAAAGTGTTTGATTGGTTTGCACAAAAGTTATAGCGTCTACAAAATAGGGGATAGTTGTATGGCATTTTTATTAAGAATTGATTTTTTTTACTAGTAATGGCGGTGATCAGCAATTTTTTTCGTGACTGCGACATTATGGCAGACACATCAGACACTTTTGACGCTATTTTGGGACCATTGTCATTTATACAGCGATCGGTGCTATAAAATTACACACCGATTACTGTGTAAAGGACACTGGCAGGTAAGGGGTTAACCACTAGGGGGCGAGGAAGGGGTTACGTGTGTTCCAGGGAGCGATTCTAACTGTGTGGGGGCTGGGCTTACTGTGACACTACACTGATCGCTGCTCCCTATGACAGGGAGCAGACGATCAGTGTCCTGTCACTAGGCAGAACAGGGAGATGCCTTTTTTACTCAGGCATCCCCCTGTTCTGCAGCGTGCGTGCGGTGGTCAGCAAGTGGTTAAAAACTGACCACACTAAGGAGAACACACCGTGGTCATCTCACTAACTGTGCTGGGAACTCCTCCAATGATCAGACTTGTCTTGACATCCCCCTCCCCAGCACAGCCTTTCACTGGGAAGAACCGTGTACTGCTGCTTCTCCTCCCCTAGCTCTTATGCAGCTGAGATCTGCAAGAATGTGATCACATTTAAAAAATTAAAAATAAATAAAAAAAGTATTTATCATGTTTTTTTATATCTATACATAAATGTTTTGCCTTTCATTTCTATATTAAACTATATTTTACAAGGTGATCGTTACAAATCACTTTAACCCCTTCTGCTTGTGCTAATGACCACAGATAGGACAGATAATGCAGAACAGAAACTAAGAAAGGATTTTCATTCACCTTAGAAAGATTATTTTTCATTCCTATAATGTCACCGGAATAGCAAGTAAAGAAAAATTGATCCATTAGGCCCCTTTCACACTGGGGCGGGCATATGCGGTGACGGTATAGCGGCGCGATTTTCAGCGCCCTATACCGTCGTGTTTTACCGCGATATGCGGCCGCTAGCGGTGCGGTTTTAACCCCCGCTAGCGGCTGAAAAAGGGTTATACAGCCCGCAAACCGCGGCTATAGCTGCGGTTTGCGGGCGGTATTACCGCGGTGTACCATTGATTTCAATGGCAAGGAGCGGTATACACACCGCTCCAAAGATGCGGCTTGCAGGAGATTTTTTTGTCTCCTGCCAGCGCACCGCCTCAGTGTGAAAGCCCCTCGGGCTTTCACATTGAGAATGCTGGGGCAGGAGTATTTCAGGCGTTATTTATGCACTATTTTTAGCGCAAAAACGCCTGAAATACGCCTCCGTGTGAAAGGGGCCTTAAGGAAAAAAACGAAAAAAAGGGTGTGACCTGAGGGTTGGTTAGCTCATGTGGTAGATACGCTTTAGTGAGTCACGCCAGTCCGAACTTGTGGTTTAAAAGCTTGGCAGCTCACTATAATTGTAAATAAGTTCCCAGACTTTCCCGCACAATTGTTTACATTTTACATAGCAAAACAACAACAAAAAATGCTGAGCCACATGGCTCCCTCTTCAGAAGCACTTCTGCCTTTGTCAGGTTATTTCAGACCCTGCTCCCTGGCTCTCTTGGCTCACTCAGTCTTTTGTTACAGCACCTCGCTGTACAGGCCCACTCCTGGGCTCTATATAGGGTTTTCACCGCACCATGGGCTCTCTAACTCTTCCAGAGACTTGTGTACTGCCTCTATCTCCCCCTCCACTCACTAGCAACCTTAGTTGTCTCAGTCTCATGCAACTGTCCTGATTTTCCCGATTCTGTAGACAAGGAATCCCCCAACATGGGGTGCAGTCTCCTGGCAGGAACACACAGCCCTCCTGGCTGAGACACATAGCTCTGTCTCCAAAATAGGAGCCCTGACCTATGCTCAGGCTTGGCTTATAACAAGCATGCACACCTCATACAACCTGCAGGCCTCCAATAAGACCTGGACACAGGGATTGAAGGTTGTGTGCCTCTCAAGACACTCTGAAACCTTCAAGCTCCAGATCCCGATCCAGGATTACAAAACCTGGAGAACACTGTCAAGCTAGTGTTCTCAACTCAAAAGCAATGCTCTGGAGCTTTGTACTCTGCACTAATACAAATCCCCTGCATCTTTTCCAGTATTTACACTGCGGCAGGGCCTAGCACCGTCACAAATGCTTTTAAAAGAGAAACATGGCCAAAGCTTTTCTGGTTATACTTCAGTTCTAACAGCTGGCTCCGCCTCTATGTGTGCGGCTTAAAACCCCAGCCCTATGCTATGGTAAATGCTGGAGTGACTGAAAGTCACTGTTCTCCACTCCGAAGAGGCACAGAACTGAGCATCAGCGATATCAGTTGAGTTAACAAATTTGTCTCTCTCAATGAAGCAAATGTTGTATAGATAATACTATAAAAATTTTAAAAATAAACAAATGCAGCGCTATGTGATATATCACTCACTCAGGTGAAAAAATATATATATATAATTACCAAGTGACTGTTGGAGCAACTTGAATTCCCAAAGAATAAAATGGTAAAAAATATATGAATATATCAATTAAATACTTGTTGTCAAGCAAGTACACAGGGAAATACAAAAATATTGCAGTAAATTCTTAATTTTAGCAAATCCACAGTGAGGAAAAAAAAAAAAATATATATATATATATGTATATATATATATATATATATATATATATATATATATATATACACACACACACACACACTTAAAACTTATTTTCAGCAAGTCCACAGTGGAAAAAATATATATAATATAATGTCCCATAAAGTGACTCTGTGATGATGATCCAAATAATATTAACTGTGACTTTACATACGTGCCCCTTCCACCCCGTGTGACCGCACAATTAAGTTTGGCCCACAATAGCAGCTGAACCACTTCTGGGCTCCAAGTAGCAGGATTTGCAGGCTGGCCCAGGTGTAATATTGTAGGTAATCAGGGTACACTAGGCTATAGAGAACATACAAGGTTAAAATCCTCTCCAAAAGGTTTGCAGGCTCGTGTGAACCAGCAGCTAGCTCAGAGGGGGGGGGGGGATCTGAGGAAGACACGTGATCGCCCTGTGTCATCACGCATCGGGGAGTGGCCAGGACGGTGGAGGAGACAGTCACTTGCTCTCTGAGCTAGCTGCTGGTTCACACAATTGGAGGTGAGCGCAGTCACACGGGAGGGGGAGCACGTGTGTGAATATTATTTGGATCATAATCACAGAGTCACTTTATGGGACATTATATTATATATTATTTTTCACTGTGGACTTGCTGAAAATAAGTTTTGAGTATATATATTTTTTTCTGACTATGGATTTGCTAAAATTACGAATATTTGATGTTTGCTTCAATATTTTTGTATTTCTTTCACTGTGCACTTGCTTGACAAGTATTTAATTTATATATTTTTAAAAAAAAATTCTTTGTTTGGGAATTTAAGTTGCTCCAACATTCACTAGCACATTGCTCACGACAATTATATATATATATTTTTTCACCTGAGTGAGTGGTATATCACATAGCGCTGCATTTGTTTATTTTTAATATTTTATACACAGATTATGGGAGCATGAATATGCTTAGCGGCTGTTGATTGGTTCTCTTACGTTTAAAACATTTTTTGGACACTCTTCATTGGTAGCTCGCAAGACAGCTATTTAAACACATAGATAATACTATAGACAGCTTTTAAAGTGGTTGTAAACCCTCGGGGACAAGTTACACCTACAGGTAAACCTAGATTACTTGTAGATATTTGCAATTTCCCCGAGCGACGCCTTCAATGGCGCATGCGCTGTCTCAAGCCGGGGTCATGCCGTTAAAGGCGGATCCCGCGCGCATGCACGGGAGTGACGTCACGTGACTCCAGCCAGTCACAGAGCCGGAGTTCGCGGCCCCCGGAAGAAGAGGGGGGAAGAATGGATGGCCGCTGCCATTGTGGGCTTCTCCTGCAAGTAAGTGTCACATAATGGGCTACTATGCGATGCATAGTAGCTCATTATGCTTTACCTTTGCAGGGAGACAGAGGAAGTAAATCCCATTGGGGTTTACTTCCTCTTTAACACCAATACAACACAATTTACAAATGTTAGGTTTGTTAGATAAGAAGTAAAGATCACTTTTTAATTTTGTCAAAATTTGTTGAAACCTGGACTAAAATGCAGGACCCAGTCTTATGCCCCATACACACGATCATTTTTAATGTCATTTTTAAAACTGACGTTTTTCTTGTCATTTTTTTTCTTGTTTCCTCTCAAGCCTGTCTTGCGTACACACCATCATTTTAAAAAATGTTCAAGAAAAGCGCAGTGACGTACACCACGTACGACGGCACTATAAAGGGGAAGTTCCGTTCGAATGGCGCCACCCTTCATGTTAGTAAAGTTTGTTGAGAGACGATTCGCTCTTTTCAGTCTAGTGCTTTTCAGTCCGTTACAGCATGACGAATGTGCTATCTCCATTACGAACGCTAGTTTTACCAGAACGAGCGCTCCCGTCTCATACTTGATTCTGAGCATGCGCATTTTTTTCACGTCGTTAAAGCATACACACTATCGTTTTTCACGTCGTTAAAAAAAACGACATGAAAAATGACGTGAAAAAAGAGAGCATGTTCGAAATTTTTAATGCCCGTTTTTCACGTCGTTAAAAATGCTCTGGAGCATACACACGATCATTTTTAATGGCCATTTTTTTTAATGGCATTTTTAACGGCATGAAAAATGATCGTGTGTATGGGGCATGAGACTCTGGTATTCACTCTAGCCTTCAAAATATCTAAAAAGGATGTCTGGTTCACTCACCTTTGGGTTGAGGTTATGGCTAGATGGAAGGCAGTTTTCAAAAATCTCCTAACATGTAAGGAGGAGGACTACGGTGTGTGGAACTGACTGAAGCACAACAAATGGTAAATTTGTTCTCAATCCAAAGGAAATACCTTTCTCTTGCCAGGACTGATCCTAGCCAAGATTTTGGCTATATACAAACCAGTGTGTCTTCTGCCAGTTTTCTTCTTTTTTTTTTTTGCAAAACACCACGTTAAGGCAGCATATAACTGCTTGTGTGAAATTCCTGTTTTAAAAATAAACCTCCTGATTTCTGGCACCAAAATTCTTGAACTTGTTGGTGAACCTGTATCATGCCAGGCAGTTGCATTAGAAATGCAGTGTGTGTTCTGCAGAGTGGACGTTTGGCCATTTCTCCAGGGCAGCAGCAGTAATTCATATAGTAAAAAGTTTACTTTAATGTAGCCTCTGCAGAAACACACTGTTTTGCCACCAGTAGTGAAAGGACTGTGTCTGCTGTCAAGAATCATAGCTCATCTATGGACTACCCTCTGACAGAGCTGATTGGCCTGGCACTGGCTAATTACTTCAGCGTCCCACGCCAAAGTAGAGCAGCAGGTGAGTGAAGGAAAAGTAAGTATATACTACTGGGGGTGAGGTTAAAGCAAACCAGTTTGTTTTACCCTGAATGTGCAAAGCACGGGTTTGCTTTAGGCCTTGACTGCAGTCTTGTACTGTTGTGAACATCATACAATTTATCAAATGCATCCAGGGACACTACCTTGGTAAAATAGGTGAGAGATTACAAAAAATTAGCCTTCACAGACATAATAAAAGAAAACAAGGGTACCCACTATAGCAAACCGATGGGAGATGATTGTTCACAACAAAACCACTCTATGGGGGAACTAAATGTCTTGGTTCGAAAACCATTCGAGAAAGGAAAGCTTTTCACCTAAGAATGATGATACTATTTGATACAAAAGGTAATAGACTTAATGTTCATCTTGGTTTTTAAAATCACTATCAGATACTTTTATGACCAATTGCACCGCTGTGGTCCATCTTCCTTATTCCTTGGCTCACTCTTCTCTATCTTGCTTACATTATCTTGTGTTTTCTAATGCCTCTTTCATTTATTTTAACTAAACAAATTTGTTTTGGTGCAAGAGTTGCACTAGAATCTTGAACCCTATAGAGTTGACAAACAATTCAAGGTATGGTATCATGACTGCTAGATAAAAGCAGAAATCCTTTTAGAAAACAAGTCTATATTAAAGTGGTTGTTAAGCCACTTTCACCATTCCCTTGCCATGTCACCTGGCCACGTCACCTGCCACAAGTTGTGGATTGTCCATTTGCCATGTCACCTGCCACAAGTTGTGGATTGTCCACTTGCCACGTCACCTGCCACAAGTTGTGGATTGTCCACAATGCAATGCAAGCAATTCGTTTTTTTTTAATGGTTTTTCATCATTTGCCATATTTTTTGAGATTTCTAATGTAAAAAAATAGGTCACCTTTAAAAACGCTTTTAAACGAAATTGCAGCAAATCGCCAGTACCGCGTTTAGCCACGTTTTGCATCTGAAACGTGGAAATTTTTGCGTCTTGACCCATTTTTTTGCTTTCATAAAAACGAGGTTAAACGCAACTGCATATAAAACGGCAATAAACTTGACAGTGTACATGGTCACATAGGATAACAATAAATGGGTTCAGGGGCAGTTGAAAAAAGTGTCCAACTGCCTCTGAACGTGAGTTTAACAGCGTCCCGTGTGCATGGGGCCTTAGAATCATTTTAGGAAGACAAAAGTGACAAATCAGCAATGTCAATCTTCCAGCATGTAGGGCATTTTTTTGTTTCATTTTTTCAAACTATTTTTATTTTAAAACAATACCTGTAATAGTAACGGTTGTGAGAAAAGGAAAAAACATTCACGGGGTTTTATGTTGCAAACTTTTTTTTTTTTTTTTTTTGGAGGGCCAGCTTTAGATATTGTACAAGCAAATTGTATGAGAAATCATTCTGTACAAATTTCAACCAGTCTCCGAAACTGGTAACGAGGGACACTAACTTTGAAGAAGCATTTTATCCTAATGCTGCCACCCATGATGACTCAGTTACAGTAGCTCCTCTACTGCGCAAGAGCATTAGTAGTATTACAACTGTATAGAAGTCAATGACCCGATACTCCTTAAGTTAGGCTATAACCTAACAAAATCTATAACCTAACAAAATATAACCTAACAAAATATCTGCAAAATTACAAGAAATGAATGACCTTTCTTCCCACCAACTCAAAAGCTCAGTAGCCCTACAAACGTATTTATAAATTCTTGCCAAATTCTTCTCCAGCATATACAGTGCCTTGCGAAAGTATTCGGCCCCCTTGAACTTTTCATCCTTTTGCCACATTTCAGGCTTCAAACATAAAGATATAAAATTTAAATTTTTTGTGAAGAATCACCAACAAGTGGGACACAATTGTGAAGTGGAACGAAATCTATTGGATATTTTAAACTTTTTTTAGCAAATAAAAAACTGAAAAGTGGTGCGTGCAAAATTATTCGGCCCCTTTACTTTCAGTGCAGCAAACTCACTCCAGAAGTTCAGCGAGGATCTCTTAATGATCCAATGTTGTCCTAAATGACTGATGGTGATAAATAGAATCCACCTGTGTGTAATCAAGTCTCTGTATAAATGCACCTGCTCTGTGATAGTCTCAGGGTTCTGTTGAAAGCGCAGAGAGCATCATGAAGACCAAGGAACACACCAGGCAGGTCCGTAATACTGTTGTGGAGAAGTTTAAAGCCGTATTTGGATACAAAAAGATTTCCCAAGCTTTAAACATCCCAAGGAGCACTGTGCAAGCGATCATTTTGAAATGGAAGGAGTATCAGACCACTGAAAATCTATCAAGAACTGGCTGTCCCTCTAAACTTTCAGCTCAGACAAGGAGAAGACTGATCAGAGATGCAGCCAAGAGGCCCATGATCACTCTGGATGAACTGCAGAGAACTACAGCTGAGGTGGGAGAGTCTGTCCACAGGACAACAATCAGTCGTACACTGCACAAATCTGGCCTTTATGGAAGAGTGGCAAGAAGAAAGCCATTTCTCAAAGATATCCATAAAAAGTCTCGTCTAAAGTTTGCCACAAGCCACCTGGGAGACACACCAAACATGTGGAAGAAGGTGCTCTGGTCCGATGAAACCAAAATCGAACTTTTTGGCCACAATGCAAAACGATATGTTTGGCGTAAAAGCAACACAGCTCATCACCCTCAACACACCATCCCCACTGTCAAACATGGTGGTGGCAGCATCATGGTTTGGGCCTGCTTTTCTTCAGCAGGGACAGGGAAGAAGGTTAAAATTGAGGGGAAGATGGATGCAGCCAAATACAGGACCATTCTGGATGAAAACCTGTTGGAGTCTGCAAAAGACCTGAGACTGGGACGGAGATTTATCTTCCAACAAGACAATGATCCCAAACATACAGCAAAATCTACAAAGGAATGGTTCACAAATAAAGTAACCAGGTGTTAGAATGGCCAAGTCAAAGTCCAGCAATGAATCCAATCGAGAATCTGTGAACAGCAGTTTTCAGCTCTTTCCACAAACGCTCTCCATCCAACCTCACTGAGCTCGAGCTGTTCTGCAAGGAAGAATGGGCAAGAATTTCAGTCTCTCGATGTGCAAAACGGATAGAGACATACCCCAAGCGACTTGCAGCTGTAATCGCAGCAAAAGGTGGCTCTACAAAGTATTAACGCAAGGGGGCCGAATAATTTTGCACGCCCCACTTTTCATTTTTTTCTTAATTAAAAAAAGTTTAAAAAAAACAATAGATTTTGTTCCACTTCACAATTGTGCCCCACTTGTTGGTGATTCTTCACAAAAAATTTAAATTTTATATCTTTATGTTTGAAGCCTGAAATGTGGCAAAAGGATGAAAAGTTCAAGGGGGCCGAATACTTTTGCAAGGCACTGTATATCTATAAATATATCCCTAAAGATACCTAAATAATTAATTTCTCCTTGGCTCAAAAACACTAAATAGCAGATATCCAATTGGTTAGTATAGATTAGTGTGTATGATAGCAATTTACATGTTCTTTTTAAATAAAAGCAGTCTCTATAGTGATCTACCTGTCACATTTTTACTCACTACATGTACAGGACTCATGTATTGAAAAATAAATGTTCGAAGACAAATCATGGATGGAAAGCTATTAAATGCGATCTGTATAACCAATGATGTGATAAAAAAAACTTGTGTAAAAAAAAGACTAGAAATAATAAAAATGACGACTGATCAATGCTCGTGAGGATAAAAGGCAAATACAATATAAAGCCCTTTCAGAAAATGTCACTGACATTGTTAAAGGCCCTTTGGGCTCTGAAGATTAAGATTCTATATGAAATAATTAGTATATGTAAGTCATGGGGAAATTAGTAATGCAGTTAAAACAAAACTAATTATCCAACAATCAGATTGGGCTGCCCCCATTTTATTATGTATTTCTGTCATCATCAAAGGGCTTGTAAAGCAATCCCAGGGATATTATATTAGGGCAATTTAACTGCCTAACATCCAGAGTATCCAGAATAGTTCTGTGCCATCAGAATCTGACATAACAGGGGAGGCTGGTTAAAATGTTGCTACCGTTTGAAACATGTGGAGTATCCAAGGCTGATTAAATGGGACACTAGGGTTTTAGTAAGAAAAAATTGCGTCTTTTTTTTTTCTTCAAATATTGAATATTAACCATTAAGCTTTTTGACTAACATATGAATATCCATACCATAAGTATAAAAAATGTTATTGGTGTGTAGCGCCCACCCCATTTAGGGGTGCTATATACCCAAATTTAGGGGCTGGTCTGAGATAGTAGTTGGGCTCAGACCGTTCTCAATTTATAGGTTGTGCTTTTTTATTCTCAAGGTGGTATACTGGAGTGCAGTTCCCTGTGGCCTGTAGGTGGCACTGCCATGACGGGTCAGGGTTGAACCATCAGTACCTTTAGCTGGAGCCCACTTCTGTGGGAAGAGGAATCCCAGGGTGTCCCTCGCGAGGGAGCCCGCTTCTAAAAAGAGGAGGCCGGGGAAGGACCTTTCTGACGGAACGGTGAGAGTTCACGGTGAAGGAAGGGGCCCGGTAACTTTCTGGAGGGATTTATCTATCCACCAAGGGCCTAGTAATAATGTGCTGCTGCTGGCACCTGTCCTTGTGTATCAAAAGCCAAGAGGTTCGGGGTCTGATAGATTCTGTGGCAGAGAGTCTCCCGATCGTGTCTAGGAAAAGAACCTGATTGATCGTTCGAGCATCACTTCAGGCTGCTAGGATCCACTTTGCAGGAGACTATCCGGGTGAGCTAGACCTACTCTGGGATAGCGTAGAAAATGTAAAAATCCATTTGTGCCTGGACTAACCTCCCAAAACCTTGCTGTCCTGTCACCGACCCTTTTCCTATCTGCTGAACATTGAGAAAATAAACTCAACGTTGGAGTTTAGAGTGGTGTGGACATTGGAATTACTGGGGGGAAAACAGAGACTTGTCCCTATATCCTAGGAGACGAGAACCAACTGACGGAGAAACCTAGCTGTGGGACCCAAATACATAACACCGCTCAACCTCCTCGACCAGGAGGGTATGGGCATATAGTACAGTGTGCCTTTTTCCTGCAAGTGAGCCAAAGGTAGGGAAAAGGGTCCGTGTGCTACACGTGGTATATATTTAGATGTAGAATATAGCAATACAAAATTATAATATCTTTGATTATAGCATGCCTTATAGCGTGCCTTACTTTGCCTGGATTGTTGTGGTGTCTCCCACTTGGGACTAATGAGAGTTGTCACATAAGTAATATTTATTGTACGTTGTAGATTGTTGGGTTAGCTGACTCAAAGACATTTGTAAGCAGTAAAGCATAACACCTCTAGGTAGCACTACAAATCAGAGCGCCAGAGCCACAGTATGGATGCCTCTACGTTCATAAATATATATAAACTAGAAACATATTGACAGGAAGCCAAACTCTTCCGCATGGATGAGTAATAAAAGAATTAGAAAAAAACAACTTTAAACCAATAATGACATTTTTTGTAAGGAAGATCTTTGAAGTATTATCAAACTTTGCATTAGCTGGTACATGATCCACTTGAAAAAACAAAGCTTACAGAAAGGAAATTTTCCATAAAACAGAGGTCTTCAAATGTATGCTGCCGCTGTTGATATTTTGTTTTAATCCTACCAGGCAAAGTAAAACATGTCTACATGTCAGTGACTTGATCTAGAACAGTGAAGGATTCTATAAACCTGACTTACAGTGAGGGAAAAAAGTATTTGATCACCTGCTGATTTTGTACATTTGCCCACTGACAAAGAAATGATCAGTCTATCATTTTAATGGTAGGTTTATTTTTAACAGAATAGAAAAAAAAAAAAAAATCCAAGAAAGTTATAAATTGATTTGCATTTTAATGAGCAAAATAAGTATTTGACCTCCTCGCAAAACATGACTATCTACTTGGTGGCAAAACCTTTGTTGGCAATCACAGAGGTCAGAGGTTTCTTGTAGTTGGCCACCAGGTTTGCACACATCTCAGGAGTGATTTTGTCCCACTCCTCTTTGCAGATCCTCTCCAAGTCATTAGGTTTTGACGTTTGGTAACTTGAACCTTCAGCTCCCTCCACACATTTTCTATGGGATTAAGGTCTGGAGACTGGCTAGACCACTCCAGGACCTTAATGTGCTTCTTCTTGAGCCACTTTGTTGCCTTGGCCATGTGTTTCGGGTCTGTCTTGATCAGTGTCATTGCCTGGGTCACCTGCTGGTTGTGCTATTGCTTTCAGCACCAAAGGGTGCAGTTCTGGTGGCCACCAGCGGGTGTCTCCCATTTGTCTGGAGCCGAAATCATCTCCTGCAATCAGGCGTCACCTGAGACTGATTGCAGGAGGTGTGTATAAATACCCAGCAGACACTAAAGCATTTGCTCTGGTATTGTCTTGGAACGCAGACCTGTATGCCTGAACCTGAACCTTGTGACCTGTTATCTGTTACCTTGTATCCTGTGTTCCTGAACCCTGCATCCATCCCTGGACCCCTGCCTCTGTACCTTGTATCCTGTGTTCCTGAACCCTGCATCCATCCCTGGACCCCTGCCTCTGTACCTTGTATCCTGTGTTCCTGAACCCTGCATCCATCCCTGGACCCCTGTCTTGCAGACTCATCCCTTCCTCCTGTTGTCCCTTCCGGCTCCCTGTTCAATCGGACTGATCTCTCGTGTATGACCCTGGCTTGATTACATTTACGCTTTAATCTCTAAACTGTATTCACGTTGGTGTAGGGAGTTGTTTTGTGTGTCACTGTGGTTGTTTGCTGGTTGCCTTTATTGTTTTAGGAATTATCCTTTCAATAAACTCATATATATATTTACTTACCTTGTGCCTAGTTCCTTTAGTGCAGCCCACTGATCTGCGTACCCTGTGCTGGATGCCGTGTTAGGCATCCGTGACAGGGTCATTGTCATGCTGCAATATCCATCCACGACACATTTTCAATGGCTGAGCAAAGGAGGTGCTCACTCAAGATTTAATGGTACATGGCCCCATCTATCGTGCCTTTGATGCAATGGAGTGTTCCTGACCTCTTAGCAGAAAACACCCGCAAAGCATAATGTTTCCACCTCCATGTTTGATGGTGGGGATGGTGTTCTTGGGGGTCTTAGGCAGCATTCCTCCTCCAGAAAGGGCGAGTTGAGTTGATGCCAAAGAGCTTGATTTTGGTCTCATCTGACTACAACACTTTCACTCAGTTCTCCTCTGAATCATTCAGAAATTCATTAGCAAACTTCAGACGGGCCTGTACATTGAGCAGGGGGACTTTGCGGATGCTGCAGGATTTCAGTCCTTCATGGCGTAGTGTGTTACCAATTGTTTTCTGGGTGACTATGGTCCCAGCTGCCTTGAGATCATTGACAACATTCTCCTGTGTAGTTCTGGGCTGATTCCTCACTGTTCCCATGATCATTGAAGCTCCACGAGGTGAGATCTTGCATGGAGACCCAGATTGAGGGAGATGACAGTTATTTTGTTTCTTCCATTTGCGAATAATCGCACCAACTGTTGTCACCCTCTCACCAAGCTGCTTGGCGATGGTCTTGTAGCCCATCCCAACCTTGTGTAGGTCTACAATCTTATCCCTGACATCATTGTACATCTCTTTGGTCTTTTCCATGGTGGATAGATTGGAATCTGATTGATTGCTTCTGTGGACAGGTGTCTTTTATACAGGTAACAAGCTGAGATTAGGAGCACTCCCTTTAAGAGAGTGCTCCAAATCTCAGCTTGGTTCCTGGAAAGAAGACACCTGGGAGCCAGAAATCTTGCAGATTGAGAGGGGATCAAATACTTATTTCATTTATTAAAATGCAAATCAATTTATAACTTCTTGGAAATGCGTTTGTCTGGATATTTTTGTTATGCCGTCTCTCACTGATAAAATAAACCTACCACTAAAATTATAGACTGATCATTTCTTTGTCAGTGGGCAAATGTACAAAATCAGAATAAAGGAAAGGGATGGTCGGCACTCAGAATGGCATCCAAAATAGTATTTCTTTATTAAATGCATGTACAAAGCTGTAAAACAGCCTACGTTTTTCGGACTACACATACAAAATCAGCAGGGGATCAAATACTTTTTTCCCTCACTGTAAATATGCATGTAAAAATAATCATGTGTGGGAGTCATGGCCCCCCCATATTGTAGAGGGCCCTAATTTCCCTAGCAATAGGGTCAAAGTGTTTTAAAACTTTTTCACAACTTAATGCTGCAGTCGTTTTTTTTACAAAAGACTCACTTTTCTAACATTTTTCGGTACTCACTATCCACAGATTTTTATACAGCCAGTTTTTGTTTGGGTACAGCGTCGCACGACCACACAATTGTCAGTTAAAAGGATGCAGTGCCAAATTGTAAAAAGTGCTCTGCTCAGGAAGGGGGTAAAATCTTCTGGGGCTGAAGTGGTTAAACTATCCTTTAGGCCCCTTTCACACTGGGGCGGGCAGGTGCGGTGGCGGTATAGCAGCGCGATTTTCAGCGCTGCTATACTGTCGTTCTTACCGCGGTATGCGGTCGCTAGGGGGGTTAATTTAACCCCCGCTAGCGGCCGAAAAAGGGTTAATACCGCCCGCAAACCGCGGCTATTGCCGCGGTTTGCGGGCGGTATTACCGCGCTGTCCCATTGATTTCAATGGGAGACCACGGTAAAGGAGCGGTGAACACACCGCTCCTTTACCGCTGTAAAGAAGCGGCTAGCAGGACTTTTGGAGCGGTCCTGCTAGCGCACCGCTTCAGTGTGAAAGCCTTCGGGCTTTCACATTGAAGGCACAGGGCAGGATTTTTTCATGCGGTATAACAGCGCTATTATTAGCGCTAAATCGCATGAAAAACGCCCCAGTGTGAAAGGGGCCTTACAGTGCCTTGAAAAAGTATTCATTCCCCTTGAAATGCGCCACATTTTGTCATGTTACAACAAAAAATCTTAAATTATTTTATTGGGAATTTATGTGATAGACCAACACAAATTGGCACAGAATTGGGAAGTGGAAGGAAAATGATAAATGATTTTCAAATTTTTTTTTTACAAATATCTGAAAATTGTAGCGTGCATTTGTACTCAGCCTCCCTGAGTCAATACTTTGTAGAACCACCTTTCACTGCAAGTCTCTTTTGTTATATCTCTAACAGCTTTGCACATCTAGAGAGTGACATTTTGCCCATTCTACTTTGCAAAATAGCTCAAGCTCTGTCAGATTGGATGGAGAGTGTCTGAACAGCAATTTTCAAGTCTTGCCCCAGATTGTCAATTGGATTTAGGTCTGGACTTTGACTGGGCCATTCTAACACATAAATATGCTTTGATCTAAACCATTCCATTGTAGCTCTGGCTGTATGGTTAGGGTAGTTGTCCTGCTTGAAGTTCCCAGTCTCAAGTCTTTTGCAGACTCTAACAGGTTTTCTTCTAAGATTGCCCTGTATTTGGCTCCATCCATCTTCCCATCAACTCTGACCAGCTTCCCTGTCCCTGCTGAAGAAAAGTATTCCCACAAATTAATGCTGCCACCACCATGTTTCACAGTGGGGATGGTGTGTTCAGGGTGATGTCCAGTGTTAGTTTTCCGACCCACATAGCATTTTGCTTTTAGGCCAAAAAATTCAATTTTGGTCTCATTGCACCAGAGAACCGTTTTCCACATGTTTTCTGTGTGCCCCCCCCCCCCCCATGTTTTTTTTCAAACTGCAAATGGGACCTCTTATGGCTTTCTTTCAATAAAGGACAGATTTGAGGAGTAGAGTACAAGACTAATGGTTGTCCTGTGGACAGATTCTCCCACCTGAGCTGTGGATCTCTGCAGCACCTCCAGAGATACCATGGGCCTTTTGGATGCTTCTCTGATGAATGCTCTCCTTGCTTGGCCTGTTTAGGTGGACGGCTATGTCTTGGTAGGTTTGCAGTTGTGCCATACTATCGCTATTTTTCTGATGATGAATTTAACAGTGTTATGTGAGATGTTCAAAGTTTGGGATATTTTTTTATAACCTAACCTTGCTTTAAATTTCTCCACAACTTTATCCCTGACCTGTCTGGTGTGTTTCTTGGCCTTCATGATGCTGTTTGGTCACTAAGGTTCTCTAACAAACCTCTGAGGGCTTCACAGGACAGCTGTATTTATACTCAGATACAATTACACACAGGTGGACTCTATTTACTAATTAGGTGACTTCTGAAGGCAATTGGTTCCACTAGATTTTAGTTAGGGGTATCAGAGTAAACGGGGCTGAATATAAATGCACGCCACACTTTTCAGATATTTATTTGTAAATAAAAAAATTAAAACCATTTATCATATTCCTTCCACTTCGCAATTATGTGCCACTTTGTGTTGGATTATCACATAAAATCAAAATAAAATAAGTTTACGTTTTTGGTTTTAACATGACAAAATGTGGAAAATTTCAAGGGGTATGAAAACTTTTTCAAGGCACTGTATATAAAGAAACTAAATTACAAACAAGATAAGCACCTCTTAGCAAAGTCTAAAATCTCTCTTTATTGGCATCAATCAAGTAAGAAAATTAATCGCAGTAGCTAATTCTTTACCCACTGATATACTGAAGCCAGGTAAACATGGGCTGAATACTGGTCGGGTCAACAGAACAAGGTAACATTCAGCCAGTGTGTACAGCAGCCTGTCCGGCTTTTGTGGAGCAGGCATGCTGGAAAACCAGCAGCCAACCAGCATCTCATCAGCGATTGCAGCCAATGGCTGTGAGCACTGATTAGTGTTGTCCTGGCAGGTGGGGGCAGCCCCCATCAAAACACAATAGTGAAGCAGGGGAGATCGTTGTACCAACATTGCTTGTTATAGTACAGCAATCTGTCAGTTTTAGTGTGTACCAGGCTAAAGGGTAGTGAAAATAATATGAGATGGAAATGCCACTAGCGTTACAATTTTTAATGATGTAATAATAATACTAAAACACGCACATTGATTTATTGGTAAACAAACAAAAAATCAAATAGTGCCACTGTAAACCTAATAGTGAGGCTCAATATGCATTGCACTTATCTGTATGGAAAACTGGTGTCCTTTCTAGGAGAGTGAGATTTTCTTTTGCTGACATAAGGTATGCAGTGTTGCTGGCAGGTGTTAAATCCTCAGACAAGAACTACACGCTTCAGTCATCACAGGGTTTTTTTTTTTTTTGAGCGCTCACAAACAATTTAATTAGAAAATTGCATCAGGGGTAAACAAGCATGGGTGTGAATAGGCCTTAAGGGAAATCTAAGGAAATGCTATGAGCCACTGACCTGGAACAAACAGGTAGCAAGTTAGGCCACAGTGAAGTCAGAGCTCCTGAACAGCATACTCATTCCAGGTCAATAACACAAAACGTAAAGTTTTGAAGTCAATGGATCACCATGAGCAGATGGAAGCAAATCACAAGGAACCCTATATGCGGGTGTGTATTGAGGAACTTGGGGGTACAGGAGGGATGGTGTTAGGACACAGCACATAGAAACAGTCCACAGAGTAGCAATGGGCACAGAACGGATAAACATTTTGTGGGTAAGTATATGGCACAGCATAGGGAAATGATCCTCAGGGCCTTATTAGGCACAGCAAGGGTTAACAGTCCCCAGGGTAGCAAATGGGGCACAGCAAGAGGAAATTATCATCAGAGTGGAAATATGGCACAGCAAAATGGAAACAGTCCACAGGGCAATAATAAGGCTCAGCAAGGGGAGGTTGGCTTTAGAACCACTTTAATGACATTGGCTGTATGTTTGGGGTTGTTGTCCTGCAGCAGAATACATTTGAGGCCAAGTACATACCTCCCTGATGGTATGACATGATAGACAAGTATCTGCCTGTATCTCTCAGCATTGAGGACACCATTGGTCCTGACTGAATCTCCAACTCCATTTGCAGAAATGCATCCTCAAGCTTGAAAGGAACCTCCATATTGCTTTACTGCTGCCTGCAGACAGACACTCATTATTGTACCGCTGTCCAGCCCTTCGGTGAACAAACTGCCTCTTGCTACTGCCAAATATTTTACATCTTGACTTATTGGTCCAAAGCACCTGCTGCCATTTTTTTGCGCCCCAGTTACTATGTTTTTGTGCATAGTTGGGTCACTTCGCCTTATTTCCATGTCAGAGGAATGGCCATTTGGATATAATTCTTCCATGAAACTACTTCTGGCCAAACTTCTCCAGACAGTAGATGGGTGTACCTGTGTCCCACAGTTCTGTGCTGATTTCACTGCGGGACATCTTCTGATGTCAAAGGGAAGTAAGCATGTGTCTTTCATCTGAGGCATTAGGTTTCTTTGGCCGACCACTGCGTCTACGGTTCTAAACGTTGCCTATTTCTTTGTGCTTCTTCAAATAAAGCTTGAACAGCACATCTTGAATTCTTAGTATACTTTAAATCTTTGCCTGGGAGAAATCTTGCTGATGCAGTATAACTACCTTCTGATTTGTTCCTCTGTTTAGACTTGCCATGGCATATAAATTGTGACATGAAACTGCCTTCCACAAGCTCACCTAAGTAGCACAGTTTGGATGTTCCTAACTCAGTTTAAGCCTCCTACACAGCTGTTTCTGTTTCCGTTAACCACTTCAGCTCCAAAAGTGTTTTACCCCCTTCATGACCAGCCATTTTTTGCTATTTAGCTACTTAAACTGGTAATTGCACGGTCATGCATCGCTGTATCAAAAATACATTTAGATAATTTTTTTCACACAAATAGAGATTTCTTTTGGTGGTATTTGAGACTGAACATTAAAAAAAATATATATATTTTTTTAACTTTCTGCTATCAAATAAAATAAAATAAAAAATTAGGTCTAAATGTGCTATGCTACATGTCTTTGGTAAAAACCAAAAAAATCCCAAGGGTATATTGATTGGTTTGCATGAAAGTTATAGCATCTACAAACTATGGTATGTATACTGTTTTTTTTTTTTTTTTTAACTAGTTTAGGTGGTGATCAGAAACTTATAGTGGGACTGTGATAGTGCGGTGGGCAATCTGACACTGACACTGACCTCACCAGTGACACTAATACAGTGATCAGTGCTAATACTATACACCGTCACTGTACTAATGACACTGGTTGGGAAGGGGTTAAGATCTTAATGTAATCAAGGGGTTAAGTGTCTGCCCAACAATGGTTAAATTAATATTATAGGCTGCTTTTTACTAAAAATCCCTTTGTTTTGCAGGGAGAAGAAACAAAGATTATTCCCTCTGTGAATGTGCTTTAGCCTACATATAAAATTGATGATTATTAGCACCTGTTTGGTAATAATTGGTTAATCATAAACCTGACGCTAATCCTACAAAATCCCTGAGTTCATCCAAGTGTATAAAGTGAACAAGTGTAAGAATTGATGCTGGTTTGAAGCCAAAGGGCTCTTTCACACGGAGGTCCGTTCAGGTCCGCCTGTCAGTTTTTTAGGCGGGCCTGAAACGGATCCTCCATGTACCCCTATGGAAGCACGGATGTCAGCGGAGACATGTCCGCTGACATCCGCTCCGCCAAAGTGTGACGGAGGAAAACCCTATTTTTCCTTCCGTCGGCGGAGCGGATCGGATGACAACGGACTCTACGGTCCGTCTTCATCCGATTCCCCATAGGGGAGAGCAGCGCTCTGACAGGGCGGTCCCTGCACAGTGTGCGGGGACCGCCCAGTCATCCGCCGGCTCAGCGGGGATCAACGGAGCGATCCCCGCTGAGCAAGCGGAGCTTCACGGGGCGGATCTGCACGGATCCGCCCCGTGTGAAAGGGGCCAAAGGGTAGTCACATCAACTATCAATTTTATTTTAGATTTTTCTTCTGTTTACTCACTTTGCATTTAGTAAATTGATAAAAATAAACAATGAAATAATATATTTTAAAGCATTCTTACGTTACAGCATTCACACCTGCCTAAAACTTTTGCACAGTACTGTACATTTGTGTTTGGAAGTATAATTAGGTATTGGGATACACACACACAATTTTGAGGCTGTTGGACCACAATCAAAATCTTAGTGAGATTACATCTAAGGACTGGAGTTTTTCAAAAAAAATAGTCTAACGAAAAGTCCCCCCATTATAGTCGCTTAATACTGTGTTTTAGCCCAGGTTCACACTGGGCTGTGAGAGTGAAGCCGTGCGAGTTCAGCTGAACTCGCACAATTTCACTCCCGCTGGTCAGTCCCGATTTCGGCCGCGATTACAGAGACATCTGTGCAGGTTTCTGCACAGATGTCAATGTAAATTGCGGGCCAAAATCGCAAAAAGTAGTACAGAAACTACTTTTTGAAATCGGTGCAGCGTCGCACCGATTAGGACGGTGCCATTGCCGGCAATTTGCGGCAAATACCGCCGTTTTGACACTACTATCCATGAAACACTCTCTAGAATAGAACACCCATCCATAGTGACATTTTGAACTGCATGGACCTGCAAACTGTAATTCACAACTAAAATAACTTCTGTGTCAAGATCAGTTGTGGTTAGACTTTCTTGGGGGGAGAACAAAAACAAAACAGTCTGTGCTGTTTGCATCATAATATTCAACTGCACACTTGCAAAGTGAAATGCAAAATTAAATAATTAGCCTGTTTCTGCATTTCGATGTCTTACAAGCCCATGTATTATCTTTGTAGAACCCCACAATAAAACTGTTATTTGAAAATAATTAGCCTGTTAATCTGTTACATCATCTCTTGGTGCCATACAAATGCTTAAGAGTAACACAATTACTAGTATGCGATGTACATAATACAATTATTTTCAATGTTTTGTTATCTCTTACCTATGAACCCAATGCAAGGCAATTTTTGTTTAGTTAAAAAAAATAAAAAGCCAAAAATAATCATCACTTTAAGGCAGAGTATATTAAAAACAATTAATCTTCATAACATTTGTTTTATACACTCCCTAGCATTTCAAATATTTCATTAACAGCAAGATGAAAGCAGAAAGAATCTGGCTTTCCCCAAGCTAATGTAGCCTCTCACTTCAATAGTTCGGGAAATGAAGTCGCCATGCAAAGGAAAACATCACTGCATTGGCTATTTTAAGGGTCACAGCTTTTCAGAAGACTTCATAGAGTACATAAAACAGAATTTTCTGCTGACCTCTTTTGTCTTGAAGAGGGGAACACTTTACCACACTCGAAAAGGTCTCTTATTATACAAGTGATCAATCTTTTTTGTTTCTTTCTTTTTAGGCTCCATGGACTATTCCAGGCAATACAGGTGGATCAAAGCTCAGTCTGGATGAGAACCAAGTGGACAAAATTATACGGCACACAAAAATACACAGAGGGAAAGATAACCAGAGGAGACAGACAGAAAGCTATGGACATGAAAGGAAAGAACAAATGTTGATAATAATGTGAAAGAGATGAGGAAGATACAATAGCAAGTCAAAGGAAAATATTTCAAATGCTTTATTACATTTATTAAACGGCTATTTATATAGATATACGAAAGAATGTAACTATTATTAAAAATATTTTTTCTAACCAAATAAAACTAAGGAGGTTAAGAATCTACAACCACGGGGCGTGGCTTGGACATGGCGGAGTGAGGAAGCTTTCTGTTTGAGCTCCCGACTCCCGACCTGCAATCGATGGCTGAAATGGACGTTTGGCTAGCAAATTCAACCCTGAAATGACATACAAGAGACGGAGGAAGACCAGGGGATCAAGATCTGCTAACCCAGAAGCATCGATCAGAAGATTTCTTACATCCCCGGCTCCGAGAGCTAACTCCCCTGCAGCACCACGTGGCGGGAGAGGACAGGGTGACTTACCTTCCACATCCATGGCTGTGACAGCAGGGTGTCCCGCGCTCGTTAGAGGGGCTGCCCTCCCTCCTGGTGCCTTCTCATGACAGTCAGGGTGGCTCTGTGGCATCTGCAGGATGCTCGCAGACGGACGCGGACATCAGGTCCCTGTTACAGGCGCTTCCGACTAAGGCCTACATGGAAGGCCTCATGGCGCAAATGGAGGAGCAGCACCGCCGTGATTTCCAGGGGCTTCGCTCTGAGGTTCACGCACTGGACGACCGAGTCGGACGGGGTGAGGTGGAGAGGAGCGCTTTGGAGCTCCGGGTCACCGAATTGGAAAAGGGCCAGGAGGCCTTCCAGGAGAGGCTGGCTGAGGTGCAGCTCCAGGCCGAGGACCAGGAAAACAGGAGTCGCCGCAACAACCTCCGGGTTCGGGGGTTGCCAGAGGCAACGGGTCCGGAGAATCTCCTGGACACTGTCCTGGCTATCTTCCGGCAGCTTCTAGGCCCGGAGACTCCAGCCACCCTGGAGTTCGACAGAGTCCACCGCGCACTGGGGCCGAAGCCGCAGGATCCTGACCGCCCTAGAGATGTCATCTGCCGCCTGCACCGCTATGCACACAAGGAGCAAGTTCTCAGGGCGGCATGGACCAAAGACCGGATCGACTTTGATGGAGCGGAGCTGTCGATCTACTCTGATGTGTCCAGAGCAACACTACAAAGACGGGCTATGTTGAAACCCCTTCTGGAGCGGCTGAGGCGAGATGCGGTGCCATATAGATGGGGCTTTCCGCTCCAGCTATCGCTCAGGAAGGGGGGAAATTCCTTCACGCTGAGGCGCCATGCAGATCTCCCGGACCTGTTCCTTTTTCTGGGTATGGAACCCTTCCACCTGGCTGATTGGCTGAAACCGCTTCCAGCTAGAGATCCTCGTCAAGCTCCCAGAGCTCCGGGACCGGGTCTGCCGCGCCGCTCCACCAGACGAAGGAGAGGCGATCAGCTGCCGGCTAGAGCCCAGGATAACGAGGCCTGACCAGCCAGTCCTGCTACTGTAAGTTTTTTCTGATACGGGATGGCACACACTGAGAACTGGGGAAGTTCATGCTATGGACTTTTCTTGATCCCGCTCATTGGACAGCTGCCCTGTGCCGTTCCCCCTCCCCCCCGTCCCGGGTGTATGCTGAGCTTGGTCGGGTTGGCCCTGTGGGATCACCCCCGCTCTGGCGGGGGCCGCCTGACCGGGTTTGCCCTTCCCCTTCCCCCCCTGGTGATTGCTGCTCACGCCGAGCCTCAGTGACTGTTTCACCCCATTCCGGTGGAGGCGTCTTCCCCTGGCTCTCCCTCTCACCCTCCGGGCTATGTGTGACTGTGAGCCGTTCTTCGGTGGGGCCGCCCCGGGGCCGCCCCCCCTCTCCCCCACCTGCTGACTTATTTTTCGCCCCGCTCTCGGAACCCACCTGAGGACAAGCTATGAAGGGGAGCCATAGACTGTCGCTTGATTGAATGGCGGGTGTTTTTGTGTGGGGGTGGTTGTGGGGGGGAGGGGAGGGAGGTCTTGCTGTGCCGTTTTGAAATGCCTGGGCTGGGGGTGGATGGGTGGGATGCTATGTGGGCGGGCGCCAGGGATATGGGGATGCTGTCTACTGATATGTGCTCCCTCCCCCCTTGCTCGTTCCCCCCCCTTTCCTTGTCTCCCCCCTTCCTCGTTCCCTTATTCCCCCCCACGTCCCTCCTCGCTCCCTTCCCCCCTCCCCATTCCCTCCCATACTCTTTCCTCCTCCTCCCCCCCTCTCCCCCCATCTCTCCCCCTTCTCCCTCACCTCTCCCCCTCCCCTCTCCCCTCTGCCCCTCTCTCTCTCCCCCTCCTCACCCCCCTTTTTCCCTACTCTTCTCTCCCCTCCTCTTCTCTCCCCCCTCTTCTCTCCCCCCTCTTCCCCTCCCTCTCTCCCCCTCATCATCCCCCTCTCTCCCCCCCTCTCTCCTCCCTCCTCCCTTCTCCACCCTCCTCCCCTCACCCCCTCCCTTCTCCCCTCCCCGCTCTTCACCCCTCCTCTTTTCCCCCTCTCCTCCTCCCCCTCCCCTTTACCCCTCCCTTACCTCCCCCCTCTCCCTCCTTCTTCCCCCCCTCCTCTTTCTCCCCCTCTTCCCCCTTCCTCTGTCCTCCCCTCCCATCCCCCCCTGTATACCTTCCTTTTCCTCCTCTGTCCCCCGGATTTTGGCTTTACCCACTGTCTTCATCTTTGGTGCCCTGGGCTGCCCCCTGGACAGATCTGGGATAAGCCACCTGAAGGAGCGGGCGCGTGTTCCCCATGTATACTCTGGTGGCTTCCCTGGCCCGTACGCCGGGGCGGGGGGGCTGTTACTACGGCGGCCGGCTTCTTTATCGATTATAGGGGGGGCCGGGGTGGGACCCATGCTGGGGTTGCGGTGGGGGGTTCCTCCTTGGGGGGGCCCCCCTCCTGGGCCGGTTTGTTCGTGCGGTCCCCGCTCTCCTGGCCGGGCCTCCCCCGTCCTGGGCATGCGGGGGCGCCAAAGCTGAGCTTTCGGTACCGGTGTGTGCATTTTCCCCTTGACCCCCTTTTTGGGTTTTTGTTTTTTTGGCTTTTAGGGCGCTATTTATAAGTTCTCTTGCTAAGCCTCCTGGTTATAATTACTTGGGTTGTGTTCTTTGTTCTGCACTAAGATGTTTAAATGTCCATTTCATGTATTTGGGCCGTGTGATGGGTTACTGTGCTAATGTTTTGTCCTGGTTGGGGTCTGGCCTGGGGGGCGGGTTGCGCCGGGGCTCGGGCGCCCCATGTTGGGGCCCGGGGCCGGCGTTGCCGGGCTGCTGGGCCATCCTTGTCAGGCCACTTTGTTCTGAGAACCATCCGGCTCTCTGTAGCATCTGAAGTGGGTCGGGTTAGGGAGCCTCCGACCCCTGCTGTGTTCAAACACTTTCCCCACATAGGGTCGCACCCGTCAAGTGACTCCTGCTTTCAGGGTTACTGGGGTGCACTGAGACTAGGTCTCCCTTACGCTTGAGGCGTACTAGGTTTCTTTGTTTTCTCCTCTTCTGCTCTCTTCTGTCCTTTCCCTCCTAGCCTCCCCCTTCCCCCCCCCTTTTTTTTTTTTTTTTGCCTGCCTCTTCTGGCCGCAGTCATGCCCACGGGTAAAACAGAGCCTGTGCGTCTAGTTTCTATAAATGTGAAGGGGCTGAATACCCCTGAGAAACGCTCCATGGTGCTAACCGATCTAAAACATATGAAGGCCCATGTGTGCTTCATGCAGGAGACACATTTCCGTGCTGATAAGCTGCCAAGACTGCATGGCCGCTTCTTCCCGACAGTGTACCACAGTTGCTCCTCGGACTCTAAGTCAAAAGGGGTGAGTATCCTGATTCGGGGTGATACCCCATGGCAACTGAAAGACCAGTGGGGGGATGCAGAGGGGAGAGCTTTATTTGTGAAGGGGACGCTGGGGAGGTCCCTGGTGACTTTGGTCAATCTGTACCTCCCAAATGCCAACCAGATCGCCTTCCTGGAGCCAATTATGACCAAATTGGTTGACTTTGCTGAAGGGATGGTGATTATGGGTGGAGACATGAACTTTGTCATGGACCCGATCCTGGACTCATCTAGGGGTGTTTCCCAGATCTCTTACGCCTCACTTAAACGCCTTAAGAAAAACTTCCATGCTCTCCACTTGGTGGATGTATGGCGTATCCTTCATCCAAGTCACAAAGACTTCACGTTCTATTCGCACCCCCATGACTCGTATACCAGAATTGATATGTTCATGGTGCCTCAGGCGCTTTTGTCCAGGGTTTCCTCAGCCTCGATTGGTTCTATTACCTTTTCAGACCATGCCCCAGTCTTTATAGACATCAATCTGCTTTGCCCCGCAGAGAGACAATGGTCGTGGAAGCTTAACGACTCGTTAATTCAGTTGCCCGAGGTGGAGGAAGAGGTCTCTAGAGAACTGAGACAATACTTCGCCACGAATGCTGACTCGGAGGTGGCCCCGACAATGGTATGGGAAGCCCATAAAAGTTACATTCGTGGCCTCTTGATCAGAATGGGATCACGCATCAAGAAGGAGAGAGCGAAACAAATTGTGGACATTTTAGACAAAATCAGGGTTTTGGAATCGGCTCATAAACAATCCCTCGCTTCCCAGATCCTTCTTGAGTTGACAGCCCTGCGAAACCAGCTGCGCTCCTTGGCCCTGTTTAGAGCCAAAGCAGTGATCTCGAAGTGCCGCCGTTCTTTCTACGAGCATAGCAACAAATGTGGTAGGATGCTGGCGAGGGCTCTGAGAGATCAGAGGGCGCGTACATTCATTCCTGAATTGATTAGTGATTCTCACAACAGGGTTCACACCACGGAAGGTATCGCGGAAATGTTCCGGGAATACTATACTACTTTGTATAATCTCCCTAGTCCAACATCTGTGGGGGGAATGTCGAATGCAGGGAGGAAGATCGGGGACTATTTGAGGAGGTCTGGTCTCCCCCGGATTTCGGAGGAGGACCTGATCGAGCTTGACAGGCCTCTCTCAGTGGAGGAGGTGAATGTGGCAATGTCGCGCATGCATTTGGGGAAGGCGCCGGGTCCGGACGGATATTCCCTTCTCTATTACAGGACTTTTGGAGAAGTATTGCTTCCGCATTTTCTCTCTGCGTATAATGCTACAGGGGAGGGGACGCCCCTCCCGGCGGATGCCTTGAGAGCACACATTGCCGTGATCCCGAAGGAGGGAAAAGATCCACTAAGATGCCAAAATTATAGACCGATCTCGCTGCTCAATGTGGATCTCAAGATATTCACGAAAGTGCTTTCCATGCGTTTGATTGACTTAATGCCACAACTAATCCATTCCGACCAGGTCGGTTTTGTTCCTACTAGAGAGGCGCGGGACAACACGACTAAGGCAATCAACATGATCCACGCTGCAAAGACGCGTAAAACCCCTATGCTGCTCCTCTCGACGGACGCCGAAAAGGCGTTCGACAGGGTGAGTTGGCCTTTCCTGTTTGAAACTCTCCGCTGGGTTGGCCTGCAGGAACGCATGATGAATTGGATGTTGGCAATATATTCCTGCCCATCGGCCCAGGTCAAGGTGAATGGCCACCTTTCCTCACCGTTTCAGATTGCGAATGGGACGAGACAGGGGTGCCCTTTGTCGCCTCTGATATTCGTCCTCACACTAGAACCTTTCCTGCGTATCATTAGAGACAACCCGGACATAACGGGACCACGCCTGGACGCCACCCTGTCCCCCAAGATCGCGGCTTTCGCAGACGATTTGCTCTTCTTCCTGACCAACCCCCTTGTGTCCACTCCGAACTTACTCAAGGAACTGAAGCTATACGAAGAGGTGTCAATGTTTCGCATTAACTATCAGAAATCGGAAGCACTTGGGGTCGCCTTACCTCCTCCTTTAACTGACCTGCTCCGGGTTGATTTTCCTTTCAAATGGGCTATGTCCCATATCAAATATCTGGGTATCTTGTTACCCAGCAGGACGGAGGAGATTTTCTCCCTCAACTTTCCTCCCCTTTTGACGGCCGTTAAAAAAGATCTGCAAGAGTGGCAGCATGGCCTGTTTTCCTGGTTTGGCCGTTGTAGCATTGTGAAGATGAATGTCTTACCTAGACTGTTATACCACTTTCAGGCATTACCCATACGGGTGCCGGCGTCCTTCCTGAAGGCGGTTAACAGATCGCTAATTCGGTTTGTGTGGGCCCAGAAGCCCCCGCGGTTGGCGCAGAAAATTCTCCGGCTGCCAAAGGTGAAGGGTGGTGTAGCCCTACCGGACGTTACTCTCTATCACAAGGCTTGTCATTTAACGCGTGCCTTGCATTGGTGCCGTCACGGCCTTCTGAAGCAGTGGGTGCAGATTGAGCGAGCCTTGACTGGGGCTCACCTGGAATCGTTGCCCTGGTGCCAGCCTCCCCTGCCAAAGGAGATTTCTGATCACCCCACAGTAGGGGTGACGATAAGGACAGCTTGGAAGGCCTTCCGTGGTCATTCGATCGCACCGCTCCCGTCCCCGCTTACCCCAATTGTGGGCAACCCGGCTTTTAGTCCGGGTCTCAACGACCCTAGCTTCATGGCGCTGAAACCGGTGGACAGGTCTCAAGTGCGACACTTTCTCACAAACGACCAATGGCATACTCGACGACAAATCCTAGAGGACCCTGCTCTGACTGGGCTCTCATTCTGGCAAAAGGTCCAGCTGGCCCACTTCATCCACACGTTGCCTTCTCCAAGTGCTCATGGGCGGCAGCTGACACCTTTTGAGTTGTTATGCCTGGACCTGTCCCCGTTGAGACATGCAATATCCCTGATATACCAAATCCTAGTTTCTCCCTCTCCGGACTTTAGGCCACCTTATGTTACCAAGTGGGAACGGGAGCTGGGCCTACAACTTACGGGGAAACAGGTAGACCGAATCCTTCTCTTCGCTCAAACAACTTCTATCAGTGCAAGGCACCAGGAGATGGAATATAAGCTTCTGTCCCGTTGGTACTACACTCCGGAAAAGATACACAAGATGTTCCCTCAGAGCACGGACATGTGCTGGAGGTGCGGGGAGGAGGTTAGTACGCTCCTCCACATCTTTTGGTCATGCCGCATCTTACAATCATTTTGGTCTGCGGTACACCGCATCGTCCAAAAGTTTACGGACAGAGAGTTGCCGTTGTCACCTGAGCTCTTCCTTCTGCACCACCACAATATCCCAACTAAGGGCTATAGAAAGTCCATATTGCCGCTTCTGATCAATGCGGCAAAGGGTTGCATCCCGCTGAATTGGAAGCAGACTCAGCCTCCATCGGTGGCGGGCTGGTTGAGCAGAGTGAAGGCTGTCCATGACATGGAGGACTTGTTAGCAACGGAAAGAGGCCTAAGTGAGAAATTCTCCAAAACATGGTACTTCTGGCACGAATTTTACTTCTCGGAGGAATGCGGGCTCCTAATGGCTTGATCCACCTGAGAGGATCGAACATGACTGCTCCCCAGGCGGGGAGGCTGTGGCTGGAGGCACCCTGCTCCCCACCCCCCGGGTGTGGGGGTGGTTGGGGTTGTTTTTTTTTCTCACCCCCCCCCCCTTCCCCTCTTGTATTCTTGCACTCCTTGCTTTCTTTTCTCTTACTTTCCTTGCTTTTTCTGTATTACCAACACTAGAGTGTTGGCCTGTGCAAGCCTGTTTCTCACGGGCTTGACGTTT
The DNA here is from genome assembly GCA_029206835.1 of Rana muscosa. Taxonomy (NCBI): domain Eukaryota; kingdom Metazoa; phylum Chordata; class Amphibia; order Anura; family Ranidae; genus Rana; species Rana muscosa. Next base: position 1,077,401,910 of record CM055122.1, read on the forward strand.
CTATTTTTATCTAAATCGGCTTTTGCCACAAAAATACGGCCGTGCGGGGGGCGGAGAGCTCCTGTAAGCCTGACACTTGTTGTGACCCCCCCCCCCCTGACAACGGGCTTTATATCTCCAATGTAATATCTATACTCATGAGGGGGTGGGGAATGTTTGCTGTTTTTTGATAAGCAACTGTGAGCTCTATGTGTATCCGCATGTCCTTTTCTCTTAAATAAAGAATTTACAAAAAAAAAAAAGAATCTACAACCGCATTAAGTATTTTTCCTTAACCACTTGCCGACTGCCTACCGCATATTTACTGCAGCAGGTCTGCTCTTTTGCGTTTACTTGTACGTCCTTTTGTGCAATAGCTAATGGGCGGCGCATGCTGCTGTAGGCAGGAACTGCGCTGATTGGACACAGGGGATGCCAATCACTGGTTCGGCAGACCTGAGGTCCGCTGGCCACCCGTGATCGTTCCTGGGAGAGGCAGAATGGCGATCTGCCCATGTAAACAAGGCAGATCGCCATCTGACAGGGAAGAAGATGGAGACCTTGTGTTCCCGCTAAGCAGGAACACAGATCTCTGTCTTCACCCAATCAGAGCAACCCCCACACAGTTAGCGAGCATCCCCTAGGGACACATTTAACCCTTTGATCAACCCTGATGTTAACACCTTCCCTGTCAGTGTCTTTAGTACAGTAACAGTGCATATTGGCCTAAATTGATGAAGAAATTCGATTTTTTTACATTTTGTTATTGAATGTGTTTCATAGCAAAAAGTAAAAAATATTGTTTAAAAAAAAAAGTCGCTCTTTTTTGTTAATAGCACAAAAAATAAAAACCGCAGAGGTGATCAAATACCACCAAAAGAAAGCTCTATTTGTGGGGAAAAAGGGACATTTTATTTGGGTACAGCGTCACACGACCGCGCAATTGTCAGTTAAAATAACGCAGTACCGTATCACAAAAAATGGCCTGGTCATTAGGGGGTAAAACCTCTAGGGTCTGAAGTGGTTAAAGAACACACTAAAGGGTGCATTTATAAAAAGTACGCATAGCTGTTCACCCATTGAAATCACATGTTGGCTCCAGCCTAAGTTATATTAGAGAAAATTTATACCTGGACAAACAACTCTTGGTGTGGCGCTTTAATCTCAGAAATATTATATTCTTACAGTCCACACCTGCAACTGTCAGAATACCCAAACAGTGACCTTTCACTTCATATATTATTTTCTTCTCATCTTCATTGAAGAAGAGAAGTGACAATCCTCGTTAACATGCATTCCGAAGAAGTTTAGGATGTGATAGCATGCATTGGATTGCGCCTTAATAAACGCATACCTTTATAGGTAAATCCAACAGGGGAACTCAAAGTGAAGGGATGCCCAGTCTGCTGCTGATATCAAATCTGAGCCTCACTCATCATAATGTGAGCTACCATCACCTTCTCTGAAAGGATTCAAACAGCTGACAGAACAAATCAGTGGTAGTGGAAGTGTCGCTAAGACTCTGTATTTAAAAGTGATGCAGTAATATAAAACATAAATGCAACTTTTACTGTGGTGTCAAAATTTGCTTTTGCCTAGGGAACCAAAGTTTCTGGAAACTGAAAAGTTTGGAATACACCATCATTAAACAGCCATCAGGTTCCCTCTCATTCGTACAAGTATTTAATGAGCTACACCTATTGCAGTTCACACAAGTCAAAAATTTTAAGGGTGAAAGGAGGTTTGGCAACTGCACTATAATTAAAGCAGAAGCAAACCCATCCACGTGCCGGAAATGTAACACTCCCATTGGTTGTGCTCTCAACCAAACTGTCAAACCATCCAATGGCGGGTGTCATAACCGATCACATGTGCAGCATCATGGCAGTTGTAGATTAAACAGAAGCAAAGATGGCAGCTTCCTTGACTGAAAACGATAGGAGGTTTTACTTACACTTTAAAAGATCCCAAGATATAGCATGCACCATAAAGAACCACTGATCCAAAAGTGCAGTTGGGAGTCAAAACTCCATTAAAGATGCAGATTTTTAAGACAATCTATTCAGTAAAGTAAACATTTTGCTTAATGCATAAGCAAAAAAAAAACATAACATTACATTCAATTCGAGTGAAAGTCAAGAAGCATGATCTGAATGAACATAACACTGCAGTCATAAATGGCTTATGGCAACCTGTAAACTCAATGAAAAGGTATTATATAGCTGATCTTAACCACTTCAATACCAGGCACTTACCCCCCTTCCTGCCCAAGCCAATTTTCAGCTTTCTGCGCTGTCACCGTTTAAATTAAAATTGCGCGGTCATGCTAGACTGTACCCAAACAGAATTGTTATAATTTTGTTCCCACAAATATAGCTTTCTTTAGGTGGTATTTGATCACCTCGGCGGTTTTTATTTTTTGCTAAACAAATAAAAAAAGACCAAAAATTTAGAAAAAACAAACAAAAAAGTTTTGCTTTTGTTATAAAATGTGGTAAATAAGTACGTTTTCTCCTTTACTGATGGGCACTGATAAGGCGGCACTGACGGGCACCCATATGCAGCACTGGTAGGCGGCACTTATGGGTGGTACTGATATGCAGCACTGATGGGCACTGAAAGGCTGCAAAGATGGGTACTTATGGGTGGCACTGCTGGGCATTGATACGTGGCACTGATGGGCACCGATATGCGGCACTCATGGACATCCCTGGTGGCACTGGCAGTGGTAGGCATTGTGGGTGGGCACTTATTGGCAGCTGTCTGGGCATTGATTAGCAGCTGCCTGGGCACAGATTTGCATTTCCCAGGTGGTATGGGTGGGGTATACCTGGTGGTCCAGTTTGGATGGCCATCCTGGTGGCCCTGGGCGGGATCCAAGGGGGGGCTGCGCTGATAAACAATCAGCACAGACCCCCCCCCCCGTCAGGAGAGCAGCCGATCGGCTCTCCTATACTCGCGTCTGTCAGACGCGAGTGAGGAAAAGCCGATCAACGGCTCTTCCTGTTTACATCGTGATCAGCCGTTATTGGACATGGCTGATCAAGTGGTAAAGAGCCTCCGTCGGACTGAAACACTGCACCACCGATCGCGCGATGCGCGCCCCCACGGGCACGCGGCGGCTGTTATCCTGCTGGACGTCATATGACGTCCAGTCAGGATAACGCAACCACCGCCTAGCCGTCATTTTGCTATAGGCCAGGCAGGAAGTGGTTAAAGTGGTTTTATACCTCTGAAATGTAAAATGAACAAAGCATATTTTATAGCAGTGGTAATCAACCCTGTCCTCAGGGCCCACTAACAGGCCAGGTTTGCAAGATAACTGAAATACATCACAGGTAATATAATTTGCTGCTCAGTGCTTGCAGTATTCTAGTCTGCATCTCCCCAATGTAATACATAAAATCTGGCCTGTTAGTGGGCCCTGAGGACAGGGTTGATGACCACTGTCCTATATTATGTACTAGCCCCAATCCAAAGCTCTGAGCGTGATTTCTGTCTGCAGTCTCGTTCCTCTATCATCTGCAATAATTTCTGACATGCTGTGCCAACTCCTAGAGATGGAGGGGATGGGGAGGGGACCTCCAGCACACAGACTTATTAACAACCTCAGCTATGCATGCTTCCTTATGCGATTGTGTAGGGGGGGGTCTCCTTTCCTTCTAATCAGATCTCAAAACACACTCAGCTATCCTTTCTGAGCTGTGCCATGTGTGACATCAGATCCCTGCTCCCTGCCTATGGACGCTCAGAAAAGCTGTGTAAATTTTGGATTTTAAACTAAAGTAGAGAAGAGATCACGGCAGATAAATTGGTACATCTCATGTAGGAGAATTTGTTTAATCTCTGTGAAGGGCTGGTCACTTCAGTGGGTATATGCAATGGATTACAACCACTTTAAGCCTATAAACCTGCATATCATATACACTTCCTTTAGTAAATGGGACAACGCTCATCACCATGCTTTTAATGCAGCAATGGCATGGTCACCCTTACACTCCTACATCGAGGCCACAGGCAGTAATCATGTCCTGCTAGTGAGCATCCTCTGTGTGACTGACAGCAGCTCTGAAAGGGAGCACTGAGAGCCAGTCCAGGCTGCATCATTATATCATTGACATTTGAATGCAGCCATGCAAAAACATTGTTGAAAAATTTAAGTTTTTTGTTTTTGTTTTAAGTCAATCTTTACTATAACCTATTTGACTATATTATATAATTAGTCCCCAAGCCTTATCTTTTAGAATCCATTGTTTGTTCAATATATTTTTATTGAGAAAGATATATAAGCATCTCAATCAAATGAAGTACATTGGAACAGAGAAGGGTACACTGGACGAACGTGTGAAAATAATCACTCATGAGTATAGTAGAGACATTAAGAGTGACCCAGCATACCAAATTAAAATAACAATATAAAAAGCATAAAAAGAGAAACAAAAGGGGGGAGGAAGAGAGAAGTGCAAGAGAGGAAGGTGGGATGGGGGGGAGGGAGAAGAAGGAAGGGGGTTGGCACACATGGCAGCAAAAAATTAATATTTGGCATGTGCCAACATTGAATTTAATCCTAATATAGAAATAAAATCCACAGTATTTACATAAATAAGAGTGAGACTTCAAGGACCTGGGTTGTTCAGGGGGAAGAAGAAATTATGTCCTTATAACATTGGGTAGATAGGAAGGAGGACCACGGGGCCCAGGTTAGAGTAAATTGTTTGGTAGTGTCTCTCGCAATGTGGGTGAGGTCTTCCATGAGTTAAACGTCAGAGACTCTTTGCAGCCAACACTTAGTGGACGGAGATGTAGATTGACCCCAAAGCACAGGAATGAGAGCCTTAGCCGTGTTAAGAAGATGTGGAATCAGCGAGCGTTTATATCTACCTATTGACATTGAGGTAGCATGGAAGAGCACTGTCCAAGGATCCAAAGGTAACTTGATCTCAGTGATCTGGTGAATAAGGTCTAATACCGCGGACCAGTAAGGGCGAATGATCGGGCAGAACCACCAGATGTGAGCATGGGTGGCCTCCTGTCCGCAATTTCTCCAGCATAGCGGGGAGTTGGAAGGGAACATGCGGTTTAATTTAACAGGTGTATGATGCCATCTAGTGATGAGTTTGAAGTTAGAGTCAGCCATGGAAGAAGCTAGAGAGGAGGTATGCGTAAGAAGTAAAACTTTATCCTTTGTCTTATCTGTGAGAACAACGCCCAGGTCACGCTCCCAACTGGTCAGATACTGCGGGTGGGTAGGATTTTGTAAGTTGATAAGCGCTTTGTAAAATAGGGCAATACCGTGGAGAGGGGGATCCTTATGTAGGAACACATGTTCAATGCCATTCAGATCTTGGATTCCCCGTAGTGGTTGGGGGAGTGTTTGAAGAAAGCAGCTCAGTTGATTATATCTCCACTTATCCATAAACTTTGATGGTCCATGGCCTAGTAGTTCAGACAAAGGTTTAAGTGTATTGGAGTTTAAAACATGGTGCAAGAGGAGGGGGCCTCCAGGCGACCAGGATTGGAAACCCGGGTCTAAGGATCCTGGTACAAAGTAGTTATGATTCAGGAGAGGAGTTAGCGGGGAGTTATAAGGCCATAAGAATTTCCTATGAAGGCCATCCCAGACGTCTAGAGAGGATACGGTAATAGGTGAGGTATTGTGGCCGAGGGTTCTAAAAGCTCGTGGTATCCACGGGGCAGAGGAAAGGTCAGAGTCACATAGGGCATATTCCAGCTGTACCCAGAGTTTAGAAGCAAAGGCATAGTTCTAATCTGCTATACGTGACAGAATGACAGCATGATAATAAGTCCTAAAATCGGGCAGGGATAGTCCCCCCAGAGCGTTTGGTCCGAAATAGGACCTTCATAGAGACTCTGGGGTGACCATCCCTCCAAATAAAGCGGGTAACCATGGTCTGCAATAAAGTAAAGAAGCCTACAGGAATCTTTAAGGGAATCATTTGAAGGATAAAGAGAACGCGGGGAAGTATGTTCATCTTAACTATGTTCACCTTACCTAGCCATGAATGTGAGAGGGAGGACCATTTTCTGAGGTCAGCTCTTATGTTATTAAGAAGAGGAATATAGTTATATCTAAAAAGGGAGTGGAGGTGAGGAGTTAAGTATATGCCAAGGTATTTCATGCGTGAGGTTTCCCAGCGAAAGGGAAATAGGGGCTTCAGCTGATCAACTACTGGTTGAGGTACCGAAATATTCAGAATTTCAGATTTTGACAGATTAATTTTAAAATTGGATAGCATTTGGAAGGTAGAGAATTCCGACATCAAGTTAGGTAATGAAATGCGTGGTTGTTGAATAAAAAATAGGATGTCGTCAGCATAGGCTGCGTATTTATGGGATCTACACCCAACTTGAATGCCATGTATATTCCTATTATGTCTAATTGTGGCCAGAAAGGGTTCCAGAGAGATAGCAAAAAGGAGAGGAGATAAAGGACATCCTTGTCTTGTTCCATTATGTAGTGTAAATGGGTCGCTCAAGGAGCCATTAATCCGAATCTGCGCAGTAGGGTCAGAGTAGAGAGAAGAAATACAATGAAACATTCTGGGGCCCAAACCGAAATAGCGGAGAGTGGTTTTGAGGTAGTCCCAGTCCACCCTGTCAAACGCCTTTTCGGCGTCCGTAGAAAGGAGGAGGGTGGACCGGGAGCACCTACGCACATAGTGGATCAGGGACAAAGCGCGTAGCGAGTTGTCCCTGGCCTCTCTGTTAGGGATAAATCCAGTTTGATCAGCCGAAACCCATTGGGATAGAAAGGGAAGTAGCCTGTTAGCCAAAACCTTGGAATAGAGTTTAGTGTCGATGTTTAAGAGGGAAATAGGTCTATAACTACTGCACAGAGTGGGATCCTTGTCAGATTTGGGGATAACAGTAATATGAGCGGATAGTGATTCCGGACGAAGGCCAGATTTGAGGGAGATGGAATTTGCATATGCCGTAAGATGAGGAAGAGGATGTCACTAAAGGTTTTGTAGTATAAAACGGTGAAACCATCAGGGCCGGGGGCCTTACCTGAGGGGGAGGATTTAAGAGCGTGTTGAAATTCCTCAGTGGAAAAATCAGCTTCTAATCCAGCGAGTGCCGACCTCGACAACTTGGGGAGGCCGGCCTCTCTGAGATAAGAGTATACGTTTACGTTTTTCCGACAGTGGTAGAGAGGCCAGGCCACCCTCAACACCGTACAGGTCAGCATAAAACTCCCGGAAGGCTTTCGAAATTTGAGGGGTGGTGTGGACTAGTTCTCCTGTTGGTAATTTTATTTTGGGAATGAAGGATAGAGTTTTTCGGGCCGTGAGGGATCTAGCCAACTGTCTACCTGGTTTATTACCCCATTCGTATATTTTCTGGGAAACAGAATGAAATTTCCGCTTGGTTTCCAGATTGAGGAGAGTTTTAAGCTCCTCCCTCTGAAGGGCGAGGGCCTCGAAATGTGAGATATGTAAAGACAGTTTATGCTTTTTCTCTAGGTCAGCAATCCGCTGTAGTACCTGTTTAAGCTGTTGCCCGTGCTCTCTCCTTCTCCTCGCGCCCAATTCAATAAGAATACCCCTCATGGAGGCCTTATGCGCCTCCCACAAAACAGAGGGGGAGGTGTCCGAGGTTGTGTTTTCTTTGAAATATTGAGCCAAGGTATTAGATAACATGGAGACCTCTGTTGGATTAGAAATGAGAAAGTCATTGAGCTTCCAGTTATTGGAGCGAGGAGGCAGATCGGGCACGTCCAAGCAAATGGAAACAGGGGCATGGTCGGAAAGGGTAGCAACACCAATGTGGGCTGAGCGGAGAAAAGGCAGGTGAAAGTGATCAAGGAAGATGTTATCAATTCTAGAGTAAGAGTTGTGCGTTTTAGAGAAGTGGGAGTAGTCCTTTTCTTTAGGGTGCATGAGACGCCAAACGTCCATAAGCTGAAGATCTAGGAGTTTTTTTTTGACCTGAGCTAATCTTTTAAATGGGATACCCGAGCGGCCTTGGGAGGTATCCATAACGGGATCCAGAGGTATATTTATATCTCCCGCCAGAACTATCATACCCTCAGCAAAATGGGATAGTTTCGTGAGTATTTGATTAAAGAAAACAGGTTGATTGTGGTTGGGGCAATAAATGTTTGCTAGAGTACATCTAGTATTGCCTATAAACCCCTTTACAAAAAGGAAGCGACCATGATCATCCGCTAACATGTCTGAAAACCGAAATGAAGCACTCTTTCTGAGTCCAATAGCCACTCCCTTGGCTTTGTTAGTGTCAGACAGGCTATAATACCATTGTGGAAAATACTGTGAGTATAATTTAACTGACGTTGTATGGGTCAAATAGGTTTCTTGGAGGAAGGCAATAGAGCAAGCAGAGTTCTTCGATTCCCGTAACACTTTATGTCTCTTTGCGGGGACACAGAGGCCTCTAACATTGTACGAGAGAATCTTCAGAGTAGCCATATCATCAGCAAAGAGTGGATCAATAAAACATATAGCCATGCGTGCCAACAAAACAGAGAAGGGAGGGGGGACGGGAAGGAGAGAAGGGGAAGGAGAAAAGTCAGAAAAAAAGAGAAAGAGGAAATAAGACATACATGAAGAACAGTAGAACAACCATTATAACGATTGGGAATGGTATCAAAATCACGCAGCGGTCTGCGGTGGTCCCAGTGGGGATGAGGGGAGCAGGCAACCAGGAAGGGTTGCAGACAAAGATCAAGAAGAAAAGATAAATTGCCAACTCCCACCAACCCCAAGAGGAGAGGGGCAGAGAACGGACTCCTTTGTGGAGGCATGGATTAGGAGCATAAAGCCCCGTCAGCTAACGGCCTGTAAAATAGTAAGAAACATTTATGATACCAGCAATGGTCAGGACAAATATGCACATAGACATAACAACAGGTCCTCAACAAAAAACGAAAACAGAGGATGATTAATAGGGTTAATTAAACCTTTGGCCTAAAAGATGATACCATCATAACCAAGGTATAGTCAAGGAAGGTGAGTGTGGGCAGTAAGACGCCTCATCCATTTTTCTGAGATGAGCCAGGATTGGAGACACGCCCTTGCTTGGCTGGGGTTTTCCGCCAATGAGGGGAACAGGAAGCGGAAAAGGTGGGTATAGTATTCTGCCAGCCCGGTAACTCCGTGTGCGGCAAATTGAGATCCTGTAGGAAGGTAGGTAGGTCTTCGTGGAACCGCAGAGTTGAAGAGCGACCGCTTTTAGTAGCAATTAAGCATGCAGGAAAACCCCATCTGTAAGTAGTCCCGTCACCCCGCAGATGCTCCAAAAGAGGTTTTAAAGCCCTGCGGCGATCAAGGGTCTCCTTGGCTATGTCAGGAAAGATGCTAAGGGTAGCTCCATCAAAGTCAATTTTAGGAGTGTTCCGCAGTTTGATCATGATGGCGTTTTTGTCTTCATAGTAGTGGAGGCGACAAATCACATCCCTGGGTTGGTCAGAGGAGAAGTTACGAGGTCTCAGAGCGCGGTGAACTCTGTCAAAACGCAGAGGGTCAGTAACTGAGTTGCCTAATATGGTATTAAGGATACCACGGATCGAGGGTTCCAGGTCGTTATCTCTGGTCGCTTCTGGCAGTCCTCTTATACGTAGGTTATTTCTACGATTGCGATTTTCGAGGTCCTCGAGCTTGTATAATGAGGCTCTGTGAGCATATGCTAATTGAGTAACAGTCTCTTGCAGTTCTTGAATGGCCACCTCTTGTGAGTCTTGGCGTTGTTCTGTCTCCTCAACTCTGACGAGCAAATGTGCCATGTCCGCCCTAACCGCGGAAATTTCCCGTTTTGATAGATTTTTCCATATTGTGAAACATACCCGCCATTTCTTTTTTGAGTTCACTCAACAAAGAAGACATGTCAGAACCTGTGGGGGAGCCGGGGTCCTCCATCAACTCCGAGCCGCAGGATGAGGCCGGAGAGCTTTCACGGGCGAAGGCCGCGCGTGAGGCTGGGGATATAAGAGATCGTGAGGCTCTGGTCTTGTTAACCCGAGTGCTGGGGCTTTCGCGCTCCGAAGCAAGGAATCTTTTGATAGATCCGACAGTAGCTTGATGTAAGGTTGAGGATTTTGCAGAACGTTTGTTTATTGATGAACGGGAACTTGATCCCTTAGAAGGCATTGCTAGTTGTGTATGAGGCTGAGAGCTGAACAGGGCTCGATTTAAGTGCTTGCCATCAGTGCCATGTGTGGTTCAGCGGCACCAGACCAGCAGGGGAAGCAAATATTTTAGGCGTAGGCGACTTAAGGATGTGCTAGACAGAGACCAGGAGGGTATAATGGCCGTAAATAAACTATAACCGTCAGCAGCCCAGGTTCAGGCAGGTCAGTAATAGTTTGTGGGCATAGGCAAAGCGGACTTCAGTGCCACTCTTAGCGGAGGCCGGTTAAATCCCTGTTGTGTATAGTCTTTGGGGTGAGGTGCACCAAGATGGCCGCCGTAGCACCTAGTGGACCTGGGAGGGTGTAAGCAGAGAGTATCTGTATATGGCCCCAGCAGATCCCTGTAGAGCTAGCAAGTGACAGGGGACTCCCGGCTCACCATGTATCAAGGAAGCCGAGCGGTGAGGGGCCGGAGGGGCCGTGGAGGGGATATGACACTGACCTCGGGTGTAGCAAGATGGCCGCCGCACCTCCGTGAATAGGCCGAAGCCACGGTCTCGAGTACAGGGCGAGGAAGGGTGCGGCGCCGACGGCCTCGGGTGGTGTGGCGGGTGAACTGGGGTCTAGCTAGTGGTAAGAGAGCCTGGATGCTAGTGGGCTGAAGTCCGATGCGGACCGCCAGGTACTCACTGCGCTCCGGAGGCCAGGCCACATCCGCGATTGTAGGCCGCAAGTCGTCAGGTCACACCGCTAGAAGCGATTTTCGTCTGTGACCTCCAGCTGCAGCGTGGGTGATAACCGAGGCTGGATGGTGTATGGGCCTCACAGGTCGCGGCCTTCAGATGCTGGTAGTGGCAGGGGATCCACAGGCCCCAAGATGGCGGAGGGCCCTGGGAGCGTGGAGCCAGTCACAGGCCCAAAGCGGAGCAAGGTGCTCAGAGTAGAAAAAAAAAAAAAAAAAACCTCCGGGGCAGCAGCAGGGAATGACCAGGGATTGATGCAGGCAGACCAGGGCCCAAATAGTGCAAATTGGGCAAAGGATGGAGGTAGATCAACGCTGGATGCCAGGAGCTCTGTAGCAGCACGTCTTCCCTGCTTCACGTCCGGACACGCCCCCCTAGAATCCATTGTTTCCATACCCTGTACTAATGATGGCCAACAAGCCTGAAGCAGCTTGGAATGTTAGGTTGTATCTATGTCATACACCAGTGTTAATGCATATACAGTTAAGATAATGGGGTACAAAGGAACAATATATATAGCTCCACCCATTATTCTAAAACAAGGTATAATTCTCAGATTTTTTGGATTTCTAATAGAATGAGACATGTTTACACCTTAATTTCTAAGAATGCTTTACTGTTACTTTGTTGCTAGGGTTTGCCGTTTCATGCATGAGGCTAAGCACCAGCTAGTGCCACAATCCTGTTTAATATGTGCCCCAACTGCCCACTGTGGGGCCCACTGGACAGTGCAATACCACTTAGGAAGGCTTACCCATAAAGTCAGAGAAATTAAGGCCCCACTGAGAAAGTAAAATAGATTATTAAGCTTTTCTGGCTAATAAATTAAATTGTTTTAACTACTCATGTTTATAATGCATGTCTGACTACTTGACTAAAATGATCAATTAAGAGATCAAATACCAAAATATTATGTCTATGCTTTAAAGTGGTTTATCTAGACCATTTATCTAGATTAAGGCTTACCTGTAGGTGCAACAAATATCTCCTAAACCTACACGGTTTAGGAGATATTTTCAAAAAAGATAGCACCAATGTCTACGCCACATGCACGCCGTAGACAACGGCGCAGGCGCACTGAGTGTGCCGTTAGTGAATGGGACATGCCGTTAGTGGCGGCTCCCCCGCGCATGCGTGGGAGTGACGTCATTGTGGTTCCAGTCACAGCGCTGGAGCCACGATACCTGGAAGTCACTCCGGGTATCATGTCGGCGACAGAGGAGGCGAACGAGGACGCCTGTGGGGGCTTTGATCTCAGGTAAGTACTTCATAATGAGCTAGTATGCTATGCATACTAGCTCATTATGCCTTTGTCTTGCAGGGTGTATTTTTTTTTTTTTTAGAAGGCTTTACTTCCTCTTTAAGCCACACTATCATTCATTAGAGGTATCACTTCAAAGATAATCATGCCAATAAATGAATAATGTAATAATGCAAGTTGTAAAATAAAAATCATAAAAACTGGATTATAGGCTTTGCTTCTTCTGCAAAAAATATAATGTGCATTACACAGTGCAAGCTAGAACACAAGCAATTTCTGGAATATTTTCATACTTTATTAGTTAAAGAAGCAGCAGGACACTTTAGAAAATGTGAATGTGAGTGAAAAGGAAATCTCTATGTATTTAGGGAAACATTTAAAGATTTTCTTGTCAATCCTTATTCTAGTCTATATAAAAGGAAGACTGTTAAAGGTTTCCTTGAAGATGTGTATGACTTCAATGTATACTGGAATAATATAGGTTTACAGGCTATGCCATTGCATTTGACTCATGTCCCAGTGACTTTTACGGTCTTTTTAACACAGATGTGGCTTCATCGTTCAAAAGCCTTACCATCAAACGCCAGTAAAAGAGCCACTATTAAAAAGATAAAAGCTGAAGACCACAATGGTGCACACTCTTAGTCACAGAGCACAAAGGACTATATTTACTAAGACGGGTAATCTTGCATCGTTTTACTGTTACCGAGCCAAATTTAAGCCAGCAGGAATGATACAGTACTGGTAAATGACATCAGATCATTCAATATTCAGGCTTGTGTCACAAGCAGTGACACGTAACAAAACTATCTCTTAGATGACATGGAAAAGTATGCATTTTAGTTTAAAGAACTTTCATTCAGCTTTCTCCTGGAGCTTCCAGAATTAACGTACTTATTTTTTAATATGGTACATCTGCTCATTTTGCCATACGGTTAAAAACTGTTTCAGTAACAGTCAAAGATCTGAATTCTCACCAAGAGCTGTATTATTATACGGGCAGGGAGAAATAATTATCACTAGCGGCTATCGTAAGCATATTTGGCTGGCTGGTTGTATCCAAGTTGATTGGTCGATGTACTTGGTACATTCAGCCTGCCCAATAATGGTTCGTAAATTTGGCTGGTTCCTGCTGAAACGGGCGAGATTCAAACAGTGTATGGACGGCCTTAGTTCTGTTAGTTTGACATAAATCATATCAGTCTGTGTACTTTCACTCTATATACAAGTGCTATACAAGGTCTTTGGTAATCTGTTTTTAGTTTTTTTATCTGCAACCAGCTCTGAATATGAAAACTGACAAAAAAAATCTAGTGTCCTGACTGGCACACTGTTTTGCAGAATCGGTTTGTGCTGACCTCGTAGACAAATTGCAAGCATTCCCTGCAACAGGAGCTTAATTTTCTTTAGAAATATTCTTCTCTTAATATGTTAGCCATGTGGGCAGAAAAAAAAGAACATTTTGCATGCAGCGATAACCTGTTAAGAGGTGCAGATTGTCTTCTAAAACTCTATAGAACAGCAAGGTAATCTGAACTGGTCAGGTACAGAAAAAATTTGTACATATTTCTGTAATACACAGGTCACCGCAAAATAGTGAAGGGAGTCTAAATGATGGAAAGGCTGACATTTTTCCTATAACACTAAGCCCCATCAAGGCAGGTCCTCCCACTTAACAGGAAGTCTATCAAAAGCATTGGAAAGGTCTATAATTAAGTCTATATAAAATAATAAGATATGAATCTGCAGTAAAGTTAGCTTCAATCTTAGAAATGTCTATAGTTTACCCTCTAAAGCATAATTTTTAAGTTTTTCAATAAAATCAGAATTTCGATTTAATTATACAATGTTATAACTCAGAGCTACAAAGGCTGTATAGTATGTTTTTCTACTGCAATAACTACTATATGTACCTTATTAAATACAGCCCAATCAATGGATGTTGGAGAATTTACCTATAGACTAAGCTCTGTGAGAGAAAAAAAAGTGCTTGCTTCTTCTATACCATTAAGCTAGTCTATGCTGATTATAAGCATTTGATTGGCAGAAGGGAGAACATTGGAAATAAAAACTATTTTAAAGAAAAAAAAAATCAAAATAACAGCACACTCATATAAAATATGCTTAAAAGGAATTTGTTAGGGCAGAAATATAAGACCTGTCATTTCTGACTTGTCAAGCTCCAGGGTTGTCATAAGCCTTGCTTTACTACTTAGCATGTCACTGAGCTGAACAAGCTGCTTAGTTACTAATGACAACTCCCATAGCTCTATCACAACAGATGTCCTTTAAATCAATGCATTAAAATATAATTCAAGGCATTTTAAGAAGGTAGCGGGATTAGAATACCTGTCAAGTTGTTAATCTTGACTGGATCCCCCTTTAGGAAAAACTATCTATTGGTCACAGTGACAGTTGTCACTGAAAGTGAAATAAAATCTCAACTTGAGTGGGTACTAGAACAGGAACACTGGGGAAATCATCTTCAAGTGGAGACACTAGTTCTGGTGATCAAGGGATTCTATCACTTTGGAGAGTTAGCTGTTGGGGCTGCGAGAGAGGAAGTAAAGGGGAAATCTCACCAAAGTGATCCGACCCAGATGGAAAAAAAAATTGAAATGCGGGAATACAACTCTCCCTTACTTTATCCAAAATAAAATAGAAAAAAAAAACACAAAAAAACAAACAAAACAAAAATAAAATATTGCCCTCGGTTCTAGCCATAAAAAATAAATAAAAATCTTATTCCTTTAAAGCATAAATAACAGCACAGTGCTTGTGCAGTTTAATTGATCCCTTTCAATAATCTAAAATACCTGGTTGATCCTGCCCTCCCCTCTGCAAACTGACCACGTTTATCATGGCTGCTGATCCATGATACCATGGTCAGTTCACATGGCTCTGTCAGCCCGACGTCTCTCATCTCTCCCCCTCCCTCCCTGTCAGCTAGTCTCAGTGACGATCTGCTCCCTGCCCCTCTCCGCCTGCTGCTATAACTTGGTTTTCTTCCTAGAATCCCCTGTGTTTTGATTATGTGTCCCATTGTATGTGCTTTATAAAAAGATATGCAGCTTCATACCTTGTTTTCGAGCGTCACTTTACTAAGGTATGAAGCTGCATATTTTTTTTTTAGAAAAGCACATACACTGGGGCACATAACCTAATCCAAACACAAGAGATTCTAGGAAGAAAACAAAGTGGCTTTACAACCACTTTAAGGTTGCTTTAGTATCTAAACCAGCCTCTCTCAACTAGGTTTCTGTGGAACAGAGTTATTTCACAGTTTATTAGTGGTTCCCTGAGCAGTAGGAATGGTAGACTAATCTGCATAACAGTGCAGCAAAACAACAGAACCAATGTCACTTGGCATCACTACACTGACCACCAATGTAACAAAGCATTCTTTCCTCTGACCACTAATATTAGCAGGGCATTTATTTCAAGCACCACCAATGTAAACCATTTTCAAAGACCATCAATGTAATAGGACAGACCAGTGTAAACAGTCACACTACCTTTAATGATAATCTGTTGCTTAATTTGCCCTTTAGTAGTTATGTAAGCAAAGAATATAACAAAGAAAAGTGGAGGTTCTGTCCAAAACTATTCATTTTCAGATGACATTTTTAGAACCAAGGTAAAAAATGTGCGCACACATATTTGACTAGATTCTAGAGGACAGATAGTTATAAGGTTAAAAAAAGAGACACACGTCCATCTAGTTGAACCTATGTGTGTGTTTTAATCTCTAACAAATCCTATAGCCCTGTATATTCTGCTTCCCGTTATCAATACCCTCGGCTAGTAGCTGTTAACTGCTCTAACAGTAAAGAACCCTTTATGTGGGGGCGTGTCCGGGAGCCGACTGAGGAGGACGTGCAGACATTGAGCTCCGCAACTGCACCCTCAATCTATAGCCATCCTCGCTCCTAATCCACTGGAAATTGCTCCAACTCTACCCCTGTCGTTCCTGAGGATTCCCTACCTGCAACCCAGCCTGAATTGTGACTCCGGGCCGGCCGTACGGTAGCTACCAGGCCCGCTCCACACAGCCCAGGCCCGACGCCATCTTGGGGCCCACGAAGCCTCCAACGCCTCCCGGAGGGTCTCCGGATACCCTACGGACATCCTGCATCTCCATCCAGGCTTGGATGGAGGTGTTTGACTAATAGGGAACCCCCTCGGTCTTCTTCTCGGCCCGTGGTCGGCTCCGGGGCCTGGCCGCCATCTTGCGGCCTGCGGGACCAGCAGCATCCTCCGGCCTAAAGTGCTGCGGTCGGCGGAGTGTGCGGCGGGCGGCTCGGCCGCAAGTGTGCCTACACTGGACTGGTCTGTATACCTGAGGGTTCCCGGGACGTTCGGCCTGACACACCCGCGGCGGCCAATTCTAGGAAAGTCTGCGGCTTCGGCCTACTCCTGGAAGTCCGCGGCCATCTTGCTGCTCCCAATACACCCAGAGCAACATCCAGCACAAAGCACCATCTCGCACGGGGTAAGCGGGGCGGGGGCAGAGTAAAAGGCACCAGAAGTAGGCTGATCCCTCCCCGGCTGGCAGTCAGAAAGGAGCACTCGGTGGGAGCCCTGACCCCATAGGTTCGAGGGGCGGCCATCTTGCTACACCCGACCATAGGACTGCTGGGTCCCCCCTTGCCCGTTTGATACCGCTTCGCCCTACACATCAAGGTCTGATTACTCTGGTATACAGGGCGGCTGGGCCTCCACCTCATTCATCTTGCCCTCCCCGTAACCCTCCAGTCACAGACTAGCAAGAAGTGTAGCGGCCATCTTGCTCCACCCGGACTCCGTGCTCCCCCTTGCCACTAGCCTTGCTCTGCCCCCTCCTCAGCCGCCAGTGCTGCCCAGGCTGCCGTACCGCTGTCCTGTAACACAAACACCGGCACTCCCCTGCGCCTGCTCCAATACGACAGTAGCAACAAAGCAAGCGTCTATTCCCATGTACGACACGGGTCGCACTTTCTGTTCTTCCACTCCACCTATGGGGATGCGTGGCTGAGGATGGACGGCTGAAGACATGTACTGCTGAGCATTGTGCTCTCCCGACGACCGCAGGCTGCATTCCCAACCAATCACGCCCAATCTGCTGATGGCGGCTTCCAGCTCCACCTCTACTTATTCCGCTGCACTGCAACCAGGTAATATCCAGCGGTACCTGCTACGCACAGCCTCACAGGACTCCCGTACAGGGAAAGACAGGGCTTCGTCAGCCCGAACCCCAGGCAAACCAACACCTCCTCCCCCGACTGCAACAGCTTTCTCTGTCGGTGGGACCGGCCCGGGTGTACACCCGGCCCCTCCGATGGATCCCGCTACTCTTAGCGTGAACACGGCCTCAGCAGAGATGCTCTCCCAGGGCTCCACATCCGCTGCCGTACTTTCTGCTTTCCGAGCTGACTTTGATTCCTGGGCTTCCAAAATGGAAACTTCTCTCCATGTTGAACTAAATGCCCTCAAACAACGGGTTTCCGCGTCGGAGGTCACGGTTTCTGCTATGGCCACCACCCAGGAGGACCATTCAGCCCGCATAACGGCGCTTGAAAATGCATCTACGGCTCACCTTTCCCGTCTACGGCAACACCAGCTCCGGATAGAAGATAGTGAGAACCGGAGCCGCAGGAACAACATCTGGCTGCAGGGGGTCCCGGAGGCTACATCAGGTGCCGATCTCAAACCCACTGTCATCGCTATCCTCAATCAGGTCCTGGGCAGGGAAGTTACATCTCCCATTGAATTGGACAGAGTGCATAGAGTGGGAGGCATGGGGGGTGACCGCAGGGACCGCCCTCGTGACGTACTTTGCCGGGTGCACTACTATACCCTGAAGGAAGAAATCTTGCGCAAGGCCTGGCGCCTGGGGCCACTGGACTTTCACGGATCACCTATACACCTCTACCCGGACCTCTCCCGCAACACGCTGTACATGCGGCGAGCGGTCCGTCCTCTGCTGGACTTGATTCGCCAAGTAGGCGCCACGTACACTTGGGGCCACCCCTTCAGCATCAAAGTGACCCGAGAAGATAACCACAAATTTGTGCTGTCAGACCCGGACCAGCTTCCTGCCTTCTTCCTGTTCCTGGACCGGGACCCTATTGTCGTCCCGAACTGGTTGGACCCCCCAGATGACCGCCAGCGGCTACCGGGCCCTCCTCTACAGCGTCGAAGACGCCCACAGTCTAGATCGGTACCTTCCGGTCCTAGAGTACGGCGAGCCACGTCACCAGAAGACTGATCCAGACTCTGTCGTCTGAGACCTGAAATGGTTCTTTTTGCTATGTCCTTTTGTCCACCAGGTGACTACAGTTCCTCTATGAGACTCCGGCCAGGTTTGCCTACTGTTCTCTCTATTTTGTTTTGCACTCACGGTTTTACTTGCGTATCCACCCCACTGACTCTTGCTCACTTTGTTATCTAAGTGCTGCTAACGGTTTAGTTGTCTCACTTGGCACGGAGAATGTTTCCTTGCCCTCAGCTGGTGCGGTTGTGCTTGCTGGGGCTTTGGAAAGGCGGTCGGTGGTGTTGATATGTTCTTTCACGGCATTGGCTCTACTGGCTGGCTTGGTGTTTCCCGGGCATAGCCCTTTGGCTTGTCCGGGGACCTCCGGGTCTTCCCTCGGGCTCTGGACATCTATGTCCCTGGAGCTTGGGACTGGCTGGCCTTATCACTGACACCTTCTGTGCGTTTACACAGATATCTGAGCTAAGCCGTGACAACTATCATAGTTAATGCTGCTATAAATGTAGTAATTGGTGCTTCCAACCCTCGCATGCTTACGCGGGAATACCTGTGCCTTTATTCTGTCACCAGTTTGTGTACACCTTGTTCTACGTTGATGTTATTTTTCTATGTAATTTTAGATTGTTTATTACACTCAAGCGTACCAATGGTATTAGTCTGACACTCTGCCCTTTAGTGACTAGGCAGTTGAGCATTAGATGCCACGGTCATTGGGTGTGTTACATTTACAGTTATGTTATATATGCCTGTTAGGTTGTCGGGATCACAACTCAGCTGTTCTAACCCCGTTCTCTCCCCCTAAATAGGATTGGCACAGTTCGTGCCTACTACGTGATATTTCACAAAGTGTTACGTTTTTGCGCACACTTTAGTATTTTTGAGCCACCTTCCCCAGGTGCTCTCTATGTTCGATCTCTTCCCCGCCTCGCTCTACCTTCTCTCTTCCTCCCCTGTTGTGTTTCCCCCTTTTTTTTCCCCGCTTTTCTTTTTTTTTCTTCTTCTCTCTCTCTCCTTCCCCCCCTCCCCTCCCATCACTCCATCATGGCCCACACAGTGACCTCTCACCCTAGGTTACAATTCTGTTCCTACAATGTCAATGGGCTCAATATTGCCTCCAAAAGAGGACAAATCCTGTATCAAATGCACAAACGCCAAGTCAATGTGCTTCTTCTCCAAGAGACACATTTTCACTCTGCCTCCACCCCTTCCTGTTCCAGCAGATACTTCAACAGGTGGTTCCACAGCACTAGCCCAACCCAGAAAGCCAAGGGAGTGTCTGTGGCCTTCCATAAGACGCTCCCTATAGAGGTGCTTGACCATCTCTCGGACCCCCAGGGGAGGTATGTTTTTGTGAAATTCGTGTTATGGGGTACCAAATTTACAGTAGCTAACATTTACCTTCCTAATGTTAATCAAGTATCGGCCGCGTTACAATACTTGAGGATTCTGTCAGGATTCAGGGAGGGTAAGCTCGTATTGGGGGGAGATTTTAACAGCCCTCTTGAACCACTTTTAGATTCCTCCACCTCGCGATCGTGTATCTCCTTCCCGAAACTGAGGGCTCTGAAACGGGCATTCTACGATCTGCGTCTGGTGGACGTTTGGAGAGTGCTGCACCCCACGGCCCGTAACTATACCCACTTCTCCCATGTTCATCACACCTATAGTCGCATAGATTACCTAATGAGTGACCATAGCTGCCTGGACTGGTCCCCGGAATGCACCATAGACCCAATGGTCTGGTCTGACCATTCTCCTATACACGTGACATTCTCGCTCCCTTCCACTCCGATTAGGGAATGGTCATGGCGCTTGAACGATTCGCTGCTTACGAACCCGGAATGTGTGACAAGGGTTTCAGATACAATCTCTAACTTTTTTGCGGACCACGCTTTGGATACGACATCGTTGCCCTTTCAATGGGAGGCACTTAAGGCTGTCCTACGTGGTACCTTTATCCAAATGGGTACGCGTCTTAAAAAGGAGCGCTCAGCCGCCATAGAGGCAGCAAATAAAACGCTTAGAAACTTAGAAACTGAGCACAAACGATCCCCGACAGTGACAATGCTGGCGGACGTTTCTAGGGCACGATCACAACTTAGAGAACTTTATGAAGCCTCTGCACGCACATATGCAGATAAGCTCACTTTCCATCAATATAAGTTTCGAGATAAATGTGGTAGGCCACTGGCTCGCTCCCTGCACCCAAAAACAACCTCCGCCTTTGTGCCCCATATTCGGGGGGCACAGGGAGAAATGGTATCCTCACCCACTAAGATGGCGGGGGAATTCAGGGACTTCTATCAGTCCCTGTACAATATCCCTAAGACTCAAGGGACAAGTTCCCCTTCTTCCGGGGTGGAGGACCAGATGTCATATGTATTGGAAACCGCGCTCCCTACATTAGACGATTACGTCATCGCTGATCTGGAAACCTCAATCACAGAAGACGAAGTTGCCAAAGCCATAGCGGGTACACCGAGTGGAAAGAGCCCGGGCCCAGACGGCTTCACTCCTAAGTTCTACAAACTTTTTGCCGCCCTCCTCACGCCCTTTCTAACTAAGGTGTTCAACTCTTTGTCGGAGGGTTCATTGTTCCCTCCACAAACACTTGAGGCTCACATATCCCTCATCCCAAAGCCAGGCAAAGACCCCACTCTTTGTGCAAGCTATAGGCCGATCTCCTTGATTGGGGTCGATTTGAAAGTCTTTGCTAAAATCCTAGCCAATAGATTACAACCATTGTTGCCTGGGATAATACACCTAGACCAGGTCGGCTTTGTGAGTGGCCATGAGGCTAGGGACAATACCCTGAAGACCCTTCTTTTAACCAACTATGCCCGGTCCCACGATATCCCACTATGCCTCTTAACAGTCGATGCCGAGAAGGCATTCGACCGAGTAGACTGGCAGTTCCTTCGACTATCCCTGCAACAAATAGGCGTGGGAACCAATATGATGGCGAGAATAATGTCCCTTTACTCCTCTCCATATGCTAGGATTAGACTAAATGGCTCGCTATCTCCAGCCTTCTCTGTATCTAACGGGACGCGACAGGGATGCCCACTGTCCCCCCTCCTCTATGTTCTCACTATGGAACATCTAGCTATTGCTCTACGTAACAATCCTTCTATCCAAGGCATAACAGTCGGGCCCACACATACTAAACTTGCCCTCTTTGCAGATGATCTGCTCCTGTTCGTGACACACCCTCACACATCCTTGCCCTTGGTATTACAGGAGTTTCAGAAATTTGGAGAAGTTAGCAACTTCAAGGTCAACTACAATAAATCGGAAATCCTCAACATATCTCTGCCTACGTCGGCCCTACGAAGACTATCGTCTTCTCTCCCCTTCAAAACTGGTTCCCCCTCCATAAGGTATCTCGGAATTCAAATACCGGCGGATGCTTCCCAACTTTTTTCCTTGAACTTTGCCCCCCTACTTCTTAGGACCCAGGCAGATTTAATCAATTATGCGTCCAAACAGCTCTCATGGCTAGGTAGAGTGAATGCCCTGAAAATGGATGTTCTCCCTAGGTTCCTGTATTTGTTTCAGACCATCCCTATTCACATACCTAATTCGTACTTTAAGAAAATACGCCAACTGTTTTCCAAATTTATTTGGAATGCGGCCCGTCCCAGGATACGGTATGAAACACTTTCTCTTCCAAAGGCTCGGGGGGGGGGGGGGCTGGAGCCCCAGATGCCTCCCTATACCATAAAGCAGCGGTGCTCACCCGCATACTAGATTGGTTCCATCATTCTTCAACCAAGCTTTGGGTTCAATTGGAAAGCCACATGAACCCAATTGAACTCTCCGCTCTCCCCTGGACCTTGCCTACGGTACGGGGGGGTTCGGGCCCTCTTAATGACCTTACCCATCAAACGATCCAGATTTGGGATCGCATGCTGTCCAGAAGGGGCTTATCAAACCGCATGGGGCCTATGACTCCCTTCTTTGGGACCCCGGCCTTTCGGCCAGCTATGTCGGTAGCAAGATTCGGACCATGGCGAAGAGAGGATCATAGGCGACTTGCCCAGGTCCTTCGTGCAGAACCCACTTTGAGGTCAGATACCTCTACCGGTCTGACCTCCCGTCACCCCATGCAGTGGCTTCGGAGGCAACAGACTGCCTCCTACATCCGGACTTTCCCATCTATTACAGACATTCTTGCTGAACCGACGGGATTCGAGGAACTGCTCCTGCAGGTGGAACCTCCAACGCATGTTGTATCTCAATTATACTCCCTTCTGCTCGATGTTTACTCCCCTGGCCTCCCACCGTATACGGTGGCCTGGGAGACAGACCTCCGTCACACTATCTCCCCTATTGACTGGCAAAAATGTTTTACCCTGACGCATAAATTGTCCATAGCCACCAAGACCCAGGAGAAGGGGTTTAAACTGTTAACAAGATGGTACAGATGTCCATCATCTCTTCACCACTTCAATCCGGAGGTGTCGGATGCCTGCTGGCGGTGCCTCAGCTCCCGAGGAACCATGCTCCACATGTGGTGGGAGTGCCCTCCTGTGCGGAGGTACTGGCAGCGGATTTTCACACTCTACTGCAAATTGATGGCGACCTCTATCCACCCTTCACCTGAGGTGGCTCTCTTGTCTATTCTCCCTGGATCATTTAAATCCATCAGAAATGATGTCTTGCGACACTTTCTGGCGGCGGTCAGGGTAGTGATTCCCCGTCATTGGAGAACGGCAACCATGCCTTCCCTGGGGGATTGGGCTGTTGAGGTGGACCGCATTAGGGACCTTGAACGCCTGGTGGCGGAGGAAAATGACAAAAGTGAACAGTTCTCTCTCACATGGACTTCGTGGTCCGTGTTTCGGTACTCCTCGGAGTTTATCTCTTGGGCGGAGTGTGCCCTGGACGAGACCACTCTCGGACCTTGATTGAGTGATTCTGATCTCTGATCCCTGTCCCCTATCTGTGTACCCCTACTATTTGCCCCTGACTCTGACTCTCTTTTCTCTATACATAAATACACCTCTAAGAACCCAGTAGGATAACGTACCAGGGCTTCAATTTACCTACTACCTATAACCCATTGAGTGACCCTACTTCATACTCTCCAAATAGGTTTGTGTATACTTTCATCTGATGGTACTTAGCCCTGCTCTGTTCTGACACACATGATGCCTGTTGAGGATGTATCCTATCAATGTCTGTAATGTTTAAGACAATGTATGTCTTTTTCTGTCGTTTCCTTGCATAAACAAATAAAATAAGATTGAATTAAAGAACCCTTTACGTAATCTAAAGTTAAACCTCCGTTCTTATAACCTTGAATCATGAGCAGATAATCTTAGAGTAAACAGTTTAATACAGTTACTGGAGTCACCTTTGATATATTTGTATATATAGTATCCCCTCTTAAAGTGGATGTAAACCCACTCTCATCCTTTCTAAACGACTGCCATAGTGCTGATCTATAAAGATATAGATGCTTCCTGCATGTATCCTTACCTGTCAAATGTCTCCCCTCTGTCTGTTATAAGAGCTGAGAAACTGCAGATTCTGTGGGTGGATCTGTTGTCTGGAGCTCGGTGGGTGGAGTTGTGATGTCAGTAGACTCCCGGCCCACCTCTACACTCCCCTTGTCAACATGCATTTTCTCCCGAGTATTCCTTCTACTATGATCACTAACATCCAGTCAAAATCGAGAAAAGTAACCACATGACTTCAGAAAAGGAGTGGGGGTGGGAATTAAAAAATAATGCCGGTCTAAAGCTAGTGCACGAGATATGTAAATAGCCTGTCACTCAAAGCAAGGGGGCGGAACGGACAAAGGTGTTTCTCTGTTTGTCCGTTTTATTTCACTGAACAATAAAAGAGGATTGCTCAGAACTGGATTAACTCTTTGTGGCAAGACCTGGCACAAATGATAGGAAATCTTATACTTTACATTGTGACAGCAAAAAATAAATAAAATTATTCGGGTTTACATCCACTTTAAGGACCTCTTCTTCAGAGTGGATAACTGTAATCCAAGTAATCGATCAGCATAGCAAGTGTTCCATCAGCCCTTCTCTGATCTCTTTCTAATACAGCAGCATCTTTCCTGAGCACCGGTGACCAAAACTGAACTGCATATTTAAAATGACACCAAATCAGTGTTTTGTAAAGAGGTAGAATTGATTTATCTCTTAGATGTATGCCCTTTTCAATATATGACAATACAGTACACTGCTAGCTTTGTTGGCTGTGGCTTAAGATTGCATGCTATTGCCAATTCTGTGAACTACAAGATCCTTTCCATCACCGATTCTCCCAGGGAAGCCTCTCCTAAGCTATATTTTTGGTATTGTGGTGCATAGTGGCTAAGTGGTTAGCACTTCCGCCTGGCAGCACTGGGGTTGTTGGTTCAAATCCTAAGCACAGCACTACCTGCCTGGAGTTCACACGTTCTCTCTGTACCTGCGTGAGTTTCCTCCAGGGACTACAGTTTTCTCGCACACTCCAAAGACATGTGGTAGGTAAATTGGCTCTAGTATGTATGAATGCGAGTGAGGGACCCTAGATTGTAAGCTCCCTGATGGCAGGGATTGATGTGAATGTACAATATATATGAAAAAATGCTGTGTAAGATTGATGGCGCTATATAAATACCTGTAATAAATAAAATAACTTTCCACTTCTTAATATCGAACATCATCTGCCATGTAGCTGGCCAAACCCCTATTTTTTCCATGGTATTCATGTAATGATGCTATATCCTGTGCCCAAAAAATTTTCCTTGAATATTTTCCACCTCCAGTGATCCCGCTTCAAGTTATAAACATATCACCATTTAGCATGACTCAAGCTTTATTTACTGTCAACTAGAATGTTTTTATGATGATCACTTTGGTAAAAATTAAAAATAAATTTCAACCAGAAATGCCATCAATAGACCCAGGCAGATCTTGAGGAGTGCACAAACGGGTTAAGCTGTTTGTTAGCATAAAGCTCTTGTTGAGTGTTTTATTTCTTCCTCAGTGAAGCACTACAAAAGACTGTGCCAAGACACCTCCGAGTATATGACTCTAGCTTTCTTCTTCACTTTTTGCCTTGAAATTAGCCGAGCCATAGAGAGTATTTAATAGTGGCTGGGGATTTTCTGGTCTGGCAGTGAACAACATTGCAAAAACCATTAGACTTACTCTGCTGGCTGTCCAAAGTTTGAGCACTTGCTAGAATCTTAATGCTGATAAATAAATTTTGCCACTGAAAACAGAATATCAATTTTCTTAATTATTATTATACAAGATTTATATAGCACCAACAGTTTGCACAGTGCTTTTCAATATAAAGGGAGACAGTATAGTTACAACACAATAAAATACAAGAGGGTTAAAAAGGCCCTGCTCGTAAGAGCTTACAATCGAATAGATTGTTAGTATGTCCTTTACTTCACTTAATATCAGGATGAGATTGCCTGCAGAATTCAAGAAGAAGCTTGAGAGATGAAATCTAAAACAATTTGAAACACTTGAATAAATGACAGATTCTATTTGTCTACTTTGTAAAACTAAGAATCACATGCTTATATGATTAAGTTGTACCTGAAGCTTAAAATGTATTCAGCAATTTTTATGGTGGAGTTTATATTAATGAAATTACAAAGTGGAATCCACAAGGCTGGGATCCTCAAGCTCATGTTTTGATCTGAACACTATCTAGCCACTTCTGACCTCCATCTCAATGCTAGCTGTCTCTGGCTTCTGTCCTATTGATGAAGAGCTATCCGCAATAAAAAACTGCCTGCTGGCAATTTTTACAATTTTAGTTTTAGCATCCACATGTTTGTTGACAGTGTTCTAGTTTAACAAAACCAGAAAGTGATCCCGCACAAATGCTAAAGTACAATAAATCAATAAGCTGCGGCAAGTATCATGTATAGCAGTGGTCCCCAACCTTTTTGGCACCGAGGACCGGCGTTGTGGAATAGAATCGTGCCAAGGCGCGGGGGGGGGGGGGGTTGGGTTGTTATGTAGCTTTTCGCGGGCAGTTTGTCGGGGAAATGGCTGGTGTTAGCGCCTCAATCATCACAGAACAATGGCTGATATGGTGTTGGGATGATTGAAGCGCATTATTTCTGTCATTGCATTGTAATATAAAATGAAATAGTTCAAACTCACCATAATGCAGAATCTGCCACCAGATGCGGTTTGTCACTTGCCACGTCGCCTTCCACCAGGTGTGGATTGTTGCTTGCCACGTCACCTGCCACCAGGTGTGGATTGCCATGTCACCTGCCACCAGATGTGGATTGTTGCTTGCCACCAGATGTGGATTGTCGCTTGCCACAACACCTGCCACCAGGTGTGGATTGCCATGTCGCCTACCACCAGGTGCGGATTGCCACGTCGCCTGCCACCAGGTGCGGATTGCCACTTGCCACGTCACCTGCCACCAGGTGTGGATTGCCACGTCACCTGCCACCAGGTGTGGATTGCCACGTCACCTGCCACCAGGTGTGGATTGCTACTTGCCATGTCACCTGCCACCAGGTGTGGATTGCCACCTGCCACCAGAGGTGGTTTGCCACCTACCAGTAGATTTTTTTGTCACCTGCCGTGGTGGCAGCACAGGCAGGTGAGGGAGAACAGCGGTAATGCGGGGCGGGCGGTGAGAGATGATCTCTCTGCTCCCGCGCCTCGCTGCAGTATAGCAGCCCCGCTGTGTGGGCGGAAGTGCCGCGTTCCGGGTGGGCGGCGAGAGATGATCTCATCTCTCTGCTCCCACGCCTCACCGCAGTAGGAGCCCCGCTGTGTGGGCGGAAGTGCCGTGATCCGGGCGGGCGGTGAGAGATGTAATTTCTCTGCTTGCCCGCTGCCGCACCTCACACAGTGCAGCCTTCGCGGCCCATCTGCAAATAGGCCACGGCCCGGCAGTGGGCCGCGGACCGGGGGTTGGGGAACCCTGATGTATAGGATAACATACACTAGGAATAACTATCAACAGCATGTCATGCTAACAGAAAAATTATAAGTCTAAATGAGTGAATAAATACATAAAAATCTAAAAAACAACATGAATCACAAGGATACAAACTTGTAGTCTGTGAATAAATGAAAAGTTTGTTCGTACATTAAAATGTCTAATGCCATATAGTGAATCCGGACTACAATATATGGAATCTCCATGTGTCTTGGTTCAACTTGGTGAAGAAAAGCTCCACGGGTCCTTTCACCCAGTAAAGATGTGAGCTTATCAGAACATGTGTGATTCTCGATCACTGAGAAGTAAAAAGTGTGAAGTGTGAGTGAAATCTCACTACTGTAATTCAAGGCCTACCCTCAGACCTCCGCACACAGGTTCTCCATCATTCAGGGCCCCCGGGAATAAAGAAAATAAAAAAACAGAGCATCAGGCTTGCATAGTGTAAAATCCTTAATAAGGTTATTGATTGTAGTTAAAAAAAATGCTAAAAACGCCATGTGTGACAATCATCAAAAACTACAAATCCCAAAATGCAATTCAAGATCGCGCATGAGTGGTGACGTCACAACTTCTGGTTCTGCCCTACGCATGTTTAGTCACAAATGACGTCATCAGCCCCCTGGAACCCTCGATTACAGAAGTGAGATTTCACTCACACAAGCGATTTGTGACTTCTCAGTGATAGAGAGTCACACATGTTCCGGTAAGCGCACATCTTTACTGTTTGAAAGGACGTGTTGTTTTTCTTTAACCACTTGCAGACAGCCTCCGGTAGATATACGTCGGCAGAATGGCACATACAGGCACATCAACCTACCTGTACGTCCCATTTAACTGCCTGACATGGGGATCCCCGCAATCGTCTCACGGAGGCATAGAGCAGGGAGATGCTTGTTTAAACAAGCATCTCCCTGCTCTGCCTAGTGACAATGACACGGATCTCGGCTCCGTGTACTCGGAGCGGAGATCGGTGTCATGTCACACAGAGCCCAACCCCCCCTCAGTTAGAAACAATCATCAGGGCACACTTAACCCCTTTAGCGCCACCTAGTGGTTAACCCCTTCACTGCCAGTGTCATTTTCACAGTAACCAGTGCATTTTTATAACACTGATCGCTGTGAAAATGACAATGGTCCCAAAAATGTGTCAAAAGTGTCCGATGTGTCCGCCATAATGTTGCAGTCACAAAAAAAAAAAAAATCACTGATCGCCGCCATTACTATTAAAAAAAAAAAATATGCCATAACACTATCCCCTATTTTGTAAACGCTATAACTTTTGCACAAACCAATCAATAAACGCCAATTGCGATTTTTTTTACAGAAAATATTTAGAAGAATAGGTATTGGCCTCAACTATATTTTTGGGGGATATTTATTACAGCAAAAAGTTAATATTGCATTTTTTTCTAAATTGTCGCACTATTTTATTTATAGCGCAAAAAATAAAAACCGCAGAGGTGATCAAATACCACCAAAAGAAAGCTCTATTTGTGGGAAAAAAAGGATGTAAATTTTGTTTGGGAGCCACGTCGCACGGCCGCGCAATTGTCAGTTAAAGCAACGCAGTGCCGAATCGCAAAAAGCAGACCCCTTTCACACTGGAGTGGTTTGCAGGCGCTATTGCGCTAAAAATAGTGCCTGCAAACCGACCCTAAACAGCCGCTGCTGTTTCTCCAGTGTGAAAGCCCGAGGGCTTTCACACTGGAGCGGTGCGCTAGCAGGACGGTAAAAAAAGTCCTGCTAGCTGCATCTTTGGAGCGGTGAAGGAGCGGTGTGTATACCGCTCCTGCCCATTGAAATCAATGGGACACCGCAGCTATACTGCCAGCAATGCGCCTCTGCAGAGGCGCTTTTTAACCCTTTCTCGGCCGCTAGTGGGGGGTAATACTTCCCCGCTAGCGGCGCTTAACCGCCAACGCACCTCCCGCCCCAGTGTGAAAGGGGCCTAGGTACACAGCATCCTCAAACATTTAAGAGGGATGGCGATGCATTAGTCTTGAGTGTACCATGTACCAAGCAAGGAGATTAAACGTTGTTTCTATAGAGGTTGTGTTGATGGTGCATGAAGTGACTTTGGACCAAATTTTTTGCCTCCCCCTTCCTGGATTTAGTGTTTGCAGGCAATTTTTCCTACCTGGAGATGGACGTGTGAGCTGTGTGGGTAGTTAAGAGGTTAAAAGTGTATGTAAATGCGAAGTCGAGTGCTTTCCACTAAGAAAAGCCCCCAGGTGACTCCAGGCAAACAGAAGTAAGGGTAGATGTGACTTACATGGTGTTAGACCTCGGCTTGTGACAAATGGCTGGTCATAACACACTGTGCTGTCACCAATATGTGACAATGACACTCTTAGCCTCACCCTTCACAAATATGTTTCAGCTGGCAGGACCTTAATCTACAATGCCTTGAAAAAGTTTTCATACCCCTTGAAATTTCCCACATTTTGTCATGTTACAACCAAAAACGTAAATGCATTTCACTGGGATTTTATGTTATAGACAAACACAAAGTGGCACATAATTGTGAAGTGGAAGGAAAAGTATTTTCAAAATTTTTACACATAATTATGATGTGCATTTGTATTCAGTCCCCTTAAGGCTGGGTTCACACTGATACTACCCGACAGTCATACGACCATCATCCTACTTTGCTCTGCGACATCAGTCCTACATCGGTCCTACATCCATCCGACTTGAATGAACAGGATACTACTTTGATCCGACTTTGTAATAGTCTGACTTGTTCTTTGACCTATCAAAACAATCCCAGCATGAGATAAATTCCTTTTACTGCTGCTGTAATCACCATGTCGGATGTCAAAATTCGGATGGTAAGGACAAGTATCCTATTTTGATCCGACTTCAATGATATTCAATGGGCTGAAGTAGGATCAAAGTCGGACCAAAGTAGTGCAGGGAGCATTTTCAAAGTCGGACCAACTTGTGTCGGACCAGTTAAGACGGCTCTCATAGGGAAATATTGATTTTCACACGTCATGCGACATGAGCTCCCAATGTCGGAGCGTTTGTCGGACAAGTGTGAACCCGGCCTTACTCTGATATCCCTAACTAAAATCTAGTGGAATCAATTGCCTTCAGAAGTCACCTAATTAGTAAATGGAGTCCACCTGTGTGTAATTTAATCTCAGTATAAATACAGCTTTTCTGAGAAGCCCTCAGAGGTTTGTTGGAGAACCTTAGTGAACAAACACCATCATGAAGACCAAGGAACACACCAGACATGACAGGGATACAATTTTGGGGAAGTTTAAAGCAGGGTTAGGTTATAAAAAAAAATATCCCAAGCTTTGAACGTCTCACAAAGCACTGTTCAATCCATCATCCGAAAATAGAAAGAGTATGGCACAACTGCAAACCCACCAAGACATGGCCGTCCACATAAACTGACAGGCCAGACAAGGAGAGCATTAAGCCACGAAACTGTCAAGAGGCCCATGGTAACTCTGGAAGAGCTGCAGAGATCCACAGCTCAGGTAGTAGAATCTGTCCACAGGACAACTATTAGTTGTGCACGCCACAAATCTGGACTTTAAGGAAGAGTGACAAGAAGAAAGCCATTGTTGAAAGAAAGCCATAAGAAGTCCTGTTTGCCATATGTGGGGGACAAAGCAAACATGTGGAAGAAGGTGCCCTGGTCAGATGAGACCAAAATTTAACTTTTTGGCCTAAAAGCAAAACGCTATGTGTGGTGTAAAATTAACACTGCAAGTCACCATGAACACACCATTCCCACCATGAAGCATGGTGGTGGCAGCATCATGGTGTGGGTATGCTGTTCTTTAGCAGGGACAGGGAAGCTGGTCAGAATTGATGGGTAGATGGCTAGAGCCAAATACAGGGCAATCTTAGAGGAAAACCTGTTAGAGTCTGCAAAAGATTTGAGACTGGGGTGGAGGACAATGACCCTAAACATACAGCCAGAGTTACAATGGAATGGTTTAGATCAAAGCATATTCATGTGTTAGAATGGCCTATTCAACGTCCAGACCTAAATCCAATTGAAAATCAGTGGAAAAACTTGAAAATTGCTGTCCAGACGCTCTCCGGCCAATCTGACAGAAAATTACCGTATTTATCGGCGTATAACACGCACTTTTTTCCCCTTAAAATCAGGGGGAAATCGTGGGTGCGTGCTATACGCCGATACTCCGTCGAATTCCCCTGCTGAAAACGAGCGAGAGGAGCGAGCGGAGCCGAAGCACAATCGGCTTTACTCGGCTCCTCTCGCAGTCCCGCCCATCTCTGACTGCGCCGCTGACATAGAGAAAGCCGAGTGTACTTCGGCTAGTCTCGGCTCCTCTCGCAGTCCTGCCTGTGACTGTGAGCAGAGCCGAGTCTAGCCGAAGTACACTCGGCTTTCTCCGTCAGCGGCGCAGTCAGTGGAGATGGGCGGGACTGCGAGAGGAGCCGAGTCTAGCCGAAGTACACTCGGCCCCGCTCGCTCCTCTCCACAGAAATCGGCGCCAAATTTAAAAAAACGCCGGGACTGACACGATCGCAAAGGCACTGGGCAAGGCTGCAGATGGACAGATGGACACTGGGCAAGGCTGCAGATGGACAGATGGACACTGGGCAAGGCTGCAGATGGACAGATGGACACTGGGCAAGGCTGCAGATGGACACTGGGCAAGGCTGCATGCTCCATTTAAATGTAAGTTTTTTTTCCTTGAATTTCCCTCCTAAAAGTTTTTTTCCTTAAAATTCCCTCCTAAACTTGGGGTGCGTGTTATACGCCAATAAATACGGTAGCTATTTTGCAAAGAATGGGCAAAAATGTCACTCTTTAGATGTGCAAAGCTGGTAGAGACATCCCCAAAAAGACCTGCAGCTGTAATTGCAGCAAAATATGGTTCTACAAAGTATTGACTAAGGGGGGCTGAACACAAATGCACGCCAACATTTTCAGATATTTATTTGTAAAAAATGTTAAAAACCATTTATCATTTTCTTTCCACTTCACAATTATGTTCCACTTTGTGTTGGTCTATCACATAAAATCCCAATAAAATACATTTACATTTTTGATTGTAACATGACAAAATGTGGAAAATTTCAAGGTGTATGAATACTTTTTCAAGGCACTGTAAGTGCCAGCAGACACAGTGATGGTCAACGGGTTTCGTAAACTACGCAGTCACTCTTTACACCCCAAATCACTGGCACTTGATAGCTATCGGCCTATCAACCAATCACAATTATGATTGCAATACACCCGGTCACCACAGACAGGAATATTCTAGAGATTTGCCATATAGTAGCGCTCTTCAAAAGGCACAGGGATTCTTTAAGCTCTGGCATTCGAGACAATGTTTACGATCGTAAAATATTGTTTAATAAGAAACAAGTAAAATGATACAAACAGAATATTTACAGAAAAAAGGTATTACAAAAGAAAACAGACAATAATCCAAGAGTAAAAAAAAAAAGGGGGTTAAGAGTGAAAATAATTAAACTCCTGCTTCTGTGAGTTCAGCAAAGTACAGTCAGTAAACAAGATGGAACAGTAAGCTCTCATAAATCTTGGTTGATGTTCCTTGTTTGTGATAAAGGAGAGATCTAGACTATTTTTTTTTCTCTTTCCTGATTCCTGAAGAGGGTGTGGACCAGAAATGATCTGACCAATCAAAATGTCTGAAAAATGGCCCATGGGATGTCAGTGTGTTTATGATCATTTAGCTTCTATTCCCTTAGATACAGTTATCTACATGTAATAAAGCAGTTCTCCTGTCATCTTTGTAAAAATTAGCTGTAGCTGCTGACTTTTAATAAACGGGCACTCATCTGTCCCAGGATCCACTGCTGTCCTCACCCAGCCAGTTTCTTCACCAGTCTGTGGGTCCAGGTAACGGAATCTTTACTTTGGGCAGCCGGATGTGACTGCTTACAGCTTCACAGTTGAAATCCCACCGAGCATGGGCAAACCACTCCGTTCCTTGTGAATAGTCCCGCAGTCTTCTGGGACCTGTGATGTGACGCAGAAGACTGAGGGGGAGAACTTCTGCCGGGATCAGTCACCCAGCCCCCTCCAAAAAAAACGAAGATGTCAAATAAGATAGCGGGGGGGGGGGGGGGAAGCAGAACTTCCTCTTTTGGGTGACGTTCTGCTTTAATATCTTGGAGTAGCTACAGGTTACATTCTGGAAACTTCTATGTTATTGTCCAGTATGAATTTACCATTTGAATGAATCCAAATGGGTATCCGATGCCTATTTCACCTAGGAGATGTAATGTGTCCAAGCCGCCTCCAGTACCTCCTAATATAGTGGAGTTTGGGCTTAAAATGTTGCTAATTAATTGATACTGGTAAAGATCTCCTTATTCTGGCTGCATTGTTATAATGCAAGGAGATATGAAATACACTGAAGTTTTGATTATGCAGGTAGGGATAGTCAGGCAGTAATGTTTATTCGCTAACTATTACACCTAAACTATTTACAACAGGTCATGCCCTATAATATTAGCGAAGACGAATCTACTGAATAGCCAAGGTTTTATGATGGCTGTTAAAGCCAGACTAGGATGTGTATTGTCCTGATGTTTCTTATTTTGGCTAAGAGGTTGTCGTCCTATCAATGCACCGATAAGGATGTTTGGAATGAAGCTAAATGTTTGTTAAACCGGCCATAGACATGTCATTTTCCATTCAGCTGTTTATGTATGGTCGGACAGGAAGCGGTTAAACCGCTCTGCTACATTCCCATCATCTCCTATAGCAAAGCCAATTTCTCCTTGATACTAGAACAAACCTTAAATTAGCTTAGGACTCTTCAATATCCCCCCTCTTTATCTGACAACACATGAATGCCCCATACCAACTCAATCTGCTAAAGTAGTGTAATGCTGTGGGGGGGGGGGGCTTGGGGGTGTCCTAAACTGCTCACAAAGTAGCTATCCAAATAGACATTTTGGTAAACAACATATCTTAATGAATGTCAAAACTTACAGAAAATAATTCTTGAATAAAGTACAATCTACTTATACTATGCGTAAATACAAAACGGTTACCAATGCCCAAGCCAGAGATGAAAACCAGTGATGAAGGTGCACAGTGGCCTCTGGGTGACCCCCTTCTGCAGCATAATACTCTCTTCTTCCACTGAAAAGATACGGCTTTAGTGTGCAGAGAAAGAAGTGCGTCTCCGTACAGATTTACTAGACACATTGCTCATTTCATCTAAGGTCTCAAGCATGGCTTCCCTTTTACTGTTTGCCAGAGCCTATAAAATCAAAGTCGCTGTGACATTTACAGCAATAAATGTAATGTTATCTGCTACTTCCCCCCTCTTATTGATAACATTTGTTTACCATGTATTGTAAAATATGAACATAAAAAATAAGTTTGTAGAACAATTGTAATTCTTACATGACTGAGCAACCTTTTCTCCATATGTTAAAACCATGGATACATTTTTTGTAGCCCAAACATTCAGTAAAGCAAGAGCATAAAATGATGCTTAGAAATGTGATACACATTTTCATTTCACACTTCATCAGTTTTTACAACCATGCCTCGGTGAAATGTAAGACCAGGCCTGGAATACTGCCACAATCACCAAGGCATAAATTGGAAAGCAAGTCACTATAATATTCTCTTATTTTAATTAATTTTCTCGTCGCACTCGAAGAAATATGGAATTTTATGACAAAATGTATAAGGGTGTGGTGGACAGATCCTACATGCTGTATACCATATGGTGCGCTGTGTTAAAGATAAACTTTAACACAGCTAAAAATTACCCTTGCAGTGGGTCTCCCCTCACATTGCTTAGTTTAAATACAAAGGGAACCATAAAAAGCAGATTTACCTTTTCCCTCACTCCTGCAGGCTTCCTGTTCTCTTCCAAAGCCACGTCTCTTTAGTGTTCCACTGGTCGCAGACACTCTGACGTCATTGTGTACAGTGCAGGGCCTGAGGTATTGCAATGTAAGTGAGGATGCTAAAATCCAGCCCACCCAGAAGAGGAAAGTGAAGGATAAAATAAATAAAAAAGCTTTTTAATGGTACCCTAAAGAAGTTCAAACATTTTACCCTAGCGGTGCAGGTAGGGGGAGCAGGGCACTGCAAGGTTAGTTTTGAAATTTCCCTAGAGTTCAGCATTAAGGTCTACTTGTCATCTATACATGCAATGGAATCATTTTTATAGCTGGAATGAACACCCAGCAGAACACATTTTCCCGCTTAACATACAACCACTCCCAGAGGTTGGATTCAAGGGGCTTTACTAAAGTGTCCCCTATAGCAACCATTATTTTTTTCACTTTCAGACTTGCATAAAAAAAATTAAAAAAAATAAAGAGTTTTCGCAGTTAAGAGCTTTTCTTTGGAACTATTTTTATCTAACTGACCTAACTCATCCAGTGCCCTTAAGCCAAAACTAATCTGCTGAATTTATTCTTCCACTTACATCAGTTCATGCTAATATCACCCTATAATGTGACTGAGAAAAGTAAGCACCGTCCTTTACGCAATAAAATACTTGGCTTCTGAGGAAGGAGCTTGGTACTGGACTATGTTTTGAGCGTTCGCACCTTATGATTAAACCTGGTGGGTGGGGTCACATGCATCAAGCTATGTGGTGTGGTGGAGACATGTAGGCTGAGGATCTTCCTTATGGTTTATTCACCTTGGCTGGTTGGGAGTAGCGGTGATCGTTTCCTCTTTAAGACTAGTACACACGAATCTTTTTTTTTGGTCAACCCAGCAGATTAAACAAAAAAAACCCTGAAAGCTCTGGTCGGAGCCGCTGTACTAACAATGCGATGTTAGTACATCAATCTTCCCTGCTGTTCTGGGGATGGCCAGAACACTCGGGTCAGCGCTCTCTGCCATTGGCTAAGAGAGCAGATTGAGAGCCAGTCGACTGCTGGTTTTCCAGCATGCTCGTCCGACAGAAGGCGGCCAAATGGCTGCCATACACACGGGCAAAATGTCGGCTGTTTTTTAATGTCATTCGGCCCCTGTGTACTAGGCTTTACATTTACTAGCCCTCTGGATTAGTATCAGGATAAGCCTGGACCCCAAGTTCTGGGACACAGGGATATACTTTAACCTCTACTGTGAGCGGTACAGGTCACTACCTTCTTCACTGTTATCCGGTTTATTTTAGCTGAAAAAATAAACAAAGGTTAACAACAGCCTTCTTTTTGTTAAGAAGAAGAAAATAAACGATAACTATTCATATGACCTATACCAGTTTTGTCTATTAAAGCTTTCATCTATAAATGAGCTGCATGGTAATGCTGCAATCAAGAAATGGCGGTTTCGTGCAGTACACAAATAACTTAGAGAATGTTTTAGGTAAAGAACAATAAGGACTTATTTTTGAAGCTGTATTCTCTATTGGTGTCATTGTAATCTTTCACTATTTGGCAAGAGTCTGTCCTGGAGGATGCATGTACAAATCAAGCGTCGGAACACCTTTTCCCTTTAATGGCAGAACTTTGCATTATGCAGCTTACTTATGATATTTATGTGTTAGTTTCCATTGCAGATCAATATGCAGTTTACGCGGCTGGCTGTGAAAAGCTGATGTTAGCCTCATTATTTACCTTTGGCCTCCTGAAAGATACGGTTGCTTGCCATGGGAAAATATTACCAAAAAACCCTTGCATCTTCATACTCTGTAAATTATAAATGACTTTTCTCTGTGCATTTGGTTCAGTTTAATTTGTCCCACTGCTTCCAAGCTGATGCCAAAAGGTAAACATTGCAAAAGCACATCCTCAGGATTTAGACACTTGCACTGAGTACTGCAGCTTTTGTTTGAGCACAGACTCATTTACACATATATAGACAGCACTGTAAACATCTAAGGCATAACCCTTCTTGCTCACCTTTAGAAAGTTTGAATAAAAAGAAAATCTCAATGCTATTCACACGCTCAGTATGAAAAGCAAACTGGCATACGTACCATCTCCTCAGGGTAAAACATTACTATTGTTAAAACACAAAGCATATATTTCTTCCTGCAAAGAAACTCATGGCTAGAGTTTGCATTGCTGAAGGTTTTTCTCTTGGAGCATCCTCTAAGTCATACAAATTTACAATACAAGTTATTTCTGAAATTGGCTAAAATTTACTGGAACACATCCAGGCATTCCTCCAGCTCAAGTGCTTTTGCAAAACTATAGGTGTAGCATAAAGTTTAATTGGAAACTGGAACTTGAAACCTGAGCTTACAAGATTTATATATATATATATATATATATATATATATATATATATATATATATATACATATGTAATCTAAACATTGAACTGGCCAAATTGGTTACTGCCAACACATATTAGTGTAGAGTTCAAATGTCAAACACACACTTAAGGACTGGAGATTACCTGTGCCAAGTAAACATATACTGTATATAGAAGTATATATTGTAGTGAAGTGTTATACCGTGTTAGCCTTTGATAAATGCAGAAAGTTTGACGTT
The DNA here is from genome assembly GCA_029206835.1 of Rana muscosa. Taxonomy (NCBI): domain Eukaryota; kingdom Metazoa; phylum Chordata; class Amphibia; order Anura; family Ranidae; genus Rana; species Rana muscosa. The sequence goes on from CM055122.1 coordinate 1,077,439,649, forward strand.
TAGGCAATACTTTTTATTAACTAACTCGAGTTATTAATTATGCAAGTATTCGGCATAACTTCAATCCCTTCTTCAAAAAAAATGTATAAAGCCTGAAGATTTAAAGTGGTTGCAAACCCTTGAGGTTTTTCACCTTAATGCATTCTATGCATTAAAGTGAAAAACCTCCTGTGATGCAGCTCCCCCCCCCCCCTTTGGCTCACCTGAACCCGGTCTTTCCAGTGACGGGGATGAGCACACCAGTTCCAGCCGGTGTCTCTGGTCCTGATTGGATAGATTGATAGCAGCGCAGCCATTGGCTTCTGCTGCTGTCAATAAAATCCAATGACGCGGGGACGGAGCCGAGTCCTGCTGTCTGTGTCAATGGGCGCAGCAGCAGGACATGCTAGCGCCCCCGTACGAGTGTCCCCAGGGGAAAACCCTTCTCCGTTGGGGCACTCGATGCGGGTAGGAGCCAGGAGCACCTATGGGGGACCCCAGAAGTGGAGGATCGGGGACACTCTGTGCAAAACCCTTGCACAGAGGAGGGAGGTATGACGTTTTTTATAAAAAAAAAATAAATAAAAAAAAACGACTTTACAACCTCTAAGTTATCCAAGAGCTTGCATCAATAAAGTTAGCCAATAAAGAGCATCACATAAGGCTCTTGCGCACAAGAGGGCTGAGCCTTTTCAGTGTAACTGCAGCCATATTTCCTCTGTCCATGCAGCACAAGCACAGGGCACAGCCTGCCACTGACACGCGTATATATAGTGGTGCTATCCTAACCAAGAGTAGAGCGTACGGGCGTATGCTAGAAAATAAAAATATATATATTTTTTTTTTGCATACAACTGCAATAATGCCGGTCTGTGTGCAAGAGCTCTTAACCACCATGCTTTTGGCAAATAAATATTTGTGAATAAACCAAAAAAAAAAAAAAAAAGAAGAAAAGCAAATATTTAGAACTTCAATAAATAGTTACATGAGTAGCTGACTAAAGTGAGATAAACATGACACGATAATCTATGTTTTACCAGTCTCTGTGCCAAATTTTACACGGAACTGTCTATGTTGCCACAGTCTTAATCTCCCCAAGCCTACATTTGGAAGATTTTCTATGCATTTTTTTGGGATCTCACACAGATCAAAAAACACCACCATTCTGTTTACTCAGGATTTTACGCAAATGGGGTTAATTTACTAAAGTAATTTTTTTTCCCCCCAAGTAAAGTCAATGCTCAATATGCATTTACCATAGTGTATAATTTGAAACCATGTCTACTTTAATTGTCCAATTCCCTTGCACATGATGTGGTTTCCAAAGTGAAGCAGATAGTCTGGCACGCTGAGCTCAAAGCAGGTTTGTGATTTAAGTGCAGCACAGGCAATATGCGGTAAGCCCAAACAGGAGGTTAGGACGATGGATTTCTGGCAGATCAACAGGTAATTTGTTTGTACTTGGTGTTCCTACAGGGAGAAAACTAATTTTAAAATATTAAAAGTTATAAACTTACCTGAGGTAGACCGGAAACTTCTCCTTTCTCTAGAGGCTTGGTGATGGAGGGGGTATACATCTTTGACTCCGACAAAGGTTTTGCCTTCATGTAATGCTTTCCTGTTTCATATATATCTACTTCAACCATCTTCCCCATAAAGGCTGGATCTTTAGGAACAAGGACCTTAACAAAAATAAATTAAAAAAATCATTAAAAAAAATAAAAGAAGGAAAGATATCCGAATACAGAAAAAGCTTAAAGCAGAACTGTTACTAGAAAAATGGCACTGTGTCACTGTAACTATACAGAGCTGTAGTTATGTGAATAATACCAAAAGTTAAACAAAATTACAGGGGAAGTTCCGCTTTAAGCACGCTTACCCCCACCATTGTTTTGGGAGGGGGAGCGGGTACCTAGTTTTGACAGGTACCCGCTCCCACCTAGGTGATCCGAGGGGAAGTTGTCCTCTCCCCTTCCCTCCCTGCAGTCTTCGGGGACACGTCACAGATCCCAGACGACTGCCGGATCAGGCGCAGTGCAACTCGTGCATGCACAGTGTGCACCCAGCTGTGAAGCCGTAAGCTGTCTCAGCTGGGTGCCCACAGTTGAAATGTTGGCGCCGGGGAGTGGAGAGGGAGAGAAGTGATGGTTCGGGTGACCACATCGCTGAATGCTGGGACAGGTGTGTGTTTATTAAAAGTCAGCAGCTACACTTTTTGTAGCTGCTGACTTTTAACACAAAAAGACAGGAGCTCCTCTTTAACCGTAACACAACTCCAAGAATGCACTAACATCATTTGTAGCTCAAGGAAAAAATAAAACATTCTTAAATGTAAAAAATAGGATTTTTATAACAGCTTACCTGTAAAATCCTTTTCTTGGAGTACATCACGGGACACAGAGCGGCATAGTCATTACTATGTGGGTTATATAGTTTACCTTCAGGTGCTGGCACTGGCAACTTCCAAACCGGAAGTACCCTCCCCTATATAAGCCCCTCCCATCCGGGAGCACCTCAGTTTTGTAGCAAAGCAATAAGTGTCCCCAAAAGAGGGGTGGGAGCTCTGTGTCCCGTGATGTACTCCAAGAAAAGGATTTTACAGGTAAGCTGTTATAAAAATCCTATTTTCTTTCTCGTACATCACGGGACACAGAGCGGCATAGTCATTACTATGTGGGACGTCCCAAAGCAATGCCCAATGAGGGGGGGGATACACCATACATAAGCTGGGTGCTATCTTAGACATGAGGATCTTTTGCGGCCTGCAACACACTGCGCCCAAAGGCGACATCCTCCTGACTTCTAACGTCCACCTGGTAGAACCTAGTAAACGTGTGTACTGAAGACCATGTTGCGGCCTTACAGATTTGAGCCAGGGAGGCCTGGTGATGCACTGCCCATGAAGTTCCAACTGCTCTCGTGGAGTGCGCCCTAACTTTGAACGGAGGCGGTCTCCTTCTCAAGCCATAGGCTTGCATTATGACCTGTCGAATCCACTTGGCTTAAGTAGATTTTGACGCTGCCTGAATCTTTCTGGGGCCTTCCGGCAGAATAAACAAAGTATCCGTTCTGCGAATCTGAGCAGTGGCTTTTAGATAAGCTTTAACTGCTCTTACTACATCCAAAGAATGTAATAACTTTTCCTCTACCGAACTAGGTTTGGGGAAAAAGGAAGGAAGAACCACATCTTGGTTCAAATGAAACCTCGATACCACCTTAGGAAGAAAGGCTGGATGAGGACGTAACACTACTCTGTCCTTATGGATAACCAGGATATGGCTCTTTACAGGACATAGCGGCCAATTCCGACACTCTTTTAGCCGAACAAATGGCTACTAGAAAAATCAATTTCCTGGTGAGAAGAACCAAGGAAATGTGCTGTAATGGTTCAAATGGTTGTTTCTGTAGAACCGACAGAACCAGGTTTAAGTCCCATGGACATGTGGGAATATTAACCGGAGGGCTAATACGCATCACTCCTTGTATAAAGGCTTTGACTAGTGAATGCGAAGCCAAGGGCCTTTGAAAAAATATTGACAAGGCCAAAATCTGACCCTTGATAGTACTCAAGGCAAGCTTCCTATCTACAGCCCACTGTAGGAAGTCCAGAATCCTACCTATTACGTACTTACGTGGATGCCATTTCTTGGCCTCACACCAAGCGATGTACGCCTTCCAGATTCTATAGTAGATCTGCCTGGATACCGGTTTCCTGGCATTGATCATGGTAGATACCACAGGATTAGAGAGACCTCTCTTTTTTAGAATGTGGGCTTCAATAGCCAGGCCGTCAAACCTAGGGCTGGTAAGGAAGGGTGGTATATCGGTCCTTGTGAAAGCAGGTCCGGACGATGTGGGAGGGTCCAAGGACTCCCCACAGACATTTTTACAATCTCCGCGTACCATGCTCTTCGGGGCCACGCTGGAGCCACCAGAATCACTGGTTTCTTTTCTACCCTGATTCTGCGGAGTAATCGAGGTAACAATTGTGGCGGTGGGAATGCATATATCAGCTTGAACTGATCCCAAGGGAACACTAGGGCATCCGAGCCGCAAGCTAGGGGATCCCTTGTCCGAGAGACAAATCTGTCCGCCTTTGCGTTGAATCTGGATGCTAGCAGATCTACATCCGGTGTTCCCCACCGTTGACATATTGTCCAGAAAACTTCGGGGTGAAGGGACCATTCCCCTGGGCATAATTGTTGGCGACTTAGAAAGTCCGCCTTCCAATTCTCCACTCCTGGAATGAATACCGCGGATATGGCTGGGACATATCTTTCTGCCCATTTCAGGATGCAATTTACTTCCCTCTGGGCTGCACGACTCCTGGTGCCACCCTGATGATTGATATATGCCACTGCCGTGGCATTGTCTGATTGAATTCTGACAGGGGACCCTTGGAGTTTGGATGTCCATGCTACTAGGGCATACCGGGCTGCTCGTATCTCTAAGAGATTGATGGGCAGGGCCTTTTCTGCATCCGACCATCTGCCCTGGAGAGACCATTGCTCCAGTACTGCTCCCCAGCCTATAAGGCTGGCATCTGTAGTGACCACCTTCCAAGAAATCGGACTGAAGGATTTCCCTTTTTCCAGATTCTGGGGAACCAACCACCAACGGAGGCTCTTGCGAACGGAAGGGGACAAGGACATTGGTAAGTCTAGGGCCTGAACTTTTTTGTTCCAGGCTGACAGTATGGCCCTTTGCAAATTCCTTGAATGGAATTGACCGTAGGGTACTGCTTCGAATGATGCCACCATTTTTCCCAGCAGCCTCATGCACAGGCGTATGGATGGCTGTCTTTTTGTACCCACTAGGTGGATCAAATCTCTCAAAGACGACACCTTTTCTTGAGGCAAGAAAATTTTTCTCTGGTCTGAATCCAGCCTTAGCCCCAAGTATTCCAGACTTTTGACTGGTTTTAGGGCTGACTTGTCTCGGTTGATAATCCAACCGTGAGATTCCAGATACTTGATTGTCTCGTGAACAACCACTTCTAGTTTTTCCACTGAGTGGTCTATCAGCAACAAGTCGTCTAGATATGCCATTATCGTTACACCTCGTGTTCCTAGATTGGCCAATAGTGGGGCCAGAATTTTTGTGAACACTCGTGGTGCTGTGGCCAGACCGAAGGGTAAGGCTCTGAACTGAAAATGGCGCCCTTCTACTGCAAAGCGTAGAAATTTTTGGTGAACTGGAAAGATGGGAATGTGCAAATAAGCATCTTTGATGTCGATCGAGGCTAGCCATTCCTCCCCTTGTAGGGCAGTGGTCACCGATCGGATCGACTCCATCCTGAAAGTTCTGATATGTAGGAATTTGTTTAGCCCTTTTAGATTTAATATGGGCCTCACGTCCCCGTTTGGTTTCGGGACTGTAAAGAGGTTTGAGTAAAACCCGAACCCGCATTCTTCCAGGGGAACCTCCATAATTACTCCTTGGAGCAATAGTTGTTCTAGTGCCAACAGGAGGGATCCTCTCTTCCGGGGATCCCTTGGCACGTTCGACCTTATAAAATGGGAAGGAGGGGAGTCTTTTAACTCCAATTTGCCCCCACCCGATTGAGTGGGGGCAACCCTTCATGCATTTGATTTTGGGGGAGGTTTTGTACCTCTCCTGACCCAGGGTTTCTTGTTACCCTGCGATTGTCCCTGATTTTTACCCCCGGGATTTGACCGAGGAGGCCGTCGGAACTGTTTCACAGCCGATGTCCCAGGGACTGGAGAAGCAGGCCTCTTAAAAGAGGGACCTCTAACTCTGTTTTTAACCGGCAAGAGTGTACTTTTACCGCTGGAAATTTTCTGGATATATTTGTCCAGGTCTTCCCCGAATAAGCGTTCACCATGAAATGGGAAGCTAACCAGCAATTTTTTACAGGGAGCTTCAGCAGACCAGTTTTTGAGCCATAGAAGCCTGCGCATATGTACTACAGACAGCGTAAGGCGGGAGGCCTGATGGATTGAATCCTTTATGGCGTCAACCGCAAAGCATAAGGCTCTAGGTAGATCAGCTAGGGCAAGGGCCTGCTGATCTGGCAGGTCCCTTAAGACCTGTTTCAACTGATCCTTCACTGCTTGGCAGACCCCAATAGCTGCCACTGCTGGTTGTGTCACCAAGCCTGCTGTAGAGAAAGCAGATTTTAATAAGGACTCAAATTTTTTATCTATTGGGTCCTTGAACATTTGGACATTATCTACTGGACATGTCAGTGATTTATTCACACAAGAGATGGCTGCGTCCACTGTAGGGACCCTCCATTTTTTGATGAACTTATCCTCCATGGGATAGACCACCGGAAATCTCTTGGGAGGAGTAAATATTTTATCAGGATGTTCCCAATCCTGGTAAATGAGCCCTTCCAGTAAAGGATGGATTGGAAAGGAACAAACAGTCTGGGGAGCTTTTAGCGACCCCAACGAGGAGACAGAAGTGGATGATGGCTCCGCAAGGGGCATTTTAAATGCTGATCGGACCATGTTAGTCAGGGACTGAAACCATAATCTTTCAGCATGTGATGCTGAGAATGGCTCTTCCACTGTTGATTCCTCTACAACAGAATCAACCTCATCCTGATCCCCTTCAGGTAGGTCGATCCCTGTATGGGACTGTTGCTCTGCTAACAGGTACTCTGAGGGAGGAGACGGAGATCGGGCGCGCTTTCCCTCTGACAGGGAAGCAGCGATCAATGTTGTCAATCTCTCTTCCAGTCCTCCCAGAGCTGAGGAAAAAACCTCCTCTGTTATATACACAGGAGCAGGTGAACTGAGGACAGCCACAGTACCAGGTACTCCTGAGGGTGCTCTACGGTCACTAACCTCAGATTTTTCAGGGGAGATTGGTGCAGCCAAAGCATGCCCAAGATCCTCAGAGCCCGATGGAGACCCCCTTTGCTTCCTGGGATTCTTAGTCCCGGAGACTTTTAGACGGCATATTCCTAAGCCCAAAGCTGAGGTATTCCAGCCGAAATACACCACTTACTGACAATAGTCTAGCACAATTGCTGCTATATAAACAGTTGGTGTCTACTAATGTGCCTTTCTATGGGGATGCCTGCATCAACCACCTGCTGTATGCCTTTCTAAATGTTGCCAGCTCTGTTTCTGCCTTCCATAACCAGCTGACAACACCTAATTGTGCTTTTTAACATGCTGGGACGCCCGCACATGCGCAGAAGCGCTGCGGCGCGCACAGAGCGTCATCCACCAAGCTCCGCCCCTTTTTCCAGCTCACCTCTATAAATAGAGGCACGTGCGCCTTCGGCGCTCTTTTTGAAAAGGAACTAGGGACAGAAGCCAGGGCCCTGTTTGCCACAGGGCTGGGGGATGGACGAGCATTGCAACATGGCAGAGGAAACAGTTTCCCATTCAGAGAACTCACCATCTGCCTGGATTTTGACTTGGAAAGAAAAAATCCACATGACAAGAAAACAACGTTCCACAGCGGCCTCTAGTGGTTTAACACAGGTACCGCGGTTTAACCATTTTTTTTTTTCTTGACCACTCTTAAAATTATTACATTTTTTAGCAGTTACAGGCATGCACAGATATTTAGCGGGAATACCGTTAGGTAACAGGCAGAAAGACATATTAGGCTTGGGGGTCCCCCAATAGAACCAAGTTCCTGAGGGGCCCCCACTTACCTTTTCCCCGCCGCAGGACTCTGTTTGGTCCACAGAAGCCCAAACTTCACCTCTCACGGCAGGCATTGTAATTAAACCTTCAGGGACCGGGTTCCCAAGGATTCCACTCCCCTGGACCTGTATAGCACCCTGCACAGAAAACATCTTGGTCGTGGGTATGACCAGAGCTCTGGATCCCAGGGTCCAGCCCTCCTAAGAGAAGCATTACAGGCAAAACCTTGCTCTTCTCTGCAAGGCCCGGGTACCGACCGTTTAGCTATGAAGCTTTTTTGGTCGGATCCGGAATAGCTTACTGAGGCCCAAAAGAACCTGTACGCAAGCTCAGTGAAAAACACGTTACTTCTTGGCCAACACCTTAGACACTGGCAAAAAACTGAGGTGCTCCCGGATGGGAGGGGCTTATATAGGGGAGGGTACTTCCGGTTTGAAAGTTGCCAGTGCCAGCACCTGAAGGTAAACTATATAACCCACATAGTAATGACTATGCCGCTCTGTGTCCCGTGATGTACGAGAAAGAAAAGTGGCATTCAGAGCTGCAGTTTGATGATTTTGTACATCTCTTAGGGAGTCTAATAACGTTCAGAATTGCCACAAAACCTGCTGTTGTATTCTCCATTATTTAAAAAATATTAACATCCAAAAGGGAGAATCAACCACTAGAGGAAATAGATTAGCCAATGCAACATAGCTGTCTCACAGATTACCACCCAAATAGATATACATCCAGGGAGGGGATTGTTTTTAATGGGACACCTGCTTATAGACTTGCATTTTGAGAAAGAGCAATTAAGCTCAATCACTGTGTAGCATGGCAAAGTAGGAAGAAAAAACACTACGTAATGACCAAAATAGGACTGCCCTAATATACATTTTAAATTATCAATACACAGATACAGTTTTTTTTGTACTGAAAGAGGTATGGACAGGGGAGGGCAGGGACCTTATGCCTGGGGGGCAAGTCTAGTCAAGTGGCCCACTGAACCGCCGAATCAGCTCACCATCTATGGCCCACCTGGTTTTTCAATGCAGCCTCACCAGTGCCCATCAATGTAGCCAACTCCAGTGCCCATCAATGAAGCCTGATCACTGGGGCAGGTTACATGGGGTGTATGGTGGGGGAGATGGGGGGTCAGCTAGGGGTGCCAGGGTCTCTCACCTCAGCGATCTCAGCTCAGAAGGTCCTTGCATGCCACGGTCTCCTGGGGGGTAACGCTCCTGATCCTGGGGTCAAGTTGCAGCCAGCGCCCAGCCCTGCGTCCCGACTCCCTGGCATGCCCTGCTTCTACTTGCTTCCAAGAATCCGGTTCCAGGGAGTTGTAGTTTCCTCTGTGCTGCTGTGTTTTCCACCCACCGGAAGCTTGAGCGCGGACTACAACTCCCGGAATGCAACAGCTAGTGGTGGGCCGCCATGGCCGTGCCCCAGGCCCGACTTCCTAGACCAGAATAAAAAAGAAAAAATGGTAGCGGGCAGCGGCTGCCGGCCATTTTGAACATAAGTTAGGGCGGCCTGGGAGGCAATTGCCACCCTGCCCCAGCCCTCCCCTGGGTATGGAGGCTGGCATGACTGAGCTCCTTCTATAAAGTCAAGTTGCCCAGATGTTATACTGCTCCTCTGCGTGCAAGACTGAGTCACTGACCCATAGCAAATATGCACCAAATGAGGTCAGAACCCTTGTATTCTGTTCCTGATAAGAGAATTTGAAAGTAAAAAAAAAAAAAAAAACAGTTTCATCCTGTTAATAAGGCAACTAATGTTTTCAGAACTATACTGATCGTCTATGGGCAAGTCCATCAGGTAAAAAACCCACGCATGCTCAGAAGCATTAAGCTTAATTTTTCTCGGCTCATCTGAGTGTTTTACGTCACCGCGTTTGGGACGGTCGTTTTTTTGACTGATGGTGTGTAGGCAAGACTGATGGAAGTCAGCTTCATCGGATTTCCGATGGACAAAACCATCGGACTAGAATCCATAGGATATCCGATCGTGTGTACGAGGCTATATTGTTTTGGTGAGTGTTTTATCTGACGGGAGAGGATTCACTAAACACTTTGGTGTGGTGGAAGATTTGAAGATTAGAACACACATCGATTATCATGTATAAACTTTATGTTTCAGACACTTTTTTCACAGTTGTCACGGGTTTTGTTTACATAGCAACACTCTTTGTATTTCTTGGATTTGTCCTACAGAGACAATATTTTTGGGACTACCTTATTTTGTACACTTATGCGCTACTTATTTTGGACACTTTAGTTATTTAGTGGTCATCATACTATTTCACATCGTTAACTTTAAAGTGGCAGCTTTTTTTACAGTTTTATATCATTTTTAACTAGTGCAGTGGTGGGAAGTCAAGAGGGCGGTTTTGTTTGATTACCATTTGAATTTACATTCTGTATACCCTGCTGATAGACTGTGCCCCTTCCACAGCCACTTCCTGCAGAAGTTTCCTGCAACACTCCCCTTTGGAGTCTTGGAGACTCTGCAAATGATGCAAGTTCCTTCACAGCTCTGATGGTGGGTGGGATGGAATACACCCTAATTAGCATTCAATCCCACCCAGTCACACCTACAGGAGGAGTACAAAGTCCAGTCTCACAGATCACAACATTATTCAAGAAAAAAAAACCCTCATACACAGCCTGTTCTGAAAGCTAGCTGTGCTGCTGCTGGGCAGGATAGAATAGATCACAGTTAGAATTCAGTCCTGCCCAGTTAAATATGCTGACCAGTGTGAACAGGGACAGTCTCTCCCCTCAGATCCTGCTCTATGTGAAGTGATTCATTTACATATGAAGGCAACACCTTCATAATAACCTCCCTTAGCCCTTCCCCTGTAGTCAGGGCCGTCGGAACAGGACAGGCAAAACAAGCAATTGCTTGGGGCCCCGAGCTGGCCTGTGGCCCCAGCCTAGGGTGCCTGCCTGCTGCCTGTCCTGGATTTCTGCCCTGAGCCGATCCGCGGATTGCGGCCATAGGAAAGGCCGCGGCTTCGGCCTAGCTCCGGAGCGATGGCCATCTTGGTACACCTGGCGGCAGCGGCCGAGGTGAGTGGGGAGATGTGGACATTACAGGGGGGGAGATGTGGATATTACAGTGTGGAGTCCCCCTGTCCATCCCACGGTCCATAAACAGTCCTAAACAGCATCTTAATGTTAATGTGAGTGTGTATATGTTTTAAGTATGTTGGATTATATGTAACAGCAGTATTTGCACTGTAAACCTTTTTTATTTATATAAAGTGTGGGTGAGCTTAAACTATATCGCTATGCTGTGGTTCCTGTGTAGGCTTTGCGTGAGTGCGGGGGGGGGGGTCTCCATGTCCATTTTGCTTGGGGCCCCCAAATTCCTTCAAATGGCCCTGCCTGTAGTCTTGCAGTAAGCATTAATTCTTTGGTATGCTACAAGACAGGAATGACACAGGAGGAAGTATGACACAATTATATCTTTCACCACCCACATGAAGGTCCAGAAACACCCACAGTAATCCAATGACTCACCCACATCAACTCCCAGAACTGGTAGAGATGACTTCCATAGCCTGCCTAAAACTACAGAGGCTCAAAGGATTATGGGAGGTATAGAATCAAGACTGGAAAATGAAGGAAACAGGAAGTCAGGGAACTTTGAAATTCAGCCAGGAGGAGTGACATCACAGACACAGAAACCTGCTGTGTACAGCTAAAGGAGGTAAGTTTCACACAAACTGACAGTGGGGTTGTGATTTATTTACATGCACAATGCATCTGTTGTTTTGGGGAGGGAGTTCTGAAAGCTGGAGTTCTTCTCTAAAGGACTTCTATAAAGTTTTCTAAAGACTAGAATTACCAGTGGATGTTTGCAGGAAAAACAAAGCACTAGCCATATGCCTACTAAGCGCTGCTTCATACCTGCTAGTGCTAACTAGTGCCCGTGCTGCTGGGGGGAGGGGGCGCTTGTGTTTTTACAATGCAACGCATGGTCTTCCCCTTTTAACTTTATTAAAATGTTACAAAATGACAAATAATACACTTTTATGAACGCAGCCATGGAGCAGATAAATACAGACATGCTGCAGTGCAGTTTTCCAAACAGCAATTCTCTGCAGCTGCCTCCTGCATTCTATAATGAACTGGACACATAGAAAACAGTCATTTTCTCTGCAAAAGTGGTGATAAACCTTAAATCAGAAATTGAAAAAAACTGTGGTTTAGCCACTTGGTCATCGATCCTGAGAAAGGATGCGCTTGAACTGATGAGTCTAGGGAAAGGCAACAAGGCTAATAAAAGGGGCTGGATGACCTCAGTTATGAGGAATGACTACAAACTTATTCTCCCTGGAGAATAGAAGCATAGGAGGAGATATGATTGCAATAAACACATTTCTGAATGGTAACTCCAGCGTTGGGAGAAAAAGTTTTAACCTAAGGCCTCTAAAAAGACGTGGCTGCACAATTAATTTAGACGAGAAGGAGGTCAATCTCAAACTGCATAAGGGGTTCTTTACGGTTAGTGTGTTAAGGATGTGGAACTTTCTTCCACAGATGATGCGTCAGTGAGGACTGTGGATAAATGAAAAAAAAAGAAAAACTTTTAGATGTGTTTTTTTGCAAGCACATTGTACAGGCATATGGAAAATAGTAGTCGCACATACACACACGTTGAACGGACGTGTTTATTCAACTTTACCATGTAACTATGAAAAGAAGGTCATATGCAGTAGGACACAAGGAACCAGCTTCTCATGAAAAGCGTATGGCCAATATGCAGTAAAAGACCTGTAATACACGTGTAGAAAATTACCTGTTCATAAAAACAATTGTGGGCCACATAGTACTGGTGATCAAATGATTCTTCTGTAACTAAAACTTGCTGCTTTTCACCCACCTGTAAAAAATGCATGAGGTATATTAATCATAATGAAATAAAGCATAATTATTACACAAGTAATAGGGTAAGCTAACTATAAGACTTTATTTTTGTGTTTGATTTGCAAAAACTATTCCTGGGAACAGCTGGTCAATCTGTTAAATTAAATCTGTAAACAAAACAAACATATGGGTTATATCATGGGTTTTACTAAAACAACACATTTAAGATCTATTTCAGTCATATTGGCTTGGATACTCAACTACACAAAGACAAGTGTGTCAAAAACGTACTATTACATTTACAGGTGTTACAAATATAAAATGTTTCAACCTTAAACTAGTGTAAGTTAGTCATTAATAAATCTGAGTATTTTAGACCATAACATATACGATCAAGATATTACAGTGGTATAGAATAGGCGTGCAATATATTGCAAGCACTGTCTGAGCACGTACAAAAGTCTTCAATAAAAGCACGCAATACCTTTTACTGTGCCTGGAGAGTATAATGTTTCATATGAGGGAATATAACACAACGCATAGTCCGTGACCTTCAAATTCACAACCGGTGTGCATTTCACTGACTAATTTTTATATAAAACGTTATACAGTAGGGTTATCCAGCTTTTTAACCACTTCAATACAGGGAACTTATACACCTTCCTGTCCAGACCAATTTTCAGCTTTCAGCACTATTTGAATGACAATTGGGCGGTCATGCGACGTTGTACCCAAACAAATTTTTTATAATTTTTTTCCCCCCACAAATAGAGATTCCTTTTGGTGGTATTTGGTCACCACTGGGGTTTTTTATTTTTTTGCGCTACAAATAAAATAAAACATTTTCTTTGTTTCTGTGACAAAACTTCGTAAAAAAGTTTTCTCCTTCACTGATGAGGCAGTATGGTTTGGCACTGATGAGGTGGCACTGATGATGAGGCACTTATATGCAGCACTAATAGGCGGCACTAATATATGACACTGATAGACAGCACTGATCAGGAGGCACTGGCATCACTGATATGCACAGAGTGTCATTCCTAATGGGCAATGATTGGCATCCCTGGTGGGCTCTAGTGGACTAACCTGGTGGTCATGGGTAGGCATGCCTGGTGGTCACGGGTAGGCATCCCTGGTGGCCATCCTCGGAGGGGGCTGCACTGATAATCCATCAGCGCAGACCCCCCCCCCGTCAGGAGAGCAGCCGATCAGCTCTCCTCTACTTGCACCTGTCAGAGTAGAGGAAAGGCCGATACACGGCTATTCCTATTTACATTGTGATCAGCTGTGATTTGACACAGCTGATCATTGTTTTAAAGAGCCTACGTCATAGGCTCTTTACCTCGATCGGAGATGTGGTGTGTCAGACCAATACACCACTGATTGTCGCGCTGCGCACCCGCGCAGCAGCGCGATCACAGCTTATCCTGCTGGTCGTCATATGATGCCCAGTCAGGATAATAGAACCACTTTCCGGCTGTCATTTTGCTATATGGCGGGCGGGAAGTGGTTAAGGTAAGGGGTGTATAGATTAAATTAAAAGTATTACAATACATCTAGAAAAAATACAAATTAAAGAAAATGTATTCATAGAGAAAACTTTTTTTTTTTTTTGGAAGAGTCACTTTTTGTTGCAGACTGTTTATATTGGGGAAATTTACCCCTCTATTCATCCCGGTGACCTTGGTCACTGAGAAAGACAGTTAATGAAAAAAAAACAAAAAACGTTAGAGTTGTCATGATCTTCTAATGTGGACCAGTGTTTCAGGTATAACTGTCTAAGAGGGGAAATTCACTTTGGGAGACTTCCTATTGCATCTCTAGGACAGGAGGTAAAGGGTAAATTAATCCAACGGTATAGAGACAGCAAAACAAATAGGCTGGCGGGGATGCTAACTCTTCCCAACTTTATTCTAAATATAAAAAGGGGCTATTCATATGGTTTAAGCATTATTGATTTCATTCTACAAAATTAGTTGTCTTGCTATCATGCAGTCATGTGGATTCTTCTCTGGTTGCCATATATCTTGTGTCACTAACTTGGAAAATGTAAACAGATTGGCATTGATTTTGTGCAGTCAATCTGAAACAGGAACTGGTGTTACTGGCAGGTTTTCAGCAGGACGCGAAACACACTGAAAAAACGCTTTAGGATTTACATATACACTTACCTTTTTGTTTTTTATGAGGAACGCTTATACTTTGTGCTTATTCCTGCATTATTTGAATTTAAACCCCATACAACTAAGCCACTGCCACACAATTAGCAGGAACATTATGAACCTGCCATGTGCACTCAGTTGGCCATTAGGCTACCTATCAGGTCTAACAGATAGACAGCCTTTTGGCCAACTGAAAGAACTTACATGGTAGGCTGACATCACTGTTCTTAGTTGTGAGGCATTGGCTTAGTTTTGTTAGTCTAAAACAGGACGCGCTGTTACTAGCAAAGTTTTCAGCATGCCACAAAAAAAAAAAAAAGGTTTAGGTTTTACATATACTGTAAGTTACAATTACCTACTTTGTGTTCTTTGCCAAAAGTACACTTCATGCTCTTCCCTATATTATTTAAATTTGATCGCCATCAACTTGTATGGGCACAAGTGACAGCTAAGATTTCTCTGTAGCATTTCTAGCAAAGGACACTATAGAGGTTAGTGTAATTTAAGGTTTACGCTTGCCTCTCCATGCTGCACAAATCAACTTGGAAGTGGATTATTCCTTTCAATGCAAAGTAAAATAAATGAAAAATACAGCAGTCAGGAAACTTAAATTACTATGTATGGATATTTACATAGTACTGCTATGTAGTTAAGAAGCAAGGTACTGTAAACTATTTAGAAGCATGCATAAAAAATAAAAGGCAAAGTAAAAACAGATGCAAGTTAACAACCTTATACAGTTAAACTATTCTAGGTCTGAATAGACCTGACTCTATTATAGACTTTGGCCAAACCCCCCGCCCCCCCCCCCTCCTCCAGCCAGATCGATCTCAATCCAGTGCTGTGCCTAAGAGCAGCGCCTCTCTCCGTTTTTTTTCTTCTTACTCCTCAATGGACATGGAGGCAGCAGTGGGAGCCATTGGTTCTTGCTGCTGTCAATCACAGCTTGTGAGTAGAGAGCAGGGGGCGTGGCTGAGCCATGCTGTGTATGTCTAGGATTAGGAGAAGAGGAGGAGGATTGGGGCTGCTTGTGCAAAATCACTGCACAGAGCAGGTAAGTATGACATGTTTGTTATTTTTTTTTAAATAGGCTTACAATCACTAAGTTGTGCAAGCTATAGTTCAACCACGCTATTGAACTGCAGCCTCCAATTTTTAGCTAAGATTTAGCTAAACATTTATCTAAGATTATAGAAAACAGGTTGCACCTCATTTTACAATGCATCATCCCCCCCGATCAATATGGCTTCATATCACTTGGAGAAACACATGATAACTTCACCCAAGTCATTGTTCAATCTGTTGGCTAAGGAAAGAGCAAAAAACATTCTGATGTTTTCTGTCCACAGATGCAGAAGAAAAGGCTTTGACAGGGTGGCCTGCCACTATTTAGATAAATCTCTAGCCCATATCTGTATCCCTCAATTGCTGCATGCTTGGATCAAGGTCCTCTACTCAACTCACCTAAGCTTCAGTATGAATCCTTCTCTCCCTACCCTTCACAATTCAAAATTATACGAGACAAGGTAGGCCCTTTTCCCAAATTTATTCTTACACAAGAACTATTTCTACAGCAAACCCAAAACAACCCTAATTATAATGGGCATGGTATTCCAATGACCTCCTCTTTTACAAGTCTTTGCACCTTCATACTTATGGATCCTTATCCACCTGAGTCTATGTCAGTTTACTTTATCAAACCATGCTCTACATTTGCTCAATCCCAATTCTACATCTAAATGGGTGGACAGGGCACAGATTTCTGCTGACTCACAAACATTTTTCAAACTGAACTCTTCTCTTTTTCTCTGTGTTCTATTATCTGGCAGGGTAAAATGGAGAAATCTGACTGTCTCCTGGTTTGGGCAGTGTATTGTGCTCAAAATGAATGTGATGCTGCAACTTCTTTATTTATTGTAGATCCTTAGGTCACCCAACATTATTTCCTTTCCATTTGTTTAGATGTTATTCAAGTTCATCTGGCAGGGGAAGCACATAGAAATCAGCAGAGATACATTGCTGCTACATTAATCAAATAAGGAACATAGTTTCCAGACCCTGCTCTATATTATACAGCTGTTCACATGGCCAGATCCATCAACTGGTGCAGACATATTGTCTGTGTGTTTAGGGTTTCCTTAGAACTGCACTGCTCTCCATTCCCAGCATCAGGGGCTCAATGGGCAAGGATGAGCATGCTTCAGGTACTGCATAAACATTCACTTATAGGCTCCATCCTGTGTGAAACTAGTTTTTTTGTTTGTTTTTTCACTTAAGCCCTGGTTCACACTGGTGCGTTTTGACATGCGATTTGGCATGTCAAATCGCATGTCAAAACGGCGATATTTTCCGCAAATTGCCGGCAATGGCACCGCCCTAATCGGTGCGACGCCGTACCACCGATTTCAAAAAGTAGTTTCTGTACTACTTTTTGCGATTTCGGCCGCAATTTACATTGACATCTGTGTCAGATATCTTTGTAATCGCGGCTGAAATCGAGACTGCCAGCGAGAGTGAAATCGTGCGAGTTCAGCTGAACTCGCACAGCTTCACTCCCGCAGCCCAGTGTGAACCTGGGCTAAAGGAGTTGTAGAGGCAGAGTTTTTTTTTATCTTAATGCAAAAAAAAGAAAAGAACTGTATTTCATAATGCTCTAGGAGGAACTGCATTTTAGCACATTATGGCAGAAGAATAACCTACCAAGTGATTCCCTCTAGTGCTGTAGTGTCAGCGCTGTTGGCTGTCATGGTGAGCGGTTTCAGTTGCTTGACTGGCTGGCCTGTGATGACTTGGCTCCCCTGCATGTGCATAAGAGATGCATTACCATGGCACAGAAGCGCGCTGTATATGTATGCTGAGTCGCCCATACACAGCTCAGTGACAGGCAGGGAGAAGCAGTTATAACAAAAGAGATTGTCAAATATCCTACCCGTCAGTGTTTTTTTTTTTTTTCACACTCTAAAGGCTAACTTATATTTAGGTTTTGTATAGAGTGGGGCGGATTCAAATTTGGCCAAAGTTTAATTTCTCTCTGCAACAAAATCAAGGATATTTTCCCTCACTTCCTGTTAACGTGATGCATCTGATCAAGAAAAAAAAGGGGTGTAAAGTGCTTTGAAAAAGTTTTCACACCCCTTAAAATTTTCCAAATTTTGTCACGTTACAACCAAAAATGTAAATGTATTTTATTGTGATTTTATGTGATGGACTAAAACAAAGTGGCACAATAATTGTGAAGTGGAAGGAAAATGATAAATGGTTTTCAATTTGTTTTTACAAATAAATATCTGAAAAGTGTGGCATGCATTTGTATTCAGCCCCCTTTATTTTGATACCCCTAACTAAAATTTAGTGGAAACAATTGCCTTCAGATGTCACCTAATTAGTAAATAGAGTCCACCTGTATGTAATTTAATCTCAGTATAAATACAGCTGTTCTGTGAAGCCCTCAAAGGTTTGTTAGAGAACCTTGGTGAACAAACAGCATTTTGAAGGTCAAGTACCACACCAGACAGGTCAGGGATAAAGTTGTGGAGAAATTTAAAGCAGGGTTAGATTATATAAAAATATCCTAAGCTTTGAACATCTCACGGAGCACTGTTCAATCCATCATTGGAAAATGGAAAGCGTATGGCACAACTGCAAATCTACCAAGACATGGCCGTCCACCTAAACTGACAGGCCTGCAAGGAGAGCATTAAACAGAGAAGCAGACAAGAGGCCCATGGTAACTCTGGAGGAGCTGCAGAGATCCAACTGCTCAGGTGGAAGAATCTGTCCACAGGACAACTATTAGTCGTGCACGCCACAAATCTGGCCTTTATGGAAGCGTGGCAAGAAGAAAGCCATTGTTGAAAGAAAACCATAAGAAGTCCAGGTTGCAGTTTGCGAGAAGCCATGTGCCCCTCACACAGCAAACATGTGGAAGAAGGTGCTCTGGTCAGATGAAACCAAAAATTTAACTTTTTGGCCTAAAAGCAAAATGCTATGTGTGGCAAAAAACTAACACTAATCATCACCCTGAACACACCATCCCCACCATGAAACATGGTGGTGGCAGAATCACGTTGTGGGGATGCTTTTTTTTCAGCAGGGACAGGGAAGCTGGTCAGAGTTGATGGGAAGATGGGTGGGGCCATATACAGGGCAATCTTAGAATAAAACCTATTAGAGTCTGCAAAAGACTTGAGACTGGGGTGGAGGTTTACCTTTCAGCTGGACAACGACCCTAAACATACAGCAAGAGCTACAATGTAATGGTTTAGATCAAAGCATATTCATATGTTAGAATGGCCCAGTCAAAGTCCAGACCTAAATCCTATTGAGAAACTGTGGCAAGGTTTGAAAATTGCTGTTCACATACACTCTCTATCCAATCTGACAAAGCTTGAGCTATTTTTGCAAAGTAGAATGGGCCACAGGTCTGCCCTGCTCTGTCTGCTGTGTTAAAGCTAATGCTCTCATGGATATGTCATGTTTATGTGCCATGTCAAGCAAAATAAAGGAAAATGACGGCCAGAGGGCGAACCATAAACAAATGTAAAAAGAAGAGGTTAAAAAAAAACTTGTATGTGAAATTTGCAGAGAGGGTGATGGTGGGGGGCTGCAGTGGCTCACACTTCAGTTTTTGTGTGAAGGTCTTTTTTTAAATGGTAACCACCAGATATTCTTAATATCATAGCAATGAAATTACTGGTAATTGTGTATGCTGTATTTTCAGGCCAAAAATGGTGTGTGTAATTAATATATATATATATATATATATATATATATATACATACATACACACACACACACACACACAGTATATACACACACATTTAATCATTAATTCAAATAAATGTGTATATTTCCAAAACACTTGTTTAATTGGCACTCCTGATATTCTGGCAGTTTAAAAAAGCTAATGATTAAAAAATTACACACATTTGGTATGTATAGAAATATATTCTGTTGGGCATTACTAAAGAACAGCTTAATACAAGTTTTGCCCCATCAGCAGAATAATGAGAAATGAACTGCTTTCCACATAAATAAGACATTCAGAAACATTTTAGGGAAATTGAAGAAAGATGCTAGGCAGCAGACTCATATCTCTGCAGCAAGATTGTCTTTCTGAACTCATTCAAATGAAATTGTCCCTCTCCCCAAGTTTCAGTACACATGCATGATGCAGAAATTAACATTAGGGCTATGCAACAGATGTATCCCATGCAGGCAGTCGCCCTTTTGCCATTTGCTGCTCTGGTTTTTGGGCTGAGTGAGCAGGATGGATTAAGTACAGTACTATAAAAGTTACAGACGGACAGGCTCTAATGGTGCCAAATTAGCATAAGAAAAGAAAGCGCCTCAGTCTTTGAGCAGTGGGCAATGCATCTCATTAAAGGCAACTGAATAACCATTATTTGGTCCCCTTCTGAATACTTCTGGCAGCAATACAAGAGAGTGTGTGTGCGTGTTTGCTTTCTTGGCCCAGGCTTTCCAGCTTCAGGGTAAATAGCTCCCTTCTATGGCTGTGCACCTGCAACTGACTGCTTCATTTTGATTTGGTCTCCTGCTGTGAAAATGTAGCTTCTTCAAGCATATACAAACCTTGCCACGCAGTTCATAAGTAAATTATATTCAAGGATGTCAGTTGTGACCTAAAAATGACAAGTGCTTTTCGAACTATATGCTTGCCGTTAACCATTGGTCCTCTTAACGATAAAAACCAATACCTGGAAATAAAATAGTGTGGTGTTTACTGAATGATTTGAGAACGTGTGACATTTTCTATGTAATAAAAGGCAGGTAGCTGTGTGCCGTGCATATGTACTAATTTTCAAAATGGAAATACAGAAGGTGCAAGCATTGTGTAGAACAAGGTCCACACAATTTTCAAACAGGCAAGCCTTTTTATATATTATAAACAATTCTTACTGGTCTGTTCACAATCTTTTTGATGATGTACACTGAACTAGCCATGTGCAGCTCAGTGTACAATCATGGCATCAGAATGAATGAACGCCAGGGTGTGTGCAAGGGCGTGTGTGGATCCCGCGTCACAAGTATAGTACTGCTTTAAAGTAAACTACTCTATTTCTCTTGCTATCCCTTCCTCTCTCTCAATGTCACAGCTCTCTAGCAATAGATAGCAGCAATGAAAACACACTGAAAATCTGACTATTGAAGGTGTTAACACAGTCTTTCTGGATACAATGACCCCCATCATTCCTTTCCCTATTGTCTGGAATTATACTTTTTTCATTTTTACGAATTGTTAAAGACAGAAAAATAAAAATTAAGCCAATGGGAAAAGGAGGAATGAAGGAAGCCACTGTTAAAGTAGGTAAAGTTTTCACAGCTGCTATCTTGGAATTGCTAGACATGAAATGGTGCTATAACAACAGTCTCTATACACAGGTAACATTTTATAGGAAAGGAATTCAATTATATGGCTCACATTAACTGTAGCTGCCTCAGCACATTTGTAATAAAGCTGAATTCTGCACATTACACTTTTTTCACTAAAAGCTATTTTTTTTTTCTTTGGACAGACTTCTAAGAGACCCACTCCCCTTATCCTTAACATTTTACTAAACCCAGGGCATGGGTGCGTCCCTGTTCACCATTTCAGGTCCAATTTCAGTCCAAATTTTTGCCTGAATTCGGACCTTAAACGGACCAGAAGATGCACAGGACCCAGTGCTGATTGGTCCTGTGCTGATCACATGCACTCTAAGAAAAAAAAAACTCTTTAGCATACACATCAAACTGAGCATGTGCAGCTTGCCCCCAAAGGCTCTGTCCTATCAGCAGATGGATTGGGAACAGTGGAAGGAGGTGAGGATCAGAGGAGACAGGATCAAACAGACTTTTTTTCACAATGCAGCGTATTAAGCCCTTAGGTTCCAAAGTGAGTACAACAACCATGCTTTACTACATATACAGACTGATTTTTCTGTTGTGGGTTTAGTAACACTTTAGGAGCAGGCCAAATGACTATTGCTTTGACTTGAGGAGAAAAACCATCTTAAACATTTGCTCCTAAAATGAATTGTCGTGTAAATAATATTAAAGTATAACATGCAATATGTCAACTGTATTGTTCAGATTAATGTTTAAGCTATAGTAAATGTATTACTTGTATATGCATTCTGAATTATCTTCAGCTTTAAGGCACAACCTCAAAAGCTCTGACTCAACAAAACCTCTATGCAGCTTTCTACTACAAAACCAAAAATGTAATAGGAAGACACAACACAGATGAATTTACACTGCTGAATACTCGTCAAAGGCAACAGAGTAAAAAGAATAAAAGCAATTTTTATAATCACTACAGAAAACATTGGTCTCGCTTAGTATGTCACAAAAAGCCTTTAAAGACAAAAATGTTTATTTGTTTTACAAGAAAAAATAGTGACTATAAAATAAAAAGGCCAATATTGTGTTAAAATGTTAAAAAATGTAATTCCCTGGAGTAACCAATTGACACAAAGTAATCAATATCACAGTCAAAAATCATCGAACAATAATTAACCTTTGGAATGTCAGTGAACCCTTTCAAAATGGCTCAGCACTACACAACTTGTGGTCACTCTAAATATTGTTGCACTTCCTAAAAAAAACAACAATTATAACAGCAACCTCTACACTATAAATGAAAAATTAAATATAAAACAATGTGATATATATATATATATATATATATATATATCAGTTTTATTTTAAAATGCAAACATCAGTGAAAGCGAAAATGAAAAAAATAGACTACATAATTTCTAACTACCATGGTAAAAAAAATATGCCACTAATGATAACGTGCTTAAGTGCCAACTGATTTTTTTGCACTTCAGTCCAAAATAAAATAAAGATATGACGCAAATACAACCCACTCCATCAAAGAGCAATGCATATTTTTATTATGATATACTTTTCCTACAGAATCAATTTTATCTTTATGGAACTTTATAATAAAATGCATATATTATATGATATGTACAGAAAGCTACGAAAATCAGGCTCACAAAAACAATATTTTTTTTACTAGTTATGTTGTTTCATTCGCTACAAAGTTACCGCTATAATTTTTTATCTGTGAGATGCAAAAACCCTTATAAAAACTTACTAATTCGGAGGTGAACTAAAAACCATGATAAATTCCCTTTACTGGTAATACGCACACTAAAATTTCAAATCATATTTATGGTGTTCTGCACCAAAATCTTTCCAGGAAAATATTCAAACAAAATAAATGAATGACAAATACAAAATAAATGGATTAGTATTACACTCCCACTTCTTCATGGTTTTAAACACTTATACCTAAAAGACAAACAAGCCAGTTATTTTAAAATTAAGCAAATCAAAGTTATTCAATATTCAGCTAATTTAAATCTTTCTTGATGTGCTACATCAAAATAATAAATAGCATATATTTTACTTGCGCTGCCCACTACATCACGGTTTCATGTAAGAAAAAGAAATACAAATATTTGTTACATAATAAAGTCAAAAAGATTGTATATGTTGCGTAATATACATTCACACAATATAATTATAAAGTTATTTATTTTGTAGTATAGCTGAAAGGTGTAATTTTAAAGGACTTAGAAACAAGTTTATTTAGACCAAGCAGGAGGATTGTTACCCTTCTGAACAAGTAGTTTGCACGACGGGCAAACATTTAGCTTCTCAGAATATACAATGTCGAATTAGGCTTTTCTGGGATGGGTAGCTATTGCTAGCAACACAGAAAATGAAAGCTTAGAAAAAAAAAGATATACAGCAGTCTTGGAGAGGGTTTGCTGGATGGAATACAAAAAGGCCCCTTTTTATTCTTGGTGAAAAGGCTGATCACCATGGACAGCAGATGGAGTTTACGTGACTCAGTAATGCATTAGCTGCCACACGTTCATCTGCATGTCCCTGAGCAACACATACAAAATGGTTGCACAGATGAGATCTGCCACATCATTCACACACACTCACATACAGGAAATGAGAAGCCTGTGGTTCCTTTTAGAAAGCTCACTGGTAAAAATTGTTAATTTGTCACCGATGTTCTAAGGGGACATTCAATGCCTTAAGTTACCACTTTAGTTAGAATTTAAGTAAGCTATACTGCAAAGGAAGCTTTATTAAAACAAAATAACACTTCCAAACCTACTATAAAAAGGAACTCATTTATATGATCTTTCAAGTTCCATATATGGAGGGAAACATGTCCGTATAAGAGACAGAGACACACAGTATAATTAACCACATCAATACTGGGCACTTTAGCCCCCTTCCTTCCCAGACCAATTTTCAGTTTTCAGCGCTCTCGCATTTTCAATGACAATTGCGCGGTCATGCTACGCTGTGTCCAAATGAAATTTTTATCATTTTGTTAACACAAATAGAGCTTTCTTTTGGTGGTATTTATTCACGACTACGTTTTTTTTATTTTTTGCGATATAAGCGAAAAAAAGAGCAGAAATTTGAAAAAAATATATATATTTTCGTCTTTCTATTTTTAAAAAAATCCAATCAAATTGATAAATAAATTTAAGCCCAAATGTATTCTGCTACATGTTTTTGGTAAAAAAAAATCCCGTTAGGTGTATAATAATTGGTTTGTGTGATCACGGACATATGTACGCAAATGATCATGTACAGATGTGCGCAGGTGATCACGGACATATGTGTGCAAATGATCATTGGGACATATGATTTTACTGTCACATATGTGGGGGACAGGTGTTTTTACTGTGTGGGGACATGTGTTTGTGTGTGTGTGTGGGGACGTGTGTGTGTGTGGGGACATGTGTGTGTGTGGGGACATGTGTGTGTGTGTGTGGGGACATGTATTTTGGGGACATGTTTGTTTACTTTGAGTGTTTATACTGTGTGGGGACACTAGGCTGGTGATCAGTGATTAAAAGGTGAAAAAAACAGCTCATTCTCACTGATCACCAGCCAGCTGCAGCGACCCGCTCTCCTCACCGACGACTTCTGTGTGAGGACAGGAGACCTGATTGCCTAGCAACTGGCTTTCTGTTTACATCATATGACGGCTGTGATTGCACACGGCCGTCATGTGATCAGGAGGGCCAATCAAAGAGCCCTCCTGCCTCATTGAGATGCGCCGTGTCCGGGTGACACGAGTGCATCAGGATCGCGCCGCTGCGCGGGAACGCGCGCGAGATCCCCCTCCTTCTGAGGGACGTTCCTGAACGTCCACTCAGAAGGAGAGAGCGCCCACCTGGCCATATATGTACAGTGGCCGGGTGGGAAGTAGTTAAAATAAATAAATATATATATATATATATATATATATATATATATATATATATATATATATGTGTGTGTTTTTTTTGTAGACCCTTATTGTTAAACCTTACATCTGTGATCATTGCTTGCAGAATGTAGCCAACTATAGACAGTAAAGCTGTAGGTACAAGTCTGTTACAGTATATTGTGTCTCAGCTGTTTCTGGTAGATTGAATTGTATCTGTAATAGCACAAGGCCCATTCACCTGGTGTAAAAGGATTGGAAAGTATGTCTACAATATGAATTTGAACATTAACATTGGTGAAAGCAACAAACAGGTTAAGGAAAAATAGCAGTATATTTCCCCCTTGTATAGTCATTTTTAGAAATTCTGTAAAATAAAAAAAAAAATTTTTTTACACACATTGCATATATTCCCAGTCGTAAAAACACCTACATGGAACGCAAACACAACTTAAAAAAAAAAAGTCACAGTTTGCGTTCTACTATGATGATAGATGACAGGTATGTACTATGACCATTTTTTTTTTGTATCTCTGTATTGTTATATTGACAATTTGAGAAATTGACATAGTTTTATTGACGTGTCTGTTCATTCTCGAATTTGTTACCTTTTCAATAAAAAAAAAACCCCATTGAAATATAAAAAAAAAAACTTAAATTCCAAAATCTCACAGGGCCGCACTATGATATTATAAAATGAAAACAATAAATAAAGAAGTGAAATCTCTCCATGCTCCATAAATTGATGTTATCGGGCTGAACAGACATTCATTTACATAAGTAGTGAACGATTTCCACATGATTTGCATTAAAACAGATCTCCGTTGCTCAGATAACAGGACGCAACATGCAAATCTTTGAATTTTGATTGGAAGGTCGAACTCATTTGCTACATAATCTGACATTCCTCAGAGGGTATCACTGGCCCAAGCCGAGCATTTGTTTCTGAGGTAACGACTTACATTGTTAAAATGTTATTTAATTCCAGCACCCTGTGCCGATATAAAGCTTGCTGACCTCAATGCAAACTGGAGTTAAGCTTATGTGTTTAACTGCTTGAATCCTATCTAGCGCAGATAAAGCTACTGACTGGATAACGCCTGACACTTCAATGGAATCCTATTAAGACCCTTTTCTTGCCACATATCACGTTTACTAAACAGCGCTGCCAGTAGACCTCAAAGTTCTGGAATAATAGGAGCAGTATTATTCAGGGTATCATACACAACAAAGATTAACATTTGAATATGTACTATGTTTTTGGTGCCCAAATGGATTTTCTTAAAGTGAACAATGTATAAACAGCTCATAACACTGATAAACTGCGTAAAGATATTACGTGGGGTGTAAACTACAAGTAGTTTGATGAGAAAACATATTTAGAATATAAGCATATGATGAAGTATGATAAAGGCTAGTTATAGATCGGAGTGGTTGCCACTTATCTGTACAACTTGTTGGCTGAATTGTGTGTGGGGACGCATTGGATGCTTTCAGCAGCCATTGTGCCATTACTAGGCGTCCAATGTGTCCCTGTACCTTAAAGGAGGAGTGCTCTCCCTCCAGGCAAACCTGCCCTTAATTTATCCACTGCTCAATGTGCTTCAACTTGGGAGACTCTAAAAACTATAGTGTTAGGACCAAGGTATACAGAGGAACCTTTACAAGGCACTGCGGCTTTCGCATATATTTGCAAATGTGTGCAACTAAACCCTCTGAACCTTGACATACACAGTTAGACGGGGCTAATTTTTTATTTTGTTTGCAGGCTAGCTGCTAAGTGAGCTGGGAAACTTTTGATTGTAATCACAAAATAGGCCTGAACCTGTTTTTGGTGTGGATCCTGTTCTGCAGGGCATGAATGCTTAGTAAGCATGTTGTCCCTATAAAGTAATTTGATTTTAAATAGTTAACCTAAAGACTAATGAGGTTATCCATCTGCGGTTTCCTCCTATTAGCATTTTATATATATTTATCTGCCTGGAGTTCAGCCTTAACATAATAGGGTCATTACTTTCCTTGCATTTAAGGATGCACTGAATGGGTTTTTTGGTGCCGAAACCAATACCGAAAATAAAAAATACACTAGGCCGAAAACATATCCGATACCGAAACACCACCGATACCGAATATGACTGTTTTTAAAAAATGGTCAGAGACTGGGCAAATGGTACATGAGATGGTCAGAGACTGGGCACATGGTACAGGAGACGGTCAGAGACTGGGGACCTGGTACAGGAGGTGGTCAGAGACTGAGGACATGGTACAGGAGATGGTCAGAGACTGCATACATAATACAAGAGATCAATGCAGCCTCATCAGTGCCCATCAATACAGCCTCATCAGTGCCCATCAATACAGCCTCATCAGTGCCCATTAGTGCAGCCTATCAGTGTCCATAGAATGCATGAAGGTGAAAAACCTTCACAACCACTTTAACCGTCTGGGGGGCGGGGGGGGGGTAATAATCTAAAATGCTATTTGTAATATACAGCATGGAGGGGGTTAATGTATTGCTATTGGTCGCTGATGCAATAGTGACCATGGGCAACTAATTAACCACTTTGTGCTGCATTAGTGGCACCAGTGGCAGTGTTTATTAACCCCTTCATGCTGCAGCAGAAAGGGGTTAATTAACAATGCCACTGGTGACATTGCCAGTAATGCAGCACAAAGGGGTTAATTTGCCCCTGGTGACTAATGCATCAGTGACCAATAGCAATACATTACCCACCTCCATGCTGCATATTACAAATAGCATTGTAGATTAATTAAACCGCCCCCTCCCAAAAAAAGTTAACCACTTCAATAGCATTGCACCGATAAGACACATCAGTGCAGTAATGTTATCAGCTTCTGTTCACTCACTTGACAATGGTAGTTGATGCTTTCAGAAGGTCACAGAGGCAGCATTCCTCCTCTTCCATCCCACGTTTCTGGCCTCTGAAATTACATCACGCAGGGGGCCAAGGAAGCTCTTGTCGGGTGGAGACCACTCCGCCTGGGAAGTGACTGTGCTAGTATTGTGGCGGCCGGGTGCAGGAGTGCACTTGGCACACTCGTACCGCTCCGCTCCGCTCCGCTGTGTAGTTACAGCCAGCAGCTGTATACAGCAAGACACCGGGGGGGGGGGGTTTGTTACCCTGCCCCCCACCGGCCCAGTCCGCTCCTGGCGGCGAGGAGGGAGGGGAGGAGGAGAGAACTGGGGCGCGCTAGAAGACACCCTCGTAGTGGACGGCACCAGGGGGCGGGATGGGGCCCCGCCCCATTTTTGGCTCCATTATCGGAGTGTTTTTTCTTTCGGCAAAATGCCGCAAACGCAATTTCGGTGCATCCCTACTTGCAATGCTTCCTTGCAAAATCTATTGGGGCCCTCAAATCAAGGAATACTAAGCATGAAGACACTGTGGCAGAGCTTTGAGTTGACCAACATGCCATACTGAACAACATATTTCTCCTGCATGCAAAAAGTGGCATGCTAGAGTACAGGACAAGTGTACTTTAAAGGAAGATTTATCTCAGAAATAATTCCTTGCCTCTCAGTAACCAGATTCTAGCTCCTTCATAGAAAATTGGTAATCTGTTTACTGTAGGGAAAACACACGAGACAATCTTCCCTCAGACAATGTTATAATGAGTCCCAGTGTCATAAATGGACTATACAATAATCACACAAGTCTGCTCAAACCTTGAAATACATTCTTCGTTTTTTTTTGTTGTTGTTTTGATTATTTTTTACCAGTGAAGCGTCAACTGAGGATCGGTATTGCTTCTGTTTTCCTTCCATGATTCCTTAGTATGCCCCTTTTTGTTTACTGCACTGTGATAGAACATGACTTAAGGGTTTAAACTAGAAAATAAAGCGAATGTCTAAAGTATTTTGAAATCCTTACCAGACAGGAATTTATTTTTAAAAGAACACCAGGTTATTTGCTGGTGAAGGATACACAACTGTCACACCAGAGAGAGATTTATATATACAGCAAACCGACATGGGGCAAGGTGCACATATCTGAAAATGTCGACCCCATGCTGGCTACAACACATCAATACTTTAGGGCCAATAGGGAAATTTAGCATTTGTGCCAATCAAATTGGTAACCTTTGTAAAACATGCAACAACTGAGCTGACAATTGTGAGGTTTCTTTTCTTTAATGATGAGAACACCTGTCTTACCAGCACCAGCAAATCATTTCTGAAGTCAACAATGAATAGCTGTGGCTGTAAACATCAGCCAGGATTGATGGAATCCAATTCTATAGTTTCTCTATCACCCCTATTATTCTCGTTAGAGTAGAGCATTGATAGGTCCCTAGTGGGATAAGCTCTGTAGAGCAGCACTGTTGTGCCACCTTTAGGCTTCCCAACATAGCAAATGAACTTTCCTCATAACAATTATTCTTCTAATTAAAATTGCATCCATTCTAGGCCAGCTGTATTCTACAGAGACAGTATCACTGTCCAAGGCAGCAGCACAGAGTAAAACCTGAATCCAAGGGCCAGGTCATAGGAGCATTTCCTTTCATAGAGCATGTTTTCCAACCCCAAATGCTTGCTAACTAATTTAACATGGTTAAAGTGGAACTCATGCAGTTCAAAAACATTAACTGTTTTACCGACCAAAGGGTTTGTAATTTTGGGCAGCTATTGTGATGTAATGTATTGCATTCCATTCAGCAAACACCAACATTCTAAAGTGACAATAGTGCTCTACAGCCTGATGGAACCTAACACGCAGGCAGTGTCACTTATCCATGCATGAGCCTCCACTGCTTAAGCAATGGTGAAGCAGAAAGTAGCATAATCTACTTATTCTGGTCAGTGGAGATATGACAATATCTATAGCAATTTTTTTTTCTACATTTTGTGGCTTATGCACATTTTAAGTACTTACTGTTTAGGGAAAAATGTGCACCATTAGTTATTGCTGTGTTTCTCAACCTTTTTTTTTTTTAGTCAAGTAACCATTTCAAATTCTGCACAATCTTGAGGCACCCCTTTCTAAAATGTAAAAAACAAAACTAATAGTTCTACATAACGCAGCAACATCCACACACGTCAGACACGTAAGAGGTTATTAATTTATACAAGCAAACAAAACCTTTGCACACTGGTAATGACAAGTATTCCAATGTTTCTCTCTCTCACTCATCTAATGTGACCCCAGTGCTGATGGAAAGGGACAGTGAAGGGGCAAACAAGGATGCTGGGAAGATGCCCAATGTTCTTCTTATCGAACGATGAAGTAATTTATTGTTAGGATGTCAGCGGCTAGAAAGTTGTAATGGTGAAACTAAAAGGCAGGTTTGATCATCCTGCTGGTTGTGTACAATGTTTGGGCAATTAATAGGTATTTTGCCAAGAAACTCCTCAAGAAAACTGAAAGCACCCTGGTTGAAAAAGGCTTGGTTACTGCATGATATATAGTTTGTGTGGCATTACTTTGGTTTTTGTCACTATGTTGGCTTGAATGAGGAACCCTGTAAGGCCCCAAAATTATGGCATTCACTCCGTGACATCACATTTTTACAATAAAAAGGTTAAAAGAACACATTGAGTGCTGCAGACTCTCTCTGTTCTTGAGATACACACATCAGCTAGCGAGGGAGATCCCTCTACTACTTGCTGGTACACGGGTCAGCTTAACTCACCATAAAAAAAGAAAAAAGTGTACCGCTCTCCAAACCTCTAATCCTTTTCGATAGCTCCCGCCCTACTTAGACGACAGGTGCTGGCTCTGCACAGATGCATAGAGAAAGGAAAACATCCTGGACTGCCGCACTCCGTTAAAGGCGTCTTTATTTTGCTGGTAAGCATCTAACGATGTGAAACACGTTAGCCACTTGTCCCTGCATGTCCACTGTTTGTAATTTACTGTATTTTGGATTTTATTTTTTGATTTAGAAAATAAAGATGCCTTTAACGGAGTGTGGCAGTCCAGGATGTTTTCCTTTCTTAAATCACCATAAACTTATATTTTCTGAGCTCTTTGAAGGGCATAGCTATATACAAGTCCCACTTGCAGAATGAAGAATCTGAGTGCAAATTAAAAAAAAAAAAGACAAATGCATGGCTCCACATAATGGAAAATCCCCACAACTGCCAGAGGGACTTTACCTTCCCAATAAAGACGTTGTTTTATGAAGTGCGGCAGTCCAGGATTTCTTTCTATCCAATGCACCTGTGCATAGCCAGCACCTTTTGGTTTAGTGGGACGGAAGCCAAGTCAAGGGATTTGTAGTTTTTGGAGTGGTATCATCTCTCATTGGAAACAGACCCAAAAGGAGAGAGTGGTGTCGATCATTAAAGCGGAGTTCCACCCAAAATAACATCCATATATGACCACACTCCTTACACTACAAACATGTACAGAAGCCACTTTTTTTTTCTGTACATACCGTACTATTGTCATTTCAATCCTGGGTACTCACTCCCGCGGGAGTAGGCGTTTCTATTCTCCCGCAATGTAATCTGGGAGTTCGCCCAGATGTGACATGTCCTGCAGAAAAAGTTCCCCGGCGGATAAGGTTCCCCCCCCTGTACTGCGCATGCGCGGCACAAACCTCAACGGAGTTTCCGAAAGTAGCCGAACATGTAGAGCTGCGAGTCGGCTCTACACGGCGCCTGCGCAGTCAGCTCTACATGGCTCCTAGTCATTACGCAGGCGCCGTGTAGAGCTAACTCGCAGCTCTACATGTTCGGCTACTTTCGAAAACTCCGTTGAGGTTCGTGCCGCGCATGCGCAGTACAGGGGGGGGGGAACCTTATCCGCCGGGGAACTTTTTCTGCATTACACCGTCCACCGCTACCAGGAAGTCAGTGCTTGTGGGCTTCACAATGCCCACAAGCAAAATGGAAAATTCTGACGGCTGATTTTAAAAGTGCATCTTTTGCCAGAAAAAAGACAGGGGAGGTTAAAAATCACCAAACACGTGAGTACTAATTGGTGATCTACAAATACTTTGCATGCAAGCTAAAAAAAAAATAGGATTTTTTACTCACCGTAAAATCCTTTTCTCTGAGTCCATGGACCGACACAGCTTCTCTATTGACAAAGTGGGTATTATCCGTTAATTAGGAGTGACTAGGCAGAAAAACTTGTAAAAAGTGTTGCATCACACCTTCTACAGTACCGCCCAGGGGGCGGACCCTCTGGGTATACCCTCTCAGCCTGCATCTTCGCAGATCAGTTCGTCAAAAAGCAGTACAAACTTAAAAGGAGGGGTGGGTGCTGTGTCGGTCCATGGACTCAGAGAAAAGGATTTTACGGTGAGTAAAAAATCCTATTTACTCTTTCGTCCATGGACCGACACAGCTTCTCTATTGACAAAGTGGGACGTCCCAAAGCAGTGTCAGAGAAAAAAACGAGGGGTGGTAACAGCATAAAAACAAACTTCACCCCAAAACACAAAACAGCACTCCTCCAACGGAGGAGTTGCAACTCTAAACAGCCGCCTGCAAAACCTTGCGGCCGAAAGAGGCATCCGAAGATGCACCTACATCAACTTTGTAGAATTTTGTGAAAGTGTGAGCGGACGACCAAGTCGCCGCTTTACATAGTTGGGAAACAGACGCTTGATGTCGGAAAGCCCAAGAGGCACCTATTGCCCTGGTCGAATGCGCCGTGACAGGAAAGGGGGGCGCCTGACCCTTTAAGGCGTAAGCCTGGATTACTATCTGTCGGATCCACCTAGAGATGGTGGCCGATGAGACTGCTTGGCCCTTCTTGGGACCAGCCACCGAAACAAACAGTGAGTCTGACTTCCGGAACAGGGAAGTAGCAGATATGTATACTCTCAAAGCTCGGACAACGTCCAAGGAATGCAACGCCGACTCCTTAGGATTCGACGGCTGAGGACACAAGGATGGAAGTACAATGTCTTCGTTGAGATGAAAAGCCGAAACGACTTTCGGAAGAAGGGAAGGCTGCGGCCGCAGCACCACCTTATCCTTGTGGAAAATCAAATAGGGAGCCTTGCAGGACAAGGCTGCCAGCTCAGAGACTCGTCTAACTGACGTAACGGCCACCAAAAAGACCACTTTCTGAGAAAGTGTCAACAGGGGAATATCTCTAATATTCTCAAACGGTGCCTTCTGAAGCACCGAGAGGACCAGGTTCAAGTCCCACGGAGGTAACGGGGGACGGACCGGAGGGGCCACCTGTCGGACCCCCTGCACAAATGTACTCACGAGAGAGTGAGTCGCCAGGGGTCGCTGAAAAAAGACAGCCAGGGCAGATATCTGTCCCTTAAATCGTACTTAGGGCAAGCCCTTGGTCCACCCCATGCTGTAAAAACGGCAGGATTCTGGAAACCAAATAGGTACGCGGATGCCATTTCATTTCCTCACACCTGGAGATGTAGGCCCTCCAAGTGCGGTGATAGACCTTCCTAGAGGACAGTTTTCGAGCACTTCTCATAGTAGAGATTACTGAGTCTGACAGGCCCCGGTCTCTAAGTACCCGGTTCTCAACAGCCATGCCGTTAAAGCCAATGACTGTAAAGCAGGATGGAATATGGGACCTTGCGATAGCAGGTCCTTCCGTAGTGGTAGGCGCCAGGGGACGTCCGCTACCAGACGTACTAGATCGGCGTACCAAGGACGCTGAGGCCAATCTGGAGCGATTAGGATCATTGAAATTCCCTCTGCCTCCACTCTGCGGAGCAGAAGAGGAAGAAGCCTTAAGGGAGGGAAGGCATAGATTAGCCGATACTGACCCCACGATGCTACCAACGCGTCCGTTGCGTCTGCCCATGGGTCTCTTGACCGGGCCACAAATCTCAATACCTTCCGATTGAGTCGGGAAGCCAGAAGATCTACGTCTGGTGTGCCCCATCTTTGGCAGAGGAGTTGGAACACCTCCGGGTGTAAGGACCATTCTCCCTGGTCCAGCATCTGGCGGCTCAGGTAGTCCGTCTGCCAGTTTCCCACACCCAGAATGTACACGGCCGACAGTGCCGGTACGCTCCTCTCTGCCCACTTCAGGATGCGAGCGATCTCCGATGCTGCAGCTGAGCTTCTTGTTCCTCCTAGATGATTGACATATGCCACTGCTGTGGCGTTGTCTGACTGGATCCTGACTGGACGCCCTTGCAGTCTCTGAGACCATTTGAAGAGGCACAGCTTGATCGCCCGGATCTCCAGGACATTGATCGGCAGGAGGGCTTCCTCTGGGGTCCAGCGACCCTGCGCCGACTGGACACCCCAGACTCCCCCCCAACCTGTAAGGCTGGCGTCCGTCGTGATCACTATCCAGTAAACCGGAAGAAATGACTTCCCGGCTATTACAGCCGGTGCTGTCAGCCACCATACCAGGGATCTCCTGACTAGGTGGCTCACTCGGATTTGATAATCCAGAGATGAAGGGCATCTGTTCCATCTGGACAGAACTTCCTTCTGTAACACTCGAGTGTGGTATTGAACATATGGGACCGCCTCGAAGGAGGCTACCATGAGGCCCAACACTCGCATGCAAAAACGGAGTGACGACCAATTCCTGGAAGTCAGCTGCCGTACTGCAGCCCGGAGGGTCTGCAACTTCTCCACAGGGAAGAATACCTTTGCCTCTGAGGAATCCAGAATCAACCCCAGGTACACTAGGCGTTGAGTGGGCACCAATACTGACTTTTGCGTGTTTAGTATCCAACCACAGTCTCGAAGAGTCTGACAGGTAATGGACACGCTTACCTCTAATTCTGAGCTTGAAGGGGCCTTCAGCAGAAGGTCGTATAAGTAGCCTGTGATAGCGATACCCCGCTGTCTTAGAAGTGCCAGAATCGGAGCGAGCACCTTGGTGAACGTCCTGGGTGCTGAGGCAAGGCCCAACGGGAGGGCCACAAACTGGTAGTGGTCCTTCCCGATAGCAAATCGCAGAAACCTCTGGTGTCTGGAGTATATGGGGACATGCAGGTATGCGTCCTTGATGTCCAAGGAGGCCAGAAAGTCCCCTGGATGGAGAGCCGTGACTACAGATCGAACCGACTCCATCCGAAAACTTTGTACCTTCACAAAGCAATTGAGGGCTCTGAGATCCAAGCTTGGACGAACCCCCTCCTTCTTCGGCACAATGAACAGATTTGAGTAAAAACCCCGTTCCAGTTCTGGAACTGGAATAACTACCCCGCGTTCCAGTAGACCCTGGACCGCCCCATACAGGGCCTCCCGACGGGTCGGTAGTAGCTGGAGATTGGAGGTGTTGAATCTGTCCGGTGGACAAGAGAGAAACTCTATCTTGTAGCCTGAGTAGATTACTTCGCAAACCCACCTGTCGGAGATTAGTGCTGTCCACTGAGTCGAGAATTTGCGAAGACGTCTCCCCACCCGAGAGCTGGGTGGGGGTGGACCTTCATGCGGACGCAAATTTGTCCGCAGGCTTATTGGGTATGCGGGACCAGGGACGCTTTTGTCCTTGGGCAGGCGCTTTATCGGCCTGGGGTCTTTTCCCTGTCGCCCTAGGGGGACGAAAAAAACACTTGTGTGCAGTAAAGGAGGGCCCTTGCCCTTGGCGTGGCCCCTTACCCTTGCTAATTTGGGGAAGCAAAGTGCTTTTACCTCCTGTGGCATCCTTGATGATGTCATCCAGAGAAGCCCCAAAAAGTCTGTCGCCCTTAAAAGGCAGATCCAACAGGGCTTTCTTGGAAGTCTGGTCCGCAGACCAGCCTTTTAGCCAGATCAGGCGGCGTATTGCTACTGCATAAACCGAAGTTTTAGACAGCAGGGGAATAGTATTCATGTCTGACTCGCAGACAAACCTAAGGCCCTGGACCAACAGGTCGGCCACTGTTATCTCATCAGGAGGAGCATCTCGCTCCTTAACCCCTGGAGTAGCAATCTTGCCCATTCAGTAAGTGTATGAGACACTAGGGCCCCCGCCAATGCCGGGCGTACTGCCGAGCCTACCACTGAGTATAGGTAGCAAGCGAGTGCTTCAGCCTTCTTATCCACAGGGTCCTAGAAAACAGGAGCCCCTTCTACAGGAATTGTGGTGGCTCTATTAAGTCTGGACACCGGAGGGTCCACTATAGGGGGGAGAGGTCCATTTCTTCAGAAAACTCTCCTCAAAAGGGGTACCGTACCGCAAACCTCTTTGGGGCTGTAAAGACCCTCAGTGGGTTCTCCCATTCCTTGTATAAGAGTTTATCAAAAGACACACAAGGGAACACCTTAGCAGTGCGGGCAGGTCTATGAAACCCAAGTGGACCAGAGTCTCTGCTGCTTCTGCAGTATTTTCCAATTTTAGCATATCCCGCACTGCAGTAATAAGGTCAGA
Source organism: Rana muscosa (assembly GCA_029206835.1). Taxonomy (NCBI): domain Eukaryota; kingdom Metazoa; phylum Chordata; class Amphibia; order Anura; family Ranidae; genus Rana; species Rana muscosa. Next base: position 1,077,475,808 of record CM055122.1, read on the forward strand.
TACCAAAGCCGTCTCGCGTACTGACCTGGACTTTGAGTCATTCTCACTGTCCGGTCACGGTCTGCAGTCTCTGATGCGTCAGAATCTGGGCCCCGAGCCGTAGCTGGACCTGGTTCTGCACCAGAATTATCCCCAGAAGCTTGCAGGGGATGGGGCGTTTACTACCCCCTGTATTCCCGTGTGCTGCTTCCACCCTGGCAGCAAACGCCTCTAGGATTGCAGTCATAGCGTTCATAGACACCTCAGGGGCACCAGCTGCTAAATCTGGTGTTTCAGGGGAGAAGACATCTGGCTCAGATGCCATGCTGACCACACGCTGACACTCACAGGGCTCCAGGCAAGATATCAATAGGCCACCCTCCTGTGCTGCAGAGAGGCCGGGTCACCCAGAGGACTCACCACCCTGGATAGGTACTGCTATGCTGCGCCTGTGATGCTGTCCCCCTGCTGCTGTGTCAGTCTGCTTCTTTTATCAGCACTTCCTGTGTGAATTTTCGCGCCAGTGTAATGCACCCTAGAGGCCGGAGGCTCTCGAAAAATGGTTGCCAAAAACGTCTGTATGGAAGATAATGTGGGCTCTAAGAAAATGGCCGCCGACAGAAGATAGAGGTCAAGCAGCCATAGCCCACAAAAAGATGGCCGCCGAACGGCAATATCTGCATACAGGGTGGACAAACATGGCCGCCGATCAGCTGATAGGGGCCAGTGGGTGTGGCCGAACCACAGGAAGATGGCCGCCGGGCAGTCACAAGAGGCCAAACTTGGCATGGACCACCTCAAAATGGCCGCCGACAGCATGGAGGAGGAAGGACACAAACACAGGTAAGAAAAAATGACATTTCTTTTAAATGTTAGTTACAGCCAGCCCCGCTCCAGTGGGACCCCCTAGGTCACCCCCAGCACCCAGCAACCTTTAGCTAGAAGCCCAGGGAGGAGGGAAAGGCAGGGAGAGAGGGAAGAAAGGGGCCACAACCACTTACTTGATCTCTCCAGGAATGTCCAGCTAAATCACCCAGCCGAGGCAGGGGAGTTTTACTTACCTATCCTGCATGTATTCTGCTGGAAGACATTCCAAACAGATCATCGTCCGCGCACGGAAGGTGACTGTTGGCCAGGCATGCTGTGATTGGACCCAGAAGGGACGATCATATGTATGCCCTGGAGCATGACGCTCACCGGACAGGCTGCTGCGACTCGGCCGTAAGGTCAGCCGAAGCTGAGCGGTCCGATGCAAGCCTTGGAGCGTAAGCTCACCGGCCAGGCTGCTGCGACTCGGCCGTAAGGTCAGCCGAAGCTGAGCGGTCCGATGCAGGCCCTGGAGCGTAAGCTCACCGGCCACCCGTGGAGCGACGGGCATGTCGTGGAAAACCCAGCGCGTAGCTAGGGTCGGCACACGCTCGATGGCCGAAACTGGGGAGACTACAAGGATCGAGGATCCAGCCTGTCACCCAGTCGGCAGTTGATCGAAGATCGCAGGAAACAACAAATGTAGCAAAAAAATAAATAATATATATATATATATATCTTTTTTCCCCCGGACCAATGGGCCCGAAGGGAGCCATGTCCTACTCCTTGCTAGACAGAAAAAAACTGATCTGCGAAGATGCAGACTGAGAGGGTATACCCAGAGGGTCCGCCCCCTGGGCGGTACTGTAGAAGGTGTGATGCAACACTTTTTACAAGTTTTTCTGCCTAGTCACTCCTAATTAACGGATAATACCCACTTTGTCAATAGAGAAGCTGTGTCGGTCCATGGACGAAAGAGTAAAAAAGATTTGCCGCGGAATCTCCGCTTTAAACTCCAAGAAATAATTTTAAGGCAAAGAGAGGATAAAAGTCAATTAAGGAACACAGTAGCTCATCCCCTTCAAGTTATACTACCAACTACAGGAGGACTGGCCACTGGAAACAAAAAAAAAGAAAAAAAACTGTAGGCCAGTCCAGGTTAACTCCTCCAATGAACAGTGCCCAGTGGCGGTGTCCAAAAAAGATGCATCTCTTTTTTCAGCTCTGCTGTTAAAAGCATTATCCTGTTTTTTCCAGCACTTTTTTCTTAAATTTCTTCTTTGTCAGGACATACTTCACTGGTTATCTGAGTGTTTCTTTATTTCCTAGCAACCCAAAAGGTGACAAATAAAAAACAAATTCTATTATCTATATTGTACTTTTGTTGAAGTACACAGCTGTGATTAATATATCAAGGAAACCAGTGGGATATCCATAAGCCCTGTGGAGAAGGGAGAGGCTCAGGAGGTGGGATGCAGTGGCTTTTACAGTAAAAAAAAAAAAAAAAAAAAAAAAAAATCGAACTTTGCATATAACTATAGATTCAGCTTTTGTGGATCTAAAAATTGTTTTCGTATGCATTTTCTACATTAGGAAAGCTTTGCTGATGCATATTTTCATCAAATGCCCACTTAGAACTGCCTAGATTTACTTTAAGTAAAACCTGATCTCTAACCAGGTTCCAGTTATAGGCTGGATTTTCATTTACAGACTTATCAATTCTTTGTAATAGAAAACAATAAAATGCTTAAACAGTCATTTTATTCTTGGGATATGCAATCCAAATGATAAGATAGAGCTTGTGGTATTACTCTGTAACACCATTATGAAAATGTGCTTCTCGTAAACCTTCAGAGAAACTTCAGGTGTGTAAATGTTTAATCAGGTAAATATTAAAAGAATAATATCAATTCACTGAGTATTAGTAATATCCTGTATGCCAAAACAAATATGTGGGTGAAGTTAGAAGTACTACTAATGAGACAGTCACAACATAATCCTGTATTTCATTTTTGGAGTCTTTAAACAAACCTCAAAACTTTTGGACCCGCAAACCATGAGTAACATCACATTTTGAGGTGATCATTTCTAAAGAGTTTACAAACATTTAAAGAGCAAGTGTGGTTTCCAAAAGTTCTTCCAGACCATGACCTCACTGATCTTGCAACACAGAGAACCCCATTACAGACCTAAGGTGCACAGAGCTGACTCCAGAATTTCTTGCTTACTGCCCTGCATATGCACTGTTGACGGTCATAGGGCAAATTAAGCCACTCATAAAACAGCCTTATTACTTCCACTAGAAATTAGTAGTAATAATACAGAAAAGAGGGCAGGATTTTCTAGAGTGCAGTATGCAAAGCAAGGCTTCATAGGTGCGCGTAGCCTATAGCCTTAGGGTGTGCACCCCAAAGCTCAAAACACACATGCCTTTCTCTGCAGCCCTAGCTGCACGGCAGTGAATAACTGGGAAGTGCTCTGTTCTGAGTGGCTTTGTGTTCTTTCACAAACTGAAGCATAGTAAACACAGTTTATGAATGGACACAGTGAGCAAGTGTGTTTATTTAGAAAAGGAAGGGGCCAATAAATTACATATTTAGGGAGAGGAGAGGAGGGAAGCCAGCAGCACTGTGGGGTGGTGGGGCCAACAAGGTGGGGGAATCGGCACCGCACATAGTGATTAGGGTGTAGGAAAGTATTTAAGTAAGCATCTGTAGTCTGTGACAGGGAACGTATAGGGGGGGGGGGGGGGGTCGGGGGATAGGCAATAGTTTGGAAACCAAAATTGCCATCTGAATAAATATAGCTCTTGCAATTTTTGGAGACCAAAATTGCCCTCTTAAGAAATATTGCTCTTTTGTTCTCTTTTCTGCGACACCCTTAGCCACAAAAATCTGCATAGAGTACACACACAGGACACAGTCAGCCTCAGCATACAATATTGAAGTCTAATTCCCACACAATTGCATAAACTGTATTACATTTAGAGATAGCAAAATGGTAAAACATAAATTTTGTTGAAAAAAAAAAATATGTCAAGAGAAATACAGGCTATTTGCCATTGCAGATGCCTATATCGGTATGTATGTATATTTGCCAGAATCCAACACCCACGCATATTCTGTAACAAATCTTCCAAGTCATTGTAAAGCATGTATACCACTGTAATTGACCACCTGAAACCTGTAGGGGAACAATACATAAATATGTTTATACTGTATATCTACCACACTATCTTACCTTGCAATTGCAAATGCAAGTCTAGCTCTACTACCTTAGTATTCACAGTACACTTCTCAGTATGTACTTTGTGTTTCAGAAGAAAAGATCTGTAACATGGTTAGCTGGTTTCTTAATGCTCATCACAGCTCTTCAGTATCTGTTTTCCCATTTTTATTGGGTAACCAATTCCCAATGGCATTTTGTTCACTAATGTGATCAGATCTACATTAACATATCAACCATTTTATATAGTCTGGATTGTAGCATTCTGCCGATGTGCAACCCAGAATTAAACATTAGGTTATTCAGTTTCACTGCTTTGATGAGCCTGCATAGTGTCATGTAGATGACAATTTGTTTACACAAATTTGTTAAGTCCAGAACTTAGAAAAACTGACAAATTTAAGCCAAACCAAGAAAGCAAGCAAAGCACCTTTCTAATATCCCGCCTGTCTATGGACATAGAAAACAAATTACAAAAAGGTCTCAACAAAGTTACTACATGCTTTAACTAGTGCTTTGCTGAACACTGAGGCTGGGTTCACCCTACAGCAAATTTAATGCGGGTTTCTCCGCATCCAATTCGCATGTCAGGAGATTCTGACCGGCTTTCTATGGAGCCGGTTCGCACATTTCCGGAGCGGCTCCGGTGCGAATTGCACAGTGGTCCTGTGCATCTTCTGGTCCGTTTTAGGTCCAAATTTAGCCAAAAATTTGGACTGAAATAGGACCCGAAATGATGAACAGGGACGCACCCAACCTTGCTAAGGGACGCACCAGACCGCTGCTATGAGCCGCTCCATGCAGCAGTGTGAACCCAGCCTCAGCCTTTACAACCCCTTTAACCATTGGCTTTTCTTGATTGGTCATGTTTTTGACTGGACTGCAAAAGGAGAAGCAGCTCACTGATGAGGTTTATCTCTGTGCACTCTCCTCCAATCATTAAACAGCCTTCATAAGAAATACAGGCCAGTGTGAAATGTAATATAAACTGAATAACATTACTGCACCATCCTCTCCCAGTCTGTGTGTTTGGGATTACAGGAGCTATTTAATGAATATGAAACTTGATGAAAGGGAGTCTTTTATATCGCCTATGCTTACACCTTAATTTAGTGAGTAGTGAGACAGACATCTTGGGCTATGAAATTTAATGGAGTCAAAATAAAACAAGAATAGCTGAAATAAATCCTTTGTAATCTATGCAGAAGATACCTGAAATTATTGCTTTACCTAAAGCAGGTACAACTACAAAAACAGTGCTTGCAGCAAAACAATGTAAAATGCTTTCTTTCCCCCCTATGTGCAGAGGCAGCTAACCTGAGGATATTCACCAGTTAATGTCCACACAATCAATTTTAAGCAATAAAGATGGCACATTTGCTTTCCTAAGTCACGTGAGAACGGAATTTCTCACATGACGTAAATGCGGTGAGACAAGCAGTGTGTTGTGAACTTACAAATAACAGTATTGCACATGTGTCCAGAAAGGTTTGTTATGTGCTTCTATTGAGAATGTCCTTCATGACATGAATCTGCCTGGAGGACATTTGTGCTCATCACACATCAGGTCTCTCTGGGTCTGTCTCACAGGCAATAGGGACAGCGAAGCATTCACACTGACATTCTGTATGTTTTATTACCATATAACAGTTTATGTAATTTCTGCATGCACTTGCTAAACACAGTAGAGCCTTCTTAAAAAAAAAAGTTGTTTGTAAATTTCTAGTTCCTTGCAAATCCAAAAAACGAAGGGGCCAATATCTAATTTTAAGGCGGAAATTTACCGGTACTTAAAAAAGAAAAGAAAAAAATAAGCACAATGGACATTTCTTACCTTCAGTAAGATGAGCCCCTCTGGTGTTCTGTTGCATGCTCGTTTAGCAGAAATCTCCTTCCTCCGATGCCACCCCAAGCCCACCCAAATCTTCTGGAGTGACAGGAGTTATTAGAACTAAGGGAGCTGTCATTAAGAGCACTGGAAAGGGACTCATTAAGAGTGCCAGATTATTTCTGCCATTTCCGACATTTATAAAAGCCGGTAATACAAAAAACTGCAGTTTTTTTTAATGTTTATCTGTATTGCCGACCCGACAATTCATTAATAGATGCAGTAGTTTTAAATGACTTTTTTTTCCTTCAAAAATGAAATTTTGCGCAGGGAACCCTTCAGGTCTGGTATAGATATTAAGAGGGACCCCGCACCAAAACTAAAAAAAAAAAATGGCATGGGGTCCCCCCAAAAAATCCATACCAGACCCTTATCCGAGCACGCAACCTTGCAGGCCGCAGGAAAAGAGGGGGGACAAGAGAGCACCCCCCCTCCTGAACCGTACCAGGCCACATGCCCTCAACATGGGGAGGATGCGGGCAGGGGGCTTATCGGAATCTGGAAGCCCCCTTTAACAAAGGGGACCCCCAGATTCCGTGCCCCCCATGTGAATTGGTAACGGGTACATTGTACCCCTACCATTTCACAAAGAAAGTGTAAAAAATTGTAAAAAAACAAACAAAAAACACACACAGTTGGGAAAGTCCTTTATTAAAAACAAAAAAAAACAAAACATTCCAGCGATGTAATCCAGTCCGTCCCGCGTTGTTCTCTATGTCCCGTGTTGATCCGATGTCCAGCGATGCAATCTCCTCCAGTCTCCACTCCACATGAAACCCCCATGACGTACGAGTGGGGGGGGGGGGTCACCCGTCACATTATAGGGTAAGCCCCAGCTTTCCCCGCTTGCCGGGGAATAGCCAATGACGTAGGCGATCTGACGGGTGACCCCGCCCCCTCGTACGTCAGACCCTGTCTACGTCATTGGCTATTCCCCGGCAAGCGGGGAAAGCCGGGGCTTACCCTATGATATGATGGGTGACCCCGCCCCCTCGTACGTCAGACCCCGCCCTACGTCATTGGCTATTCCCCGGCAAGCGGGGAAACCCGGGCTTTCCCAGTGACGTGTGGGTGACCCCGCCCCTCTCTAATGTAACGCAGGTTTCCCGTTGCATCAGAGGGGGCAGGGTTACCCGCACGTCACTGGGAAAGCCCGGGTTTCCCCACTTGCCGGGGAATAGCCAATTACATAGGCGGGTCTGATGTACGAGGGGATGTGGTCACCCGGCAGATCATAGGGTAAGCCCCGGGTTTCCCCGCTTGCCGGGGAATAGCCAATGACGTAGGCGGGGTCTGACGTACGAGGGGGCGGGGTCACCTGTCAGATCATAGGGTAAGCCCCGGATAATAGGGGTCCCGCCTACATCATTGGCTATTCCCCGGCAAGCCGGGAAAGCAGGGGCTTACCCTATGATGTGACAGGTGACCCGCCCCCCGTACATCATGGGGGTTGCGTGTGGAGTGGAGACTGAAGCGCTGGACATCGGATCACCGCGGGACATAGAGAACAACGCTGGACAGACTTTATTACATCGCTGGAATTTTTTTTTTTTTAATAAAGGACTTTCCCAACTGTGTCTTTTTACAATTTTTTACACTTTCTTTGTGAAATGGCAGGGGTACAATGTACCCGTTACCAATTCACATAGGGGGGGGCGCGGAATCTGGGGGTCCCCTTTGTTAAAGGGGGCTTCCAGATTCCGATAAGCCCCCCGCCCGCAGGCCTGCAGACCCCCACAACCACCGGGCAAAGGTTGTGGGGATGAGGCCCTTTTCTCCATCAACATGGGGACATTCTCCCCATGTTGAGGGCATGTGGCCTGGTACGGTTCAGGAGGGGGGGCGCTCTATCATCCCCCCCTCTTTTCCTGCAGGCTGCCAGACAAGCTTTATAAATTATGTACTTTGAACGACTGTAGAGAAGAGAAGACTGCAGATAAACAGGTACAACTTATTAAAGAGAATTTGTTTCATCTCTGTGCACCACCTGAGGCTAGTCACTTCACTGGGTGTATGTGAAGCTTTAAAGCCACTTTAATTAAAAATCACTAAAGACTAACCAGCATTTTATTTTTTGTGAGGGAAGGTTAAAGACATAGTGTGTCAGGTTTTAAAAGTTGTATGTGTCTCCATTAAAAAGATTTTTTTTTTGTCAGGCTTTCAATGTATCCTAGTTGAAAAGGTTTATTATTTGCTCTTCTGACACTCAAAACCAAGATAGCAAGTGAGAAAATAAATCAGCCTAATGCAGACACAGACGGCAATTATATCCTCACAGAGCTTCTAAACTTTCCTCACTCTACGAATCAATAACCTTACACTGTTTGTTCAGTCTAGCACACACCCAATATTAGGTGGGAGATTTTCTTTATATCTTGCTCTGTCAGTCAGGAGAAATCTCCCAAGAAAGTGAATAAAAATGTAATCAAGATTATAATAAAAAAAAAAAAAAATCTGTAGATTAGGTTTTTAAATGTAACCAGTGTAATTACCCAACTTTGTATTGGTGATGAGAGATGTGTTTTTTTGCAGGTATTCGCCCACAGAGTATATCCAAAATGGCAGCTGACACCAGGTTGATAGTCTCCATATTATAGGTCCATTTTTTTAGACAGTGCCTTGAAAAAGTATTCATATACCCCTTGGCATTTTCCAAATGTTGTCATGTTACAGCCAAAAACGTAAATGTATTTTATTGGGATTTTGTGTGATAGACCAACACAAAGTGGCACATAATTTTGAAGTGAAAGGAAAACGATAAATTATTTTCATTTTTTTTTACACATAAATATGTGAAAAGTGTGGTGTGCGTTTGTATTCAGCCCCCAAGTCAATACTTTTTAGAAACACCTTTCGCTGCAATTACAGCTGCAAGTCTTTTTGGGTATGTCTACCAGCTTTGCACATCTAGAGTGGAATATTTTTGCTCATTCTTCTTTGCAAAATAGCTTAAGCTCTGTCAGATTGTTTGAAGAGCGTCTGTGAACAGCAATTTTCAAGTCTTGCCACAGATTCTCAATTGGATTTGGGTCTGGACTTTGACTGGGCTATTCTAACACATGGATATGCTTCGATCTAAACCATTCTATAAATTTACTTCTAAACTATCTGTACAGAAGCACAGAGTGCGAAAGAATGAAGGAAAGTTAAGCCACAGTAACTTATCACAAACCTTTATTAAAGTGGTTGTAAACTCTGTTACACCACTTTTACCTACAGGTAAGCCTATAACAAGGCTTACCTGTGGGTACCGAGATTATCTCCTAAAACTTGCACAGTTTAAGAGATATTCAGTATATGCGCTGCTGCCCACATCATCGGTGCATGCGCACTGAAGAAACGGCCCGCTGGAGCCGTTTCTTCAGGACTCGTCCCGTGATCTGTGGTCCCTGCATGGCCAATCACAGCACCGGAGCTGCGAACCCGGAATTAACTCCGGTGGAAGATGTCGGCCATGTACTCGGAGTGCCGACGCTGATTCAGGGCATCGTTCTGAGGTAAGTATTTCATAATGAGATGCATACTAGCTCATAATGCCTTTGTCTTGCAGGGTTTAACTTTTTTAACGTAGAGTAGAAAGCCTATGATTAGGCCCACTTTTTATCACCTGCTCTGCACTTGTGTACACATTTGGCCAGCAGAAAAAACGCCACAATGTCAAAGTACCACTTGTACCTTAGTTTTAAAGGCCAAATTAAAATACTTAAGTGAAATCAGAAAATGTGTCATATTAAAACTGGAGCAGTGTAGAACTGTAGTGGTTAACATGCAACATGCTGTTATGCTAAATTGAAGAATTTTTCAGCCAACCAGCTTATTTAAAAGTGACTCTGTCACGGAGAGGAGATAAAAATGTAAAGAAATGCAACGCCTGTTTAACCACTTGTCCCCCACCCACCGTCAATTGACGGCGGGCGGAGGACACTCTTGATCTGACAGGACGTCATATGACGTCCTGCCTTTAAAACGAGCTAGGGGGCGCGCGCGCGCCCGGCGCGTTCCCAGGGACCAGATGCGCGTGCCCGGCGGACGCGATTGCCCGGGAACCGAGCAGGAAAGTGGATCTGTGTGTGTAAACACACAGATCCACGTCCTGTGAGGGAGAGGGGACCGATGGTCTGTTCCTTGTACATAGGGACAACCATCGGTCACCTCCCCCCACAGTTAGAACACATTGAGGGAACATATTTAACCCCTTCCCGCCCCCCTAGTGGTTAACCCCTTCCCTGCCAGTCACATTTATACAGTAATCAATGCATTTTTATAGCAGGGATCGTTGTATAAATGTGAATGGTCCCAAAAATGTGTCAAAAGTGTCCGATGTGTCCGCCGCAATATCGCAGTCACAATAAAAATCGCAGATCGCCGCCATTACTAATAAAAAATAAAAATAAAAAAAAATGTTATAAATCTATCCCATATTTTGTAGACGCTATAACTTTTGCGCAAACCAATCAATACACACTTATTGCGATTTTTTTTTTACCAAAAATATGTAGAAGAATACGTATTGGCCTAAACTGAGGAAAATTTTAATTGAAAAAAAAATGGGTATTTATTATAGCAAAAAGTAAAAAATAGTGTTTTTTTTCCAAACTGGACGCTCTTCTTTTGTTTATAGCGCAAAAAATAAAAACCGCAGAGGTGATCAAATACCACCAAAAGAAAGCTCTATTTGTAGGAAAAAAAGGACGCAAATTTCGTTTGGGAGCTACATCGCACGACCGCGCAATTGTCATTCAAAGTGTGACAGCGCTGAAAGCTGAAAAATGGCTTGGGCAGGAAGGGGGTTTTCGTGCATGGTCCGGAAGTGGTTAAGGGGGTAAATACCAGGTATTTGGCAGGAACAACAGGTATTTTTTGCATTTATTAAACAAGATAAAACATATTTAAAGGGGTTGTAAAGTCAGAAGGTTTATCTTAATGCTTTCTATGAATTAACCACTTGCTTACTGGGCACTTAAACCCCCCTCCTGCCCAGACCAACTTTCAGCGCTCTCACTCTTTGAATAACAATTGCGCAGTCATACAACACTGTACCCAAAATAAATTTTTGTAATTTTTTTCCCCACAAATAGAGCTATCTTTTGGTGCTATTTGATCACCTCTGTGGTTTTAATTTTTTGTTAAAAAAAAAAATACAAAACCGTTTTATATTTTGTTATAAAATTTTGCAAACGGATAATTTTCCTCCTTCATTGATGTACGCTGATGAGGCTGCACTGATGGGCACCGATAGGCGGCACTGATGGGCACCGATAAGGCGGTACTGGTGGGCATGGATAGGCGGCACTGGTGGGCACGGATAGGCGACACTGGTGGGCACTGAGAAGTGGCATTGGTGGGCACTGAGAAGTGGCATTGGTGGGCACTGAGAAGTGGCATTGGTGGGCACTGAGAAGTGGCATTGGTGGGCACTGATAGGTGACAGAGGTGGCACTGAAGGGTGGCACTGAATGGCATTGATAGGTGGCACTGAGAATTGGCACTAATAGGTGGCATTGATAGGTGGCAGTGATGGGCACTAATAGATGGCAGTGATGGGCACCGATGGGTGGCAATGAACTGTGAGCAGCAGCCATCCTAATACTTATCTGAGCCCATCTCGATCCAGCAAAGTTGCAGGAGTGTCTCTGCTGCTTGGGACTCTCCCTCCTCATTGGCTGAGACGGCAGCGTGGTGCCATTTGCCCCCACTGCTGTCAAAGTCAGTGAGCCAATGAGGAGAGAGAGGGGCGAGACCAGGCCACAGCTCCGTGTTTAAATGGAGACAGGGAGCTGTGGCTCGACTTGGGTGCTCCCATTGCAAGCTGCTTGCTGTGGGGGCACTCAACAGGATGGAGGGGCCTGGAGAGCCAAAGAGAGATCCGAGAAGTGGAGGATCTGGGCTGCTCTGTGCAAAACCATTTCACAGAGCAGGTAAATATAACATGCTTGGTATTTTTAGGAAAAAAAAAACGAGACTTTAGTATCACTTTAATAGTATATTTACCTGGACAAATAAGAAATGTTAATTGTTGGGCTTTACATACCCTTTAACCACTTGCCAACCAGGCCAATTCTGACATTTCTCTCCTACATGTAAAAATCATAATTATTTTTCTAGAAAATTACATGGAACCCCCAAACATTATATATGTTTTTTTCAGCAGAGACTCTAGAGAATACAATGCGGTCATTGCAACTTTTTATGTTGTGCTGTCTTTGCAATTTTTCAAACACGTTTTTTTGGGGGAAAAAAAGACTGTTTCATGCTTTAAAAAAACAAACAAAAAACAGTAAAGTTAGCCCAATTTTTTACACTTTTTTTTTTAACAAAATTAAAACTTTATCATCCCTTTTAATAGGAATATGGCATGACAGGTCCTCTTTACAGTGAGATATGGGGGTCAATAAGACGCCCACATCTCACCTCTAGGCTGGGAAGCCTGAATTAAAAAAAAAAACGATCTCGGCTTCCCAGCCAAGGCAGCGCTGTTTATTTGAATGCAGAGGCCGGGCGTGACGTCATAACATCGCGCCCGGCCTCCGACGATCATAGAGACTCCGGTGACCATCTAGTCCACCAGAAATCTCTATGGTGGACATCTGGGATCAGCGGATCCATTCTCCGACTCACCGATCGCAGAGGTGAGTCGGTAGAAGCACCGGAGGGCAGTGGGAGGGGGGGGACATCCCTTCTCACTTTCTGTAAGAACGAACAAGCGCCTGACCAGCCGCTATGATCATTCTTATGGTGTAGGAAATCACCGACTGAAAACGCCAATATCTAAATGATGCCTGTACTGACATCTATTTTCAATAAAACCCCCAATGCATATACTGTATAGAGTAAATAAAAAAGCACCTGTGTTACAGCACACCAAACTGCACTGATATGAATATGTTATAGCATGCTGCATCGCCAAAAATAGTGCAGGTGTGGGTTTTTTTTGTTTTGTTTTTTCAAACACAAAAAGGTGTGCTAACATGCTGCAAGAGAGTGAATGGGCTCTTGGGCACGAGCAATGAATTGTGGAGGCAGGAGGAAGTGTAATTTTTCCAGGAGTTTTTCCATGGGCTTCCATTAGCAAAATGGGCCATAGTTAATTTATCTAAAAAGAGGAATAGTCTCTTCTCTAACAAGGCATCTTGTCTTCCCAGTCACTAAAATAAAAATCTGTCTGCCATTCAGAGTAGACTGCTAAGGTCTATAGGACTGGTCCTGCTTACTCAAACAGCTTAGCTATCCTTCAATGAGGCATAATGGACAGTATTGTCATTTTGTACTTGCTTTTTTTTCTCTATGCTATTCTGAAATGTTAGTGGGGAATCGGGATCCATGATAAACATGTATAGACAGTGTGCGATAGAACAGATAGTAAAATATGATACTCATGGTATATTTGTTATTGCAATATTTATTTTTAAAATGCTTTTAGCTGTCCAAGGAAACTCCCTTAGGCCATCTAGTGTTACCTATGGCTAACATTTCCCTCCTAGAAAAGATTCTCCCTACAAAAGCTGACACCACTTAGATTTAGCTGATCTAAACAGGTCAAATTCAAGGAAAATCCCAATAACTGTGTAGTACAAAGCTTGAGAAATAAAACCGAAAAGGAATATTGGGGATCAATGTTATTGTTAACACCTTAGCGTATAGACTTGTGCTATATTAAATGTGAGTGCCTACTCAAAAGATCTACACTAAATTATCATATTTCCTTTTTGTTTTGCCAATATGTAGTGCAAAGACCCAAATAAACAATTTAACCAGACTGTTGCAGTAGGGTACATCTGCAGATATAACAGATGAAAATCAAAAATGGCGAGCAACCAAGAAAGTCTAGCAGTAGCTTCAAATAGAACCACATGGAGATATACCCTAGCATTCAAGCAATATCAAATTTCTGCAGAACCAGACCTAATGAGGCTATAATATCTGTATGATGGGCTGTATGAATTCTTTATGAGCAGCAAATGCCTATGCTTCAAGAAATGATTTGAAGATTTATTTATTGTCTGATATGCACACACACATTCATAAGAACGTGCAACCTTCTCTTTATTAATGAATGAATGGACCTTTTTTTTTTTTCCCCTCTAGCAGGGATGTCCAAAGGTTAACTATTATTGCTCACACCATACTGTAGAGTCGTGGGTACTGGAAAATGGGCATCTAATGTCTACAGGTATCTTTAACCACTTCAATACAGGGCATTTTCACCCCCTTCCTGCCCAGACCAATTTTTAGTTTCAGCGCTGTCACATTTTGAATGACAATTGCGCGGTCATGCAACACTGTACCCAAATGAAATCTTTGGGGTTTTTTCCCCACAAATAGAGCTTTCGTTTGAGGGTATTTGATCACCTCTGCGATTTTTATTTTTTGCGCTATAAACAAAACAAGAGCGGATTTTTTTTTTTTAAATAGGATTTTGTACTCACCGTAAAATCCATTTCTCTGATGTCCATGGACTGACACAGATGGATACTGTAAACGTGTGGGTATATATCCCTGCTCGCAGGAGAAGATCTAGGCAGAATGTTAGAAACATACATTCTAGAACAAACCAGAGCGCACACCATTGGAACGCAGGGGAGAAACCTGAGCACCCGGATGAAACCCATGCAGACTGCATACGCATACCGTGTAGGTATTATAGTATGTGTGCTAACATTTTGCACAAGCCCATGTGTGCATAGCACAGAAGGCGCGCACACCGTTGGCGCGTGGGAGGCACCGAAGTACCCCACGCATACTCAGAGAATGCAATACCTACAACTACTGTGAATGTATTTAGTGTCGTGTATAAACATAATGTGTATGTTTTTAGACCGTGTATTGCACCAAAGGCACGCATGTCATGTAGCGTGGGCGGAGACCCGGAGGAAACCCACGCAGACTGCACAGACATGCCGGGTAGGTATTGTTAGTATGTGGATATCCAATCGCACAAATTTAGACTGTGCATAGTGCCGAAGTGCCCATACCAATGGAGTGTGGTAGGGAACCGGAGTACCCGGTGGAAACCCACACAGACTGCATATACATACCGTGTAGGTATTATAGCATGCGTGATAAACATTAAACATGTTTAACTGTGCAGAAGGCCAAAGGCGCACATACCGTCAGCGCGTGGAAGGAAACCGGAACACCCGGAAGAACCCCATGCAGACAGCACACAGATACCGTGTAGGAATGATAGCATGTGAATAAACATATTGCACATGTTTATGATGTGCAGTTCCATTGGAGCGTGGGGGGAAACCGGAGTACCCGGAACCCCACGCAAACAGTATACCCATATTGTAAACATGTATAGTATGTGCAATAAACATATTGAACATGTCTATACTGTGCAGAGAGCCAAAGCGCACATCTATTAGAGCGCGGGAGAACACCGGAGCCTCCGGCGGAAACCCGCGCTGACCCAGAGAGTATAATACATACATATACTGTGAATGTATCTGGAGTCGTGCATAAACATATTTTGTACGTTTATATCATGTATGGCACTGAAACGCAGCATTGGAACGTGGGGGGACACCCACGCAGACACAGAGACCAATAACACATACATACACTGTGAATGTATGCAGTGTAGAGGTATAGGATGAGTTTAAATTATGGCACAGAGGCGAATAATCTTCTCTGTATCATTCCAACCTGCTTGACTGTGCTGCCAAAGCAGCATGCAGGTAACAGGTAACCTCTGATCCTCTGACCGTGTGTCTGTCAGAGCTCAAAGCGTTCCCCAGGAAATGGCGGGAAACCACAGATGCAGAGACCCTGTTGTTGCCTCAGGACATCACACAGAAGGCTCACAGGGACTAGAGACATAAATGAATAAAGTCCCCCCCCCTTCCACCTTGCTGCACCGACCAGGGGGAGGGAAACACTGTGTACCACTGTATCATCCATGCTGCTCTTGACGCAGCGTGTGAGGAAAACAGTGAGGAAGCTGTGTAAAAGAAAAGCTTGAAGGAACCAAGGGAAACAGCGTCCACCTGAGGTACCTCAGCCACAGCACCCAGCTTGAGAGTGTTCCTCACATCATCAATGAGTTCACTTACAAGCGCCCTGTCATTCACTGACACAGAACTGGAGTCTTCCTCACAAGGGAATGTCCTGTTCATAAACATTAAATATTCAGAGCTAGGGTCCTGAGCACAATAGCTAGGCACATATCTGAATCAGAGCACTTCTTCACTAAAGATTTTTGTGGGGAGAGGGGGCTTATAGCTCCTTTCGCTCGCACACCGCTTCCATTCTGACAAGGAATGATTCCAGGACTGCCGACAACTGGTCCATAAGGACCGCAGGTGCAGGAAACATATGAACATGTTTAACTGTGCAGCACTGCCAGTTGCCCCAGGCAAGTGTGGAGAGCAGGTGTATCAGACTCCATAACGCCACCCTCTGAGACCTTATACACTATACAGTGAATATACAGTCCACCCACTGGCTACTCTGAGGCTGAGGAGGGGATACCCGGAGGACTCACCAACATTTAAGGACCGCTTAGTCCTGCTGAAGAAACCGCGCTGTGAGCCTGAGGAGAGTAAAGAATCTGTGAGGAGATTCGCGCCGCAGCGCCGCCGCTAGAGGCAGAAACCGAAAGTAAATGCGTGGTGGCTACAAGAAAATGGCCACCGGCCGCAGCTATAACTGCGCCATTGAACCACGCCAAGATGGCCTCCGAGCGCGAAATTCAAAGCTCTAATGCGCGCTAATGGCGCACGCAATAACCACCTCAAACAGCGCTAATGGCGCACGCAATAATCACCTCACACACCAGAAAAACTGCCCCTCTCTCCAGAACCCACTACAGACATGAGCGCCCAGCCAGGCCAGAGTGACCCCCAAGCACAGCAACAGTATAGGGTGCAGAGAGCAGCATAACGGGGGAGACAGGGAGAAACCCCCCATATAAAGAAACACAGCCAGCATGTACTCACCTGCAGTAGGAGAGACTACTTACCCGTCCCTTTCAGGGACCCATTGGCTTGTTTCAGACAGACCTATCACAGAGCAGTACTGCGTAGCTGTCGGCCCGGTCTACTGCAAGAGATACAGTCAGTCACTGTTCAATCTTGAGAGGACCGCGGGAGCATGAAAGCAACCCGGCCACCCCTGGAGTCATGGGGCATGTCGTGAACCGAGTCTCACGCACACAAGGCGAGGATCAGCGCGCTCGATGGTCGGACAGGGAAGACTATGAGGATACCAGTGTACCCAACCTGTTGCCCAGCCGACAGTTGATTGAAGGTCTCAAAAATAAAATAATAAAATTCCCAAAGGAATAAAATTTAAAAGTAAAATCTTCCAGGAGACTGGCTCCTGAGAGAGCCACGTCTTCTCCTTCTGCTAGGCAGAAAAAAACTGAGGCTGCTAGCTGCAGATGGGAAAGTAATGTCTGGAGGGACCGCCCCCCTGGGCGGGGCTGTTCAGCTCTGGTTTGTTCTAGAATGTATGTTTCTAACAATCTAACATTCTGCCTAGATCTTCTCCTGCGAGCAGGGACATATACCCACACGTTTACAGTATCCAGCTGTCAGTCCATGGACGATAAGAGAAACATTTTTTTTCCTCCGTTTATACAGCGATTAGTGCTATAAAACTGCACTGATTACTGTGCAGGGAAGGGGTTAACACTAGGGGTCGATCAAGGGGTTAAATATGTTCCCTAAGGAGTGATTCTAACTGTAGGGGGAGGGAACTCACAAGGGGAGGAGACCGATATGTGTTCCTCTGTACTGGGAACACACATCGGTCTCCTATTCTCTGGCAGGACCTGGATCTGTGTGTTTACATACACAGATCCATGGTCCTGCTGTGATCATAGGCACACGCGCACCAGGCCCTGAGCATTGCAGCGGGCGCGTGCCCCCTAGACGGCTGGGAAGCCCAGGACGTCATATGACATCCACCCGGAGTGAGAGAAGGTTCCTGCCGACGTCATTTTACAATGACTCGGTAAGGAACTGGTTAAGATACAGAAGTGAACACATAAAACATTTTTTTTTCCGTACTTTGGAAAAATGTCTTGCACACATGCCGCATACACCTGCCGATTACTACCACCATGCTGTAAACTATTTTTATTCTTTATTTAATTTGACCATGTAACAGGGTGACCATCATATCTCACAACAATCAAGTTTTTATCCGACCACCCTTGTAAATATATCAAGTATTTAACATATATACACAAGTTTCTTAGGCGCAAAGGTCTTTGCCCGGTTTAAAGTGTTTGTAAAACCTCAAGGTTTTTCACCTTAATGCTTTCTATGCATTAAGGTGAAAAACCTTCTGTGCTGCAGCTCCCCCCCCCCAGACCCCCCCTTTTCTTACCTGAGCCCGATCCGATCCAGCGGCTCCAGACGCTGTCTCTTTCCTTAATGGACAGATTGATAGCAGCAGGAGCCATTGGCTCCTGCTGCTGTCAATCAAATCCCGTGATTCGGGAGCTGGGGCCGAGTCCCGCTATCTGTGTCAATGAAAATAAATGAAAACAAAAGGAAAAAGAAAAAAACACAGAGAAGAATAAAGGGTATAAGGGGAATAGAGGGGCGATGAGATGGGAAGGGAAAAGGAAAGGTTAGCAGGAAGGGAATTGAACCCAGCTCTTCCCTCTAGTGACAACCTCCCTCCCGTCACAACCACCTCATCATAGAGAGTCCAGGTGTAAGCGTCAAGGCAATCAGAATTTAAGATGTTATTTGGACTGATTTGTTGTAAAATATTTAAATAAGTGCAAAGTATCAAAACGTTATCCAAATAAGTGACATAAATACAACCATGCTAAGTAACGCAGCTTGTTTTGTTAGCCTCTTTTCCCAAATCATCAATAAGGCAATAAACCTAGTTAACATAAAAGTTATATACATTAACCAGCAGAAACACTGTGTTCTAAGTAATGGTTTAAGATTCTCAAGGGTATGCAACAATCCTAATTTGACATCAGACATTAGACCTTATGTAGTCCGTTTTTCTTCACCTATACACTTGAATGTGCATATTGTCAAGCACCAACCAGGAACACAGGATTCAGACACAGCAGCAAATTCTGAACATAAAGGGAAAGAGTCAACCGATTCATGAATCTATGTACCCTGCGCTGTCACCTACATGCCGTGAATTCAAATGACCCATTTTATTGTACTTGCCTAGGCTTCTGAGGAGCACATTGTAATATCTGCAATGAAGTCGGTCTCTTCCTTTACAAAAGCAGCTTGGGATCTCTAAATAAATTCTTTTGCCATAAAGAGGAACACATCTAGCAGTTGAGATGTGCCTTCAAGGTCATTGTTTTGCATTTTCCCCCTAATAAATAAAGGGGGGAAAAGAAGCTCTACCAGATGTGTTGGTAGGATGCCACTGTATAAATCAAGCATACAATAAACCGGTCTCCCCCTGCAGGACAGTTCAAAATCAGATCTTTTTTTTTTTTTTTTAAACATACACCAAAAAGCAAGTCACACACTGATAATAAAGTACTAAAGCAGAAAAGGCTAACAAAGCTAAAGAGGCCTATTATAACTCATGACAACAAGATGCCACCATGGACAATCTCTAAAGATTAAAAATCTACCCAAGACTTAACAGAATTACGATCTCCAGAGAATGGTTACAAATTACTGGGTTCAGTGCATGTAAATCAAAAACTATTTGATGAGCACAGAAATGCACATATTGCTATGTATACAAAAACTGTATAACAGATTACAAAACCAATAACTTCCACACAACACTAAACTGCATTTTAGGTTTAGCTATTTAATTTGTGAGCTGCGCCTGTAATTTATTAAATTTCACATGACTAGGGGCCTTGCTGGCAGCAACATTGCATCTTTCCCCTTCTCCTTTCAATGACATTTTAATCTGCTTCACATGGTCCTCCTGTTACCTGCACTGCTTGCAGCACTGTGTCTTCTACTAGAAATAGCAGAGCATAGCACAGCAAACTACTTTTTTTTTGCATCAATTTTTGGAAGAGAGAACTAGGTTATAAAATGTTTTACATGTGTACAGAATGAGGAGAAACCACATTTTATTACATGTTATAAGTCATAATACACTGCCAGAACACAATCTGAAATTCCAGGTGACTATAATCATCTGTAACATTTACATCATACAGTCCATTTACCTAAAATGTTTTACAAAAAAAAAAGCTGCAGACACAATTTTGCAATAAATGTCTAAGTGAACAGCTATTAAGCTGCATTTGTTTTTAGTTTGTATATCCATTAATGGCAGAACATGTTTCTCACTGCCATTAGATTTCCTGTGTGGACTTTGGAGCCAGCTAGGACACAATGTCAATGTACCGTATATACTCGAGTATAAGCCGTGTCCATCTTCAACTTTGTGCGCCTGATCCTGGCCAGACGTAGGTCTCCTGGACCCCAAGCTTGTCATACATGTAGCCCCACTCTTCCTCTATAAGTGTGCAAAGTTTGTTGTCCAGGGGACCTACGGCTGGGGAGTACCCATTTTTTAAAGCTGGGCACCCCTTCCATAGACTCCCATGTTAAACAGTAATTTCTCCGGTAATTTTGGGGACCCGGTACTGGCCAGCCCTAGGTCCCCAGGACCCCAAACTTCAAAACTGGGCACCCCTTCCATAGATTCCCATGTTAAACGTCAGTCTAGTCACACAGCGCCGGAGATCAGGTAGGGAGATTTGGCACAGTGAGGCATGCACATGGACACCCTAGGCTTATACTCGAGTCAATACGTTTTCCCAGCTTTTTGTGATAAAATTAGCTGCCTCGGCTTATATTCGGGTCGGCTTATACCCGAGTATATACGGTACTTGGTAATGGATACAATTGCGGTAATTGTGATAGTGAATCTGTTCAGCCGTTAGGAACTGATGTTTAAACTTTCCTACAGGTACTTTTTAAATTAAAGTCATACTAAACACGCACCGTTTAATTTACATTGTCCCTTCTATTTCCGTATATGGTTGATGGCACTGTAATTATTTGAATAAATAAAAAAAAACAATATAAGTACCTTTTTTCTGATCAGTATACAGCTGTCACATGACCCAGCTCTTTACCAGCATGTATGCAGGGAAACATACGCAGGAGGAGATTCTAGTCCTCTGCTGCTGGTCACATGTTCAAAATAAAAGATAAAAATAAAAAAAACAGCCTTTGGAATTCAGAGTAAAAAATAAATATCAATAAACTGTTTTAATTTGTCATACGAATATAGATTTGAAATCAAATCTTTATTTTTTAGCAATAACATGGTGTGGGTGGATATCTGGCAGTCATAGGCTTTGTCATGCCCCTCCAGCTTCGGTCTTAGAATAAGAGGGTGGTGAAGCCTCCGTTGATCTCCAAGTATTATCCTGCCCCCCTTATGCTTAGCAGGTTAGAGGGCATGGAGGAGGAGGGAGGGTGTGGGCTGTCATTTAACACTGTGTATACGCCCACATGTGTGACTCTATAGTCACATGGGCTGCTCAGATTTGATAGGGAAGAAATGCTCAGTATAGGTGAAAACTGAGCATGTGCAGAGCTGCCACCACAGCTGCAAAATCCCTGGCTGAACAGCATTTAGTATGAACAGCATTTATTTAAAATGTTTTATGACGTGAGTTTAGAGACACTAAGGGGGTTATTTACTAAAGGCAAATCCACTTTGCACTACAAGTGCAAACTACAAATGCAACGTGCACTTGAAATTGCACTTAAAGCGCACTTGGAAGTGCAGTTGCTGTAGATCCGAGGGGGACATGCAAGGAAAATAAAAAACAGCTTGCACATGATTGGATAATAAAAACAGCTTGCAAATGATTGGATAATAAAATCAGCAGAGCTTCCCCTCATTTCAGATCTACCCCTCAGATTTACAGCGTCTGGAGTTCTCCATTTGGCTTTAACTTATGACGCTGTTGGGTTTGAGTGGTGATATCTGAATGATGCCTGTTGCTGAAGGCATTCAGATTCATACCTTCTTTTTCAGCCGGCGATTCCCTTCACCATAATTACAATCATAGTGGCTGTTCAGCCACTTGTTCGTTCTAATAGGCGGCGGGAGGGAACTCCCCCCCGCCGACCTCTGGTGCTTCTCCCGGGTCGGCCCTGCCATCGGTGAACCGCGGAAGGAACCAACCGGCGCCGGATGTTTACAATTGAGATTTCCAGCGGGCCAGATGGTCCCTGGAGTCTCTATGATCGTTCGGAGGCCTCCGCCTCGGCTGGGAAGCCAGGATCTTTTTTTTTTTTTTCAGGCTTCCCAGCCTAGAGGTGAGATCTGGGGACTTATTGACCCCAGATCTCACTGTAAAGAGGACCTGTCACACACTATTCCTATTACAAGGGATGTTTACATTCCTTGTAATAGGAATAAAAGTGATCAAAAAAAAATTGTAAAAAGAAAGCATCAAACTAGAAAAATAAGAGTAAAATTAGCAATAAAAAAATAAAGCCCCCCTGTCCCTGTGTGCTCACTCGCAGAAGCTAACGCATATGTAAGTTGCGCCCACATATGTAAACGTGGTTCAAATCATACATGTGAGGTATTGCTGCCATTATTAGAGCAAGAGCAATAATTCTAGCAGTAGACTCCCTCTGTAACTCAAAACATGTAACAAAAAATTAAAGCGTTGCCTATGGGGATTTTTAAATACCAAAGTTTGGCACCATTCCATGAGCGTGTGCAATTTTGAAGCTTGACATGTTAGTTATCTATTTACTCGGTGTAACATCATCTTTCACATTATGCAAAAAGATTGGGCTAATAACTGTACTGTTTTTTTAATGCGTGAAACTGTTTTTTTTTTTTAAACGCGTTTGAAAATTGCTGCGCAAATACAGTGCAAGATTTTACTGTGTGACATAAAAAGTTGCAACAACTGCCATTTTATTTTCTAGGGTCTCTGCTAAAAAAACATATATAATGTTTGGGTGTTGTGTGTACTTTTCTAGCAAAAAAAAAGATGATTTTTACATGTAGGAGAGGAATGTCAGAATTGGCCTGGTAGGCACGTGGATGTAAGTGGTTGAAGTGGATGTAAACCCTCTCCTATACACGGTAAAGTGAACAGCCTCAGATGATACACAGGGATGAAACAAATTTCCCTACATAGGTTTTACTTGTATATATGCTGTCTTCAGCTTGCTATATTCTTTAGAATTCTTACAATGAGTTAGAATGTTTACTTCCTCATTCAGCAGTGGGAGTGCAGTCTTGGCTTACACTGTTCGACAACTGATTGGAGAAAAGGCGTGACACACCACCACTGCACATAGGCAGAAGAATGAAGATACTTTCAGAGCTGTGTTGTGACAAGACAAGCTCTCTGTTAATCTATTTATAGCACCCACCTCGACACAAATTTCAGGCTGGTTTTATCTCCCATCTCTTAAAACTTGTCAAAAGTTATCATGCAGATAACAGAGAAACAAAAAAGCAAAAAGACACAGGACTCAGGGCTTTGGAGAGAGATAAGTAAACACTACAGATAGGTCAAATTTCATGAATCGAGTTTACATCCACTTTAAATTACAGCAGAATATTTATGGCAGCAGTCTTTAGCCTATCTGCTAAAAAAAAAAAAAAAAAAAAAGCAAGCTGCCTATAAATTGTTCGCCAATTCACAATTTTTTTTTCACTCTTCAGTGATTTTATTGTAAATACTTGATAATTGCGCAACACCATGTTTGTCTACAATTGATTTTTCCACGCTAAAATTGTACATGATCAATCTTGGATAATTGTGGTAAACTGCCAACTATCTAGCTATTATTTATTGAGGAGAACTCAATTGTTTCCATTGGAACATGCTGCACTTTAGGATTTCCACAAAAACTATGCTACCTACTGTATTTCAGCTGGTAGAGAGGTAGAGTTGGCTCTCTGCTGTACTGCTTATTCTCTCTCATGCGGTCAGCAACCACACACACATCCTTTATAAATATTTAGAGACTACAGCCTAAACTGGGGAAAGGCTAGAACTAGGTCAGGTTTTCAATGCAACATGGAACTTTAAAAGGGATTTCCACTCTTGTAACCTGTGACATCAGAAAACCACTTTAAGAAATGCAGTGTCTTGAAAAAGTATTCATACCCCTTGAAATTTTCCACATTTTGTCATGTTACAACCAAAAACGTAAATGTATTTCATTGGGATTTTATGTGATAGACCAACACAAAGTGGCACATAATTGTGAAGTGGAAGGAAAATGATAAATGGTTTTCAAATTGTTTTACAAATAAATATGTGAAAAGGGTGGTGTTCATTTGTATTCAGGCCCTGAGTCAATACTTTGTAGAACCGCCTTTCACTGCAAGTACAGCTTCAAGACTTTTTGGGGATGTCTCTACCAGCTTTGCACATCTAGAAAATTACATTTTTGACCATACTTCTTTGCAAGATAGCTCAAGCTCTGTCAGTTTGCATGGAGAGCGTCTGTGAACAGCAATTTAAGTCTTGCCACAGATTCTCAATTGGATTTAGGTCTGGACGTTGACTGGGCCATTCTAACGCATTAATATGCTTTGATCTAAACCATTCCATTGTAGCTCTGGCTATATGTTTAGAGTCGTCCTGCTGGAAGGTAAACCTCCGCCCCAGTCTCAAGTCCTTTGCAGACTAAAGCCCCATACACACGGTCGGACTTCCATCGGACTTTTCCGTGGTTTTTTGTCCGAACGGAGTTGGTCGGGAACACCCATAGCATACACACGCTCTGACTTTTCTGCAAACTTTCCCAAAACTTTTTGCAACATCACGTGGTTTTTCTGCTCTTTACCGCCACCCTTTGGTCAACTTCTGCTATCGTTGGTTGATTTTAACATTAGTTGTTTTGTCCATCGGACAAAAGTCCGATGGTTTTCTGTACACACGGTCGGACTTTGCTCCATCGGACTTTTGTTGGGCAAAAGTTTGTCCGTTTGCAGACCCAACTTTTGTCCGACGAAAACAAGAAAAAAGCAAAAAAAGTTTGTCCGATGGAGCGTACACACGGTCGGATTGTTGGTCCAACTTGCTCAAAATGAAGTTTGTTGGCCAAAAGTCTGACCGTGTGTACGGGGCTTTACAGGTTTTCTTCTAAGCTTGCCATGTATTTGGCCCCATCCAACTTATCAATTCTGACCAACTTCCCTGTCCCTGCTAAAGAAAAGCATCTCCACAACATGATGCCATCACCACCATGTTTCACGGTGGGGATGGTGTGTTCAGGGTGATGTGCAGTGTAGTTTTACACCACACATAGCTTTTGGTTTCATCTGACCAGAGCACCTTCTTCCACATGTTTGCCGTGTCCCTCTCATGGCTTCTCACAAACTGCAAACAGGACTTCTTACAGCTTTCTTTCAACAATGGCTTTCTTCTTGCCACTCTTCCATAAAGGCCAGATTTATGGAGTGCATGACTAATAGTTGTCCTGTGGACAGATTCTCCAACCTGAGCTGTGGATCTCTGCAACTCATTCAGAGTTACCATGAGCTTTTTGATTGCTTCTCCGATTATTGTTTTCCTTCCCATGCCTGTCAGTTTAGGTGGACAGCTATGCCTTGGTAGGTATACAATTGTGCCATACTCTTCCCCTTTTTGGATGATGGATTGAACAGTGCTCCGTGAGATGTTCAAAGCTTGGGATATTTTTTTACAACCTAACCCTGCTTTATACTTCTCCACAACTTTATCCCTGACCTGTCTGGTGTGTTCCTTGGCCGTCATGATTCTGTTTGTTGACCAAGGTTCTCTAGCAAACCTCTGAGGGCTTCACAGAACAGCAGTATTTATACTGAGATTAAATTACACACAGGTGGACTTTATTTACTAAATAGGTAACTTATAAAGGCAATTGGTTCCACTAGATTTCTTTTTTAAACTAGATATTAGTTAAGAGTATCAGAGTAAAGGGAGCTGAATACAAATGCATGCCACACTTTTCAGATATTCATTTGTAACAAATTTAAAAAACCCTTTATCATTTTCCTTCCACTTCACAATTATGGGCCACCTTGTGTTGGTCTATCACATAAAATCCCAATAAAATACATTAAAAATTTTGGTTGTAACCTGACAAAATGTGGACGTTTTCAAGGGATTTGAATACTTTTCAAGGCACGTTAAGTATCACCACAACTTGAAAAATACATTTTGGCAACCAAACCCCCAGGGGACCAAATGCACATGGCAATAGGGTCCTGATCTAATCCATATAGTGGTCACAACTAGGAGTATTCCTGGCTCCTACTCTGTGATGAGACAGTGATGGAAAAGCACCAGGCTGATGAGCTCATCTCCCACTCTGGTCTCTCCTATCAGCATGTTCATTGCTAGCATATGAGCACTGCAGCACAGCCGACTCCCTTCTTGTGCTGATTTTCCCTCTCCTGGCTGTACAAGGGCTGCAAGAACCTGATACCAGGTCGGATTCAAGCACTTCTATGAATAAATATAGGGTTTCCTTAAAGTGGTTCTAAATGCATATATATATATATTTTTTCACCTTAATGCATTCTATGCATTAAGACAAAAAACCTTTCGATGCATGTGAAATTCATAAATAAAGGTAAGGCAAAAAGGTATTTGCAAGCCTATTAGTTAAAGTCACACTGGGTAGCGGTTAGGTGACAGTGCTACATCCGGCACCTCATCCCTATTAGGCATATATGGAACAACAGGGTATTGAGTGGGATTAGAACGGTCCAAAAATAGTAAGAACCACAATACATATAAAGTGTATTCACAAAAAGTTAAAAATTGATTCAATAAAAAGTATATATATATATATATACCGTATATACTCGAGTATAAGCCGACTCGAATATAAGCAGAGGCACCTAATTTTACCACAAAAAAATAGGAAAACGTATTGACTCGAGTATAAGCCTAGGGTGTCCATCTGCATGCCTCACTTTGCCTCACTGTGTCAATGTGCATGCCTCACTGTGCCCATGCCTCACTGTGTCCATGACTAGACTGACGTTTAACATGGGAGTCTAGGGAAGGGGTGCCCGGTTTTGAAAAATTGGTGCTCCCCGGACGTAGGTCCCCCGGACAACAAACTTTGCACACGTGTAGAGGAAGAGGGGGGCTACCTGTGTGCCAAGTTTAGAGTCCAGGGGACCTAAGACTGGCCGGTACCGGGTCCCCAAAATCACTGGAGAAATTACCGTTTAACATGGGAGTCTATGGAAGGGGTGCCCGGCTTTGAAAAATCGGTGCTCCCCGGACGTAGGTCCCCCGGCCGGTACCGGGTCCCCAAAGTCCGGGAGATAAGGCGCAAAAAGCCGACTCGAGTATAAGCCGAGGGGGCATTTTCAGCACACAAAAAATGTGCTGAAAAACTCGGCTTATACTCGAGTATATATGATATATATATTGTGAGGGGGTTAACTCGGTAGCGGGTGTGTGTGACCCCCTGGTTGGGCTCCCCACACAAAAACAGGGCCAGCAGACGGAGGTTGTGGTTTTCAAAATCAAAAAGGTGCGGTTTATTTCTCTATGTACAGTGACAAAAACACAGCAAAGCCAAAAAGAAACATAAACAAAATAAATCCTGGTCAGTTTGACCTCTGACTAAACATGCAGGTTTCCTAAACTAACAACTGGGATCAGCCTGGTGCTGTCCTAGTCCCTAAGTCCCTGGTTTAGTAAAAGTCCAAACAAATAGCCACACAGGCTTTGCCTCACCGCACAGGGGTTCACTCTCCCTAGACAGTCCACACAGGTCTTGTTCCAGGCATGAGCTAACACCTAATGAATCTGGGAGTTTTTATAGAGGCCTTAAACGAACTGACAGGCTTCAGCTGGTCTCATCAACTCCCTGCCTGCACGACGCCCAGCCCTCTCCCTAGAGGTATGAGTCATCCATGAGCCTACTAGCCTCAGCTGGGCTTATACAACTCTCCACCCTAGTTGTATAAGTCAGCATAAAGCCTGAATCTGGGAGAAATATATCTACCCCCCTGGATGCAACCAGGTGACTTTACCTTCCTGCTGTCACATACCCCCCCCCTCTTGTTTTAACCTTGGGGTTGGAACACCAGCAATCAGGCATTCATGTACTCGAGACAAAGCATCCACATTCCCCATTTGAACGCCAGGGCGATGCTTTACTGTGAAGTTGAATTCCTGTAGGGCCAGGAACCACCTATTCACTCTTCTATTTGTCTCCTTGTTTTGAGCCATCCACTTTAACGGAGCGTGATCCGTAACCATGTCAAAGTGCCTACCTAGCAGATAGTACCGAAGGGAATCTAGAGCCCACTTCACCGCTAAACACTCCTTTTCAACCGTGGCGTAATTTACCTCATGGGACTTCAACTTCCTGCTGAGGTAAATGACTGGGTGCTCTTCCCCGTTCCAGACCTGGGACAATACTGCTCCTAACCCCACATCTGACGCATCACTTTGTACGACAAAGTCTTTAGAGAAGTCGGGTGAGTACAACACTGGCTGGCTACATAAGGCTTGTTTCAAGAATTGGAATGCTGCCTCAGCCTCGGGCGTCCATTTAATCATGACCGACCCTTTCCCTTTCGTCAGGTTGGTTAGGGGCACAGCCTTAGAAGCAAAGTGGGGAATGAAGCGCCGATAATAACCCGCGATTCCCAGAAAGGCCCGTACCTGCTTCTTGCTGTTGGGACGTGGCCAACTCTGGATGGCCTCGACTTTGTTGAGTTGGGGTTTTATCACTCCCCTGCCAATGGTGTACCCAAGATATTTGGCCTCCTCCTGCCCAATGGTACACTTCTTGGGGTTAGCCGTAAACCCCGCTTCCCGGATAGAGTCTAGGACTGCTTGCACTTTTGGCAGATGTGAGGCCCAATCTGTGCTATGGACAATTACGTCATCCAGGTAAGCCGCAGCATACTTCCGATGGGGCCTCAGTATCTGGTCCATTTTCCGCTGGAATGTGGCCGGCGCATTCTGTAACCCGAACGGCATTCTCTTATATTGGAACGCCCCGTCTGGGGTTACAAATGCGGTTTTCTCTTTGGCCGACTTGGCCAGGGGAATTTGCCAATACCCTTTTGTGAGGTCAAGAGTCGTCATGTATCGGGCTGTTCCCAGCCGGTCGATCAACTCATCTATACGTGGCATGGGGTAGGTGTCAAATTTTGTAACTTTGTTCAACTGACGAAAATCGTTACAAAATCGCCAGCTCCCATCTGGTTTAGGCACCAACACAATGGGACTAGACCAATCACTTTGGGACTCCTCTATCACCCCTAAGTTCAGCATTTTCTGTACTTCCTCCCGTATTGCCTCCCGTCGGGCCTCTGGGATCCGATAGGGTTTTAACTTCACCCTTTCACCGGGCGGGGTAATAATATCATGCTCTACCCCAGATGTTTGTCCCGGCAGCTCAGAGAACACCTCCTTGTTGCGAAGCACAAACTCCTTAACCTCCTGTTGTTGGGGTTGTGACAAGGTGGCTGCTATTCCAACCTCCGGAATCACGCAACCAGTTTGAGCTGGTGACCAAGTTTCTGCGACTAGGGACTCTCTATCCCTCCAGGCTTTCAACAGATTAACGTGATATATCTGTTCGGGCTTTCGCCTTCCTGGTTGTCTGACCTTGTAATTCACTTCGCTCACTTTTTCCATTATCTCGTAGGGGCCTTGCCATTTGGCAAGGAATTTACTTTCAACCGTAGGGACAAGTACCAATATCCTATCCCCCGGGGAAAAGGTACGGGTCTTTGCTCCACGGTTGTACACTCTCTGCTGTGCCAACTGCGCTTGGGCCAAATGTTCCTTCACGATGGGCATTACCTGTGCAATTCGATCTTGCATCAGGGCGACATGCTCAATCACACTCCTGTGGGGAGAACTCTCACTTTCCCAAGTTTCCTTGGCAATATCCAACAGCCCTCTTGGGTGTCTCCCATACAGTAACTCAAAGGGGGAGAATCCCGTAGAGGATTGGGGCACCTCCCTAATAGCAAACATCAAATAAGGAAGTAGACAGTCCCAATCCTTTCCATCTCTATCCACCACTTTCTTCAACATTTGTTTTAGGGTTTTGTTGAATCTTTCAACCAGCCCATCGGTTTGGGGGTGATACACAGATGTACGCAATTGCGTCACTTTGAACAATTTACACAGCTCTTTCATAACCCGGGACATAAAGGGTGTACCTTGGTCCGTAAGCAGTTCTTTACAAATACCCACCCGGCTAAAAACAAGAGATAGCTCTTTGGCTATGGTTTTGGCCGAGGTATTTCTGAGAGGGATCGCTTCTGGATAACGGGTGGCATAGTCCATTATAACCAATATGTACTGGTGCCCCCTAGCGGACTTGATTATAGGACCTACCAAATCCATTGCGATTCTCTCAAACGGGACCTCAATGATGGGTAGAGGGACCAGCGGGCTACGGAAATGTGGCATCGGGGCCGACCTCTGACACACAGGGCAGGAGGAACAATAATTTTCTATGTCCTTCATCACCCCAGGCCAATAGAATCTCTGTAATACCCTCTCTCGGGTTTTCTCTGTCCCCAGATGACCTCCAAGAATGTGCCCATGGGCCAACTCCAACACCAACTTCCTGTAAGGTTTGGGCACCACAAGCTGCTCAACGGTTTCTTCTGCCCTTTTTGCCACCCGATACAGTAGGTCCTTCTCTACGCTGAAGTATGGGTAAGTGCAGGTATTATCTGGGTTCACTAACTCGCCATCTATTTCCACTACGTTTTCCCGTGCCTTTATTAGGGCGGGGTCTTTTAACTGTTCTGTGGCAAAATTTTCCCTGTGAACCTCCAGATCAGAAAACTCCACAGACGGTAGGTTTTCGTCTGAGGAGGTGGGCTCCTCTCCAGTTTCTTGAGTCTCCCCTGCCAATACTGACAAGGGAAATTCTGGAGAGTCCTCACCACTCTCAGAGGAGTTCTGGCTATCACATTCCTGGTACATAGGGGCACCAGTGGGGGGCTCAGGATCATCCCACAGTTCCCAGAACTTCGGAAAATCTCTTCCCACAATGGCATCATGCGGTAATTGAGATACTAACCCCACTGGATGAGAGAGGGTACCTTTGGGGGTCTCGAAACACACTGTAGTCACTGGATACTCTCGGGTGTCCCCATGCACACAAATAACAGCTACCTTGCTATTCCCAGAGACCTCTGTTTTAACTAATTCAGCCTTTATCAGGGTCACAAGGCTACCTGAATCCAGTAATACCACAACATTTCTACCATTAATACACATTTTGCATAAATGTTTCTCAGTTCCCCGAATGGCAGTGCATGCGACTGTCGCACACAGCGACTGACGTCTGTCCGTCAGAAAGTCACATTGCATGGGTTCCTCCACAACCGGGCAATTTGCTGCAATATGTCCCGCTTGCCGGCAGCGGTAGCAAACAATCCTTTTGGCTGCCTCTTGAGCCCCTGACTTCCCAGGCTGTTCTCGCCAAACTTTGGGTAGAGCTCCCACCCTCTCACTCTCTCCACCCTCACCCCTTGGAATCCTCTTATCCGCCCCTGGGGATGGTCTGGTCTTAGGGTGGAAAGTCCGAGAGTCTCTGGAAGAGGCCGTCAGGTTCTCTGTAGCCAAGTATTTCTCTACACGATCCACAAGACCACTGGCCGTCTCTGGGTCTCCATGGCTTACCCACTTTTGGATGGCAGTAGGAAGAGCTCTCAAAAACCGATCCATTACAACACGTTCCACAATCTCTGGTGCGGACAAAGTCTCTGGCTGTAGCCACTTCCTGCTCAGGTGAATGAGATCATACATTTGAGACCTGGGGGGTTTTCCAAGCTGGAAAGTCCAGTTATGCACACGCTGAGCCCGGACAGCCAGGGTGACACCCAGCCTTGCCAATATTTCAGCTTTTAGCATCACATAGTCTTTTGCTTGGTCAGGCTCTAGGTCATAGTAAGCCTTCTGCGATTCACCAGTTAACAGAGGAGCCACCAGTCCAGCCCACTGCTCCTCAGGCCACTTTTCTCTTTCAGCAGTCCTTTCAAATGTGGTCAAAAATACCTCTGGATCATCCTCTCCAGTCATTTTTGTCAATAAACGACTCACCCCAAAGGACGCGGTATTAGTGGGACGGCTTTCCTCACTGGTCTGCGGACGTTGCTGCATTACTGCTTCCATTTGTTGTAGTCTCTGCTCTTGCTTCTGTAACAGGTCTATGAAGCGGGCCTCAGATTGCTGCTGGGCTTGTTGATGAGCTTGCTGCTGGGCTGCAAGGCTCCTTTGCAAACCTGCATTTGTCTGCTGTTGATTGGCATTTGCTAGAGCCAGCTGTTTCAGTATCTCCTCCATGCTGGCTTAAAAAAAACTGCCACTGGTTCTCCACCAACTGTGAGGGGGTTAACTCGGTAGCGGGTGTGTGTGACCCCCTGGTTGGGCTCCCCACACAAAAACAGGGCCAGCAGACGGAGGTTGTGGTTTTCAAAATCAAAAAGGTGCGGTTTATTTCTCTATGTACAGTGACAAAAACACAGCAAAGCCAAAAAGAAACATAAACAAAATAAATCCTGGTCAGTTTGACCTCTGACTAAACATGCAGGTTTCCTAAACTAACAACTGGGATCAGCCTGGTGCTGTCCTAGTCCCTAAGTCCCTGGTTTAGTAAAAGTCCAAACAAATAGCCACACAGGCTTTGCCTCACCGCACAGGGGTTCACTCTCCCTAGACAGTCCACACAGGTCTTGTTCCAGGCATGAGCTAACACCTAATGAATCTGGGAGTTTTTATAGAGGCCTTAAACGAACTGACAGGCTTCAGCTGGTCTCATCAACTCCCTGCCTGCACGACGCCCAGCCCTCTCCCTAGAGGTATGAGTCATCCATGAGCCTACTAGCCTCAGCTGGGCTTATACAACTCTCCACCCTAGTTGTATAAGTCAGCATAAAGCCTGAATCTGGGAGAAATATATCTACCCCCCTGGATGCAACCAGGTGACTTTACCTTCCTGCTGTCACAATATATATATATATATATATACATATCATATCATTGATATTCATGATGTGGATGGTTATGACGTGGTATTTGATCCCAACATGTTTCGCCAGGATAAGCTTTTTCAGGGGATTTACAGACCACCACTAGACAAGAGACCAGAAGACCACCAACGAGAGTTATCCGAATTGTCCACACCTGTGGGGAGGGGAGCTCTGTGCGACCACAGGGGACACAAAAGGACCAAGCTAAAAGGATACAATACATATATTGGGTTTCAATATATCAAAAAATAAAAAATAGCTGTCCAATCAAGTTATTATTCTTATTAGTTAAAGCCTAACTCCATGTTTGAATGAACTTTAAATAGTTAATTTGGACCAAGCAGAAAATACAAAGCTTCCTGGGAATGATTGAACAGAGCTTAGCCCAACTCTACTTTATTCTAAGAGCTGGGCAAGAAGTCCCTGGCCATTGCCAGAACGCAGCGCTGTATATTGTATGTAGCTGAAACTACATACACTTCACACAGCGTTGAATGAGTTAGTGAAGGAAATAGTTCACTTGGGCCAGCTTGGTCCAAACAATCTATTGCCACATTTGGCACCTTTCGGGGGGGGGGGCACCTGTTTTAGGAAGGTACCTGTTCCTACTTCCAAGAGACGGGGCCACAGGCACCCTCCTCCTTCCTCTACCGCCGGACCGATTAGAATGCACAGGGAGCTTCGTGTAGAGTTTCAGGATGGGACAGGTCACCCCCCTTATCCAAAAGTTATATATGTGTGGAAGACACACGCTTCCCCCCTGACCTGCCCCACCTTGTACTTCATTATTGGCCTAAGTGGTTTTATTAACCCATTAATCAATCCAACTTACGTCTAGAACATGCATTCATGCTTCCTTATTAAAATATCATTCGATCGTTTACGTTCCACCATCTTAAACCATTATCATTTAAATCATTTTATAATCTTGTTTTAATGGCCACTCTAGAGATCCCCTATACAGCGTATGGCTTTATTTCTTGTGCACCGCTTTCATGCCACCTTGTTTCCCATTCAGCTCCAGGCACTAGTGCTTCTTGGTATCGCTTCCCCGGGGCTGCGATGCGCCCAGCTCTCACTCCCCCATCCAGATTTGGCTGGAGGGGCGGAGCCTGATCTTAGCGCATCGGCATCATATGAGTGCGCCCCGTCCCTGGCGTTTCCAACGCTGGTTCGGACGGATACGTACTATTTACATCTCTCATTTTGGCAGCGGGAGACAGGTATTCATTAGTGTGAATAACGAGCACCTGTGGAGCCTTGCCGTCCCTCCCTTTGGCCAATTATGAGTTATATATGACGCAGGCGGGAATACACACACCCAGAACCAGGGAATTCCCAGCCAGGAGCAGACCGACGTCTCACTCTGCCTTGATCTCGTATGAAAAGCAGACCTTCCATATCTAAACTATTCACCCAGGTATTTGAAAATGCCATCCACTTAATCTTTTCTTTATCCTTCTTTCAGACACATACACTCACTCTTACCTACATATAGGCTCCAATACACACACACATTTATACTTCAACACACACACATATTCATACGTTTATAGGTACACACACCGACTCCCCACTCATTTACATTTTAATTTATAGAATTTTTTCACTTTCACCATGCTTGTTTCTCACCATACAAATTCTTACCTATTATGTTCCATCATTCATTAACAGGATACTTCCAGCACTCACACCTATTTCTAGGTGTCCATATAATTGTATTAATTTACACTTTTCCACACACCACTTCACACAGTCATTCATACATTCACCTACTTTCACCCTCCTCTCTTCACCTCCTTTACGCATTCCCTTTTTAACCCCCCGTTTTCACCCTTATGTCACACAGATTCCATTCAATGTGAACCCTGCATCTAGCATGCATCATATGTACATACCCAGTGAGCGGCGACCAGCGCCTGCGACTGTGTCTTCCCTGGATATCACCTGGCTATTCCCTGCCTCATTCCCGGGTGAGACTACTCTCACCAGACCCTTGTTCAATCCCACCCCTGGAGCCGATCTCCATCCATGGGCTACTATGTAAGTAATAAAGTAACCATACTTATCTTTCATCCTCAGGGCTATACACCTAGATAACAATTAAAATGACCTCATATCTCATTCCATAGTAATACACGCGCATCCAACTCCTGACGATTGGCAAAAGGCCATGAAATGCATAGAGTGTCAAACCAGGGATGCCAAGCCACGCTTACTCCAATAACCTCAACTAATTATGTTCTTTGTATTTATTATGTGAATTATGTATACATCATGTATGTTTATATTATATATACTTATTGTCTGCTATGAATTTTACTGTTTGTCACATATGTTTTAGTGATCTATTCCCTTATCAATAAATGTATTATGATTATATCACCTTTTATTGAAATTTTTGACTGTATTTTTACATCATAAATGCCTGATTATATTGCTCAATTATGTTTACTTATATCCCTACCATGAATCACCCCTAGGGGCTTGTGACACTCAGGTTATCTTCATGCTACAAACCTATTATTACAAACACCCACAGGTCTCATTCAAAGTCCCAATCCAACCCCTTTTTGGTGTTCCATATAAATAGTGAAGGAAATGGTTCTCTTGGGCCAGCTTGGTCCAAACAATCTATTGCCACATTTGGCACCTTTCGGGGGGGGGGGGGGGGAACGGGTACCTGTTTTTAGAGGGTACCTGTTCCTACTTCTGGGAGACGGGGCCGCGGGCTCCCTCCTCCTTCCTCTACCGCCAGACCAATTAGAATGCACAGGGAGCTTTGTGCATGCGCAGTAGGGAAAGGCTTTACTGCTGGGTTCCCTTACCACGAACGGT
Organism: Rana muscosa; assembly: GCA_029206835.1. Taxonomy (NCBI): domain Eukaryota; kingdom Metazoa; phylum Chordata; class Amphibia; order Anura; family Ranidae; genus Rana; species Rana muscosa. Next base: position 1,077,511,482 of record CM055122.1, read on the forward strand.
GGCGGCTGCACCCGATAGCCGATCTGAAGATCGGGTGGGGTGCCGACATCGTGGGCTCACTAGACAGGTAAGTGTCCATATATTAAAAATCAGCAGCTGCAGTATTTGTAGCTGCTGGCTTAATTTTTCGTGGGGGGCTGGACCCCCTCTAAGTACCGTAATGGTATTGCTATTGATAACTGAAAGTGTCTGCCAAAGAGAGCCAACAATAAGCTTTCTAATTCTTAGCAAATAGATAAGGCCACCAAACAATCCCACCATATATGCTTTTAGGTCATATTCAATATCAGTCATGAGAGCAAGATGGAAAACTTCTATTGAGCCTAACTGAGGTAAAATACCACCTGCTAAGAACTATTAATAATTTTGACAAGCGCTTATCACTGAAGGAACCTGGTGGTTGTGTATTTTTTCATCATATGTTCAGTTTGAATTGGCCATATTTGTGACAGATTACTTTACGTGTACACAGAAACAACGTATCTGACACAAGCTTCCTCTACAATAAAACAGAAAAAATGGTTGAAACAGATCATGTTTAAAGGTACATTAAAGAGCTGGTTTCTGTACTAGAGCTGCTTAACTTTGAGACTGTACAGCAGTCTTAAGGTGACCTCTAAGCTTGTTGTTGTCACACTCATTTACTGGTTGCAAGCCTGCTGGAAGGTATAGAAGCCAAAACCTATTTCTCCAGTGTCCTTACTGTGGCTTGGGGAGCCATTATGCCGTACAGCCTTTGAACAGTCACAGCTTTATCCCCTGGATGAACATGTATCCAGAGATGTAGAAAATAGAGAAAAAAAAATGCCTAAGTTGTTATGCCCCCCCAGTGAGAGGCCAGCTCTTATCTGTAAAGTCAGTTTAAAGGATTGTGACAGCTCTGTCCCAGATATTAGCTGACCCAATCATATTAAATCTCCTGCTTCACTGCTCATCCAACTTCATGTTAAACAAGCCACAAACAAGCAAATAAGAGAGATGAAAGAATATAGAGCACCAAAAGGGATAAGAGAAAAATAAATACATTAACATATAGACTTTAGGAAGGGATTTCTTGTGCACAAAATAGCTGCCAAAACAGTTTAGTAGCCAGGATGTCATACTTCCCATTGGTGCCACCCACTTCTCTCTGCAAATAATTCCAGAGGGAGTCCTGATCTTTGAAAACGATGGTAAAAAGGCAGGAGAAAAACAACAGCACTTCTCCAAGCATGGCACAATAATCATTCTCCCTCTAATGCCTAAGTCAGATGCTGAGTCCCATGTAAGGAGATTAAACTGGCAACGGCAAGACAAGCATCTAAACTCATTAAATTAATCTCACAATCCTCACATAATTAGAGAAGCTAGGGGTGGAAATTCTGTTGCCTGCTGAAAAATATTAAAAAACACGGCAGGACTGGAATCAGCCTATAAGATGCCTAGAACAGTATCAATTATCCGTCAAGCTGGCTGCTGGGCACAAGAAAGCAAAGGGAATAAGGCCTTTCAAAGTGTTATCACCAGGTGGACTTGCTTAAAACTCAGCACTTATCACATTATTTGTGTATAGTGGAACTTGCCACAGTGTTACTGAGCTTATCTTGGAAATGAGAAGAGGGAAATGAAGATATTTCTGAAATGCAAAATCCCACTACACGCCTGAAATTTCCTTGGAGAAAATGAGAACTCATTATTGCTCTTCTGCAGCAGAGAAGGGGAAAAACGTATCCTTATGACAGAGCAGCAAAGTAATCGAGCGCACACAACCCGCTAGACTTATAGGTACCACTATCTCCTCCTGGGCTAACACAACCTCAGTGAGCCTTTTGTGGCCATGTGTCACACATGAGTTAACAAAGCAATGTAAATCCTAGTTTTAATTAATTCAATTAATCGTAGTGGAAGTGCTGTCAGCTCTTGTCATTACGTCAGGCAACTAAATTCTAAATGAAAGAATGAGGATCTGATCATTGTTTTTTCCTGAAAAGGCCGATGTAATTAGAACGCTCGTTGTAAGCAACGATCTATAATGGACATGCAGGAAATTTAGTCTGCATTATTTATTTATAAAGAATGGAGTGTACAGGTAGACCTGGGACATTACTGAAAACGATGGCATGCAGTCCGCTGAGATTAGGAATTGACAAACCATGTTCTGTGTTCGGTATTTCATTCCAGAACAAACCTTACAGTGAAGATATATATAAGCATAGTTATTCGGATTCCGATTGATGTAGGATAACCCAAACACATTCCCAATAATGAACAGAAAACTAAGGGTCTGCAGACTGAAATTGAAGCAGAAAACAGTATGTAGTCATTTTTTTTCCCCTACCTCCTCATTTTCTCTTCCCAGCCAGGCTAATATCATAGATGGCTCTCACTTTCTGACAGATATGTCTGTCAACTTGTCAGAGGAAGCTATAATGACTCCCACTCAGCAACATCTTATTATTCAGAAACAATGTCCATGGCTGTAAAGCATGACTTTTCCTTTAATCCGCCTCTAACCGTTTCGATTATGACCATGCGGGAGAGAAGGAGCACAGGATTAGCAGAGGACCTAATTTGCATTCACTGGCGTTCCTGTGACATTTGATAAGTACCCAGTAGCAACAAAAAAGGTATAATTCAGTTATCCAATATTTATGGCCAACACTAAAAATAAATATATTTAATGACAGCCAGCAAGCATGTATACACATGCGTCTTAGTGTATGCAGTACCTTATGCTATATACAATAAACCCTTACAGTCAAAACAGATATGCTCTGACTGGTTATCATGTTGGGATGTTTTCATTTAACAGACATAGTTCCTTTCGGTTATTTCTAAATACATAAATAATTATTATTATTGAGGGCAAGGCAGGAGCTGTTATTTATACAAATTAGAGAAGGCACTCGGATATCTCCTTCAGTGCAGTACTATGGAGGAGATTTACTAAAACTGGTGAACACAGACTGGTGCAGCTGTGCATAGCGACCAATCAGCTTCAGTTTTATTGTCAAAGTTTAATTGAACATGCTGAAGTTAGAAGCTGATTGGTTAATTTGCACAGCTGCACCAGATTCTGTGTGCACCAGTTTTAGTAAATCTCCCTGTGTGACCTGCAAACAGTATGCATGCATATGGCCCATTGCAGTGTGCTCTAGCTACTATACCGTTATGGCTTTAAACTCTCCATTATATTCCATAGTCATTTCTTGGTGGGGTTGGTGATCTAGTATTTTTAATAGGTCAGTGAATGGTGTGATCTAGGAATCAATTATATAAGAACAAAACTAAATAAAAGAAGAGCTCAGATGCATTTACAGTTCATAGATTACCTGAGCCTATGGTGTATTTCTAGTGTTTTTAGTGTAGCACTACCCCCGTAGGAGCTGCTGGTTATATTTTTGGGTCTGCACTCTGCCTGTCAACTCCTTAAGTTTGTCTCGATCCCCTCCTGGGCACAACTGGACAATACTATGATTGTGGAACCCAATGGCAATAGGGAACCAAAATAATACCACACAGATATATATATATATATATATATATATATATATATTTTAAATATTGTTACCTTGGTGCTGGTCACCTGCCTCACAGCTGCAATAGACAGAGTCCCACACAAGATGTAGCTTAACCAGTGGTAAAGTTTTTACTTGGCAAAAGAATAAAACAATGGTTACACAGGCAAGATTGACTACACACAGCTCCCTGTAAAAGTCAATGTGACACCACTGGTACAGAAGGTCTCTGCTTCCAGACACAAATAGGATAACCTAAGGTCAGATCTGAATGGGTGTATGGTGGAGGAATCTCTCAATGCAATGGCACCAGCACTGGGACAACTCTCCACCAAGTCCCAGACAACTCACCCAAACAGCGAAATAACCAAGTGATGCAAACAGTTAAACGGAACATATAAGATCATAAGCTATATGGCTCCCCCTAGTGGACAGGTCAACTGGTGAGTGTCCCGTTGTAGAACTCCCAAGGTTAAAGTAAACGGATGACTGTTCCTTTAAGAGTCAATTAGTCTTCTGCTAGCTTCGTTGGTGCACTTATCTATTTGTATACCAAAAACAGGGTGAAAAAGAATAACAATCACTTGATGCATGCAGTGTATAGGCAGAGCAAACACTAGTTCTTCCCAGCTTCTGAATCACTTTCAGGTGTAACGTATCCCTACTTGCGGCACTGCAGATGCCAGAAAGTATACGTGGAACTATGGAAACCACCTTCCGGCGACCCAGTTAACTATGTTGATAGGCAAGTGCCTTCTCACCAAATGAGGCTTCGCCTCACCGGTACACTCCGTCTGGAAACTCTCCTTGTTCTCAGTCTCTCTCTACACGAGGCCCCTGGTCCTCGGCGCAGCCGTTCACAAGGTGCTGGTGGATAGGTGACTTTGGATGCTGTGAAGTGTAGACCGGTCCCTCTCTGGCTCTATCAACCAGGCTGTCCACAAGGATCCCTCGTCAGGCGATCTTTTCTCTCAGTAACTTTAGGCCCAGGCTTCTCCGGCCTAGGCGCGCACACAGCAGGCCTCTTGCCTGTTGAAGATGGCATCCCGAGAAAGCGGGCTGAGGCCCCGCCTCTGCCTTAAATCAGTTCTCCCAGCAGGCTGTGCGTGGCGCACTGCATTTGGTAGCACAGGGGGATTTGTGGGTATTGTAGTCTCAATCCAACCCACGGCAATAGAGTCTCTGTATCCCGCACTACAATGCCCACCATGCTTTGTTCTTATATGACAGAACCAAACAACTTCCAAACTATAACAGAAAACGAGCACCAGAGGGAGCCAAGTTCCCCATTAGGCATCAACTATAGTCTGTTAAGATACGGTCTATAATAACACCTTGCTACATTAGCTAGTATGAGTTATAGGGGAAAAATAGAAAAGAAAGAAAAATGGGCAATTACTACAATACTGCCTGTTGCTAGAAAATTTGCAAGCCTAAAGAACCATACAAACAACATCATACTGGAAATGTAAGTGCAGCTGCTAAGAAACCACAATATGGGAAGCCACAGAGAGAGGTCTCAGTGAGGATATTGTGTAGGGACATATCTGCTCACCATGCACTGGATCCCTGTAACCCACTGTAATACTCAGACAGCACTGAAAAAGGGTTGGATTGTGCCCTCTCACACAATGCCCACTTAACCAACAGCCCCAATGGATGCCATAAGGGGCCCAGGTGTCAGAAGTCATTCTTTAGCCAAAAATTAGCTACCACTAGGAGAGAATGTCTGTTCTACTGACAAAAAGACTCGTACATTGAGAAATCAACTAAAATATTTTAAAAGGTGGATCCCAATCAAATACTTTTATTTCTAAGACCACACAATTAGTCAAATTGTCTAATTAGTTAAAGCAAAAATAATTTTAAATCAGGAGTCTAAAATTGTACCTCATTTAATCAGATTCCAATGGTCACAGTTTTACTGCAGGTTTGAGAAATAAAATAAAATCAGATTCTTTGCTATGGGCAACACTTTCCCTTACAGATAAATCATGCTTAAAGTTGTAAACCTCGGACATAAAAAAATGAACACAACACATCTTTTTATACTGTGTATTTTCCTCTATCCAAAGGACTGAGTGCGATTTCTCTCTTCTGCCTCATTCTTTTGTTGCCTGCATGAGTCACTACTGACAGGGCTTTCCTACACCGAGAGATAAAACAAAACAGCCTGTGATTCATATGCCTAGCTCTGCATGTTCTCCATGTACTATTTGGAGGGGGTGTGTCCCTTCCCTCCAAAAAGGACATATTGTACACCTCACTGAGATCTGCACTTTAACACTTGAGATTCTCCCACCCTTCAGAGCTGAGCAGTGAGAACAAATACTTTTAGACTCTGATTTTAGAATCATCTACAGAAGAGTTTGCAGCAGATAAATAGGTGCAACTTATTTAGGAGGATTTATTTAATCTCTTTGTATTACCTGAGGCCAGTCACTTCCCTGAGTATAAGTAAGGGTTTTCAATCACTTTATTAAGGTCCAATTTGTTATGTGTTTCCGTAGTCACAGGCTGGTGAATGTAAAAAAAAAAAACATGTAGCGCTACCCCCGAAGGAGCCGCTTGAGTATGTTATAGTAATGTACTCTGCCTCTCAACCCCAAGAACAGTCACAACCCCTTTGGCACACCTGGCAACTGTGCAAGTGCAAGGACCAATGAGAAAAACACACGTTTTGATAAAACACAGACACGTCTTTACTATAAGGTTTCTGTGGAAAAGTAACAGACAGTAAAAGTATATTTTTGAATTAATTAGCTGAAGATTAATAACAAGAGCAATATAACTCAATATATTTCAGGGGATTCCACAACTGCGAATGACCCCAAGAGCAGAGATAAACAATATTACCAGCAAATCAAAATATGGCGACTTAAACCTGGATCAGTTACCTCTACTGAAATTGGCTCCAGGCAGGAGAGCAGAAGAATGACCTTCTCTTATGTCAGACCTCACTCTTCTGTCCCGACACCGCAGGCCCAACTATAAACACTGTACCTATTTCAGTGTTCAGTGGCTTAAAGGAGTTATAAAGGCAGAAGGTTTTTTATCTTAATGCATTCTATGCATTAAGATAAAAAACCTTTTGTGTGTAGCAGCCACCCCAGCACCCCTTAAGTACTTACCTGAGCCCCATCTCTCTCCAGCGATGTCCACGAATGTCTAAGCCATCCAGGACACGCCTCCTGATTGGCTGAGATACAGCAGCTGCGACACTGGCTTCCGCGGCTGGCAAAGTCAGTTAGCTAATTAGGGGAGACGGGAGACGGGGCCGGGGCTTAGTGTCTGAATAGACAAACGGAGCTGTGACTCAGGTCCAATGCCACATAGGAAGCTGCTGACTGTGGGGGCACTCGATAGGAGGGAGGGGCCAGGAGCAGCAAAGAGGGACCCGAGAAGAGGAGGATCCAGGCTGCTCTGTGTAAAACCAACTGAACAGAGGAGTTAAGTATAACATGTTTGTTATTTAAAAAATAAAACAAAAACAAGACTTTACAATCAGTTTAACCACTTTCAGCGGTGCAGGTATCATTCAGATATCATTCTTTTCTGATGGCAATTCTGTGCACCGTAAGAACGATCATCTTAATCTTTCTTACAGGCGACGGGAGGGGACATTTCCCCCCACCCTCCGGTGCTTCTCTGGGCTCTCCCGTGCCATCGGGGACCCAGGGAAAGAATCCACTGCTGGATGAAGACGTCGCATCCGGGCTGTGGATGTCAACAAAGCGCCGATCTCGGGTGGAAAGCATCAGATCTGTAATTATTTTTTTTGATCTGATGCTTTCCAGCCTGGAGGAGAGATGTGTGGTCTTATAGACCTCATATCTCCCCATAAAGAGGACCTGTCACACAACATTCCTATTACAAGGGATGTTTACATTCCTCTTAATAGGAATAAAAGTGATCAAATTTTTTTTTTTTTTTAAAGAAAGTGTAAAAATAAAAAAATGCAATAAAATAAACAATATATTTTTGTTTTTTAAAGCACCCCCATCCCTGTGTGCTCACGCACACGCAAGTCCCACCCACATATGTAAACACTGTTCAAATCACACATGTGAGGTATTGCAGCGTGCGTTACAGCGAGAACAATTCTAGCGCTAGACCTCCTATAATTCTAAACATGTAACCTGTAAAAAAATGTAAAGCATCGCCTATGGAGATTTTTATGTACCGAAGTTTGGCGCCATTCCACAAGTGTGCGCAATTTTAAAGGGTGACATGTTGGGCATCTATTTACTTGGCGTAACATCATCTTTCACATTATACAAAAAAAATTGGGCTAACTTTACTGTTTTATTTTTTAATTCATGAAACGTTTAAAAAAATTTATAAAATTGTTGCGCAAATACTGTATGACATAAAAAGTTACAACAACCGCCATTTTATTTTCTAGGGTGTCTTCTAAAAAAACATATATAATGTTTGGGGGTTCTGAGTAATTTTCTAGCAAAAAAAATAGGATTTTTTTGTACTCACCGTAAAATCCTTTTCTCTGACGTCCATGGACTGACACAGCATCTTCAACAAAGTGGGTTATGTTCCTGCTCATAGGAGAAGACTAGGCAGAATGTTAGATGTTTTAACATACATTCCAAAACCAGAGCTGAACAGCCTCGCCCAGGGGGCGGTCCCTACGGACATAACCTTCCTACCTGCAGCTAGCTGCCTCAGTTCCTAACAAAGCAGTACAAACCTAAAAATAGGAGGGGTGGGTGCTGTGTCAGTCCATGGACGTCAGAGAAAAGGATTTAACGGTGAGTACAAAAAAATCCTATTTTCTCTTTCCGTCCATGGACTGACACAGCATCTTCAATCTTGACAAAGTGAGACGTCCCAAAGCAGTGTCAAAGAATGAGGGGTGGGAACAGTAGGAAGGAAAAAAAATCCAAACTTCACCCCAAACAAGCAGAGCTCCTCAACAGAGGAGTTGCAACATTAAACAGCCGCCTGCAAGCCTTGCGGCCGAAGGAAGCATCAGAAGATGCAGAAAAAGGATTACCGCTCTCAAGCCTCCGGATCCATAGGCATGCTTCCGCCCCACTGAACTCACAGGTGCTGGCTTTGCACAACGTAGGCAATGGGAGAAAAGGAAATCATGGACTGCCACACTCTGTAGAAAAATGCTCTTTTTATTTTGTAAAATCCAAATCACAGCACAGCATACAAACCAGAATTGTGAACAGGGATAAGGCTAACGCGTTTCACATCATGCGATGCTTACTCATAGCTAAATGAACATATATAAATCAGGTATAGACATACATCAAGAATCAATTGGTTAAAAATTAAGCTATTAAGATTTATCTAAGAAAAAACATGGGTGTGTGTGAATGTGGACAGACCTGTTAAAGGTTTTTAACCAATTGATTCTTGATGTATGTCTATACCTGATTTATATATTCACCTATACAATGGTTAATCATATTGATTGCTGTTACATCTTTTCACATTCACAGGTGTGTGCCTTTTGCATGTGGTTTGACCACTTTGGATTCAATTATGTGTCTAATAATTTTCACCTGCTTTTGCACTTCTTTCATTGGTGGGTGGTTTACTCTACTTTCCTCATATATACACGTTTGAATCCATGTTCATTTAGCTAGGAGTAAGAATCACATGATGTGAAACGCGTTGGCCTTATCCCTGTTCACAATTCTGGTTTGTATGCTGTGCTGTGATTTGGATTTTACAAAATAAAAAGAGCATTTTTCTACAGAGTGCGGCAGTCCAGGATTTCCTTTTCTCCCATCATCAGAAGATGCAGCCACAACAACCCTAAAAAAACTTGAAAAGTATGTGTGGAAGACTAGGTCGCCGCCTTGCACCTGTGCAACAGAAGCATGATAACGGAAAGCCCAGGAAGCACCAATTGCCCTGGTTGAACGCGCCGTAACTGGAAAGAGGCGCCCGCCCCTGAAGGGCATAGGCCTGCCTGATCCACCGAGAAATGGTGGCAGACGAAACCACTCGGCCCAGTGTTGGATCAGACACAGACACAAACACAGACAGGTACACCTGTAAGGCACGTACCACGTCTATCGTGTGAAGCGCAAACTCTCTGAGATGCGAAAGACGAGGACATAAAGACGGAAGCACAATGTCCTCATTAAGGTGGAAGGCCGAGACCACCTTCGAGAGAAAAGAAGGCCGTGGGCGTAGCACCGCCTTATCCTCATGGAGGACCAAGTATAGCGGTTTGCAAGACAAAACCGTCAATTCAGAAAACCTTTCTGACCGAAGTAATGGCTACTAGAAAAGCCACCTTCTGAGATAAAGTTGAGAGGAATCTCTCTGATCTTTTCAAAAAGAGGTTCATGAAGAACCGAGAACACCAAAACCAAATCCCAAGGAGGAAGAGGTGGTTCAATAGGGGGAAACACATGGCGGACCCCTTGTACGAAGGTACCAATCAAAGAATGGCCCGCTAGCGGCTGCTGAAAGAAAACAGCTAAAGCTGAAATCTGACCCATAATGGAGTTTAAGGCAAGCTTATGGTCCCCACCACGCTGTAAAAACAGCAGGATCCTGTAAACGGAAGTCGTCCGTGGATGCCAATCCAGCTCCTCGCACATAGCGAAGCGAGTCTTCCAGGTACAGTAGTATATATACCTGGAGGAAGATTTCCGTGCCCACAGCATGGTCGAGACGACTGAACTTGAGAGACCTTGGTCCCACAGCACCTGGCTTTTGATAGCCATGCCGCCAAAGTCTGCGACAGGAAAGTAGGACGAAGAATGGGACCTTGAGACAGAAGGTCCTCCCACAGCGGTAGTCGCCATGGAACGTCCGCCAGTAGGCGCACAAGATCGGCGTACCAAGGACGCCGAGATTAACCAGGAGCAAAGAGGATCACCGGGATCCCCTCGGCCTCCATCCTGCAAAGTTGTCGAGGAAGCAACTTCGTTGGAGGATAGGCATAAATCAGCCGATACCGACCCCACGGGGCCACCAACGCGTCGGATGCGTCAGCCCAGAGATCCCTGGACCTGGCCACAAATGACGACATTGTGATTGAGTCGAGAGGCCAGTAGGCCCACATCCGGCATGCCCCACCTCCAGCGAGGAGATGAAACACTTCCGGATGTAAGGACCATTCCCTGGTCCAACAGCTGGCGGCTCAGATAGTCCGCATGCCAGTTGTCTACACCTGGAATGCAAACGGCCGACAGAACCTGCACGCTTTTCGCCCATTTCAGGATGTGGGCGGACTCGTACGCTACACCTGAACTCCACGTATCCCCCTGAAGGTTGACAAAAGCCACAGCTGTGGCGTTGCCAACTAGATCCTGACTGAGCGCCCCTGTAGTCTCCTTGACCAGGAGGAGAGAAACAGACTGGTCGCCCGAAGGTCCAGAACATTGATCAGCAGACGGGAGTCGTCCGGAGTTCAAAGCCCTTGGGCTGACAGAACTTCCCATACTCCGCCCCAGCCCGTAAGACTGATGGCCGTCGGGATCACCGTCCACGGAAAAGGAAGAAACGACTACCCTGACCAAAGGGCCGGGGATTCCAGCCACCATGTCAGGGATGCCCTGACCAGGTGACACACCTGGATCTGACGATCCAGTGACAATGGAGACTTGTCCCAGCTGGATAGGACCTCCTTTTGTAAGGCTCGAGTGTGGAATTGGGTATATGGTACAGCATCGAATGAAGCCACCATGAGTCCCAGGACCCTCATGCCAAAAAAACGAAGTGACAACCATTTGCGGGACGCGCCAATTGAAAAGTCTGTAATGTTTCCAAGGGCAGAAAGAACCTTGCCTCGGAGGAATCCAGGATCAATCCTAGGTACTCCAAACGCTGAGTCGGAACCAGGACCATCTTCTTAATTGTCAGCAGCCAACCAATCCTCGGAGGGCCAGACTGACTATCAACACATTTTGTTCTAATTCTGAGCCAGAGTCTGCTCTCAGAAGATCGTCCAGATAGCCCACGATAGCAATGCCTCGCTGTCTCAGCAAAGCTCGAATCGGGGCAAGCACCTTGGTGAAAACCCGCAGTGCGGACGCTAAACCGAAGTGAAGAGCCACAAACTGAGAGTGGTCTTCGCCCATCGCAAAGTGCAGAAACTACTGGTGACCCGCGCAGATTGGGATATGCAAGTAGGCATCCTTGCTGTACAAGGACGGCAAAAAATCCCCCGGGTGGGGAGCATCACCGTTCCATGCGGAATCTTCGAACCTTTACAAAGGCAGTCAGGGCCTTGAGGTCCAGAATTGATGGACTCCGTCCCTCTTTGGGACCACAAACCTCTCCTTTGACGGCATTGTCAAATTACCCCACACCTCAGCAAATCCTGCACAGCCCGACGCACTGGAAGGAAAGAGAGAGATTTGAGGGAAAGATCGGTCAGGTGGTCAGGAAAGAAACTCTATCCTGTACCCCGAGGCGACCACCTCGCATACCCACCGGTCGGAGATCCGGGAGGTCCACCGATCCGTGAACCTGCGAAGCCGTCCCCCCACCCCAGAGTCGGGCGGGGGCAAGACTTCATGCGGTGGCGGCTTGGTAGCCGTCTTGTTCGGCCTACGCAGCCAGGGACGCTTCTGTCCCCCAGCCGCACTCTTGTCAGTCTGGGAGAATTGTCCCTTGAGCTCTGACTGACGAAAAACACCTCTTCTGTGTGGGAAAAGAAGGGCCCGGCTTACGGCGTGGCTCCTTCGCCTTAGTAGGCTGAAGAAGAAGGGTGCTCTTACCTTTCGTGACATTTTTAATAATGTCATCCAGGGAGGCACCAATAATCTTCCGCCCTGAAAAAGAAAATCCGTCAGGAGCTTCTCAGAGGCCAGGTCAGCAGACCAGCAGTTTAACCAGATAAGGCGACGCAATACCACCGCCGACACTGAGGCCCCAGAAATCAAGGGGGCAGCGTCCATAGTGGTATCGTACACATACACCAGGCCCTGTACCATTTGGTCGGCCAGTGCAATGCAATCCGGAGGAAGATTATGCTCCTGCACAGTCTGGTGCAAAATCTTAGCCCACGCCGTGAGTGTCTGAGACACCAGAGTCACTGCTACAATGGGACGTAGCGTGGATCCCAGCATGGTTCTTCAGCTGCAGCCTCAATGAGTTCACTAACAAGCAACCTGTCATTCACTGCCCCAGATAAGGAGTCTTCCTCACAAGGAATGTCCTTGGTCAAAACAATCCAAAATTTCAGAGCTAGGGTCCTGTGCCTCAGCATTGCCCATATCTGAATTGGAGCACTCCCCTGGATATGGCATGGGGAGAGGGCGCTTTTCAGCTCCCCTGCGCTCGCGCACCGCTTACATCCTGGTAATAAATAATACCAGGCCTGCCAACAACCGGCCCATAGGAACCGCAGGTGCAGTAGCACTGCCTGTTGTCTGACAGAAATGGGGAAGCAGGTGACACTGACTCCATAATACCACCACCCTCTGAGACTTTGTCAATGTGAGAGAAAAAGTCCACCCTCCTGCTGCACTGACTGTGGGGGATACCCAGGGGACTCATCAAACCAGTCAGGACCGCTCGGTTCCGCTGCCTGCGCTGTGCTCCCAGCGCGAGTGAACAGTGAGGAGACTGGAGGAGAATCGCTCCAGTCAGCAATAGAGGCCAAGCCAGCACAAAAAGAGCGCGTGGCTTCAAGAAAATGGCCGCCGCAATTATAAGTGTGCATTGGCGAGGCCACGGCAAGATGGCCGCCAATGCAGTTTTCAATGTAAAGTAAAAACATAGTAAAAACATGGCGCCGAACGGCGCACAAGGCCCAAACTGACAGAAAACAGCCCACACCGCAATGCAAACCCCTATGGACCCCCACCGGGACAGAGAGACCCCCAGTCAGAGCATCGCTAGGGTAGGTGACAAAGAGTAGCAAAATACACAAGGGGGAGACAGGGAAAACCCCCCTACCATAGGAACACACAGTATGTACTCACCTGCTGAGGCAGGGAAACAGTACTTACCCGTCCAGCTAGGACCCACTGGTGTGTTCCTGACAAGCATATCACAGTGCAGTACTGAGTAGCTGTCGGCCCGGTCCACCGCAAAAGATACAGCAAAACTGTTCAATCTTCTGTGGACCCTGGAGCAAAAAGCTCACCAGCAACCCTTGGAGCCATGGGGTATGTCGTGGACTGATATCACGCAGAGCGAGGATCAGCACGCTCAATGGTCAGACTGGGAAGACTACGAGGATAGCGAACTACCCAACCTTTTGCCCAGCCGACTGTTGATAGAAGAATCTCAAAAATAAAATAATAAAATTCAAAAAGGAATAAAAAAAATGTCCTCAGGAGAGGCAGCTAGCTGCAGTTAGGAGGGTTATGTCTGGAGGGACCGCCCCCTGGGCGGGGCTGTTCAGCTCTGGTTTTGGAATGTATGTTAAAACATCTAACATTCTGCCTAGTCTTCTCCTATGAGCAGGAACATAACCCACTTTGTCAAGATTGAAGATGCTGTGTCAGTCCATTGGCGGAAAGAGAAATTATGATTTTTACATGTAGGAGAGGAGTGCCATAATAGGCCCGGTATGGAAGTGGTTAACTTCCCAGTCAGACTACCCCGCACATGCACTACATATACAGAGCCCAGAGTATGTGTGTGCGTGCCTGTATGGCACCAGTAACTTCAGTCCCTTGGAAGAAGAATGAGGCCTTGTATCTTCGGCTAGCCACTATAGTTGGTGCACTCAAATTCCTGCTTGACAAAGTAACTGTGGTATGCTGACAGTATTCGGATAGCTAGATGGACACTGTGATGGCTAGAGGGCATCAATGAGACCCAGGTTCTAGCAAGTGTGAGCAAAGTTAAGTAACTGTCTGTGTGCAGTGTCCTTGTTTCCTGCAAATGGGCAAGTGCCCTCTCACCAATCCTGCGGTCAAGGCCCAAACAAACGTCCTGGAACAGGCAGGCTCTTCTGGTAACCCGACTAGTCACCTCACACTGGAATGCTTTACACTGTCTGTGCATGTGCGCCTGGATATGCACCTGGGATCCCCCTCTCAGGATGGATGTCCCCGACCGGGTGTAGATGCCTGGAACAAACGTATTGGACTGACCCGGGAGGAAACATCTCTCCCCTGGGTCCAGTCTCTTCTCCTGCCTCGTGGTGACTAACTTCTTCTCAGCAGACAAGATGGTGTCCTTAATTCTGTCCTTTCCAGTGAATGCTGGGGTGTGTAGTCCTGTCCCCATACAATGCTATTGGGCCATTTTTGGTGGGGGCTACATGTCCCAGAATGCTTTTCTGCTGATTTGCTCTGTCCCCCTGCCAATAAGGATGCAGGGGAAGGAGTAGAACAAACTGAGTCAGTGTCAGTGAGGAGAGTAAGGGGGGAGAAATCCCCCACAGGGGCTGACAGGCACCCATTCCCTTAGTGCCAGCCTCGGCCGGCTTGACATGGTCACAGAAGATGCGTACCTCGGTCAGCTTGGCAGGGTCGCGGGAGATGCAGGTCACCCGCTACAAATGTAAATATGTTATTTATGTTAACAGCAAGTTCAGTCAATAGTAAAAGAATTAAACGTATTTACTAAAGTAACAAAGAGTGCATATGTAAAAATGTGAGAAACCACAGGAATACTCTTGTGTAAAAACATATTCCAAAAGAATTCTAATGTGCAAAAGACTTTTGAGGTTACCACAATTTTATTCCACAGAAAATTAGGGCTACAGTGCATAGGCTACTGTCTAGGCCAGAAGCCACATGACTGATTTGTTTTAAAATGGAACATTAATAAAATGTAAATGTTCTGAAGACAATACTTGCCATTATTTTTAATCCCCTAACCAGCACAGACAGTTTTACACATTAAGAGGAACCTGAATGTATCTTGATGTTGGCGCTTGGAACATTAATTTTGTCAGACTTTACTGAAAGAAGTCCACTTAACATGCTTAGTTGAAAAGGATAAGATTAGCCTTGCCCCCATGCCCCAATTCTGTCAGTTTACATAACTACACTGTGCACTCTTTGCTTGCTAGGGTACTTGCACTTGGGCTTACTGTTCCAGCTCTTAGAAACCCACAACCAGTGGACAGTGAACTCCCTGCCAACCCACTTTTCAACACAAGAGCATATATTTGGATTTCAATAAATCTTAAATATATGACACTTTGGTATAGGTGGAAGAAATCCTCCCTTAGTAGGAGCACCTACTATCCTCCCATTTAGTAAGTCACTGACCCAGAACAAGTATGTGCATATTAAGTATCCTGACAACTTATATGTACATACCTGATTTTGGTCAGTAATTATTAAATGTAAATGCACAGAACAATAGTGTGCACCTTCAAAACGAATTCAGCCACAGCAGTCACCATATTCTTTATTAAATAATTATATAGAAAATCCACACTGGGGCATATGCTATAAATGAGCAGCCACTTAAGCAATTTGTAACACCAACAGCCAAAATATAACAATGTATGAAAGCAGCGATAAATCAATAGACAGGTGATTAAACCGTGAATCAATGTTAGTTAAAACAAAAATATTATAGATTATGAGGACACAAACTTACTTTGTGACAAAACAAATTATAAAGAGACACCAAACTAATTAGTGAAAAAAAATATTTAATCAGTCCATTAAAGCCCATCAATAAGGGCATAAAAGGAGATGTGTTGAAAAACAAAGATCAAAAATAACAATCAATTCACAATCGAAATTATTCCATGAGTGTCCCCACGTTCCCAAAATTCAGTGCTTCCACCACCGGGTGACACCAGATAAATAAGCCTCTTACTGGATCCTGTGGACCATCGTATAGTATGGTCAAATGCCTTTGAATAGGAAGACATATCTGACGAAACATGTAGGGCGGCATCTATGTCCATCAACACCACACAAGATTGATTTCTGACCAGTGGATCCCAGCCTGGGATTTTTTTTAGCTATATGCTGTATCTTACCAAATCTATGTAAGTTGTTAGCAACGCTTATTTCTAATAAACCATTATACAGTTTTACACTATGTGGATACTCTTCTTTTTTATGGGATATCCATGAGTGTGATTAGGAACCAGCACGGTCTGCCATGACATTATCTTCACCTCTTAAATGGATGGATATGCAATGATTTGTAAACCCAGGCTCATCTAGACTCCTATAATGTGGAGTCTAGGAATCTGGTAAGAGTTTCAGTGAAGTTGCACTCAGGTGGATGATAGTTTTATTATCTTTTGGACACATTTTCAAATAATTTTTCATTTACCACTTACCCCCATTTTGGAAGCATTTTTTGAACTGTTGTTTGTTATTTAAGATGTTTGCACTTCAATATTCACGGCCATTTACGTTTTATATATTTTTTTACACAATTTATTCTGTTGTGTTATTGCCAGTAGCTTTTTGCTCACTTTTGTTTTCACCTGCACAATAACTTTCCACATACAATCTAATGATCAACTTCTGTCAAACAGGAAGGGCCACACAAATCAAAATTTGGGCCGCCCCTGCTGAACCTGGCGAATTTTAATCTGTCTGCCCAACTTTAGTATGAATACTAACCAATGAAAGTATGAAACAAATATTTTTCTCAAACGCGAATGTTATTCATGTTACCAAAAGTTGTCCAAATGAATTCCATTTTAGTTTGTGAATAAATCCACTTTAGTGCAGGATAGCACATTGGAGAGATTGGTATTAATACTATAAACTCAACCAGTTGGAATGTATTATTTTGTTTTCAGTGTATCCATTCAAAAGGAACAGCACATACATCCACAAGTTAACATGACAATATTCATGACTGTAATCTAAATTTAGCCTTCTATAAAGTCTTGCAATTGTAGAACAAAAATTAATCAGGATCCTATTCAGTCTCTGAAGAGCACTCATAAAAGTCTGTGATTTGAAATTAATTTATGCAAAGAGAAAGTCTCTTGTATTAGAGAGTATACTTGTGAGACATAAATCTAGACTAAAGCTTTAAACCATTAATGACCACTTTTACATAGACTCTTTAAGGATGTAATTGAACGAGAAATCCTCAATTTTATATGAACGCAAACAAAAGGCCCCATATACTAGCCACAAAAACACAGATGCCCCAAGTTAACTGCAGAAGGATTTTTAATGTACTTGTTATGAATATAAATGAAACACAATTTCTTCAATATTTATATCTTCACCACCCAAGATACGCACCACAAATTGTACCAGTTTAAAAACACAACTCGTTCCAGCTTTTAAGCATGTTTGAGCAACAGCAAAGTTAAATTACAACCCTCTAAAACTAGGGCAAAAAGATATAAGCAACCTGACTTAAAGCGACACTAACCCAAAATAAAATAAGAGAGCCCAATTAAATAAAATATAACCAGCTTCTGTTGCATTTATCAATCTACTCATCCTAGTAGTTTGCATTAGCATGTTAGAGACAGTTTTAATGCTTTTCAAAATATGGTTTAATCAGAAAAAAGGTCAAAGTGGTGCAAATAACATTTACTAAAAATAAATAGGGGTATTACAAAAAAACAATAATGCAACAGAGAAATAAAATAAGGAGTTGAAAATGAAAAATATTTGCAAGTCCTGGTTTCAGCAGACCTCAGTCAATGAGCAAGGCAATATATTGGCTCTCATAACTTAACAGATCTTCCTTCGTTTGACGGTACACGAGAGCTGTCCAAAAGTTATTTGCAGTCCACTTTTCTTTGGTATCAAAGGGGTGTGTTGACAGGGACCATCTGACTAATTAGGCAGATGAGGTGTGGCCCTGGGGTGTCACTGTTTTTATGACTATCCCAGGTGCAGTTTTCTAGAAAGATTAATACCTCTGAATACCTACAGATTATAGTCTGCCAACATGCATATTATTGTACAGCATTAAATAAGCTTCAAAATGGATATAAATATGATAGGTCTCGTCTAGGAGGGGCATTGGGCCAGTTCTGTTCCCGGTACATCTAGGGTAACAACGCTGGGGCTCAAAACACTACAAATTAACTGAGGGAGGTAAATATGTCTGTATTCTGGCTGTGCTATTATTATATTATATAAGAGTTATGAAATACACTGAAGTTTTACAGTTTTGGCTGCTAGCTTGTCTATCAGAAATGAGTGTATCATATAGAGCGTTTTTGTACACAGTTTAGGAGAGTTTAGCATTTTTTCTGCCAGAAAGCTTCAATCAAAAACGCAAACCAGGTGGGTTTTTTTTTTCCTGCCTCTAAGCGCTGAGCTTAAAATATTCCTCTAATCATCCTAATGTGCATGGACACATAGGATAATATTAAGCCAGTGAGCATGGACCCTAAGAGGTTGTGGATTGCATAAGCTGGACGAGGGAGGAACAAGGTCTCTGTAGCTAGGCCTTCTTATGACAAAATGGCATGGGAGACTTGTCTCCTGAGCAAAATGGCTGACACACACACACACACACAGCTATTTGTATGCCCAGCATGCACTACCATTACAAATACACTACAAAGGGTTTTGTGGGGCAGGTCAATGACACCCTGCATTCACAGTAGAGTCCTTAGTCACCAGGTTGAATGACGCTTGCCAGTATTTAAAAAAAATGTGTCAATCTGAAAATTTAACAGTGTGGAGATAATGGTATTAGCTACAGTAAATATTTTGAAAGTATTTCAATTAATGGGAGTTGTATGAAGGTGCCCTAGAGATGGAGGGAAAGCTAGGCAGAAAACCAACCAGGGCTCCCTAAAGCATACTAATAAAACCGTAAGTATTGGCAGTGGAAATCCAAGGACTTGTACCAGGAGGAGGTGATAAAGTACGCCCAACATACAGACTACATAGTGGCGTCAAAAGTTAACCTGTTACTTACCATGCAATGATTGAGGCAAGAAGTAACAGAAAACCAAGAAGAGGGACCTAGGGGTCAAGAGAGGGGCAGAGAAAAGAAGAAGTGGAGAGGGAGGAGAGCGGGACAGAGAGAAGGGAGGGAGGTGTCACCAGCGGGCAGCACATGGGCAGAGCCAGAGGGAGAGACCCTTCAGTGGTTGGTATGATGGTATTGGAGAGGGGCCCATGATCTCCAGCAGTCCACTCTCAGCACAGCATTGACATTGACCAGTTCAGGCAGCTAATAGTTGTTTACATTTTTCAGTACATGAGAATTCAATCCAGTAAAAACACGTATTCCTAAATTTGGTATGTGTATTCTTTATGGAACTCCCGAGACTCTACATTCCCCTAATATTCTCAACCCTTCTGATCTATTGGACTGTCGGTTGATGAGATGACTTCCAAAGTGTCGGCATGCAAGATCGTTCTGCATTAACCAGATGGCACAGTATCAACTTTTTGTAGGCTGATTTTAGAATAGAGTTTTATTGTTTAAGGAAAAATTCTGTCATTTTGGAGAGGTTTTTCGTATATCTGTGTCCAGAAAGTGTAAAGAGATGGACAAAAAATTGTTTCCAGTATGGGCATTATGCTATTCTCAGCCATCACAGCAACTTAAATTTGCAACTCCAGGTTCACATTGGGCTTCATTTATAAATATATGTTATAGAAGGAGAGTCTCTGACAGAATATGATTGGGTACTATAAACAACAAAGATTATCAAACATGTTAATCAATAAACCTCTGTATGGCTATGCTAAATTAATGGAGTCCCGACAAAATGGAACGTAACAGGACAACTGAAGAAATTAAGGCAAGTTTGTTCACCCAGTTACTAGCAATATTTTTGTCAATAGGACATTTATTAGAACATGGCATTACAGTATAAAGATCACATGGACGGAAACTTTCCAAAATGGAAACAAGAAGTCATGTTGTTGACTGAGTTTTGTCATTTTTGATCTGTGCCAACGTTGAAAAAATATGGATTTGTGAAGCGGAAAAGGCTGTGTCCTTATTACCGTTCTGTTCTTTCCTGTTATATATACATTATCAGAGCTATACATTCTGTACTCTGCCCAGGGAACATGCTATCTCTTGTGATGTCAGAGGCAGCTGGAACAGACTGGTGTCTGAGTGCACTACACAAAGACATAAATTTACCAGCATAAATACAAGATAAGCTAAAAAAGACAGAGTGTGGAGAGAAACCAGGCCATGCTGGACTGATATTTACCTGTGACCTTGGTAAAATCATTATCTACTATTGTGTCACATTAATGAATTCCACTTTTCTTTCTTTCTGCCTGTCTGCTGTAGACTGGCCTGCTGCAGATGAGAGTGTCAAACATCACAGTGAAGCAGTGACGTCTAGACTGGGCAAGCTGCAAGAGGTGGATAAAGAAGGAGAGGCATGTTTCATTGAACACATCGATACAGATAGATGGCTCTGTACTCAAACAATGTCAGCCAGTTATCAAGATTTAGACCACCAAAACCATTCACATACTAGAAGTGCTTGTGAGCAAATAACATGTAAGGAATTATACCAAAGGGGTATATCCATGACTTTACGGCTCATCTTGCTGTGTCACTTGTGCTCCTGCCCATATCTTCAATCACTCAGTGTAATTGTTCTGAATTTACTACTGGAAAAGGTTGAAATAGCATTGCTAGTAAAAAAGGAGCATATTATTTATTACCCCAGCAAAGATAAGTGAGAGGGGGGGGGGGGGGAACACACACAAGCACAGGGGGAAACATACTACACTTGGCTTACAAACATGTACTGTATATATATATAAATACACACACCACACACTTTTTTAAATCGGAGACAGCAAGGGACTAACAGAAGTAGTGTTTATCAAGATCTTATTATGACACATACATTTCCAACATGCTGGAATTTCTCTGCACATCTACTCTCTGATTTACTGATAGTCAGCTGTTTCTTTATGCTACAGAAAAGTGACTGAATTTATCAGCAGGCATACAAAATACCTGTATTTTACCTGATATGAGGAGATGGCTGTGGAGTCCCCAAGAGGGCACGTCTAGCAGCACTGTGGCTATGTGGTTAGCACTTCCACCTAGCAGGACCAGGGTTGCCGGTTTGAATCCCAACCACGGCACTCCCTGCCTGCAGTTTGCTTTTTCTCCCTGCGCCTGCATGGGTTTCCACCAGGTACTCCGGTTTCCTCCCACACTCCTGTCTAAATTGACCCTAGTGTGTGTATGTATGAACTTGAGTTAGGAAGCTTAGATTGTAAGATCCTTGAGGGCAGGGACCGATGTGAATGTACAATACATATGTAAAGTGCGGCATAAATTGATGGTGCTATTTAAGTATGAGTGTCATGGATATGCAGTAGTGTTTGTCTGTCAGCTTACCTTCCTTTCCATGTGTTCATCTAGAGACCAGACCTCCTTCACCTGGCTTCCTTTATAATCTCCTCCCAGCCTGACTCCACCCCAGGCCCTATCACAGAACACTATATTAACCTGTGCACTGCAAGTCTGCTTTGCTGATCAACGTGTTTGTTAGGCATTGTGTGTTTGGGTTCCTGCCTGCCGTGTGCTACGTCTGTCTCTCTGTTACGTTATTGGCTTGTCCCCGACCATCCCTGTCTGCTCGTGACCCTTGACCTTCGGCTCGTTCTTCGTTATCCTTGTCTGCTTGTGGCCCCTGACCTTCGGCTTGTTATTCGGTTCTCTCTATCGTGTGCTGCAGCTTCCCCTTATCCTACGGGGCGTCAGCTAGGAAACTCCAGGGGCCGCGACCTGGTCCCAGCCTGCAGCGTAACATCCTCACCACTAGAGGCCCTGGAGAAGACCAGCTGGGTCTTAGACTCCGCGCCCTGGGGAATCTTGGCTCTCGCTTCCGTTGGGATCCCGGTTGTGCTCCTCTGGTCCCGCTTTCCACAACCACCCAGTTTCCTATCCACAGAAGCCAGCCATAGGGTTCACTACCTCGCGGTGCACTCCTGTCCCCCTACGGTGTGCATCTGTCACCTGGCCACAGGTGACCCTGACAGTTTGATCAGCCATGAACCCGGCTGACATCCCGATCCCCGCGGATGATCCATTGCAGGGCATAGTTTGCAGACTTGAAACCCAGGAATCGAATCAGACTCAGGTGATGCGATTCCTCCAGGATCTGGCTTCTCGCTTCGAGCAGCTTCAGGCCTCCTTGGGAACCCTGAATCCGCAACCTCAAATACAATCAGCGGCTGCACCTATTGCACCAGTCGCAGCCACACACTCGCTACAACTGCCAGCTCCGTCCCGTTTCTCTGGGGACTCCAAGGCTTGCAGGGGGTTCCTTAGCCAATGCACGATTCATTTTGAGCTCCAGCCCCAAAACTTCCTGTCTGATCGGGCTAAGGTAGCCTATATCATTTCCCTCCTCTCTGGTGAAGCTTTAGCCTGGGCAGCCCCTCTGTGGGAACTGAATGATCCAGTGGTTTCTAGCCTGTCTGGCTTCTTGAAACTTTTTCGGAATATCTTCGAAGAACCGGCTCGTGTCTCTTCAGCGGCCAGCGCCCTTTTACGTCTCCGCCAAGAGTCTGCTTCTGTGGGACAGTATGCCCTTCATTTCCGCATACTGTCGGCTGAGTTGAGCTGGAACAATGAGGCCTTAGTCGCAACCTTTTTGCATGGCCTGTCTGATAGAGTGAAGGATGAATTAGCTGGAAGAACCATCCCCACTGATCTGGCCGGCGTTATCTCCTTGTGTAACCAGATCGATATTCGCTTTCAGGAGAGGACCTTAGAAAAGCAACGCCAGCACTCCTTGGTTCTTAGTCAGCCTGAGCTCCCCTCTCTTCGACCCGTAGAGCATCTCCTACCAGCTGAGGAACCCATGCAGCTGGGTCGGACCAGGCTATCCCCCGAGGAACGTGCTAGGCGCAGAACTCTTGGTCTGTGTCTTTACTGTGGGGGCAAAGGTCATTTTCGTGACACTTGCTCTCTTTGGCCAGAAAAACGTTCGGGTCCACTTCATCTGGAAAGTGGAGTATTGGACCCAGAAATATCACCTTCCCCTTCTCGTCTTCTGCTTTCTGTGTTCCTTCATGTTGGTGCTTCTTCTCATTCGGTCTCAGCATATCTGGATTCCGGAGCCGCTGGTAATTTCATGGACTGGGAAATCGCATCGTCCATGAGACTTACTCTTTTGCCCCTCACCACGCCATTGGTGGTCTTGGCGATTGATGGTACTGTTCTCCCAGGGGGACCTATCCGCTTCCAGACCCTCCCTGTTAAGATGTCGGTAGGGACACTCCACCAGGAGTGGATATCCTTCCTTATCTTACCCAAGGCCTCAACGCCTATAATTTTGGGTCTCCCATGGTTACAGCTCCATTCTCCTCATGTGGACTGGACTACTGGACAGATCCTGGCTTGGGGTCCCTCCTGTTCCTCGTCCTGCCTACCCAAGGTTGCCCCCTGTGAATCTGAGCCGGTCATTCATTCCAGGTTGCATAACCATTTACATTTCTCTGTCCCTAACCACCCTTGGACGCACAGCCAGGCTAGCTTGTCTACAAGTCCTGCAGTCGCTACGTCTTGCGATGCGATTCAGGTAGTCGCTACACCTGACTCAGCTATTCACTCTGCCTCTGTACTAGTTATGCCAGTCCAGCCCATGCCCAGTGAGCCTCTTACTTTTTCTTGTTCGGGACATTCTGCTTGTCCTTCAGCTATTCAGCTTGACTCCGGCGACATGTCACCTTCTAACCAACCTGACTTCAGGGTTCCACTGACATCTGCCCAGTCTGATGGTCCTGTGCAAGATGACCAGTTCCCCTTTAAGTCTAGGGGACCCTCCTCAGATTCCTGTTGATCCTCTCATGCCCTTGCTTATTCCTAGAGAGCCTTTGGTCCTCAATAGATCTTCTTGTCATCTCCCTACCTCGTTTTCGGTCTCTGAGGATAATTTTAAGTACGAGGTTAGACAAGTTCTGGATTCTCGGCTCTGCAGAGGCATTCTTCAGTACCTTGTGCATTGGAGAGGTTTTGGTCCTGAGGAGGCGTCTTGGATCGCTGCATCTGATGTTGCTGCACCTCATCTGTTGAGAAGGTTTCGTCAGAGATTTCCCTTTAAGCCTGGGTCCAGGCGGGGGAGGGCCCATAAGAGGGAGGGTACTGTCATGGATATGCAGTAGTGTTTGTCTGTCAGCTTACCTTCCTTTCCATGTGTTCATCTAGAGACCAGACCTCCTTCACCTGGCTTCCTTTATAATCTCCTCCCAGCCTGACTCCACCCCAGGCCCTATCACAGAACACTATATTAACCTGTGCACTGCAAGTCTGCTTTGCTGATCAACGTGTTTGTTAGGCATTGTGTGTTTGGGTTCCTGCCTGCCGTGTGCTACGTCTGTCTCTCTGTTACGTTATTGGCTTGTCCCCGACCATCCCTGTCTGCTCGTGACCCTTGACCTTCGGCTCGTTCTTCGTTATCCTTGTCTGCTTGTGGCCCCTGACCTTCGGCTTGTTATTCGGTTCTCTCTATCGTGTGCTGCAGCTTCCCCTTATCCTACGGGGCGTCAGCTAGGAAACTCCAGGGGCCGCGACCTGGTCCCAGCCTGCAGCGTAACATCCTCACCACTAGAGGCCCTGGAGAAGACCAGCTGGGTCTTAGACTCCGCGCCCTGGGGAATCTTGGCTCTCGCTTCCGTTGGGATCCCGGTTGTGCTCCTCTGGTCCCGCTTTCCACAACCACCCAGTTTCCTATCCACAGAAGCCAGCCATAGGGTTCACTACCTCGCGGTGCACTCCTGTCCCCCTACGGTGTGCATCTGTCACCTGGCCACAGGTGACCCTGACAATGAGTTTGGTGTCCCTTCAGAGCTCCGTGCAGCAGCCATGATTCCCACGAGCATGGGTGGGAGTGACATTACCACAGCATGGTTGCAGCCCGCTAACCTGGGAGGAAGACTGGGTGAAGATGGAAGCCCTGTCAGCAGTGAGTCTTTCATAATGTGCTAGAATGCAATGCATACTAGCACATTGTGACAATAGCTCGCAGGAGCTTTTTTTTTTTTTGTGTGTGTGTGAAAGTGTGCTTTAATTATTCCACCAAATGCTTCCACAAAAAAGATTTGATAGCTTCCTCTCATGTAGTTCTGTGTTGGTGTATTTTGGAAGTTGATATCTGCTAGAAAATAGGTCTGTTGTTTTTATATAAAGGAGTATGACAGGACCGCATGCCCTGCAATAATAAATGGGGGAAAGTTTTACCAGGGTAATTTGATGCACTGAGGACGTTAAACATTCCCAGATGTTGGAAAGTGCTTGATATCCAGCATTAGCATGAGAAAGTTATTTTCCTCGCTGAATTTAGCAAGATCGCTTAAGTCCAAGGCCTAAAGAAATTCCACATGCAAATATCAGAAATAATTTCCTGTCCTGTTTTGTGCACTTCTAACCACCTGCAACAAGACACGTTTTCCCGGAGTTTAAATGAGGATAAGGACACCTAATGCAATTCAACAAGCATGAATTTACAAGTGATCAGAGACAGGACAAAAGGCATTAGAGGAGACCATGGAAAGAAACATTCCCCTCTATATACTATAGATCAGAGAGGTGTGTGCAGTTGTATGTTTATGTGAATTCTGATGAGCTTATTTTAAATCACATATATATTTGTTATCTTCAAGTAGACAATGCTGAGAGTTTAATTCTTAAATGTGTACTGGCCTTTGCCAACAGAATTACCTGGCTTTCTCTCAACAAAGTTGATGCCAGCTAAATAGATAAGCAACATTAATCACTTAAAATACCTTGCTTAGTCTTATGGGGATCTGTGCTTTCACTTATTAACAGTTGGAATCTGTGCAGGAAAATAGAAGTAAACAATGTGGAGCCTGTGAATTATACTGCGGTGTATGAAGATGAACTTGACATATCACAGCAGTCAGAGGGGAAAGACTTGGACTATGTTTTGGATAATATAGGGAAGGCCAATAATTGCCAACTGCCTATCACTGGGATTTTTTTTTCTATTGGCCGAGATCAGCCACAAGAAATTACCAAAAAGATGCACTCCAGTCAAGGAAAGTAGGAGTGGTGGCATTTGGGCAGACTCTAAGAGCCTATTCACACAGGGGCAACTCGTCAGGCGACTCAGCCGCCTGACAAGTTGCGTCCCGCTCTGTTGAATATAACCGTTCTAATAGGAGCGACGCAAGTTGCTCCGACTTCGAAAAAGGTTCTTGTACGACTTTGGGGGCGACTTGTATTGACTACTATACAGAAGTCATTTTGCAAGTCGCCTCTGAAGTTGTCTTCAGATCGCTTTGCCGAGTCGCCCCCAAAGTCGTGCCGCCCCTGTGTGAACCGGCCCTCAAGGCAGAAAAGATTTTAACAATAAGTATTCACAGCTGCATGGAATAGTACAAAGTAGCATAAATTATACAAATAAAGAGTATGACAACACCAATAAGTTAGGGCCAATTCACACCATAGAAACGCAATTCGGATGCGTTCCAGGTGCTTTTTTGCATGCCCGTTTTTGGTACATTTTTGATGCAGTACAGTGCTTTTTTTCTCCCCTCTTTTTTATTAACCTTAAATAAGGACAAGTGTGTTCCAGTGAGTTTTTGGTGCATTCCAGGGCATTTTTGATGCTTTTTACAGCGTTCCAGTACAGTCCAGTTCAGGTAAAATGCAGCATGTTCTACTTTTTTTTCTGGAACTGGAACGCACTGGAACTGCAAGCACTGGTGTGAACTATGCCATTGAAAACCATATAACCAACTTGCCATGCGTTTTTGATGCAGAAAAAAACGCACTGGACTGCATGTGGTGTGAACTGGCCCTTAGGCCTCATGCACACTGGACATTTTTTTACAGCAGCTGTTTTTGGCAGTAGACATTTTTTCTACAGTCATTAAACACTTCATCATTACCCGATGTGTCAGTAGTTTTGGGTAGTGGCGTTTTTGAGCAGTAAAAAAAACATTTATTGCACAGCTCCGGGGTCTTCTTCCGACTTCGGGGGTCTCCGCGCTCTCCGGTTCTTTCTTCTGCCGGGCCTCCGCTAACTTCTTTTAGCGCTTTTGCTAGTGGAGGGGCCGGTCTTCCCGTCGCCGTCTTCTTCTCTCTTCTCCTCCTCGATGTTGACGCGTCGCTTCCTCCCGCTGTAATACTGGCTGTTTGCTCCGCTCCGCATTAATATAGGCTTATCATGACGTCACAGGCTCTGGTGGCCCCGGAGCATGTGACTGTGACGTCATGAGAAGCCTATATTAATGCGGAGCGGAGCGAACAGCCAGTATTACCGCGGGAGGAAGTGACGCGTCAACATCGAGGAGGAGAAGAGAGAAGAAGACGGCGACGGGAAGACCGGCCCCTCCACTAGCAAAAGAGCTACAAGAAGTTAGTGGAGGGGCCGGCAGAAGGACAACTGAGAGCTGGACGAGACGACGGGAAGACCGGGCCTCCGCTAGCAAAAGAGCTAAAAGAAGTTAGCGGAGGCCCGGCGGAAGAAAGAACCGGAGAGCGGGAGAAGAACCGGAGAGCGGGAGAAGGCGGCGAAGGAGAAGACCGGGCCTCCGCTAGCAAAAGAGCTAAAAGAAGTTAGCGGAGGCCCGGCAGAAGAAAGAACCGGAGAGCGCGGAGACCCCCGAAGTCGGAAGAAGACCCCGGAGCTGTGCAATAAATACATTTAAAAAGCTGTGTTGTGTTTTTTCTTGAATTTTTTTTTCCACCAGGTGAATGGGTAGGGGTACGATGTACCCCATACTCTTTCACAGAGTGTCGGGGGTGCCGGTGTCTGGGGGCCCCCTTATCAAGGGGGGGCTCCCGGATTCCGATAAGCCCCCCGCCCGCAGACCCCGACAACCAACGGCCAGGGTTGTCGGGAAGAGGCCCTGTCCTCATCAACATGGGGGCAGGGTGCTCTGGGGTGGGGGGGCCGCAGGTCGCCCCCCTGCCCCAGAGCACCAAACCCCCCATGTTGAGGGCATGCGGCCTGGTACGGTTCAGGAGGGAGGGGGGGCCGCTCTCTCGACCCCCCCTCTTCCCCTGCGGCCTGCCAGGTTGCGTGCTCGGATAAGGGTCTGGTTTGGATTTTGGGGGGGACCCCCACGCCGTTTTTTCGGCGTAGGGGGTTCCCCTTCAAATCCAGACCAGACCCAAGGGCCTGGTATGCTCTTGGAGGGGGAACCCATGCCGTTTTGTTTTTTTTATTTGGTGTGGAGTTCCCCCTCAAGAGCAGCAGAGCACAAGTCGCATGCCAAAGTCGGATCATGCAAGACTGCGGTCCGACTTTGATCCGACTTCAATGATAGTCAATGGGCTGAAGTCGGATCAAAGTTGGACCAAAGTAGTACAGGGAGCATTCTCAAAGTCGGACCGACATGTGTCGGACCAGTTAAGACGGCTCCCATAGGGAAACATTGATTTTCACACGTCATGTGACATGAGCTCCCAATGTCGGAGCGTTTGTCGGACCAGTGTGAACCAGGCCTGAAAGTGCTTACAAAAGCATCCATGTACAGGTGTTAAATGGGATAGCAAGAGGAAATGCATGGGGTTTCTTTAAGGGTATAATATGGTACCTGAAGTTTACTGGAATTCAGGCTCTTACAAACCCCTATACGACAGCATATAGATTTGGAGAGGGAAATGCAGGCCTTGGAGTCAATCAGGTGTGCTGCATACAAATTTATTAATAAGTAACATGCTGATAGGTGGGAGAGCAAAGTAAGCACAAGGCTAACCTAATCGGTTTACTTCTGCTCTTTCACTGTCCAGTCAATAGCGTAGGAGTGAAGAGAGGACACCACTGTAATACTAAATGGTAAGTAGTATTCATTCACCTGGCTGCATTATGTGAATTACATTCTTAACCCCTTCCCGCCCACGCTATAGCTGAAAGACGGCTACAGCGCTGGCTTACTTTGCTGGGAGGGCGTCCACGGACGTCGTCCAGTGACCACACTGCCCGTGTGCCCTGTGATCGCCGAGTCCTTCAGACATCTCTGGTCGAAGCCGCTGTACTAACAATCTGATGTTAGTACAGCGATCTCCCCTGTTCTATTGTGTTCTGACAGAGGAACTGCCCCTTTGCCAGAACATTCTGGTCAGAGCTCTCAGCCACTGGCTGATTGGGAGCAGTCCAGCATGCTCGTCCGACAAAAGCCAGCCAAACGTGTGTACTAGGCTTACATCTCTGTTCAGACCTGTTTGACTGTTCACACTGCAGGTAGAGCAGCACATTCATTTCAATGGATGGCCCTGAACCTTTTTTTCAAATCACGCTGCACTGAGCACTGCACCACCATGCGTTTCAGTGCACGAGTGATGATGCATGGAAGTGCCATTAAAAATTAATGGTATCCCGCATGTCTGCTAAAGTGCAGGGATTTCTCTGTGAATCAGGAACGCGCTCAAATGTGCATGTTTCCCTTATACAGAAATGTGAACCTAGCCCAAGTGTAAGACTAAATTCCAGGCAGATATATAGACACCAAGAAATGTAACGATAAATTCATTAACACATCACTAAATGCATTTGCTGAATATGACTTGGTATCCGACTCTTGCAATACCAGTCAGTTATGATCATGTGCTTACAAGCAACATACTGAGAGCAGGACAATCAGATTAGTCCATCAGTGTACCGTTTCTCCCATCACTATCCTCCGGCTATCCAGATCACACTTTCTTTGTACTTATATTTCAACAACCGTTTCAATATTTTTATTGTTTTGAAAAAAACGAAAGTACAAACAATTGTACAAACAATTGTTCAGGACAGAGGTCAATGAAGAGAAAGGTGCCATAAACTGCAAGCCCTGAAACCTGTACATTGTATGCATCAAATACAGAAATAAGAGAACATAGTACAAAATCCCCCCCAACAACTTTCTACTTATCAATTATGATAAAACTACTGTTTTGGGCTTTTTTTCCATTTTTTTAAAATATTTATATAAGCGTTTACATTTGGCAGCAAACAAAATAAAATAAAAAAAAAATAGTAAACTCAAAATATATTGGCAATTTTAAAAAGTTATTTTCTTAATAGAAGTGCCATTGTATGTCTTCCCACTGTCATAATTCTGCAGAGGTGACCTGCTAGTCCAAATATTTACCTATGCTACTTTACAGTATGTAAACTCATCTATTAGATACTGTCAAAAAGAAGGGGGATGCACTCCATTACATAAAATAGACGTTAGGACAGAAACTAGTCTACTACTATTATTGTCCACTCTAAAGAGATACAGTGAGTATAGAAAAGAATCCCCCTTTAACCACTTCAGCCCCTGAAGGATTTAACCCCCTTAATGACCAGGTCACCAGCACGAATAGAGGGGGTGACACACTATTAGGAACATAGACAGAAACACAACTTTGAGATACACTTTAACTGAAATGATACAAGGCCACACATATGCAGAGGGTCACGTAATTCCTCCAATTAAAAAAAATAGGATTTTTATAACCGCTTACCTGTAAAATCCATTGCTTGGAGTACACCACAGGACACAGAGCCTAAGTCTTTACATAGGGGGTTGTATAGTTCACCAAAGGTGATTGGACACTGGCACAACCAATGAAGACAGATTCCCCTCTATATAACTCCTCCCATAAAGGGAACTACCTCAGTTTTGTAGCAAAGCAGTAAGCATCCCAGAAGAGGGGGCCGGACCTCAGTCCCGTGGTGTACTCCAAGAAAAGGATTTTACAGGTAAGCTGTTATAAAAATCCTGTTTTCTCTATTGTACACCACGGGACACAGAGCCTAAGTCTTTACATAGTGGAACATCCAGAGCAATGCTCAATATGAGGGGAGGGAGACACAGATCAAGCAGACTGCCATCGGACAAGAGGCCCTAAACCGCTGCCTGCAGCACACTACGCCTGAAGGCGGCATTCCTCATGTTCTCTTACATGAATTTGGTAAATGTATGGACTGAAGACCAAGTTGCAGCCTTACAGACCTGAGCCATCGAAGCCTGATGATGCACTGCCCAGGAGGCACTTATTGCCCTGGTCGAGTGCGTTTTAACAGGAAAGAGAGGAATTTTATTCCTTAAGGCCCCTTTCACACGGGACGGATCCGTGAGGACCTTCATTGCTCTCACTACATCTAGAGTGCAATAATTTTTTCCCCGCTGACTGCGGTTCACGAAAAAAAGAAGGCAAAACAATAACTTGATTTAAATGGAACGGCGAGACCACTTTAGGAAGAAAAGTAGGATGGGGGCGTAATACAATTTTGTCTTTGTGACAAACTAAATAAGGCTCTTTACAAGAAAGAGCTGCTAATTCAGATAGCAACCAAAAATGCCAATTTTCGACTCAAGAGAATCAATGGAATATGACTAATAGATTCAAAGGGCTGCTTTTGCAAGCCTGACAGAACTAGATTCAAATCCCATGGGCACAAGTGGGTTTGACTGGTGTATTTACCCGCAACACTCCCTGAATAAACGCCCGGAGTAGGGAATGAGATGCCAACGGTCTCTGAAAAAAGACTGATTGAGCCGAGATTTGACCCTTAATAGTACTGAGGGCTAATCTCATATCTACCCCTAATTGACAGAAGGCCAAAATCCTACCAATGACATATTTTTGAGGGTTCCACCCCCTGGATTCACACCAGGAAACATATGCCTTCCAGACTCTATAATAAATGATTCTGGAGGCCGGCTTCCTAGCATTAATGAGAGTAGAAAGAACAGGACCCTAGAGTCCACGTTTCTTCAGCATGTAGGTTTCAACAGCCAGACCGTCAAATTTAGCATTCGTAAAGAAGGATGGAACACTGGACCTTGTGATAGCAGGTCTTGGCGAAGTGGGAGAATCCAAGGCTCCCCCACTGCCATCCTTATGATCTTGGTGTACCAGGACCTTCTGGGCCAATTCAGGGCCACCAAGAGAACTGGTATTCCTCCTCCTTTGATCTTGCAAAGAAGTCTCTGCAAGAACGGAACTGGAGAGAATGCATAGATCAGGGAAAACTGATCCCAGGGAATCAGTGCATCTGTTCCGTAGGACAGAGGATCTATTGACCTCGATACGAACTTGTCTTACTTCCTGTTGAACCTGGAAGCGAACAGGTCTACCTCCGGGGTCCCCCATTTCTGGCATATATCCTGAAAAATGTCAGGGTGGAGAGACCACACCCCCAGCAACAATTGCTGGCGGCTAAGGTAATCCGATTGCCAATTCTCCACTCCTGGAATGAAGATTGCAGAAATGCAAGGAACATGAGCTTCTGCCCATTAAAATCTTGTTCACCTCTCTCTGAGCATCCCGACTCCGGGTACCCCCTTGGTGATTGATGTAAGCTACTGCAGTAGCATTGTCGGATTGAATCCGAATCGGGTGGCCATGTAACATGTGTGTCCAGGTTCTGAGGGCTAGATATACTGCCAGAATCTCCAAAATGTTAATGGGTAGGCCTTCCTCGGACTTGGACCAAGTTCCTTGGGCTGAGGCTTCTTCCAGAATTGCCCCCCAGCCCAACAGGCTGGCATCCGTAGATACGACTTTCCAAGTGACTGGAAGAAAGTATTTCCCTGCTTGCAAATTCTTGGTGTTTAACCACCAACTGAGGCTTTGGTGCACCTCTGAGGACAGGTGCATTGGCCAATCTAGAGCCTGGATCTTTCTGTTCCAGGCAGCCAGGATACTGTTTTGAAGTAGCCTTGAATGAAACTGGGCATACGGGATGGCCTCGAAGGAGGCCACCATTTTCCCCAACAATTTCATGCAAAGGCGAATTGATGGTTTCCCCTTTGCCCTGACCATGCGGACCAGATCCTTCAAAGATTTGATCTTTGGCTTCGGAAGGAATACTTTGGTTTGGGTTGTGTCTAAGACCATGCCCAAATACTCTACCCTTCTCCGGGGCTGTAGATAGGACTTTTGGAAGTTTAGGATCCAGCCAAAATACTCTAGGCATTTTACTGTACTGAGTACACTGTGATTTAAGTGTGCCATCAACTGTTCTACCAAGGAGTAGATCGTCCAGATAAGCCGTCACCGTTATGCCCTGCGTCCTTACATTTGCTAGAAGCGGGGCCAGAACCTTTGTAAACACGCGAGGTGCAGTAGCCAAGCCAAAAGGTAGAGCCACAAACTGATAGTGGCGGTTTTCCACAGCGAACCTTAGGAACTTTTGATGGACGGGATGAATAGGCACGTGCAAATATGCATCTTTGATGTCTATTGACGCCAAGAATTCTCCGCCTTGTAGGGTGGAAACCACTGATCGAATTGTTTCCATTCGGAAATGACGAATGTTTAGAAACTGATGTAGAGCTTTTAGATCCAGAATGGGTCTGACGTCTCCGTTTGGCTTTGGAACCACAAAAAGATTTGAATAGAACCCCGTGCCTTGTTCCCTTAGGGGAACTTCTTTGATTACCCCTTGGGACAGCAAGTAATCCACTGCTTGGAAGAAGGGTTTTCTTTTTTAATGGATCTTTGGAGACATTTGAGTTTAGGAATCGATAAGGTGGGATTTCCAGGAATTCTATCTTGTATCCTGAGGATACCGTGGAATTTACCCATTTGTCCCGGATCTTTGACTGCCAAAGTCGCCCCCCCCACTCGGCCGAGCGGGGGCGCCCCTTCATGAGGAAGGTTTAGGGTTCTGTTTACCTGTTCTTTGTACCCACTGTCTTTTGTGACCCTGGGTCTAAATCTGGGATTTCGGTTTTGTGGTTGATTGAGAATGCCGTCGCCACTGCCTAGAGGCAGAGGTCCCTGGAACCGGCCATTTAATTTTATTTTTCTCTGGCAATAGTGTAGACTTCCCACTTGAGATCTTCTAAATGTATTTATCCAGATCATCCCCAAAGAGCCGTTCCCCATGAAAGGGGAAACCAGCCAAAAGCTTTTTACATGAAGCTTCCGCAGACCAATGCTTTAACCAAAGGATTCTGCGCATATGCACCAGTTGGAGCTGAAGGCGGGATGCCTGTTGGATAGAATCTCTCATGGCATCGACCGTAAAACATAAGGCCTTAGGTAGGTTTTCCCAAAGCTTGAGCTGGTCTGGAGGAAGATAATTGAGTCCTTGTTTCACCTGTTCCTTTAGGAAAGACACATACCAACAGCCGCAACAGCAGGTTGGGTCACAGCGCCCGCCATCACAAAGGAAGATTTAGGTAAAGATTCTAACTTCTTTTCAGAAAAATCTTTAAACACCTGCACATTGTCTACTGGACAAGTTAGGTTTCTATTTACACAAGAAATGGCCGCATCTACCGCTGGTAGCTTCCATTTTTTTGTAAACTTTTCCTCCATAGAATAGAGAACCTCAAATTTCGTAGGAGGAGAGAAATGCTTAGCTGGATGTTGCCATAAATACGTTTTTCCAATAAGGGATGAACCGAAAAGGAACATGCAGCTTGTGGGGATTTTAATGAACCCAGAGGGTAACTTGAACGTGGAACGTACTGCTTCAGCATAACATTGCACCTGCAATTTTAGGGCCTGCGAGGCAGAAAAAGGTTCCTCTGATCCACCTGATCCATCCGACTGCTCATCATCCTTATCCTCTAAAGGCGCCACATTCCCATCGTCCTCAGATTTTCCTGAAAAGGGATCTAGAACAACGGAAGGGGACCTGCTTCGCTTTTTATCCTTTTTTACCGATTTAGCGATTA
Source organism: Rana muscosa (assembly GCA_029206835.1). Classification (NCBI taxonomy): domain Eukaryota; kingdom Metazoa; phylum Chordata; class Amphibia; order Anura; family Ranidae; genus Rana; species Rana muscosa. The sequence goes on from CM055122.1 coordinate 1,077,546,421, forward strand.
AAGCGGCGAACCTACCTTCCAAATTGTCTAGAGCTGCTGCTAAAGTGTCTTCAGTGACATATGCAGGAGCTGGCACGACAGGAGAGGCTGCTATACCTGATAAAGGCAATGGCTCATCCTGTATGGGTGCATCTGATTCCTCAGAAGAGGATAATACCCGGCCAGACCGGTAAGAGCCTCCTGTTTTAGGTGACGTGTCTTTTTTGTCTTAATCCCTGAATTATTTTTCTGGGAAGACATATTCCTAAGCCAAAAGCAGAGATACAGAGACAGTGCATACACTACTGTGCTAGTTTAGCAATCTACATAAAGTAAGCAACTATCACACAGTCTGATGCTGAGTAGGTGCCTTTAAGTGCCTGTAATCCAACAACCTAGAGAACTTACGTGCCCCCAAGCTGCTGTGTCTCTTCCTATGGAGTCTGTCAGGCGTCTGAGGCTGATTTCAAAATTTCCCGCATCGCACGCCGGCGTGCCCGCTCGCGTGACTACGCCCCCTTTCTGCTCTTGCCGAGCTCACAGAGTGAAGTGCCCGCGTCTATGGGGAATGACGGCATGGGGGAGAGAGGCCACAGTATGGGTGCTTTTGCACCTCATGAAGACATCCACTGCATTCTACTGACAGGGCATTGCCTGGGAAGAGACCACATTTCTGCCTTGCAGAGCCTTGCAGCGGAGAAAGTGCTGTGCACTGAGCTTTTCGTTCCTGACATGGTTAGTGGAACTCTAACTCTTTACTCCCTCTAGTGGTGGTTTTAGGCAAGACAGTCATACTCAAAAAAAGGGGAAAGTTCTTAAGTGTTTAAAACTTAGACTTTCCCACTTACCTTATCCACGCCGCAGGACTGCTGAGATCAGACAGTACCAATCTTGACCCCTCACGGCGGGTAGTGTTGTGCCAACCTTCAGGGGTATGGGTTCATACTTAAAAGGAGACCTCTTTTCTGGGCCTTGTAAAAGACTCGGATAGAAAACTTTTGCGCATTTTAAATTGCGAAAGTGCTGGATCCCAGAGCCCAGTTCTCCAAAGAGAGACATTACAGGCACCAAAAATTAAAGTGAAGTTCCCCTGGCCTTCTTTCACTATCCCAGCGCTAAAGAAGCTCACAGGTGACTTATAACAGACTACAATGAATACGTGACCGTATTCATTAACCCAAATGTTCACTATATGTATCTATATCAGCAGCCGCTTAAACACAACAAATATTTTGCAGAACATAAAACTATAAAACTTATAAAAAACACAATCAAATCCCTGGGTAGGATAATGAAAGTTTTCTATAGCAGCGCTCAGGTGGTCAATAGACTCCCTTGTCCACTCACTCTTATTTACAGTTCATAAGAGTACATATAGAACTTATGAAAAAGTACCCTCACATCAACAATATGCACCCGAGTACAGAGACCAACAGTGGAGGGACCAACAGAACTGGGATCATACTCAACAACAAAGTTTAAGGAGAACAGAAAACGAGGATGTAGAGCAGGAGCACGAATCCAGCAAAAAAAGGAGGCTGGAAAAAGACTAACTGGTATCTATAACCTCAGTGGGGTTGATTTGACACACAAAGAGACCAATATCCTACAATTAGGTCTGAAATGTGGTTTGAAAAGATCGATAAACAAATTCGATGTATATATTGATATTCATAGATACATGAGGAAACTCAGTATCAAGAAATATTTCTTGAATAAAATGTCAAACCCAGTGAGTGGAAACATTGGATCATCAGTGGCGGTTGATAGTGGACTTAAAAATAAGTCTCTATTTAACCCCCCAAATACGGCAATTCATCACCTTGAGGTGTTTAAAAGTTTAGTATTACGAGATATGGAGAAAATTATTCCCAAAAAAGGAGTTAATCCTCGATTTATTTGCGATGGCATAGAAATGTTGGAGAAAAGAAATGATGTAGTAGTCAGACCAGCAGATAAAGGAGGAGGTGTGGTGGTCTTGTCGAAAGATTATTATGTTGGCCAATTAACAGAAATGTTGGCTGACACTGATACATATAAAAAATTAAGTCACGACCCTACACCTCAATATAATGTAGAATTGGGCCACTTGGTGGAGTATGGATTTAAAGGACATACTTTAACAGTTAAAGAGAAGCGTTATTTGACACCAAGCAGTACAAGGATTCCTACAATTTATACGCTACCCAAAATACATAAAGACTCCCAAAATCCCCCAGCCAGGCCAATTGTGAATGGGATTGGCTCTGTAACCTCAAGGATAGGGGAGTACTTGGATCGGTTTTTGCAGAGTAGTGTCAAAACAACAAAAGCGTATCTGAAGGACACCAAGGATTTATTACAATCCCTGCAAAATATACATTTAGAAGACCGAGGAGAAGTATTTTTTGTGACGTCTGACGTATCCTCCCTGTATACAATAATACAGCATGACGACGCCCTACTCGCCCTCAATTGGGCTTTGAGCCAAAGAGATGATCTTCCCCATCATCAAAAAGTTTTTTTAAAAGAGGTTTTAGATTTTTGTTTGTCACATAACTATTTTTGGTTCAACAATGAGTTTTTTATCCAAAAGAGAGGCGTGGCAATGGGCGCAAAATTTGCACCTAGTATTGCAAATTTATTTATGGGGGAGTGGGAGGATAAGTATATTTTTGTGAATAAAAGACGGGAACTCCTGTATTACAGACGATTCATTGATGATATTATTTTTATATGGGAAGGATCTGAAATATCTCTTAATAATTTTTTAACATATCTCAATAATAACTCCAACAATATTAAATTGACGAGTACATGGAGTAAAGATCAAATAGATTTTTTGGATGTCAGCATCTATAGAAATGGTGATAAATTAGACACAAAAGTATTTTTCAAACCAACAGACCGGAATAGTTTCCTACCTATACAAAGTGGCCACCACCCGGTTTGGTTAAAAAATATACCAAAAGGACAATTTATGCGGGTGAAACGAAATTGCTCTACAGAAGAGAATTATCTGTCTCAGTCTGTAATATTGAAAAACAGATTCAGAGAGAAGGGGTATAAACCCTAAGAATTGGATAGAATCTCAGAGGAGATTAGAGCAATACCACGAGAACAAGTAGTAGGAGAAGGTGTGAGGATTCGAACTTCAACCTGCCATGAGTGGAGTTTTATTTCATCATTCCATGCACAATATAGAGAGGTTGAGACAGTGTTAAAAAATCATTGGCATGTACTCTGTCTAGATAAAAGTTTGAAACCAGTGTTGCCAGAAGCTCCTAAATTTATTTATAGAAAGGCACCTAATGTAGGAGACAAGGTGGTAAAAAAGGTGCTGGATCAACCAAGAAGACCATTGTCCTTTTGGGACAAAAAAGGGTTTTTTGCTTGCCGTAAGTGTAAGGCGTGTAGAGAAATAGCTGAACCCATAAGAGGTATTGACTGCTTTACATCCACAGTAAATAAAAAAGAATTCGCCATCAAAGAGTTCATAACTTGTAATATCACACATGTGGTATATGTGTTATTATGCCCATGTGGGTTAATGTATGTGGGACGGACAAAAAGATGCCTTAAAGTAAGGATTGGAGAACACATTAAGAATATTAAATTGGGGTTTAAAGACCATAATGTGTCTCTCCATTTTAAGCTACATCATGATCAAAACCCTATAGGTTTGAAATGTTGGGGGGTGGACCATATTAAACCTACATGGAGAGGAAGTAATTTGGTAAGGGAATTATCCAAACGAGAAACTTTTTGGATTTATTCCTTGGATACCCTCACCCCCAAAGGGTTAAACGTTGAGTTAGATATAAATTGTTTCATTAGTGACTTTTAGTGTTATTATTTGTTTTACCGTTTAGTAGGTTTATATTATAAATATGTGGAATTTATTTATAAACCTTTAGGTATTAATAACATAATTATGAAACAATTTTGACGATTAGCATTTTATGTAGTATGTTTTAGGATTTTTTAGAAGTAAATTTTATATATTTAATTTTAATATTGTATTTTAACGTTGAGTGTTGAGATATATATATATATATATATATATATATATAAAATGTATTCCTATTTTTGTAGAAATTTAGACTGCTGTTTGGTATTCATACTCAAGATGGCGCTAGTGCTGGGCGCTTATCTGTGATAATGAATAATTTTATGGAGACTCAGCTTTTATTGATTTATTTTAACTATTCGATTATGTTATTATTATCTTAACGCTTTTCAAGATCAATGTATAAGAGGTTATTGTTGATTTAATGTGTTAAGTGATTTAAAATGACGAGACCCCTGTGACTACAATGCGTTCTGCCGATTTGAGTAATTAAATGGCATTGATTAGCATATAGGAGGGGTTAAACTTGTCTCTCAATCACTTGTGTGTGTATATATTCCTGTGAGCCGTGCTGCAGAGTCACGCCCTCAGAGGAAGTCGAGAAGACGAAACGTCAGGGTGTGACTTTGCGGCTGAAAGGAAGTGACGTTGGTTTGTTCCAGGTGCGCTCCAAACACAGGAAGCGGCAGTAAGTCTGGTTAAACACAAGCTGTACCAGCTGATACACTGCACCTGTTAGGAGCCTGGGGGAACAGCACGGCGGTTTTGAATTACACTGCTGCTATTTTACTGCTTGATTTTTACCATATGGAAGATACGTTGTGGAAACAATTTTTATAGACTGATTAAAAGATACTCTACGGGATTACACTATTGGTGGCTTCTCTTTCTTTTCACTTTGAACATCTGCTGGTGATCATCGGGTGATCTCTGGAGGCTTTAGAAGGAGTAATCAGAACCAGGATTAGGATGATCGGATGACCATCGGATGGGATCTGTGAGGTGCCTGTTTAAATCCTGTGTGTGGTGAGTACCCACCCGAAAGGGGATACAACTGATGATTTAAAGTGGATCATATTAAGAAGACATCTGGAGCTATATGACATTACAGGCACCGCCTCGGTCTTCTGTGAGGCACAGGTACCATCCATTTGGCGTAATTAATAAGGACTTTGGATGGACCCGGCGGCGTAGCTCCTTGATCCCCGAAGGGATTTAAACAGAGCTCCTTCTTAGCACATCCTTCTCGTGCCCTTCACCTTAGACACTGGCGAAAAAAACGAAGGTACTTCCCTTATGGGAGGGGTTATATAGGAGGGGAATCTGTCTTCATTGGGTGTGCCAGTGTCCAATCACCTTTGGTGAACTATACAACCCACTATGCAAAGACTTAGGCTCTGTGTCCCGTGGTGTACGATAGAGAAAAAAACATCAGCCTTTATCAACTGTTAAAATCCCAGCACAACGCATTCAAGTTTCATTTTTTCTGTGGGGTAACATGTTGCAGAGGATTTAGTTTCATGGACAATTTGATTCTCCAACAATATCAAGATTTCGAATTGGCATCAGTGACAAATACACCAGTACAATTAATCTCAATAAACAGGCAGTCGTAACAAGCCAAGGGACATTTGCTTCCACAGATGTTAATAAGTAGGCAGTGATTTTAGTAAGCACGTGGCCTAACTGTCTTCTGGCACTTGGCCTGCCCTGGGCTTATCTTTTAAGTATATTAAAATGCTGTCATTACATATGCCACTATATTAAGTAATGAAGGGAAACATGACAGCATTTTTACCTTAAATGTCTAAAGCCTACCATGTGTACTTTATACTGTGAGCATACACCCGCCAGCAAGAAGAAATGACACCTGCAAGTAGTGATTCATGATAACATTCATTTATCCAGTACAGGCGTGCCGTTAACTTTTATGCATAAACATTAAAGGTCAAGGAAAGGCGCGAGAAGAATACCACCGCCTGAACACCATCCTTGTGCAAGCCTTTAGTGTAAACATGCCTGCTATGATTGGATTAGTATACATGTTTAAAGCTATAGGTGGTCAGACGTAGAGGCTTGATCAAGTTCCCAGCATTGTCTTACAATTTAGGGAAATGACTGGAAATAAAATTCAACACAGCTGATCACTAAATTTCCCTTGACATTAGTAAGCGGTTCTCTAGATCAAACAAATGTACTTAAAATCTTCACTTTGAAAGGCTAGTAAAAATATTTTAGTGCATTATTAAACGTGTATTATAATAAAAGGTGAAAAACTCTGTAGGAAACCTATGATTAGAAGAGCCTTGGACATAGGCAGCTCACAGTCTAGGTTACAGAGAAATGGACATTGTCACTTTGGGCTTCATGGTGAAACATTGCAAAACATTTAGTACAAAGTATAGCAATTTGTATATAGAAATATATATTTCTATGTGCATGCAGCACCCCAGCTACACAATACCAAAAATTACCACTTCAAACCTTGAGCCCATGAAGATGGAATGACTGAAATTTTTAAGATTTCCACTCTATTTCAAATCACCTTTTAGTCCAGATACACCATATTGTTTATCTGCATTAATTACAGTGTTTCGGTTTGTGTTCTTAAAGTGTTACTAAACCCAGTAATATAAAAATAGTTCATCTGCGCGCCCCCCTCTACAGTGCCCACAGCTTATAAATCATCTTTTTACATTAAAATACTGCCACTATATAACTTTTTGGCTGATCTGTATACCATGGTCACATCATAAACTGCTGAGTGTTCAAGTAGGAGGAGATTTCCACTACAGCCTGTGTCCTCATGCTGTTATGGGAGATCTTGATCACCCATCGATCAAGATGTGACATCCCACCCACTGTGTTCTTTTTTTAGTTACTGGGCATGGAGGAGGGAGGGAGGGAGGGACTGGGCTGTAATTTAGGATCTGTATACACGCCTACATGTGTGATGCCATACCATGTGACCTGGCTAGCTTCTGATCAACATGGAAATGTTCTCTCCAGCAATAGAGACCAAACTGAGCATGTGCAGCAGTACTACCCACACAGAGACCCTGCAGGAGGGGGAGAATCTGTATATACAGGATCAAAAAGCCCTTTTACCCAATGCAGAGGATTAAACCCCTTAAGTTCCACAGTGAGTAAAAGAAGCATGCTATTGTGCGCATCCAGGCAGATTTTACTTTTGTGGTTTTAGTAACACTTTAAAGTGGTTATAAAGGGTGAAGCCCCCCCCCTAATACTTACCTGAGCCTGATCCAGAGATGTGCACAAGAGTAGTGTCTCTCTTAGGTCTCTGTCTCAATGGTTAAAAAATAGCAGCAGGAGCCATTGGTAGCTCCGACATACCACATCCTAGTTCATTGTAAAGAGCCTATGACGTAGGCTCTTTGCCATGTGATCAGTTGTGTCCAATCACAGCTGATCGCAGCATAACTAGGAAGTGCCGGTTATCGGCATTCCTCTATTCACGCTGACAGGACGCCAATAAGTGGCTCTCCTGACAGGGGGGATCTGCACTGATAATCAGTGCAGCCCCATCAGTGATGTCCACTAGTCTCCAGTGATATCCACCAGTGATGCCAATCAGTGCCAGTGCCCATCAGTGCCGCCCATCAGTGTCCATCATTGCAGCCTCATCAGTGCCCATAAGTGCCCATAAGTGCAGTTTTATCAGTGCACATCAGTGAAGGAGAAAACCTACGTATTTACCAAATTTTATAAGAGAAACAAAGAAAAACTTTTTTTTCTTTTAAAATTTCCAGTCTTTTTTCATTTGTTTAGCAAAAAAATACAAAAACTGTGATGATTAAATACCCCCAAAAGAAATCTCTATCTGGGTAAAAAAAAAAAAGATAAAAATCTGTTTGGGTACAGCGTTGCATGACCACGCAATTTTCATTCAAAGTGCGACAGTGCCGAAAATCAGGCCTGGGCAGTTATGGGGTGAAGTGCCCTATATTAAAGTGGTTAAAGAAAAAAAAAATAACCTTTGGAACCACTTTAAGTCTCAGAATGCAGGTACACGTTGGTGCACAAGTATTGTACTGGCTTTTTTATATTGTGTAACATGCTAGCTACGTGTTTTTACTTTTTACTTTATTTTCTGCCTACTCCTACACCAATTAGCTGCATTCAGCTCGGGCAGCATGCTCATAAAAGTGGCAAGGACAAAAATTTAATAAGAAAGCACATTGTATGGACACAAATAAAGAAGAGTGCTCATTCATTTATTCAGACTGATTCCTGAACAAAACCAGAGGATTTTGTGACATCTTCGCCTGTCACAAAGCAAACTTAGCATGAGAGCGACTGAATGCCAGCTCCCACTGCGGCTCTATATAAAATGACACTAATTAGGCAGCACGGCATCAGACGTTACTATGTAACTTAATTACAAGGCTCTTCAAAGTTTCCTACGCTTCTCCTTGGCTTTCCAAAGCATTACAATGGGTGCCTGCTGCAGCTTCTATATGCTGCCAAATCATAAACAAAACATCTATTAGCGCTTTGTATCAAGACCCTTTTCCCCATCGCAGTAATTACTCTCGTGTCCTAGCAGAGACAAGTCACTTTAAGGTCTTAACTCTGACAAGCTGTTCTCTTCCAACCCTTCTCCCACCCAGGTGTCAAGCCCCCTTGAGTTTCATTTTTCCCTTTATATCACTTGTTCTAATATGCAGAAATCAATGTATAAATCTAAGTAATGAAAACAGTCAGACCTCTTGGAAAATGTCATATTCCTCCTAGAGAGTGGTGTGCATATAATTTCTACTCCAGCCGCTCTGTCAGTCAGGGGTTCACTGCTCTGGCGACACATGAAAATAGCAGACATGATTAAGCTGCTATAAAGCAGGAATTGGGTGTGCGGTGCATTGTGTAGCAGTTTGCCTACAGTAACAACGTGGCAACGAAGAGGTTATAGGTGGAGGCAAGAAAAAAATGCCTACTGTCACATAGGCAACAACTGCTTCAGCATTACAATTTACTGATTTGTCCCTTTAATCTCGTTGTGTGGAATGACACCACATGGTGCTGTATGATAAATTATTCATGATCAGGTGAAATAAAGGGGAGAAGGGTACAGCATAAGAGGGGCCTATCTTCTGTATATAGGAGTTCTGCACCAAAGTAATTAATGAGCTATCTCAGGTGTGATTATGCACTGTATACTACAATTATTTGCTGTTAGAAACTGCAAGTTTGATGGAGAAAAATAATAACATCCTTAAAACCAACACTCATAAACAGAGCAAAGATTTGACATTTACAGGGAAATGTCACTGCAGATCTTCCGATATAAAGGCATGCTGTCAACTGCTTGGCTCCAGACAATTGCATGAATACTTTGATGGGTAAAGGGGGAAAGAATATACAACACAATGTGTGTTCAATATATGCTTATTCTCACCTGTTTATCTGCACATTTGTGTGCTGAGCTAAGAGCCATTTATTGGGACGCATCAACCACTGGAAGGGCGTAAGTGTAGAATAAGCTATATGCCAATTGCTGTAGCCATGAAAATAAATCTACAATTAACCCTGATGGGCTACCCAATAATCACCAGGCTAACTTTGATGTTTTTTTTTGTTTTTAGACAGTTTTTCAAACGGATGTCCACATTTGTATCCTTATGCTTCTATGGAGCAAAGATCTGAACAAATGTTCTGATCCACTGTTATGAACACTACAGTAAATAATAGTGCATTTTTAATGTGCAAGTTGTGTATGTGCATGCAATTTAGTCAAGTGCGTTGTTGCACATTGACTAGTAGAGACTAGTTATAAACACATTTCTTATGCATGTTCATTTCACGAGCCAAAAAATATGCTGTGTTGATTTTCTTTAAATGTGCAACAATGTTGCAATTTAATTCTGAATGGGCTACAATCACAAAATGCCGTGAACAAACTACCACCACCAGTTTTAAAAGGAAACCTGCCAATGCTGACCTATCCTCCTGAAAATGTTTGTTGCTTGGCCTTCAGGCGGAACCAATAGCTCTAATAATTTAACTCGCTGAACTAGAGAAAGAATGCAGATAAAAACTTTTGATTTTCCTGATACTAGCATTTTTAGAACGACATCAGCAATAGAAACCCTATATATCACTGATGGTTAAGATCCTTAAAGAATGTATTGTACTGCAGCATAGCACTTCACTTACTGTCATTCATTTATTTTTTCCATTTTATCAGGGTCAACTTACTTATGGGGAGGAATGTTTTAAAACTGCTGAAATGCAAAGATTGCCACATCTCCTAGCTCATCACCAAATCTGCAGCTCAACATCAACTAACAGTAAAATTGAACCTTTCCTCTGGCACTATTATGAGGTGTGAATACAATACACAAATTAATTCACACTTAAAAAGCTAGTCAACAAACATCTGATCAGGTTTGGTAAGATGAAAGGATGTTGAATCAAGTTACATCTCTAGAGTGCTCCAGCGGTGACATTCCAATCAGAGTCAGCAGCCCTGGCCACCTGCCACTAAGTTTTACTCTCAAAGTTTCAAGGTGGGGCTGGGAAGTTTCTTAGGGAGATCTGGACCCTAAAATCCCTGGCAGACTTATGAAACAAGCGCATAATTTAATCCACTTGTGCCATAACGTTGCATAAGCTGACACTTAAACAAGGCTAGAGCACCTGCAAAATACTGAAATGTGCTAAAGCCTAACTACAGGAAAACCAAATCCTTTCTTGCAGTGGGTTTGAACCTTACTGCAAGGGTTAAATGCTAGTTTAGTCTAGGCGATGATGAAAACAACTTTACTAACCTGATCCTCCACTCCTCTGGCAAATGGCGCATCCCCATGCACCAGCCCTGGACTGACCCTCTGCGATTTCATGTCCAGTGCAGGGTATTGTACAATCAAATGTCCAATGCATCAGTCTTGACGTTAGAGGTCCTTGGACCTTCTAAGTGTAGGGGGTAAAAGGCTGCAGGGACCAGTCTAGCAGCATCGATGAGTAGGTAGTAAAACTGATTTGCCCAGTCCCCTAGACATAAATGGGCAGTTGACCTTTGCAGTGCGGGCATGGCCCCACTGGAAGGAAGGATTGTAATTTTTCCAAGAATGCAGCATTAAAATGACCACACCGCTGGTAAACGTCAAAAACCACCAATCCTATTGCAGTAACTGAAATGCCACAGGATGCCTCTATATATTCTTCTTGACACAGCTCGGACTGTAATTAACCTACATATACTTTTCTGTTCTTGCATTAATTGTTGTGTACTGCAGGCTGCCTTACATATCGTAATGAAGACCTAGACATGCTTCACCTTTTCTACCATCCTAAGCTTACACATGTATAATATCCCCGTACTGCTAGTGGTCTGCAAGGTTTACCCTGTTGATGATCGCCTAATTTCCTCAGCCCTGAGAATTACCCAGTAAATGAAAGCTGTGGCCTGTGTTTCTGGCTCCAAGTTGTTAGCTGTCTCAAGTAATTCACTTGAACAATTTCACAGTTTTTTTTCTAGTGACAGCTGAATGAGTAAATTACAGCCACTATCACTGCACCTGGAAACTTTCTTTAAGGGATAATGAGGGAAGAAAACCCTATTACTCTAGTGAATTGTAATCGTCTGTTCCTTCAGTCGCTCTTGTACTTTCTTTTGTCAATTCAGTTATAAAATGAAATCTTCGAAATATTCCATAATCCATAAAACTCTCTAAACTACAAAGACATCATATGTTTCTTTGTATCATCATCGAAAGTCAACAACTCCCACCAGCTCTTGAAGAGGACTAGGGGATAATCAGTCATCATTTGTCCCTGGGTGCAGTTTGAACGCTGACTCACATAGGAAATATAGTAGCTGTTCAGCTGTAGTCAGGAAAGAAAAGAAATGGAACAAGCTGGGGTCTTTTTAATCCCGCTCATCAGTGGTGGCTGGTGCTCAAATTTTTTGGGGGGGCGCAAACAAACTGAAAAAAAAAAAAATCATCAATTGCCGCCACTGTGCCCATTAAACGCAGCCACTGTGCCCAAACGCCACTAGTTTGTCCCCAAATGCAGCCAGTTCCCCCCCCCCATATTGCAGCCAGTTTCTCCCCCATGATGCAGCCAGTTCCCCTCCCCCATGATGCAGCCAGTTTCTCCCCCATGATGCAGCCAGTTTCTCCCCCATGATGCAGCCAGTTTCTCCCCCATGATGCAGCCAGTTTCTCCCCCATGATGCAGCCAGTTTCTCCCCCATGATGCAGCCAGTTTCTCCCCCATAATACAGCCAGTTTCTCCCCCATAATACAGCCAGTTTCTCCCCCATAATACAGCCAGTTTCTCCCCCATAATACAGCCAGTTTCTCCCCCATAATACAGCCAGTTTCTCCCCCATAATACAGCCAGTTTCTCCCCCATAATACAGCCAGTTTCTCCCCCATAATACAGCCAGTTTCTCCCCCATAATGCAGCCAGTTTCTCCCCCATATGCAGCCAGTTTCTCCCCCATAATACAGCCAGTTTCTCCCCCATAATACAGCCAGTTTCTCCCCCATATGCAGCCAGTTTCTCCCCCATAATGCAGCCAGTTTCTCCCCCATAATGCAGCCAGTTTCTCCCCCATAATGCAGCCAGTTTCTCCCTCATATGCAGCCAGTTTGTCCTCATAATACAGCCAGTTTGTCCCCCACATGCAGCCAGTTTGTCCTCATAATACAGCCAGTTTGTCCCCCCCAGCCCTGCACTTACCTTCCTCGAGTCAGCGCCGTCCTTCTTCCGTCCTCGATGTCTTCTCCCACCCTCGATGTCACTTCAGCCAATCAGGTTACCGGTAACCAGCCCCGGGGCCGGCCATCTGAATAGTGGGCGGCAGCAATACATAGGTTCATGCAATGCATGAACCTATGTATTGTTGTGGTGAGTGATAGCCGGGCGCAGAAGCGAGCGGTAGCGGCGCTTCTGCGGCCACTATGGTCGCACCGCCATGTGTGAAAAAAAGACATTAAAAAGACATTAAAAAAACTCTTAAAGGGCCCGTTTTTTTTTGGTGACCACAGGAGGGGGGGCGGCGCCCGGGCGCCCCCTATGGACGGGCCGCCACTGCCGCTCATACATTTTTTTGCAATAGTAGAATAATAGTGATGAAGGTACACAGTAAAGTAAGTCAAAGACATAAGATGACCAGTTTGGGCAACAATCTCATGAAAATGGCAGACAACCCTCTTTTTGGCCACTGCTGGTGGAAACAATCTGGACAGGTTAAAAATGTAGTGCCAGCAGCATCTGTCCACACCTCCCTCATCTCTTCACAGTCAAAAGATAAAAGCTAAGCTGAGCATTCATGTTTTTCAGACATAAGATGGTCATACTTTATCTGAACGTCCAACCACTCTCAACTCTATAGTCTTTTTTAGTTGGGTTAAAAGAAAAAATCATGTTTATACAGTAAACCCATGAAAACATAATTGGAAAACTTTTGTTTTACAATTGCTTCATGCAAGGATTTTATTTTTATATTTTTGACCCATAATAGGACTCTGAATCTGCTAGAGTGAATACATTAGGTTCAATTAGTCTTTCCTAATAAATTTCCATACCTAAATTATTTTGGTGCCCTTCTCTGCTTAAAACGTGCCAATATTACTGCTTTTTTGTAGGTCTGTGGATTTGTTAATCGATTTTGCCTCGGCCACTTAAGACAGGAAATTGTTTTCTGGAATGAATGATGCTTATTGGCATTACACATATTTTTAACCTTATGAGGGCCGCTGATATAAATCATGGGGCCCCGTACAGCCTACCTTACGGGGCCCCCTTCAGCCCCTCCCCTGGTCCCTCCTTCAGACCCTCCCCTGGTCCCTCCTTCAGACCCTCCCCTGGTCCCTCCTTCAGACCCTCCCCTGGTCCCTCCTTCAGCCCCTCCCCTAGCCCCTTCCAGGCTTTCAGCGGCTGCAGGAGGAAATTGGAGAGATCGGTTCCTCTAGATCAGTATTTCTCAACATTTTACCAGTCATGGTGAAATATATTGCCTCTTCACTGCCTGTCAACTGCCTCTGAAAAGCGATCTGAGCCTGGATTGCTTTTCAGAGGAATGGTATTTTCTTGTTGGTATTATGAATCCGCTCTTAAAAAAAAAACAGTTCTGATCGTACAGAAAAAGGGCGTCAGGTTTAAAAGTAACGTGTGTATACACACACACGCATGTAAACACACATGTACGCACATACACACACATATACATAAATACACACACACACACCTCTTAAACAGTAGCTCTCTGCTTAGGGGGGGGACCTGCAGTTACACATGGCACATTGCATTAGGCTAGATTTACATAGCAGCAGGCAACTTTTTTTTGTTGGAACAGGGGGACAAAAATTACAGATTTCTGGCCATACTTTCAACAGAATAGGCCCCTCACTTCTACTGTATATCCAAAATCCGTGTATTTGAAGGGTCTATGGTCTCCTCTTCTGAGGGATCCTGTGAGAATTTACCATCTACTATAGTCTGTTATATGCTTCTTCTTCTCTGCCTCCTGATTTTGAATACATACATACAAACATATATAGATTGCTTTTTGAAGGATTGTCAGCAGCACTGTACCTTCACTCTCCATGCCGGGTACTGCGCTGTAGGGGGAGGCAGAGAGCACACACTGCAAGACCTTTCCCTTTGCTTTCACTTTTAGGCCTCATGCCCACTGGCGTTTTTACAGCTGCGTTTTTGAGCGTTTTTTACAGCTTAAAAACGCCTGTCCATGTTATTGTAAATATTTTTTTTTTTTTTTTTTTTGAAAAAAAAAACAAAACAAAAAAAAAAAAAAACGTCGGAGCTAAAAACGCGACCGCGCGTTAGTGCGCGTTTTTTGCGCGTTAGTGCGCGTTTTTGCGCGTTTTTTGACGCTCGCGTTTTTTCCTGCCTAGTTCTGACGCTGAGGAACGCACTGGCCCTGGGTTTTTTTTACAGCTTACAAACGCCTATGCTCTTTACAGCTCAAAAACGCCTAGGTGGGCATGAAGCTATAGACTAACATGGACAGGCGTTTTTAAGCTGTAAAAAACGCTCAAAAACGCGGCTGAAAAAACGCCCGTGGGCATGAGGCCTAAGTGTAAATAGTGAGATCGAGCTCCTGCACTGCTGATTTACACACCAGCTGAGTATCGGGCAGCCACCTCTCTAACAATTGAGGTATGGTGGGCACAAGGGCCCCCTGCAGCGTGGAGCCCAGTCGCAATGTTGACTTCTGTGTCCTGTATATGTCTGCAACTGCCATGAGTGGAGGAAGATGAATCACTTTGCCAGGGAAGGGAATATGCAGGCTGGGACTTGAGCCAGCATGCGGAGCGCGCGCGGAAGTGACATGCACCCGAAATAGAAAAAAATAGTCCCACCCACAAGATCAATACGATGGTACTCAGAAAGTAGAAAAAACCCTTAGATAAGTGGGAGCAGGGAGGTTTGGGGGGGTGCTGGCTGGAGAAGGACTTTTTAATTTTATTTATTTTTTATTCTGCATTCTTTTATTCTCTGATTGTCCGGGCCTGGTACAACAGGGCCAGTTGTACTGGCTTATTAGCGGCCCTGAATCCAATTCATAACAGATTCACTTAGTCCAAGAGAACGGTTTAATACATTTGTACTGGTATTTTGCGTGTGTGTGTGTGTGTGTGTGTGTGTGTGTATATATATATGTATATATATATATATATGTATATATATATATATATATATATATATATATATATATATATATATATATATATACACATATACACACACACACATAAGCCATCATTCTTAACCACCTGAGACCTGGGCCATTGACGAATGACGGCCTCAAGGTGGCTCTATAAATCCGGGAGGACGTCAATAGACGTCCTCGGCTATTCCGGCCACTAGGGGGCGCGCGAGCGCCGCCGGCGGCGCATCACTGAGATGCCGATGCGTGTGCCTGGCGGCCGCGATGTCCGCCAGGCACCCGCGATCGGCGTGTACACAGACAAGGACGTGGATCTGTGTGTGTAAACACAGAGATCCACGTCCTGTCAGGGAGAGGGGACCGATGCTGTGTCCCTTGTACATAGGAACACAGCTCGGTCACCTCCCCCAGTCAGTCCCCTCCCCCACACAGTAGTAATCACTCCTAGGGAATACATTTAACCCCTTCCTCGCCCCCTAGTGTTAAACCCCTTCCCTGCCAGTGTCATTTTTACAGTAACCAGTGCATTTTTATAGCACTGGTCGCTGTAAAAATGACAATGGTCCCAAAATGGTGTCAAAAGTTTCCGATGTGTCCGCCATAATGTCGCAGTCACAATAAAAATCGCTGATCGCCGCCATTACTAGTAAAAAAAAAAATTATTAATAAAAATGCTATAAAACTATGCCCCATTTTGTAGACGCTATAACTTTTGCGCAAACCAATCAATAAACGCTTATTGCGATTTTTTTTAACCAAAAATATGTAGAAGAATACGTATCGGACTAAACTGAGGAAAAAAATATATAAAAAAAAAAAAAATTGGGATATTTATTATAGCAAAAAGTAAAAAATTGTGTTTTTTTTCAAAATCGTCGCTCTATTATTGTTTATAGCGCAAAAAATAAAAACCACAGAAATGATCAAATACCACCAAAAGAAAGCTCTATTTGTGGGAAAAAAAGGACGTCAATTTTGTTTTGGAGCCACGTCGCACGACCGCGCAATTGTCATTCTAAGCGTGACAGCGCTGAAAGCTGAAAATTGGCCTGGGCAGGAAGGGGGTTTAAGTGCCCAGTAAGCAAGTAGTTAAACTCCAAGTACCCAATAATCAGCACAAGTAAAAAAAAAAAAGAAAGAAAAAAAAACTGGTCGGACACACTACCCCTCTCTTACACAGCACTAGAATACAAGTCTGTGTGAGGACACTTGTGCTGAGGGTATGGCTGGTACCAAGTAACAGAAAAAATAAATAAAAAATGTTCGCACCTGTGACAGACCTAGCCGGGACAGAGGCTTTTGGAGAGGACTGAATGCTAGCCTCTTGCCTTCCGATTATGGGCCAGGGCCTCAAGACAGGAATGCGGATGGGTTATCCTGGCAGACAGACCTGGAACCTTAAGACTACTTTTCCAACATCCTTGAGTTGACCCATTCGGGGTCCCACTGTGGCTGTTGGACTATTTCCCAGAAGAGAGTATTGTCATGAACCTTGGAATACTGAAGTATTTCTCCCAGATCCCCAACAGCATGACGGACTGAGCCCAGTCACCCTGTCTTCTCTCCAGCGGCTGAAAGGACTCCAGGGAGAAGGGCCAGTCCAGGCCTCTCCCCAGCGGCGGGTATGTTCTCTGAGAGAGGCAGAGGTTGGCTGGGTGAGTAATGCTCTGTTTGGAGCAATTTGTTTGGGGTACTGTGTGGATACCGGTATTGGGGGAATAGAACTATGGACTAACTTCGTAGTCAACCCGTCTGGGGTCTCCTCCTGTGATAGTCTCCTGCCGAAAGGGGAGATGTGTGACTTTAAGGAAAAGAAGTTTGGACAGACACTGTATGCCCAAATGAAAACCAAGCTGTTTGGATACTGCCTTCCAGATAGCAAGAAAGTGTTCCCAGAAACCCCAAAAGAAGGGAGGAAGGGGAAAGGTCTGCTACACATAAGGAAGGGGTCAAAGGTTCACAAGGAGTAGCCTTTCTGAGCGAGTACTTTAACTAAACAGTCCCACACCCCATCCCTCAATGATGACCCAAAAATACCAATGCTAGATACCTGCCAATATGCCTCTAGAAGATGTTTGCAGACAATAAAACCTTAAAGCGGTTGTATTACCCTCAAATACTACATGCACCTACAGGTAAGCCTACATTAAGGCCTACCTGTAGGTGCTTGCAATATCTCCGAGACCTACACGGTCTCGGAGATATTTGCAAAAAAAACTGTACCGATATCTACAGCGCGCATGGCGCAGGCGCACTGAGCGCGGCGGCTCTTGAATGGGAGCCCGCCGGACACTGCTGCATGCGCGGGGTTCGTGCCATTCCTCGTGCCTGCGCGGGAGTGACGTCATCGCCGCTCTGGCCAGTCACAGCGCCGGAGCGGCGATACCCGGAAGTCCCTCCGGGTATCATGGCGGCGACGGAGGACTTGTCTGAGGACCGCTGCGGGGGCTTCGATCTAAGGTAAGTAATTGATAATGAGCTAGTATGCTAGTCATACTAGCTCATTATGCCTTTGCCTTGCAGGTTTAAAAAAAAAAAAAAAAGTTTTGCGGTATACAACAGCTTTAAGTATTACGCAAACTGGTAGAATCCAGAAAATGTAGGGGCACACCTTTTATGCAGAAGTCAAAGCAGAGGACATAGTGGATCTCTGGCTTCAAGTCCTGTGACTTCAGTGAAAGGTAGGCTCTGACTGACTGCCGACAAGGTACTACTGCTGTACTAGATGAAGGGTGGAATTACTCTGCCCTGTCCATAGACCTTCAGCTTTGAGGCAGGAGCACACACTGTCCACCAGTGGCATTGCTAAGATCAGGTCTGAAGAAATGACTTACCCTGAAGAGCAACCAAATCGGATGGAGAGATCATTGGCATTCTAGGCACACAAAGTGTCCTACGCATATTAACATACCTCATCCCGGTGCAAGAATCTAGCTTAGAAGTTTGTAAGAGGATAGCACAGCTAAAAGTTCAGGGCACCAGACATTTTTTCCAAATGTTCTATGACACCAGTGATGGAGGGGTCTTCTTTAAGGGACTGAATCATAGTGGCATAATTTAAAAAGTTAATGTTGCTGCCAACACAGGATGGAGGGTCACTCAATAATTTAAACTGGAATGCAAGTAGGGAATCTAACTGGCTATCAGTAAAATACCTTAAGGTAAGAACGTGACTGCGTGCATGTTAAGGTGAATAACTAGCAGCATCTACAGTGAACAAAGATCACTTAGCAAAAAAATTCCTTTCAAAGGGAAAAAGTTTCATCATAATCCCAAGAGGGCTCAGAATCCTACAAGTTGTTTCCAGTCCCCACGGATGTAGCAGCAAGTTCTTTGCAGCTGTAAGAATATTTTTTTTTCTCCAGTTTAGTGTATACTGCATGAATCAGATTAGAAACAACCCCAGGGTCAAAAACAACCTCAAGAGTAGAATATGAAAATATCTGACTCAGAGATGGTAAAAGGGGCCTAAGGCATACTGTGAGATGGGGGCCCAGAAGGATCAGAGCTAACCTCTGGTGGGGTTGGCACCAGAGCACCAAAAAGTCCAAAGAAGACATGGAGGTTGCTGTATAAATAGGGGAGATATGGGCCTCATTCAACGGAGCTGAAGAAGACTCTGATGAGGATGACCTTATAAATAAGAGGGGTCCCAGGTTCTAGATTATACACAACTGTTTCTTCAGGGGAAACAGAGTAAATGCCTCTAGAATAACTAGGGGAGTAATGAGCAGAGTTCGCCTCTTGAGGCAAGGTCTTGCGTTTCAAACACAAGCAGTTGGTCCTGATGAGGGTCGCAGATGGCCAAAGGTGACCAAGTCACTCTAGGAGGGCAATGAAAAAGGTGGAGACCAGATGATCCATTGAGTGCTGCAGAAGCAGCATTAGGATATCATGTTTCCTCTAGGCTAAATGTCAGAGAAAGAGCACAGGATATGTGTGACACAGCACCACAACAGAGCACAGGCTATGCAATCTTCCATTCCAGCAGGGTTCAGGCATAGCCTCCAAAGCTGTTGCAAAGTATATGATGATCCAGATAGCTGTTGTGCAGAGATTAGTTCAAACAGTTATGTGGCAATCTTGATTGAAGAAAGAAATATCGATAGTGTATCATGTCTCTTGATTAAAAAGTCAACAGAGAAAAAAAAAATAGAAGGTGTCCAACTTCCTTGCACACTTGCAAAAAACTGAGACAACATGGTTAAAGGACAGGGTTACAAAGGGGCTGGCATCAACATTTTATTTGTTTTTTCCAGGGTCTGTAGAGGTGTCAGTTCAACCCAACAAATTAAAAAAAAACATTCCTGAATTTTGTGGCAGATAAAAAATAAAAATAAAAAAAGGTATTTTAAATCATTTCCAAGCAAAAATCATTTACAAATTAAAACATGCAGTGGTACAGGTTTATATAAAAAATATGTTTTAGGCTTAAATTATGTGAATATTCCCAGTTGTTAAGGAAAATAAGTGAATGCAATAGATGCTCATTATTCATTACAAAATCGAAGTTAGCATGTACTTATTAAACTGAAAGGGTTAATCACATTTTTCACTTATATTCATGAAGTAGAAATTAACAAAATCCCAGAATCATGATGCCTTAAACATTCCCCAAAGACTTTAGTGCTTGTTAGCGACAATAATGTAGATTTGATTGCAATGTCTCACACTTTTGTATAATATGCAATTACTTACAGAAGGTCTATTTTCTTGTTTTTTTTTGTGTACAGGAAAAATTAACTGAAGCTTCCAACTGTGACAGAAATTACAGTTATCTTAGAGGTACAGATGGTGTAAAAACTCAAACGTGATTAGCAGACTGAGAACATAGTGGCCTTCCTCACCTCTATTGTAGCTGTTGAGGAACATCTCCATAAACAAAATTATTTACCAAGTATCCTTTATAGTAAATCATTCTAACACTGGCATAGACTAAGAAATCTAAACCAACATAGAAACTTTACACTTGCTCTCCTAGGCTTAATTTCATGCCAGATTAAAGTTATGAGAGACACTTTTCACTTCTAGCACTATTATTATAGACTAATAATTAATTTATGGAAAATTGGAAAAAACTGTGCTAAATATGCTGAAATGAAAAACACTGGTTATCGCACCGATGTTTCAACTAATACTTGGGAGCTGCGATTATACTGTAAACAGTGGTACAAGTTAGAAAAATGAAAAAAGGGGGAAATCACGCTAGCCCATAACCATACACTATCCTGCGACAGTGTAAATAAGTTTTATCAATGTGACACAAATTAATCAGTGAAAATTAATAAAGTGAAAATTTGATGATTGCAAAAAGAATTCACCTAAAACACAGATTAATCAATGAAAATTAATAAAGTGAAAAATAGTGATTATAAGGAAAATCAACCTCCAACACATCAATCTCAAACACAGCAAGTGTATAAATTGATGCAAAATTAAAACAAAATTGGTATAGTCCATATATAGATTCCCTAAATGAAGTCCATATACATAACACCAGTGCTCTGTGTAAATCTAAAGTATTTCCTTGAAGTGACTGTTGCATCCAAAAGCAATTTGTGACAATCCACCACCAATCAGCAGGATTTCCTCCTTACCAGCTAAACATGATCCCCCATGACAGAGGATCAATGAATGCATGAATCAGGCAGCTTTCCCTACAGATCAGCATAAGCACAAGGGATTCTTGAGACACCAGCTTTCGACAGTCATCAGTGGGTACATGCAGTGTGGAAGAGACAACACACACTCCACATAGTGCATTAAACGTTAAAATGTTTATTTAATTAAAAAGTATTGCACTTACACATTTGCAGTTTGGTAAAGCCTTAAAAGTCTGGTGTGCCGGCCGCTGCACATACATCAGACACCCGTCCTTCTCTGGAGCGTTCGAGGTGACGTCAGTGCGTCGCTCCGCCCTACGTCCATTTCGTAAAAAAACGTACTTCTTCCAGGTGATGACTGTCGGAAGCTGGTGTCTCAAGAATCCCTTGTGCTTATGCTGATCTGTGGGGAAAGCTGCCTGATTCATGCATTCATTGATCCTCTGTCATGGGGGATCATGTTTAGCTGGTAAGGAGGAAATCCTGCTGATTGGTGGTGGATTGTCACATATTGCTTTTGGATGCAACAGTCACTTCAAGGAAATACTTTAGATTTACACAGAGCACTGGTGTTATGTATATGGACTTCATTTAGGGAATCTATATATGGACTATACCAATTTTGTTTTAATTTTGCATCAATTTATACACTTGCTGTGTTTGAGATTGATGTGTTGGAGGTTGATTTTCTTTATAAATCACTATTTTTCACTTTATTAATTTTCATCGATTAATCTGTGTTTTAGGTGAATTATTTTTGCAATCATCAAATTTTCACTTTATTAATTTTCACTGATTAATTTGTGTCACATTGATATCATTTATTTACACTGTCGCAGGATAGTGTATGGTTATGGGCTAGCGCGATTTCCCCCTTTTTTCATTTTAATAATTAATTTACCCAAGCAGGGCCAGGTTAACATCACGATTCAAAACTTAAATTTGTAATTTATTCAAAAACTTCTACCTCTTTAATCGCTTCCTTAAAGAGCCAGGTTTGGGCCTTAGGTTATTATGGCTTAATAGGGTGTACATGTGTTCTTGGGCGATTACAAAATGTGGATTTAAACAATTATTATTAAAAAGACTGTTCACCATAACACCATCACATTTTAAATATAATAACTGAAAAGAATAGATGCACTTCAGTAGTTCAGTACAAGGGTTAATATAGACAGAATAAGTCCTCCCTGTTCGCATGAGCCTCCATTCAACATTACACAGAGTTAACAAATTTCCCATAGGTTTCAGAGAAACTCGCAGACAGTTTTAGAGAGCTCTCCATTTTTAGAACGCTTAGGGCTTGAGTGTACTTTGAGATCACATCTTCATGAACTCTAGCCCAGGTATCAATGAGTGGTCAAAAGTTACACATCCAACATGAAAACCCATTAAACTTATGGCAGATCTAATGGGTGCCCTTGATGTTTTGCACAGACAAAAACCTTAAAAATAAACGATTTCCTCTGTCATGTCATGGTCTTCTGAGAAGTCAACCATGGATTGTAAAATATTCAAAATTCCTTAAATTGAACTGAAGGCAAAACTTTTTTTTTTTTTGCTACAATAGGATTTGAGAGGAATATCTCACCAACATTTGAGAAATTACTGGTAGTCACCAGTCTGCATTGGAAGATTCCCCCTCTATTCTTGTTCTGGTGACCACCCAATATTTTTTCACTTTCAGTGAGAACTGTCATTAGGACAAATAGAGTGAATCTCCCTAACCGTGACACAGACAGCAATACAAAAAATGGTTCCAATCTCTCATCACTCTATCTTTAGTTATACTTTAAAATGCAAAAAGGTGTTTGACCCACTCATAAAGGGGTTTGATCCAGTAATAATTGAGTTTATATGGCACAGGATTCAAACACACAGCTAGAAGCAAAGTTATAATGCATTCATGCAAGCTATTTTATGTGTCAAATAAGTTGTCATTTCTAACTAGCCAATTTATATGATCCAAGCACCCTTTTCAGTCAGCACAGCTTTGTCCTGGACCTCCAACCTTGACAGTTTAAAATTACATGACAAGCTGCATCCTATTTGTGCCTGTGGAAACATTCAAATCAGTGCGACGCCAACTTGCACCAATTTTGGAAAGGTTCCTGCACTATTTTTGGCGATTTTATGTACAACTTGCATTGACATCTAATGCATGAAGTTGCACAGATTTCTGCAAGTCACACTGACTGGCAGCTTTGAAATCTCGCTGAAGCAGAGCGATTTCAAAGCCGCATTCTGTGTGAACCAGGGCTTAAAATGAAAATAACTATTTAATAAATGCATTATTGTACCAATTGGTGCTTTTTTTTATTCTGCCAAGAGTACAGATTTAATTCATCCAACCATGCGATAACCTGGGTGTATAAATTCCCATTAAATCACACAATTTGTTTTAAATGGAACATCTAGGTATTAAATTAAACATATGCATACTGTTTTAAAATAAAGGTTATAAGACATTGTTAGCAACACAGCACCTATTCTCCTCAGGGTCATAGATAATTTTATTTGGGGGGATGGGAGGGAATTTTGGAGTCGGTCTTGGGAACTTAGAGAAGAGTTAATGGGCACAGTCCAAATATGTTTTTAAGGCCGTGCAACAAGTCCAATCAGACATGTACATTTTTTTTTTTAATTAATGAACTTCCATGACATATGTTTTCATGTCCACAACCTACCTTAAAGAGCTTCATTAACATAGTCAGTGACTACTTAGTAACCAGCAGTTGTTGCATAATGAGGCATAAAGAGGACAGGGGTCAGAAGTATGTCATATACAGTAGGTGCCACCGATATTGTATATCTATCGTGCTCCCATCGCCGAGATTCTCGGCGACAGGAGTGCTGAGATCTCGGCAGCAGGGTGGCGACACGTGTCGCGCTCGCTGCAATAGCGAGGAGACGCGACACTGTATTGAGCGGGGATCTGACGCGGATTCCGCCAATACCAGGCACTGCGTTTGGTATGAATCCTGAGCGGGAACTCCACGCCAATTTTTAAAGAAAAAACCGGCGTGGGTTCCCCCTCCAGGAGCATACCAGGCCCTTGGGTCTGGTCTGGATTTGAAGGGGAACCCTACGCCGAAAAAACGGCGTGGGGATCCCCCTCAAGATCCAAACCAGACCCTTATCCGAGCACGCAACCTGGCAGGCCGCAGGGGAAGAGGGGGGACGAGAGAGCGGCCCCCCTCCCTCCTGAACCGTACCAGGCCGCATTCCCTCAACATGGAGGGTTTGGTGCTCTGGGGCAGGGGGGCGACCTGCGGCCCCCCCACCCCAGAGCACCCTGCCCCCATGTTGATGAGGACAGGGCCTCTTCCCGACAACCCTGGCCGTTGGTTGTCGGGGTCTGCGGGTGGGGGGCTTATCGGAATCCGGGAGCCCCCTTTAATAAGGGGGCCCCCAGATCCCGGCCCCCCCACCCTATGTGAATGAGTATGGGGTACATCGTACCCCTACCCATTCACCTCGTGGGAAAAAAATGGTAATAAAAAAACACAACACAGTTTTTAAAAGTATTTTATTGCACCGCTCCGGAGGTCTTCTTCCGACTTCGGGGGTCTCCGGCGTCGTCGCCGCGCCCTCCGGTTCTTTCTTCCGCCGGGCCTCCGCTAGCAAAAGAGCTAAAAATAAGTCTTCTCCGTCGCCTTCTTCTTCTCCCGCTCTCCGGTTCTTTCTTCCGCCGGGCCTCCGCTAACTTCTTTTTAGCTCTTTCGCTAGCGGAGGCCCGGTCTTCCCCGTCGTCTTGTCCGGCTCTCCGTTGTCCTTCTGCCGGCCCCTCCACTAACTTCTTGATAGCTCTTTTGCTAGTGGAGGAGCCGGTCTTCCCGTCGTCGCCGTCGGCTTCTTCTTCCCTCTTCTCCTCCTCGATGTTGACTCGACGCTTCCTCTCGCAGTAATGATAAATCTTCGGTCCGCAGAGATTAATATAGACTTCTCATGACGTCACAGTCACATGGACCCATGACCTCACAGTCACATGCGTGAGGGGCCGGCAGAAGGACAACGGAGAGCCGGACGAGACGACGGGGAAGATTGGGCCTCCGCTAGCGAAAGAGCTAAAAAGAAGTTAGCGGAGGAAGAAAACCTCCGGAGCGGTGCAATAAAATACTTTTAAAGACTGTGTTGTGTTTTTATTACCATTTTTTTCCCACCAGGTGAATGGGTAGGGGTACGATGTACCCCATACTCATTCACATAGGGTGGGGGGGCCGGGATCTGGGGGCCCCCTTATTAAAGGGGGCTCCCGGATTCCGATAAGCCCCCCCGCAGACCCCGACAACCAACGGCCAGGGTTGTCGGGAAGAGGCCCTGTCCTCATCAACATGGGGGCAGGGTGCTCTGGGGTGGGGGGGGCCGCAGGTCGCCCCCCTGCCCCAGAGCACCAAACCCCCCATGTTGAGGGCATGCGGCCTGGTACGGTTGAGGAGGGAGGGGGGCCGCTCTCTCATCCCCCCCTCTTCCCCTGCGGCCTGCCAGGTTGCGTCCTCGGATAAGGGTCTGGTTTGGATCTTGAGGGGGACCCCCACGCCGTTTTTTCGGCGTAGGGTTCCCCTTCAAATCCAGACCAGACCCAAGGGCCTGGTATGCTCCTGGAGGGGGAACCCACGCCGTTTTTTTCTTTAAAAATTGGCGTGGAGTTCCCGCTCAGGATTCATATCAAACGCAGTGCCTGGTATTGGCGGGAATCCGCGTCGGATCCCCGCCTATCGGCAATGCGTGTCACTCATCGTGAAAGGAACATTTTTTCCTTTCCCGATGACGAGACAGCTCGGCGCTGGCTCTCGCGACGGAGCTCATAGGATGTCAATATCGCCGCTAGAAGCGGCGAGATTGACACAATATCGGCGGCACCTACTGTATAGCCCAGAACAAAGTACACACACACATACATACCAACACACACACTTTGCAGGATGCGACAAAGCAAACACAGACTTTGTTAGAGGAACATAATGATTCTAAATCTAGTAGTGAAAATATGCTATTCACTGTTCCAACTAGCTGTCCTAGTGCGCACAGGTGCCTGTTAATGCTAGATATATCTTGCCAGGTTTGCAGGCAGTAATGTGAAAATCTGGAGAGATTACACATAGATTGGCAGGGTGGGAAGTACTTTTAAAACTTTTTTGTGCATCCCCTGCATCTGTGAGATGGAGTATATCACATTTCCTAGAGAACTGGCTTCTGAGGGGATGTAGGTATTGGAAAGCTAGTTATAGGTGGATTGGCAGCCATATTGAGGTACATGGGATGCCTAAGGAGATCTGCAGAGATAGTTTGGTAGGGTGCAACACCTTTGTAATGAAAACTTAAATAAACACAAATGTTGGGGAGAATCTGATAGTGAGTCAGGGGTTAAAATACAGGGCACTTGGGAGCTGGGTTAATCTTATCCAAAAACAGGAGCCCCCTGAATAGTCTTCACCTCTACAAATCAGTGTCTGTTCTCCTACACTGGCAATGACCCACAAGAACTAGCCTAAGGTAGAGAAGGCTGCCTCTGAACTATATAGCACTTCACAGCACAGAAAGCAGTCTGTTATTGTGTATGCCAAACTAAACCTCAAAACCGTCTGATAATAAATTAACTTTTAAAAGCAGGGAAATGTTTAATTTTACTGACAACAGGCAACCCTTTATCTATGCTCCTGGACTGTATAAGGGTTAACTTTTCTTACCAAAATGTCAGTGAACTGGTAGTGTCACATAATTGGATTCTGCTGGTTACAGTAAGGTTCCAATGCCCTCTGCACCAAAATATTACAGGACTGGCTCCAATAATTCACATATACTGTATGTTGGATGTTTGCTTCTGTTGCTCTGTAGCCAAGCTCTAACATGCCTTAGGTAGATTTTGAGGTACCAAACATTATGTCCGTTTTAGTACTGTGAGAGAATTGTAAAGCAAACTACTGGAAGCTGCCTTATCACTGTTACTTATCTTTTCTAGGTGGGCCTAGAAACAATTCTACCGGCTCATAAGGCAAGAAGCAGGGAGGGGCTAATGTGTGTATGTAACCTCTCAAGAACAAAACAACTTTCTGCAGACCCCTATATTTATGTCATTTCGGAGATAGTAGTAGTAAAACAGATTGTGACCCTGGATGACATCAGAGTATGGTTTCTAGAGAAAAGGAAAATTAAGTGGCAAAAGTATAAGCAAAACCGAAACAAGATGGTTTTTCATTGTTGGTGTTTGATGCAAAAGACGCAATATTAGAACATTCTTTACCTACTCCCCATGGTTCTTTTTTAGCAATGCTTACGATTAATAATAATGTACTGTCACAATATACTTTCAGTGCATATACTTTAACTTTAAACTATGAAATTCAATTCTTGCAAGTAAAAGCAAAAATACATAAATAAAAATAAATTTAGAGAAACTCAAGGCAGTTACTGGCAAACACTAAGGCACTAAATTCTTGGTTACAAGATCTTAGCAGCTGAGGTGGAATTGGACACCACGTCTTTATTAAGACAAGAACAAATTCAACTGCAATTCTGATGATTCCTATAAATAACAAGATAATCTGGGCTGCTTTCTTTTCCAGACATTTACAGCATGCTTTCTGACATCGGTACTGAATACAATACAGTAAGGGAGTAGAAAAATAAGCACTTGATAGCTAAAGATTTTTTTTCATGTTCAGAAAACATTCTTGTCCTTGTTTGATCTTTGTGTTATGGAACAAACAATGTCTGCACTCAGAAGAAAATCTGCAAACCTTCGACTTAGCTGAACTTTGTGTATTCATTACCGAAACAGCCATGTGACTACAGGGAAAGCACTGAGTCATCGGGTATCAAGCAGCACAATGCAAAGTATTAAAGCTCCCAGCACTCCTAGAGTGACTTTTTCAAATCAATATGTGATGTAAATTGACACATTGATTTATGGTGAGTCATAACGCAGAAAGTGAAGATCATATGCCATGTACTAACCTCTACTCCGTATGATGCAAAGTGCATGGATGCCATGACTTCACTACTGACAGAAGAGACAAGAAGCATTTTGACTAACCTGTAAACTCCACATCTTGGAGTACAGCACAGGACAGAGGTAGCATATAGACACACCAAGGGTTTTATTTTTGTTGTTCTTTCTCTCACTGTTAAAATAAACCTATCATTAAAATTATAGACTGATCATTTCTTTGTCAGTGGGCAAACATACAAAATCAGCAGGGGATCAAATACCCTTTTCCCCCCCACTGTACCTGTATAAAAGACACCTGTCCACATAAGCAAGCAATCAGATTCCAATCTCTCCACCGTGGCTAAGACCAAAGAGCTGTCCAAGGATGTCAGAGACGGACAAGATTGTAGACCTACACAAGGCTGGAATGGGCTGCAAGACTATCGCCAACTAGCTTGGTTAGAGGGTGAAAACAGTTGGTGCAATTATTTGCAAATGGAAGAAACACAAAATAACTGTCACTCTCTCTTGGTCTGGTGCACCATGCAACATCTCACCTCGTGGAGTTTCAATGATCATGAGAACGGTGAGGAATAAGCCCAAAACTACACAGGATAATCTTGACAATAATCTTCTTTTACACAATAATCTCAAAGCAGCTGGGACCATAGTCACCAAGAAAACAATTGTTAACACACTACGCCGGGAAGGACTGAAATCCTGCAGCGCCCACAAGGTCCCCCCTGCTCAAGAAAGCACATGTACAGGCCCAGTCTGAAGTTTGCTAATGAACATCTGAATGATTTAGAGAACTGGGTGAAAGTGTTGTAATCAGATGAGACCAAAATCGAGCTCTTTGGTATCAACTCAACTTGCCGTGTTTGGAGGAGGAGGAATACTGCCCATGACCCCAAGAACAACACCATCCCTACCGTCAAACACAGAGGTGGAAACATTATGCTTTGGGGGTGTTTTTCTGCTAAGGGGACAGGACAACTTCACTGCATCAAAGGGATAATGGACGGGGCCATGTAGTGTCAGATCTTGGGTGAGAACCCCCTTCCCTTAGACAGGCCATTGAAAATGGGTCGTGGATGGGTCTTCAAGCAGGACAATGACCCCAAACACATGGCCAAGGCAACAAAATGAGTAGCTCAAGAAAAAGCACATTAAGGTCCTGGAGTGGCCTAGTCAGTCTCCAGACCTTAATCCCAAAATATGTGGAGGAAGCTGAAGGTTCGAGTTACCAAACGTCAGCTACAAAACCTTAATGACTTGGAGAAGATCTGCAAAGAGGAGTGGGACAAAATCCCTCCTGAGATGTGTGCAAACCTGGTGGCCAACTACAAGAAACATCTGGTCTCTGTGATTGCCAAAAAGGGTTTTGTCATCAAGTGGCAAGTCATGTTTTGCGAAGGGGTCAAATACTTTTTTCACTCATTAAAATTAATATAAATTTATAACTTCTTTGAAATGCGTTTTTCTGGATTTGTTGGTTGTTATTCTGTCTCTCACTGTTAAAATAAACCTACCATTAAAATTAGACTGATCATGTCTGTGGGCAAACATACAAAATCAGTAGGGGGTCAAATAATTTTTTCCCTCACTGTACTAGTTCAGAAACACATCTGGCAGACTTGATGGTGACCAAAATGACTACTTTCCATGAGAGAACCTCTAGGGGGATATCCTTAATAGGTTCAAAGGGTGGTTTCTGCAGGGCAGAAAGAACCAAGTTGAGATCACATGAAAGCACAAGGTGCCGCAGGGGGCCAAATATAAGATACACCTTGAAGAAATATTCTTATACTTTAGTGAGGCCACAGGCCTTGGAAAAAGAATAGATAAAACTGAAACATGACCTTTAAAAGCACTTAAAGTAGAACTAAACCCAACGATTTAACGTTTTTCCAAAACAGTTATTTTCAAGGTATGCTGTGAATGATAATAAAACAGATGCTTGGGCTCTTAACCCAACTGTCAAGTAATCAAATGTCTGGTGTCATAACTGATTGCATGTGCAGAACCATGGCAACTGCAGATTAAACAGAGGCCAAGATGGTAGATTCCTTGGCTTTAATGGATAGAAGGGTTTAGTTCTGTTTTACAACCAATTTCTGGTCAAGACCTGTCTTTAGGAAGGCCAAAACGTGGGATACAGAATAATCTCTGTAATTGAAGTGCCTTTTTACACAATGGCCACAAAAGGATTTCCAGGTGCAATATAAATCTTCCTGAAGAGACTTTTCTTGCTTTTAGAAAGGCAGGAATCACAGACTCAGAAAACCTTTCTATCCCTGCTTGGGGTTCAACAGCCTTGCCATTAAAGCTAGAGATGGAAAAGCAGGGGAGGGATTCAGGGGTGTGCTATGTACAGAGGGCAGGGATTCAGGGGTACGCTACATACAGAGGGCAGGGATTCAGGGGTGCGCTGCATACAGAGGGCAGAAATTCAGGGGTGCGCTACGTACAGAGGGCAGAGATTCAGGGGTGCACTACGTACAGAGGGCATAGATTAAGGGGTGCGCTACGTACAGAGGGCAGGGTTCAGTGGTGCACAATGTACAGAGGGCAGGGTTCAGGGGTGCCCGACATACAGAGGGCAGAGCTTAGGGGTGCGCTGTGCCCAATGTGCAACATCTCACTTCCACCCCTCCTCCTGGGTTCTGACCCCTGCACCCAGCACTCTGCCCCCATCTCTAAACACATCTTCCTACACACCTCCACAGTCCCCCCACCTCCCAAAGCAAACCTCAAATCTGTACTCTCTCCTACCTGGTGTTAGATGGCATTTACAAGAATGTTTTCATAGCCACACTACAAGTCCTCAAAACCCCTCCCTCAAGATGCAACCGCTGGATGTAGATTGGAACACACAGCCCGGCCGCCAGGTCCCTCTGCCAATGACAGGCTATGCCGGTGTTCTGAAGAGATGGGTCCCGCTGTTCATCCTCTGAGATTTTTGGCAGCTCTGTTTGCACATGCACAGCGCCTGCGCAGTTCAGCCCGGGCATTATCCGACGGGGGACCCATCTCGACAGGACACCTGATCAACAGCGCATGCGCTCAGCTACACACACAGCCAGCGCCGCTGGGGAGATTGAGGAGGAGGGCGGAGGAAGTGTTTACTCCGGTTGCCAAGGAGACCTGTTTGTGACAGCAGAAAGGGCTGTGAGAACAGGAGGTGGAGGCTGGCATGCCGCTCGTGGGCCACATGACAAGGCCCGGCGGGCTGGATTCGGCCCGCGGGCCTTGTGTTTGCCACCTGTGCTCTAAAGCTTTGCCAATGTCCAATCACCTGAAGGTAAACGCCTATAACCCGGGATGTATGAATATGTTTGTCCTGTACGATTATGATTACTTTTTTAAAAGAGAAGTGCAGGATTTAAAAAAAAATAAACATTCAGTCAGCTAAGCGGAAGCAGCATTGGTCAGATGCTGCATCTGTCCCCAGCCACCACTAAGACCAAGAACTGAGCGATCAAAGACCACTCAATGTTTACATCCCCTGCGCGGGATTATTGTTATTGCCTTATATTTTTCTATTTCCTTCAATAAAAATATTGTATCAGAAAGACCACTGGGGGTCACTGTCACCCCTCCAATGCTTACTGGAGCACCAGGCTGTAGAGGGGCCTTAGCCAGGCATCTGGATGGATCCTGACATCCAGACAAGTCAGGATCCCTTTAGAGTCTGAACCGGCTGACTCTAATGATGTCAGTTGACAACCCGCTCTTGGACAAAAATGGGTTGGAGGAGTGCAGAATGAAGTACACTCCTGTTATCCCCAGGGGAAGCAGGGCCAAAAGAGCTTTGGCCCAGCTTCTTTAACTGACAAAAGAGGACAAAAATATTGTGAACTAGGATTTGGATAAACAAAAAGTATAATTCTACTGGACAAACGTGAACAAATAAAAACAAATATGAAAGCCAATGACACAGTTTTAAAACATTGGATCTTAATTGCAAACCAGCTAGGTAGTTTAAGAAACTCAGGTTAAAGTTGTTCATATTCGGATGACATCAATAATCCTTTGCAACACTGTTTAGCTTGCTAAATGGTTAATGTTTTTGGATGTACTTCTACAAAAAAAAAGGATTGCCACAAAAAAGTTCAATCTGCTGTGGAAATGAAATCCTATATAAAGCTCACATCTTCTTTACATCTGTTGTCGACACAACCAGACTTCTGATACAGCACAATTTCTTCCAGCAACGACAGTATGCCAATAAAACACATCTGCATCTATATTTGTAAATTAATTGTTTCCTACTCGTCTGAAAGAGATACATGTGACATACATGAAACAGGTGAGTATAAAGTAACAATTTCTACAACACAAATGTATTATGTGATTTAAAAATTAGCACTCACATGGGTCACAGCACTTCCCAGGCTTTGCTCGTATTGCTTTCCCTTAGAGGAGGACAGAGCCATCTTCACACACTATCCATGCTCAGTATCTACTTTCTGCATTGAGATGCTGGCTCAGAGATTATGTGGTTATGCAATCTGTGCAGTTCACAAATGTCCAACACAGATCACCATCCTGTTGCAGCATCTTACCTTGCTAAAATGAAATGTTTCCATCAGACTACTGGAGAATGACAAAATCATCTCAATCTAAATCACAGGCAAATTTGACCAGCGCTCAAGGACTGCTTTTAATAATAATAGGAAGCAGAGCTTTTTTAAAAAAAAATAATAATAATATTGTGTAGTATATTGTGACATACCCCATCATTTGTTCGAATAAACATGCAAAGCAAAGCTGGTCATGTACTCAGAATTCTGTTGCTCAGCATGAGGGCTTAACAAAAAAATTCTGAAGGATGCCACATATCCATGCTAAACAGCCTGAATGTATAAATCTCCCCCCGTGGCTACTGTATTCTGATAGCTGGTGCTGCGGACGATCAGAATGCAGACACAACCAGGCTTCCAAACTGCACCTGCATCTGAGTGAATGCAGGTACTGTTCAGCTGACAAATTTCCTCCCAGCTCATTCACCACATCGGGGCCACTGGATAAAATGTATTCAGGGTATAGCCAACTTTACAGAAGGGTCCACTTTGAGAACGACCAAGTCAGTTTTTAACAAATCTAACTATCCTAATAAAACTGGGAAACCGCCGACCTCTAAAATGTCATCGTCCACACTTACCTTAAAAAGATAACAATATGATACCCTTCAGACAGAGTACCGCTAGACATGTACATGAGCACATTTTCTAGTAATGTCAACCGCTTTAAATTTACTTTCAACTCCAAAAATAGCCAGATGGATTAGGGTAAACTAAAATAAAAGCCTGCCATATGCATTTCTGTTGGTGGATTAAATTGCATGGACTAGGTAATTTTGGAAAGGTTGTTTAATCCACCTGAATCCTTTTTTGATCCTTCAAACTGTTATAAAATTGCTGTGTAGAGGGCTAACATAAATGTACATTAAAGTATAACTATAGGAAAAACTTTTTATTTTGGATAGAGCAAGGGAGGGTTATTATAACCTCTGTCAATTTTTTTTTCCCCCCATCTGTGTTCCACTGCAGAGATTTTCCTTCACTTCCTGTCCCATAGCCAAACAGGAAATGAGAGGAAATCCCTGCAAATTAAGGGAATTCCTTGGGGACCTCCAGGTCACCAGGACCAGTGTCCCATTGGAAGATTTCCCCTCTATTACTTTTCTGGGGACAACCCAACATGTGAGATTTTCTTTTACTTTTGCTTTCAATAAAAATGGTCAACAGGACAAATAGAGAGGGTGAATCTCCTTAATGGGACACCAACAGCAATACAAACTGACAGATTTTTGTATTCCTCTCCACTCTATCCAAAACTAAAAAAAAAGTTTTGCCTTTAGTTATACTATAAGCGCTCTATACACAATCAAAGTCAGCAAGCGTCTTAAAATGTTGGCACTTGTTTTCTTTTTTCCCCCATACAAGCTAATGTGAGTGCAAAAGCAAAGGTATCTCAAATGCTAGCCAGTTATACCTATGTACACAACTTACTTCCTTTCAGAACAAATGACTATAAAGTTATACACCTATTTACCAGGTATGACATTCCAAAGTAAGAGTTGTTAAGCTAAAAAAAAAAAAAAAAAAAAAAAAAAAACACAAAATAGTCAGTGTTGCATGCTGGGAAACTGCCAGCGTACACAACCGAGATTCTTAACAGGAGTACATCCCGGTCAATGCAGAATTCACAAGTTGGAGGGCTAAGTTATAGAACATTTGATTTCTGTTGTAATTTTGCTCCTGTACTGTTATGTTACTCAAAACTGTTATACTTCAAGAAATTTTTTTTTTGTTTTAATGCCAAGTAAAAATGCATAACAACTCCACTATTAGGTTAACCTTGTAAAGATATATTTATGCTTTGCAGACACAATCTTAAAAGTAAGTGGCACAAACCATATCTAGACATACTGTATATGAAAAACATGCTTTTTTTATTTTAATATCTGCATTATGCAAAGATGACAGATATATGCATTTTATAATAGGCCTTTAATAATGATTAGATTTGACAAACTCATTTATCATGTACCTGCTTTATTGCTCAATACATGTAATTCTTGCAGACCAGGCACATACATGTATGATTACATCCTCTTGGTTATTGAGACTGGCAAACAAACAATTATTTAAGAAATAATCAACACTACACACCGAATATCATTTCACTTTTCATTATTGAGACTTAGCAAAATTACCACCATTACAAAATGTGAATAGATTTATAGTTTAACACAATCCAGGTAAACATACAATATATAATAAAAGGTTATTGATAGAATTCAAACATTGACCCTTCTCATGAAAAAACGTACAAAATACTAAATGTTTGCTTCCTTGCTAACGAACCACATCATCACATGTTTTCGTGTGACATATTTCAGAATTGTTTTTATTCCTCGTATCAAAGCCTGTATAAATCAGAGGTATATGGATAAGCTTTAAAGCTGATCGCCAAGTAAAAAAAAAAAATATCACAGCAAAACATTGTTTTTCCAGTGGATTTATTCACATTGTTGAACCCAGTGATGCCATCACAGGGTTATCATATGAGCTAGCAATAGTGGCCCTGCATGGGCACCTTACTTGTCTTCCAGCAATTACAGGCACAGCCAACAAGATTACAACTACCATGAGTCCTCTAGCTTTAGGAAGTCTGTGGGATGACTTTTTCAGATATATGCTCGTAGACTTTACCTCTGTAACATCGCTAAAATCCCCCTCTTTAACGAATGAATCCACCAATCTACTCATTCACTCTCTTGTTTTGACTAATGTAACTCCCTTCTCTCCCTATCATAAATGCTGCTGCTGCCAGACTCCTCTATCTTACCAATTGCTCAGTGTCTGCCACCCACCTCTGCCAATCGCTCCACTGGCTTCCAAATGCACAGAAAATAAAATTCAAAATGCTAACAACATACAAAGCCATTTAGAACTCTGCCTCAAGCTACAGCACCAAACTTGGCTCCAAATATCACCCAAACTCTTAAACTATTTCAACCTGTCTGGCTACCTCCTACTTTGGTCACCTTTAGGCAATCCCTCAAAACTCATCTTTGGGCAAGCCTATCTGACCTTCAGCCAACAACTGAAATTGTAACTCTCCCTTCAGGTCATCCCCCACAGTTATTACCTTTTGTACCATTGTGCCACCCTACTGGAATGCAAGGTCTTATGAGTAGGGCCCTCTTAACCCTCTAGTATTTTATTTATGAATGTTTTTTATAAATTCGGAATAACAGTATATATATATATATATATATATATATATATATATATATATACATATATATATATATATTAGTGTGGTACCCCACCAGTGAAGTGACCCAGAATTCTCAACTGGACAGGTTGAGGGGATCCAGGGAGCTTATAATGTACAGAGGAAACTGGCGTTTCAGCTTCCTCATTATTTAATAAAGTCCACTTTGGGTCCTGGAGCCCGGGGATTTCTAAAGCCCTGTACAAACGATCGGATTTCCTATGGATTCTAATCCGATGGATTTTTCCATCGGAAATCCGATAAAGCTGACTTCCATCAGTCTTGCCTACACACCATCAGTCAAAAATCCGACCGTCCCAAACGCTGTTGCCTTATGAGGAATTTTATGAGTAATCGCCATTGAGAACTGGGAATATCTGTACATAGATGTATATATAAGTTAGAATAAGGGATGTGTAGTATGAAATGTGTGTCTG
This sequence comes from Rana muscosa, assembly GCA_029206835.1. Lineage (NCBI taxonomy): Eukaryota > Metazoa > Chordata > Amphibia > Anura > Ranidae > Rana > Rana muscosa. Next base: position 1,077,582,653 of record CM055122.1, read on the forward strand.
TAAGGGTTAACTTGGCTGACAAGCTGGGCTTGAGAAAAATCTAATTACCAGTCCCCTTTTGATATGCATGAATGCTGGGTGACAAGGTGCTGAGGAGTCGTACGGTCTGACGAGGTAACCTAGTATTCAAACAAGCCAGGAAGAGATCACCTCTGAAACTGCTAGTCTATTCGGCACCGCCTTCATAAGCTAGATAAAGGCGTGTGTATTCTCCCATGTTAACGAACCAATATCCATTTAAGGGGTAACTGGCCACAGCTAGTTCCATGTATAGCTAAGTGCCCCATTCAAGGGAAGTTAACGACCTTCGGTTTAATTAATTTATCTTCATATCTAATTATCACTAAATTCCAGTAGGGAGGGGGCTAGTGAGAGAAATTAATATAACGCCCAAAGGGAGGAGAGAGCCAATCGTAGTGGCCCTGTTTTAGTTAATGGGAGAGGGCCCCATAAAAGGACAACCCCAATCAGTAGAATAGGAGAGATGAGATGACCTGGGCCCAGGAGTCATTATTATAGGTAATTATCAGACCATCTCCCAGCACTTACAGTATACTTGCATTGGCATATGTTTTTCTGTTTTATATGTGTAGTGTGATGTACATACTTTGTATTAGAAACAAATATTAATCCCTTGCTTAAAGACTGTAAATGTTTGCGGTGTATTAGATAGACTAATAACAATTCTCTAATAAATGCTTATTATATTGAAGCTTTCACTTCTAGTCAAAAGAACTCTAATTTAACCCATATCATATCTTTGAGATATTAAATCTTAAATCTACATTTTGACTTCCGCAAGATTGCCGTGACGTAAAACACTCAGACAAGCCGAGAAAAATGAAGTTCAATGCTTCTGAGCATGCGTCGACTTGATTCTGAGCATGCATGGGTTTTTTGTCCGATGGAGTTCCACACATACGATCAGAATTTGCTATAGTTTTATTTCCCATCGGATAAATTTAAAACATGTTCTATTTTTTCTCACCGATGGAAAAAATACCGATGGGGCCCATACACGATCGGTTTGTACGATGAGAAAAGTCCATCGGACTGTTTTCATCGGTAAAACCGATCGTGTGTACACGGCATTAGAGATCCGGGTGGGATGAAATCCCCAGTCCTGGGTCCGGGTTTTAAGATTCAACGGCACACTGATGGTTCAGGTGTGTGTGGACCTGATAGGAGAGTCAGGGCCAGGATTCTGGGCTCCACCCTCCCGAGGAGTCCAGGCTTGCAAGGGAGAACCCAGAGTGTGCAGGTGTGCACTGGAGTAGCTAGAGAGTGCAGACTGCACTGTGAAACCCAGAGACCTGAGTCTGAGATTGCTGACAGAAGTCAGGAGGGCTCCATGCGGGAGCCTGAGCAGTGGTGCTGCTGCTGAAGAGAGCAAGGCGGCTCTGAATTTTTATTTGCACTTTTGCATGTGTGAGCCAGGAGGCTGAACATACAACGGTTTAATGTTGATGGTGAAAACCCCCTGTGAGGGAAACAACTTTTGTTTTCATTTCTGAAACTTTGTTTGATTTTCTTTAACCACTTCCTTACTGGGCACATATACCCCCTTCCTGCCCAGGCGAAATTTCAGCTTTCGGCACTGTCACGCTTTGAATGACAATTGCGCGGTCGTGCAACGTGGCTCCCAAACAAAATTGATGTCCTTTTTTTCGCACAAATAGAGCTTTCTTTTGGTGGTATTTGATCACCTCAGCGGTTTTTATTTTTTGCGCTATAAAAACAAAGATAGAGCGACAATTCTGAAAAAAAAAGCAATATTTTTTGATTTTTGCTATAATAAATATCCCAATTTTTTGGGATTTTTTTTTCTTTCCTCCGTTTAGGCCGATACGTATTCTTCTACATATTTTTGGTAAAAAAAAAAAAAAAAAATCGCAAGCGGCGTTTATTGATTGGTTTGCGCAAAAGTTATAGCGTTTACAAAATAGGGGGTAGTTTTATGGCATTTTTATCTATATATTTTTTTTACTAGTAATGGCGGCGATCAGTGATTTTTTACGTGACTGCGACATTATGGCGGACACATCGGACACTTTTGACACTATTTTGGGACCATTCACATTTATACAGCGATTAGTGCTATAAAAATGCACTGATTACTGTATAAATGTGACTGGCAGGGAAGGGGTTAACACTAGGGGGCGAGGAAGGGGTTAAATGTGTGCCCTATTAGTGATTACTACTGTGTGGGGGAGGGGACTGACTGGGGGAGGGGACCGATCTGTGTCCCTATGTACAAGGGACACAGCATCGGTCACCTCTCCCTGACAGGACATGGATTTGTGTGTTTACACACACAGATCCATGTCCTTGTCTGTGTAACCGCAGATCGCGGGTGCCTGGCGGACATCGCGGCCGCCAGGCACGCGCATCGGCATTGCAGTGACGCGCCGGGTACGTGCGCGCGCCGCCGGCGGCGCTCGCACGCCCCCCAGTGGCCAAATTAGCGGAGGCCGTATAAACACAGCCTCCCGGCATGTAACAACCATCTCGCGGCCGTATATAGTCGTACGGCGGGCGCGAGGTGGTTAATAAAAGTGGGCCAACAAGCCCTCAAAAGGAAACATTTGTGTGGGACTGTTCTCGCTAGCGGGTGCTACACTTGAGCCAACAACCCCCAAACATTACTATTTTTTTTTTTTACATAAAGTGTTACCATGGTACACTGTACTTCTCTGGTGAGGTGATCAGGATTTTTTTCCCCCCACACACTATGATTGCTTATAACTGTGCATTTTACAGCTTATAAGCAACCATTTTTTTCTGACTGAAAACTCAGTGTTTACTATTGTGAAGAGCTGTGATTGGCCACAGCTAATCACATGGTACAGATGGGCTGTGATTGACCCTGTCTGTATCATATGACAACTGTGACCAATCACAGAGCTTATCACAATAGTACACAATGAAAGGCATGTAACAAAGCCTTTCATTGTGTACAACTTATGTGATCTGCTGTGGTGGGCCACAGCGATCACATCATACTGGCAGTGGGCCAGTACAGCGATCGGTCATCCGCCATGTTCAGGGGACATGGTGGGTGACAGATTGTGCCACAGGACAACAGTGCTCCCACCTAGTCATTTTACAACAGGCTAGGCAGCTAATTTCTAAGGCTTGAACATAAAGTGGAATTTTGTGCTGTACACGAAGGTGGGCCATTGACAGTTCGAATCTCGGCCGCTTTAGCAGGGACTGGCCAAGATTCAAACTATGTATGGGCAGGCTGAATGTACCAAGTTGATCAATCAACTTGGGTACAACTTGCCTGGTGAATTTTGCATGCAATTATGGCTAGTGGCTAAACAATGGCTCGGCGGGAGGGATTACCCTGTCCACACTTTCTGTGTTGATGGGGGAATCAAGTGAATTTCTTTCCAACAGCCCATTGTTGCAGGAAAGAAATTTGCTGTGTGTGTGGGCTGCTTAACAGATTAAGCACAGCATACTTTAAAATTATATTTATATAATGTAAAGTTGTTTTGTCCCGACTGTCTTTCTGGACCTAAAACCTGTCTCTCTTTTTCCAACAAATGTTCCCACTTCAGGTCGAATATAAAGAACATATTCACAGCGCCCAAGTTCTCAATTACAGTCTATATACAGATAAAGGGATAGTTACATATATGTAAACGTTATTTTATTATCGGTTTTACACATAGCAACATTAAGTTTAGGTTCCTTTACAAAAAAATATATATAATAATTTTTAAACAAAAAAGTAGAATCCTAATTACTAATAAACCTCTGATGTGGCAGGAGTGGTACTGCCAAACCATATGCCAAAATCAGATTTTAGTTTTGTGCAAAACATTCCTTATTTAAAAAAAATTGTCAGAGTTTTGTTTTTAATGTTTTTCCCTTTAGAGGCAAAACTACCTTTGCAGAGATGATTATAGGAAAAGAAAAACAAATTAGGGTCTGCAACAAATCCAGCTCCTTTCTACAGATAATTCTGCCTGAGGCATCAAGTCAATGGAGCAGACTGCTCTCCACAGAAATAACTCATGAGCGCTGTAATACACTGGTGTGTCAACTGCTATTAAAGACAAATGGCTCTCTCAGCAACAACAATATCCTGTTTTCAAAATTGAATAATTACATTGCTCAAACTATGAAGTGAGGAATAATTATAAACATCCAGTAATGAAGTTTTGGTCCCATTAGGTATTTCCATGCATTTGCTTATATCAGTACCCGCACAGAATGCTGCTGAGAGAGGATCTGCCAGACACTGAAAGGCAAAATGCGTTTTTTTTATATGTAGCTTTTATTGTGATATGAGGAGCGAGTATTTTTCTTGTGTGCGGAAAGGTTCTATCTGCCAGACAATGAAGTAAGTGTGCAGCTAATTGCTCTGTCAATTACACAGCCATTGAAGGATCCTGTAAGACAAGGATGGTTATTTACAAATACCGGTAATAATGTTTAGTTTTTTTCACTAAAACAATTTTTCGGTTGTGTACACAAAGCACTTTTCTTTAAGGTAGGTACCATTTTATATAGGAGCAAATATCAGGGCATATATAATTTGGTTAGTTTATCTTAAGAAAGCTGCCTATGCAGTAGATAAAAACAAACCATGCAGCTTTGACTATTTTGCAACAATGCACTTGTCATAGCTGTCTCTTAGAGAGTTCCCTCGACCAGAATTATTGTTAGAACATTGCTAAGATGCCCCCAGACCTTACTGCTGGCCCACACCATCACAGGAGCGAGCACCTCGTCCTTATAAGACGAAAAGGGGTTCTTTACAGTACAAAGCTTCCAGTTTAGACACACACCTCGCAGATGGTGACAATGAGCACAACCTTGTGAGTAATAAAGGGGTAGGTTCAAAAGGTGGTTTTTGAAAGTACAGAGAGAACCAAATTCAAATCCTACATTGTAACAGTGAAAGTCATGCTGTACAAAGGTCTAAAGCAGAAACAACTAATTTATTAATCAGCCAGCCGATTATTTGGTCTGCACACAGAATGCATTGTTTACATATCAGCAGACAGTGCAGCAAACATACAGCTCAGTACACTGTCCATACATATCAATAAGTGCCTGTGAAAATGTGACACTGAGGAGCAATGCCTCATGGGACATGTAGTCCTGGGGAGGAAGTGGGTGGTTTTAAAGTCAGAAGTTTTTTTGTTTTTATTTAACCTTTCCATAGGAGCACTCTATATTACACTTTGCAGCTTGCTATAGGGGCACTCTGAAAGCAGGAGGAGCCAGAAGCGTCAGTGGGGGACCCCAGAAGAGGAGAATCAGGAATGCTATGTGCAAAAACATTACACAGAGTAAACAAGTATACATTTTTTTTTTAAACAATCACTTTAAAGACCGTGTGCTGGGAAGATCAGCATCTGAACCCAGAGAAGGTGGAGGCTGATAGACTGGAGGTAATATAAGGCATCACAATTACATCTAAAGTAAACTTTCACCAGCTTGCTAATGTATGCTAATAAAAGCATACAAACTATCCAACAAGTCTTGTTTCGGTCTAATTAAGCACTTGGCTACCCACTGTGGGAGCTTTAATGCCCCTAGGTGCAGCCTTTCTTTCTTTGTTTCCTTACATATTGTCATAGAAATCCTGTCAGCTACAGGATTCCTGGACTTCCTGATTCCGAATCTCGGGCACGTCCGAGCACGCGCGGGGGCGCGCGCACGCTCCACAAAGCGCGCCAGAAGAACTATTTAAACATGCCTGTGACAGACAGTCCCTGCTGTCTGCTCTACAGCGTGTAGTACCCAAAGAGACCTGATTCGTGAATTTATCTGCATCCGACCCGGCTTACCTTGACCCTTCCAGTTTCCTGCCTGCCTCTGACCCCCGGCTTTGTTTGACCAATCTTCTGCCTGATCCTCCAGTACCTTGCCGCCAGCCAATTCTACCGACCCGGCTTGTCCGACCAATCTCTCCAGTTGCTGTGTCCTGGTTCCAGTCCAGTCAGCCTCATCAGTTCCAGTCCAGTTGCTTGTTCCTGGTTCCAGTCCAGTCTGCCTCTTCAGTTCCAGTCCAGTTGCTGTATCCTGGTTCCAGTCCAGTCAGTCTCATCAGTTCCAGTCCAGTTGCTGTGTTCCTGGTTCCGGTTCAGCCTGCCATACTTCCTGGGTGCCTGGATCCGTCCCAGTCTTCAGACTCTACTCTACCTTGATCCATCCTGCCAGGCACTCGTACCCCTTCTACCTCCGTGCCTCCTGTCTTCAGTACCAGGGGCCGCCGGTGGAAGCCGTAAGAGAGGCCTCCCTCTGCAGATCCGGGCTCGTCACCGTCAGGTACGTGACAGTAGCAGACAGCCATGTCTGAGCCCAGGCAGGGAGCCTCACCTATGGAGGAACTCTGTCGGCACCTGGCAGGTTTGTCTGAAGCAGTCAAGAGTCTTCAACAAGGATACACCCGCTTGGAAGAACAAGTGCGGGCCCTCTCCAATCCTTCTGCCATCCAAGAGGGGCCCCACGCCTCTGCCTCCACAGCCGGAACAAGTTCCTCACCCACAGTGGTCATGCTTCCTCCTGAACCTAAGGTTCCTACACCCGAAAGATTTTCCGGGGATCGGAGCAAGTTTAGGGCCTTCCGGAATTCGTGTGAACTGTATTTTGCCCTACAGCCCCGTACCTTTTCTCTAGAGGCCACCAAGGTGGGCTTTGTGGTCTCTTTGCTCACTGGAGACCCCCGGACCTGTGACCCAGGAGACCACTCCTATACCCGCTACCATCTTTACCACCTCTGGAACCCACCAAGAATGCTTATGTCTGGACATCATCTCTTCTCCGTTGTTTCCCTTGATCCTTGGTATGCCTTGGTTACAAGCCCACAATCCCACTATCAACTGGACTACGGGAATAGTTGCCTTTCCTTCTTCCTATTGCCAGCAGTCCTGTGGCTCATATAAACCTCCTGGGCCGGCCTCGTTACTATGCATTGACACAGAAGATGGCACCCGTCAATCCATCCCAGAAGTTTACCACGACTTTCTTGACGTATTTAGTAAACAAAAGGCAGAGACTCTACCGCCCCATCGGGCCTACGATTGCCCCATCGACCTACTTCCTGGAGCAAAGATTCCGTTCGGTAGAGTCTTCCCTTTAACGGAGGTGGAACAAGGGGCTTTAAAAAATTATGTTGATGAGAACTTGCAAAAGGGGTTCATCCGCCCTTCCACATCCCCAGCAGGCGCAGGCATCTTTTTTGTAGAGAAAAAGGACCACACCCTTCGACCTTGTGTGGATTACCGGGAATTAAATAAAATTACAGTAAAAAATCGCTACCCTCTCCCCCTGGTACCAGAGCTATTTCAGAGACTAGGAACTGCCACCATCTTTACCAAACTCGACCTCCGCGGAGCCTACAACTTGATCCGTATCAAAGAAGGGGACGAATGGAAGACCGCCTTCCGTACCCGGTATGGACATTTTGAGTACTTGGTAATGCCATTCGGGTTGTGTAACGCCCCTGCCACTTTCCAGTATTTTATCAACGATGTTCTACGGGACTTCCTAGACCTCTTTGTTATTGTTTATCTTGATGATATCTTAATTTTTTCTTCCTCCCTTGATTCTCATCGCAGACATGTCAAAAATGTGTTGGGTCGGCTCCGCCAGCATGGCCTGTATGCGAAGGCCGAAAAATGCGAGTTCGAGCAAGAGAGTATATCATTTCTGGGGTTAATCATTTCCAGCGAGGGCATCAAGATGGATCCTCAAAAGATTACCGCAATCCTGGACTGGCCAGAACCGGTGGACAAGAAGGGAATCCAACGTTTCGTTGGATTCGCCAACTTCTACCGTAAGTTCATCAGGGGGTTTTCAGCTATTATCGCACCCATTACTCAACTCACCAAGCAAGGAACACGTTTTCACTGGTCTCCTGAAGCCCAAGAAGCTTTTCAACGCCTGAAGGCCCTATTTACCTCAGCCTCTATCTTGAAACACCCAGACTCCTCACTACCATTCGTACTTGAGGTAGACGCCTCCGAAATAGCGGTAGGAGCAATACTGTCCCAAAGACAGGGAGTCAAAGCCTTGCTCCACCCAGTAGCCTTCTTCTCCCGCAAGCTTTCTGCAGCGGCGAGGAACTACGACGTGGGGGATCGGGAGCTACTAGCGATCAAGTCTGCACTAGAGGAATGGCGGTACCTGCTGGAGGGCGCGGCTCATCCGATTCTGATATTCACTGACCACAAGAACCTGGAGTACCTGAAAGCCGCGAGAAGATTGAATCCACGGCAAGCCAGGTGGGCACTCTTCTTCTCCCGGTTCTCTTTTCATGTTACTTATCGTCCTGGGGCCAAGAATATTAAGCCTGACGCCCTGTCTCGGATGTTCCATAAGTCCAAGGAGACTTCTCCGCCTGATACCATCCTTGCCCCCGGAAATTTCCTTCTTCTACAGGAGAACCTGTTCACTCAAATCAAACAAGCTTCCACCGGGCAGAGACAGTTCTCCGAGCCGGAATTGCAGGTTAAGGATGGACTATTGTGGTACCAAGACAGAATCTACGTACCTGAGAAACTAAGAGTAACCGCATTAGAACTCTGCCACGACCACGCCCTGGCCGGGCATTTTGGCGTTGCCAAGACCACTGACCTGGTACAGCGCACCTTCTGGTGGCCTCGAGTACGTGAAGACTGTAGGAGGTTTGTAGATTCTTGTACAACTTGCACCCGAAACAAGGGTTCCAGATCCAAGGCCTGGGGACTACTAAAACCCTTACCCGTTCCAGATAGGCCCTGGAGAATGTTGTCCATCGACTTCATTGTCGAGTTACCCCCGGCTGAGAACCATTCCACCATCTTCGTTATTGTGGACCGTCTGTCCAAGATGGCACACTTCATCCCTATGAAAGGGACTCCCTCCGCTCCTGAAACTGCACAGGTATTCATCAGAGAAATAGTCAGACTCCACGGGGTACCAGCCAATATTGTTTCCGATCGCGGGGTTCAATTTACCTCTCGATTCTGGAGATCCCTTTGCAAAACCTTGAAAATCGAATTATCGTTTTCCTCTGCTTACCATCCACAGACCAACGGACAGACGGAGAGAACGAATCAGACGCTCGAGCAATACCTGCGATGCTTCTCCTCTTTTGCTCAGGACAACTGGGTTTCCCTACTTCCGTTGGCCAAGTTTGCGTATAACAATTCCATTCACTCCGCTACCTGCCAGACTCCTTTCTTTGCAAACTATGGTTTTCATCCTACTTTTCTGCCTAATTCCCTTCCTGAGTGTCCTGTACCTGCAGTCCAGGAAAAGTTAAATTTTTTCTCGGTCAATAACCAGCTTCTACAAGAGACCATGACCAAGACTCAAGAACGCAACAAGACAATCTATGACAAGAAGAGACGGGGTGAATTAGTGTTGGTACCCGGCGACCAAGTATGGCTATCTACCACAAACCTAAGAATGGCATGCCCTTCTAAAAAACTGGGCCCCAAATTTTTAGGTCCATTCCCTGTTAAGAGGAAAATTAATGAAGTAGCTTATGAATTGGAACTTCCTGACTCTCTTAGAATCCATCCAGTTTTTCATGTCTCTCTCCTAAAACCCACAGTCACTAATCCGTTTCCAGATCGGAAGCCGGATCACCCTGATCCGATCATTATTGACGGTGAGCAGGAATTCGAAGTAGAAGCTATCATGGACTTCAGGAGAAGAAATAACCAGAACCAATTCCTAATTAAATGGAAGGGCTACGGACCCAAGGAAAACTCATGGGAACCCGAGGAGAATATCCATGCCAGGAGTTTGGTACAGGCTTTCAAAAGGACTCACCCTGGAAGGTTCACCCGGCTGGGCATCCGGAGGCTGCCCCTTGGGGGGGGGGGGGGCAATGTCATAGAAATCCTGTCAGCTACAGGATTCCTGGACTTCCTAATTCCGAATCTCGGGCACGTCCACGCGCGATGGTGAGCACGTGCGCGGGGGCGCGCGCACGCTCCACAAAGCGCGCCAGAAGAGCTATTTAAACATGCCTATGACAGACAGTCCCTGCTGTCTGCTCTACAGCGTGTAGTACCCAAAGAGACCTGATTCGTGAATTTATCTGCATCCGACTCGGCTTACCTTGACCCTTCCAGTTTCCTGCCTGCCTCTGACCCCCGGCTTTGTTTGACCAATCTTCTGCCTGATCCTCCAGTACCTTGCCGCCAGCCAATTCTACCGACCCGGCTTGTCCGACCAATCTCTCCAGTTGCTGTGTCCTGGTTCCAGTCCAGTCAGCCTCATCAGTTCCAGTCCAGTTGCTTGTTCCTGGTTCCAGTCCAGTCTGCCTCTTCAGTTCCAGTCCAGTTGCTGTATCCTGGTTCCAGTCCAGTCAGTCTCATCAGTTCCAGTCCAGTTGCTGTGTTCCTGGTTCCGGTTCAGCCTGCCATACTTCCTGGGTGCCTGGATCCGTCCCAGTCTTCAGACTCTACTCTACCTTGATCCATCCTGCCAGGCACTCGTACCCCTTCTACCTCCGTGCCTCCTGTCTTCAGTACCAGGGGCCGCCGGTGGAAGCCGTAAGAGAGGCCTCCCTCTGCAGATCCGGGCTCGTCACCGTCAGGTACGTGACACATATGCTTGGTTAGAGGGTAGAAAACCAATTGGTGTTTGAGACATTGGTTTGGTAGAAATACTACATTTATTTTGTACCCCACCTTTTTCTTGTCGTGTTACTAAACCCAGGACCTGGCATTCACTATATCTGGTCTCCCACAGAACATGGAAACGCAATAATTTTAGTAAACTAAATGGCTAAATACCTTTTCTCATCAGCAGTTAGAGCAGTCTTGTGACTTCGATCAGTGCCTGGTTAAAGCTTGTAGGAGGAGTTTTCATAATGCACTGGCTGTCCTTTCAGGGTGCAGGACCCCTGACCCTCTGTCTGGACAGTGCTGATTGGTCCTGTGCTTATCACATGCACCCTCCCAAGAAAAAAATGAAAAAAACAACAACTCTCTAGCAATACACAGCAAACTGAGCATGTGCAGTCTGACTCCAGTAACTCTGTCTTATCCGGAAAAGTTTTGGAGTCAGTGGAAGGAGGCTCTTGGCATACAGAATCTAACAGCCTTTTTACAAAATGCAGAGGGTTAACCCCTTAGGTTCCACAGTGAGTAGAACGAGCATTCTTTACTGCATATACAGACTGATTTTACGGTGGAGGGTTTAGAAACACTTCAAGGTTGAACTGCTTCTCGTCCAGCTTTATTGAGCGGCCACATATCTTAAGTGACCCAAAACCGAATAGTTCCCTCCCTAGGCTGGATTTACCATTTAGATATTTGTATATCGCTATTATATCTCCTCTTAAGCATCTTTTCTTCAGGGAAAATATATTATTTGTTTAGTTGCTCTTCTCTGGACTCCAGTTTCAGCACATCCTTTCCGAGGACTGAAGACCAGAACTGGATGGCATACTTAAGATGTGGCTCTTGAGTAAATACAGTTTTTAATGCATTCTAATATTCTACTGGCCTTACTTGCAAGCAGCTTGGCATTGCATGCTATTGCCGAGCTTGTGATCTACTAGGACCCCCCCAGATCTTTCTCCACCCTCCATTCCCCCAAAGGTTGACCCCCTAGTGTGTAACTCATATCTCTAGCCCCCAAGTGCATTAACTTTACATTTCCCTAAACTGATCATTTGTCATGTGTTTGCCCACCCCTCTATTTTATCGAGGTATAAGAAAGAAAATACAGTTACCGTAATTCTAAGGATTAGAACAGGGCAAAACACATTAAAATACAGATCAAGAAATATAAAATACAAACAAAAAGAAAAACCAATCATATATTTCCTTAAGAATGCCTTTTCAAACTCAAGTACCATTAAGAGTCTTTATGGGTTGTTACTCCTGTCACCAATGGAACCGAGAGGAGGACATTGATGACAAGTTATGATAAGTTATGTATAATCTATAAGCCTCCATTATCCTTTCCGCATTTCACCAGTCTCCATTTATCAGTGGTAATAATGCATACAGATTACATAGGGACACACAGATGATGGAATGATGGAACATTAAACATGCAACGGTGTGCATAATAGGGATGATGAAACCCATCACAAAATCCTCTTTAATCACTATACTCATATTATATATCTGTATGTAAGTGCAAATAGGTAACATAACATTAATAGAAATATGAACTTTCAATTGGTTTAAAACTATTTTTATAGATTTTTCATACATGGAGCATAATATTAACGACAGACACTACACTATTTTCTGAACATATGAGCCCTAAACAGTAAACTTTAATGCAATGATTGCAAATGGGTCACGTCAAAAAAGGATATATTTTAGCTGGGCCAACTACAGTTCATTGCAAGCTCTTCATTTAGTAACGTCATTCTTAAAGCTCATCTCCAGGGAGAAAAAAAAAGTATTATCCGACATTTAACCTCTTTTTTTTTTTAAAAGCGAACCAAAAGACCATTTCTCTAACTGTATTCACAGTGACATAACATGGAAAGTAAAAGGATAATACTGCGCTGGAAATAATGTGAAACGAAGCTGCCAACACTGATGGTACAAAAAGCTAGTGATAATCGAAAATTAAAAGTGTAGCGCTAACTAAATAAATATGTATAAATGTGAAAATATACACAAAAAACTGAATATGATAATATAGTGATAAACACGTGTATCACCCAAAATAACGTGCTGGGTGACTCCAGTGATAAAGTCCTCAAATTATATTAACACAATTATGCAAATATATGCAAATTAATGTCCATAATAGGCAAATGAATGTCCATTAGAAATGGAATCCATAAAACGAAGGTGATGAAGATCAGTCCAGAGAGAACGTGATGAATCAAAACGTGAAATTGTAATCAACAGTCTTCTGTTTGTGAGAGAAAGTAGCCACCACCAAAGTGAATAGAGGAAGGCTTACCAGAAGTTATGGATTTGGCGGGGCATAAGCCACCCAAATCAAATAAACTTGAAGCGTGTGAACACTCAAACATTAAAAAATAGAGATGTGATGTGAGATCCGCCACCAAGTATATGTTGAGGAGGCTTACCAGAGGTCTCGGATTTGGAGAGGCATACGCCGCCCAAATCTGAGATTGCTTAGGGGGTTAATGGACGCCACTGGAGATGGTCTTGAGTGGAGGGGTAGTCTGGAGTCAAAGGGGTTTAGCACTTCAATCAGACGGGACATCCAATAACACAAAACACCAATTCATGTGGGGACTCGGTATCCAATGCATATGTGTGGAGATAGAAAAGCTCACATAGCATAATTCCGTTTGGAAAGAATTTAATAAAAAATCATACAATGTAACACTCACATTTAAAGATGGTCTAAAAGCATGGATGCAGGTACAAGAGCGATGTATATGGACAAATCCACCCGACTAGTTTCGACTAAAAAGTCATCATCTGGTGACATAACATGTACGATCCCAGATCTTCTTTCTTCTGCTTAACAATGTAGGAGGGTCTGATGAGAAGTGTACATGATCCTCTCTGTGAAGTGAGCACTGTCCATCACAGGGTCCTGTAGCACTTAAGGGAGACATCACAAGAGGAGCAGACACAAAACCATCTAGCAAAACCAGTGAAAAGATCAAAAAGCTGCTTCAGACCACCAATCAGCACTATTGGAAGAGGATCCCCAGAAATCACATAACAGACATTTTACTGTCTTCGGAGTTTGGCTTTAACCACTTAAGCCCCGGACCATTTGGTAGCTAGAGGACCAGAGGTGAATTCAGAATTTTGCACTGCGCTGCTTTAACTGTAAATTGTGCGGACATGCAATGTTGTACCCAAACGAAATTTGCGTCCTTTTCTTCCCACAAATAGAGCTTTCTTTTAATGGTATTTGATTGCCTCTGCGATTTTTATTTTTTGCGATATAAACGGAAAAACCGAAAATTTTGAAAAAAAATGATATTTTCTACTTTTTGTTATAAGAAAAATCGAATAAACTCAATTGTAGTCATACATTTAGGCCAAAATGTATTCAGCCACATGTTTTTAGTAAAAAAAATGTCAATAAGCGTATATTTATTGGTTTGCGCAAAAGTTATAGAGTTTACAAACTAGGGTACATTTTCTGAAATTTACACAGCTTTAAATTTATGACTGCCTATCTCATTTCTTGAGGTGCTAAAATGACAGGGCAGTACAAAACCCCCCCAAATGACCCCATTTTGGAAAGTAGACACCCCAAGGAAATTGCTGAGAGGCATGTTGAGCCCATTGAATTTTAAAAAAAAAAAAAAATTACAAAAAGTTGTCACTAAATGATATATTGCTCACACATGCCATGGTTATATGTGGAATTTCACCCCAAAATACATTTTGCTGCTTCTCCTGAGTACGGGGATACCACATGTGTGGGACTTTTTGGGAGCCTAGCCGCGTACGGGACCCCGGAAACCAAGCACCGCCTTCAGGATTTCTAAGGGCGCAAATTTTTGATTTCACTCCTCACTACCTATCACAGTTTCGAAGGCCATAAAATGCCAAAATAGCACAAAACCCCCCCAAATGACCCCATTTTGGAATATAGACACCCCAAGCTATTTGCTGAGAGGAATGGCGAGTATTTTACAGCTCTCATTTGTTTTTGAAAATGAAGAAAGAAAATATATATATATATATATATTTTTTTTCAATTTTCAAAACTTTGTGACAAAAAGCGAGATCTGAAAAATACTCACAATACCTCTCAGCAAATAGCTTGGGGTATCTACTTTCCAAAATGGGGTCATTTGGGGGGGGGGGGTTTGTGCTATCTGGGCATTCCATGGCCTCCGAAACTGTGATAGGCAGTGAGAAGTGAAATCAAAAATTTACACCCTTAGAAAGCCTGAAGGCGGTGCTTGGTTTTTGGGGTCCCGTACATGGCTAGGCTCCCAAAAAGTCTCACACATGTGGTATCCCCGTACTCAGGAGAAGCAACAGAATGTATTTTGTGGTGTAATTCCACATATGCCCATGGCATGTTTGAGCAATATATCATTTAGTGACAACTTTGTGCAAAAAAAAATAAAAAATTGTCGTTTTTCCGCAACTTGTGTCAACATATAAAATATTCCATGGACTCGACATGCCTCTCAGTATATAGCTTGGGGTGTCTACTTTCCAAAATGGGGTCATTTGGGGGGGTTTTGAACTGTTCTGGCATTTTATACACAACATTAGGAAGCTTACATCCACTCTTCTAACCACTTGAAGACAAAGCCCTTTTTGACACTGTTTACATGAAAATTTTTTTTTTTTGCAAGAAAATTATGTTGAACCCCCAAACATTATATATATTTTTAAAGCAAAGGCCCTACAGATTAAAATAGTGGGTGTTGCATTTTTTTTTTCTACACAGTATTTTTCAAACGCATTTTTTGGGTTAAAAAATACACTTTTTTTCATTTTAATGCACTAAAACACACTATATTGCCCAAATGTTTGATGAAATAAAAAAGATGATCTTAGGCCGAGTACATAGATACCAAACACGACATGCTTTAAAATTTCGCACAAACGCGCATTGGCGACAAACTACATACATTTTTAAAAGCCTTTAAAAGCCTTTACAGGTTACCCCAGTAGATTTACAGAGGAGGTCTACTGCTAAAATGATTGCCCTTGATCTGACCTTCGCGGTGATACCTCACATGCATGGTGCAATTGCTGTTTACATATGACGCCAGACCGACGCTTGCGTTCGCCATTGGGCAAGAGCAGGGCAGGACAGGGGTGCTTTTTTTATTTTTATTTTTTTTATTATTCATTTTGCTTTTTTATTTTATTTTTAAATTGTTCCTTCCAAGTATTTTTTTTTTTATCATTTTTATTGTTATCTCAGGGAATGTAAATATCCCCTATGATAGCAATAGGTAGTGACAGGTACTCTTTTTTGAAAAAACTGGGGTCTTCTAGACCCTAGATTTTTCCTCTGCCCTCAAAGCATCTGACCACACCAAGATCGGTGTGATAAAATGCTTTCCCAATGGCGCTTTTTATATCCGGGGGGGCATTCCCTCCCACTGCTTGTAAAAGCAGTCCAGAGGCTAATTAGCCGCTAGGATTGCTTTTACATGAAAGCCGGCCGCAGGCTGAAAAGAATGATACCAAGATGATACCTAAACCCGCAGGCATCATTCTGGTATAAACATTCAAAGTCCAGCAACATACCAGTACGTTGCTGGTCCTTGTTGGACATGTATTATAATCTTTTTATTTCATGCAGCCAGTTGGCTGAACGAAAAAAGAGATTGATCGGTGGGTATGCCCACCATTAGAATACCGCCCTTCATCCACCCACTTCCAATGATGGGCATACACGCACCATTTATATATGCCGAAGCATGGGGGCATCCTCCCGCAAAAAAGTTATGCCGCGCACACACATGGTCGGACTTTTCCACGGGCAAGCCTCCGTCGGAATTTCGACCGTATGTACGCGGCATTAGGAGCAAAATCGCTCCTCCGCCCCTGCTGCCCCAATGCTTCGGCATATTTGCTTTTTTTTTTTTAACTGTGGTGGTGAAATCACCTCCTACAGCACTGGAGTCGCAGGGATCAGGCCTGTCTCTGCGAACGCTGCAGTTATGTGGGTTTTTGTTTTGTAAGTGACAGTGATCGATCGATACTGAACTTGGGTGGCCTGGGCTGGACGGAGGGGCAAAACGCAGGTGCCAGCAGGTATCTGGGCTGATCCCGCTAACACTGCGTTTTTGGGAACCCTAAACTGCTGGGGACGCTAGTATAGATCTGATCAGATCAGATATTGATCTGTTCAGATACTATACCACTAAGGGGGGTGTATGCTTCACGCGTGGGTGTTAGCGTTACTGGCACTAACCTGACGCTGCCTGGGGTGTGACTCAGACCCTCTCTGACGCTAAAACCTAATTGATATCACCCGCCGGGCGATCAGGGGGTTAAACCTTTATTGGGTTATATACACGGCGGGTGCCCTGACACTATAAAAAGCAAACTAACTAACCAGCGTCACCCGTAACACTTATATGGTGATCACTGGTGAAAGGGTTAACTAGGGGCAATTAGGGGGTTAAAACCTTTATTAGATAATATATGGGGGTACCTGACGCTATAAAAACCTGCGGCGAACCTAAAAAAAATTACCAGCTACCGATCTGCATCACAGACACTAAGACAGCGTTTAGAAAAACGATCGCTTAGTGACAGTGGTGATAGGGGGTGAAAGGGTTACCTGGGGGGCGATCAAGGGGGTTAAACCTTTATTAGATAATATATTGGGGTACCTGACGCTATAAAAACATGCGGCAAACCTAAAAAAAATTACTGGCTACGATCTGCATCACTGACGCTAAGACAACGATCAGAAAAATGATCGCTAAGCGACAGTGGTGATAGGGGGTGAAAGGGTTATCTGGGGGGTGATCAGGGGGTTAAACCTTTATTAGGGGGGGGTTAGGGGGCTACACTGGACCTAAGACTAAACTTTGGTGACACTTTTACAGTC
Organism: Rana muscosa; assembly: GCA_029206835.1. Classification (NCBI taxonomy): domain Eukaryota; kingdom Metazoa; phylum Chordata; class Amphibia; order Anura; family Ranidae; genus Rana; species Rana muscosa. The sequence goes on from CM055122.1 coordinate 1,077,600,122, forward strand.
ACAAATGTCACTGATTGCAGTGATCACTAAATAAATGGTCACTGCAATCAGTGACACTGTGACTGGGGGCTGGGGGGGGTGATCTGGGGGGTGATCTGGGGTGTCTGGGGGGGCCTGGGGGGGCGATTTATGTCCCTATGTGTCCTGGTGTCAGTGTAGTGTTGTGTGCACTGACCTGATATCTTCTCTTGTACGGCGCTTGGTATATGTGAGCGCCGCACCAGAGATGACATCACTTCCTCCTGCTCCCTCTGTCTGACACAGACAGAGGGGGCATTTCCATTCGCCGGGAGCGATCGCGAGGGGGTGGCCAGAAACGAATGGCTGCCCCCTCATCCCGGAACGCTCCCGGACACTTAGCCACCGCTCACTGTACAGAAGGGGGGTCCGATTGGACCCCCAACTGTACAAAGGCAATCACGTACACTCTACGTGATTGTGCCTGTCGGTGCCATTCTGCCGACGTATATATACAGTGAGCGGTCGTTAAGTGGTTAAGAAAAATCAATATCACGAAAGTGAAGCTGCAGACATGGGCACTGTCATTGCTCTCTTGCTCCACAAAAAAGTTGTTTCTAGGGCTGTTATTTTTATACAGGCTTCACTACTGAGTCTATATTCTGAAACCTGCATGTCTATCTGTACGAGCTGGGCTCTCAGCAGCTCTCTTCTCTGTGCTCAGGCTGCTCAGCTGTCGGATAATTGTCAGCACTCATCGTTCCACAGTGGCTCACCTAGTGATCATTTCCTGCTCGTCAGTCCAGCCTACAGCCAGCCCCTTCTGGCTATTATAATGCATAGAATGCATTAAGATAAAAAAACCTTCTGACCCAACAACCTCTTAAGGCCCCTTTCACACTGGGGCGGGAGGTGCATCGGCGGTAAAACACCGCTATTTTTAGCGGCGCTATTCGGCTGCTAGCGGGGCGGTTTTACCCCCCGCTAGCGGCCAAGAAAGGGTTAAAAACCACTGCAAAGCGCCTCTGCAGAGGCCCTTTGCTGGCGGAATAGCCGAGGTGTCCCATTGATTTCAATGGGCAGGAGCGGTATACACACCGCTCCTTCACCGCTCCAAATTTGCTGCTAGCAGGACTTTTTTTTACGGTCCTGCTAGCGCACCACTCCAGTGTGAAAGCCCTCGGGCTTTCACACTGGAGACACAGCAGCGGCTGTTTCAGGTCGGTTTGCAAGCGCCTGCAAAACGACCCAGTGTGAAAGGGGTCTTAAGTTCACTGGTCTCTCTACCCAGGGACACCTGCATGCGGGTCCTGGGCCCACAGCTGGGATAGCAGAGCCCTGGAAATATGGCAGGGTGTGGCACATCTCACCTGGGGGTCTGTGAAAGCTGACATTAAGCTTGTCTGATTTACACCCAGCAACTGGGAACATGTGAAATCCCTGCTGCTGCCAAAACATATCCGTAGCAGCAAAAGGGTTAAAAGCAGTCCTACAGCATGTGCACTTGTGTGCCTATGGCAGATACAGTAGTATGAAACAGAGACTTAAGCCTGGCATACACGGGCTGAACATTGGCCAGTTCAACAGAAACCTGACGAAATTCAGCACGTTTGTACGGCAACATGACCGACAGAGAACGGGCATGCCAGAAAAACATATGCCAATCACCATCTGATCAGTACTCGCAGCCAATAGCTGTGAGTGCTGACCGGAGTGTTCTGCGAGGGGGTGTCAGAACACAATGGCTCAGCAGGGAGATTGCTGTACTAACATTGCACAGTTAGTACAGAGACCTCCTCGTGGGCTCCTCAGTTCATACTGTGTACCAGGCATTAGGCATTATTTGCACTCTCCAATCACCCAGCAGCACTCTACATAGATTTTAAAATGGGAAATTAATCGAGCTGTACACATGCATGCATTTGAGTTGACTCGACTTGCAGCGAGGCAACAATAACCCTGTCTACCACTGAAGCTTTGCAACAGACTATGTTGACTTTTACTGTAGCACTATAAACAAATCTTTAACCACTTGAGGACCGACGCACGCCGACGTACGTCGGCAGAATGGCACGGCTGGGCAAATGGGCGTACAGGTACGTCCCCTTTAAGAGCCCAGCCGTGGGTCGCGAGCGCGCCGCCGCCGGCGTGCTCGCGACCCGGTCCTCTTCTACGTGATCGTCCCCGCGGGAACAGCGGACCCGATCAGCGCTGGTGTCCCGCGATCGGGTCACAGAGAGGAAGAACGGGGAGAGGTAAGTGTAAACAAACCTTTCCCCGTGCTTCCTAGTGAGCCTGTCACTGATCGTCTGTTCCCAGTCATAGGGGACGATCAGTGACGTCACGCGCTAAGCCACGCCCCCCACAGTAAGTAAAACATATCAGGGCACACTTAACCCATACAGCGCCCCCTCCTGGGTAACCCCTTCACTGCCATGTCATTTTCACAGTAACCAGTGCATTTTTATAGCACTGATCGCTGTGAAAATGACAATGGTCCCAAAAATGTGTCAAAGGCACGGCTGGGCAGAGGGTGTACAGGTACGTCCCCCTTTAAGATGCGGCATTGTGGGCGGGCGACAAAAGTGTCTGATGTGTCCGCCATAATGTTGCAGTCACGAAAAAAATCACTATTCGCCGCCATTACTAGTAAAAAAAATAAAATTATAAAAATGCCATAAAACTAAACCCCTATTTTGTAAACGCTATAACTTTTGCACAAACCAATCAATAAACGCTTATTGCAATTTTTTTACCAAAAATATGTAAAAGAATACGAATCGGCCTAAACTGAGGAAAAAAAAAGTTTTTTATATATTTTTTTGAGGATATTTATTATAGCAAAAAGTAAAATATATTGAATTTTTAAAAAAATTGTTGCTCTCTTTTTGTTTATAGCGCAAAAAATAAAAACTGCAGAGGTGATCAAATACCACCAAAAGAAAGCTCTATTCGTGGGGAAAAAAGGACGCCAATTTTGTTTGGGAGCCACGTCGCACGACCGCGCATCTGTCAGTTAAAGCGACGCAGTGCCGAATCGCAAAAAGTGGCCCGGTCTTTAAGCTGCATAATGGTCCGGGGCTTAAGTGGTTAAGATGTAGTTTTAAAGCATTAAGAGTGTTCAGGATAAGGCAGTTTCAGGACTGATACTTGAACTTGTGTGCAATACATATGCTTTTAGTGATTTGCTGTACATTAAAGGTGATCTCTGCAAATTTACCTGCTTCCCTATGGTGCCCGATTCAGATATCCCTTTTTTCAACAGTTATGAATGCTTTAATGTACTAAAGCTGTTTATAAGGTATCTATGCCAAATAAAAAGGGATTCAAAAATCACAAAAGCCCTCTTCACATCTGAAATTATGACCTGCAATAACAGTTGAAAAGTGAGACTGCAGGCCTAAATGAGACCATAGCAAGATTACGGTAGGTTGACATCTCGCTTTCTTTCTATAAGGCTATATCTCTACCAGGAGTTCACTGGGAAAACAACTCTTAAGTGTGAACATTTAGTCTGTCTGGTAAGAAATTACCAATACTCTGGGACTGGAAAAGCTGGACTTTGAAAAGAATGTAATCCAGAGTGATTCACAGGCTGAGAACTCTCCACGCTGATGTAAACAGTGGTGAGTTAGACTAAAGAATTGGTAAACGTGGTTTCTGCTATTTCACACAGATCAGCACAGCTGATCCTCACTAATGCCATCATGAGCTGCTTGTCAGACTCTGTTAAAGAATGAGGTATACAAAATCTGAGAGGCTGACAAAACAGACTCCACATTTTTTCCTTCCAATTCATCATCAAGGCATGTCTAGGTCTAGACTAAAGATGGCTGATGCAAGGTTTAAAAAAAATCTAAGCTCTGTCTTAGATTAGTTTCAAATGGTTTTAAATCAATACCTGAGCTGACAGAAGTTAAAACGGTAGTACAAGAAAGGAAAACACATCAGCGCAATTCTGTCAATCTGTTTCAACATGTTCACAGCTGTAACATTTTTACACCATTCATTTCATCTGTGGGACCTGTGCTTCAAACCTGTGAGGTGCACATCATGAAACAGGTTTCAAAACATAAAAAATATTTAAACAACAGAGAAGGGGCACTCAACTGTGGTTCAGAAACTCACCATGTATGAATATTTTCTTCTAAGTTTAGTGTTTTTGTTATATGATCAGCAGCCTGGGTTGTGGAAGAACTTGCTGCCACAAGTGTGTATCGTGCACTTTGGTGGAGAATGGTCTGGCTGCAGCAGATGGCTTTTTATTCTCTGCCAGGGCACTGGTAACAAATTTCACCGCAGCACTTGCAAAAGTGAGATAATATCGAGACGTTACTCACACATAAAATAAAACATCTGGGCATTTGCGGATTCCCAGTGTGTACAGTGTAACTAGAAGCACCTGTGTAGGGTGCAGTTCTGGAAGTAGTATGTAGAGCAGGGGTCTCCAAACTTTTCAAACAAAAGGGCCACTTTATTGTCCTTCAGACTTTAGGAGGGCCGGATTGTGGCCAGCGGGGGCAGAAAATGTCCCGGACCCAGCTCCAGTGAGAATAAATGTGGCCTCAGGGTTGGTGGACAGGAGGAGGAGGAGTAGGGCCCCTATCAGTAGGGGGAATAGTATCCCATCATTGATATTAGTAGAAGAAATAGTGCCCCCTTGTTGGTGTCAGTGGAAGGAATAGTGCCTCATATCAGTTGAGGAATAGTGCCCCAAGGGCCACATCTGGCCCTCGGGCCGCAGTTTGGAGACGACTGATGTAGAGTATAGCCAAAAGGTTCACCAGTCTGAAATGTTGCCCATCAGTATCTCTGCTTAGTTTTACAAGCCAATGTATTCAAAGGAAAAGTGTGCCATACATCTTCTAGATATTTATCATCTTTCTGTAAAAGTTCATAGTCAATGACAAGTGAGCTTACAAACACAAATTAACTAGCTAGACAAAAATGTTTTAATTATTACTTAACATAAAAAGGTATATTCAAGCTGCTGGCACCCCTGGCTTTTCTAACAACGCCTCCTGTATTTAATATATATATATTTTTTTTACATTTTTCTTATCTGCCTAAAGACAGGCTGAGCAGTCAGTAAACCTAAATAACCCAATAGTAGCATCAGTCAAAAGTAAAATATACCCTTTGCAATGTATTTTGTACAAGTTGCATCTAAAGAGAACCTGTTACAAGCAGGATATACACTCACCGGCCACTTTATTGGGTACACCTGTTTAATTGCTTGGTAACACCAATTGCTAATCAGCCAATCACACGGCAGCAACTCAATACATTTAGGCATCTAGATGTGGTGAAGATGACTTGCTGAAGTTCAAACCGAGCACCAGAGTGGGGAAGAAAGGGGATTTAAGTGACTTTGAACGTGGCATGGTTGTGTCAGATGGGCTGGTCTGAGTATTTAAAAAACTGCTGATCTGGGTATTTCACACAAAAAAATCTCTAGGCTTTACAGAGAATGGCCCCAGAAAGAGAAAATATCCAGTGAGGGGCAGTTGTGTAGATGCCTGGTTGATGTCAGAGGAGAATGGGCGGACTGGTTTGAGATGATAGAAAGGCAACAATAACTCAAATAACCACTTGTTACAACCAAGGTATGCAGAATACATCCCTGAATGCACAACACATAGAACCTTGAAGCATATGGGCTACAGCAGCAGACGACTACACCGGGTGCCAACCCTGTCAGATACAATTCGCACAGGCTCACCAAAATTGGACAATAATGGATTGAAAAAAAATGTTACCTGGTCCAACAGAGCAGTGCCCTTTATAATAATGTAAAGGGGCACTGTGATGTAAAGGGGACTGCACTGTGATGTGAAAAGGGACTGTGCTGTAAAGAGGGGTTGTGGTGTGAAGGGGGGCTGTGGACAGACTTTATGAATATCCCATCGCTAGAACAAAACACAACCCCCCCCTCCCGCAGGAAAATTGGCTGCCACGAAACCGGTCCCTGGTGCCAAAAAGGTTGGGGACCGCTGCAATAGAGCACCTTTGGGATGTGATGGAATGGGAGATTTGCACCATGGATGTGCAGCCGATAAATTGGCAGCAACTGCGTGATACTATCATGTCAATATGGAGCAAAATCTCTGAGAAATATTTTCAACACTTTGTTGAGTCTATGTCACAAAGAATTAAGGCAGTTCTGAAGGCAAAAGGGGGTCCAAGCCGGGGCAAGCAAGGTGTACCTAATAAAGTGGTCGGTGAATGTCGCCCCCCCCCCTCATATGACCAATCCATTTTTAATTGGCTTGTGTGTGGAAGTTGTCCATTTTTACTGGTGCATATGAAGAACAGAGTTCCTCTTGCTTCTTCGCTGTATAATATGTGAAGCTAGGAAAGCATTTTATGGGAGGGGGTTTCATTAAATACAAACATGACAAACAAAAACTCAAGAAGTATACAAATAATGCTTATAATGCTATATATAATTATTACTTCTTTCCCTTTTTAGGCACTGGAGTCCATGCAAAATAAACTTTTTTTTTTTTCGTAGGATATATAAAGTTGAGCAAAAGATGGTGATAGTAGTCTATGTACAAGAAAGGAAATTTGTCTTGAAAAAACAAAAACAAGCATGGTCATAACTGAAACTATAGGATGTTAGATGTTCAACAAGAACAGCATTTACATTACAACCCATTAAAAGCAAAACAGTATGTTTCTTATGCAATGATGCAACACAGGGAAATGGAAAGAAAACAGTAGGTACCTGATGAGACCCTTCTAGCTATGGGTGAAATGCGTTAGCAACCATATCGTATGATTAGGTGCATGAAGAACAGTATAATTAAGTAATAAATAAGGCCTGTATGAACTGCCATTAACCTAATGTATAGTCATTGTCAGCAAAGCAGCGATCCATGCAGGACAACCTGCAGAAGCAGCACGAAACAAGTTCCTCCAGAAGGGGTTAGACAACAGCTGAATGAAACAGTGGGGGGAAATTTACTGTTGTTATCTGTATCAAACTGCTTGATGAATATGTCTAGAACTTTATAAAATAGCACCTTTAATGAACCAAATTCATGGCTTTACTGACAGTTTTAATAGAATGTGTTTTTAAATTTGGCTTCTGACCCAGGATTATAAAACACTTTTTTTCTGTTTCTTTTCCTTGATTTGTATACAGATTTTTTGCATTGCAACACTTTAGTTTTCTGTTTAACAGCATTAATTGTGCAAGAAAACCATCCTTGCATTTTCTTTTAGTGAATATGGTCTACTTCAGCATGCCTGCTCATAATTGTATGGCAAGTTGATTATTCATGGGATTTTGATGGTATGAGCAAAGATCTTTTTAGTTCACGATGATATTAGACATTAAAGAATCCCATTTAAGTTAAAACAATATAAAACCGAACCATATGTTACTCACGCAGTAATACAACAAAATGGAATGAATGGAGTGACTTGTAGCGCTACACATGCGAACTGAATCGCCTCTAGGCGCTTTTTGCAGCCAGTGTCTGCTTGGCTGGTGCGGTCATTTACCCTGTAGGATCGACACGCTTGGAGGACACAGTCATACACACATATATACTGGGCCAATTTGGACAAGATCCAATTAACCTACCAGCATGTCTTTGGAGTGTGGGAGGAAACCCACGCACACACAGGGAGAACATGCAAACTCCAGGCAGATGGTGTCGTGGTCGGGATTCGAATCAGCGACCCTTTTGCTGCTAGGTGAAAGTGCTAACCACTACACCACTGTGTAGTGTTTGGCATAAGTAGGTGCAAAGTTCAAAACCAAGACCACCAGGATAGTTGGCTCCTTTCACACTAGCAACAAATATCTATACTGATTTACACTAGAATCAGTGCAATTTAATATTGGTTTAGTTCAGAAGGTTAACAATGTGTCCATATGAACAGCACTATTTGTTTATATTACAATTATTTTAATGTAGTTAAAGCGCAGCCCCCCCATCAAATATAAAAGTCAGCAGCTACACATACTGTAGCTGCTGACTTTAATATTATGACACTTACTTGTCCTGGAGTCCAGCAATGTCAGCAACGATGTCGGCTGCTGCCGCCATTGCCAGCAAGGGAACCCGGTAATGAAGTATTGCGCTTTCAGAGCCGGGTCCATACTGTGCAGGAGCAAAGCACACTGCACTCTTACTGGCCCGGTAGCAGGGGAAGGAGGGAGGGAGGAGGAGGGGTCCGGACTTCTGATGTACCTCGTTGTGGTGAGGTCCGACGGAAGTGGGGACAGTGTACCTGTCAAAAACAGGTACCTGCTGTCCCCCAAAAGGTGCCAAATGTGGCACCGGAGGGGGAGAGGAATCAGATAAGCGGAAGTTCCACTTTTGGGTGGAACTATGCTTTAAGTATCAGCCACACAGAGAACGTTTTTTTTTTTTTTCTTTTCAATTACCTGGCTGACTTCTGGAACTTTATTTGTAAAAGGTTTCTGCACAGCCACGATGTAGTACTAAGGCTGCATTCACACCTGAGCGTTTTGTAGCCTGAAGCTACAAAACGCTAGAGGGGAAAAAATCCATTATTCTCTATGGAGATGGTTCACATCTCCACTCCATGTCGCCTGAAGCTCAAACAAGTTCCGGACCCTTTTTTGTTGCGCGAATCAGGCAGATTGGGCGTTTTAGGATTCATATAATGTAATGGAAACGCCCGATTCAAGCGTCTAGCGCGACAACGAGCGTTCCGACGGGCGCAAATTCGCGCGACAAAACAATGGTAAAAACGACGGTAAAAACGCCCGATTCGCTACGCTCAGGTGTGAATGCAGCCTAAGAAGCAAGAAGCAGAGCCTGTAATTGTAATGGAGGAAATATAGTACCCTTTGCCCACATTTACATATATAATTGTGTGTAAATAAACCTGTGCTAGATGATTAAAAAACAAAACAAAAAAAACACACCTTACAAAAAAAGTGTAAAGAAGCCGTGAATAAAATGCATTTATATAAAATAATGTCACACAACCGCAAACAAATATATTAATATAGTGAAAGAACTCCATGATAAAAACATAGTCCATCTCCAGATGAAAAAGTGCCGATTATTGGATGATCACTCCTGTGTTCCAACATTAAACATGACCTCTTACCAGAGATTTCACATCTCCAACATACAGGTTATTAACACATAAAACTATCTAGGGTCACAATCAGATGACAAAAACAAAGTAGCCAGGGCACTGAATTATTAAAGTGTATCCATATTTACCTATAAACACAATATCCTCACTTACATGTAGGCAGGGAAGATGCCGCTTCAAGGTAGAAAGGTGAAAACATCCACTGTAAGGAGACACGGACCACTGAGACAGTAAACGAAGTAGCCAAACAGTGTGAAGGTGGTGGACCAGCCAAAAGCATTACAGTGGTGGCACTGTATTCACCGCTCCCGCAATGCCCCAAAGATGCTGCTTGCAAGACTTTTTTTCCCGTCCTGCAAGTGCACCGCTCCAGTGTGAAAGCACTCGGGCTTTCACACTGGGGGGCAGGGGAGGCATTTTTCAGGCGCTTTACAGGCAGTATTTTTAGCCCTTTAACGCCTGAAAAACGCCTCCAGTGTGAAAGTAGTAGCCCAAGTCTCAGAAATTGCAGCTGCCCCAAAATAAAAAAAAGAACAGAACAACCACCGTTACAAATAAAATATCATTGAAACATAGCTTAACCACTTGCCGACCAGTGCACGACGATGTACGTAGACACAATGGCACGGCTGGGCAGAGGGTGTACAGGTACGTCCCCCTTTAAGATGCGGCATTGTGGACGGGCGTCAAAAGTGTCCGATGTGTCCTCCATAATGTCTCGGTCACGATAAAAAACCGCAGATCGTCGCCATTACTAGTAAAAAAAAAAAAAAATTATTAAATAAAATGCAATAAAACTATCCTCTATTTTGTAGACGCTATAACTTTTGCGCAAACCAATCAATAAACGCTTATTGCGATTTCTTTTACCAAACATATGTAGAAGAATTTGTATTGGCCAAAACTGAGGAATTTTTTTTTTTTATATATATATATTTTGGGGATATTTATTATAGCAAAAGTAAAAAATATTGCTTTTTTTTCAAAATTGTCGCTCTATTTTGTTTATAGCGCAAACAATAAAAACCGCAGAGGTGATGACATACCACCAAAATAAAGCTCTATTTGTGGGGAAAAAAAGGACGTCAATTTTGTTTGGGAGCCACGTCACATGACCGCGCAATTGTCAGTTCAAGCGACGCAGTGACGAATCGCAAAAAGTGTAAACCCTAACAATGGAATTTTTTTATTTTGGTCTACTAAATATACAATATAGTTTTTTGTAATATCTGTTCAATAAGGTCAATAAACACCTGTTAATTTTGTCATAAATCTTGTGAGCTGACAACTTCCTGTTATCTCTGCACTGCGAAAAGGAGGGGTTACAAAGATGAGGAGGGGAAAGGAGATGAGCAAGAGGTCTGTGTTATTTGTAGTCCATCAGAAATGATGTAGGCAGAGCTGACCACATGTGCTTTGGACTTCAGAGCCAAACGTACACTGTGTTGTCACGTGAAAGTGGAAACTAGTAGCAAACTGCATTTATGGCACATCAATAGTTTTTTTTTTATATGTATGTGTTTATTTTTGTATTAGGAGCATGTCTAAAAGCTCAAAAAGAAAAAAAAAAAAAACCTACAGCTTTAGTCACATTTACCTGTACTGATGTGTGTCCCACATTGGATCCTGGGAAAATCTTCCCTGCAGGGATGCCTGTCCTCTTCCTGTCTCTGAATCTTCAGGCAGATCAGCAGTACATATTCTCTCCTCCACTGAGAAAAGTTCTTTCATGTTTTGCACTGCCTTTAAAACAATCTATGAGAGGGGAGAGTCTGATCGGTCACAGGATTCTCTCCTTCATTCACAGATCGTGTTAAAGGCAGCGTAATCAGTGAACAAACTTTTCACATTGAAGGAAAGGGATGGGCGGGTCCGTGTTCACATTGTACCATCAATACTGCTGTTCTATCTGAAGGCCTGAAGCTGTAGCACTAGAATTTTAGACACAGGGAGAGGACAGTCATTCCTTGCAGTGAAGATTTTTCAGAATTCAGCTGCCTGGATATACTTAATTAGAGGCAAGTGATGCGACTAAAAATGTAAAGCAAGATTTAAAATACAGAATTTTATTTTTGGTCGGGATTGACATAAAAACTCTAAAATAATGTATTCATTACTGGATAACACCAATATTCCAGTTTTAACACCACACAATTGCTAAAACCTGCAAAGCAGTCCCCCAGAGTATGCCATCACTACACGGCATGACCTTAAAGATCAAGGTGACAACACTGGGACACCTTGAAATGTAATATTGATTCCAATATTGTAGATCCAAAATTAGATCAGAGTGTACATGTTTTCTTTATACATATTATATATATGTCCTAACTCACTGATAAATGCAGTTGCCACGCGCAGTTAATAATTTTGTTGATTTTAACCTAAAATATAATTTTCACAATCTTGTGCATCCTGGAAATGATCTCGCTCTCTCTTTAAATGTAGACAGGCATTTGAGTGTCTACTAGACTACAAAGAAAAAGAAGTGTTCTTTTTTCTTAAAAAGCACCGTTCTACGGAATAACCATTTGATTTTCAGAAATAGCATCAAATCCCAATCTAGGCAGGCTTTATGAATAAGCTCTGTTGTGACACTAAATAAGAATACATATTAAACAGTCATGCCTAGACTTTCCTAGTCCAAGATATGATTAATGCAGCCTATCAGGAGCCAGATGGTGCAGAACCAGCAGCATCAATCAAAATGAAAAGACCACTCAGTGCTATCTATAATGATGTGCTCACAGATGGAAATTCGGTTCCTACAGCCTAGCCCATAATACAGAGACACAGGCAAGTAAACATAGCTGCTGCATCCCAAAGGACCTGCACCCAATGCTCTGCCCTCGCTTTGTTAAGCAAAAAACTGCAGACTTTTGATTTGAGGAAAGCTACCAAATCTAGCTGGGATTAGCACAAACACACACAAAAGTTTCAACTGACAAAATAATTCCTCGGTTTTTTTGCAGTAATGGCAGACTCTGTCAAGCAGTTATCATCCTTTAGATGTAATAAAAGGGCATTCACATTCATTAACCAGGCAGCTGACACTTTCCTTTGTAAACTGGCATCTAACGACTTTTCACACTCCCTCAAATAAACCATACTGAGCTACACAGATTGCTAAGAGGTTTTTATTTCCTATTACTATTCAGCAGACTGTAATGATTGGATAGGTCTATCGGTCCACCAAAAAATCAGGTGCACTAGAGAAAATTACTGACATCTTTTTTTGTTTTTGTTGTGTTTTAATATATTTTTATTACTATACTTCAAAGTTTTATTTTACTCTTCTTGGTTATATTTTCATTCCAGTTACTGGAGGGACTAACAAGTCACAAGAAATTTTAACAAAATCTATTTAATAAATTTCAAAATTCAGCGGCAGTTAATCCCTTATTTTGAAGAGAATGTAATGCCAGAAGACATTCAAATATCACTTGAAATATTACCCAAGAAAAGATGGGCAAAACTAAATAAAAATACTAAAACTTTACCAAATTTGTAAGCAGTGTTTCACAATCACTACTCCATGCACTGCTGCCAAGCCTTATGCACCTAACAGGTCACAAATTAACACATTTTCAAATATATTGCTTTTTTGTTCCTTTTCATTTTGAAAATACATTTTGCCCCTTTTGGAAACACCTTGGCAGCTTAAGAAAAGATAATAAATGTGCTCCTTATTACTTGAAAGTTTGAAACTGATATCAAAAGCTATTTATTAATGCCGTTTTTGATAATTTTTGTATTTAAACGGAATGGACTGGTAACAGGAAAAAAAACCTGGGAATCAATCACCCCGTCCCTGATGACCCTCCATTGGCTAGCCGTGAAGGATCGGGTTACATTCAAGACCCTCTCTGCCTCACTCACAAGTGCACACAAGGAAACGCTACTCAATACCTATTCGAGAAAATAAAAACACTACACCCCTAGTCGCGCCCTCCGGTCAACTAACCAAAATCTCCTCCACATCCCCAAGACCCGCTACAAATCTAAAGAAGAACGAAGATTTGCAGTCAAAGGACCACAGCTATGGAACGCTCTACCCACGGACATCCACATGGAAGAAAACCATTGGGCCTTCAGGAAAAAACTTAAGACCCATCTCTTCTGAAGAAACAGGACGACACTGGATGCAAAAAGTGCCTTGAGTTGATTTAGTTTGCATTTGTAGCGCTATACAAGTTAATCACTCACTCACTTAAAGGTACTCTACATGAATGAAATACATAGATCTGTGAATGTGATCAGATTATTATTATAGTCATGGGATTATGTTTTAAAATGGTTTCATACGTGGTGGGGCAGCCATATTTCCACATGGTGAGTCACGCCTATCATATCCATAATTGAGCCAACCTGCAATGCTTGCCAGATAAACATCCATCAAGAAAAGAAGATCCTAATTTGTACATAACACCAGCGGCAAATAAAATGAGTGCAGAACATGTGGGTTGTTGAGAGAATTAAAGACCAGGAAGCCAAGAAGATCTTAAAAAAAAAAAAAAAAAATGCATGTTAATTTTTTAGTAATTGTATTTAGCTTTGAAAGTTTTTAGGGCCCGTCAACCCTTCAGATTTCTGCAATCACATTCTTCATATTCTTCTCATTCATTTTTTTTGTATATATGCAGTACAGTTGCTTTTACCTGCAGTTCTGCCTGTGAAAATGACAACTGGGACTTCTGTGTAAATACAGCATCTGGCTCTAGTCACTGCTATCAATACCATATCAATAAAATAGTACATATACAGTATTACAATTTATTTCTACAATTCTTTCACAATTATTTATTTATTTTTTTGAAAAAAAAAAAAACATTTAAAAATTGTAAATATCTTTGCAATGCTTTGTATCAGTGTAATTTTGGTGTCATTATTTATAGTATAATGTATGCATTTTATCTACAAGAAAGCCTTTTTTTTGTTTTTTTTTATTAATAGTGGTCCAAGTAGAAAAAAAGTGTTTTGAATTTTTTTAATCTATAGATTGGGGTGTATTTACTAAAGGCAAAAAGACTTTGGAGTTGCACTCATTTTCCTAAACAAATGTAGTAAAATTTTGCTTTGTAAAGTGCACAGTCTGTTTGCCTTCGGTAAATCCCCCCCACTGAATATATACAAAAAAAAAGGATCATCAAAAGAAAGCCCTGATTATCTATTTTTTTTTTTTTTTTTTAATCCCTTTGCTCACTCTACACCAAGTTCAGCTACCCCTGCCACATTGCATAGTGGGGTGACACCAATACATCCTTGCCACAATGTCCTGTGTCACTTGCCTGCCTTCACTTCTAGCCTGTAAAACATCATGTGGAGAACCCTAAAAACAGTGGGCAAAGTACATTCTAGGTATGTATTGTGACACAGCTAATCGGGAGCAGCCTGAAAGCTTGCTTTGACATTTCAGGAACAGCACATTAGTCTGGGAAGGCTCCTTACCGATATGGTCTGCTCTATTTAGGATCAATATGGGAAACGTGAAGTGAAATTATTGCCATGATTTTATTGCTTTATTGGCAGTCTCTACAGCAGGAGAAGTATATATGAGAGATCAAAGCACTTACATGCCATAAAGAGCATGACCACTGCGGGTGTAAAACTTAGTAACAATTTATGTGTCAACGCTTGAAGAGGAAATAAAGTGGCGTTTAAGTGACTCACTTAAGATCATTAAACCCTCTTGCTAAGCAATGCTCTGCAGGATACACCAACTTGAAGCAAAAGTAAAGTTTCCTTTCTTAAGCCTTGTTGAAGCAATTCATGTGTTATGTCTCATTGACTAAACAATTATAAACAAGGTAAAATTATTAAAAAAAAAAAAAAAAAAAAAAAACACTTACAGCCCTTTCACACTGGGGCGGGGGTCGGTAGTGGTAAAGTGCCGCTAGTTTTAGCGGGGCTTTACCGTTGGTATAGCAGCGATTTGGCGCTGCTATTCGGGCGGGAGCAGGGTGCTTTTAACCCCCTAGAAGGGGTTAAAAGCACCCGTGTAGCACCGCTGCCGAAGCGCTTTGTACACACTGCTCGCAAACCACCCAAAAATGCTGCATGCAGGACTCTCTCCAACGTCCTACAAGCGCACGGCCCCACCAAGCATTCGGGCTTTCACACTGGAACTGCAGATGAGGCATTTTTCAGGAGCTTTACAGGCGCTAGTTTTAGCGCTAAAGCGCCTGAATAATGCCACAGTGTGAAAGGGGTCTTAAGCACTAAAAAGTAAAAATAGTTTTCACAATATAAAGGAGAAACGCAACATGCAATGTTTAGGGTACACATACTGTATATACTATTACTTAATGAATGTGTATGCAGCATACCATAGGGGTTCGTCTACAAAATATGTTCATAAATAGCAGTCTATGCTTTTCCACAATGCAATGATAAAATACAGCAAACACATAGTAAGAGTCAGTACGGGCACAGGGAGACAAGACAGACAACTATTCATTTTATATCCTTTTACAAATAAAAAAGGTGCAGATCAGTTTTTCAGCCATTTAAAACAAAAATTTGAAGTCTAAAAGCAGATCCCACAGAGCACCTTTTATTATGTGACCCTGGTTCTGCTTCTTATTAAGGTCTTGACTTCTGGGCTAAGCCCTGCCCCACAGATCAGGTTAAACCACCAGCCAACTCACTGTCCAAAAAAAAGTCAATGTGGGTGGGTGGGACTTGACCCAATAACAAAGTCAAACCAGGATCAGGGGAGTGTACAGGTTATTAGAAGGGATGTACTGGTTATTAAAGTGGTTGTAAAGGCGTAAGGTTTATCATCTTAATACATTCTATGCATTAGGATAAAAAGCCTTCTGTGTGCAGCAGCACCCCCTAATAGTTACCTGAGCCCCATCTAGATCCAGCAATGTTGCAGGAGTCTCAGCTGCCCGGGACTCCCCACCTCATGGGCTGAGACAGCAGCGCTGCACCATTGGCTCCCACTGCTGTCAGTCTTTCAGCCAATGAGGAGAGAAAGGGGGCTGGGTCGGGTCCGGTCGTGGCTCCGTGTCTGAATGGACACAGGGAGCTCTGGTTTTGGCTCGGGTGCCCCCATAGCAAGCTGCTTGCCATGGGGGCACTCAACAGTAGGGAGGGGCCAGAAGCACAGAAGAGGGACCCAAGAAGAGGAGGATCCAGGATGATCTGTGCAAAACCACTGCACACAGCAGGTAAGCATAGCCTGTTTGTGTTTTTAACTAAAAAAGACTGAGACTTTAGTGTGACTTTAAGGTAATAGCAGACATCTTGTTTAGCTTGCTCTTAGGCAGGCCTTTACTTTAGATTAAAAAGAAGGACTGTTCCATATTTTCACAGCAAGACAAACCTTTGAAACTGAGCCTGTAGAGTAAAACCACAATTTAATAAAAGGTAACTTTTAAATAAAAGTTAAGTAGATATCCTGCCCTATCATATTTATATGACATATGCTTAGGTACTTACAATTTTAGATCAGCTTTTATGTTGGTGGGGTTTAACATGAAAATGAAAACTTGTCAGACCTACACAGTTAATAATAACTAGCAGCCAAAATCAGGTTACAGTGATCTGAAGAGTCATTTTGGTTAGCAAACACAGGGGGTCCACATGTATAGAAATCACCCATATCAACATATAAAAATATTTTTTTTAACTATAACTGAGAAAACAAACGCATAACAAATAGGCCCCAGGTGAAAATTCCAGCAGCTGAATAAAAGCAGGAAAGCCATAAATCACAAAAGTGCAGATGCTAGTTGGTCCCCTACAGGATGCCAGCCAGCAGGAGACTAAGAGGCTTTATTTACAGCATTCTTTGAGGATTACTTCACATCTTTTCTTTGCCAGAGTGGGAAAAAAAACAACTGCAAGTTGCTGGCATGAAAAAACAAACAAACACTGACCTATGATCTTAAGGACATTATAAACCTTCTTACCTGCACCTTGTGTCTTTCACCTGCATAAGATGTGCAACGATCATGTAGTTTGATGGCGTTATATATTGCCTTGTACGCATAGTCTATAGTAGAGTACATTTTCAGATTCCTTTGCCAGGTGTTGCGGTTTGTATAGAAACATTAGACATGCAGCATGGCTTTGCACAGGTTCATGCATGACCTTTGAGAACGAATGTTTCTTGTAAAGAAACTACATATCCCACAGCCCCTGGGTCTCTCAGTCTAGTGTTCTGCAGGCGAGAGCTAAAAAGTAATTAGATACGGCACAGCCACAAGCAGGTAGAGAAATGAAAGGAAGAGATGTGTTTTTATCACATTTGCACTCCCACATTGGTGATGCAACACAGAGAAAATCGCAAAGCATGGACTGAACTTCATATGACGCAGAACAAGAAATTTGTGCCTTTAGTGAATAGGGACAAAATAGGTGAATAAATACAGTAATCAATCAGCCATTACACAATGAACTGCAGTAACATACGAGTCCCTTATTACAAGATAAGGTGTAAAAAAGCAGGACAGGTCATAGAGGACTAGAGGATATTGGAGGCTGGTGGTTTCTACAAGCTGTATACCCAGAGGAGAAATGGTGGGACACCTTTTGCAGCTGGAATAATAAAAAAAAGTGCATGAAGATCTTCTTATTAACTGAAGCGGTCACATATGCTGTGAATGTGTTTTCACAAGATGACATGTGGAGTGGCACGGAGTAACAAAGCACTGAAGTTTTGGTCACATCATACAGGTGGTGTATTGATCAAGCGGCACTAACGTTTTTAGTCTGCACTGAAAAGTTGGTTTCCCATATAAAATCAGTTTGGACTATACAGTGCCTTGAAAAAGAATTCATACCCCTTGAAATTTTCCACATTTTGTCACAATACAACCAAACGGGTAAATGTATTTTATTGGGATTTTATGTGATAGACCAACACAAAGTGGCACATAATTGTGAAGTGGAAGAAAAATAAGTGTTTTTCACAATTGTTTTCCAAATAAATATCTGAAAAGTGTGGTGTGCATTTGTATTCAGCCCCCCTGAGTCAATACTTTGTAGAACCATCTTTCACTGCAAGTATTTTTGGGGATGTCTCTACCAGCTTTGCACATCTAGAGAGTGAAATTTGTGCCCATTTTGCTTTGCAAAATAGCTCAAGCTCTGTCAGATTGGATGGAGAGCATCTGAACAACAAATTTCAAGTCTTGCCACAGATTCTCAATTGGATTTAGGTCTGGACTTTGACTAGGCCATTCTAACGCATTAATATGCTTTGATCTAAACCATTCCATTGTAGCTCTGACTGTATGTTTAGGGTCATTGTCGTGCTGGAAGGTGAACCTTTGCCCCAGTCTCAAGTCTTTTGCAGACTAACAGGTTTTCTTCTAAGATTTCCCTGTATTTGGCTCCATCCATCTTCCCATCAATTCTGACCAGCTTCCCTGTACCGGTTGAAGAAAAGAATCCCCACAACATGATGCTGCCACCACCGTGTTTCATAGTGAGGATGGTGTGGTTCAGGGTGATGTGCATTGTTAGTTTTCCACCACACATAGCTTTTGCTTTTAGGCGAAAAAGTCCAATTTTGGTCTCATCTGACCAGAGCACCTTCTTCCACATGTTTTGTGTCCCCCACATGGCTTCTTGCAAACGGGACTTCTTATGGCTTTCATTCAACAATGGCTTTTTTCTTGCCACACTTCCATAAAGGCCAGATTTATAGAGTGCACGACTAATAGTTGTCTTGTGGACAGATTCACCCACCTGAGCTGTGGATCTCTGCAGCTCCTCCAGAGTTACGATGGGCCTCTTTGGCTGCTTCTCTGATTAATGCTCTCATTGCTCAGCCTGTCAGTTTAGGTGGACGGCCATGTCTTGGTAGGATTGCAGTTGTGCCATACTCTTTCCATTTTCGGGTGATGGATTGAACAGTGCTCCTTGAGAGGTTTAAAGCTTGGGATATTTTTTTTATAACCTGACCCTGCTTTAAACTTGTCCACAACTGACCTGTCTGGTGTGTTCCTTGGCCTTCAGGATGCTGTTTGTTCACTAAGGTTCTTTAACAAACCACTGAGGGCTTCACAGAACAGCTGTATTCATACTGAGTTTAAATTACACACATGTGGACTCCATTTACTAATTAGGTGACTTCTGAAGGCAATTGGTTCTGCTATATTTTAGTTAGGGGTATCAGCGTAAAGGGGGCTGAATACAAATGTATGCCACACTTTTCAGATATTTATTTGTAAAAAAATTTAAAACCATTTATCATTTTCCTTCCACTTCACAATTATGTGCTGGTCTACCACATAAAATACATTTATGTTTTTGGTTGTAACATGACAAAATTTGGAAAATTTCAAGGGGTATGAATACTTTTTCAAAGCATCATATAAAAATATTTTGCTTTGTAACACGAATAGTAGCATATTTTATATTATTTGTGAGCAGGGTGTAATTAAGCATAAATAGATGTGTTTTGAACAATGGATTACAACATTCCGTTATGAATGAAATGTTTTGAACACTGTATTAGAAAATTTTATTACAGGAGATATATATATATATATATATATGATTAGAATAAGTTGCATTTCGTCTTTATTATTTTAAGGTCTTGGAAGCACTGCACCCCTTTCTTTAATCCATTGCATTACTTGACTATTTTGAGCACTATAGTTTGGTGTTCAGCTGCTGTTTGGTAATTAAGAAAATCTAACTACGCAGAGATCCAAATACTTATCTTAGCCCTGGTTCACACTGGAGCGTTTTGACATGCGATTTGGCATGTCAAATCGCATGTCAAAACGGCGATATTTGCCGCAAATTGCCAGCAATGGCACTGTCCTAACCGGTGAGACGCCGCATCTGCGGCGCTGCACCGATTTCAAAAAGTAGTCTCTGTACTACTTTTTGCGATTTCGGCTGCGATTTACATTGACATCTGTGCAGAAACCTGCACAGATGTCTTTGTAATCGCGGCTGAAATCGGGACTGCCAGCGAGAGTGAAATCGTGCGAGTTCAGCTGAACTCGCACGGCTTCACTCCCGCAGCCCAGTGTGAACCTGGGCTTAATCACACTAAGGCCTCATGAACACTGGGCGTTTTTACATTGTTTTTTAACTGCCTCTAAATTCCCCTGCATTTTATCTTATGTGTTCATGCACACAAAGGCTTTTATAAGCGTTTTTTGGCAGAAGAGTTTAGTGGCAGAAAAAAAACCTCTGCCAGCGCATTTTGGAGCAGCAGTGTTTTTGCAGAAAAACAACTCCTAAACTCTACTAAACGGCAGTATCCAGCGTTTGGCTGGGTTGTTTTATTTATTTTTTTCGAAATGGAGGCCACCAGCGTCCTCAACAACCAGTAAATAGCTGGTTATTAAGGAGAGGGCCCAGGAGGCCGGCCGCCGCATCCTTAACAGCGGATTCATCAGCCGGGTTCCCTGCTGACAGCTGAATGGAAAAAATAAATAAAAAATTGGCGGCAATAAAGGAAATGTGAAAAAAAAGTGTGGGGGCCTCTTCCTAATCCATACCAGACCCGTAGATCTGCTATGGATTTGGAGAGGAACCACCAAGCCTAAATAAAAAATAAAAAAAAAGAAACAAACAAAAAAACTCCCCCAGATTCATACCAGACCCTTATCCAAGCATGCTGCCTAGCAGGCCAGGAAAGGAGGAGGGGAGGAGCGAACCATACCAGGCCACATGTCCTCAACATGGGTAGGGGTGCCTTGGGGCAGGAAGGCACCACCCCC
The DNA here is from genome assembly GCA_029206835.1 of Rana muscosa. Lineage (NCBI taxonomy): Eukaryota > Metazoa > Chordata > Amphibia > Anura > Ranidae > Rana > Rana muscosa. Next base: position 1,077,620,866 of record CM055122.1, read on the forward strand.
TAGTGACATCACCGTCAGAGGGCATGCTGGGTAGATGACGTCACAAGGGAGTTATTTAAAAGCTGTCAGACGGCGGAGCCTCCGTCGGGACCGGAGGTTTTTTCCCGGTTCAGCGGTGGCGGTGTGATTGACGATGGATCTATACCAGTGGACTTTTTTTTTAAAATAAAGGAATTGTCAAAAACATGTGTTATGTTTTTATTTGCTTTTTACACTTTTTTGGTGAATGAGTAGTGGTACTTTATTAACAAGGGGGCCTCCAGATTCTGATAAGCCTCCCACCCGCAGACCCTCACAACCACCGGCCAGAGTTGTGAGGAAGAAGCCCTTGCAGAGCCCCCCTGCCCCAAAGCACCCACCCATGTTGAGGGTATGTGGCCTGGTATGGTTCAGTATGATTTGCCCCCTCCCTCTTTCCTGGCCTGCCAGGCTACATACTCGCATAAGGGTCTGGTATGGATTTTGCAGGAGACCCCACACAATTTCTTTAAAGATTTTGGCATGGGGGTTCCCCTCAAAATCCATACCAGATCTAAGGGCCTATTTATGGATTGGTGGGGACCTCATGCAGTTTTTTTTTTAATGCCAGCAATGTTTTTTTTTTTACATTTAGCCGACTCATCCGTTGTTATGGACGCAGTGGCCGGATTCCCAGCTGCACCTCAACAAGCAGCTATTCACTGGTTGTTAGGGACGCCGGTGGGCCCTGCTCCTTAATGCTGACACTACTAAATGTAGCTTACACACTAGGCTAAACCACTGCTCAACGTCGGCAAAAATGCTAAAACATTAGAAGTTTTTAGCTGTCTAGTGTGCATGAAGTCTAATACCTAGTTAAATTAACAAAACATTTAAGTGTACAGTGCTCAATGGCAAAAATCAAGCCTTCCAATAAGTGCAAAAAAAAAAAAAAAAAGAAGTAAAAAAGTAGATGTTTACAACGAATATAGAATATTTAAAATTTCTGAATATAGCAAACACATTGCACAGTGTTTGCTATTGCTTAAAGAGCAGTGTTTATCAAAAGTCGGCAGCTTTTAGTGTGTATCAAAAGTCACCTGTCCCACGCTACAGCGATGTGCTTACCTGAGCTGTCCCTTCTCTGTGGGCACCTAGCTGGACAGCTTGTGGCTTCCCAGCCAGGTGCCCACTGCACGTGCACGAGCCGTGCTGCGCCTCCTGAATGGTCCGACAGGCTTCTGGGACATGTCCCAGAAGACTGCAGGGAGAGAAAGAAATAAGAACTGTCAAAACTAGGTACCTGCTTCCCCCTTAAAAAAACGACATGCCAAATGTGGCAGGGGAGGAGTACTTTTGGGTGGAGCTCTGCTTTAAGGCCAAGTTCACCTTTGGAACACTCCTCCCAATCCCCCCCCTCCCTGTGACAGCGGGCAGGGGATCTACTCTTTTCACCAGCTGTCACAATTTAAAAACAGTATGGCTGTGCAGGGCTCTGCCCACATGGCTGCACCTTTCACACTGTCCTGTGAATGAATGCTTACAAGTAACGTCAGCCACTGCAGTTGATGGCTTGTAGTTCTCAAACTGTGAAGGCGCTGGTGAGCGATCTCGTAGTCCATTGATTCTTCCTGCCATGCAGTAACTGCCTGCTCCTACGAGGTATGGGCAGACAGCTTACTGAGTGTCTGCAGGATCCAGGTATTGCACCTGCGAACTAATGATAGTGGGTGCAATGCCTTACAGACTACAGTGAAAAATCTGCTGATCGCTGGTGCAGTGCTTTACAGGCTCCTAAAAAATCCCAAAAATAACAAATGCACATTTTTGTACGTCGAAAAAGATTTGCATTGATAATTTGTTTGTAAAAGGTGAACTTAAAGGATAAGTGACATTTGATGGCTGTACTGATGAATGCCAAACTTGTAATATTTAAACCAATTACACATTTTAGATGTTACAGTGAAATACAAAAAAAAAAAGTATGTTGCTTAAAATAACACTAGCCCCGGGACAAAAAATTATCAGCACAAATAAGCATTTCTTGAAAAAGCAGGAACTAAAATAGACTTCCTAATTATGGTATTTAAGTAAATGGAAACTTTTTGAGCAAATCATTTTAATTGCATTTCTTTTTATGCCCTTTCTACAGTTTCCTTTGGCTTTATTCATCTTTGGCAGCTGGGAATAAGAGTGGACACGCCACTATTTGTCAATTATAAGCCACACATAAATTTCCAACAATGCAGCTGACATCTAGGACAACCAATGAGTCCGACAATAGTGACAGAATAACACACCGTCCAAGACGCGAAGAAAAGGTTACAACCTATGTAAATGAAAGTCTTCCCAAAAGCCCATGAAAGATAGCCCTGCTGTATGATGGGACAGCTGTTCTGCAGTTCAGTCTCAAGATGACGTTTGTTGGCTTCCTCACCCCTCTAACATCATTATAACTCTTCTATTAGACCATAAAGACTTGCTGCCAGTCCAGCATTTAGCCTTAGGTGCATGAAAGATGAGGTCGCAGGAGACACCATTAATCAATAAATCTATAGGGGGCATCATTGTTAGAATGTTGCACTACTGCTGTACCAGCTTGTGAGGAATTATTATATGCATATTATCTGCACCTCTAATTTTACACTTATGACAGCACAATAAGATTAATGTTTTTTTGAATGAAACACTGTCACTTCTATGGAAATGTGGCACTCAATTTTCAGGCATCACAGAGCAAAGGTAATTTAAATTAAAAAACAAATGAACAAAAGAGTAAAAAAAAAGGCAATATGAGATACAACACGAGGGGGGTGATTGATTTGCACAACACAATTTTTGCTTGTACATGATTGGATTGTGGAAGTCAGTAGAGCTTCATCTCATTCACTAAGCTCTGGGTAAAATTCCCTTAAAAACTTGCCTTTAGTAAATCAACCCCATGGCATCAATACTGAAGGCTAAAAGCTTTTTAAATCGTATATTCTATAGATGTACATTAAGTAAGATGATAAACCTAAAATGAATGACATTTAGTTTGCCAAACCATTGCATGTCAAACTGCCTCGTTTCATCTTTTGCTGCATCTAAGTGCTGTTGATTTCCTGCAGCCTCTTTGCAGCTATTCAATGTTTACATGGACAGTGGAACCTTGCATTACGAGCATAATCCGTTACAGGAGAATGCTTGTAATCCAAAGCACTCGCATATCAAAGCGAGTTACCCTATAGAAGTCAATGGAAACAAACATAATTTGTTCTGCATTGACTTCTATGGCATGCAATATCGCATGTGGCCAGAGGTGGGGGGGCGCCAGAGAGCCTCACAAATACTCGGGGACAGCTCGGCTGATCTCGAAAACCCTCGTAAACTAAGCATTTCCGAATGTTTCCGAGTATTTTCGAATGGCTCCAAACCGTTCCGAGTGTCACCGGTGCCCCCGCACCTGTGGCCAAATGCGGTACTGCACACCCCATTAGCTTGAATTCTGCTCGTTTTGCGATACAACACTCGCAAACCGAGTCAGGATTTAAAAAATAAAGTTGCTCATCTTTCAAAAAGCTTGTTAACCGCGTTGCTCGTAAACCAAGGTTCCACTGTACTTGCTGTAGCATGCATGGCATTTCTTAGGAATTTCTGAAGGTGGCAACAGTGGATGATTCCTGTGAAATGTGTGTTGAAAAGGCTATTTGTAGTCTCCAATGGAAACCCATGCGACAGGGTGACAATGTAGAAGCACAACTGGAAGAAGGTGACAAGGCATTTTTACCATATAACAGAAAAAGCCAGAACCCTGACCTTTATGGTAGGATCCCCGGGAATTATTTTAACCACAATACGCATATACACTACATTGCCAAAAGTATTGGGACACCTGCCTTTAAAAGCATATGAACATTAATGGCATCCCAGTCTTAGGCCCCTTTCACATGATGAAATATGGACATACATGTATCCATATGAACATCCGCACAAAGCAAGGGCCATAAAGACATGAAAGAGCGAGTTTGGGGTGGAGGAACTTGACTGGCCTGCACAGAGTCCTGACCTCAACCGGATAGAACACTGTTGGGATCAATTAGAGCGGAGCCTGCGAGCCAGGCATTCTCGTCCACATCAGTGCCTGACCTCACAAATGCACTTCTGGAAGAATGGCCAAACATTCCCATAGACAAACTTCTAAACCTTATGGACAGCCTTCCCAGAAGAGTTGAAGCTGTTATAGCTGCAAAGGGTGGGCCAACTCCATATTGAACCCTACGAACTAAGACTGGGAGTTCATGTGTCCCAATACTTTTGGTTATATCGTGTATGTAGTGGCTGGACCTTAATGCCAAGTTATCACCAACAGCACATGGTCACAAGAAGAAAGGGATCCCCTTTCACTGGCCTCAGGTGTCAGAGCCCATTTAAAGCACCAGCATAGGCCAGTATAAAGGGCATAATGAAAGCAGCAGACTTAATATTGAAAAATACTTTTGAAATTGCATTTAAGTGGTTCTAAAGGCCAGATATTTTTTATCGTAATGCATTTTCTGAATTAAGGTAAAAATTGTCCCAGTAGTAGTGTATTACCACTCAGCTTCGCCCCCCCCCCCCCAGTCCAAGTCCTATCTTGACCCTGTGCTAAGTGTGTCTGCAGCAGCGCTCTCACAGTCACAGAGGCAGCAGCGGGAGCCATTGGTTCTTGCTTCTGTCAACCAAATCCTCTGAGGAGGAAGCAGGGGGTGCGTCCGAGCTAGGCTGTGTGTATCTATGGAGTAAGCCCTCAGGTCTGCCCCTACAGTAAGCAGTTTACTATGGTGGCAGCAGGAGGAGGAGCGGAGAGCGCTGGCGGAGAAGCCCAGAAGGGGAGGGTTCGGAGCCACTCTGTGCAATACCATTGTGCAGCTCTCCAAAAATCCCTTGTTACTCCTTTTTCTGTGCTCAGCACTGCAAAATATGCAGTGCTTCCCAGTTAGGAGGAGCATGCGGCCTGTTCTCATGATGCCAGTGCTTATACCTAGGCCCCAGTTCTATCGCACAATAGGAGGGGGTGATGTCACCATTCCCTCTAAGCTCAAACCCCAGAAGACACACTGTATTTCATGGTGGCCATGACAGAGGAGGGAGAGTTCCGGAGAAGTACAAAGTAGTCAGAATGTGGGGCCTACACAGACACTGTCACTTATCCCAGACAGTACAAGGCAACAATGTTCCTTTAGGATCCTGCAGAGAATGGAGAAGTCTATTTTTTGCACAGCAATTACATGGGAAAAAAAAAAAGGAGGACAGATACTCACAGGGTTCAACCTGCTGGTTAATAGTGGTAAATATAAGATATTCATATGCAATATTTCATATGTACTTGTTTAAATGAAATAAGACTTTTTTTTTTATTGCTGAACTTAGTAAAGAAAACATTTGAACAAAACAGATTTCCTTTACTAATTTAAAGTGCAAGTCCACCCTAAAACTAAAATCCCTGAATCTACAGACATGCACATTCTAACACAAACCTATCTAGCCCTGTAAAGAAGAAGGAATCAATATTCATACCTTTTTTGAAGCCGATCCGACCCGATCTCCAGTGGCGGAAGCTCTGCACAGGTCACTACTGACAACGGCTGTGAAATGAATGGGGAGTGATGTCACCCATAGACTTACTATGGGGCTTCTGTTGTCAGATGTGTCCGTTGCACCCGCCCCCACACAGCGAAGCTGCAGATGACAGCTCAGCGTAAGATCGGGTCGGATCGGCTACAGAAAAGGTATATTATATATATATATATATATATATATATATATATATATATATATATATATATATACACACACACATATATATACACACACACACACACACACGCGGTCCACAAATGGTCACCATCACATTTAACTGAACTTGAGCAGTTCTGCAAAGAAGAGTGGGCAAATATTGAAAGTATTGATGTGCAAAGTTAGTAGAGATCAATCCCAACAGACTAAAGGCTGTAATTATAGCAAAAAATGGTTCAACAAAATACTGACATAAGGAGGGGGGTGATCCTTTTTCCAACTCAGTGATTCTGTTTTTGATTTTTTTCTGAGATGTTAGAGTAATATCTTTCACTTGAATGTTATAAGTTGCACTAGTAAATACAGCTGGATAAAAAACAATAACTGTGTCTTAATTTCAGGCTGCAAAGCAACACAATGTGATTATTTTAAAAAGGGGGGTGATTATTTTCTATACCCACTGTGTGTGTGTGTGTGTGTGTGTGTGTGTGTGTGTGTGTGTGTGTGTGTGTGTGTGTGTGTGTGTGTGTGTGTGTGTGTGTGTGTATTTGTTTTTCTTTTGATGTTTAAGAAACGTAAGTGTCAGACCCGGTTCACACAGGGGCGACTTCAGGTCGCCCCGAGTTGCCCCAAGTCGCGCTATTTTTAAAACTAATTGAAGTGAATGGAGATGTTTTAATGCACACGACTGCAGTCGCTCCGACTTCAAAAAAGGTTCCAGTACTACTTCAATCAGACTTCTAGGCGACCTGTAGGCAACTTGTACCATTGATTTCAATGGAAGTCGCTTAGAAGTCTGATCACTGTTCATTTTGAAGGCAACTTTACAGGAAGAGAACATACATTTCTCAGGCAAACCCCTCCCTCCCACAGAGCTGATTCTTGTTTTATTGGCCACTGGAATGTCTCCTGTCCTGGAGGAAACTTCAGTCGTGTTGTAAATCACCACTTAGTCGCTCTGTGATTCATGCTCAAGTCGTGTCTGAGTCGTGTTGAAGTCTGAAGTCGTGTTGAAGTCGTGTTGCCCCAGAAATTAGATACCGTACATTGCAAGCAGATGCTCCTGAGAGCTTCAGCTAATTACAATGCATCAAATTTGTTTACATTAAAAGACCAAAGAGTTTGGTAGTCAAAAAGAAAGCAGGGTCCAGCACACATGAGGGTGTGCTTAGCTATACAGGACTCTAGAACATATGGAATATCTCTTATAGATTCTTACCAGTGCAGAAAATGTCTACTTAATTTATGCTTACACAGCAATTAAGATGCTGACCCCTAAGCCACAATGAATACACAAGTTCTAAATGACAGCTTTCAGACCATTCTTGTATGACAAAGAACGAGAAAATAGGTGATTGTGCTCTTATGTCAGAAGAGCTTTGGGGTCAAGGCCTGTTGCAAACTGGCAGACATTACAAAAATAAAAAAAAATAGGACTCCAAAAGAGAAAGAATAGGTATTATGAGATATCTGTCTGATGCCACAGGGAGTTTCAAGGTTCTAGACTCTGAACATATGGGACCATCTGGCTGGGGACAATTCAAACTATTTGGTCCTCAAAGCATCAAATAAAGATAGTGATTGGCCTTCCGCGTGCAGAGATTGTTATTGCATGTATCATCAGTACTCTATAAGCAGTACTTCCCACAATTGGGAATATCGTGTTATTTTGTTAAGCAGGATTTGTTAAATTAATGTTGTTTGCTAGGCTTAATTTATGACATTATATGACAGCAGAGCAAACATGCATTCTGCTTAGAGGCAGCAAATCTTTACCAGCTAGCCTAATAAAGTACATAAAGATAATGAAACTTGTGTACACACAAACATTTCATATAAAATGACTCATCTCATATCATAAAAATACATCATTCACTCTACTAGTGACTGCTATCTCCAGCGACTCTGTAAAGCATGCAGTCATTCTTGGCCAATCCACTAAATTCAGAGGATTACATAGTATACATACAGTGGATATAGAAAGTCTACACACCCCTTGTAAAAATGTCATTTTTTTTTTACTTTTGCATAGAGTGGATAGGTATTAGAACATACATCAGTTTTTATTGTGGTCTGTGCCCCTGTCTTCCTCTTTGCTTGTACCTACAGGTAAGCCTATAATAAGGCTTATCTGTAGGTACTGTAAATATCTCCTAAACTTGCACTATTTAGGAGATATTTACTATATACGCTGCCGCCATCACCGGCGCATGCACACTGAAGGAACAGCCCGCTCGTGCAGTTTCTTCAGGGCCATGACCGCTAGCTCCCGCGCGCATGCACGGGAGTAACGTCATCGCGGCTCCAGCCAATCATAGCACCGGAGCCCGAGAACCCAGTAGTAACTCCGGGAAAGATTGCAATAACAAAATGTTGGCAATGCATGCAATTATACAATTTACACTTTTCTTTGTTTGGTTCAGATTTTTTTTTTTTAACCACTTCCCTACCGCCCATAGTCATATGACGTCCACAGATGGGATCTCCCATCCTGGGTGGACGTCATATGACGTCCTCAGCTTTGAGGGGGGATATCTGAATGATGCCTGCAGCTAGAGGCATCATTCTGATATCCTTTTCTTGTGCCGGCGATTCTGCGCACCATAAGAACGATCATAGCGGCGGTTCCGCTGCTTGATCGTTCTTATAGGCAGCGGGAGGGGACATCCCCTCCCGCCGCCATCCGGTGCTTCTCCGGGCTCTCCCGTGCCATCGGGGACCCGGAGAGAATAGTCTGCGCCGGTGGTGGGTCATGTGACGAGCATAGAGATGACTGGTGACCAGATGGTCACCAGTCATCTCTCTGATCGTCGGAGGCCCGGGCGCGATGTGATGACGTCACGCCCGGGTCCTCAAATGTAAACAAAGCCGCCATTGCGGCTAGTAAGTATGAGATCAGTGAAAAAAAATTCACTGATCTCATGCTTTCCAGCCTGGAGGAGATATGTGGGGTCTTATTGACCCAGCATCTCTCAATAAAGAGGACCTGTCACACACATTCCTATTACAAGGGATGTTTACATTCCTTGTAATAGGAATAAAAGTGATCAAAAAAAAAAAAGTCAAATAAAAAAATAAATAATATAAAAAAATAATTAAAACGCCCCTGTCCCCGGTAGCTCGCGATCAGAAGCGAACGCACACGCAAGTCCCGCCCACATATGTAAACGCTGTTCAAACCACATATGTGAGGTATCGCCGCGTGCGCTAGAGCGCGTGCAACAATTCTAGCACTAGACCTTCTCTAACTCTAACCTGGTAACCTGTAAAAAAAATTAAAGCGTCGCCTATGGAGATTTTTAAGTACCGAAGTTTGGCGCCATTTCATGAGTGTGTGCAATTTTAAAGCGTGACATGTTAGGTATCTATTTACTCGGCGTAACATAATCTTTCATATTTTCCCCAAAAATTGGGCTAACTTGACTGTTTTGTTATTTTTTAATTCATGAAACCATTTTTTTTCCCCAAAAAAAGGCGTTTGAAAAATTATTGCGAAAATACCGTGCAAGAAAAAAAGTTGCAATGACCGTAATTTTATTCCCTAGGGTGTCTGCTAAAAAAAACATATATGATGTTTGGGGGTTCTGAGTAATTTTCTAGCAAAAGAATGATGTTTTGGACATGTAGGCGAGAAGTGCCAGAATAGGCCCGGTATTGATGTGGTAAAAAAAAGCCCGGTGTTGAAGTAGTTAATCAGTAATCAAAACATTTTTAGTACAGTGGGGAAGATTTAGGACCTCTGTCAGATTTGTATTGCTCTGTTGCCATTGGGAAATGCCCAAACGCCCCATTTCCTGTCCAAGTGACAGCTGTCAGAACAGAACATGAGGGGAAATCTTCGCAAAAAGAAAACAAACAGCAATCAAAATATATTTTTGTAGAATGCGATGGGTTGGGACCTCTGTCAGGTTTGTATTGCTTTCTGTGCTTCTATTGAGAGATTTGAGACATGTGGTTTTATTTCCTGTACAAGTGACAGTTATAACTGCAAAAACTCCTCAAAAAGATATGGACATTTAAATTCTGAAGGGAGTTGTACTATTGCTCCACTATATCCAAAAAGAAAGAAGTTTTGACTAAAACTACAGTTTAACCACCGGGCCTATTCTGGCACTTCTCTCCTTTATGTAACAATCATAATTTTTTTGCTAGAAAATTAATCAGAACCCCCAAACATTATATTTTTTTTTTTTAGCAGACACCCTAGGGAATAAAATGGCGGTCATTGCAACTTTTTTATCTTGCACGGTATTTGCTTAATAATTTTTCAAACACTTTTTTGGGGGAAAAAAACGGTTTCACAAATGAAAAAATAACAAAACAGTAAAGTTAGCCCAATTTTTTTGTATAATGTGAAAGATGATGTTACGCCGAGTAAATAAATACCTAACATGTCATGCTTTAAAATTGTGCACACTCATGGAATGGTGGCAAACTTTGGTACTTAATCTCCATAGGCGACGCTTTAACATTTTTTACAGGTTACGATTTTCGCGTTAGAGGTCTAGTGCTAGAATTGTTGCTCGTACTCTACTGCACGCGGCGATACCTCACATGTGGGGTTTGAACTTTGTTTACATATGTGGGCGGGACTTGCATGCGTGTTTGCTTCTGAGCCCGAGCTACCGGGGACAGGGGCGTTTTACCTTTTTTTTTATTTTACAGATTTTTTTTTATTTTGACACTTTTTTTTTTTTGGTCACTTTTATTCCTATTACAAGGATTGTAAACATCCCTTGTAATAGGAATCATTGTTACCGATCCTCTTTATGGAGAGATGCGGGGTCAATAAGACCCCACATCTCTCCTCCAGGCTGGAAAGCATGAGATCGGTGAAACAAATTCACGATCTCATGCTGACAGCCGCAATTGCGGCTTTGTTTACTTCCGGGTACCGGGCGTGATGTCACAACATCATGCCCGGGACCCAGACGGTCATAGAGATGACTGGTGACCATCTGGTCACCAGAAATCTCTATGGTCGTGAGCCGGCAGATTCGTTTTTCAAGCCCCCGATGGCACGGGAGAGCCCGGAGAAGCACCGGATGGTGGCGGGAGGGGGGGTGTCCCCCCCTCTTGCCTATAAGAATGATCAAGCGGCAGAACTGCTGCTATGATCGCTCTTATGGTGCGCAGAATTGCTGGCAGAAGAGAAGTATATCTGAATGATGCCTGTAGCTGCAGGCATCATTCAGATATCACCGCTGAAAGTCAATCAAGTCATATGATGTCCTTGGTGGACAAGTGGTTAAGTAAAAAGAGATGGAAAAAAAAAGGGTTGAGAGCACATTAGTATGTGCGCTACCAAACTGCCTTCCCTGACCACAGGTGATCTTTTTTTTTTTTAATAAGGTGGAACAAGTCTCTTGTAAATATTTGTATTGTCATCCATACCGATACTGACCTTGCTTGTGCTCGATATCTGTTCTATGTCACAAGCCACCAAATAGTACATACAGACAAGCTGTTATTGCCCTTAGTGTTTTCCGTCTCCCCCCCCTAACTAATGTACACCAACTAACCTGCCGTTTCTGACCCTTGCTGGGTAACTGCTTTCAGCCTCCTGCTCCCCAATCGTGCATTCTGACTGCTCAGCTGTTATGAACATATGCTTGGAACAGGGTTTGAAGCTCAAGTTAAAGTGATACTAAACTAAACTGTTTAATTTACATTGTTCTTTTATTTCTGTATTTGGCAACGACACTGTCATTATTTTAATAATAAAAAAAAAATATCTAAATAACTTTTTCCTTATTGATATACAGCTGTCACGTGACCCAGTCCTTTGCTGCTGGACACATTTTCAAAAGAAATAAAAAAAATCCGTTTTTGGAATACATATGAAACAAATACGGTAATTATTAAAAAAACTGTTTGAAATTGTCATACACATTGTAACAGGAAGCCAGGAAAAATTATGGGTTGCGTCCAGGATGGGAGATATATTTGTACCAGGCTCATGATTTATACAAATGTATTTTCTGTTTGTGCTGTGTAGTGAGCCTGTTGGGGCTCAATGAGCGTTAACAACATCAGGTGTAAGGCTTGATTCACACCTATGCATTTTGCAGATTTACACTACAGTCTGATTAACATGGTTTCCTATGGAACACGTTCTGGAGTGAAAATCTGCAAAATGCAAAAAGCACTAAAAATGCATAGGTGTGAATCCAGCCTTACAGTATAAGTACTCTGGGCTCTATAAAACTCCCAGGCTGCTTGGAGAAGATGCCCAACCCTGGAACCAGATCCCTGTGTAGGACTGGGGAGCAGCATCTTCTCTGAGTGGTGGGATTAAGGCGCCTTTCACATGAACGGCTATTCTGCCGCAGTTAATAGCATGTTTTTTTTCTGTGAAATTCAAGACTCCAGGCACTGCGATCAGCTGCATTTGTACAGTGCGATTAGCTGCGTTTACATGCGGTTGCGTTTAGCTGCGGTTTGCCATTTCCATAGCAACCCGACAGGGTACTGACTCATATTGAACATCCGACATGGTGATTACAGCAGCAGTAAGGCTGGGTTCACACTTGTGCGACACGACAGCCGTCCTATTTTGGATCCGACTTTGCCCTGCAACTTGAAGCTGACATACGTCCGACTTTCAATGAACGGGGATCCGACTTGGATCCCCGCCAATACCAGGCACTGTGTTTGGTATGAATCTTGAGGGGGAACTCCACGCCAAATTTTAAATAAAAAAACGGCATGGGTTCCCCTACAAGAGCATACCAGGCCCTTCGGTCTGGTATGGATTTTAAGAAGAACCCCTAAGCCGAAAAAACGGCGTAGGGGTCCCCCTCAAAGTCCATACCAGACCCTTATGTGAGCACGCAGCCCGGTCGGTCAGGAAAAGGGGTGGGGACGAGCGAGCGCCCCCCCCCTCCTGAACCATACCAGGCCGCATGCCCTCAACATGGGGGGGGGTTGGTGCTTTGGGCCCCCCACCCACACAAAAGCACCTCGTCCCCAGGTTGAGGAGGACAAGGGCCTCTTCTCGACAACCCTGGCCGTTGGTTGTCGGGGTCTGCGGGGGGGCTTATCGGAATCCTGGCCCCCCACCCTATGTGAATGAGTATGGGGTACATCGTATCCCTACCCATTCACCTGGGGGGAAAAAAAGTGTAAAAAAACCCCACAGTAGACAGGTTTTCAAAGTAATTTATTAGGCAGCTCCGGGGGTCTTCTTCCGTCTTCGGGGGTCTCTCAGGCCTCTTCTCCCTCTCTCCGGTGTCGTCTCCGCGCTCTCTGGTTCTTCTCCGGTGCCTTCTTCCTTCTGCTGGGCTAATCCGCTATCTTCTGCCGCTCTTTTGCTAGCGGAGGAGCCCGATCTTCTGCAACATCTTGTTCCCTCTTCTCTTCCTGAGATGTTGACATGATGCTCCCTCCCACTATAATGCCGTGAGCCAGGTCTGCAACAAATTATATAGGCATGGGGCGTGGCCACCGGGAGATGTCACCCGGTGACCCCGGCCCTTATGTCGTCACAGTCTTATCATGAACCGGGACTGTGACGTCATAAGGGGGCGAGGTCATCCAAGTCGGATCCCCGTGCTTGTCGCTTCTTGGGAAAGGAAAAAACATTTTTCCTTTCCCGATGAGCGAGCCAGCTCGGCGTTGCTATCCGCAGCAGACACAGTGCACTGAGATTACCTGCGGTTATTTGCGGATAGCTGCGCTAAATCGCTCCTGGACGCAGTCAATTCTATTTTTTCTATCCACACTAAACCGCATGTAATGAAAACACAGCTAAAAGCACAATTCTATCCGTCCGTGTGAAAGGGGCCTAAGAGTCCATTCACACGGGTGGTCCGATCAGGCCCGCCTGTCAGTTTTTCATGCAGACCTGATGGGACCTTCCATTCATTCCTATAGAGCAGCAGATGTCAGCTGTGACATGTCCGCTGACACCCGCCGCTATCCGATTCTGCCTGCCAAATCCAGACGCATGGTGACCCCATTTCCCAGCTTTCCGGAGGATCGCATAAGATCGGGTGAAAACGGACAGACAGTTTGTTTTCACCTGATTTCCCCATAGGGGAGAACAGGACTCTGTCCGTCTCCACACTGCCTGCTCAGTGGGGATCAGTGGAGCAGAGTTGACCGCCTGTGTGAAAGGACTCTTAGTCCGTGTGACTAAAATACTTTGTTCATTCTGTGTGCCAGTCAGGTGCTTGGGCAGCGGTAGGCTGTTCCAGATTAAGCAGAGTTTCCCGTGTTTTGTAGATGCCCAACGTGGCAAGAATTTATTTTCTGTTTTATTTTTTGTTTTGATACTTGCATCTTGTAACCATAGATTTTGTTTCACAAAGAACCTGCTGTCTGCCTGTGCCTATTTCACTGTGCTGTGACCAATCCAAGGGGTCCTGCAAACCCCACTACTGAGCTAATCCCTCACAACATACATACATATAAATGTATTTGAAATTAAACTATTTATTATTTTGTGGAAATAACATGGCGTGGGTGGATTTCTACCAGCCACGCCCCTCCAGCCTGTGTCTTCGAATAAGAGGGAGGTAAAGCCTCCGTCAATCTAAATGTAATATCCAGCCCCAATTGTGCTTAGCTGGTTAGTGGGCATGGAGGAAGTGGTCTGTCATTTACAACTGTGTATACACCCACATGTGATTCTATAGTCACATGGGCTGCTCAGTTGTGATAGGGAGGAAATTCTCAGCATAGAAACTCACTGAAAACTGAGCATGTACAGAGCTGCCAACACTGCTTTGCAAAATTCCTAGCTGAAGTGGGGACTTGGACAGAAGGGATGGAGAACAACAGGACCAACCAGATTTTTTGCAGAATACAGAAAACAAATCTCATAGTGACTGAGTATAAACAGCATGAAATACACCATTTACGGATAGTTTTTTTTAATGACATGGGTTTAGTGACACAGCAGCTATAAAAGACACAAATTAATACAGCTCTGTATTCAGCAGCATTCACACTGGGATAAGAAGGGGCAGGATTCGTGACCAATCAGGTGTTCTCTACGCACATGTACTAACAACAATAAGCTGATATTAGAGAGAAGAGTGAGCAGAGAGTTGACCATCTGTCGGTTTCTACTTTTGCATCGCTGTCATCCAAACAGGCTGTGGATCAGGTGACTTTATTCCAATTCCCAGGAGGCATTCTGATTGGTCAGTGCAGTCACATGGGTGGCGCCGACCAATCAGAACCCACGTAGCCTGTTTTGTCAGCGCTGGAGAAGAGGAGAGCAAGCCGTGGGGATTTCAAATCCTCGGACCGGTAAAGCGGTGATATGATGTGTCAATGTGGAAGATCGCCGGCCTCAGGTACAGCGGGACCGGGTACGATAGTGTAATTACAGATTTTCTGTAAAGGTGAACTTACACTTTAAGGAAATCAGTTAGGTTCAATGTACCTGCTGACTGCTCTTCCACTGGACCTTGCCATCTGCTCACTAAACCCTTAAAAAGTACCTCCACTTTTGTGGGGGAAAAAAATTGCGAACAAACAAAAATATTAAAGCATGTACAATTGCTACACAAGTCATATTGTAATTTTATAATACAAATGACCTTTCCAATCTGCAGAGCTGTAACTTTCTGTAAAACGCAATGAATAATGGCAACCTAGAGGCGTTCTTGAACACAGATGGTGTACAGAACTCCCCCCAGAAATGTAATTTCCTGCTTGTGTGATTGGTTTACCGATTTCCCCATAAGTCTGCCCCAAAATACATGTCAGATTTTGGGCACCCTCTGCAACAAAAATCTAATTTTTGGTTGCATACTCCCAATGAGAAATCACATCTAAAGGAATGAAGAGCCTTGCAAGTGCAACAGCTGATCGATAATCACTACCATTCACTTTGCACATGGACACAAACCGCTATTTCTTCAGAATAACAAAAGGTAGAAATCTGCAACAAAGTTTGGTAAAATCCCTGCAATGTACATGGATCACACAGAGGGGAATGTTTTTTTGTCAACAAAATCAGAGGCGTATTTTTTTTTCAGGGGAAAATCATGGGTGCGCGTTATACGCCGATCCCCGCTGTCTGTGAGGGGAAGAAGAGCGAGCGCCGCCGATATACACATAGCCGAGTGTCCTTAAACTTCCCTCCTAAAAGTTTTTTTTCCTTAAAATTCCCTCCTAAATTTGGGGTGCGTGTTATATGCCGATAAATACGGTACTCAAACTTTAACGCCTTTTAACTATGCTATCTGGGGTGCTCATGCCTTACGAACATTTTTTTTCAGTTATGCTGGGAATGGTTTCCCTACTAAAAATATAATTTTGCTTTCACCCTTGGGTTTGCTTGTTTTTAACTATTTCAAATTGATTAAAGGGTAGAGAATTCTGTTTTCGGATGTTACTTTACTAATCCCATCTCACAGCTGTTGCCTAACCAGAATATTCCCACTGAAATACTGCCAGCATCCAAAAGAAGCCTGAACCTGCAAAAAGCTATTCATTGGGCTTATAATACCAGTAAAGGAGCAAGGAAGGAAGGGGGTATTACTAAATTATCTAAAATAAGCCTCCCACGCTGCATTCAAATTTCCCATTAACTTATAACATAACAGTGTACAGTATTCTTCCCAGTGTGTCTAAGCATTCCATGAGTGCTTCTATTTCCAAGTAATTAAAACAAATTACTCATTTTTGTTTCCTAATGTAATAAGCATATGCTTGTATAGTTATTTTTTAAAAGCTTTGCAGAAAACATGAATACATTAATAGTGTTATTACCATAACAGAATAATTATTGATATCAATTTTATCCAAAGATGCTAAAATGTTACACTGACAATGCCTATGTTTGAATGAATAAAAAACTGCAAGCATATTCATCCATTTGTTTTAACAGATGCACAGATAATATTGGCTGAAAACATGACATTTTCCGATTTCCAAGGTACACATATCCTTGCTTAAACTAAAAGTTACAAAAGCACAATAGCAAATGTAAAACATTTCAAATAATGGATTACTGAAATGTTGTATTTGACTACTTACTGCTATGGCAACTTACATTTGTATGACATTAGCCATTTCACCCAGGCACATTAAACCACGTCAGGTGGACTGCTTTTTGGAGGGCATTATAGTAACAGCGGATAGGTATTCAAGAGGCACTACTGCTGTCTCCTGAACACCGTCTCAGTTTTTTTTATAACTTGCTGATCATTAATTTTACACTTAGTGGACTGCCGCAAACGCAAGCCAAGCATTTAGCGTGTGGCTGCAGAGTGGCATTGACCTTAATGGGCAAGTTTGAAAGGTGGTGCCTCCTGGTAATTTTTGCAGCCTTAGCTAAAATTGTTGTGTAAGCACCATGGCATGTGTACAGCCCTGTCAGGCTGTAATGTTAGAATTCTTTGCATTAAGATAAGAAACCTTCTGTGTGCAGCAGCCGCCCCAGCACCCCCTAATACTTACCTGAACCCCAGCTCGGTCCAGCAATGTCCACGAGCGTCTCGGGCGGCCATGACTCTCCCTCCTGGTTGGCTGAGACACAGCAGTGGCACCATTGGCTCCTGCTGCTGTCAAAGTCAGTCAGCCAATCAGAAGCAAGAAGGTGGGGCTGGGCCGCAGCTCTGTGTCTAAATGGACACACAGGGCTGTAACTCTGCTCGGGTGCCCCCATAGTTAGGTGCTTGCTGTGGGGAAAAGTCAGGAGCACAGAGGAGGGACCTGAGAAGAGCAGGATCCGGGCTGCTCTGTGCAAATCACAGAGGAGGTAAGTATAACATGCTTGTTATTTTTATTGAAAAAAAAAAAACAAGACTTTACAATCACTTTAATGATATTTTCAACTTTAAAGGATGATAGTTTTAATGATATTAATTGCAACTAATCCCTGCACTTTCCCATTGCAGAGCACAAAATATTTTAACCACAAAAAAATGTACATATGACTCCACCGATATAGCACTATTTCAACATAAATTTTATTTTTTCAGTGATAAGGTCCTATTGACTAAAGGGTCTTTGTGAGACTAATGTTCTGTTCTCACTTGTTAAAAAACAAAACAATATCTAGTATATTCTCTTCAATGTTCTACTCCAAAGTCCATCTACTCCAAAGTAATCCCCTTGCTAATACCCTCACACACATGTTACACATTCTGACCAAAGCTGAGATTGTAAGCTAGGTAGGGCCATCAAAGTCCAAACACCCATCTCACAGTAACACAATATACTGCGACGAGAAGTACATGACAGCATTTTTTGGCAGCATATAGTGTTAAAAGTGTATTAAGCTCTTATAGCACTGTATTTTTATTCCTTATTGTAACACTCAAATTGTGCTATAGTAGTATCAGTTCATTTAACTCACTTCCCTCTCTCAACCACCTTACCTTTAGGCTTATGCCGCAACAAAATAGCATGAGGCATTCCACTTACTGGAAATTTTCTTTAGAACTCATGCCACAAAGTTTGAATATACATTTCCAAGATATGCCTGTAGTATTAATTGTAAAAATGCAAAGCAACCATACCTTTAAAAAGGAACTACACACTAATACACTGAAAACAAAAGGACATAAAAAGTGAATCTTTTTTTTCAGTGCCAACTATCTATCATTCCTTTCATCTAACAAGTCTCTGACACTGACTGCAGTCTGTGTATAAGACAATTCCCCTTAGACTACTATGGGTAAATCTTTTCATTAACCTGAACGAACAAGCAGCATCCTTCAGGAGATACAGATGAGGAAGTGGTTAAGGTGAGATGTCTAAAATGATTGGATTGCTAGACTAGAAACAAAGTGTTGCGAATCACTCCTTGCTCCCATTTCCTGGTTGTATTTTTAATGACTTATCTGAAAGCAAAAATAAATATTTATGTATTTACACCATATTCTTAAAAAATGTGTGATACTATACTGTGACGCCATAGTTTTTGGATATGCGCAATATTTAGGGCTTCTAGGACTTACAAGGAAGGCTCTATAACCCACTGATAGGCAGTACATACTAAGAAAAACATCAGTGGACTCTAATAAAATTAGCCTACTGTGATTTTTCAATTTCATGCTCTAAATAAACACAATTGCTTCCATTTGGAAGCTGAAATTAATGTAATCTTTTAGTAATTCAAGTCAAGCAAATACTACAGACAAAAAAAGAAAAAACTATTAACCTTTCAGCCACGTTTCTGAGCTCACCTGCAAGTGTTCACGGGCACACATTATGAGCACATTAAAACAGGCCAGGAGAATACTTCTTGGCAGCTGTAAAAGTCCCTTGTAAGTCAGATAATTTATAATAATTTATTAAAAGGCTCTAAAACAAACATCAAACAGCAGCGATCTACAGTCGCATTCTATTCTGCATTGCCTAATGACTAATTTGTAAAGGAGTGTGTAAGTCTTCACATGTAAAGCCAAAATCATTTAAGGACACTTTGATATAATGCCACAAAGGATATGAATGGAGGAGGCAGAAGGAGAAGTGAATGACCACGATCCAATAAGTCTTAATATAAAAATAATAGTTTCCTTGTGCTAGGATAAAGGACTTACAATTCACCAGAAAAGACAATAGTAAGCACACCACTGCTTCTATTCAATCATTGAATGCATTTTTCAACCCAAGAATTTACCCATTTCAAAATCTTCTATAGTACTGAAATAAAACATTTAGGTACACTTACTGCTAAAGCTGAAGTTTTGTGAAAAAATATTCTGGGGGGAAATGTACTAAGGTTATAACTTACTTATATAATGAAGTGTATTCCACTTCATGCAGACTGATGGTTCTTGTAGAAATTTGCTGTTCATACCAGGTCATTTTTCCAAACAAAAAAGCATACTAAAACTACCAATTGCAATAACTATATTAACTGAAGAAAACTATACTGACTGATGAGATTAGTGCACAAGTGCCATTTTTTATTATTATTGGTGGGCACAGAACCCAATCTGATTAGCTTTGGCAATTTTAAGCTTCTCCATCTGGCAGCATTAAATATTCTAACACTATAAAAGTCAGCTGGACCTGGTTATTTATTGCTATAGGCCTCTGTGTGAAATAACTTTACTTACACCTGAAATGCTTTAGCGATTAAATTACTCAGACAGTAAAAGAGTAGACTTGTGCACAACGGAAAAATTTGTTTAGTTTTGGTTTGTTTCTTTTCGGTCCTGTTGATTCGTAATCGTTCGTAATTTTGCTAGACGGGATTTTTCATGTTCGGACTAATTCGTACTTTCGGTAGAGTACATTGTTTTCCGTTGATTCTGGACACAACTCCTACTTTTGTAACTTTTTTGGGGTTTATTGATTCGTAATTTTCCGTGTCTCTCACAACGACGCTGCCTATTATGCCTAATGTGCTTCGAATGGATTTGTACTTTTCTAAATACATAGCGGTTATTTGTAACGATTCGAAATCTCGGATTTTACTTTCGTTTTTTTACATGCGGCTATAGCTGTACACCATTTTGAGAGGGAGTTCAGCACGGTGAGGGAGAAGCAGAGAGCAGAGCAGAGTGTTATTGTGCTTCCAATGGATTCGTACATTCGTAACTTTTTTTCATAATGAATTATGCCGAAGACATTTGGGCATTCGCTATTTGCGATATAATGTATTTCGGATTCAGTTTTATTCGTAATTGCTTTGTTCGGAAATTCGAATGCTTCCGAATGTCCGAAAGTTGCTAAATTCGGACGAATTTCGATTTGTTACCAAACGAATTGCACAAGCCTAGTAAAGAGGAACATAGGTCATCCCCCAAACACATTCCATAATATCCCAAGTCTCAAACTACCCATCTGCCACAGCAGAAGAAGTATTTGACATGTCTCTTTGAAAGTCACTGACAGCCAGAGCCGGGACAAGGGGTGGGCAGGAGGGGTGGCTGCCCTGGGCACTGTGATTTCATGTGAGGTTGGGGGGGGGGACCACAAGGAGATTGGGGGAGGGAGGCAATTGTGTTGAGAAGTGGAATTTGGGGATTGGCAGGGGGTAAGCATTCCTCTAGGAGGAGAAATTTGGTAGTGATTTGGGGGGATTTTGTTGGGAGGGGATAGGGGAAGAGGATTTGTACTATGAGGGGGGATTGAGGTGTTAGTGCTATAAAAGTGATATAGAAGAGGGGAAATATACATCTTTTTTTTGGGGGGGGGGTTGTGCTAGCAGGGACAATTAGAGGGTGTTTGTGCTAGAAGGGGAAATTGATGGGGGGGATCTGTGCTAGGATGAGGGATTGGGGGAGGGAAATTTGTGTGGGAAGGGGGGGGGTGTGATTTGGAGAGGATGTGTGCTAGGAGGGTGATTTTTTTAAATTGTGCGTGTGTGTGGCCGGGGGAAAAATTTGTGCTGGGAGGGAGTATTTTACCAGGGGGCAGATTTGTATTGGGAGGAGGGGGCATTTATGCTTAGGTGCTGAGCATGCAGACTTATACTCAATTTTTTTTTAATCTTATTTAGAGGGAGGAGATTTTTGCTGACACATATTGCTCATACATCTTTGGGGGGGAGGGGGGGGGTTGCAATGATCACCCTGCGCTCTAGATGACCTTGGCACTGCCGACAGCATGTAAACCTGAATGTTGCACAAACTGGGATCCTACGAGAATTACAAAAAAAAAAAAAAAATAGGGTAGGAAAAATAAATAAATAGGCTAAGGGGTTCTAAAAAAACTACAAATCTGCCAACCTCCCTTAATAAGAAAATAAATAAAACACTTTTGATGAGATAAGCCAGTAATGAGCAGTGTCTTACCTTATGGTCGTATGGATTGTATGAATGGAAAAGTTGGGACAGCTCTTTGGTCCGCTGTTTTTTCTGAAAGACAAAAGGTAAAATACTTTAGACTTAGTTTAAATATATCTAAAGTATTCTTGTGCAAGTTTAAAAATAAAGCCATTACAGTGCCTTGAAAAAGTATTTATACCCCTTGAAATTTTCCACATTTTGTCATGTTACAACTAAAAACGTAAATGTATTTTATTGGGACTTTATTTGATAGACCTACACAAAGTGGCACATAATTGTGAAGTGGAAGAAAAAAATACTAAATAGTTTTCAAAACTTTTTACAAATAAATATCTAAAAACTGTGGCATACATTTGTATTCAGCCCTCTTTACTCTGATACCCCTAACTAAAATCTAGTGGAACCAATTTCCTTCAGACATCATTTAATTAGTAAATAGGTCTCACCTGTGGGTACTTTAATCTCAGTATAAATACAACTGTTCTGTGAAGCCTTCAGAGATTTGTTAGAGAACATTAGTGAACAAACAGCATCATAAAAGGCCAAGGAACACACCAGACAGGTCAGGGATAAAGATATAAAAAAATATCCCAAGCTTTGAAATTCTCAAGGAGCACTGTTCAATCCATCATCCGAAAATCAAGAGAGTATGGCACAACTGAAAACCTACCAAAATATGGCCATCCACCTAAACTGACAGGCGGGGCAAGGAGAGCATTAATCAGAGAAGCAGCCAAGAGGCCCATGGAAAATTTAGAGGAGCTGCAGAGATCCACAGCTCAGGTGGGGGAATCTGCCTACAGGACAACTATTAGTCGTGCATGCCACACATCTGGCCTTTATGGAATAGTGGCAAGAAAGCCATTGTTGAAAGAAAGCCATAAGAAGTCCTGTTTGCAGTTTGTAAAAAGCCATGTGGGGGGCACAAACAAAGGGAAGAAGGTGCTCTGCTCTGGTTAGATGAAACCAAAATGAAACTTTTTTTGGCCTAAAGGAAAAACGCTGTGTGTGGCGGAAAATCAACACATCACCCTGAACCATCCCTACCGTGAAACATGGTGGCAGCATTATGTTGTGGGGATGCTGGTCAGAGTTGATGGGAAGATTGATGGAGCCAAATACAGGGCAATCTTAGAAGAAAACCAGTTAGAGTCTGCAAAAGAGTTAAGACTCAAGCAGGACAACGACCCTAAACATATAAGCCAGAGCTACAATGGAATGGTTTAGATCAAATCATATTTATGCTTTACAATAGCCCAGTCAAAGTCCAGACCTAAATCTAATTGAGAATCTGTGGCAAGACTTGAAAATTGCTGTTTACGGACGATCTTTATCCAATCTGACAGAGCTTGAGCTATTTTTTAAAGAAGAATGGGCAAAATGTCACTCTCTAGATGTGCAAAGCTGGTAGAGACATCCCCAAAAAGACTTGCAGCTGTAATTGCAGGAAAAGGTGGTTCTATAAAGTATTGACTCAGGGGGACTGAATACAAATGCACGCCACACTTTTCACATATTTGTAAAACATTTTGAAAACCATTTATTATTTTCCTTCCACTTCACAATTATGTGCCACTTTGCGGTGGTCTATTACATAAAATGGCAATAAAACACATTCACGTTTTTGGTTGTAACATGACAAAATGTGGATAAATTCAAGGGGTATGAATACTTTTTCAAGGCACTGTATTGTAAGCTTTATGTTGTCACTTTAACTTTAGTCTTGCCAGAAACAAAATGTCTTTCCATATAAAATAGACAAGGAAGGTAAATGGATTGGAGCTGCTTAATGTAAAACAAGTATGTGATTAATAATTAAGCCTGTTTTGTAAATAGAATTGCTTGTTAAGTGATCTACGAAACAGGTACACAGTTTATACCACATTCCCTTTGAAGATCTCTTTACCTAATGATAGCAGAATAATCGGATTGTAAACATTACATCTGATGAGCAAACACCACTGACATATGTTGTTTGAAAAGTGCTGTTTTTTTTTTTTTCTAACACAATAAGGACATGCATCACCATAAAAAAATTAGAATATAATACAAAAAAACTAAAAACTCTATATATATATTTGACCTGATACAATATTAGAATGGTAAAAAAACAAACAAAAAAAAAACTGTTTGATTATGCAGTCTTTAAGAGCTCTTGGCTATTAAAGGAATAGATCACATGTATCTTATAAGAAACTATTCTAAGGTTGAAATTTAAACAGCAGCATCATTCAAACCAAGTGCTTTATTCCAACTGCAGAGGAGCAAGGTGTAAACCCAGCTAGTCCATTGCTTCTGTGCGCACAGGCTTAAAGCAGAGTTCTGCCTGGGGAAGAAAAAAAAAAGTCAGCAGCTACAAATACTGTAGCTGCTGACTTTTTGAAAACATGGACACTTACCCATCCAGGGAGCCCGCAATGTCGGCACCCCAGCCGATTTTCTGATCGGCTGTCAGGTGCTGCCGCCACCATTTATCGTAAGGGAAATCGTCAGTGAAGCCTTTCAGCTTCACAGCTGGTTTCCTACTGCACGAAAAATGCTGTGCTTACTGGCCCAGCGGCAGAGGAAGGAGGAGGAAGACTGAACAGTACCGCTGCACCGTCTCACCGGAAGTGGGGAAGGGAACCTGTCAAAAACAGGTACCCATTCCCCCCTGAAAGATGCCAAATGTGGCACCAGAGGGGGGGGGGAGCAGAAGCTCCTTTTTTGGGTGGAACTCTGCTTTAACAAAATAACTATTTTCATATGTGACGCTGTCTGTCGACTGCATTAACACAGCAGTATTTATTTCTTCGAGTCTCCCAGTAACAGTTTTATTACCTGTTGATTCTGCCAGTAAGTTGAATTCACAAAGCTAACACGCCAAAATAAAGATCCTTATTTCCCAAATATTTTTTATTTTCAGCTGAGCCCAATAATATTTGAAAATTACAGTCACAAACAGTACTTGTAGATTCTTGTGCTAAAGCTTCATAACTTAAACTGTTTACATTCCTGACATCTAACGTGGATGATAAAACTGTGACAGGCAGATTTCAGCTTTTCTTTTTACCTTTCTATGAAGAATCCACTAGATGGCAGGTAATATAGAATTAGTATTTCCTGCACAATTTCTGTGTCCAAAGGAAGATATAGATGACTCATTTAATATCGCAGCTGAAAGGCCATGCTTAGCCTGTCATGGGTGTGCTAGCGGTCAGGACTGACTTGCTAACGAACATTCTAGATAGTGGCAATGATCTGGCACAAAAATGTAAACTGTCTAAACCTTAGAAAAATTAAGAATCGTGATTAGAGTTCGTCTTTATACAGTATATTAATACCCCATGCCCTTTTTCTGCTTGTCATGTTTGGAGGGGGATTGACTAGGACCTTACTGTTTGGCTTTGTAATAGTTTGTTGCATATTACTATTATGTAGTTTCCTACAGTCCTAAAGTCAGTAGTCACAAATTTAGACAAAGTCACAAAAATGAAACAGAAAATAATGAACAACAATGCCAACATTTAACCAAGCCATAATTATCAGCAAATTCACACACAGAAAAAAAAAAAAGTACACAAAGCCCCTTAGTCCTGAAACTGAACCAGTCATGGGCTCAGAAAAAAAATAATAATGTTCAAACAAGAAAAATGATAACAACAGGTATGTAAAGACAATAGTAATTCAGGCTAGACAAAGATGTCCCGACACCCAACAAGTATTGATAATTGTAGTACAGAAGAAAAAGGTGGAAACAAATAAGACACACAAATAAAATTAAATAATAATAAAAAATCAAAAAGGGGAAGAGGAACGGCAAAACACCCATGGGAGGGCATCGGAGATGGCTGTGTCTCACAGTGGCGTGGAGACAAATGAGTGAAAAATGGAGGAATATCGAAAGTAAGACCACGTCGTCCACATGCAGTTTTACAATTCAGATTTGTCCTCGTCCCAGGCAATCATATGCTCTATATCCGGCATCACTAAATGGCGGACCACAGGCAGAGTCAATGTTCCATCCGACCCCGCCATTTTGGATCTGCTTTTTTCTCTCAGCCACTGCTAGCTCTGTTGTCTTTGCAGATCTGACATTGGAAGAGTAGCACAGCGAATAGACAGAGGATGGGGCTGGCCCAGTTAACTGATTGGTTGCTAGAACCACACTACCTGCATTCTAGCAACCAATCAGTTAACTGGGGCAGGTCCCGCCCTCCGTCCATCGCTTTGCTGCACTTCGGATGTCAGCTGCTGTGCATTCTAGCCTTTGCCCAGCATAAGAAAGGACAGGGAAGAGGGAACTGTTACTGTTATGAAGGCCGGAGGAAGCTGGGCGTGATGTAAAGGGGGGATCAGAAACCATAATATGAAGGAGGAGAGGTGATATAAAAGAGGGAGTGTTATAAGGGAAAAACTTGCGCGTTACCATGTGTAATTTTTAAGCAAATATAAACCATCAACCTCCAGTGAATATAGTGAAAATAGTGAAAATAAACTCAGAAAAGAAAAAGTAGAATTTTAGTAAAATCCTTTTCTCTGAAGTTCATGGACGGACACAGCACTTAGTCTTGACCTTAGGGTTATCCACCTTCTAACAGGAGAGGACTAGGCAGAACATGTTAACAAACATCAAACCTGTACAGTACCACCCAGGGGGCGGTCCCTCTGGCTATAACCCCTCACACTGCATCCAGCAGCTCAGTTCGTCAAAAAACAGTACAAACATAAAAAGGAGGGGTGGGTGCTGTGTCCGTCCATGAACTTCAGAGAAAAGGATTTTACGGTGAGTACAAAAATCCTATTTTCTCTTTCGTTCATGGACAGACACAGCACTTCGTCTTGACCTTAGGGACGTCCCCAAGCAGTGTCAAAAAACGAGGGGTGGGAACAGCAAGCAAACAAACTTCCACCCAAAACAACCAGAGCTCAACAGAGGAGTTGCAATCTTAAACAGCCGCAGATGCATTCACATAAATCTTGTAAAATGTAGTGAAAGTGTGAACGGACGACCAGGTCGCCACCTTACACACCTGGGAGACAGACGCTCGATGTCGGAAAGCCCAAGAGGCACCTATTGCCCTGGTTGAATGCGCCATGACAGGAAAGGGAGGCGCCCGCCCTATTAAGGCATAAGCCTGAATCACAAATAGTGAGTCTGACCTCCGAAACGGAGCCATAGCAGACAGATACACCCGCAGAGCTCGGACCACGTCCAAGGAATGCAAAGCAACCTCTTTGGGGTGCGACGGCCGAGGACACAAGGATGGAAGCACAATGTCCTCATTTAGATGAAAAGCCGAAACATCCTTCGGAAGAAACAAAGGCTGCGGGCGTAGCACTGCTTTATCCTTGTGGAGGATCAAGTAGGGAGACTTGCAAGACAAGGCCGCCAACTCAGAAACCCTCCTGACTGATGTAATAGCCACCAGACAAACAACTTTCTGAGAGAGTGTCAAAAGGGGAATCTCTCTGATGTTCTCAAACGGAGGTTTCTGAAGTACCGAGAGCACCAGATTCTAATCCCACGGAGGCAGCGGTGGTCGAACCGGAGGGGCCACATGTCGAACCCCTTGCACAAATGTACTCACCAGTAAATGAGCCGCCAAGGGTAGTTGAAAGAAGACAACCAAGGCTGATATCTGCCCCTTAGTTGTGCTTAAGGCAAGTTTTTGATCCACTCCACGCTGAAAAAACAGCAGGATTCTGGAAACGGAATATGCCCGTGGACGCCACTCCATCTCCTCACACAGAGATGTAGGCCTTAAACGTGTGATGATAAATCTTCAGAGAAGATGACTTCCGTGCCCTCAGCATGGTGGAAATTACCAAATCCGACAGGCCTCGGTCCCTTAGCACCTGACTTTCAACAGCCATGCCCTTAAAGCCAGCGACTGTAAAGCAGGATGAAGTATAGGACCTTGCGACAGAAGGTCCTCTTGCATCGGCAGTCACCAAGGAACATCCGCCACCAGGCGTATTAAGTCGGTGTACTAGGGATGCCGAGGCCAATCTGGGGCAATTAGAATCATCGGAATCCCCTCTGTCTCTACTCTGCGAAGCAGACGTTTTAGCGGGGGGGAGGCGTAAATTAGCCGATACTGTCCCCACAGAGCCACCAACGCATCTGCCGCGTCCGCCCAGGGATTTTTGGACCCTGCCACAAACCTCAATACCTTCCGATTGAGTCGAGAAGCCAGGAGATCCACGTCTGGCGTGCCCCATCTCAGGCAAAGGAGTCGAAACACATCCGGATGTAGCGACCATTCTCCTTGGTCCAGCATCTGACGACTTAGGTAGTCCGCTTGTCAGTTTTCTATGCCCGGAATGTATACGGCCGATAGAGCCGGCACGCTCCGCTCTGCCCACCTCAGGATGTGAGCGACCTCCAATGCTGCAGCCGAGCTTCTTGTTCCTCCTTGATGGTTGACATACGCCACTGCCGTGGCGTTGTCCCACTGGATCCTGACTGGGCGTCACTGCAGCCTCTGAGACCATGTGGAGAGGCACCGCCTGATCACCCGAAGTTCCAGCACATTGATCGGCAGGCAGTATTCTTCCTGCGTCCAGCGACCTTGTGTCCCATTTTGACAGGATCTCCTTTTGCAAGACTCAAGTGTGGAATTGAGCATACGGTACCGCCTCAAAGGTGGCTACCATGAGACTCAGGACTCGCATGCAAAAACGCAGCGACGACCACCTGCGGGACGCCAACAGTTTCACCGCAGCCTGAAGAGTCTGCAACTTGTCCAAAGGGAGGAAAACTCTCGGCTCTGAGGAGTCTAGAATCAAGCCCAGGTATTCCAGGTGCTGAGTCGGCACCAACACCGACTTCTGGAGGTTCAGCACCCAACCAAACACCCGAAGATTCTGACTGGCGATTGCCACATCCTCCCTTAATTCTGAGGCGGAAGCTGCTCTCAGAAGGAGGTCGTCCAGGTAGCCCACGATAGCGATCCCTCGCTGCCTCAGCAAGGCCAGAATCGGGGCAAGCACCTTGGTGAAAACTCTTGGTGCCGACGCCAAAAAAGAGGGATACAAATCGGTAGTGCTCGTCCCTGACTGCAAACCGCAGAAACCTCTAAAGCCTGATGCATATGGGGACATGCAAGTATGCGTCCTGGATGTCCAAGGACGCCAGAAAATCCCCCGGGTGGAGTGCAGCGACCACAGAGCGAACTGATTCCATCCTGAACCTTTGTGTTTTTAGAAAGCAGTTGAGGGCCTTGAGATCCAGGATTGGACGGACCCCGTCCTTCTTTGGGACTACAGACAGATTGGAGTAAAATCCCTGAAACCTTTCCGGCGACAACACAGGTACCATCACCCCGTGTATCAGCAGGTTCTGCACTGCCCCAAACAAGGCGTCCCGACGAGCCGGAAGATGATGAAGGTTGGAGGGAAAAAAATCTGTTTGGTGGACAAAAAAAGACTATCTTGTACCCTGATGAAACCACTTCGCAAATCCACTGGTTGGAAAGCAGGGAGGTCCACAGAGTCGGGCGCGGGCAAACCTTCATGTTGTCGCAGATTTGTTCACAGGCTTGTTTGGCTTGCGAAACCAGCGACGCTTTTGTCCCTCAGAGGGCACCTTGTCGGCCTGGGAACGCTTACCTGCGGCCCCGGGCGGACGAAAAAAACGCTTCTGAGCGGAAAAGGAGGGTCCTGGCCTACGGCGTGGCTCCTTACCTTTCCTGGATTGTGGGAGCAGTGTGCTCTTACCCCCCAGTGACATTTTTAATGTCATCCAGCGAGGCTCCAAATAGCCTCTCTCCCTGGAAGGGCAAATCCGCCAGAGCCTTCTTGGATGTCTGGTCCGCGGACCAGCATTTCAGCCAACCAGGAGACGTAGCACCGCAGCAGATACTGAGGCTCTGGAAAGCAAGGGAGCTGTATCTAAGGCCGCATCGCAGACATACTTAAGGCCATGCACCAACTGGTCGGCCAGTTCCACGCAGACCGGGGAAGCGCGTTGCTTTTCAAACTCGTGGTGCAACAATTTTGCCCCTTCGGTAAGTGTCTGTGACACCAGGGCCGTGGCCAACACTGGCCGCAATGCTGACCCCACTACCGTGAACATGGACCGGGTCACTGCCTCGGCCCTCCTGACTGCAGGGTCCTCAAAAGCAGGAGTCCCCCCTGCCGGAATCGTGGTTACCTTGTTTAACCTGGATACCGGGGGTTCACAAGCGGGGGAGATGTCCATTTTTTCAGGAAACCCTCCTCAAAGGGGTAACGGACCGCCATGTGTTTTGGGACCGAAAAGGCCTGCTGCGGTCGTTCCCATTATTTGTATATAAACTTATCAAAATAAGTAATGTAGGGAAACACCTTAGCAGTGCGGGCCAGCTTGTGGGACCCAAAAGGGACCGACACCTCAGTAGATGCCCCCGCCGTATCCTCTAATTTTAGGGTATCCCGCACTGCGGTGATAAGTGCTCCAACAAGCGCTCTCTCCTGTGCTGACCCGGACACCGAGTCACCCTCACTGTCTGAATGGTCCTGGTCCGTATCCTCTGACTCTTCAGAACAGGGGCAGTGTGCCACAGCAAGGCCCGAGTCTGAATCAGAGCTTTCCCCAGAAGATGGAGGGGGCGTTTTTTACCCCCCTTGCGCCCTCACACCGCTTCCACCCTGGCAACAAAGGACTCCAGGACCGCCGACAAAGCATCCATAGGCACTGCAGGTGCATGGGCACCGGTTGCCACCACAGGGATGTCTGGGGAAGAAGCGCCAGCTTCTGACACCATGCTGACCCACACTCTCCTAACACCCGTAGGGACCAAGGCAAGGTACAAAAAAAGTCCACCCTCCTAGCTGACACAGACAGAGGGGCCCCCCAGAGGACTCATCACCCTGACCCAGGCACTGCACAGCACCGCCGTCTCCCGTCTGAGGTGTTTCTGTGCTGTTCGCGTCATTCAGAGAGACATTCCCAGCGCTAGAGTCAAAAACTAAGCTGGGGCTACAAGAAAATGGCTGCCGACCGCCTCAGCAAAAAACGATCGTGGGCTCCTCCAAAATGGCCGCCGGGCTCCTCCAAAATGGCCGCCAGCCATTTCTGAGGGAAGGAAAAAAGGCCGCGAACACGCTGAGCCTCCGAGCGGAGGCATCCCACATGGCAGACCAGGAAACCCCCCACTATGGAGAGCGGACCCTGGACACCCCGCGCAGCACCCAGCCAGGACTCGGAGCCCCCCCGGAGGACACCCCTGCCAGGTACACAGCAGTCCCCAGCCACCACAGTGCATGGGGAGGAGGGAAGGACAGGGAGAGAAGAAAGGGAGAGAAGAAAGGGAGAGTGAGAGACCCCCAGTCGACCTCCCCAGGAATGCCCAGCTGTTCCATCCTGCTGAGACAGGTGGAACCGTACTTACCCTTCCTGCGGGGACTGCTGGACGCATTCCGGACAGACCCATCACCCGAGCGGTACGGGGTGGCTGTGGGCCACGGCACACTGTGACTGGGACAGCAGTAGCCCGGTCATGTGTGTGCCCCGGAGCATATAGCTCATGGTCACCCCTGGAGCAAAATGGGGCATGTCGTGGCCAACCCAGCATGTAGCTAAAGGTCTGCTCACGCTCGATGGCCGGACTGGGGAGACTACCAGGATCTACATTATCCAGCCTGTCACCCAGCTGGCAGTTGATAGTAGATCTCAGGATCAAAAAAGTAAAAAAATCTCCAGGACCAATGGTCCCAACCGGAGCCAGGTCCTTCTCCTAGAGAAAATATATAGTACATGTATAAGTGACCATGAATTAGCTGCAACCACTTAGTAGTAAAACACTGCATAATCAAATGTAAAAGGAAGAAATGAGAGAGTGTTGCGCTTATTCAATAACGTGCCATAAAATAATATACTCAAAGAATGAATATTAGTATCCAAACATACAAATAAATAAATGTGAATAAAATTCCAACTAAAGCCCAATGGTAGGAGTCAGTTCATTACCCAAGATGGTTTGATGCCAAAATTTGGACATAGTTCCTTGTCTGCGCTTGGGACCTGGATGCCTTTACAGATCCATCAACAGGATTCCTTATCTGACTATCTGATGAGCCTTGTTTGACCTTTGGGTCATTGTTGGAGGTGAGCAGCCAATTCATAAATTTAACAGTCAATGTTTGGATTGACGTTTTGTCTGTTTTTTCTTCTATCAAGTTATGCTTATGAGGTTTTTACCTCTATATGAACTGACTCCTACCCATTAGGCTTTAGTTGGACTTTTATTCACATTTATTTATTTGTATGTTTGGATACTCATCATATTCATTCTTTGAGTATATTATTTTATGATATAAGAGGGAGGTAGGGCAAGAATGTGAAGGGAGTGATATGAAGCTTGATGGGGTCCTACAAAGGGGATGAGGACAGGAATGTGAAGGTGGGCTGGTGACTGCGGTGTGAAGGGGTTCTAAAACAAGGGGGTGTGAACAGGAATGTGAAGGAGGGGCTATAAAGGGGGTGGGCACAGGAATGTGAAGGGGGGTGCTATGAAGGGGACGAGCACAGGACAAAACATACCACCTAGGCAACAAAGGAGTGGCTCAAGAAGAAGCACATTAAGGTCATGGAGTGGGCTAGCCAGTCTCCAGACCTTAATCCTATAGAATATTTATGGAGGGAGTGGAAACTTTGCATTGCTTAAGGCTTTAGAGAAGATCTGTAAAGAGAAGTGGACCAAAATCCCTCCTGAGATGTGTGCAAACCTGGGTACCAACTACAATAAACGTTTTACCTCTGTGCTTGCCAACAAGGGTTCCTCCACCAAGTACCAAGTCATGTTTTGCTTGGGGGTCAAATATTTATTTTACTCACTGAACTGCAACTTAATTTATAGCATTTATTTTTTGTGTTTTTCTTAATTTTTGGTCTATTATCTGTCTCTATAAATCATAGAACCCATGATAAAAATTATAGACACTTTATTTCTTTGTAAGTGGGCAAACTTACAAAATCTGCAGGGGATCAAATAAATATTTACCCCACGCCATAGCACCTCAGATGACCCTATTTTTTGAATTAAGGCTACCTCAGATGAACTTCTTGAGATAAGAGGAGTGCTACTGCAGTCTATATTATAGCGGAGAGATAACACTTTAAAAAACGGACAGCTGGAATGAGACTGGTCTTGGTGGACAGCACAAACTCATTTCATTCCACCAGTTTTAAAAAGCCTGTCTCACATCTGTGTTATATGGTGACATTACAACAAGCACAGGAAAACCTATTTGATCCTTTTCCTGCCTATAATAGTTTATACACTGTGTGATGGATCTGGTCACCCTGACCTCATGTACCAGTAACACTGAATGGCTGTATCATTCAGACAAATTAAACAAGATAAACAAAAGATTTGTATTTTCCCTCATAGGTTGAAGGGGAATTGGTAGCCATTACAATATCTTTTCCTTAGCCTTGTATCTTCTGAATTTTCTAAAGCAGAAATGAAATTGATTTTCCATTTCAATCAATCTTATTCACAGACAGACAATCTTTTTAGTGAATATATTCTACAGAAAATTGGTCTATAAAACTGTGTATAGGCACTTTGTTTTTAAGCCTTTATAAATTAGAGATTACTTAAGATCAAATAGTCATCAAATCTAAACGCTGGAATCATCCTTTGGATTAGAGCACTTTTAAACCCTATAACGTATTTTCTTTTTTTTTACTTTTTTCTTAGGTTTTCTTTTAAATATAGGTATACAAATCTAAAGGATGTGATAAAAAATAAAACGCAACAGTATAAAACATAAATCCTTACATGGATTACCCCTGCACACTGGGCTGCACTCTACCATTAATATTTTGGCCTGACCAAAACAAAGTGAGTGGTTGTCAAAAACCCTGATTTATTCCCCAGGCAAAACTTTTTTTGTACAGATTAAAGCCTAGCACACAATTTTTGTTTTGTTCATTCAACCAGCAGGGCTAAATGAAAAAAAAAACTGACAGCTCAGGAGGAGCCACAGTACTAACTATGCAATGTTAGTACAGCGATCTCCCCTGTTGTGCTATTGTGTTTTGACATGGGGATGCCCCCCAAACCAGAACACTCTGGTTAGCACTGAGAACGCTCATCTGGAGCCGGTTGGTAGACCTTTTCCAGTCATGCCCCATCGACAGAAGCCAGCCGAACGGCCAGCTTCTGTAGGACCAGCTGCAGTACACACAGATTTCTATTGAACCAACCCATGCCGCCCGACATTCGGCCTGTGTTAGGGGCTTAAGAGAGGGTTGGGACCTCTTTCAGGTTTATTGTTGCCTGTTTATCCATTTCCTGATCCAGTGAGAGAGAGGTCATGATGGAAAATGTCTCCAATAAGAAAAGAGGCCTCAACAAAAACACCTTTTTCAGAGTGGACAAGTTACAGCATACGTAAGGTGTGTTCTGTCTCAATAAACCATTTTCCCCTTGAGATTGTTTGTCAATGTGTCACAGCCACTAAAAAGTGAGGGGACAGTGCCCCAGATAGTCACAAACTGCAAAGAAAAATCAACAGAAGTTACATCTCCTCCCAAGTTTTTCTTAATATCTCATTAGACCGCTGGAAAATTAAACAATAATTACATATGCTTAAAACCAGACATGCCAAAAGAAACAGTGGCATTCAATGCTCCATGAGAAATATCAGCGGAGCAGAATAAACGAGTGCAAAGAGCTGGCTGCCCTTTCAGCCTGCTTCACTATCTACCTGTCAAATGTTAGCATTATACCAGGTGACTATATAATACTGAACATAGTGGGCATTTACTAAAACTGGAGAGTGCAAAATCTGGTGTGCCAATCAGCTACTATCTGGAAGCTGATTGGTTTCTATGCAGAGCTGCAACAGTTTTTGCACTCTTCAGTTTTAGTAAATCAACCCCTATGTAATGTTGATCATAGCTGTACTGTGAGCAACATACAAAATGTGTAAGCTGCCCCAAGTTAGGAACATTTGCGATAACAGGATTATGTTGTGATTCCTTAAAAACAACAAAAACTAGTCCTTCAGAATTATTGCATTATCAAACTTTTTTTTGTTTTTTTTTAAACTTGGAAAATATTTGAATAATTGAGTGGCAATCACATATATTTATTATTCTCATTTCTAAAAAGACTGCCACAGTCCAAGAGTAAAATAAAAAAAGAACAGATCCTACAACATAGTTATGTGATCAAGTACAGGAGCACATCTCACCATCTGCTGTCCTCAATGAGATACCTTTTTGAAATAACCAAGGCAACTTTAAAGAGAAACTGCTGTCATGTGCACAGTGCAGCAGTCTCCAGGTCTGTCAGTATGTCTGAATGCAAAGCCATTCTAATGGGCAAAGCTTTGATGCTTTCTGGTTGTACTGAATCCTACCTGCTTCCCTCACGTTCCTATTACCCATCACTTTGGTGGTCTGCTTCACTAGCCTAAAGAAATGTATCGGTAGTAGGGATGGACAAGGGATGGACAAACATTGGCATTGGCAAAAGGGACCCAAAAAATACTTTCAAATAATGTTTTTATTCTGGGCAGCAAATTAGCCAAGTGGTTAGAACTTCAGCTTAGCAGCACTAGAGTTGCCAGTTCAAATCCCATGGGGCTACCTGCCTGGAGTTCTCCCTGTGCTTACATGGGTTTCCTCCCTTACTCCAAAGACACGCTGGTAAGTTAATTGAAGTATATGTATGAATGTGATTTAGGCCAGGCTCCCACTGGTAGGACACCACTGTTGTATGACTGTCGATCCGACTTTGCCCTGCGACATCGGTCCTACTTCAATGAACAGGATATGATTTTGCTCTGACTTTGAGATAGTCCGACTTGTCCTTTGACCAATCAAAACAATCCCAGAGTGACAAATTCCTTTTCCTGCTGCTGTAATCACCAGGTCGGGTGTCAAAAGTTGGATGGTTAGGACGAGGATCCGACTTCAATTTCATTGAATGGGCTGAAAAACAGACTAAAGTCGGATCTATGTAGAGCAGGAACCTTTTTCAAAGTCGGACTGACTTTTGTTGGACCAGTTAAGACGGCTCTCATAGGGAACCATTGATTTGTACAGGTCATGCGCTCCCAAAGTCGAAGCATTTGTTGCACTAGTGTGAACCAGGCCCTAGGGACCTGGGCAGGGACTGATGTTTATACAGTGGAACCTCAGTTTAAGAGTAACTTGGTTTGAGAGCAATTTGATTTGTGAGTAACTTTTAAAAAAAAATTCTGACTCGGTTTGCGAGTGTTGTCTCGCAAGACTAGCAGAATTCAACCTAATAGGGCCTGCAGTATCGCATTTGGCCTGACGTGTCGGGGCGCCGGAGCCGAGCAGAGGCGATCGCAGCCGATTGCCGCTGTTCAGCAATGCTCGGAAAGACACAGAAATGCTCAGTTTCTGATCCTGACGTTTGCCGAGGTCAGCCGACGTGTCCTAGGGCCTTTTTCGGCCTTTTCCGAGGCTCTCCGGCGCCCCCACCTCTGGCCGGATGCGGTATTGCATCCCATTGAAGTCAATGCGGAACAAATAATTTTAGTTTCCATCGACTTCAATGGGAAAACTCCCTTTGATACTTTGGATTACGAGCATACTCCTGGAACCGATTATGCTCGTAATCCGAGGTTCTACTGTATACTATATATAAAAAAGCTCCGTAAATTGATGGCGCTATATAAGTACCTGTAATAAATAAAAATTAATTCTGCTCTATTTTACGGACAGTAAATAAATGGAATACATTTCAATATTTTCAGATATGCTTGTAAAACAGTTTATATATAAATCTTTTCCATGTGTGTTAAAGTTGCATAACCCTGTGTCTATACATAGTTTGTGATTTTACATGTACAGTACATGAAAGCAGTCTGTTAGAAAAACAGGCTCTTTTTTTTCATTTCTAGAACTACACAACGTCTGTGCAATATTTATTTTAAAAAATTTGAAAAAGAAAAATGTGACGACCTGAATTGGGGCAAAATACATAATATACAGCACAATTAGAAAATTCACTTCACCTGTTTTTACACACAACCACAAAAATTCTATCAGTGCCAGAGCATAACCACCACCTCACTGTGTGTACATTAGGGGAAGAAGAGTAGAAATACTGATTAATTGCATTCTTTCTCCAATTAGTACAGGGAGTTAGAAGTGTAATGATCTGCCTGCAGACTACATAATGTGCAGCTGCATCATTGGGGTTATCTATGATTAGAGAAAAAACGGTTGGCTCCCTCATCCCTTCTGATTGACATCTGATTGTTGGATTGTGGTGTCTCTAGGTGTGCACCATCTTTAGGCACAAAAAGGGTAGTTCCCTTGCAGCTTCAACTCAAGGCTTAAATCTCAATTACAACATAACTTAGAAATAGGCAGAGCCTTTAAAAGCACAGTTATAGTAAAAATGAAAAATCATATTCATTTCCACATTGTTTTCCCAATTATTGCAAGCCTACTTCTATTAATCTGACAAACCTTGAAGTCTGTAAATGTATTTTGTGAAGATCCCCACACATTTTGTTGAATTCTGTGACACATTTTCACTATTCCATGTGAGTAAGCACTGATAGGTCACACATTTTACAGAACCTTCCTTCTGATCTAGAGAGGTCCTGAGAAGAGGAGTTTCAGGAGGGAGAGTCAGTACAGGAATCACTGCTGGCTGACAGCAAGGTACAATGTCATATGTAGTCAGGGCTGCTGATAGGGGGGGGACCACCAGTCCTCTTGTAGGGGGCCCGGGCTCACAGGGGGGCCCAAAAAGCAGAGGGAATCAGTGCGGTCGGATAGGGGGCAATTGCAGGATGCCCTATGTGACTCTCTGCAGCAGCTGGAAACCGGTTTCTCTCCCTCCCACCAACTTTCAGCTGCTGCAGAGAGAGACACAGACACAGCTGACGGCTTCCCTGTCCCATGAAAAAAATAACAAATTGTAACCCTGTATTGTTTTAATCCCTTGTAAAATGTAATAAAATTCTTGTAAAAAAAAAAAATGTAAAAAAATAATGTAAATGTAAAAAACGAATTTAAAAAGGGCTAATTCACACAGCTTCCCTGTTATCTTTGTGTCCACTAAGAATGATTTTAGTATATTTTTAGTGAAAATTTTGTTTTGATATATTTGAGGGGGGCCCCTGGCAGGTAGGCTGTATGGGGCCCCGTGATTTCTAACAGCAGCCCTGTATGTAGTCCTTAGGAATTGAAAGTGAAACAGCAGAGAAGAAGTTGCAAAGCATGCTGGGAATCCAGGAAGTTGTGGAAAGAGATGGCCAGCCGACAGGCAGCACTAACAACATAAATGGAGATTTTCCAAGAAACCTTATATTCCTATATTGGATTATCACAAATAGGTATTTTTTTATTGCTATTACAATTCTGATGTTATAAAGTGAAAGTGTATGCTGTACCAAAAGATTTCCTTTAAAACTGTTCTAAAAGTTTCACTCAAAGTATCAATGCTTTTGTTGATCCCAATCACTGGCCACAAATTTAAAGGATAGGCTGCATAGAAGAATTGCTGCTCTTTGTAGGACAGCAATGTTGTCTATTCAGCGGTCAGAAATGTGAGCACCACAATTAACCAATCATAAAAACTTGCTGACAAGAGCAAGCATTGCCAATAGGTGCACTGTAGAGCTGACATGTCAGACCGCTGTCTGTAGACAACTTATGATGGCCATACACTATACGAAAAATGGGGCGAAAATCGGTCGTTCAGACAGTTCTTTCATGGGCACAAAATCGATAATCGTTGGGACGTTTTTGAGCCGAAAAAAGAAGGACAAGTTTGGAAATTTTCTGCCGAACAAACGATAAATCGGAAGGTTAATGTGTTTCCCGTCCGAACTTTCTGCACTAGGTATATGTAAAAAAATAAATAATTTTTTATTTATTTATGGCCACTGAACGATTTATCGGTCATTACATGATGGCAATATCGTTTGCGCTCACGGCCGAACGTTCGTTTTCCGAAAGTTCGTTCGGACGATTTTTCATAGAGTGTATGGCCAGCATAATACAATGTAATGCCTGATATTACAATGAATTGTGTACTCCTACTCAGTAATGCATCTTAACAAACCAATCCGATATTGTATGCAGAGAATGTACTCCCCCCCCCCCTCAATTCAGTGGCCCTCACAAACAGGTTTATTCAATACATATATACTGTATGTAGGTGCTATGGGAGCAAATACATTTAGGGCAACAACTGTCATCATATTATAGAAATTTAGAGATACATGTTGGCGATTACTGTCATCAGTATTAGACTTTCTGAT
The DNA here is from genome assembly GCA_029206835.1 of Rana muscosa. NCBI lineage: Eukaryota > Metazoa > Chordata > Amphibia > Anura > Ranidae > Rana > Rana muscosa. The sequence goes on from CM055122.1 coordinate 1,077,659,520, forward strand.
CCCTACAAATTTGGTAGGAGAAATTCATAGACACAAAAAAATGAGAAAACATACCAATACACAAATTTCTAACATGTAAAAAAATAAAAATAAAAAAAAAGTAAAGCGTGCAGAACTTATCCCTGATAAAAAGTAGGTGCAAAGCGTAACTGAATGATATTAAATTTGCTAAAGAACTGTGTATCATAAGCAATAGACATTATATTTAAATGAAGTGTTCCTGATCTGCAACCACATCCTGTGTACAAGCATGCATCCCAACAATGGTTTCATGGCATCTCTTAGGGTGGGTTTTCTGGTGAAGACAACAATGGACCATGGCTGTGTAATGCGTGTTGAAATCGCCAAATTCTATATTAGAAGCCCATGTGACACTGGGGGTAGGGGGGATTTACTAATACTGGTGCAGCTGTGCATAGTGACCAGCTTCTGGGTTTTATTGTCAAAGCTTAATTAAAGCCAATTGGTTACTATGTACAGCTGCACCAGATTCTTTGTGCACCAGTTTTAGTAAATCTCCCCCAAAGTGACAACACAGAAGCACACATGGGAGTCAGGGACAGTGTGTCTTCACCCTATAACAAAAAGTCTCTCAACAAGGCTTTTCATTACACAAATTACTGCATATTTTAATGAAAGCTGAACATTTAACAATTATACATTACATTAACATGTTGGGTATCATGTACACCAGGGGTAGGCAACCTCGGCCCTCCGGCTGTTTTGAAACTACATATCCCACGAGACATTGCAAGACCCTGACAATCACAGACATGACTCCTAGAGGCAGAGGCATGATGGGATTTGTAGTTTCACAACAGCTGGAGGGCCGAGGTTGCCTACCCCTGATGTACACTGAGCATTTAGCCCCAGTGCATGAGGCTTTAGAATTTAATTGTGGTTGGAAGGTACAAGTGCACCATCCAGCCAAACTGCCAGCAGCCTGTAATAGTCAATAGAAGTATGAGAAGCTAAAAGCTGCTGCGGCAGGATGGTGCACTAAGCATTACTTACATTTAGAACACAGAACAAGAAGACTCTAGATGTGGGAAGGGCAAAGTCAAGCTCAACTTTAACCACTTGCCGCCCTCCCACCGTCAAATGACGGCTGGGCGGTGCGGCTCTCGTTCTGGGTTGATGTCATATAATGGCCACCCAGAACAACTACTCTCACGCGCCCCCGGGGGTGTTCAGTGAGGCGGCCGCGCCGTGTTGCTAGGACACGGCGCGACCCCGATCAGGGGCTGCGGCGGCTCTTTAACCAGGTAGAAAGTAGTTCAGCTCTAGTGAGGAATAGGAGAAATTGCCAACATCCCTAATGATGCATCAGAAAAAACATAGAAACCCTCTGACGGGACTTTAAAGAGGCAAAGACTCCAACAAATCATGTATGCAAACCATGAATTATAAAAGAAAATATTACTTTATTACAAAAAATAAAAAACATCAATACATGAGGGTCAGAGCTTCACCATGTATATTTATACAAGAGTGTTCTAACTAAGTGGTTTTACACCTTTGTGACATTAATTGAATATGCAGTTTCTTTGAAAAAAGACCGTCATGTATTGATGTTTTTTAGATATTGTAATAAATTTCTATTTCTTTATAATTCATGGTTTGCATACATGATTTGTTGGAGTCTTTGCCTCTTTAAAGACCCCTCAGAGGGTTTCTATGTTTTTTCTCTTTAACCAGGTGATCGGCTGTGACCAATCACAGCCGGTCATATGTAAACACGGAGATGCCGGTGTTCTTCCAAATCAGTTTCGCCTGGCGGTTAAGGACCCCTTCGTACTGCGCAGGCGCGGCGCCGAGTCTCCGAAAATAGCCGAACATGTAGAGCCGAGAGTCAGCTCTACACAGCGCATGCGCAATGACCATCACATATTCCGCACGCTCACGATGCTAGTGTTACTCTGCAAGGGGCGGGGGTGATTATAGCAATAAAGTAGCGGGGCGTGTTAAAACAAATGAAGGGCTAGTTTTGCAATGTCGATTGGTGGATTTTGCACGTTATTGCTATAATCACCCCTGCCCCTTGCAGAGTAGCACTAGCATCGTGAGCGTGCGGCATATGTGATGGTTATTGCGCATGCGCCGTGTAGAGCTGACTTTTAGCTCTACATGTTCGGCTATTTTCGGAGGCTCGGTTGATGTTCGTACTACGCAAGTGCCGCGCCTGCGCAGTACAGGGGGGTCTTAATCCGCTGCGGCAAGACACCGGTAATCGGCTCTCCTCGCCTCACACTGACAGAGTGTGAGGAGAGGAGAGCCGATCAGCGGCATCTCCTCACAGGGGACAGCTAGGTATGTAATCAGGGCACTGATCATCAGTGCCCTGATTACAATTAAGTGCCCACCAGTGCCAGCAATGATTGCCCACCACTGCCAGCAATCAGTGCCATCCAGTGCCCACATTTGCAACCAAAAAGTGCCCAAAAGTGTCAGAAACCAGTGCCCAAAAGTGCCAGCAGTGCCCACAAGTGATGCCAGTCAGTGCTGGCTATTACTGCTGCCCATCAATGCCGCCTATCTGTGCCCACCACTGCCACCTATCAGTGCGGCACATTCTTGCCTCATTAGTGCCGCCTATCAGTGCCCATCAGTGAGGCTCCATGCACACTGGGCTTAAAAAAAACATCTGTTCTCTTTGGAGTAAAAAAACTTCCATATAGAGCATTTTTTGTACAAAGTTTAGACGAGTTTAGGAGAGTTTTACGTTTTTTCTGCCAGTGAGCTCCAATCAGAAACACGAATGATAAAGGTGTTTTTTTTTACTGCCTCTAAACATTGTTCTCAAACGATGCCTCTTAACGTCCTAATGTGCATGGACACATAGGATAACATTGAGTTGCTTCTACAGGCAGAACACAAAACTCCTGTAGAAGCTACGTTTTTTAAGTCAATTATTTGTAATGACAGAAACTAAGAAAACCTTTTTTTTTTTTTTAAATGTGGGTCTTTTTTTTGGGGGGGGGGGGGCGGCGGATTAAAAAAACCTAGGAGTGATTAAATACCACCAAAAGGAAGCTCTATTTGCGTGAAAAAAAATAAAAAAAACTGTCACATGGTTACAGTGTAGCATGACCGCGCAATTGTCATTCAAAGTGTGACAGCGCTGAAAGCTGAAAAATGGCTTGGCAGGAAGGGGGTTTAAAGCGCAGTTCCACCCAAAAATGGAACTTACGCTTTTTGGAATCCTCCCCCCTTCGTTGTCACATTCGGCACCTATCAGGGGGGAGGAGGGAGCTGATACCTGTGTAATACAGGTATTTGCTCTCACTTCCGGGCATAGATCACCACAGTGATCGCGGTAACCTACGCCCGGCACCTACTCTGTCCCCCCAGCTGTCTTCTGGGAGACACACAGGTCCCAGAAGACAGCAGGGACCAGTGGGATCGTGCAGCGTGACTAGCGCAGTAGGGCTTCACTTCTTGATTCCCTTACCGAAGATGGCGGCGGCAGCACCCGAGAGCCGAGGGAGATTTCGGCTTCGGGTGCCGACATAGCGGGTGCCCAGGACAGTTAGGTGTCCATATATTAAAAGTCAGCAGCTGCAGTATTTGTCGCTACTGACTTTTAATTTATTTATTTTTTCGGCGGAACTCCGCTTTAAGTGCCCTGTATTGAGGTGGTTAAAAGGCAATGTTAAGATCTGCATATAATGTCTACAGCTCGAGATCTATTTAAAGTTTTGTATTTAGTTTCCAAAACTAACCTCTGCTTACCCTAGGCATATTCCTCATTTTGTAACAGATTTACATAAAGTACATACATTTTTGATATTTGTAGTTCTTTGTGATAATTGGTATTGAACAATGTTATAGTAACAGGGTAGTAAAAGCAGAACCCATAGCCAGGCCCACAGCCCTGCAAGCCACAGTTCTGTCCTCAAAGTACTCATCTCTTGCCCCTCTGCACACATAGAAGCATTATCAGTGTGTGCTTGCAGGGCCAGCCATAGATAGTTTGAATATCGACGATTTAATAGGGAGCGGCCAAGATTCAAACCATGTATGGGCAGAGACAAAAGCAAGACAAGTAGCCTGGTGTGAAGCAGGCTCAAGGGGTTACTTTTAGCAACAATAATATGATCGAAGCCAAAATAATACAAATTTCATCATGTTTATTTTGATATCAAAAGTTAAATATATGGAAAAAGGTTAAAAAATGCATTTTATTAAAGCGGAGCTCCGCCTGAAAAAAAAAAAGGGATTTTTATAACAGCTTACCTGTAAAATCCTTTTCTTGGAGTACATCACGGGACACAGAGCGACTTAGTCATTACTAATGGGTTATATAGTTTACCTTCAGGTGCTGGCACTGGCAACTTCCAAACGGAAGTACCCTCCCCTATATAAGCCCCTCCCATCCGGGAGCACCTCAGTTTTGTAGCAAAGCAATAAGTGTCCCAAAAAGAGGGGTGGGAGCTCTGTGTCCCGTGATGTACTCCAAGAAAAGGATTTTACAGGTAAGCTGTTATAAAAATCCCTTTTTCTTTTTTGTACATCACGGGACACAGAGCGACTTCGTCATTACTAATGGGACGTCCCAAAGCAATGCCAAATGAGGGGAGGGATACATAAGCTGGGCGCCATCAGGCATGAGGATCTTTTGCGGCCTGCAACACACTGCGCCCAAAGGCGACATCCTCCTGACTTCTAACGTCTACCTGGTAGAATCTAGTAAACGTGTGTACCGAAGACCATGTTGCGGCCTTACATACTTGAGCCAGGGAGGCCTGGTGATGCACTGCCCATGAAGTTCCAACTGCTCTTGTGGAGTGCGCCCTAACTTTGAACGGAGGCGGTCTCTTTCTCAAGCCATAGGCTTGTATTTTGACCTGTCGAATCCACTTGGCTAAAGTAGATTTTGATGCTGCCTGACCCTTTCTAGGGCCTTCCGGCAGAATAAACAAAGTATCCGTTCTGCGAATCTGAGCAGTGGCTTTTAGATAAGCTTTAACTGCTCTTACTACATCCAAAGAATGTAATAACTTTTCCTCTACCGAGCTAGGTTTGGGGAAAAAAGAAGGAAGAACCACATCTTGGTTCAAATGAAACCTCGATACCACCTTGGGAAGAAAGGCTGGATGAGGACGTAATACTACTCTGTCCTTATGGACAACCAGATATGGCTCCTTACAGGACAAGGCGGCTAATTCCGATACTCTTTTAGCCGAACAAATGGCTACTAAGAAAATCAATTTCCTGGTGAGAAGAACCAAGGAAATGTGTTGCAATGGTTCAAACGGTTGTTTCTGTAGAACCGACAGAACCAGGTTTAAGTCCCATGGACATATGGGAATACTAACCGGAGGGCTAATACGCATCACTCCTTGTATGAAAGCTTTGACTAGTGAATGCGAAGCCAAGGGCCTTTGAAAAAATATTGACAAGGCCGAAATCTGACCCTTGATAGTACTCAAGGCCAGCTTCCTATCTACAGCCCACTGTAGGAAGTCCAAAATCCTCCCTATCACGTACTTACGTGGATGCCATTTCTTGGCCTCACACCACGTAATGTACGCCTTCCAGATCCTATAATAGATCTGCCTGGATACCGGCTTCCTGGCATTGATCATGGTAGATACCACAGAATTAGAGAGCCCTCTCTTTTTCAGAATGTGGGCTTCAATAGCCAGGCCGTCAAACCTAGGGCTGGTAAGGAAGGGTGGTATATCGGTCCTTGCGACAGCAGGTCCGGACGATGTGGGAGGGTCCAAGGACTCCTCACTGACATTTTTACAATCTCCGCGTACCATGCCCTTCGGGGCCACGCTGGAGCCACCAGAATCACTGGTTTCTTTTCTACCCTGATTCTGCGGAGTAATCGCGGTAACAATTGTGGCGGTGGGAATGCATATATCAGCTTGAACTGATCCCAAGGGAACACTAGGGCATCCGAGCCGCAAGCTAGGGGATCCCTTGTGCGAGACACAAATCTGTCCACCTTTGCGTTGAATCTGGATGCTAGCAGATCTACATCCGGTGTTCCCCACCGCTGGCATATTGCCTGGAAAACCTCGGGGTGAAGAGACCATTCCCCCGGGCATAATTGTTGGCGACTTAAAAAGTCCGCTCTCCAATTTTCCACTCCTGGGATGAAAACCGCGGATATGGCTGGGACATATCTTTCTGCCCACTCCAGGATGCAATTTGCTTCCCTCTGGGCTGCACGACTCCTGGTGCCACCCTGGTGATTGATATATGCCACTGCTGTGGCATTGTCTGATTGAATTCTGACAGGGGACCCTTGGAGTTTGGATGTCCATGCTACTAGGGCATACCGGGCTGCTTGTATCTCTAAGAGATTGATGGGCAGGGCCTTTTCTGCTTCTGACCACTTGCCCTGGAGAGACCATTGCTCCAGTACTGCCCCCCAGCCTATGAGGCTGGCATCTGTAGTGACCACCTTCCAAGAAACCGGACTGAAGGGTTTCCCTTTTTCCAGATTCTGGGGCACCAACCACCAATGGAGGCTCTTGCGAACGGAAGGGGACAGGGACATTGGTAAGTCTAAAGCCTGAACTTTTTTGTTCCAGGCTGACAGTATGGCCCTTTGCAAATTCCTTGAATGGAATTGACCGTAGGGTACCGCTTCGAATGAAGCCACCATTTTTCCCAGCAGCCTCATGCACAGGCGTATGGATGGTTTTCTTTTTGTACCCTCTAAGTGGGTCAAATCTTTTAAAGACGACACCTTCTCTGGAGGTAAGAAAATCTTTCTCTGATTTGAATCCAGCCTTAGCCCCAAGTATTCCAGACTTTTGACTGGTCTTAGAGCTGACTTGTCCCGGTTGATAATCCAACCGTGATATTCCAGATACTTGATTGTCTTGTGAATAGCTACTTCCAGCTTTTCCACTGAGTGGTCTATTAGTAGCAGGTCGTCTAGATATGCCATTATCGTTACACCTTGTGTTCTTAGATTGGCCAATAGTGGGGCCAGAACCTTTGTGAACACTCGTGGTGCTGTGGCCAGACCGAAAGGTAAGGCTCTGAACTGAAAATGGCGCCCTTCTACTGCAAAGCGTAGAAATTTCTGGTGGGCCGGAAAGATGGGAATATGCAGATAAGCATCCCTTATGTCGATCGAGGCTAACCATTCCTGCCCTTGTAGGGCGGTGGCCAGCGATCGGATCGACTCCATCCGAAAAGTCCTGATATTTAGGAACTTGTTTAGCCCTTTTAGATTTAATATGGGCCTCACGTCCCCATTTGGTTTGGGGAATGTGAAAAGGTTCGAGTAAAACCCGAATCCGCTTTCTTCCAGGGGAACCTTCATGATTACACCTTGGAGCAATAGTTGTTCTAGTGCCAGAAGGAGGGATCCTCTCTTCTGGGGATTTCTTGGCACGTTTGACCTCATAAATTGGGCAGGAGGAGTGCCTTTTAACTCCAGCTTGCATCCCAGACTTACTGCGGAGAGCACCCATCTGTCTCTGATGGTGTCCCGCCAGGTCTCTGTGAACAACTGAAGCCTTCCCCCCACCCGATTGAGTGGGGGCAACGCTTCATGACTTGGGGGGAGGTTTTGTACCTCTCTTGATCCAGGGCTTCTTGTTACCCTGTGACTGTCCCTGATTTCTGACCCCTGAACTTGACAGCGGAAGGCCGTCGGAACTGCTTCACAGCCGATGTGCCCGGGACTGGAGAAGTAGGCCTCTTAAAAGAAGGACTTCTACTCTTGTTCTTAACCGGTAAGAGTGAACTTTTACCGGCAGAAATTTTCTGGATATATTTGTCCAGATCTTCTCCAAATAAGCGTTCTCCATGAAATGGGAAGCTAACCAGCAGTTTCTTACAGGGAGCTTCAGCAGACCAGTTTTTGAGCCACAGAAGCCTACGCATATGTACTACAGACAGCGTAAAGCGGGAGGCCTGTTGGATTGTATCCTTTATGGTGTCCACCGCAAAACACAAGGCTCTAGGCAGGTCAGCTAGGGCAAGAGCCTGCTGATCTGGTAAGTCCCTTAAGACTTGTTTCAACTGATCTTTCACTGTTTGGCAGACTCCAATCGCTGCTACCGCAGGTTGTGTCACCATGCTTGCTGTAGAGAAAGCAGATTTTAGTAAAGACTCCAATTTTTTATCTATTGGGTCTTTGAACATTGGAACATTATCTACTGGACATGTCAGTGATTTGTTCACAGAAGAGATGGCTGCGTCCACTGTAGGGACCCTCCATTTTTTTATGAACTTATCCTCCATGGGATAGATCACCGGAAATCTCTTGGGGGGAGCAAATATTTTATCAGGATGCTCCCAATCCTGGTAAATAAGCCCTTCTAATAAAGGGTGGATTGGGAAGGAACAGACAGCCTGGGGAGTTTTTAGCCACCCCAGCGAGGAAACCGTAGTGGTTGGTGGTTCCGCCAGAGGCATTTTAAATGCTGATCGGACCATGTTAGTCAGAGACTGAACCCATAATCTTTCAGCCTGAGATGCTGAGAAAGGTTCTTCCACTGTTGATTCCTCCATAACTGAATCAACCTCATCCTGATCCCCTTCAGGTAGGTCGATCTCTGTGTGGGGCTGTTCCTCCACTAACAGGCACTCTGCAGGAGGAGACGGAGATCGGACGCGCTTTCCCTGTGACAGGGAAGCAGCGATCAATGCTGTTAATCTCTCTTCCAATCCTCCCAGAGTTGAGGATAAAACCTCCTCTGTTATATATACAGGAGCAGGTGGACTGGGGACAGCCGCAGCACCAGGCACTCCTGCGGGGTTTCTACGGCTACTGACCTCTGAATTCTCAGGGGAGATTGGTGCAGTACAAGCATGCCCAATATCCTCAGAGCCCGATGGAGACCCCTTTGGCTTCCTGGAAGACTTATTACCAGAGCGTCTGGACGACATATCCTTTGAGCACAAAGCTGAGGTATTCCCGTCGTCATACACCAATTTTGCTGGTAATAGTCTAACACAGTTGCTGCTATATACCAGCTGGTGTCCACTAAAGTGCCTTTCTATGGGGATGCCTGCATCAACCGCCTCTGTGTGCCACTGTTTGTTGCTAGCTCTGTTTGCATCCAGCTGACACTTGTACTGTGTCTTTATACAAGCTGGGACGCCTGCACATGCGCAGAAGCGCCGTGGCGCGCATCGAGCGTCATCCACCCGCCCCGCCCCTTTTTTTTCATAGGAGGCGCGTGCACGCGCCCGCGCGCCATTTTCGAAAATCAAACAGGGACTAGGAGCCAGGGCCCTTTTTTGCCGGAGGGCCTGTGCGGTGGATGAGTGCAGCAACAGGGCAGAGGAAGTGGATTCCCACAGAGAAACTTAACAACTGCCTGGATCTTTTGACTTGAGAAAACCAAAGATCCACATGACAAGAAAAATGGACCACAGCGGCCTCTAGTGGTTTAACACAGGTACCGCGGTCCTCTTTTTTTTTTTTTTTTCTTGACTACTATTAAAATTTTACATTTTCAGTAGTTACAGGCATACACAGATATTAGCGGGAATACCGTTAGGTAACAGACAGAAAGACAAATTAGGCTTGGGGGTCCCCCAATAGAACCAAGTTCCTGGGGGCCCCCACTTACCTGTTCCCCGCCGCAGGACTCTGTTTGGTCCACAGAAGCCCAAACTTCACCTATCACGGCAGGCATTGTAATTAAACTTTCAGGGACCGGGTTCCCAAGGATTCCACTCCCCTGGACCTGTATAGCACCCTGCACAGACAACATCTTGGTCGTGGGTATGACCAGAGCTCTGGATCCCAGGGTCCAGCCCTCCTAAGAGAGGCATTACAGGCAAAACCTTGCTCTTCTGCTGCAAGGCCCGGGTACCGACCGTTTAGCTATGAAGCTTTTTTGGTGGGATCCGGAACAGCTTACTAAGGCCCAAAAGAACCTGTACGCAAGCCCAGTGAAAACACATGTTACTCTTTGGCCAACACCTTAGACACTGGCAAAAAACTGAGGTGCTCCCGGATAGGAGGGGCTTATATAGGGGAGGGTACTTCCGGTTTGGAAGTTGCCAGTGCCAGCACCTGAAGGTAAACTATATAACCCATTAGTAATGACTAAGTCGCTCTGTGTCCCGTGATGTACGAAAAAGAAATATTAAAAGCCAGCAGCTACAGCTACAGCAGCTGCTGACTTTTAATATTTGGACACTTATCTGTCCTGGAGTCCAGCGACGTCCGCAGCAGAGGACTAGCGATCGCTCATCACTCTGCTGCCCCCTCCGCCATCCTCGCTGAGGGAACCAGGAAGTGAAGTCATGCCCGGTTCCCTACGGCGCATGCGCGAGTCGCGCTGCGTCGTTCTGATTGGTGCTCCTGTGTTCTGGGAGCCGAGTGTCTCCCAGAACACTACGGGAAGTCTGCGGGAAGTGACGTCACTCCCGCAGATTCCCGGAGAGAGGACTCCCGGATGTGGGTGAAAATACCTGTTTTAGACAGGTATCTTCACCCCCCTCCCCCCTGAAAGGTGTCAATTGTGACACCGGAGGGGGGGAGGGTTCCAAATAGCAGAAGTTGAAATTTAGGGTGGAGCTCCACTTAAAGCTAAATAAAAAAGTGGTATCAACTCTGTGGTTGCGTGTAACCGCATACATCAATCAGCACATTTCGTTGACAGATTCAACGGTTCTAAAGATTACCAAACCTGTGCTGCGGTTACTCTATAACTTATAGCTGATTACTTGCAAAGCAATATATGGTTGAATATATATATCATGATGACTGATTCAATGATTGAATCCTGGAAATTAACCGTACCAAAGATGGACTAAACCCTGTGACATTTGTTGAAGGTCTATATGAGTGATGAACCAGTTTTTCAAACTGACACTTTAGCAATTCTGCTGATCTCAATGGACAACTGATGTGCCATTCTTTTGCCTCCAACAGGACATATTTCAGTATTAGGATCTATTATATGATTTCCATCATCCATGACTGCATGCCCTGTCCCATTCAATACCAACTAGATTCACCTTGATGCCCTCCCATCTTCCCGCCTCACCCTCCCTACACCAGGTTCAGCCCCTCTTAGCCACACCCATTTGACCATACTGAGTGAATTTAACTTTTTCACTTAGTAAAAAAATTCAGAATCCCTTTTTAGAGAATTACATTGTTCCACTTGGAACAGGATGTGCAATACTTGAGGCTGAACTACAGCGTCCGGACTAGTGTTTTGTTTTATGTTTTGTCATTGTGTGTCCTGTTTGACATTCATGTTCATGGTAATCAATTCTCATATGATACCACTTTTTTTATTTAGCTCAATAAACTGCATTTTTTAATCTTCTTCCATATATTTAACTTGTGATATCAAAATAAACATGATGACATTTTTATTATTTTGGCTTCGATCATATTATTTTTGCTAAAAGTAACCCCTTGAGCCTGCTTCACACCAGGCTACTTGTCTATGCTAATTGGTTACAGCAACAACACCCCACAAGGTGAACTGATCCCCTACAGGTATTCCATTTGAATGCCTGTACACTAGTGGCTACACTTGCACTCCCCTTTCCCCAATACCCCCTTATTTTCTGCATGTATGGGCAGGCTGAATGTACCCAAGTTAAGTTGATTGGCTGATCAGCTTGAGTACAACCAACCTGTCTGATTTTTCATGTGAATATAGCCACTAGCAGTCACTGTGTTACACCCACCAGCCCCCCCCCCCCTGCCAAAAGAACACAATGGCTCCACGTAGGGTTGCCACCCCATCTTTTAAACCCTAACACATATGAATTACACAAGTTCTGAGGCTAATTTAATGCAGGTAAGGCACTGAGTTTAATTACCACCTTAATCAGCCACAGAACCTGTGTAATTAATATGTGTTCGGTTTTAAAGGGACGAGGTGGCAATCCTAGCTCCACTGACTGTGTTGAATGGGGAAATAAAGTGTTTTTTTTTTTTTTTATGAAACCCATGGTTGCAGGAAAGAAAATCGCTCCGTCTATGGCTGGCTTAAGGAGACGTATTAAAGACTACAGATTTGATTAAGGATTTTGTGTAAGTGGCAAATTATATTAATAGGAAGATGTTGCAGGGGTCTTGACCACCTTCAACATTGGTATCTACGTATATCTAATCTCTTGCTTTCAGAAAAAAAGGTCCCATTATCAAGAATACAGGCACTGTGGAAAAACAAACAGCAATTAAGATACAATCTGGACATACTTCATCGCAGGTAAGTGATGTGACTGCAGCTATAGGGGCCAAATTATTTTCTGACTAAACTTAGCTTTAAAAGGGGTTGTAAAGGCAGAGGTTTTTTTATATATTAATGCATTCTATGCATTAAGATAAACAACCTTCTGTGTGCAGCAGCCCCTCTCACACTGAGCTGAGGTCCCTCTCTGTCCAGTGATGTCCATGAGTGTCTCAGCCATTCGAGATTATCCTTCCTGATTGGCTGAGACACAGCAGCGGTGCCATTGGCTCCCGCTGCTGTCAAAGTCAGCTAGCCAATCAGGTAAGAGAGGGGACAGGGCTGGGTCAGGGATCTGTGTCTGAATAGACACAGGGAGTGGTGACTCGGCTCGGGTGCCCCCATAGCAAGCTTCTTGCTGTGGGGGCACTGAGCAGGAGGGAGGGGCCAGGACCACAGAAGAGGGACCCCAGAAAAGGGGGATCCAGGCTGCCCTGTGCAAATGCACTGCAACAGAGCAGGTATGTATAACATGTTTGTTATTTTTATAGAAAAAAAATTGATAAATGACTTGTCCATAAAATAATTAATAATCAAACTAATTTACTACACAGATATGACTTGCACATATATGAAATGACTTATTATAGAGGTCTGGTGGGCATGCTTACTTTGTTTGATTACAGCTTTACTTTCACCAATGAGGCTGCACTGTACAAACAGTCCATGGCCCAGTGCAAACCAAAAACAAATTAGTCTGAAGTGGGTGGACAAACACAACCGCCAGCATTATTCACCTTAATCGCTTTCTGTTTTTAAGTGAAGCAAAACAGTAATTGCTGTTCTTCACACACTACAAATATTAATCTGAAAGATTCTCTCACCTATATGAATTGCTATGGGCACATAAATATTTGGCAGGCATACAGCAAGGGGCTGATTATAAGCCCATTACATGAACAAAATGTTTAATATTAGGCTGGAATGTAAGGACACTCTGTCATTAGATGCAGTTAGCACCCAGTGCTTTCTGCAAACACACAGAGGGCAACATTTTAAAGTTGTATTTATATAAAACATATGTCATTTCTAAATTAATTCCAAGGGCTACAGAAAACTGTCAGGTGCCAATTGAGGGCTCATTCACACCAGATGCATTTGGAAATGCATAATTTAAGATACAGCACATCAATTGTGGTGCCAAGCTTTTTTTTTCTTTTCTTTTTTTTTTTTTTTTTAGACACATTGGGTTTTTATAGAACCCCTTCCCATTGAATTTAAAGGAAATATGGCTCAACACATCAAAATCCAGCACATCACATTTGGTATAAATCAAAATCAGCTTCTGAAGATGAATGGCACCAAACACTAGGCATTGGCTTATTATTTTCCACCTGAAGAGCCTACATTTTTCAGTTCCTGGGGTTGACCAATTATCCTTTTTTATAAGGACACAGCATAGCATGTCTGTATGGGAAGTGTGAGAAAGTTTTCAGTACACATAGCTGACATACACTGCCAACTAGAATAATGTAATAAAGGGGGTGCAACCAGACTGATTCTTTTTAAGGATGTCAGATATTGTCTGGCTGATAAAATAAATTTTCCGTTCTTGGCCTTTCTAGCACTCTCGTGCTTCAGGAACTGGAACCTATGTTCCAGGAGGAAGAAAATGGGTGACACAAAGAAGGTATTTAGGTTTCAAAAGTGGACACCATCTATCAAAACAAGAATGAAATATATATGTATTGTTGCTGATGATAGAGTGTTAATATTTGTAGGATTATATTGAATGTAGTTTATATGATAGATTGTTACTCTTTAAAACATGCTATTGTACTTAACTATGCAATGGAATCCACTCACTGTTGTCCACAGTCAATCACAAGGCAAGAAGACCCAATGGGGAATTAGTCACTCAGAGTTCCCCATCAGGAAAAAACTTGTTAGTACCCGTCAAGCGGATTGAAACAAACATTCATTCCTCCTGAAAAGTGATGAGATTAAAAGCAAGAGAGTCCTCCACATTGTCATTAACAGAGGTCTTATATAGGAAATGAGACCTCTAAGAACCTATCCATGCAGTAGTTAATGCCTGTAGACATGAGCTCCAAACACTCCATACTTAAAAGGATCAGCTTGAACAGCAACCTGATCATATCCGATGGCCTTAGGCTACTTTCACACTGAAGCGCTGGATGCGCTAGCAATATAGCGGCGCTATTTTTAGCGTCGCTATACCATTGTTTTTTCCACGATTTGTGGGCGCTAGCGGGGCGATTTTAACCCACGCTAGCAGCCGAAAAAGGGTTAAAAACGTCCGCAATAACACCTCTCTGCAGCGTTTTGGAGGCGCTACCCCATTGATTTCAATGGGCAGGGGCGCTATAGGAGCGGTATTTTTACCGCTCCTATCGCGCCTCAAAGATGTGGCTTGCAGGAGTTTTTTTATACGCTCCTGCAAGCGCAATGCTCCAGTGTGAAAGCCCTCGGGCTTTCACACTTGATACAATGGAGCGACTTTTTCGGGGCGCATTGCAGGCGCTATTTTTTTTTTAAACTTGTATTTATTATAGATTTTCAAATAGACAGAGACATAAAAAAAACAAAGAAAAGAAAAACAAAAACATTGCTCAGGCACATACAACATCCTCATAGAACAGGTGTATATCATGAATTATAGCAATACAGGCAGGGCTTCACATTGTATAGTATAACAAGTGCAAATCAGTTAGGTCTCAAATCACAGCTAAACTCATCCTGCCTCACATATCAGCCAGCAGTTTCCGGTTCTGCCAACCATGCGTGCCATATCTTATCGTATTTCAGAAAACACCCCCTATTGGCATATGTGTCTTTATAAAGGGGAAGGCTGGCGTTCACCAAGCGTTTCCACTGTAGCACTGACGGGGGGGTAGGCTTTTTCCAATGCATGGCAATATTTTTCCTAGCATAAAAGAGCAGAAGGCTTACTAGAATACGTCCAGCAGAGGACGGGACAATAGGTTCAATGATTCCCAAGAGACAAACCTCCATCTTCAATGGAATGGAGGCCGAGGCCACCTTATTAATTAGATCTAATACCATGGTCCAGTATTGTTGGATCCCGGGGCACTGCCAGAAAATGTGCGAGAAGTCGCCTGGGGAGGCGCTGCATCTCCAACACTCCGACGAGTGCACAGGGTCTATCTTGTTGAGCCTATGTGGGGTGAAATATGCCCTATGTACAATTTTGTACTGTACCACCCTATCACGGATGGATACCAGGGATCTGAAAGGTAGGTCCCAGACATCGTCCCAATCATCTGAGTCTAGAGTAGGGATGTCTCGCAACCAGCTGGACCGCAGCCTGTCAAGGGGCGGGAGAGACACACGGAGCAAATAGGAGTACAAATGTGACGTGGGCTTTTCTGCACAGTTAGACCGCAGTGTTCTCTCCAGCTCCGACTGGACCATGATACAGGAGGAGCGCGGGAATTGTGCAGCAAATGCATGGGACAGCTGACCGTATCTAAAGAGGTAATAGGCAGATTGAAATTGGATGAAAGCTCAGAAAAGGGAAGTAGGGCATTATGTGCTACTATGTGTGATAGAGTTTTAACACCGTATTTTGTCCACGCATAGGGGTCTGGGAGATTGTAAAGATGCGACAAGCTGGGATTTAACCAGATTGGGGCATTAGGGGAAACTTCTTGCGGTTTACATTTTTCAATGGCCAGGCTGGCCTTCCACGCCCGCAGGGTGGTGAGCATGGACGGGGTCAACAAATAAGGAGCGCGGGGGCCCCGAAAAAGCAGAAATTGGAGAGCTTCCAGCGAACCCACCACTGTGGCTTCAAGCATCGTGGATGGGTTCGTCTTGTCCGGCTGTAACCACCACGCCGCCGTTACCAGCTGTGCGGCGAGGAAGTACTTATAGCAGTCCGGAAATGCCATGCCACCCTGCGTTCGTGGTCTCATCAGTGTCGTAAGCTTGTATCTAGGCGGCGACGGCCCCCAGATAAAGGCAGAAAAAATTTGGTTCAGTTTCCGAAAGAAGGATTTTGGGATCCATTGTGGGGATTGACGGAATAGGTATGCAAGCTTAGGGACAATTTTCATTTTTAGCAAGTTTATTCGCCCCCAGACGGAGAGGGGTAGGTTGCTCCAAGATTTAAATCTGGATTGGGCCTCCAGGAGCACCGGGGTCAGATTCAGCGAGACATAGTCAGAAGTCCTGATGGAGACATGGACTCCCAAATATTTAAATGAATCAACCCATCGTAGGGGAGTCCCGGGTAAAGAGGTGGAAGTGGCCTCACGGTCGATTGGAAATAGGAGGGACTTGGACCAATTAACCCTGAGCCCAGTGATCGCTGCAAAAGTGTCAAGGACTGATAAAGCCCCTTGTAATGATGGACCTGCATCATTGAGAAAAAGGAGCATGTCGTCTGCGTACAAGGCTACCCTCTCCTCCAGCTGACCCACACGGAGACCTTTGATGTGCGGCGAGGTGCGTAGGGCCTCAGCCACCGGTTCTATAGCTAGGGCGAATAAAGCCGGGGAGAGAGGGCAGCCCTGTCTGGTTCCTCTAAAAAGCCTGAATGGGACAGACAACCCTCCACCCAGACGCACCGAGGAGGTGGGACATTTATAAATTATCTGAAGCCAACTAATGAATACTAAAGGAAAGCCCATTCTACGCAGGGTTTCCCACAGGAAGGGCCATTCGACCGTGTCGAAGGCCTTTTCCACATCGAACGATGCCACCGCCCGGGACCCCATGTTAAAAGGTTGGGTATGTATGTTGGTGAAAAGGCGTCGCAAATTAACATCGGTGGATCTCCTGGGCATGAAACCCGTTTGGTCCGGGTCTATCACCGAGGGTAACATGGGATACAACCTAAGGGCCAAGAGCTTAGTCAGAATCTTTAAATCTGTGTTCAAGAGCGCTATGGGTCTGTACGAGGCACACAAGGTGGGATCCTTAGGGGGCTTGTAAATCAACGTCAAATGAGCATGATACATAGAGATGGGTAGGCTGCCACTAGACAAACAGTCAGTGTAGAGCTGTGCCAGTAGGGGGGCCAATAGGTTCAGATGTGCTTTGTAGAAGTCTATCGGGAGCCCGTCCGGCCCAGGGGCCTTGCCAGGGGGAAAGGAACGGATGGCGTTTTGAACCTCTAGCGCTGTGAAAGGTTGGACCAAAGTCTCCCTTTCGCTGTCGGAGAGCCAGCCAAGCGCCAACGGGTCCAAGAGGGACTGCAGCATCTCCGGCTGGAAATCCGAGGGCAAACCAGAGGAGTATAGACTGGTATAAAAGTCATTAAAGGTCTGCAGAATGTCCGATGGGGAGGAGACCGAACCACCCCCCGGGACCTGTAAAGAGGACACCAAAGTGAGAGGCTGGTCGTGCTGGGCCATCATGGCCAAAAGACGGCCATTCCGATCACCCTGTTCAAATGCTCTCTGTTTGCCTTTGTATGTCTCGAGTCTCGTGACCTCTGCCAAATGTAACTGCAGGTCCCTCTAAACCGCCATAAGCAGGTCAAAGTGAGCTGGGGTGGGGTCTCTGCTATATATGTCAGTATGGTCTGTAACGTTTTGTTCCAAATTCAGAGTTTCAGCTGAGTGCTGCCTCTTTATACTCGCAATGGACGATATGTATTGACCCCTAGTATAAAGCTTTGAAGGCATCCCAGGTAACATCCGGAGGGGAGGACCTGGCATTGTGGTCCCAGAACTCCGTCAGTAAGGGGGGTAAACTTTCCGAGAGATCCGGGTGAGAGACCCACTGAGCACCCAACCTCCAGAATGCAGCATTCCGGGAAGCCGGGGAGCGGAGAACCACTGCCAAGGGGCTGTGATCGGACAGACCGCTCGGCAGATAGGCAGCCTTCAACACATCCGCTAACAGTGCGGGGTTGGAGAAAGCCAGATCTATCCGCGATGCGGTCTTGTACGATACTGAATAACACGAGTATGTCCGTGTAGCAGGGTGCTTCCACCTCCAGATCTCCTCCAGACCCACCGCCTGAGCCCAGGCTGACAGGACTAGACAGTGCCTCTTGGAAGGCGTGGGTCTATCTAGGTCTGGGGACAGAGTGGCATTAAAGTCGCCCATCACCAGAACTTTACCCGGGCAAAACGGGGTTCAATTTTCTAGCACATCATAGAGTAGACCTGGTGAAAAGGGGGGAGGAATGTATACATTGACAACAATATACCTTTGCGACCATAGTGTGAACACCAATATAACATATTTGTCCTGAGGGTCAGTGCGGACCTCTTCAATCACACAAGGAAAATTTTTGTGAATAAGTATCGATACACCTCTAGCATATGTGGAGTACGTGGCATGCACTGCCCTCTGAATCCATGTTTTTTTCAAAGTCAGGATTTTGCCGCCCACAAGGTGGGTTTCCTGGAGGAGTATGAGTTGGGGGGATTGGGACTTTAAGTACTGGAAAAGAAGGGCACGTTTGAACTTAGAATTAAGGCCCCTGACATTCCAAGAAAGGATGGTAAAGGAGGGAGGCGGGCGATCAGCCATTGGGCATGTATGGCATAAAACAAAGCGGGCGAGCTATACTCACCCTAATGGACCTTAGGGGCGGCAAAACCTCTGTTGCATTGCATAGAACATCGACAGCACCCGAGCATTGTGCAAAAACAAAACAGAAAAAAGAAAGTAAACCAAAAACAGACACATAAATCACCATTAACCGTTAACTTCCCAGGCACCAAGTGCCTATCCTACTATGTCCCTTCCCTCCACTAAACATGTGGGGGGGCGGGAATAGTCTAGACCCCTAACAAAAAAAACTATAGATTAGGCGGTGTGAATGAGCCCCTAACTAGGGGCCCCACACAACCGGAGCCAGCGAACTCACTCCGCTTCTAGGCAATGTCCAAGGGAGTGGTGATCACTGGCCACCAGCTAAGGGAGGGGGGGGGGAGAGTAGTCTCTAACTTGGTGAGAAAAGTAGTGTGTTTCCAGTTCAGAGCAA
The DNA here is from genome assembly GCA_029206835.1 of Rana muscosa. NCBI lineage: Eukaryota > Metazoa > Chordata > Amphibia > Anura > Ranidae > Rana > Rana muscosa. The sequence goes on from CM055122.1 coordinate 1,077,678,636, forward strand.
ACCGACTCCTGCATATGAGGGAAAAACAGAAACCAGGCAATGTTCCATAGTGCAGACATGTTCTGATCCCTAAGAGCAGCGGAGGCCACGGAGATCAAACCCAGGGCCAGGGATCTTCCCCCCCGAAAATCACGAGCAGCAATCAATGGCAGTTCAGCAGCAGGGGGGGGGGGGAGGATAGCAACCGTGACCCCCCGGGAGGGAAGGGGAAAAAAAAGAAAAGGCAAACAGTGCATCCCACCCCATGAATAAAAACAGAAAAACAAAAAAACAGGGGTACAAAATATGGGGGGGAACAGGAGGCAACTTGCAGAGTGTTAAATACGTGCTGCTGGGGGAGTCATCTACCGGCCATCCAACCAGGACATCGCCGCCTCCGGATCCGTGAAGAATCTTGTGCGGTCACCATCAATTACGCGAAGTTTGCTGGGATAAAGCAGGCTGAACTTGAGGCCTTTATCTCTCAGGCGTTTCCTAACCTCGGTGAAGCCGCGGCGGCGGTGTTGGACCTCCGGAGAGTAATCAGGAAAGAGCATGATGCGGGCACTATTATAGTCCAGGTCCCGTTTCTCCCTGGCAGCTGTCAGGATCCGATCCCTGTCTCTATAATTAAGCAGCCGGAGCAAGAAGGGTCTAGGAGGGTTACCAGGGGGCGGAGGGGTAGGGGGAACTCTGTGTGCTCTTTTCACCACAAATGTGGGAGGCATGGCAGGCAAATCCAGGAGCGAGATCAGGAAGGCCTCAGTAAACTCTGCAGGCCTCACGCCCTCCGCCTTCTCAGGGAGGCCTAGGACACGGATGTTATTCCTCCTGAGCCTATTCTCAGTATCAATGGACTTGTCCTGTAAGGCTTTAACCTGTAGCTGTAAGGCATGGAGTTCCCTAGAGTCCGCCCTAGTAGAATCCTCTAATTGGGAGATGCGGCCCTCTGCTTCAGTAAACCGGGCCCTGAATTTGTCCATGTCATGGCGGATCAGGCTGACATCCGCCACTAGGTGGTCTATTTTGACCATCACTGAGTCCCGACCCTCCCTGATCGCTGCAAGGAGCTCGGCATGAGAGGTGGCCTGGGATGGGGATGGATCGAGATGGGAAGGAGAGCCGGCTGACATGGTCAGATCCCGGGGCCTCGTGGGCAAGATGGCGGCCGCGGACCGGTTGGCTGGCGCCGAGGACGAGCGGAGCTTACCCGGAGACAGCTGGGAGAGCCTTGGGGTGGTGGATGCCTTCTTCCGCCCCAGGGTGTCAGGTAAGTGGCTGCTGGAAGGAGGAATCAGCGCTGGAAAACGGTAAGGATTCGTGCAGGAGCGGAGCTCAGCGGTCACACGACCTCTCCTGTTCACATCCCGGCCCCCCCCTCATCAGCAGGCGCTAATTTTAGCGCAATAGCGCCTGCAAAGCGCCTCAGTGTGAAAGGGGCCTTATACCAACCAACTACAGTTATTGCAGACTATTGGTTAGGGCAGCTTGCAAAGCAGGGCCTGCCAGAGAGAACAAGGTTTTAGAAAGGGTTTCAATTGCTTGCTAATGGGGTCCTTGAAGCAGGCAGACTTTGTAAATACGGGATGCTTCCAGATCCATAGTGGAGCCAACACACTTATTAATAAGAATCACAGGTACAGAAGTGACAGCCTGGCTGGGAGGTATGAACATCTTGTCAGGGTCCCTCCAGTCTTTGTATACAAATGAGTGCACGGAATGGTCTTGGTGACCCTAAAAAAGCCCAGACTGGGAACAGTACTGGTAGAGGAAGAAGGCTAATCCTCAAGTTTTAAATTGTGCGAACCACATTAAAAATATCTAATACAGTCTCTTTAAGGGCCCATTCACACCCGAAATTGTGCAATTTTGCCTGTGCAGTGCCGTGAATTTGACACGTGTTATGTGCATTTTTAGTGCAATTTTTCTAAGCTTGCATTTCCTTTGAGGTCACTTCTGTCGTCTTTGGGCTTTTATGTGCATTTTCGTGCATTTGCATGCATTTCTGTGCATTTGCACTGTGGAAAAACGCAGTTTGATGTACTTTTTTTTTCACTGCACTAGTGTGAACTATATCTATAGGATAACTTGGATTTTGGACCGTCTGCAGTTTGCGTGCAGGCAAAAATGCATTCCATTGCATCTGGTGTTGGGCCCTTAGTCTGGGAGACATTGCAGCAGCCTAAATTGCCTTAGGTGTGGCATTACCTGTTAGAGAGGCATTTGATAGAGTTTAGGTGACTGAAAGCTTGGAGGCTGCTCATTTCCAAAGCAGAACCAATAAGCATTTGGCAAAGGAAACTGTGGAAGCATGCTTATGGCCAGCAATAAAAATTGTGATTTGGCCCATAAAACTGTGCATGGCTGCATTCTCCCAGGTATGGACTCAAAAGCAGAAAGCAAAGATCTAGACTATCAGCATCAGGGTGTGCACTGCAGACAGCACTGGAACTATTCCTGGGTAGTGAGCTGGAGACACCTGGGGCAGCAGGACTGGTCCTCGTGTGTCTAGGATCCTACATGTTGCACCACGAGGCAGCAGCAACATAGCTGCTAGGGGTACAAGGCCAGGCCTTGAACATTCACAAACTAGCTGCTGAAGCGGGTAAGGTTCAGGGGGCTGGAGGTGACTACCTCACTGTAGGCAGGCAGCGGAGACAAACTCAGGAGAAATCCACATGCCATTTGCAGTCCGCATAAAGTGCCACCTTTATGCTGAATGCTATGAAAAACTTCAAGGCACATGACACTACACAGCAGATGATGTCAACACTCAGTCTCTTAGCTTGTAGCTTGACTGAAGAAAACAATTAACTAGCAACAAGGTTAGCCTTTTTTTTTTATATACGCAGAGCACAGAAAAACACATTCAGCTTCTTCGGGCAGTAGCAAAAAAATTGAGGCATTCTAGGAGTGGGGGGGGGGGGTTCTACTGGGCTTGGCACTGTGTTTTTGCTTGCCAGTGTCCAAATCCTGCTGTAGCTGGCAATATAATTCATTAGGCTCTGAAATTGTCATTCTTCAATGAACAAAAAAGGAACATAAATTTATTGAAAACCAAAACTAAAAAACCTCCTGCTAATGTTACGAGATTCATTCAGGTCGTCCATTTGACTAATGACTGACAAGTGCGTATGACAAAAACCGACAGTCTCAAGATCTCAAATGTAGGAAAAGGCCAAGCCAACCCGAATGCCATGGGCTAACCACCACAATCTACAAAATTGAGGAAATGACGCTAACCCTTTTAAATCATCTCTGACAAATGACATTCTCTTCAGACATTAAACGTTAGCTTTTAAGACGCATCAAAGTCTAATGGGGAGAAGAAGAAAAAAAATACACATTTCATACTTTTGTGTCCCAGTTGAACTAACAGCATATATGCTGATTATTGAGGCAGAAATTCAGCCCACTTAACAGGAGTAAACTCAAGTGACTGAACGGAGATGAAAATCACCAATCACAGACATCAACAATTTGCCCACTACTAAAACCAAAGTTCTAAATATCAGACATCTGTGACACCTTTAAAGCATTATTATCTATCCGGAACTAGAAATGTAAAACTATAGGAAACAATACGCAGTTTGTATATGATTTAGAAGGGAAGAACATTTAGTACAGATTTCATAAAAGTTATTTGGTGAGTAAATGGAATCAAGGATTAACTTTTACAGAGCAGTGCTCACACAGTGCAACTTCAAGGCAGGATTGTGAGCTTTTGGGGGAACTCACTACAATCTAGTATGCACTCTATCACTGTTATGCCGCGTACACACGATCGATTTTCTCGACGGTGAAAACACCGTTGAGAAAATCAGCTTGGTCCCCTACACACAGCCGTTTTTCCCGTCATTTTTTCTCTTGGTCGAGAAAAACTACCGTGTGTAGGCTCCCCGGCAGTGTTTCCCTATGGGAAAACTGTCGCGGAAAAAAATGCTGTGAATCACGACGAGAAAAATTAGAGCATGTTCTAATTTTTCTCGTCGTGATTAATGCCGTTTTTCTCGTCGGGAAAAATGACCAAAAGCCCACACACGGTCGTTTTTCTCATCAGAGAAAAAATTTAATTTTTCCCAACGAGAAAAATGGTCGTGTGTACGCGGCATTAACGGTTTTTTTTCTATCTGTCCTTGTTGCCCGTGACAGAAAGTTATGGGAAATCAACATATTTAGTCAACAGGACAAGAGATAAGGATAAATCCTACACTGAAAACTTCTGATTCAGTGGCAAATTTCTGAGAGGAATTCTCCTCATTTTGAAGAGATTTCCTATCCCTTGCATCCCGAGGACAGAAAACAAAGGAAAATTCACCCAATGGGACACCGACAGCAAAAAGAAAACAGACAGGGTTTTTAACCCTTCCCTACTGTACCCTAAACAAAAAAAAAAAGTTTTTGCCCCTACACTTTTTTTTACATACTGTCACCAGTGCATTTTTTTTAATGCACTGTGACCAGAGCAATACACTTATATTGTCTATGGATATATATATCCAAACCGTAGAACAATAAGACATTTATTAATACTATTATAATACAATATACCCTCTTGTCCCAACTTATGTTGTGGCCAAGACCAAAATTGATCCCAGCATGTGGGTGGGGATACTCTGTAATCTATACATTTATATATTACTAAAGGAAAAAAAACTGCGCTAGGACTAAATAAAATAAACCAAAAATGTGACATAAGGCAGCAGCAATAATGTGATAAACATAAACAAAATTAAACCAAGAAAAAACTGCGCCAAAAACTCTCTTATAAAACAATCCTGAATAACATCAGGATGAACTGTCCAAAGGAGTGGTCCACACTTAGGGAGGAGTCCAATATTATAGAAAGTCCAAAGAGTCAGTGTATTCAGATTTCACTATACATACACCAATTGAAACCACCACCATGAAAAATGGCTCCTTACCACAAACAGGCGAAAATGTGCAGTTCGCTATAACCCAGCCGTGGCCTTTGACTCTGAGTAAGATCCAACACAGGGTCCCCAGACACTCCACCAATGTTAGCAAAGCTTCTTGATGGCTTGGTTGCAAAGACAAACAGAGATACCATAGGGTGATAACGTATTTTCAGGGTATGGAATTGAACACCACCACCGTGATATGTAGATAAATAAGTGACCACCACCTAAGTGGGGGGGGGGGCAGAGCTGTGCAGCGCTATATCAATACATCGAAGATCCCTTTGGGAGTCTGTGTGTGGGTCCAGGGTACAGGATAAAGACCGTGGCTGGGTACAGCTGAATGCGTGCTCGTTACTTATCTCTGGTAAGGAGCCATTTTCTACTTAGGTGGTGGTCGCTTATTTATCTACATATCACGGTGGTGGTGTTCAATTCCATACCCTGAAAATACATTATCACCCTATGGTATCTCTGTTTGTCTTTGCAACCAAGCCATCAAGAAGCTTTGCTAACATTGGTGGAGTGTCTGTTTGTGGTAAGGAGCCATTTCTCATGGTGGTGGTTTCAATTGGTGTATGTATAGTGAAATCTGAATACACTGACTCTTTGGACTTTCTATAATATTGGACTCCTCCCTAAGTGTGGACCACTCCTTTGGACAGTTCATCCTGATGTTATTCAGGATTGTTTTATAAGAAAGTTTTTGGCGCAGTTTTTTCTTTGTTTAATTTATATATTACTACCATTTTTTGTTTGTTTATTTAAGTGCTGTCAATGTACACCACTATCCCATCCAATTTTCACTAAATTATTTATTGAACTACATCACAGGTGTTGTCTACCGCTTTTTCGCCCCCTTGAAGTTCCATATGTGTGACCCCCTGCAAGCCTTTTCAGAGTTGGTCCCGGCTTGGAGGACGTCACAGGAGGATCTCCGGACTATCACATAATTCATTTATAACCTCTGGTTATCTGTCATGCTCCGAAACTCATCCATTACAGAGGTTAGTAATTTGCTAGAATGTCAGAATTATAACTATATTTTTCTGATAAATCCCACCAGAGTACTAATTCCCCTGAAGAGGACCGTGATATTAGTCGAAACGCATCGGTGTACTCACATGGATGTCATTTACTAATTGCATATATTGTACTGTAATTTTAACCTTGATGGTACCTTCTTAGACAGTTTGCAACCAGAGTGTATTAATTACATATTTTCATCTTGACTCATTGTCCAATAAAAGATACGTTTTGAGTTTATTATATATTTTTATTATATCATTACCTCTTTGATCCAATACACCATGCCGCTAAAAAAACCCTGGGGGAACCTTCTGTTTTCTGCATTTATATTGAGGTAACACTGTACTACTCTGAAAAAAGTGATCAAGGTTTTTTGTTTTTTTTATACACATTACGATTGCTTATACATATGAATTTCATTGGTACAAGCAACCATTTTTACTGAATGGAACTGATTCATTCAGTGCCCTTTGTTGTGATTAGCTATGATTGGTCAAAGCTAATCACATAGTACAGATGGGCTGTGATTGGCTTTGTCTGTGCCATGTGATTACTGGGACCAAAAACAGCTAGCAACCCAATTGCATACAATGGATGGCATGAAAAGAATCCACCCATTGTTTACAATTGTCATGTGATTGGTCACAGGGATCACAATACTGAAAGTGGGCCAATATAGTGATTAGTCATCGGCTGTGTCTAGTGGACACAGTCGGTGACACGCTGCACAGCGCATTTTAAGAGGACGTCATAAGACATCCACTCAGAAGGGAAGGTGTTAAGTATATATGTACTACTGCTACAGGTGTGCTAGTACATTAAACACATAAAGGGAGTTATTTGCTTTTTATAATATAATCAATCATTCTGGACAGTTTAATCTTTTAATGGCAACCTGTATGTAAAACATGAGCTTTTCATGTTGTTTTTAATTGTCCATAATTATAATATACACTGTAGTTGAATTGCATCTATTTTTGCAGTCCTATTGTAGAAGTAATGTTTCATTCATATTTTCCTGTATAATAATAATCAACATAGAGTGCTGAACAATATACAGAAACACCCAGGAAAAAAGTAAAACCCAAGAATGCCCTCAATGTACAGGTGAACAGAACATAATACTTGTGATGGGCATTTTGATTTTCACAAACTTTATGAACAACTTCAACCAGCCCAGATGTTGGCACACCTTTAATTTGAGTCACGTGTGATGAGGGACAGGGATGGGCATACAGTCATTGCAGCTGGAGAGGCCCTTCAAAGTTGTACAGGTCTGTCCTTGAGGCAGAGGAGGAGGGAGACTATAGAAAACAAGATTTCTATTTGAATTCCTAATTGCTCTATGTGGTACATGATCTTCTATAAAAAAAAACAGAGCAGGTGAGGTCAGTAAGGGTATATCTTTTACATGAGGCTGGTAGTATACATGACTAAGTAGGAACTATTTGGGTTGCTATGCCAGAGCATGAAGAACTAGACACTCACAAAACTACTGTATACAGCATCTGCAGTCAACAAGTTTTAGGAAAGTAAACCATTAACTGAGTATTAAGGAAATGTTGTGGATGTGCTAAAGATAAAATATATATAGTTGACCAACACTGATTTTTAATCACTGCAAGCCTTCACACGTGCTCCCTTTCCCCTAGTCAAATGACTCTGTTGTTCAACCTCTTTTGCAACTCACTCAGTGAAAGGACACATACATTGTTCTGTGAAAAAACAAAACAAACAAAAAAAAAACGCAAATGGTATTAGGCAATTCCCTGCCCTGGCTAAATGTTTTTCATTGATTTAAAACTGAAAATACTACTTTGGATCACTAGATGGTGCCAAGTAGCATACTTCCTATGGTACTTAGTGCCATCTAATTGCCAAATGCGGTAATTCCCATTTTAAATCACTGAAAGACATTTGATCAGAACAGGAAACAGTATAACATAATTTGATATCTTTGCCCCAATCCACACAGAACAATTGTACATTCACTTTCGCTTAGTGAATTGCTATGCATGTGTTTTATAAATAAACCCCTATGAGTGTTACTTTAGTAGAGCACACACATTTGTTTCCTCCTCAAAGTTTTGGCCAATATTTGGTTAAATAAAAAACACATGCAAGCTACAATGAAATGTAATTTATTGCACATTGTCATCAAATTACCCATAGTGAGATACATTGGCAACACAGATGATAAGGTAAGCAGGACAAATTATAGCAAGAAGCAGACGCATAGGTATGTCAGTTAAATCATGTTTCCCCGAAGGACTATAGGAAACAGCTGCCACTATATTGTGTTCATCATTTGAGTTTTATTCCTTTGCAGTTGGTATTACACAAAGCAAGCAGTACGTGACTTAGTTGGTAATGTATGCTCTTACTACTTGTGTAATGTTATATTTTGAGGTGTTTATTTAAAACCTACCACTTGCATACAATCAGATTTTATATACATTTTAAGCTGAACAACATATATAGGACCGGACATACCTTGCAAAGGATTTGAATTTGTAACCACCCTGCAATTTACACAGTCCTACCATATAGCACAGTCAGTATGACCTTTAACTGCTGCTGTTAAGCAACACAGCATGGTCACCTCCCTTCTCCCAGCTTATGACTGGACAATGAAAGACCAGCAACAGCCTGGTCCGTTAAACTCTCTCCTCCAGTCAGCTTGTTCCTTCTCAGCTCGTTTAAATGCAGGGCATCTTGTTGGCACCAAGCACTGTCCCTCTCTTTTCCAATGTGAGTGATACTGCACCAAAGTTAACAGAAGGTGAAATCAAGTTAAGCTCTTATTTTTTTCTAGCAGCATTTGAAAAAAAAAATTAAAAATGGTTGTTTCTTTTAAATATAACCCCATAGCTACATTCACATTGGTTTTTAAATATATACCTGGAATTTAAAAGATAGTCATCATCCCCCTTTAGAATTCTACAGCAAGATTGCCCTCTCTACACCAAATACATAGATATGCCACCTATTCTATAGACACTTTAAACTGAACCACGTACAAGGTTTTCCACTTGCACCCCTTAATGCTGCAGGTAGACATGGGATATAAATAGTCTCCTGCTCCAATCTCCTACTAACCAACCTATTGCACTTCAATCCCAAATATGAACCAGGCAGTAATCAGGATCTCTGCTTCTGGATTCAGTTTCTACAGGAGTTTACCAAGTCCCCCTTTGCTCTGTCTGCATCCCTTCATGACATATGTCTATGGCATTGAAAATATAAACATGTATCGACAACCGCAGTCAACAATATTAGTTCTGGAATGCAAGTCCCCCAAGTTTACTGTGCACAAGCTCTGAAGCAATGCAGTCATGGAAGCTAACAAACTGGCCTATTTAGGACATAGGGCCTGCAAATGTACACAATTGTTTAGTATTGCAGCTCTTTCAACACTTTCCAGATTTGTGGTGAAAAAATTATTAAAAGCTTTAAAAAGTAAATGACCATCCAAAGTAGTAGAAGATTGTCGAGGCAATATTGGGTTAAACACTACTTGTTTGCTACATGGTCTTGTATTGTACAATACTTGATTGTATTGAGCACCTAAGCTGGAGGAGCAGGTTGTAGTATTTAAAACAGACTGTCACACATTCTAATAGATTGATGAGAATATGGTCCCAGATCTGCCATCAAGGTTAAAGGATCAGTAAAGGAAACATGTCATACTTACCTCCACTGTGCAGCTCGGTTTGCACACAGTGGCCCCGATCCTGGTCTTCTGGGGTCCCTCGGCGGCTGTCTCGGCTACTCCCCGCAAGGACTCCACACCTTCATGCGAGCGAGCTTGCATGGTGTGGAGTTATTGCGGGCGCGCTCCCGTGATACAGCGGCGGCCATAGCCGCTGACTGTATCACTTGCCCCCCCCCCACCTGGCGCGCCGCGTCATTGGATGTGATTGAAAGCAGCACCAGCCAATGGCTGCGCTGCTTTCAATCCATCCAGTGTAGCCAATCGACGGCCAGGCTGATAACCGAGGAGGATGACGGGGACGAGCGCGGGACTTTCGAGGGGCAAGGCAAGTAAAACAGGGGCTCGGAGTGGGCCGGTACTGTAGGATGCATTAAGGTGAAAAAACATTTACCTTTTACAACCCCTTTAACTGACTGCATAAAGTGCAGGTATGGTGCTAGTGAAGGCATCAGGCATAGAGCTCTATAAGAGTGAAGTGTGACTTTAAGCAGTACTAGCATAAAGAAACAAGGTGATAATCGCACAGAGGTGCATAAACACAAAGCATATTCTCATCAGAATTCTATACAAATTGTCATAAACATACAATGTTTTTAATAGTAAGTAAACATATGTGGTGAACAGTGTGCATAATGTCTAAATCAACTATAAGTGCAAAGCATTACAAAGCACGTAGGCTGGAAAACAGCTCACACCTCCATTGTCTACTCCGCAGATGAAAAATACATAATGTAAAGACAAAGGACTTTTTATGGAAACTACTCGATCTTTCTGTGAGTGCAATAAAGCATGTGCTTTGGATAACATAAGACACCCTGCAGTAGATTTACACAGTTATGGTACACATCCCGACATGATAGGTGCACAATTACTTTGACCTAGACCTGGGACTGGAGGGAAAAAAAAATCTCAAAATTTAATCAGAGCCAATGAAATGACCTTCAGATATTTTCCATCTCTGAAATATGGGATTTAAGATTGTTTTCTGTCACAGTGCAGAAAGCCTTGATAAACTACACTCCTCTAGCCGATGATCAAACGCCACCCTGGGTCCCAAAACAGCCCTATTTAATATCAAATCCTGACAATTCCTCATCAGCTGTTAACAGCACCAGCATGACTAACTTATTTAATATGTTAGAAAAAAGTAGAAAGATACTGAAAGTGTTTGCTGTGGAAAAGAAAAGGACAATACGGTATATAATTAATTTAAAAGTTGTAATCACTCTAAGAAATACTTATGAAAACAGGCTTTGGAATTGCAATACTGTACATTTAAATGAGGACTTGTTTTTTTGGTTCATCAAAAGCAGCTATTTTGACCACTGTATTCCAATACCTATATTCATTTTCTATGCTAGCTTGTATCTGTGTCTGCCATGAGTAGTTTAGCATTCTTTCCCAGGAGAGGGGCACTTCTATTCCAGAGAAGAAGGGAGAGTGCATATATTTAAGGAGCAGGTAATTTCAATGACTACTGTTCTCCAACTCTTATTTTAACAGTCAATGCAAGCAACCACCTCTAAGCCTGCACTCAACATTTCAAAGTGTGCAAGAACAACAACAACTTGAGATTGTTTAATTAACAACTTTTCATAAATAAGTTGCCCATACACGAGATAATAAATAGAACAAGCGTAGCGCTCTCTAGGGGTCAGTGCAAAATAAACATTAATGCATCCGCATACAAGTGTCAAATATTCTCTATCACTAAATAAATGTGCAAAAGAAAACCAATCAAAATAAAATGAGAAAATATATCAGATAGTAAAATTCAAAACATGACGATGTGCCACCAAGTCCACTCTTTTCACATATACCAACACCACATATTCTGTGCACACAATCCCTCAGGCTTCTAACACTTGTGCCCATCAGGTTTGCTCTCATCTGTTTAGATGGACCTCTAAAATTATAGGAGGTCATAACATAAAAAACAAAAAAAAATGAGGTCCAACTAATAGGCGAGAGCACATCTAATGGTGTCAGAAAACTGTGGGGATGTGCGCACAGATCTCTTTTATTGGTGCATTTGAAAAGATTGGACCTGGTGGCACTTTGCACGGTTTGTGTTAAATTAAGGCTAGCACTATTTTTTAATCACTGAATGAGACATTTAGTGATAAATATTTAATTACGGTAGATAACTATGAATATTTTTAGAATTTTACCATCTGATATATTTTCTTATTTTATTTTGATTGGTTGTATTTTGCACATTTATTTAGTGATAATTATTTGACTTGTATGTGGATGCATTGATATGATTTTGCACTGACCCTTAGCAAATGATGCACAATATTTAATATTTTTTGAGTTGATATTGTGTGGATCACACTTAGTGCTGGCAAGTTTGTACGCCACAAAAAAAATAATAATATTATATATCCATCTTGATACACTACATTACCAAAAGTATTGGGACATCTGCCTTTAAACGCACGTGAACTTTAATGACATCCGCGTCATAGTCTGTAGGGTTCAATATTGAGGTAGCCCACCTGTTGCAACTATAACAGCTTCAACTCTTCTGAGAAAGCTGTCCACAAGGTTTAGGAGTGTGTCTATGGGAATGTTTGACCATTCTTCCAGAAGCACATTTGTGCGGTCAGGCACTGATGGGGACGAGAAGGCCTGGCTCACAGTCTCAACTCTAATTCATCCCAAAGGTGTTCTATCAGGTTGAGGTCAGGACTCTGTGCAGACCACTCAAGTTCCTCCACCCCAAACTCACTCACTCATGTCTTTATGGACCTTGCTTTGTGCACAGTCATGTTGGAACAAGAAGGGGCCATCCCCAAACTGTTCCTAAAAAGTTGGGAGCATGAAGTTGTTCTACATGTCTTGGTATGCTGACACCTTAAAAGCTCCATTCACTGGAACTAAGGGGCCAAGCCCAACCCCTGAAAAACAACCCTACGTCATAACCCTCCCTCCACCAACTGATTTGGACCAGTGCACAAAGCAAGGTCCATAAAGACATGAATGCACATGGCCTGCACAGAGTCCTGAGCTTAACCCAACAGAACACCTTTGGGATGAATTAGAGCGAAGACTATGAGCCAGGCCTTCTCATCCAACATTAGTGCCTGACCTTTACAATGGAAGAATGATCAAACATTCCCATAAACACACGCCTAAACCTTATGGACAGCCTTCCCAGAAGAGTTGAAGCCATTATAGCTGCAAAGGATGGGCCAACTCAATATTGAACCCTACAGACTAAGACTGGGATGCTTGATGGAATGCTTGATCTGTCATGTTTCTGCCTGGATCAAATTATTATTTTGTGTCCTGTGCATAATAATTGGCTGACTTGTCTGAGGGGATCAATCAAAGAAGTTTAGAAAACTTGTCCCAGCAAGTTCTTCTTGACATATGCATCACCAGAAGGGTCTACACCAGTGGTTCTCAACCTTTTTAGTGCCGTGACCCCTTGATAAAATTTCCCAAGTTGTGGGGACTCCTAACAGTAAAATTATTTTCATAGCGTGGATCATCAGCACCCAAGGCAAGACAAGTAATTTGTGCCCCGAACCCATGGACATTTAGCGCTCCCTGAGTCCCTTCCACTTGTACAATATTAAACCCCCTTATGGCACATTTTAGGATATACCACTCTTTGTTCTCCTTTCTTTCCCTTTTATCTCTCTCTATCCTAAATTCTTGTTTTTTACCCCATCCCTCTCTCTAGCCGTCTTTCTTGTTTTTTCTCTCAGTTTTCTTTGTTCCTCCCCCTCTTTTCCTTTCCCTTCCATGTATTTTCTATTTTTTTTCCTTTTCTTACTCCTTTGTGGGGGGATGGGGGAAAGGGATGAGTGGTAGTGCTGGCTGGGAGTTGGGATGAGTGGCAGTGCTGGCGGGGGGTGGGATGAGTGGCAGTGCTGGTGGGGGGTGGGATGAGTGGCAGTGCTGGTGGGGGGTGGGATGAGTAGCAGTGCTGGCGGGAGTTCTGATCAGCCAACTTAGGTGCTCTTGATCAAGATCATCTGCTGATCTGATAACTGTAGTGGGGACTTTTAATGGCAACTATAATCACAGGTGGTGTTACTCACTGTCTCCGGCTTCACTGCTTCTCCAGCTCCGTGGTGTCTCGTAGCAGTAACACCTATGCCCGAAATCAGGAGATAGGGTCTCCTCCAGCCCCTCCCACTTCACATTCCTCACCAGTCAGCTGACCTCTAGTCTCTGCCTCCCAGCAATGCCGTGAACTGAATGAGCGGCTGTGAAGAGGCTGAGTGGGCAGCCACGGGCTCCAGGAACAGCCCAGATGGGCGGCCGCGAAACAGGTGGGAGAGTGGTGTGGGTTTCAGGAACAGCCCAGGATTCGGTGACCCCTGGCAAATTGTTATTTGACCCCCGAGGTGGTCCCGACCCCAAGGTTGAGAACTACTGGTCTACACTAAAGCCCACCAGGCAGTGAGTGCTTCTAGATCATGGGCCCGTGGTGACAGACAGCTTTCAGGCACTGCTTAGTGGAGTGATCTCTCACCTGACAATGCCTACATACTTCTAGAGCCGACATGACTCAACATAGCCAGTGCCAGCAGATTGAAACACAAAGTTTTCTCTGTTAGGAAATACAGACACGATGATAGGTCAACATAAAGGGGCACTTCACCGCCTACCTCCCAAGTAGTTACCCAACAACTGAGGTAATGGGCATGTTTATACTGACAATCAATATAAAGGTGGGGAAGTCTCTACTTGCGACTTTGTGCTCAATGCCCATCATAAATATACTCCTGACAGCTGCACTCTGAAGTTTGGTGTACAGTATATAATTAGGTTCATTGCACTTTATAGGTGGTGCTATACATTAGCCATGACTACTGCATTTTTTAAGTTGTGCATTTGTTAAGATTTTAACAGTCCCTGCATCTTTAGAAGTCAACTATCTTAATAAGGGGTTCCATAAAAAATAAAAATAAATGCATTCCTGAAGAGACTTTTGTTTGTGGCACAGTATTAAAGGAACATGTTGTGGGTACAAGGAGTGCGGCACATGTGTATAGGATAAAGTCAATAGGCTCAAGTACTATATAACTGGGCCCCTTCAAGCCATATTCATTTCTCAATGTGAAGTGGCCAACATTTTACAGCTTTGCTCTTCTAATCTTTTTGCTCTTAACTAGCCAAAATGGCAAAAACCAACATTTTTCATTCATAATTAAATTATTACAGTTTTTGTATATATTCTGTGCATCATTAGGGCTAACAATAAATTTTAAATTAATGTGGTACAATGTCCAATCAGTTTATAATAAAATTCAGCATATAACCACTTTATATTATGCATCTACACCAAGCATCATGTTCTAGGTTACGGTTACAACTTTTCTGGTGGCTGATTAACTATTATGTAAGATTATACCAGAATAGCAGGGGATCAACGTACATGCACGCAGCATAAAGAATGGGTGCGTAACCTCCAGCTGTTGCGTAACAAGTCCCAGAAATTGTCCAAAAAAAATATACTTTTCCTTTAAACAACGTGATAAAATGTATTCAAGGAAATATATAATTTAAAAATGTGGTAAAATAACACCTAAAAATAGCTTTTTCAGCCTTTGGTTTTCTTGGAATTTGTTCTGTACTAGAAAAAAACAAAACAAAAAAAAACATAGTACAAGAAACCAAGACTGGTAGTTCACATGGAGCTGTGCACTAACATTGAACTCTGTTTTTTTTTATTAGAACCCAAACCCTTTGGAAGTAGAAGAGAAGCTAGTACTTTGGCTGCCGTTATGATCATTACCGAAGCAAAATGAGGCTCCAAGTTTAAAAGACACCACTCTAAGTCCGAGCCAATATCAATAGTTACTCCTCCTAATGGGCCGTACATGGTAAAGCACAGCTGTGATTGTTAAATTTAGCTCACAGCACTAAGAAGATTGATCAGGGAGTCTATTGTCCATTGTACAGAGATGGGTGCTACAGTATGCATCAGCCACAGATTAGATTAAAGTAAAATTTGAGCACATCATGAATTAAAAAAAAAAAAAATCACCCCCTCAAAAGAAAAAAAAAGAAAAATCTGGTCAGTTGGTGCAAAAGAAAACTTCATGCCAATTAAGAGGTTATATGAATCAATATTTTACACTTTAACCACTTCGCGCCCGCCGTACGACAAATGACGGCCGCAAAGTGGTTCTAAAATGCCGGGAGGCCGTCATTATACGGCCTCCGCTCCTCCGGCCACTGGGGGGCCACTGTCTGACAGTTATCCTGTCCCCCCTCCCCCCCGAAAGGTGCCAATAGTGGCATCGGAGGGGGGAGAAATCCGATGAGCGGAAGTTCCACTTTAGGGTGGATCTCCGCTTTAAAGCACACATTTTGCACAGCATTTGTCAGCAGAGGGCTGGAAATCTAACTTCAGACACACTACAGTATATTGCTCATAGCCGAGTGTAATCTGAGACCTGTGTGGACGGAACCCTCTACAGAGTTCATAGGGAAACATACATCTGAGCGGAGCCATCTCCTGGGATTGTCTAGTGACATAGACTGAGACATGACTCTTGCAGATGGCAGAGGAATACCCGAGCAGACAGAAATTACACCATTTGCTTTGGATCATGACAAATATATACTATAGATGGATATGCTTTGTTAATTTTTCATTTTACATATATACACACACACACACACACACACACACACACAAACAGTATCTCTCAAAAGTGAGTACACCCCTCACATTTTTGTAAATATCTTACAGGAAAAACCTACAAGAACAGCTGAACTATATTTGGGTTTAATCAGAGGCATTTTAAATGATGGCAGATGTGTACCGACTCCTATTTAACATGAGTTTGAATGTGATTGCTCAAGTCTGAACACAGCTACATCCCCAGTTATAAAAGGGTGTGCACACTTATGCAACCACATTATTTTAGTTTTTTGATTCCCCCTTCTAAAACATTTCAGTTTGTTTTTCAATAGAGTTGTACAGTTTATATGTTGCATTAAAAGGTGAAAAAAGTTCTGAAATTATTTATCTTTGTCTCATTTTTTTACATCACAGAAACCCGACATTTTAACAGGGTTGTGTAGACTTTTTATATCCACTGTGTGTGTGTGTGTGTGTGTATATATATATATATATATATATATATATATATATACATAACCATAACATTTTGTCTCTCACCTGCATTTCTGACAAAGAGACTAGGGTTACCATTACAAAAAGGGAGAATTTCTCTCCTTAATTAGGATGCAATTGTGGACAGAGGTTAACACCTGGCAGAGCCCCTAACCCTTCCCCACTCTATCCCAAACTAAAAACAAAAGTTTCTGTTCACGTTCCACTGTAATTTTTTACTTGCGAACTTGTTCTGGGGTTCTCATACATTAGAAGTACACGGGCATACGCATCTTAATGGGTGTGTGGCTTCCACACATTTTGCTACTGAATGCAACTAAGAATCTATTTAGATAAACTTTTTAAGTGAGGTCCCTTTTAGTAACTATTGTAGCAAATCTCTGTTCTGAGAAATTTGCTGTTCAAAAAGTTGAGTTTTACCACATCAAATCAGTCACCAGGGGCTTCGAGGTCAGCATGAAAAAACTGCACCTGACTGAAATAACATTAGATTCATAGGATAACTGGGTACAAATACAAGTGTTTGGAGGTTACTCTACTCAGTCAGCCTGGCTAGAAAGTAACATTAAACTGGTGAAAACATATTTAATAAATCTGTCCTTTTGTTTCTGCTGCAATATTCTCTGGATCAGTGTAATCAACACATTAGGTGGATTATGGAAAGCATCCATTGGTTCCTGTGGTTTTCCCCTACTTTCACATTGCCCACACGCCTCCTCACAGCATCCAAGGTTACATTTTTTTTATTTAAGCAAATTTGATCTGATTTTGCCTTCCAATATGATTCATTAGATCCTTGTCAAATTGTGAAAAAAAAAATGATGAAAAGTAATAGTTTAATAATATGTGTGCTGTTTCATTATCTCTCCACATTACAACAATATCATCTATGTCTGCACTGTTGAAGCCTGATTGCATATTATAATCTTTCCTGTAACATTCATTACTTTTGTTCCACAAAGAACGGTTTCACTTCTAGCACCAAATAGAAGACAATATGTTAAAAAGCTTCACAATCTACATGGCTATAAGTCTAATAAACAAAGAAATAGCAGAAAATATCTGCAGTGCCCTGCCAATCTGCTCTGGTAACTCCTGAGCGGATATCTGTTTAGTGGCTGCTTTGGTTCTCCTCTGCTTTCCTTGTATGATGACATGCTTCATAGACCATGGTAGGAATTCAATCCATGAAAGAATAATGTACAGCGCACACTGCTGAGGACATTTACAAAGGAAGAGTGAGCAAAGTAGAAAAATAAGCAGAGTTATTAAAGAATGTCAAGGCAATTGAGGAGGGCTTCTTTTATCTTTTTTAGTTAAATATTTGTTTATTTATATGTGCTTTAAGCCGACCTACACAGTGCAAATATCTTTCCTGCTACACAGTGTTGACAGGGGAATCCCTCCCACCTAGTCATTGTATTTCTCCCGGTGGGGAAGACATTGATCATTTGCTAGCAGTTATACCAGCCGCTAGCAATAGTCACACAAGATCCGGCAGGCCGGTTGTATCAAAGTTGATTGATCGATCAACTTGGTACATTTAGCCTGCCCATACATGGTTTGAACAATTGTCTTGTTTTTCACGTGCTATGCCTGTTTTACTGCTAATTTTAACCACTTGCCAACCGTATAATAGATAAACGGCAGCAAGGCGGCTCAGCTGTGCCAGATCACGTACCTTTTGGGTGGGGGGCGCGTGCTGTGATTAAGCACAGCAGATGTCGATTACCGGGTGCTGAAAAAAAGGCTAAATATTGCAGCGCAATAAAAATTAATAGTCCATATTACCTATATTAATAGTCCATATAAAATCATCCAAGGGTGTCACTTAATAGCAATAATGTTCCATAAAAAGTCATCCAAGGGTGTCAGTTCATGCACATGGATAAATCAAAATAGCTTCCCCAAGTGAACTGGTAAACAAAACAATGTAAGGTGAGTGAGGTTCCTCCACCACAGATACTCTAGCCTCTCACCTCATACATTCGACCTAAAACAGGGCACTGAGCCTCATACCCACTCCTGGGGTGATGATTGTGGATCGATAAAGCCATTGATCTCCCACAACATAGAATAAGAGAGATGAAGGGGACAAACTAGTGCTCTCCGTATGTACTAGAAGATGGCCACGGGTGACGTCCCCCCCCCCCGGGGGGGGGGGGGGGGGAGTCACGTTTGACGTCACCCGTGGCCATCTTCTAGTATTAGAATATATAAATATCGTTTTTTTGTTGTTTTTTTTACGATGAACATGTATTACATATTTGCCCAAATTTATCAAGAAATTCGATTTTTACATTTTTTTATTGTTTTACAGCAGAAGGTACTAATTTAAAAAGTGGTGTAAAGAGATAAACACATACCACCAAAATAAAGCTCCATTTGTGGGGGAAAAAAAGGACATACATTTTGTTTGGGTACAGTGTTGCATGACCACGCAATTGTCAGTTAAAGTAACGCAGTGCCGTATCGGCAAAAAAATTGCCTGGTCATGAAGGGGGGTAAATCATCCGGAAGTCAAGTGGTTAATGCAGTTTGTTTTCCAATTAGACAAAGATAATGAAAGGCAGAGGTGAAGTACAAAAACTGGCAGACAGATAAGCAAAAGTTAATTAAAAAAAACAAAAAAAAAAACAGGTAAGCCACCTGGAGAAAAGATCCTTCACTGAATATAATTAATCATTCTGAGTTTAGAATAGTTTGAACTTTTCAATAAGGCCATGTTCACATATGTGTGAATTGGATGCGAGTTTCTCCCGCATCTGATTCGCATGACATGCAAGTGTGCCCAGATCGCAATGGAGCTGGTTCACACAGGTCCGGAGCGGCCGCGGTCCGCATTACAAAAGGGTCCTTTGCGTCTTTGGGTCCCGTTCAGGTGTAAATTCAGGGAACAATTCTGACCCGATTCGCACCTGAACCGGTGAACAGGGACGCACCAGACCACGTGCTGGAAACAGCGGCCGCACATACGTGAACCCGGCTAAAACATTAGAATGGAAGACCTTACAAACTGGCAAACTTCGCATTAGAAATACATGTTGATGCATTATTTGCAAATTGGTGAAATATGGGGAAAACTATTTGAAAAATTGCCCAGAGCAGCTTTTTAAATCAAAATCAATATTGCCAAAATTGAAAAAAGGCAAAGTAGCAACTGACCATTTATAAACATACCCTGATTTTTTAAAAGTCCACTTCTTCCAACTACTTTGATCCACTGCTGTGATAACAAGCAGCTTAACTCCAGTGAAGTCAGTTCTATTAACAAACTTTATTCATTGGGACAGAATACAGTGCAGCCTTGCCCCTGCCCAGAACTGCCCCACTCTGATAGGTTTCATCCTTACAGGCTTTATACTAGAGCTCATAAAAGACAAACACTTTAAAGTTAGGTGGTCTGCAGTGTGTTCTGTCTGGATAATTACATTTTGTTGATAGAGCTGTATGATTAGAGTGCAGCAGTTTGTTAACCTCTAAATATTGCATACTGGGCATGAATGGGCTCCTACTCAGCCAGCACCTAGCATTCCAGAGACTGTGGGGTTGCCACAAGTCTACGGGCCCTTCTCTGGCACTTCAGAATACTGTTTAGAAATCTCTACACATAGCAATTGGCAATTCAGCCAATCCAAGCTCTATAAAGCAGTATTTGTGAAGATTGTGTCTTTCCTTCAAGTGTATAGCGTTAAAGGAAATTAAAGTCCTATGCAAACAGTCACAAAACGTAAAACCCTCTTTCGATGTTCGTTTTTATTCCTCAAATATTATTCACAAATTTTAAACAAAAGTATCAAAATATTTTCAGTCCAGTCATATTTCTTTATAGGCAAGGAGTCACTTTCTCCTGATAAGCAGCGCAATGGTGATTGCTTCCCTCACTAGGTCCAACCAGGCAGCAAGATATTCTATATCCCATAAAACATAACTGCAAGGAGGAATTAGCTTAACTACACCAGTCTTTCTGGGTGGGGTAAACACACCACAAAGGCCAATAATAGTAAAACACACATTTATATACATAGAACTGTTGAGATAATCCGATTTTCATTTTGTCTTGACTTCACCTTTACAAAATACCCCCAGAGGACTCAGATCCATATAATGGTAATATGCCACGATTTTGCAACATGGCATTATTCTGCATTTGTAACGTGGCACCTCTGGTAATGAGGAAAAATTATTTGCATATGCTTTAACATAAAACACCTGTAGTATAGGTATGGTAACAAATCCATTTGAAGTCCAATAAATATTTAACCCTGTACTCTTAAAACAGTATTAAACCCTAAAACAAAAAAGGTTATATACTGCAGCTTGTGAATCCTTAACGACCATTATCCCGGGAGGACATCATATCATGTCCTTCCACTTGCGTGCCTTTAAAAAACAGTGGAAGACAGATAGCTGTACTGGGCCGACCCTGGTATGATGTGATTGCTGTGACTAATCACTGCGATCACATGACAGTTGTACTCAATTGCTTTTATTCATAGGCATTCATAATGTACTATGGTGAATTATGTGATTGGTCACAGTGATCACATGGTACAGGGCCAATCACAGAGGACCTGTACGTGTGATAGCTGTGGCCAATTACAGCTATAACAACTTTACACAATGGCGCACACACACATGAATGGATGCTATTCATAAAAATGTATGTAAATGTATTACATTTGTGTTTGGGAGTTTAAAGCGGACTTTCAGTAATTTTTTCAACTTTCCATCTAGTAAACCTTCTGCCCTTGTTGCATCTTTGGATAGTATTTTTTTTTCTGCCAGTAAATACCTTACACAGCCCACTTCCAGTTTCTTGTCTGGTAAAAAGATAGGCTCATGACCTCATGCACAGCTCTCTCTCACTCACTCATGAGTTTGCAAGGAAAGGAGGGGGGATGCATCATAAGAGGGCCAATGAGAGCTGCACAGCTGGAAGTGTGACTCTGTGTAAATCCAGGAAGTGAACAGGCAGAAGCTTCAGCTGCCCACAGTTAAAATGGTTGCAGCCAGACTCAGTGGAGGGAGATTTCTGCAGCATAATTGGCAAGTACAGAATCACAGTATATATAAAATAATATGTAAAGTGGTTGGAGGGAAGCTTCAGAATAGCAAGGATGTTTTTATTACAAATTATTTAAGCAGACTGCAGTTCCTCTTTAATACTGCTGAAAATCACACGTATATTTTAGCTACACTTCTTTTTTTAATGAATGCCCAGTGGGGCACCGAACCCATTCTGGACTGAAGGCCGCTATTAAAGCAACCTAATCTAACCATAACACCTCAGCAGTGCCACAAGCTGAACGCCTCCATGCCACAATGCGCATTGATGCAGTAATTTATGCCAAAGGAGCCCCAACCAAGTATTGGGTGCATACTATACTGTACATGGTCAGTAAGTCAACATTTCTGTATTAAAAATCCTTTATTTTTTATTGGTCTTATGTAATATTAAAATTTTTTGAGATACTGAATTTTGCGTTTTTACTAGCTGTAAGCCATAGTCATCAAAATTACAGGAAAGAAATGCTTGAAATATATCACACTTTGTGTAACGAATCTATATAAAATACATGAGTTTCAGTTTTTGAATTGAATTACTGAAATTAACTTTGATGATATTCTAATTTTATGAAATGCACCTGTATATGTAATTACAAGCTATACACACGCACACTTTTCGTAAGATATGACTTTCACATTTGTATATTAAATATCTAAATTTATTGAAAAGACTATAGATCAACTCCACTGGTGACAACTATGGCATTCTGAGTCATGATCTAACACTCTACTTCTAATTTTCATTTAGTTCTTCCACAGATTAACCAACTCAACTTACTCTTGGGTTACAACGACACTAAACAATATTCTAATTTACCAAAAATAATCAATACAAAACCTCTCATATTCCACCCCTTTTCCATTGTTTGGAACAGGTAGTGCGCACACACAACAGATCTCATAGTCCCTAGTCCATCTCGGAAGTGAGAATGGGAAAGTGGCTACCTACATACAGTGGTGCCGTGGAGAACCAACGTAGCCACCCTTAACAAAACTCAGCTCACAGCAGCAAAAGAAAAGGAATTTGGAGATTTGGAGGAGGCTGGGAACAATAGAAGGTACTTCCTAAAGTTAAGAATACATGCAAATAGATTTTTTTTCTTTTTAACCTAGAGTTTAGTGTCACTTTAAGGTACATTACTAACTTAAAGCGTTTGTTACCCCAACACTTTCTATTCCTAATATGTGCCTGCTGCACCATGTACTTGTAGGACAAAGTATCCGGTTCTCTTTGTATTGCTTCCTTTGTGTGAAATCCCTTGTGTTTCTGCCAGTCCCTCTGCTTTCTTATTAAAAACTGACAACACTAAGCAGGAGGTCACACCCTGGTTAGTTCTCTAGCTATGCTCTCCTCCAATGAACAGACTTGTCCTGACACGCCCCCACTGCACAGCTGTTCACTGGGAAGCTCAGTGTGGTGCTGCTTCTCCTCCCCCCAGCTCTTATACAGCTGAGAACAGAGGGAATGGGATCACTTATAAAAAAGGGGGAAAAATATATGTATAATGCTTTTCATATCTATTCAAAAAATAAAATTTTCGAAAAAAATAAAAAAAGATACAAAAAATAAAATTCTATTATAATTTTAGAAATAAAATGTATATTTTAAACTGAATGGGTTGCTTTACAAGGTGATTGTTTACAATCTATTTCAATTTTAATATGGATGAGGTATGACACCTGAGAATGTTTTCAATTTTGAAGTTCTGCTCTTGTTCTTTGACAATAACGGTCATGCCTAGATCTTGGTAGAACCTATAAATATCAATTAACAAATGAGCGACACATATTTGAAGGTATAGTATTCCCACGTACAGGCTTTGATTTTAATCATACTGCAAAAATATGCAGACTGCTCCATCGCAAAGTTAATGAAAAGATTAAGAACAGCCTCACACCTTTGTTGGTTCAAGGATAGAGAGAACCACAAAGAAAAAAAAAAATGCCCAGAGGGATTATAGATTCTCTGTTTGCAAGCCAGACCTTGTTATCTCATAAAATCCAGAGAAATAAATAGGGGAAGGGATATATTATATGAGCATATTAAAGCTTAAAGCAGTGTACATGGTTTTACTATGTAAATAATAACTGGATGCACTGTTGGTTTATTACATATCTCTTGCTTGTAGCATCTTCCATATCACCAGCTAGACACTTTATCTGCAAGAAGACAATCCACAAGCAACTCTCCTGGTCTGCCCTCAGAGACATATAATTGTCTGATGCAGAAAAAGAAAAATGCTGTTGTCTGTACATTCAAGCTACTGTGAGGACTGCTATTAGTTGCTATCTTGAGGGGAACATGAATATAAAATGAACTATTAGCATAAACTAGACCTGCTTCAAGAAATGGAAGAATAGGATAAAAAAAAAAAAAAAAAAAGCAGCAAAGATTTAGACTGCGAATGACAGATAAAAGAGAATGATGGATCTGACATTTGGTTTATTGAAAAGAATGAAATTAATACAAGTTTTTTTTTTTTTACCCTTTTCCTCGTTTACTATATGCCCTAGAACACAGGGACTGTGCACACTTTGAAGGATCTAATCCTCCAGAAGCAGTTAATTATACTGAAGAGAACAAAGTGGAAAAAATGCAGTTCTAGCATGAAGGAAGTTCACTGGATCATCATTCAGACATTTCTTATTTGACAGCTTTTATATAAAAGAAGCCTAAACATATATTGTGTATTGTTCATTTTGATTTGTGTTAGCGGTAGATGTAACAAATATACTTGCAGTATACTAAATGATTGCTGCAGAAAGCCACGGGAGACGGGCATCATCCTGTAAGAGATCTAGAGCAGGGGTCTCAAAACTGGCGGCCCGAGGGTTTAAAAATTTGGAACATTTGCATATTTCTTACAGACTGGGCTTAGATCAAAAATGTATAGGGGATAAGGGGAGATCGCCATAACAAATAATGAACGGTGGATGTGCAAGTAATGTGAAGATGAAAACGCCAGAGTATATTATATCAAAATTACCAGATTATTCTTATGCATGGCTAATTTCTTAAACACATGACAGAGACAACAGGTTCTTTGGTCCGTATGTAGGCAACAATTACATTTTTATTAACAAGATCTTTAAGACTAGTAGCCATTTAAAGCGGATTTCCATGTTTCCTGTCACTTTAAATAGTTTGGACAAAGCTGGTTCAACCAAACTATTTCCTTCACCAACTACTGCATTAACTTAAAATCACTTTATGAACTGTATGTAGCTTCAGCTACATAGAATACACAGTGATGGGTTCCAGCTGTGAGACAGACACTTCCCATCACACAAGTTGGTCTAAGCGGCTAAGTCCGATGGGTGGGCCAATGGCATCACACGCTCTGACTCCGCCAATCAGAGAAGCTTTGTATTCATTCAAAGAGCGCCGCTCAGACCGAGACTGCATTGTTTTGGGAGTGAGAAAACCCCAGTCTCACAGGCAGAACTGTGTATTTTATTTAGCTGAAGCTACATGCAATTTATACAGTACATACGCCTCATACACACTACTAGTTTTATTTCATTCAATCCAATGTTATAACAGCAATCTCTTCTGCTGAGCTATACTGTTCTGACAGGGGGGCGGGATGCCCCCCCCCATCAGAACACTTCGGTCAGCACTCTGTCATTATCTGAGAGCGCTAATCGGGAGTCGGTCGGCAGACCTTTCTCGGTCAATAGCCTACGTCAGAAGCCAGCTGAACGGCCAGCTTCTGTCAGACCAGCAGCCGTATACATGGGCCGAATGTCGGCCAGTTTCTATTGAACTGGCAGATGCCGCCTGGCATTTTGCCCGTGTGTTTTAGGCTTTTCAGAACTTAGCGAAGGAAATAGTCAATTTGGACCAGCTTGTTCCTAACAAACTATTTTAAGTGACAGGAAACATGGAAGTCAGCTTTAAACTCAATTGTATATTCTTTAAAGGGTCTATAATATCTAGACTTAAAAAAAATATTTTAAAACCATTTCCCGATATGTCACAAAATGTTTTTAGGTGCAAAAATGTACACAAATGCTTGTGTTGCAAGTTTACAGGTGCACATTTTGAAGCCTATGGGCCCCTAAAGCTTGTACTTTTTTAAGTATAGGGCACATAGCCATTGAGCATTCAAAGGTGTACAAGGAGAATTAGAAGGTACGTATCTTACTCAGAATAATAACTGCTGGGGTTCTCGCATATAATCACAGGCAGGGTGCATCCACAAGTGTAAATGCACCCTTACTAGATTTTTAAGATGAAAGTGAAGCGTGAGGTCAACCCTCAAGCTAAACCAATACACGTCAGACATTATTACATCTATCAGCTTCTAAGAACATATGCATTTGGATGCCTACTGTATGCCTACATTTTGTTTTCAATGTTCACAAGATCAGAACACATTTTAGGAGCAAACAACAATACAAGTATAATTAAACACGAATATTAATAGGAGCTTTTTAAAGTTGACCTATACATACAGTGCCTTGCAAAAGTTTTCACCCCGTTGGCTTTTCAACAATTTTGTTACATTACAGCCTTTAGGTCAATGTTTTTTTTAATCTGAATTATATGTGATAGATCAGAACCACAATAGTTTAAGTTGGTGAAGTAAAATTAGAAAAAATACATACCGTATATACTCGAGTATAAGCCGAGTTTTTTAAGCACAATTTTTTGTGCTGAAATGCCCCCTCGGCTTCTACTCGAGTCACCTTTTTGCGCCTGATCTCCCGGATTTTGGGGAGCCGTTACCGACCGGGGAGCACAGATTTTTCAAAACTGGGCACCCCTTCCATAGACTCCCATGTTAAACGGTAATTTGTCTGGTAACTTTGGGGACCCGGTACCGGACAATTATAGGTTCTCTGGACCCCAAACATGGCACACATATAGCCCCACTCTCTTCCTCTACAAGTTTCCAAAGTTTCTTGTCCGGGGGACCTACGGCCGGGGAGCACCGATTTTTCAAAGCCAGGCACCCCTTCCATAGATTCCCATGTTAAACGGTCATTTCTCTGGTAACTTTGGGGACCCGGTACCAGCCGATCATAGGTCCTCTGGACCCCAAACATGGCACACATATAGCCCCACTCTTCCGCTACAAGTTTGCAAAGTTTCTTGTCCGGGGAACCTACGGCCGGGGAGCACCGATTTTTCAAAGCCGGGCACGCCTTCCATAGACTCCCATGTTAAACGTCAGTCTAGTCATGGACACAGTGAGGCACACCCTACCTAGGCTTATACTCGAGTCAATAAGTTTTCCCAGTTTTTGTGGTAAAATTAGGTGCCTCGGCTTATATTCGGGTCGGCTTATACTCGAGTATATACGGTACATAAAACTATTTTTCAGAAATAAAATAAAAAATGATAATTGACATGTGCGTATGTATTACCTTCAGAAGTCACATAATTGGTGAAATGATGTCCACCTGTGTGCAATCTAAGTGTCACATGATCCGTCATTACATATACACACCTTTTTGAAAGGCCCCAGAGGCTGCAAAACCTAAGCAAGAGGCACCAGTAACCAAACACTGACATGAAGACCAAGGAACTCTCAAGTAAGGGACAAAGTTGTTGAGAAGTACAAGTCAGGGTTAGGTTATAAAAAAAAATATGCACATCTTTGATGATCCCTAGGAGCACCATCAAATCTATCATAACCAAATGGAAGGAACATGGCACAAAAGCAAACCTGCCAAGAGACGGCCGCACACCAAAACTCACGGGCTGGGCAAGGAGGGAATGAATCAGAGAGGCAGCACAGAGACCTAAGGTAACCCAGGAGGAGCTGCAGAGTTCCACAGCAGAGACTGGAGTATCTGAACATAGGACGACAATAAGCCATACGCTCCATAGAGTTGGGTTTTATGGCAGAGTGGCCAGAAGAAGGCCATTACTTTCAGGAAAAACAAAATGGCACGTCTTGAGTTTGCAAAAAGTTATGTAGGAGACTCCCAAAACATATGGAGGAAGGTGCTCTGGTCTGATGAGACTAAAATTGAACTTTTTGGCCATCAAATAAAAACGCTATATCTGGCGCAAACCCAACACATCACATTACCCAAATAACACCATCCCCAGTGAAAGATGGTGGGGGCAGCATCATGCTGTGGGGATGTTTTTCAGCAATCGGGACTGGGAAACTGGATAGAGTTGAGGGAAAGATGAATGGTGCTAAATACAGGGATATTCTTCAGCAAAACCTGTACCACTCTGTGTGTGATTTGAGGCTAGGATGGAGGTTCACCTTCCAGCAGGACAATGACCCCAAACACACCGCTAAAGCAACACTTTAGTGGTTTAAGGGGAAACATGTAAATGTGTTGGAATGGCCTAGTCAAAGCCCAAACCCCAATCCAATAGAAAATCTGTGGTCAGACTTAAAGATTGCTGCTCACAAGTGCAAACCATCCAACTTGAAGGAGCTGGAGCAGTTTTGCAAGGAGGAATGGGCAAAAATCCCAGTGGTAAGATGTGGCAAGCTCATAGAGACTTATCCAAAGCGACTTAGAGCTGTGATAGCCGCAAAAGGTGGCTCTACAAAGTATTACCTTTAGGCGGGTGAATAGTAATGCACATTGACTTTTTCTGTTATTTTGTCCTATTTGTTGTTTGCTTCACAATAAAAAAAAAATCTTCAAAGTTGTGGGCATTATCTGTAAATTAAATGATGCAAATCCTCAAACAATCCATATTAATTCCAGGTTGTGAGGCAACAAAACATGAAAAATGCCAAGGGGGGTGAATACTTTTGCAAGGCACTGTAACTTTAAAATGTACATGGTTTCCAAAAATATCACAAAATACTACCAATACATGATTTACAAAACAGACACATACTGCACTTTTATACTTTAAAATTTCTCAGTCAAGTGACTGTGTAAAGGCATAAAATAAGTATGATGTCATCAGTCTGTTGCAGATAGCAGGAACCATTTCCTCGGACTACACTCTTCTATTCATTGAGACTGTTGTAATACTGTATCTTTCCAGCAACAGCAGGGGCTTATGGTAGCAGGTGTATAACATAACAAAAGAGAGTGCACCGATTCTGGTGCAATAAACCTCTAATGCCGCGTACACACGATTGGAATTTCCGACAAATGTTCAATGTGAGCTTTTGGTCGGATATTTCGACCGTGTGTAGGCTCCATCGGACATTTGCTGTCGGAATTTCCGACAACAAATGTTTGAAAGCAGGTTCTCAATTTTTCCGACAACAAAAAGTTCTTGTCGGACATTCCGATCGCGTGTATCCAATTCCGACACACAAAAATCCTACGCATGCTCGGAATCAATTTAACGAATGCTCGGAATCATTGTACTTCATTTTTGTCGGCTCGTCGTAGTGTTGTACGTCTCTGCGTTCTTGACGTTCGGAATTTCCGAGCAACATTTGTGCGACCGTGTGTATGCAAGACAAGTTTGAGCCAACATCCGTCGGAAAAAAAAACCCACGGTTTTGTTGTCGGAAATGCCGATCGTGTGTACACGGCATAAGAGCTAAAAAAAAAGTCTGTTGGCTGTCTAGTCATTGGGAACACCAGGCATGGCACTGGTTCGTTTAGTGGCCGAATGTCAGCGTACAGCGTGGCTGCTCCAGACGGATCACTCTTACCATCAGCCCGGAACTACTCTTCACCTGAGAGGGAGTGGGAGAGCTCCAAAGCATGGAGGTCTGGGGCAGCTGTTTATATTCAGATGTGCCTGTCACAAGTATCAAGTTTCTGAGTGAAATATTGTTTGTTTTTAGCTCTTTATAAAAGGTTTCTTTCAGTGCACACTTGTTTGTTATGTTTTACATTTCCCATTGGTTAAGAGAGCTGCAAGACTCGAGTGATTACTGCATTAAATATTTAAAGGCTGAACTTTCCATATCACTTTGGTCTTTGGACTCATTATTGCAGGTTACCCTTGACTATAGCGCAATTACAATTTTTTGGGTTTATATATTTTGACAGCAGGTGCATGTACAGCCAGCTGGAGTTCCTTTAACTACCGTATTTATCGGCGTATAACACGCACCCCAAGTTTAGGAGGGAATTTTAAGGAAAAAAACTTTTAGGAGGGAAATTCAAGGAAAAAAAACTTACATTTAAATGCAGCATGCAGCCTTGCCCAGTGTCCATCTGCAGCCTTGCCCAGTGTCCATCTGTCCATCTGCAGCCGTGCCCAGTGTCCATCTGTCCATCTGCAGCCGTGCCCAGTGTCCATCTGCAGCCTTGCCCAGTGTCCATCTGTCCATCTGCAGCCTTGCCCAGTGTCCATCTGTCCATCTGCAGCCGTGCCCAGTGTCCATCTGTCCATCTGCAGCCGTGCCCAGTGTCCATCTGTCCATCTGCAGCCGTGCCCAGTGTCCATCTGCAGCCGTGCCCAGTGCCTTTGCGATCGTGTCAGTCCCGGCGGTTTTTA
Organism: Rana muscosa; assembly: GCA_029206835.1. Lineage (NCBI taxonomy): Eukaryota > Metazoa > Chordata > Amphibia > Anura > Ranidae > Rana > Rana muscosa. Next base: position 1,077,708,851 of record CM055122.1, read on the forward strand.
AAATTTGGCGCCGATTTCTGTGGAGAGGAGCGAGCGGGGCCGAGTGTACTTCGGCTGGACTCGGCTCCTCTCGCAGTTCCGCCCATCTCCACTGACTGCGCCGCTGACGGAGAAAGCCGAGTGTACTTCGGCTAGACTCGGCTCTGCTCACAGTCACAGGCAGGACTGCGAGAGGAGCCGAGACTAGGCGAAGTACACTCGGCTTTCTCTATGTCAGCGGCGCAGTCAGAGATGGGCGGGACCGCGAGAGGAGCCGAGTAAAGCCGATTGTACTTCGGCTCCGCTCGCTCCTCTCACTCGTTTTCAGCAGGGGAATTCGACGGAGTATCGGCGTATAACACGCACCCACGATTTTCCCCTGATTTTAAGGGGAAAAAAGTGCGTGTTATACGCCGATAAATACGGTATGTGCCAGTATCCTAGACCAGGAAGTTGTTGCTGACACTGGATGATACTGAATTAATCTGCTGATATTTACCTATAGGTAGGCCTATAATAAGGCTTACCTACAGGCAGTGACAGTGCGTCCATAGTGGGAGCAGGAGCGGCGCCCCCTCTCTCCCCTGCACTCATCAATCAAGTCAACAATACAAAGATTCATGCATTGCATTTATCTATGTATTGTCGCCGGCGCTGCTTCCGCCCACTATTCAGGTGTCCGGCCCCCTGGTGAGCGCCGGTCATCTGAATAACAGCGGTGGGTGTGTTTTGGAAGTGCCTATCAGAGCCATCGGCTACGATAGGCTTCCAGATTACAGCCTGTGTGCTCTAATCGGCTTCCAAATAGTTAACCGGAGGGCGCACACAGGCTGTGCATTCCCTGGTCACCTGTCATCCAATCAGGTTCACAGGGTCTGGGTACCGGTAACCTGATTGGCTGAAGCGACATCAAGGGCGGGAGAAGACATCGAGGGAGCGTGGAAGAGGATGGCTGACCCGAGAAAGGGAAGTTCCGGACGGGGGGGCAATCTGGTGGTATTTGAGGGGGCAATCTGGTGGCATTTTACGGGGCAATCTGGCGGCATTTTACGGGGCAATCTGGCGGCATTTTACGGGGCAATCTGGCGGCATTTTACGGGGCAATCTGGCGGCATTTTACGGGGCAATCTGGCGGCATTTGATGGCATTGCATAGTGGCGACAATTGATGGGCACAGTGGCGACAATTGATGGGCACAGTGGCGACAATTGATGGGCACAGTGGCGACAATTGATGGGCACAGTGGCGACAATTGATGGGCACAGTGGGGCTGCAATTGATTTTTATTTTATTTTATTTAAGTTTGTTTGCGCCCCCCCCCAAAAAAAATTGAGGGAAAATGTCAGCTGTCTCAGCGGTGTGCGGGCGCTGCTGAAACAGCTTTGTTCTAAGGTATTTCATAATGAGCTAGTATGCGATGCATACTGGCTCATTATGACTTTGTCTTACAAGGGTTTTTTGTTTTCTCTTTTTTTCAGAGTTTGCAACCTCTAAGTATTTGCTTGCTGTGTTATCCATTGAAATCAATTCAAGCACATCATAACATGTCAACTCATGCGTTAAAGCAGAGTTCCACCCAAAAATGGAACTTCCGCTTATCCAGTCCACCCCCCTCCCGTGTCACATTGGGCACCTTTCAGGGGGGAGCAGATACCTGTCCCCCCGCTGTCTTCTGGGAGACACACAGGTCCCAGAAGACAGCATGCGTAGAAGAAACCAGGCTGTGAAGCCGCAAGACTTAGACTTGTATCTTAGAAAAAACTCAGCATTCAATAGGTAAGTCAATCCACTTGCACATCTTGTAATGTCACAGCTGCCAACAAGCTCCTTCCAGAAATCAACTATCCAAGAAATGCCCTAAAAGCTAAAAAAAAAAAAAAACGTAAAAATTGGATAAAATAGGCTTACCACATGGGCTGGAACTTGCACCATTTTCGCAGCTGGGGTCCCTGGGCGCGGGTAAAACTGATTAATGAAGAGGCTAGGGAATTGGTATTCTTCAACCAGCTTTACCGTCTCCTTAAAATCTTCATCCGTTTCTCCAGGAAAGCCACAGATGATGTCCGTAGCAATTGTAATTCCGGGCACTCTACAAAACAGATGGAAAAAACAAACATGTTAAACTGTAGTCTAGAGATTTCACATTCTACCAAGTATTCTACCAACAAATTTCCCAGAGGCCTACGATTATCATTACATTAACCACCTCACTACCAGGGAGAGGGGAAACAAAACAAAAAAAAAAAAAAAAAAAAGACTAATTTCTTTATACTTCACTACCAGAAAATTCAACAGAACACCTGAGACACCTGAGAGTTTAATGTATGAAAATACTGCATAGTTTTACATAAGTATAGACTAAAATGGAGAAGGGACATATTCAGGTTTATAGGCAGCAGACAGTGAATTTGGATCAAGGAAGGAATTTTGACATTCCTCTCCCACATGAAAAAATCTGCATTTGTTTCCTACAAAATAACTTGGAACCCCCAAACGTGATATATTTTTAAGCAGAGACCCTAGAGAATAAAATGGTGGGTGTTGAATTTTTTTTTTATGTCACACAGAATTTATTTCTTTTTTTAACATAAAGTTTATTCATTTAGAAAAAACAACATACAAAAAAAAAAAAAAAAAGGAAAAACACTGTGGTACAGTCTCGACAGTCAGCTCTTACGAGCAAAAAGGTGTAAACCGTGATACAGGGTTAGAAGTTAGGACAGTGAGTCAATGATACAATGGAAAACAGTACACAGATGCAATGTAAGCAGTGAAGGGGGGAAAAGGCCCCCCCAACGCCGCAACAACCAGGGCAAAAAACAGTAAATACACAGTACAGGAAGCATATCTCAATTCAAGAGCATCCCAGAGTCGTGGACCGTATCCCAGTAGAGGACAGGAGGGTAGACACAGGTCAGGCTAAAACAGGTAACAACAAGGCCTGGGGAATGCCCAGGGAAAAACCAAGCCTACTTACCGACCAGCTCGCTGACAACCAATTAACCTGTCTAACAAACCCGTTTTTAACGCATACTGTTAGACAGGTTAATTGGTTGTCAGCGAGCTGGTCGGTAAGTAGGCTTGGTTTTTCCCTGGGCATTCCCCAGGCCTTGTTGTTACAGGTCAGCACCTGTCAGGGACCAGGGCAGGCCACCCCGGAAACAGTGTTTGGAAGCCCAGGGGACAAAAGGGACACCATATGGCAGGAGCAGGCAAGGATAAGGAGGGACAGGGAGGTCCACCCAGGAGGGCAGCACCAGCCCACCCCTCGGCAATAGACCCGGGTTCGAACCCTACTTCAGAGCCAACTGTCTCTTGCGAACCCACGCCGCCCAGACCTTATCGAATTTGTTGGGACAGTTATGTCCCATATAAGTCAGTTTATAGAGGGGAAGGGCCGCGTCCACCAATGCCCTCCACTGCTGCACCGTCGGAGGAGAGGAGGTCTTCCAATTCAAGAGGATCGCTTTCCTGGCATAAAAGGCCGCAAAGAATACAAACCGTTTCATAGCCTGCAAGGTTTCCAGCATATCGACAATGTCACACAGAATTTAGTGCAAAGGTTTTTAAAACAGTTTTTTGGGGGTAAAAAAAAACAAAAACACTTTATGATTTTTACTGCACACCATATAATACACAATTTTTGGTAAAATAAAAAAGATGTTACACGGAGTAAATATATACCTAACATGTCACACTTTAACCACTTCAATACAGGGCACTTTTACTCCCTACCTGACCAGACCGATTTTCAGCTCATGCTATACTGTACCCAAACACATTTTGTATTATTTATTTTTTTATTCACACAAAGTTTTGTTTTGGTGGTATTTAATCATAACTTTTTTTTTAAATGCAAAAAAAGTTTTTTTTTTTATTTCTATTATAAAATTTAGCAAATACCGTATTTATCGGCGTATAACACGCACTTTTCCCCCCTGAAAACAGAGGGTAAACAGTGTTATACGCCGATATGTTTTTCCAACAGGGGGCGGGAATCGGGCGGACATTGGAGGGGGGTGTCAGGCCGGCCGGCCGTCCCGCCTCTCCTGGCCCTGGGACAGCGCTCCCTGCATAGTTGAGAAAAAAGTTGAGAAAAAGAAATCACTTGCCAGCCACTTGTACACCGCTCCTCCTTGTGTCAGTGAAAAACGAAGCTTGTAAATATCTCAATAGCTCAGTTTTTTTCTGGCTGCTCTCCTCCTCCCACTCCTTCTCCTCTGAGTGTAGCTTTAGATTGGAGGAAGAGAGCGGTCACATGACCATATGTGTAAAGTCAGAGGAGAGCAGTCATGTGACCAGGTCAGTGGGAAAAACTGAGCTATTGAGGTATATGGAAGCTTAATTTTACAATAGGAGTGACACAGGAGGAGCAGTTTTTTATTAACTGTAGAGAATGCTGGCAGCACTGTCCCAGGAGACTGGGGGTCTCCTGGGAGTGCAGGGAGGGGGCTGTCTACTGGATGGGGGAGCTGTGTACTAGATGAGGAGCTGTGTACTGGATGAGGAGCTGTGTACTGGATGAGGAGCTGTGTACAAGGAGGGGAGCCGTGTTCTGGATGGGGGACTGGGTACTGTAAAGGAGGCTGTGAAAAAAAAATTCCTTAAACTTCCCTCTTAAAACTGGGGTGCGTGTTATACACCTGTGCGTGTTATACGCCGATAAATAAGGTAATTACTTTTTGTTCATAAATTTGGGCCAAAATGTATTCTGCTACATTATCCTTGAGTATGGCAATACCACATGTGTGAGACTTTTTAACAGCCTGGCCACATACAGAGCAACATCCAAGAAGCACCGCCAGGCATTCTAGGGACATAAATTACACATCTAATTTCCTGACTACCTACCACATGTTTTAAGGCCCTAGAGCACCAGGACAGTGGAATCACCCACAAAATGACCACAGTTCGGAAAGCAAACCTCCAATGTATTTTCTTTACCCTAATCGGGGATGGGCTGTGTCCGAGGGACACGCCTCATCACTGATCGACGCAGCGAGTGGCATGGCCGGGAGGACGTCATATGACATCTGACAAGAGGTTACCACGGGCATCATCTTACCATAGGCCAGTTAAAATTACGTATGCCTGTGAAATGGTGTAAAACTATGGTACTTAAAAATCTCCATAGATGACACTTTAACCACTTCAGTCTCGGAAGAATTTACCCCCTTCCTGACCAGAGCACATTTTGCGTTTTGGCACTGCGTCGCTTTAAGTGACAATTGCGCGGTAGTGCGACGTTGCAGCCGAACAAAATTAACATCCTTTTTTTCCCCACAAATAGAGCTTTCTTTTGGTGGTATTTGATCACCTCTGCGGTTTTGTTTTTTTGCGCTATAAACAAAAAGAGCGCCATTTTTGAAAAAAACACAATATCTTACTTTTTGCTATAATAAATATCCCACTTTTTTTCCCCCCAAAAAAACATTTTTTTTCACAAAGTTTAGGCCGATATCTATTTTCTTATACATATTTTTGGTAAAAAAAAAATCAAAAAAAATCGCAATAGCGTATATTTATCGGTTTGCGCAAAAGTTATAGCGTCTACAAAATAGGGGATAGTTTTGTGGCATTTTTATTATTTTTTTTTACTAGTAATGGCGGCGATCTTTATTGGGACTGCGACATTATGGCGGACACATCGGACACTATTTTGTGACCATTGTCATTTATACAGCAATCAGTGCTATAAAAATGCACTGATTACTGTGTAAATGACACTGGCAGGGAAGGGGTTAACCAGTAGGGGGCGAGGAAGGGGTTAAGTGTGTCCTTGGGAGTGATTCTAACTGTGGGGGGGGGGGGCTGGGCTACAAGTGACACGACAGTGATCACTGCTCGCGATGACAGGGAGCAGTAGATCACGGTCCTGTCACTAGGCAGAACAGGGAAATGCCTTGTTTACATAGGCATCTCCCCGTTCTGCCTCTCCGTGAGACGATCGCGGGGACCCGGCGAACATAGAGTCCGCAGGCCCCGCGGGCATGCTCGCAGAGCACGCGGCAGGGGCGCGCCCGCACTGCAGCAAATTCAAAGCAACGTACAGGTACGTTGCTTTGCACAGCCATGCCATTCTGCCGACTTATATTTACAGGCGGTGGTCAGCGAGTGGTTAAAAGACTTTACAGGTTACCAGTTTAGAGTTACACAGGTCTGGTGCTAGAATTATTGCTTTCACTAGAACGTTTGCAGCAATACATCACATGTGGTGCGAACACTGTTTACATATGCGTGCACAACCTATGTATGCGATCACCTTTGCTTGCAAGCACTTTATATATATTTTTTTATTTATAAATTATTATTTTTTAATTTATTTTTTACACCGTCTCTACATGTTTTTAAAATCACTTTTATTGCTCTCACAAGGGATGATCATCATATACTGGGGTCATGACTGCAGCTATGACCCCGGTATAACCACTGAAACCCAAGGACATATGGGTATGTCTTACGGGCAGGAAGTGGTTAAATTGGGCTGACCACACAGTAAATGATTATTGAGAAAACAGACATGCACCGTTTTTTGGGTAGCATAGTGCACCATAGCACATGACAGTGTGTTACTGTGCAATATGGTGCCCTGTAATGCATGTGTGTTGGAGCTGCATCTGTCCACCGACGGCTCTACGGCAGGAACTGAGTGATCAACAGACCCTCGATTGCTCGATTCTTCCCTCCTCGCTGAGCTGTTGAGGGGGCAGGAGGGCTGGCTCAGTCTCTATGGGGAATGCTGAGAGGCTGAGCCAAATGAAGTCCAGGCTTCTGGGACCATGTGGCCAGAATCTTTTCAGAGTCACAATGTCAGTAGTATAAAGAATGCCTCAGCATCAGTGAAAGTAAAAAAAAAAAGAAAAAAAAATGGCCTTGTGTCAGCAGGAACAAAAAGTGACCCTAGGTCAGTGGGAGGAATAGCGCCTCATTGGTAGTGTCAAAGATTATGAGCACATAACTTTATATAGTCTAAAGCTCACCATAGTTGTCGATAAAGCTAAAGAAGATTGAATAGTCAGATAGTAACATGTGCATTGAGCTTAAAGCGGAGTTTCACCCAACAATGGAACTTCCACTTTTCCAGTTCCTCTCCCCCCTCCGGTGTCAATTTGGCACCATTCAGGGGGGAGCAGATATCTGTCTAATACGGTATTTGCTCCCACTTCCGGCGATGGATCACCGCAGATTCCTCAGCGATCTACGCCATGTCCGCCCCCCCCCCGCTGTCTTCTGAGAGACACACAGGTCCCAGAAGATAGCAGGGACCAGTGAGGACCTGCAGCACAACTCCTGCATGCGCAGTAGGGAACCAGGCTGTGACGCTGCAAGGCTTCACTTCTCGATTCCCTTACCGAAGATGCTGGAGCCTGCACCCAGGAGCCGAGGGACAGATCGGCTTTGGGTGAGGACATCACGGGCACCCTGGACAGGTAAGTGTCCTAATATTAAAAGTCAGCAGCTGCAGTATTTGTAGCTGCTGACTTTTATTTTAATTTATTTTTCGGCGGAACTCCGCTTTAAGGGTTAGTACAAATACATATATGATTAATGCCTGGCATAGCTGCATGCATGCCCCAAGAATCAACAGTATATCATATTATAATTAAAGTAAGTTCACAATATATTATCATTGGTACTCAGGGCCCAGAGCAGGAACTCTGCACAAGAATAGACAGGTGCTGTCTGCAACCAGTAATGATTATATATCTTTGCTTTTTTTCACTTGTGATTCTAATTAACAGTGCTGTCATGTCTTACATTTAATGGCACCAAAAGATGAATTGCTGCTTTAATCTGAGGTTTCAATTTTTTTTTTTCTCTCAACTGTGTGCAATGGGTTATGGTAAAGGGACTCTCTTAACATTTTATATGATCTCTTTACAGCTGTAACGGTTCCACCATTATAACAAAATGAAAAATGCCAAGAAAGCTTGCACTGAATATATATTGGATGGATCAACCATAATCCTTACAATAAAGTGATATAAAAATTCCAAGAAAAAGAATTTCATAACAAATTTTGATGTTGAAAACTCAACAGTAATATGGAAGCAATTAAGCTGCCTTGGAAGATGCAAAGGGCAATCAGGTATAAGCCATTTGTTGAAATGGTAGCAGTGAAATATTGTAATTACACAAAGCAATCAGCAGCGTTACTGACATTTATTAGTGGCTGCTCCTTGTAGTTTGATTGTTGCCCCCTTTTCATTATAAACGTTTTAGAAAACAAAAAGGTCTTGATCTTGCATGTTAACACCAATGGTAGAATCCAAGCAATGCCCAGTGGTTGTAGAAAGATCAATTACTTTACTACAAAATGATTGGAGTTTAAATTTAGTTTATCACACAGTATATCGTTCCAGAAATTGAATGTCAGAAAGTGAGTGGAAAAACGTAACTGGTTACTAGGGGCAAACGACAAGTTTTTATACAAAAGGTTTGATGTTTTGGCACAACTAGAATTTGCAGATTTACAGCAGCAATTTTCATTGATTTTAGAATGAAATGTGCTTTTTGATATTTCTATTAAGATGAATCAATATGCTCTAGTACCACTTCTGTATATATTACTCAAAGCCTTTCGGTTTTTATTTCCTTTCTTAAAATAAAGTGTTCTCATCGTGTTCATAAAGAGAAACAAATTAATTTAGAGTCAATTTTATTTGGATTATTTTTGAAGGTTGATACATTGACGTATGGGAGTTACGTTAACGTTAGCCACCCTTCCCTGCATGCACACTATCTGCATTTGTTGTTTTGGATTTATGGATTTATTTTGAATTTGGATTTTTTACCTGAAATTTTGGAATAAATAACTGTCTATACAGAGTGCGGCAGTCCAGGGTTTCTTTTTCTCCCATGCATCAGTGCAGAGCCAGCACCTGTGTGAGTGACCGGGCGGAAGCAGCTATTTGGTGAATTCTCAAGCTTTTGAGCGGTACGTTTTTCCTTTCCTTTGATACATTGACGTGTTAATGATACCCTATATATTTTATTTTTTAAATCTAAAAAAGGTATTTACCAAAGAGTAATTCCATTTTGATTTTTTTTTGTTTAAATTATAAAAACTTGCATTTTTTTTTTAAATAAGAAAACCCAGCATTAGCATTGTACTTGTTAACTTATCATTTCTTGCTACAAGTGTGCATGCAATTTTTAGGTTTTACATTTGTTTTTTGTTTACCTGACACAATCTCTTTTTTATAAAAAAAAAAAAAAAAAAGTATTTATATTATGTTTGTGTGCACTATTATTATTTTAGTGATTTTTTTTTTTTTTTTTTTACTGAAAATATATGTTTAAGAAACAGCTGCCTAAATACTGTGTGACAAATGTCATGCTCTTGCTATGCTACAGGTAATCCACTTCAAAAGATATAATATTTTGAGGGTTTAGGTAATCTTCAAGCCAAAATTCTAATTTTAATGTGTGCAAAAAAATAGAACTGTCTCAAGCCGCACACCAAGATAGCCGCATAGTATCCTCCCTCTAGCCGACACAGGTAAACAGAGCCGCTATGCTGACATAAGCAGCTCCTTCCTTGCCCTGAACGGACATCTGAGACCTGGAACCACCCGGCAGCATGTCCAGGAAAAATCTGGACAGAAGCTGGACAGAAGCTGACCAAATTCTTTGCCGGATCGCATCCCTGGGGCTCTCAAGATGGCGGCACAGCCCCACAGCCAGAGCGGCACCCTCCTCTCCTCAGCGCACCTCCTCTCATCTCTCCACCCACGCAGGGAATGAAAGTATGAACTGCACCACGCCGCCAGCCCAGACAAAGGAATCCACCAAGCGGGCCGATAATTCTCCATATGCCTCTCCTTCTCATCCGGTCCCAGTAAGCAAAAAAAATTAACATTTCCCTCCTCTGCTTCTCATGCCCGGGATACTGACTCAGATGAGGAAACTGAAGACTCTCTGGCAGAGCTGCACACCACAGATAACCCTGTATCTGAGAACACCCTTAAGCAAATGCATCTCTCCCCCCTTCAAAAGGATTTGAGAAAAGATATGCACCGCACTATGTCATGCATGCAATTCCAAATTAATGATTTAGGTGACTGCACAGATACTGTAGAAAAACAGCTTCATAATTATGCCACAGCTTACAATGAATTAGTGGATGCACATCATGCTCAAGCTGAAGAGCTACAACGCATTGCCACTAAACTAACTGACTTAGTAGACCGCTCTCGCAGGAACAACCTCAAAATCAGAGGGATACCAGAGTCCATTCCTTCTGCAGAGCTCCCTGCCTACTTGAAACATCTGTTCAAGTCATTAGGTCTATCGCTTACATCACTAGATCTTATGATAGATCGGGCACATAGTATTTTTAAGCCATCCCATGTACCCGAGGACAAACCACAAGACGTCCTCACCCGTCTACACTTTTACCAAGCTAAAGAGTGCATCCTTCTGGAAGCAAAAAAAAGCACCCGCATTTGCAGAGCCATTCCCTTCCTTAACCTCCCTGGCGGTATGATTCTGTCTGGAATTAGGTACCAAAAGCGGTACAATTATTTTGCATGGAAATTTTGTGTTATGTATTGTAGGCCTGCGATTCTTAGTAATTACTTACTTAAACCTGACCAAACAAGAGTCTAGTAGACATCCCGGGTATGATAAAGTTTGAAACACAAAATCATAAATTATAATATAATAAATAACTATAAATAATTATAACAAATAGTAATGTAATTATAATAAAAATTATTCAATAATGTAATCAAATCAAAAACACTGAAATATGCTCAGTTGCAGAATTGTCGCTGTCCATAGATTTTTTGTTTGATGATGAATTTCCCCACAAATCGCTATCGCTCAATTCTGCGAGTGATTGTAATTTATTGTCGCTGTTTTTTAGCTGGTCTAAAATTACTTTTGACATAAAGGGACACTTTTTGGTTGCTATGGACAATCTCCAGTTTCCAGGCAGAAAGAACAGTTTTTATTATATAAAAGTGCATGCAGGACACTGAGCAGACCACTAGGGGCAAATGTAATTATTACATACAGTACTGTAATCTGTAAGATTACAGTATACTGTATGTATACTATGTGTTTACTTTTTTGAATTTGGCGCCGAACTCCACCCCCGTGCGCCGCAACGTCGCAGGGAACGGAGCTCGGCACTCGGCAGTGAGGATCGAGCGAGACACGGCTCGCAGACACTGCGGGAGGACATTGCAGGAGGACATTGCAGGAGGACATTGCAGGAGGACATTGCAGGAGGACATTGCAGGAGGACATTGCAGGAGGACATTGCAGGAGGACATTGCAGGAGGACATTGCAGGAGGACATTGCAGGAGGACATTGCAGGAGGACATTGCAGGATCCAGGGAACAAGGTAAGTTTCTTCCCCTGGATACTGCGATGCAGCCCGAGTCTGGCTCGGGGTTACCGCTCTTAGCATAAAAAAATCACCCCGAGCCAGACTCGGGATTACCGCTAGGGAGGTTAAAAATCTATGATGTTATTTCTGCAGCCACTGCCCAAAAGTGGAAATAATTCTCCCATTTCACAGCTACACAGAGAGCACAACATCCCTCACTGCTGGGGGTTTCCCACTAAGCTTATTGTCACGTTTCAGGGCAAAACCATAATTTTCCACCACTCTAAACAGGGCCTGAAGCAACTTAAAACTGGGGCCTCTCTCCACAAGGGAATAACCGCCCCACTTCTAACACCACTCCAGCTCATGTTCCAGAACCCAGCCATAAAGCTAACATTACCAGACTTGCCTGGGCCTATAGCCCCTACCTTCCATAGCGGCATTTAAATAAATTGCTAATGTTTTTCTCTCACTATTCTCCTGTGCCGGGCTACCAGCTCAAACTTCTTGAGTTGATATTGTTATATTTACTGTTTTTGTTATACCCTCCCCAATAGAACCAGTGTGCTATGCACACAGTGTCTTGTCTTTCTCTCTTCTCCTCCACACTTTCTACTCTCTATTACCTAACCTTGAGTTGGTACACACCTTTGCTCAAATACACAACTTCCATGTACAGTGAATTACAGATCATGATTGCTTTGTTGTAACTGTATGTGGCATCTCTCTCACTCCCACAGAAGTCTCCAAGTCTCCCTTATCTCTGCTTACACCCCTATGTCACCTAATATTCTGTCTCTGAACATTAAGTGACTTAATATCCCCTTTAAACGTTCATTATTATGGAAAGAAGCACTTTCCTCTAACTGTGACATTATATGTGCTCAAGAGACGCACTTTGCCAATGCTAAAGCTCCTGAGTGCAGCCACCCCAAATTCCTGCATATTTTCTTTGGTGTACTAATCGCGACTCAATCTTTTTCCAATTAAAGACTATAAATACAGACCCAAATGGTCGATCCCTCATTATTGTAGTAACATTCAACAATCACATTAGTTAACATATACGCTCCCAACTCCCATACTGTCCCAAATCCCTACTGTTGAAGCTATAATCATACAGATCTGGCCCACTAATCTTATGTAAAGACTTTAACAAAATAGGACTCCACAAACGCTACATGCAGGCCTCTCTCCAACTTTGGAGTTGCCACTTTGCTTTCTCAGTAAGACGTTGATGATGCGTGGAGGTGCTTCCACAGGAATGAGAGAGATTTTATATTCTATTCCACTGTACACAAGTTTTATTCCAGAATCTACCTTTTCCTGGTGGCTAAATTCACACTTTTCACAAATTTCCACGCATCCATTATTCTGAAACATAACCTCTCCCCTAGTACTAACTAGAGGTCGACCGATATATCGGCCGGCCGATATATCGGCCATTTTGGAGAAACCGGCATCGGCCGATTATTATCCAAATTAGGCCGATATTTAACACTGCCAGCACCTGTGCCAGCAGAGTGTGGAGAAGGGAGGAGGAACGTGGGGTTCCTCCTCCCTTCTCCACACTCTGTCTGCAGAGCAGCGCTGCAGTGTGTGAAACGTTATGGAGAGAGAGAGAAGGGAGCTGTCATTAGTGAGGTTGGATGTCGGGGTGGGCGGTTCCCAGTTATCCAACACCAGCCAATGGGATTGGATCTGGGCGGACCGCTACATGTATGTGACCCCGCCCCTTTCTTTAACGGCCCGATCATTGGTTGGATAGCTGCTGGGGCCTGCCAACCCTGGGTTCCGCCCGCCTCCGACATCACGCTGAATTTGTGAGCTCCTCTCTCTCTCGCCATACAGTTTCACGCGGCGCTGCAGAGAGCAGTTTCACACAGTTACATTATCGGCTGCGAAACCTGCCAGTGCCATCTGCTAATGCCAACCAGTGCCAGCTGCTAGTGCCAACCAGTGCCATCCAGTGCCAACCAGTGCCATCCAGTGCCAACCAGTGCCACCTGCCAATGCCACCTGCCAGTGCCAACTAGTGCCATCCAGTGCCACCTGCCAATGCCATCCAGTGCCACCTGCCAATGCCATCCAGTGCCACCTGCCAGTGCCAACTAGTGCCACCTGCCAGTGCTAACTATTGCCATGCAGTGCCAATTAGTGCCACCTGCCAATCAGTGCCACTTGCCAGTGTCATGTTAGTGCCACCTGCCAGTGCCACGTGCCAATCAGTGACAACTCCAAGTGCCAACCAGTGCCACCTGCCAATGTTAACTAGTGCCATCTAGTGCCATCTGCCAGTGCCAATTAGTGCCACCTGCCAGTGTCAATTAGTGCCACCTGCCAGTGCCAATTAGTGCCATCCAGTGCCACCTGCCAATGCCAACCAGTGCCAGTGCTAACTATTGCCATCCAGTGCCACCTGCCAGCAGGGCCGCTGATAGGGCAGTACAGCCAGCCCTGTTGTACTGGGCCCGGCCCCCATCAGCTCCACAGGGGGCCCTGCAACTTTACAGTTAATTTATGCATGTTAACATTTTGAAACCATACCCCGCTTCTACTTGCTTAGAGAAGGGAGGGGGTTGTAATTACTTTTTCCCGGGCCCCATCTGGTCTACAGAGGGGCCCAGAAGATGAGTGTAGTGTTCGGACTATTTTTCCTTTTTCGGGCGCATGTACACAAATCAGAGCCGCACATTGCTCTGCTAGTTCATTTGTCCCGGCTGCTGCTGCCCACTGCCTCTGCTGGCAGAGTGATATACTACGAGGCTCTGCTTAGCTCCGCCTTCCATGATCAGGTGCCGCCTGCAGAGACTCAGACGAGGAGAAAGGCAGCTCCGTGGATGAGAGGGAGAAAGAACCTGGAGGACAGCGACACGTGGCTGCATATGCACTGCACACAGTGAGGAGAACAGAAAATAGAAATCCTCACTGTGTCTCACTTAGGCTAACATACAGCATAGCAGGTCATGCTGATGCATTATGATACTCATGCAGGCAGTCAGCATGTGTTCTGTCATGGATCTGTTACAGTGTGTCCTAATGCTGTTTGGTGCTTACTTTGTTATGGCTGTACTGGGATATAGTTTGTAACACACAGTACAGCCATAAGTTAACAAAGTCAGCACCCAAAAGCCATCTGACACTGTGAGATCCATGACAGAGCACATGCTGACTGTGCTGCCTGCGCAATTTTCATAATGCTGATAATCATAAGTCGCAGTGAGATGCTACACCTGCGTAATGAGAGGGGGGGGGCAGTAAACATGTGCCCCCCAACCACCCCCTTTAACCGCTTCCTGTCCAGCAAGATACTGGTACATTGCTGGATTGGAAGGATGATATCTTGGGCATCGCTGCAGCAATGATCAAGATATCATCATTTTTTAGCCCCAACGACTCCGCACAAAGTAAAAGTAATCCTAGTGGCTAAGAAACCCCTGGATTACTTTTACAGGCAGTGGAAGGGGGTTCCACCACCATCCCTCCATCACCTTTACTGAGCTCTCCCGTGCAATCAAGGGTCCCATTAAAGATGTGAGCAGCAACATCTAGTTCCTGGGATACAGTATGCGTGCATATGTAAACGGTTACAAATTTGCAGAGGTTGGGTCAGGGGAGGAGTCTGGGTTGGGGTCAAGGGCGGGGTTAAAGGGGGCCCCGTCGGGTAGGCTGTACGGGGCCCCGTGATTTCTAACAACGGCCCTGCCTGCCAGTGCCAATTAGTGCCACCTGCCAATCAGTGCCACTTGCCAGTGTCATCTGTTAGTGCCACCTGCCAGTTTCACGTGCCAATCAGTGACATCTGCCAGTGCCACCTGCCAATGCTAACCAGTGCCATCTGCCAGTGCCACCTGCCAGTGTCAATTAGTGCCACATGCCAGTGCCACCTGCCAGTGTCAATTAGTGCCACCTGCCAGTGCCAATAAGTGCCACCTGCCAGTGCCAATAAGTGCCACCTGCCAATCAGTGCCAACCAGTACCACTTGCCAGTGCTACCTATTAGTGCCTGCCAGTGTCACCTGCCAATCAGTGCCATCTTCCAGCGCAACCTGCCAGTTCCAATTAGTGCCACCTGCCAATCAGTTCCACTTGCCAGTGTCCCCTGTAAGTGCCACAAGCCAGTGCCACCTGCCAAAAAAGAAAATTGGCCTAAAATATCGGCCGCAAAATCGGCATCATATATCGGCCATCGGCCGCCCCGATTTCTAAATATCGGCATTGGCCAGAGAAAAACCCATATCGGTCGACCTCTAGTACTAACTTACCACCTCCCTGGAGGCTTAATGCCTCGCTTTTATCCTGTCCCAACCACCAGGAAAGGATCAATTCTGCCATCCCATCTTTCTTTGAATCCAACTTAGGATCTGCATCTGACCCCACCCCTCCTATGGAGAGCCCATAAGGCATAAATCAGAGGGCTCCTAAACAAAATGGCAGCTCACGAGAAGAAACAAAGCACAAGACTCACCATCCAACTTATCTCACAAATTCAGACCCTCGGAATTTAGAATAAACAGAAACCGAACCCTTCTCTTATCAACCAACTTAGAGAGCTCTACACTCAACTAAGTAAACACCTTACACGCTCCTTTGATCACTACATTAAAAGGCTATGCCTCTCATACTACTCAAACAATAGATCGGATGCCTTTCTTGCAAAACAATACAAGATGAAAAAGTGGCCTCTAACAAAATTGTGTTTAACAAAATATACAACCCCTCGGATATTACTGAGCGTTTGCCAATTTTATTCAGACCGTTATAATGTGAAAGACTCTTCCCCCACACCGGGCCAATCTGAGTTTCGAGACTTTCTAAACTCCATCAACCTCCCTTCTGTCTCTGAAGACCAACGTAAAGAACTATCAGCACCATTCTCTAAAGCTAAAGTCACCAATGTGATTCATTCACTCCCCCTACATAAATCCCCAGGCCCCGATGGATTAATTAATGAATACTATAAACAATTTGTGAACCGACTGACCCCTTCCCTAACAGATTCCTTTAACAGCATCATAGCCCATGGTAATTGCCCCAAAGAATTCCTAGAATCTTTCATTATAGCTATTCCCAAGCCTGGTAAGCCTCCTAAAGACCCTGCCAACTTCCATCTTATCTCCCTTCGGACACAAAACTCTATGCTAAACTTATTGCCACTCGCATAGCTAAAATTACCCCCCGGCTAATTCATCCAGATCAGGTAGGTGTCGTCCTGAGTCCCCAAACCTCTGATGGCACATCACTTTATCAACCTTATACATTGGGCTGAACATCACCACATTCCCTTGCTTCTAATTGCATTAAACATAGAAAAAGCCTTTGACAAGGTTCACTGGATGTACATGAACGAAGTGCTCTGGATTCACAGGATGAATTCTCTCGGCTATAACCTCTCTCTACACTTGCCCCATTGCAAAAGTCTGGACATCAGGTCTTATTTCATCGCCCTTCGACATCACATTCTCCTTAATAATGGAGCCACTAGAACACATTTGATCTCTCCCCTCTATCTCTGGCATAACCATTGGCGACACTGAACACAAAATAGGCTTATATGTGAACTACGTAATCCTATCCTTAACTAACCCCCTTCAGTCTCTAACGCCCTGTGTAAATTACTAGAACAATTAGGCTCACTTTCACTGTATGAACTTAACCATACAAAATGCCAAATGTTATCCATCGGACTATCCCCTTCTATTAAAATGCAAGTCTCACACATTGCTCCATTCTCGTGGGCTCCCTTCTATTCTCTTCAATACTTAGTTTAGCACTGGGAGTGGTCAGCTCTATTGCCATTTCAAAACAACTTTAATGTCCTGCTCTCCAGGGTTACCCAGCTGAACACCACCTTACAACCAATCCCAACCTCCTGGGCTGGTCATATAGGCTTAGTCAAAATGTTTATGCTGCCTCATGTCCTATTATTTGTTTAGAATTCTGCCAATATTAAACTGTTCGATTTGAAAAGGCAAACCTCCACAGATAAAATCAACTACTTCTCTCTGTCCTGTCAAAGTTCTAGGTCTGGGAGCTCCAAATATCACACTCTACTACAAAGCATCTATTTTAGCACACATGAAAATGTGGTGGAACCCAACCTCATTGCTCTCGTGGATCCAAATCGAACAAACGGCTATGGAATCTGACCTCAAAAGTACACTGGCAACAAAGATCCAGCAGACACATCCTACACATCATTTTCTAGCATCTTTCACTGCAGCTTCCAGAGTATGGTCCTCCATACTGAACCAGCCTCACATTGTCTCCCCGAATGTCCTCCAGAAAATACCAATATCACCACAAAGGAACCTAATCCCTGACATATCCCTGCACTCCTGGGAACTGGCTGGCATTCACACAATTTCTCACCTGTATAAAGATACCCACCTATGTTTTATTATCGATTTCAAGGGGGCTCCAGCTAAATATTGAAACCCACACAAAGCACAGGGGTGGTTAAATAGAAACAGCAAACATCCAACTGTCCACTTATACTTTGCTATTTGAAAGATCTGAGTATAGAAAATCGAAGATTAACAGTACAACAGCCAGTGAGGTGTTTTACGGCTCAGTGAGCTCATATTCTCATAGACAATAAAAATTGGAGAAAAAGGTAGAATAATTGTTGAGCTGATCTGACCTTAGCATAAATGTAGCATAAGCAATCCAACTAGATGTACTATGTTGTATGTTAATGGGTAGAAAGGTAAGAAAACAAATCTGTTTCTGTATACTCCTATTCATTCCTAGTGTTTTACGGACACTTATTGATATATTCAAGTAACCAGGCCTTCAAAACACCCCAAACAAAAGGACAAATACTAATTATTTATTTTAAACGTATTTAGTACATTGTTCAGTTACAATACAGGTACCAACAACAATACTCCAGACCTAAATTTTTGAAGTACAACAAAGTACTTAAGTCTAACTAGACATTACACATAAAGTAAATTAACTTCTGGGCATCAGCTAACAAAACACTTCAATTATAGCCACAATAATAGAAAGCAAAAATAACCACCCAGAGCAACTGGACTAGGTACCACAATAGGTGAATGTTGCTATACCCCCTAAAACTTAACAATAAAAAGGAACTACATGGCACAATGTATTTTCCCTAGTTTAAAGTGATTGTAACGTTTTTTTTTTTTAAATAACCAACATGTTATACTTACTTCCTTTGTGCAGTGGTTTTGCACAGAGCAGCCTAGATCCTCTTCTTCTCTGGTCCCTCTTCGCTGCTCCTGGTCCCTCCCTCATGTCAAGTGCCTCCAAAGCAAGCAGCCGACCCGATTCCAAGTCCATTCAGACACGGAGCTGCTGTTCAGCATGCCCCCATCTCTCTCCTGATTGGCTGACTTTGATTGACACCCATGGGAGCCAATGGCGCTGCTGCCGTGTCTCAGTTAACCAGGAGGGAAAGTCCCAGATGGCCAAGGGATTTGTGGACATTGCTGAACAGAGATGGGGCTCAGGTAAGTATTAGGTGGGATGAGGTGGGCTGCTGCACACAGAAGGCTTGTTAACTTAATGCATAAAATGCATTAAGATAAAAAAAACTGACTTTACAACCCCTTTAACAAAAAAAAGGAAGGGCTCTATCATGGGAGACAGGGAGATGGGGCACATTTGAGTCATATGGGAACTAGAGTGGTGGGATACAAACAATTTATCACAGCCAGGGCCGGATTAATATATGGGCTATTGGAGCTGCAGCTCCAAGCCCCTTTCTCAAGATAGGCCCATTTACTAAAAAAAAAAAAATATATATATATACCGTATTTATCGGCGTATAACACGCACTTTTTTCCCCTTAAAATCAGGGGAAAATCGTGGGTGCGTGTTATACGCCGATACTCCGAATTCCCCTGCTGAAAATGAGCGAGGAGCGAGCGGAGCCGAAGCCTTAGTACAATCGGCTTTACTCGGCTCCTCTCGCAGTCCCGCCCATCTCTGACTGCGCCGCTGACGGAGAAAGCCGAGTGTACTTCGCCTAGTCTCGGCTCCTCTCGCAGTCCTGCCTGTAACTGTGAGCAGACACGAGTCTAGGCGAAGTACACTCGGCTTTCTCCGTCAGCGGCGCAGTCAGTGGAGATGGGCGGAACTGCGAGAGGAGCCGAGTCCAGCCGAAGTACACTCGGCCCCGCTCGCTCCTCTCCACAGAAATCGGCGCCAAATTTTAAAAACCGCCGCGACTGACACGATCGCAAAGGCACTGGGCACGGCTGCAGATGGACAGATGAACACTGGGCACGGCTGCAGATGGACAGATGGACACTGGGCACGGCTGCAGATGGACACTGGGCAAGGCTACAGATGGACACTGGGCACGGCTGCAGATGGACACTGGGCACGGCTGCAGATGGACACTGGGCACGGCTGCAGATGGACACTGGGCACGGCTGCAGATGGACAGATGGACACTGGGCAAGGCTGCAGATGGACACTGGGCAAGGCTGCATGCTGCATTTAAATGTAATTTTTTTTTCCTTGAATTTCCCTCCTAAAAGTTTTTTTCCTTAAAATTCCCTCCTAAACTTGGGGTGCGTGTTATACGCCGGTGCGTGTTATACGCCGATAAATACGGTACTTTTGAGGGTTGTAGCTCGACGACCAGGGGCCACAGAGACATTGTGTTAAGATGTGGAGTTCCTATTATTAATAGTTCCGGAGATTGGGGGCTGCTTGCGCAGCCTGTCAGAAGCTACATACAGAGCGGCCAGTTTAAATACAAGCTGAAACTCTGCAGCAGACAGAGGATGAGCTCACAGTGCTTATACTAATTATTTTTATATTACTTATGGTAATTAACCCCTTGCCACCTTCTCTCCTTCATGTAAAAATCTTTTTTTTTTTGCTAGAAAATTACTCCGAACCCTCAAACATTATATATATTGATTTAGCAGACACCCTATGGAATAAAATGGTGGTCTTTGCAACTTTTTATGTTACACGGTATTTGCGCAGCAATTTTTAAAACATGTTTTTTTTTTTGGAAAAACGGTTTCATTCATAAAAAAACAAACACACTAAAGTTAGCACAATTTTTTTGTATACTAAGCGATTAAATTACATTTTTTTTACAGGTTACATGTTTAGAGTTACAGAGGAGGTTTGGTGCTAGAATTATTGCTCTCGCTCTAACGATCATGGCGTATGTAACCTGTGTGTATCTGTTTCTGATACTAGCCAGTGCCTAGAATCTCTCCCCAGCCTGTCCCCACACACCCTCTCACCTGCTGACCTGTGGATGGGGGAATCACTCCTGCAGTGTTATTGTGTTCTGCCAGTAAATACAATGATCAGTGTTGCTAACTGTAGCTGGCAGCACCGATTGTTTTTGGAAAAACCTGACAGGCTGGTTGTACTCAAGTCGATTAACTTGTGTAAAACCAGCTAGCCCATACATAGATCGACTATGGGCTTGTCTCTGCTTAATTTCAATCCATGTATGGCCTGCGTAACCACTACGCAGTCCCTAAACATCCTTCCACAAACCTTTACATTTTTCCTTCCCAGATACCTTCAGTCTCCTCACCTGTACATATCGCCCACTGTCAAACTCTCCACACTTCTCTCCTGTACATACTGCTCACTGTCATACCCTACACACTCCTCTCCTGTACATAGTGCCTGCTGTCATACACTCCTCTCCTGTACATACTACTGCTCACTATCATACCCTCCACACTCCTCTCCTATACATAGTGCTCACTGTCATACCCTCCACACTTCTCTCCTATACATAGTGCTCACTTTGATACCCTCCACACTCCTCTCCTGTACATACTGTCCACTGTCATAAACTCCTCTATTGTACATAGTGCCAGCTGTCATACCTTCCACACACCTCTCCTGTACATACTGCTTGCTGTCGTACCCTCCACATTCCTCCCATTGTCATACCCTCCATACTCCTCTCCTGTAAATACTGCCCACTGTCATACCCTCCACACTCCTCTCCTGTACAGACTGCCCACATTCATATACTCCTCTATTGTACATAATGCCGGCTGTCATACCCTCCACACTCCTCTCCTGTACATACTGCCCACATTCATAAACTCCTCTATTGTACATAGTGCCGGTTGTCATACCCTCCACACTTCTCTCCTGTGCATACTTCCCACTATCATACCGTCCACACTCCTCTCCTGTACATACCGCCCACTGTCATACCCTCCACACTCCTCTCCTGTACATACTGCGCACTATCATACCATCTACATCCACACTCCTCTCCTATACATACTGCCCACTGTCATATCCTCCACACTCCTGTCCTGTACATACTGTAACCCAACCTTACCCTCCACACTCCTCTCCTGTACATGCCAACTATCTTTCTCTCAACATTCCTCTCCTGTACATACTGCCCCCATCATACCCCACACTCCTCTCCTGTACATACTGCCCACTCTCATACCCTTCACACTCCTCTCCTGTACATAGTGCCCACTGTTAGACCCTCCACATTCCTCTCCCTCACCTGCACATACTTCCCACTTTTATACCATCCATACTCCTCCCCTATGCCTCTTACCCACAAAAACAGTTCTTTCAAATTATATTAAATGTCCTCAATTTTACCAGCTCTAGAATGGGCACACTTTTGTTAGTTCAACTAAAGGAAATATTCTCAGTCCTTATATTTGTTCTGCCCATTATTAGTACTTATTTAATTTTGTGTTTACTACTGTGATGTATAGAGGAACATAGGGGGTCTCAGCTACTCTAAATATACCACTTGTAAAAAAAAGTGTCCCAGAAAATATTTTTGAAATGTTGGCAACTATGCACTTAGGCACTGCCCAAGGGAGAGGCTCCTGGGATCCTGTGATATTAACCACTTGCCGCCCGCCCTATAGCGGATTGACGTCGGCAAAGTGGTTTCAAAATCCTGACTGGACGTCATATGACGTCCTCAGGATTTTGAGCCGCTGCGCGCCCCCGGGAGCGCGCATCGCGGTGATCGTTGCTGCGGGGTGTCAGTCTGACACCCCGCAACACCGATCTAGGTAAAGAGTCTCCGATGGAGACTCTTTACCACGTGATCAGCCGTGTCCAATCACGGCTGATCACGATGTAAACAGGAAAAGCCGGTCATCGCCTTTTCCTCACTCGCGTCTGTCAGACGCGAGTAGAGGAGAGCCGATCGGCACAGTCCCCCCCCGAGGATGCCCACTGGACCACCAGGGATGCCACTAGACCACCAGGGAAGCCAACCATAAGGTATGCCACCCTAGACCACCAGGGATAATGGATGCCAATGCCAAATGGATGCCAATCAGTGCCACAATGGATGCCAATCAGTGCCCACAATGGGCACCACTGATTGGCAGGCATTATTGTTTGGCAATGATTGGCATCCATTAGTACAGTGCCACCTATCAGTGCCCATCCATGCCCATACGTGCCACCTATCAGTGCCCATCCATGCCGCCTATCCATGCCCATGCCGCCCATCCGTGCCGCCAATCGTTGCCCATCCGTGCCGCCAATCGTTGCCCATCCGTGCCGCCAATCGTTGCCCATCCGTGCCACCTTTAGTGTGCCCCTCAGTGCAGCCCCATCAGTGAAGGAGAAAACTAACTTATTTACAAAGTTTTGTAACAAACAAAAAAAAACTTATTTTTTTTCAAAATTTTCGGTCTTTTTTTTATTTTTTAGCAGAAAATAAAAATCGCAGAGGTGATCAAATACCAACAAAAGAAAGCTCTATTTGTGGGAACAAAATGATAAAAATTTGGTTTGGGTACAGTGTAGCATGACCGCGCAATTGTCATTCAAAGTGCAACAGCGCAGAAAGCTGAAAAATGGTCTGGGCAGGAAGGTGTATAAGTGCCCAGTATGGAAGTGGTTAAAGCGGTGGTAAACTTTGCTAACATTACTAATTTTTAGAGGCCCCGAGGTAGCTTATGCCACAATGTACAAGTATGCACAGCATATTGGCACATTAGGGTACACTTAAATTGCCAGACTGAGCCCTCCAGTGCTGCGATCAATCCGGCGGGGCACGGGCACTTCCATCTTCACCAGTCTTCCTTCTGGGTTCTGTGCTTTCGGTCACTTGCCTTGGCCAGGCTGCGTTGATGTCATTCCCACGCATGCTCATGCGCATCCTCTCTCTCTCATCCTCCCCTTTCTCTCTCATCCACCCTCCCTTACCCCTCTCTCATCACCTTTCTCTCTCTCTCTAATTTGTTATAACAAAAAATTGTTTGCATTTTTATTTATTTATTATTTATAAAAGGCCCCACTAAAATCCTCAGCACCAGGTCCATGATGTTCTTAATCTGGCCCTGATCACAGCTACCGATAATTTAATGCATATGTGACCTGAGCAATAACCTCATATTTGTGGGCTATTATAAATCTCAGATAGAGACCACAGCCTAGCCGATGCTTCAGTGTTTATTATCTGATATGGACAACAGTCATATTTATAAACTGATGCTATAATGAAGATGAAAACTAGAAGAAAGCAGAATGGTTGTCACCCATTTTACCATTCACATCGTAAGAAATAACTGTTTTTATATTTTAGAAACCCTATTAACATTTCTGCAACTTCTCAACATGATCCGTTTTGATGACATTCTGTACAGTAATCTATATTCAGAAAACTGATGAGAGCAGAAGATGAGAGGAACCAGTGGAGCAAGGATGCAATTTATTAGTCTGGTCTGTAAATTTATTCAGGTTCTATTGTAGTGCTAATAAATAAAATCACAGCATCCAGGATATGAATGTAAAAAGAAAAAGTACTGAACTTCTGACATCCACTGCCAGAAATTCCACTGATACAGAAAAACATTCTGGAAATAAAAATGGGATGCTAGGGATTTTATTAACAAGATGCATAACGTGCCACCACTGAGAAGGAGAAAAAAATCATTAGGTGTGACAATATTGTTATTTACTGTTATCTAAACTACTTTTATAATACTACTGGTAACAGTGAAAAGGCTTTAATACAGACTGTACAGGCAGCACAGACTTATATTAAGTGTCTGTTCCCATAGCAACAAGTTTATGGAAGCTACAAGATTCAATGAAATGTGTATCTGTTGCACTTAATCTTGGGTAAGAAAAATATATTTTAGAACCAGAAATATGTATTAGTTCTCTTCAGAGGCAAGGTTCAGTTTATAACAGTAATTAGATTTGCCCAGGATTGATTATGTTCTGCACTTGCAGAATTAACTGGCTTTGCAGTAGCAAGAACATTAAATAACGTCAAGCATTTAAATAGATCTGTAACATTCATTAACCTGTGCTTAGACAAAAAACACAAAAAATTGGTAAGATCAACTGCATTCTCAGACACATCTGTACAGGCACCTTAATAGTGGTAGTGTGGGTCCCATATATTTGCAAATATATGCAACAGAGAACTCAGAGTCTATTAATATTTTATCAACTGATTTTAAATTCAGTGCTAGCTAGGGAATTTGTTTGTTTTATTCGGTTAAAGTGAATGGCACCTACATCGTGTCCCTGTTCCAAGTTATAAATTGATGAACTGCTTGCATTTTTTTCTTTCCTTATCACAAGGGAAGTTTTAACTTCAAGTTGTATTTGACCATTCACAGTCTAACAGGAGAACATAATGGTAATACCAAAATAAATCAGCAATGCCTCAAAAGCAAGAGAGGCTTGCTCCTTTCGAGTAAAGGTGCAAAATCTTATGTTCACTCCAGAAGCCATCAGTTTCTAACATTTGCTATGAACATAACCCAGATATCAGGCACACATTTGAAAGGATGTATAGACAGCAGTTATATTTTGGAAAATGGTAGGTTACCCATTCACCATGCTAACAAGTTCACATTAATACAGACCTCTATAAAATGCAAATACCTGCCACTTCCTTTAGCCTTTGTAAATTAAGGTCCCGTGTTAACCTCCCTGGCGGTATTCCCGAGTCTGGCTCGGGGTAAGATTTCAGTATCAAAAGTGGTAACCCCGAGCCCAACTCGGGATCGCATTGCAGGATACAGGGAAAGCTACTTACCTTGTTCCCTGGATCCTGCGATGTCTCCCCGCTGTGTGTGCGAGCTGTCTCATCGCTCGATACACATTGGTGACTGCCGAGTGCCGAGCTCCGTTCCCTGCGAAGTTGCGGCGCACGGGGGCGGAGTTCAGCGCCAAATTCAAAAAGTGAAAAACACAATATACATACAGTATACTGTAATCTTACAGATTACAGTACTGTATCAAATAATTACACACCCCTTTGTCCCTTGTGGTTTGTCCAGTGCCCTGCATGCAATTTTTTTATTATAAAAACTGTTCTTTCTGCCTGGAAACTGGAGATTGTCCATAGCAACCAAAAAGTGTCCCTTTATGTCAAAAGTGGTTTTAGACCAGCTAGAAAATAGCAATAATAAATTAGAATCACTTGCATAATTGAGCGATAGCGATTTGTGGGGAAATTTGTCATCAAACACTAAAAGTAATGACAGCGACAATTCTGCAACTGAGCAAATTTCAGTGTTTCTAAATTTGATTACATTATTGAATAATTTTTATTTGTTATGATTTATAGTTAGTTATTATATTATATTATAATTTATGATTTTGTGTTTCAAACTTTATCATACCCGGGATGTCTACTAGACTCTTGTTTGGACAGATTTAAGTGAGTTATTCCTAAGAAATGCAGGCCTACAATATAAAACACCAAATTTCCATGCAAAATAACTGTACCACTTTCAGCACCTAAAACCTGAAATAATCATACCGCCAGGGTGGTTAAGCTACAAGTACCCGTAGTGGTAGTTAGCACAGGAGCTTCCCTGTGAGATACTCGGGTTCAATTACATTTATGTAAAGTTTAAAATGTGCCTTACCTTTTTTTTTTTTTTTTATTAGAAAATTCCAATTATCTTTGTAGAACTTTTGCTGCCTCAATGCAAAGAGCGAGTTTAACCCTTTCAAAGCCAATTATTTAGTTAATGCTTTTTTTTGCAAACATGTTTAAAAAATAATTTTAGTTCTGAAAATTACTTAAAACCCCCAACACAAAAATTGTGACAGTAAACACCCTGGAAAATAAAAGTTTGTTAGTGCCAATTTTTTATGTCACACAATATTAGGGCAACAGTTTGTCAAACACAAACTTTCTGTAAAAAATACACTAAAGTTAGCTTTTATCTGTATGGTAAAACAGTGCCCTTTACCATGCAGGAATATCGGTTCTGGTCAGCAGTGGCTTGCACTTTCGAAGCGCTGTTTACTTTTTTCACTTTATTTATCACAGTGCGACATTTCATAAATTTCTATGCACCACAGCTCCGAGAAATACAGACAGAAATGGATTGCGGGGTGAAAAACTGCAGGCACGTTGCAGATTTTTGCTATAAGTGTTTTATTTAGATACAGACGCAGACTTAAGAGGAGAGCCCCAGAGTGTGGCATGACTTCTTTACTGGCCTCTGGGGATCAAGCTGTTGACCCAAGACCACAGAATCAGGTGTGAGAGGCTCTTTGACCATATTTATTTGAACGGAACTTGTTTTTTTGCCATTGGAACTGTGTTACTGCCAACAGAAACTGCTTAAAAACATCCCCACTGTTTCCCTGTGGATTACAAATATCTCAATTTGAGACTGAGCGCTCCAATGAGAGTTAAGAGGCTCCACCACCAACACAACTGTAGGTCTGTTCTTCCATTGGCCAGTGCTTTAGATAGGGTCTAAGAATTTGTAGGCAAGGCTTGTTCTGGACCCAAAAACACAACTGGCGCAACAGTAAATTGTTGAGCAATAATATCATCACTTTGCTACACAAAAGACAGAAAGGATCTCCACATCAATATGACTGAAAAAAGGTAGTAGTTAAATAGTTATAAGTGATAGGTGTACGCATTGCTGTCTGTCATTTGTGATTGCAGCAAAAAAGTGCAAGAGCACAAGTACATAACTTATCTGTAAATTAGCATCTCAGTCCCAGAAGTAGATATTGACCCTAAATAATACCTGAACAAAGATGATGTCCTCTAAAAAAGAAGAGCAAAAAAAAAGATTTGTTGAGAAGAGTATGTAACATGAAAAAAGTGTCTGATGCTAGGTTTACGTGAAAGTAAAGACTACTGTAAACGGACAATGATCACGTGACAAAGCTACTTTGCCATAAGAAGCACTATCCCTCTAGCCTTTACAGAAGTTGGAAACATGTTTAAAATAAATAAAGCCATTAGACCAGTTTTTTATTTTATTTTTTTTAGGCACAAACACATCTGGTAATGAATGAGTTAGGGGCTATACCACAAGGGAATTGCATTGCACAAGATTTCTCCAAAACAGTATCACAAGAAATGAAAACACAACATTGTCTCTGGAAATCTTATCATGCTGGTAGTTATATGGGTCTCAGAGAGGCGTCAGAGATATTGCACACTAACAAGTTGGGGTTTCTCCTATGGTTTAGTATACTTAAAAGCTGTTGGTCCTAATCAACCAATTGATATCTAACCTCTACTTGCTCACCCAATATATGTCTATATGACCTCAAATACAACTAGTTAACGGTCTTGAAGGGGAGCTGCTAATATCTGTGTGATTCAGTAAAAACAATAGCAGCTGGAATATCTACATCCAGTGTGAAATCTGGCAAAGGTAAGCACACTCCATGTAGCTGTAATTACAGCACACATTTTCTTGGGTAAACAGTTTTAACAAAATCCACATACAATGAAGCAGCTAAATGAAGAGGCACTGGGAGGTAAAATGTAATTTATTAACACCTTCCACAGCTCTCCAAGTCCCCTGGCATTACTTGTAAAATGACAATATACTCAGCTCTCAGAAGGGCACACTAATATTTCATACAGCTTCCTCACCACTAATAAATACATACTTGCAGACTGTAAAAGACAAACAGAAAAAACCCAGTGCATTAGCACTACCTGCGAGGAGAATAATGTCATGGCCACTCCAGTTGCTTTTAGGAATCTTGTTATTATTAAGGCTTGAACAGAGTGTTCACAGGCAAACTGAGTAACTAAACCAAAAGAGTATTTTTCATTAACGTTAGTAACAAAAAAAAAAAAAAGGAAACTGCTCAAAGCCTTTACCAAAATATCTGTAAAATTGCAACTTTTTATTCCAACCTACTTACCTCTAATAAAAGGAGAGCAGAGGTTGGGACTTTAGGTAAATAATGTGGATACCACATATAAGGGAATCATATGTATATAGAAGTTGAATCATATTGCAATACATATAAAATATAGTAATGTTGAGAGCACATTTTATTTGACAGCCTCATCAACGGAATATAGAAAAATACATAATTACAGTGATTACATAAGTACATATGATAAAAACATTGCCTCAATGATTCAGTTATAACACACTATATTACATGTGGACATTGGATTATGAGCCTATGATGTAGGAAAATTATAAAACAATACAATAAAGTTCATGAGTGACAAAAATGTCATATATAGAATCTCAGACATATATACGCATGATTGTAATGATTGCATCCTAGAAGTCTCAACACATTTCATGGATTTATGCTAAAGATGGTTTGCACCTAAATGGAAGGGAGTCAATTGTGCTGGGGGAGAGGTTTATGGGAAGGCTGGAGGAGTATTTAAACTAAGATTTTTTTGGGGGGGGTGAATTTGATTATAATCGGGCAGATAGGTCAGACAAGGTTCAGCCCCTATTGGTGGGTGGAATGGGGAAGATGGGGGCAGGGCTATGACAGATATGAAGGTTCCCATGTTACAAACCACTATTGGAAATGATACCATTTGTACAAGAAAAAAAAAATTGCAACATGTTTGTCGGCCAAGCAAAATAGGTGAGTTGGAAGCTCTGGTGCAAGGGGAGAACTATGATCTAATTGGTATTGCTGAATTTTGGCTTCATTCTTCTGATCACTGGGCTATTAATATTGCTGGCTATGCTCTCTTTCAGAAAGACAGGGTAAAACGGAGGGGTGGCGGTGTCTGTCTCTATGTGAGAAGTGATCTCAAAGCAAGTGTGAAAGAGGACCTAGTTGGAGAGTGTGACAAGTCTGAAGCAGTATGGGTGGAACTGTACATGGGTGTGCATACTACAAAGGTTATCATTGGAGTTTGTTATAGACCTCCCAGTGTTAATGAGGAGGTGGAGACTCAGCTCCTTGCACAGATGGAAAGGGCTGCAAGGGCTGGGACAGTGATAATAATGGTGGATTTTAACTACCCGGAAACATACTGGAGCATTGGCACTGGGTCAGTTAAAGGGCAAAAATGTATAAACCTATTACAAGACTATTTACCATATATACTTGAGTATAAGCCGACCCGAATATAAGCCGAGGCACCTAATTTTACCACAAAAAACTGGGAAAACGTATTGACTCGAGTATAAGCCTAGGGTGTCCATCTGCATGCCTCACTGTGTCCATGCCTCACTGTACCCATGATTAGACTGACGTTTAACATAGGAGTCTATGGAAGGGGTGCCCAGGTTTGAAAAATCAGTGCTCCCCAGCTGTAGGTCCCCGAGACAAAAAACTTTGCACACCTATAGAGGAGAAATGGGGGTACATGTGTGCCAAGTTTCAGGTCCAGAGGACCTGCGACCGGCCAGTAATGGGTCCCCAAAATCTCTGGAGAAATTACAGTTTAACATGGGAGTCTATGAAAGGGGTGCCCGGCTTTGACAAATTGGTGTTTCCCGGCCGTAGGTCCCCTGGACAACAAACTTTGCACACTTGTAGAGGAAGAGTGGGGGCTACATGTGTGCCAAGTTTGGGGTCCAGGGGGACCTACGGGCGGCCGTTACCGGGTCCCCAAATTCCGGGAGATCAGGCGCAAAAAGGTGACTCAAGTATAAGCCGAAGGGGGCATTTTCAGCACAAAGCATGTGCTGAAAAACTCGGCTTATACTCAAGTATATACGGTAATGGTCCAGTATTGAGGCTCCGACTAGGAATGACGCTCTGCTGGACCTGGTAATCTCAAACCATGCAGAGCTTATTACCAACATTCATATAAAAGAACATCTGGGTAGCAGTGACCATAACATGATTTCATTTAATGTTAGCTGTAAGCTACAAACACATACGGGAAAGAAAAAAAACACTTAACTTTAAGAGAGCAAATTTTCAAAGGATGAGGGCTTCTCTCCATGACTTAGACTGGGAGAATATATTGGCATCAATGGACACAGAACAGAAATGGGAATTCTTCAAAAAGACTGTATGCAAACTCAGTGCAAAGTATATTCCCATGGGCAATACATTTAAAAGGCTAAAACATAACATCTACGTGGCTCACGGCCAAAGTTAAAATGGCTATATATAATAAGAAAAAACCTTTAAAAAAAATATAAAAATTAAGGAACACTATCATCATTTAAATGCTGCAAATAATATAACAGAATATGTAAAAAGGAAATCAAGGATGCAAAAATTCTAAAAGAATGACAGATGGCAAAAGATAGGACAAACTCCCAAAAAATTATTCAAATATATTACTAGTAAAAAGGTCAGGTCTGAGCATGTAAGCACTTTACAAAATAATCTAGAGTGGGTGACTGGGGACAAAGAAGGCTGTTTTTTTTAATACTTTTTTCAGCTCTGTGTATACAAAGGAGCATAGGGGCACTCATGTCCATAATGGGGGTGGTATTGACACAGCTCCACATGATCCACAATGGCTCAAAAGTGACTTGGTCCAGAAATATTTAAACAGAATAAAGGTGGATAAAGCACCAGATGGGATCCACCCAAGGATCGTAAAAAATTGAGCGCTGTCATTTCAAAGCCATTGTTTCTAATTCTTGGGGACTCGTTAATGACTGGAATGATACCACTGAATTGGCATAGGGCCAATGTAGTGCCCATATTTAAAAAGGGATCAAAGTCTTTACCAATTAACTATAGACCTGTTAATTTAACTTCAATAGTCGGTGAGATACTGGATAGTTTAATAAAATACCACATAGATAAATACAATTGGGGGAATCCATAGTGGAGAAGGATCTGGGGGTTTTGGTAGATCATAAGCTCAATAGTAGCATGCAATGCCAAGCTGCGGTTTCCAAAGCGAGCAAAGTCCCTTCTTGTATTGAGAGATATGGACTCCAGAGAGAGAGAGAAATATATAATTTTGCCCCTGTACAAATCATTAGTAAGACCTCATCTGGAATATGCAGTTCACTTTTGGGCACCAGTTTACAAAAGGGATATTGGGGAACTTGAGAAAATGCAGACAAGGGCAACCAAACGGATGCAAGGCATGGAGGAGCTCAGCTATGAGGAAAAATTAGAGGAACTGAATTTATTCTCTCTTGAGAAGTGGAGATTAAGGGGGGATATGATCAACATGTACAAATACATAAGTGGTCCATATAGTGAACTTGGTGTTGAGTTATTCACGTTAAGGTCATCACATAAGACAAGGGGGCACTGTTTACGACTAGAGGAAAAAAGATTTAATCTCCAAATACAGAAAGGTTTCTTCACAGTAAAAGCTGTGAAAATGTGGAATAGACTTCCCTCCAAAGGTGGTTCTAGCCAGCTCAGTAGATTGCTTTAAAAAAGGCCTGGATTTTTTCCTAAATGTATATAATATGACTGGGTACTAACATTTATAGGTAAAGTTGATCCAGGGAAAATCTAATTGCCTCTTGGGGATCAGGAAGGGATTTTTCCCCAGCTGTTGCAAATTGGAACAGCAACAAAAACTGTACAGCAGAAAGAGGGTGCCTGGGTTAGTGTGATAGTAAAAGCAAGTACAGGCGGTCCCCTACTTACAAACATCCGACTTACAAACAACTCCTACTTACAAACGGAGGGAGACAACAGGAAGTGAGAGGAAATCTACCCCTAGGAAGGGAAATTCTCCCCTGTAAGAGTTAATATGGGAAAAAGGTGTCTCCACTAATGATTTATCACCAATCCTGGTTTCCCTAATAACCCCAAATTTTCAAAATCCAATTATCATTGGGACAGAAAGTGAGGCGAAATCTTCTGAACAGGGGCACAGACAGCAAAACAAATGTTACAGGGGTGATAACCCTTCCCTATGCTATCCAAAAAGCTTAAAAATAGATTTTTTGGCTGGAGCTACACTTAAAAAATTTACCTGTTCCAACTTACAAACAGATTCAACTTAACAAGCCTATTTTATTTGTAACCCAGGGACCGCCTGTAACACTTTATTCAGATACACTTACATAAAAGTATCCTGAAAGCTGCACACTGTGGATGGATCACCAATCAAGCAGTCAGCCGTCACAAGGGATGAGAAGACCACTATAGGGATAAGCTCAGACCTGCCATATGAAGCTATATAACCAGCAGCGTCTCCAGCTCTCACACCTGCTCTCACAGAGCTAGCAAGAGACCAAATCAGGACGGGGCAGGCCGCAACGCGTTTCCGAGGTGCCACCTCCTTCTTCAGGCAAACCCACCCCCCTCTAGAGGGGAAATTTTATACCGCCAGGACAGGATAAAACAAAA
Source organism: Rana muscosa (assembly GCA_029206835.1). Taxonomy (NCBI): domain Eukaryota; kingdom Metazoa; phylum Chordata; class Amphibia; order Anura; family Ranidae; genus Rana; species Rana muscosa. Next base: position 1,077,741,649 of record CM055122.1, read on the forward strand.
ACACCCAATCAGTACGGAGACTGGGCGTGGCCAGTTGTCCAATCAACAGGGCTATACTGGCCAACTTTTTGGGCTGTAATCAAATCTCCAACATGTATAGTTGTCATAGCATGGCACAAGTGTACCTATAGCACAGGGGGCACTGAGCTAAAAAGTATTTCAAATAGAATAAAGGAAAACGGGCATGATTATAAAAAAATGCTTAAAAATGATAAAAAATGTCATATGACCTGAATGAACGGCTGCATAGTAACACATCTACAGTGGGGATCGAAAGTTTGTGTCTGCCTGATCTTTCTGGAGGGATCGTGCAGTCAAACGTGGGTTTTGAATTGCTTTTCTCACAATCCTGCGAGCGGTTCTGTCTGATATTTTTCTTGGTCTTCCAGATCTTGCTTTAACTTCCACTGTTCCTGATGACTGCCATTTCTTAATTACATTCCGAACAGAGGATATTGACATCTGAAAACGCTTTGCTATCTTCTTATAGCCTTCTCCAGCTTTGTGAGCGTCAACTATTTTCAGTTTCAGTTTTCTAGACAACTGCTTAGAAAAATCCATGGTGCTGATTGTTGGGGCAAGGTCAGATGAGTCTGACCATTTATAACCTTTGAGATTGACATCACCTGGTCTTCCCAGACGATGATTGAGAACAATCCATGACACTGGCAGGTCTCAGCTTTGCAAAGGGGGCAGTGCATGCTATAAATTCTGCAGGGTGCCCAAACTTTTGCAGACGCCATTTTTTTGTTTTCTGTAATTTTGAAAGTGTAAATGATGGAAATAAAATCTAACTTTTTTTGACATATTATAAGAATGTCAAATCTGTAATTTGATGCCATTTGGAGATTTTTCCATCTTTCCTTGGCTTCGTTATGCACATTAATACACATTTTTACCTGGGGTGCCCAAACTTTCGATCCCCACTCTATGATAGTATTTTATAATAAATGGTAAAAAATCGAACAACAATATAAAAATGACTTTAAATAAAATAAATTATTATGATCACTACATGAAGGATTGTGTTCTATATATATATCTATATATATATATCTATATATATATATATATCTATATCTATATCTATATATATATATATATATATACACACACACACACTGTATTTATTAGCGTATAACACGCACCCTAACTTTAAGAGGGAAGTTTCCGGGGAAAAAACTTTCCACCGCCCCCTTCGTATAACACGCAGGCACAGTTTCCCCTCTATTTTCAGGGTAAAAATGTGAGTGTTATACGCCAATAAATACAGTATATACAATTTTTTTTTTTTTTGGGTTGAACTAGATTAACTTGTCTTTTTTCAACCTGACCAACTATGTAACTATGGAGTACATTCCACTTCATCAGAAGATGCAATGTATATAACTGTAAAAAGTATATATAAATAATGTTGTAATCTAATGGTTTATTAGCGCTACGCATTTACCTTTGAGCTGATGTGTGAGTATATTAAAGAAGAGTACTCTTCCATTTGGGTGGGCCGTTCTAGGATGCAATCATTACAATCGTGTAAATATGTCTGAAATTCTATATATACATTTTTTGTCAAAGATGAACTGGTGTATTGTTTTATAATTTACTTACATCAGCTCTTAATCCAATGTCCACATGTTATAGTGTGTTATGATCTGACTAAATCATCGAGGCAATGTTTTTATCATATATACAAATCACTGTAGTTATGCATTTTTCTATATTCCGTTGATGAGGCTGTCCAAATTTTTTTGTACTCACAGTAAAATCCGTTTCTCTGACGTCCATGGACTGACACAGCATCTTCATTCTTGACAAAGTGGGTTATGTTCCTGCTCGGAGAAGACTAGGCAGAATGTTAGATGTTTTAACATACTTTCCATTACCAGAGCTGAACAGCCCCGCCCAGGGGGTGGTCCCTCCGGACATAACCCTCCTACCTGCAAGCTAGCTGCCTCAGTTCGTAGTAAAGCAGTACAAACCTAAGAAAGTAGGGGTGGGTGCTGTGTCAGTCCATGGACGTCAGAGAAAAGGATTTTAAGGTGAGTAAAAAAAAAATCCTATTTTCTCTTTCCGTCCATGGACTGACACAGCATCTTCATTCTCGACAAAGTGGGACTTCCCAAAGCAGTGTCAAAAATGAGGGGTGGGAACAGTATCCAGGAGAAAACCCAAACTTCACCCCAAACAAGCAAAGCCCCGCAAGGGAGGAGTTGCAACATTAAACAGCCGCTTGCAAACTTGCGGCTGAAGGAAGCATCAGAAGATGCAGCTACATCAACCTTATAGAACTTTGAAAAGGCATGTGCGGACGACCAGGTTGTGCAACAGATGCTTGATGTCGGAAAGCCCAGGAAGCACAGATTGCCCTGGTTGAATGCGCTGTAACCGTAAAGGGAGGTGCCCGCCCCTTAAGAGCAGAGGCCTGAATGAAGGCCTGCCTGATCCACCGAGAAACGGTGGCAGAAGAAACCGCTAGGCCCTGTGTCGGATCAGGCACAGGAAAAAAAAAACAGAGTCAGACTTTCGAAACAAAGCACGAACCAGGTCTAAAGAACGAGGCGCAAACAGTCTGGGATGCGCAGGACGAGGACATGAAGACGGAAGCACAATGTCCTCATGAAGGTAGAATGCTGAGACCACCTTCGGGAGAAAGAAGGCTGTGGGCGTAGCACTGCCTTATTCTTATGGAGGACCAAGCATGGCGGCTTGCAAGACAAGGCCGCCAACTCAGAAACCCTTCTGACAGAAGTAATGGCGACTAGAAAAGCCACATTCTGAGATAGAGTCACGAGAGGAATCTCTCTGATATTTGCAAAAGGAGGTCCTTGAAGAACCGAGAACACCAAATTCAAATCCCAAGGGGGAAGAGGTGGTTTAATAGGGGGGAGCACATAGCGGACCCCCTGTATGAAAGTACTAATCAAAGAATAGCCCGCTAGCGGCCGCTGAAAGAAAACAGTTAAAGCTGGAATCTGACCCTTAATGGTGCCTAAAGCAAGCCTTTGGTCCACACCACGCTGTAAAAAAAAACAGCAGGATCCTGGAAACAGAATACGTCAGTGGACGCCAGTCCAGCACTTCGCACATAGTGATGTAAGCCCTCCAGGTACGGTGGTATATCTTTCTGGAGGAAGATTGCCGTGCCCTCAGCATGGTCGAGATGACCGAATCCGAGAGACCTCGGTCTCTCAGCACCTGGTTTTCAACAGCCATGCCGATAAAGCCAGCGAATGTAAAGCAGGATGAAGAATGGGGCCGTGAGACAGAAGGTCCTCCCGCATTGGAAGTCGCCATGGAACATCCGCCACTAGGCGTACAAGATCGGCGTACCAAGGGCGCCGAGGCCAATCTGGAGCGATGAGGATCACCGGAATCCCCACGGCCTCCACCCTGCGAAGTAGTCGAGGAAGCAACTTCAGTGGAGGATAGGCATAAATCAGCCGATACTGACCCCACGGGGCCACGAACGCGTCTGCCCAGGGATCCCTGGACCTAGCCACGAATCTCGACACCTTGCGATGGAGTCGAGAGGCCAGAAGGTCCACATCCGGCGTGCCCCACCTCCGGCAAAGGAGATGAAACATCTCCGGATGTAAGGACCATTCCCCCTGGTCTAACAGCTGGCGGCTCAGATAGTCCACCTGCCAGTTGTCCACACCTGGCATGTAAACGGCTGACAGAGCTGTCCTGCAGCGGTATGGGTATGACAACCCCAAGAAACACCGCCTCTACTGTTAGCCAAAGAAAGGCAAATCTGTCAGAGCTTCCCTAGAAACTCGGTCAGTGGACCAGTATATCAGCCTTTTTAGGTGGCGCAAAACCACCCCGGACACAGAGACCCTAGAGGCTAAAGAAGTTGCAGTGCACCTGCTGGTCAACTGATAGCGGAAGCTGATGCTCCTCCACCGCCTGGAACAAAAGCTTTGCCCAGTCATTGAGCGTCAGACACCAGAGACACAGCCACTAACGGGCGTAACGCTGACCTCAACATGGCGAACACAGTCCAAGCCATCGCTCTGATCACCTCCAAAAGGCAGGTGACCCCCCTGCCGGGAAAGTGGTACCCCTGATAACAGGGAAACAACTGCATAGGCAAAAACACATATCCCTACGACAATGCTCTATAATTAATAACGTGCGTTGAGGGACCAAAAAAGGACCTCTCGACAACCCCAGACCCCATCTATGAAGAGTCGGAACGCTTCTTCAATATAGAGTGGGTCGAGTGTGACTCAAAAAAAGAGACTGACACCTTCCAGCAGCTATTCCATTGATAAGTGCAGATTGTACAAACACATCGTTTAAACCGTGTATTGCGCCAAAAAGTGCAATTGGAGTGTGGGAGGAAACCCACTCATCCACAGAGAGCATAGTACATAGAGATACGGTGTATGTATTGTAGTATGTGTGAACATATTGAACATATTGAACATGTTTATACTGTGCAAAGCGACGAAAGCGCGCACACCATTGGGGCATGGGAGGAAACCCACGCAGACTGCATACACATACCGTGTAGATATTTTAGTATGTGAATAAACATATTGCACATGTTTATGCTGTGCATAGCGCTGAAAGCGCGCATACCATTGGAGCGTGGTAGGAATCCGGAGTACCCTGAGGAAACCCACGCAGACTGCATACACATACCGTGTAGGTATTTTAGTATGTGTGAAAAAAACATTGAACATATTTATGCTGTGCATAGCGCCGAAGGCACGCATACCATTGGAGCATGGGAGGAAACCGAAGTACCCGGAGGAAACCCACGCAGACCCACAGAGTAATAATACATACATATACTGTGAATGTATTCAGTGTCGTGTATAAACATATTGTGTATGTTTATACTGTGTATGGCACCGAAGGCGTGCACGTCATTGGAGCGTGGGAGGAAACCCACACAGACACAGAGAGCAATAATACATACATACACTGTGAACGTATTTAGTGTTGTGGATAAACATTTTGGGTATGTTTAAATTATGGCATCGAGGGTGCTTAATCTACTCTGTATCGTTCCAATCTGCGTATACGTGCTGCCGAAGCAAGCACCAAACTGCAGGTAAAAAGGAACCTCAGACCGTGGTCCTGTCAGAGTCAGAGCGTTCCCCAGGAAATGGCGGGAAACCAAAGGTGCATGGGCTCTGCTGTTGCCTCACAGATACCGACTCCACATTACACAGAAAGCTCTCAGGGACTAGACAAATAAATGAATTAAGTCCCCCCACCATGCTGCACCGACCGGAGGGGTCACCCGGGAGACTCGCCAGCCCAGAATGAGACCCATTATACATTAAGACTGTGTATCACTGTATTATCCATGCTGCTCTAGAAGCAGCGTGTGAGGAAACAGTGAGGAAGCTGTGAGGAAAATCGTGCTGCGCCATCCAGGAGCCAGCACTAAAAGGCCAATGGTGTAAAAGAATAGCTTTAAATGAACCAAGGGAGACTGCCTCCACCAGAGGTTCCTCAGCCGCAGCATCCAGCTTGAGCGTGCCCCTCACAGCATGAATGAGTGCACTAACAAGCAACCTGTCATTCACTGACCCAGATAAGGAGTCTTCCTCATAAGGAATGTCCTTGGTCAAAATCCAAAAATTCAGAGCTAGGGTCCCGTGCCGCAGCATTGCCCATATCTGAATGGGAGCACTCCCCTGGATATGCGTGGGGAGAGGGCACTTTTCAGCCCCACTGCGCTCGTGCAACGTTTACCTCCTGGTAACAAATGATTCCAGAAATGCCGACAACTGGCCCATAGGGACCGCAGGTGCAGTAGCACTGCCTGTTGCCACTGACATAAATGGGGAAGCAGGTGACACTGACTCCATAATATCGCTACACTCTGAGACTTTTGTCCTGTGAGAGAAAAATAGTCCACCATCCCGCTGCACTGACTGTGGGGGATACCCAGAGGACTCACCAACTCAGTCAGGACCACTCGGTTCCGTTGCCTGCGCTGTGCACCCAGCGCGAGTTAACAGTAAGGAGACTGAGGAGTCAGCAATAGAGGACATTAAGCACAAAAGAGCGCGCGGTTACAAGAAAATGGCCGCCACAATTACAAGTGCGCCACAGCGAACCACGGCAAGATGGCCGCCAATGCGGTTTACAATGTAAAGTGAAACACAGGAAAGACATGGCGCCAAATGGCGCACAAGGCCCAAACTGACACAGAAAAAAGCCCACACCGCAATGCAAACCCCTATGGATCCCCACCGGGACAGAGTAACCCCCAGGCACCCCCAGTCAGCGCTCAGCAAAAGTAGGTGACAGAGAGTAGCAAAACACACAAGGGGGGACAGGGAACCCCCTACAGCATAGGAACACACAGCATGTACTCACCTGTGGAGGCAGTAGAAACTACTTATCCGTCCATGAAGGACTCACTGGTGTGTTCCTGACAAGCATATCACAGTGCAGTACTGAGTAGCTGTCGGCCCGGTCCACTGAGAAATATACAGAACTGTTCAGTCATATGTGGACCTCGGAGCATAAAAGCCCACCGGCCACCCCTGGAGTCGTGGGGCATGTCGTGGACTGATCTCATGCTATGTACTGAGCGAGGATCAGCATGCTCGATGGTCGGACTGGGATGACTACGAGGATAGCGAACTACCCAACCTGTTGCCCAGCCGACTGTTGATAGAAGAATCTCAAAAATAAAATAATAAAATTCAAAAGGAAGAAAAAAATTTCCTCAGGAGACTGGCTCCAAGGAGAGCCACGTCCTCTCCTCTGCTAGGCAGAAAAAAACTGAGGCAGCTAGCTGCGGGTAGGAGGGTTATGTCCGGAGGGACCGCCCCCTGGGCAGGGCTGTTCAGCTCTGGTAATGGAATGTATGGTAAAACATCTAAATTTCTGCCTAGTCTTCTCCGAGCAGGAACATAACCCACTTTGTCAAGAATGAAGATGTTGTGTCAGCCCATGGACGGAAAGGGAAAATCTGCTCTCAACATTACCATATTTTATACGTATTGATATATGATTCTACTTAAATGTACACATATGATTCCTTTATGTGTTTTATCCAAATTATTTATCAATTGTCTCATAAGCACCACATCTAAAGTCCCAACCTCTTTTCTCCTTTTGTATCTATTAGGGATGGAGGCACTAGCATTTTGTGCCATGTGCTTCACTCAAAGGCCCAAAAAATCCCTCTCCTTTAATACATTCCTATGTATGTGGTTATTACTTTTTTTTTAAAAGCACATAATTTATTTTTTATTTATTTTTTTAGGAACTGGACTTTATTTGCGAATGTCAAAAACGACATCTGTAGATAGTCTAATTTTCAAAAGTTGAAGTCTAATCAAGCCTCTAAAAAATAAAAATAAATATATCTATCTATAGATAAAATGTGCAAGGGTTGCAGCATCTGTCAGGTTTTCACTGCTGTCTGTGTTAATGCAGCAGGTTGGAAAATTTCAGCTGCTAGTTTAGTAGCAAAATGGTTCTACTCATTGCTCCAACACATGCCAATGTACTTAGGAGTGTATTTATTATATGCTGGGTGGAAAAGAGATCTTCATATAGCCTGATCAAACAGCTTGCCATAATTTAAAAAAAATTTGAAAAAGGCTTGAGAACTCTAACAGGTATGTACAAGCATTTACCGTATATACTCGAGTATAAGCCGACCCGAATTTAAGCCGACCCGAATATAAGCCAAGGCACCTAACTTTACCACAAAAAAATGGGAAAACGTATTGACTCGAGTATAAGCCTAGGGTGTCCATGTGCATGCCTCACTGTGTCTCACTTTGCCTCACTTTGCCCATGCCTCACTGTGTCCATTCACCACAGAAATTACCGTTTAACATGGGAGTCTATGGAAGGGGTGCCCGGCTTTGAAAAATCGGTGCTCACCGGCCGAGGGACCCCCGGACAACAAACATTGCACACTTGTAGAGGAAGAGTGGGGCTACATGTGTGCCAAGTTTGGGGTCCAGGGGACCTACGGCGGGCCGGTACCGGGTCTGCAAAGTCCGGAAGATCAGGCGCAAAAAGGTGACTCGAGTATAAGCCGAGGGGGGGGGGGGGGGCATTATCAGCACAAAAAAATGTGCTGAAAAACTCGGCTTATACTCGAGTATATACAGTATATAATTTCTAGCAGAGGTCTGTGACGGATAGGTGGTGTCATTATAATGTAAATATATCCTTCAAGAAGTTATATCTCCATTTTCCCAACAAAGGAAATGGTGTTTTTAATACATTTGCTAGTTCATTCACTGCCCAAGACTGGTTAAAAGCTGTAGAGAGGCCTGCAACCAGAGAAAAGGCAAAATCAAAAGCAAATCTCTCATCACTGAGATCTGGGAACAAGACTTGCTAACCAATGGATACCCTAAAAAGTACAGGCATTACCACCAGACGTGGTAAGTTTTGGCAGGATTATTAGACATGTGCAATGCTTCATAATTGCTTTGCCAAATCCTGATTTGGTTACTTTTAGAGAACAGTGAATGAACTGAACTCAGCTATGCTAGATCACTCTGCCACTGTTCTCTCCCCAAGTTAAAGTAACCCTCAGCAGTATCTAGGTGATGCATTCAAAAAAGTAATAAAACAAAAATAAAAATACATACATAAAACTACATTTAATGGTCTGGAAATGTATCCAGGAACTATCCACTTACACTTCAATCATTTCCATAACACCCCTAATCTCATTACGGGATATCATTAACCACTTGCCATCTGGGCCAATTTTGTCATTTTCCACATACATATCAAAATCAGAATTTGTGGCTAGAAAATTACTTAGGACCCCCAAACATTATATATTTTGCTAAAAGCAGATGCCCTGGAGAATAAAATAGAGGTTGACGCAATTTTTGCATGTTGTATGATACTTGTGCACCTGTTTATCAAACGCAATTTTTCAGGAAAAAAAAACACACTTAAATGCATTTTAGTGCAAACACACACAATATAAAATGATGTTGTTCAAAGTAAACAGATACCAAACATATCAAGATTTAAAATTCTGCATGCCTGTGATATAATGACAAACTACAGCACCTACCATAGGCAATGCTTTAATAGACTTTACAGATTAAACGTGAGCTCTGGGGCTGGAATTATTGCTCTTACTCTGACATTCACAGCGATACCTCACATGTGTGATGCAATGACCATTTACAAATGTATGATAGCTTGGGCAGTGACTAGGTACTCTTTTTTGGAAAGATCAGGGGGTCTCTATTAGACCCCAGGTCCCATTCTGCCCTCCAAGGCAGGCAATGAAATGGATCGCTTTGATCGTCTGCTTCCCTGACTGGTATTGGCCAGGTAAACATAGAACTGAAATCCTCATCACTTCCAGCCTCATTGGCCACAGATGAGAGGGAGGAAAGTATTTAGCGGTCCCCAATAGAAGGTAAGAGCCCAGAAATGGCAGTGGGCAGCATTGGGGACCCCTGTAAAACTGTTTGGACACCACTTTTACCAGAAAGTCCATCGCTTCACTAAAAAACGCAGCCACAGCCATGATCCTGGTATAATCACTTCTTCCGGAGGCTCTTGTGCCATGTACCTACCTTTTACATGGCCTTTGCCCCTTTCCCATCATTCCTGACATTCATATTTGTTATTGCTTTTGTCTATCATGTGTGTTGTTTTTAGCAAGGCCCACTTTGAAGCAGTTCAATGTTAACCTACACTCACCGGCCACTTAATTCGGTACACCTGTTCAATTGCTTGGTAACACAAATTGCCAATCAGCCAGAAATGAAATGGCAGCAACTAAATGCATTTAGGCATCTAGACATGGTGAAGACTACTTTCTGAAGTTTAAACTGAGCATCAGAATGGGGAAGAAAGAGGATTTAAGTGACTTTGAACATGGCATGGCTGTTGGTGCCAGACGGGCTGGTCTGAGTATTGCAAAGCCTGCTGATCTACTGGAATTTTTCATGCACAACCATCTCTCGGGATTACAAAAAATGGTCCGAAAAAGAGGAAATATCTAGTGAGCGGCAGTTGTGTGGATGAAAATACCTAGTTGAAGTCAGGGGTCAGAGGGGAATAGGCAGACTGCTTCCAGATGATAGAAAGGCAACAGTAACTCTAATAACCTTGTTACAACCAAGGTATGCAGAATGCCATCTCTGAATGCACAACACATTGAACCTTAAATCAGATGGGCTACAACAGCAGAAGACCACACCGGGTGCCACACACCTGTCAGCCAAGAAAAGGAAGCTACAATTTGCACAGGCTCATCAAAATTGGATAATAGAAGATTGGAAAAATGTTGCCTTGTCTGATGAGTCTCGATTTCAGCTGCAACATTCAGATGGTAGGGTCAGAATTTGGCGTAAACAACATGAAAGCACAGACCTATCCTGCCTTGTATCAATGTTTCAGGCTGGTGGTGGTGTAATGGTGAGGGGGATATTTTCTTGGCACACGTTTTGCTCCTTAGTACCAATTTAGCATTGTTTAAACGCCACAACCTATCTGATTATTGTTGCTGACCATGTTAATCCCCTTATGGCTGCAGTGTACCCATCTTCTGATAGCTACTTCCAGCAGGATAATGCACCATATCACAAAGCTCAAATCATCTCACCACTGCTTTCTTGAACATGACAATGAGGTCCCTGTACTCCAATGGCCTCCACAGTCACTAGATCTCAATCCAATAGAGCACATTTGGGATGTGGTGGAACAAGAGACTCCCATCATGAATGTGCAGCCGACAAATCTGCAGTAACTGAGTGATGCCATCATGTCAATATGGACCAAAATCTCTGAGGAATGTTTCCAACATCTTGTTAAATCTATGCCACAAGGAATTAAGGCAGTTCTGAAGGGAAAAGGGGGTCCAACCCTGGACTAGCAATGTGTACCTAATAAAGTGGCAGATGGGTGTTCGTGTCCATGCACATTAGATGTTTAGAAGCATATTTTAACCTCAGTGTTTAGAGGCAGAAAAAAAAAAAAAAAAAACCTTCTGGATTACATTTATGAGGAGAGTTTTCTGGCAGAAAAAAAAAAAAATGCTTAACACGCCTAAAAGCCTGTACAAAAATGCTCTTAATGAACTGGCTTTTTTTTCTTAAAGGAGAAGTATGGGTTTTTTGGCTGTTCATACTTACCTCGGTGGATGGAGCATCAGACCGATGCTCCATCTGTCCCCAGCCGTCTCTGCACTGAGAACCGAGCAACCGAACACCGCCGCTGGCTCAGTTCTCACAGATCCCCGAGAGGAAAGAAGTTGTCAGTCAGCCTCTTTCCTCTCTGCTTCTCCACGCTCATTGGAGCACTGAGCCGTGGAGGGGCGGGGAGAGGTGGTCTCAGCAGGTCGCTGATATGCTGAGACTGTCATCAATCAGGGCAGCTGGCGGATCCCGACTTGGGAAGTCGTGATGACACGCTGCCCCGACTGATGGCAGTGACGTCAGCAGAGAGCAGACTTCAGACCGCTCTCCGCTGACAACGGGTCACTGTAGTGCAAAACTAATTGCACTCCTGTGACCCTTAGGAGAAGCTTAGCCTAAAAAGCTCAGGCTGGACTTCTCCTTTAACCCAGTGTGTATAGTCCCTGAAGTGGTATTAAACCCAAAAGCTAAAATGGAATATATCGCAGCTTACCAATCATCAGATGTGGTGGCTATATTAATTTTGATTTTTAGGCCCTTTTCCCCTCTGTTGTCTCCTGGTAATCTGGCCAGTAACACACCTGTATTATATAGACACCACTCTGGATGAAGGAGCACAGGGGGCAGATTTGGACAGCAGCATCGTCAGTCTAGGGCAAGGACAGTGTTACATGCAGCAGTAGATCTAAATACACAAACAAATTGAAGCTGAACTCCAGCTAATACTTTTTAATCTGTTACACCTTTAGGGATAAAGGTTTTAAATAATCCCTGCTGTGTTAAATGGTCTGTCTCATCCTTTAACTGCAAGCAAGCTTTTCTGTTGAAAAACACACTGGCTTGATTACCAGATGAACATAGAAGAAAAAAAACCTACAAAAAAGAAACATTGCATCTAAGAGGTCCAACCTAAAAAAAAATAAAAAAAAATAGACAAAAACGCTCCAAAAAATTTGAAAAGAAAACAAAAATGAAAAAAATAATAATTTTATATTTACCAGAAATGGCTGTTGCTAGGCAAATCGTCCTAATCTGCCACTTCCTATTCCACTGTAGTCTTCAGTCTTCTCCTCCTAGTGTTGTCTTCTGGGACATTTGGGTAACGCTGTCTTCTGGGACCTGTGTCTCAGAAGATAGCCGGCCATTCACAAAGCGCTGCTTGATTCACGCATGCGCAGTAGGAAATGGGCAGTGAAGCCGCAAGGCTACACTGCCTGTTTCCCTTACTTCGTATGGCGGCGCCGGGACCCGATCCGATGGACGGATTGGCCTCGGGCGGCCGACATCGTGGGCACCCTGGACAGGCAAGTGTGCTTATTAAAAGTCAGCAGCTACAGTGTTTGTAGCTGCTGACTTAAAAAAATAAATACAGCTGGACCTCCGCTTTAAACTGCAATATAATAAATGTTACATTTTAGGTTTACTATTGCTTTCATTTTCATTTGTGCCTATTTTTCATGCAGTTTTTTTTTTTTTTTTTTAATACAAATGTTTTTTTATTGGGTATAGACAGAAAAAAAAAAGCACATATCTTATCGGGATGCAACCCACACATATAACATAAAAATTACATTGCAACATATAATATCGAGAGGAAAAGAGCATAAGAGGATCAGTCACAGGGGCAGAAACTAAATGTGTTACTCGAGGTCAGGCCCAGTGACGGCCCTTCGGGTGCATCCCAGGGTTCAAACAGAAAGAAAATTCTATTAATGCTTAAAAGAAATCAAGAAGGAAACAGGATTAGAGGGGAATAAGGGAGAATCTCCATGGAAGGATAAGAACGAAGGGAAAGAAAGATTAGGGAAAAGAAAAAGCTTAGACAGGTACATGGGTAGAAAGGGGAAAACAACCTGTTGAAAAATAAACTTTAATCTGCTACTTCTGGTATGAATAATTCGACCGACCCAGTATCAAACAAAAAGAAAAAGTATAGGATGTACTCCTCGTTGGGTTGGGATCACATGTCCTGACCATCTCCTAGTATCCCCAGGCCCAGGGCCCAAAGGAAACGGGAGAATATGGGGTACCTATCCGACCACACAGAGGCGGCCTCCCCAGAGGCAGTGCGTTGGTCACAGTATAGCCGCTCCTGTCGACCACGCCGCCCATTTATTATGGAAGGTCGGCATGGTGTCCATGATAGTGTGATAGATCCTCTCCATAAGACGGATAGACTCCATCCGCTGGAGTACCTGTGTCCATGGAACCGACTGGGACCGCCAATTCAAGGCTATGGCCCAATGAGCTGCACAGAATAGGGTATTCACTAATCTCTGGGTATGGGGAGGCAGACCCGGTATAGTGGCAAAGAGCAAACACATCGGGGCCGTCAGGTCTAGGATGGTGCCCGCAATCTGCGTCATCCTGGATGCCACCTGGCTCCATAGGTGCCTCAGATGAGGGCAACCCCAAAACGTGTGCAGAAGGGTGCCAGGGCTCTGGCAGCCCCTAAAGCACGTCTCCTGAACTGTAGGGTAGTATTTAAGAACTCTATCTGGAGTGAGGTACCACCTCGTATGTAGTTTAAGTACTGTCTCCTTAGTGGCTATGGAGCGGGTACATTTGTGCATATTCTGTAGCATGTCGCTCCAGTCTTCTGGGGGGAATGCCACACCCAGGTCTGATTCCCAATGGGTCATAGCCGAGGACTTAACTGGAAGCTGAGAATCATTCAGTGACATATATATTGTAGAGATCGTTCCCTTGCCTCTAGCACCATTCTGGCAGATTGTTTCATACTGGGATAAGTTGGATCTAGTGTTCAATGTGAATAGGGATTCGAAAAAGTGCCTAATTTGTAGGAATCTAAAGAATTCCGTTCCCGGGGCTTCGAACTTCTCTTGGAGTTGTGTAAATGAACATAAATGTGTGCCTTGCGATAGTGCTTTTAATGTCAAGAGGGAGTTTTGTACCCACCAATGGAAGCTCTCAGGGGATCGGAAAGCAGGGGGAAAACTGGGCGATCCCAGGAAGGTGGACAGGGGGGGTCTGCCAGACCTAAGTTTAAATTTGTGGTGATATAGGGACCAAAGGTGTATTGTCTGACCCACTACCATGTTTAGCATGCCCAGTTCCCTGGGCTTAAGGCCCGTCTGCCAAAGAAGTCCCGGGAGGTAGTATGGGCTGACAGAGGACATTTCAAACTGTAGCCAGGGGATGCTGTCTGGTGCGGCATGCCACTGTGCCGTCTGGGCTTTTCATGCAGTTTTTATTAAACTCTGCATTTTTTGAAATCCCCCTTGCAGGTTTATGCCCTTATGTGCTAGCATGCACCGCATACTAGTAGATTATGACAAACTTACTTTGCAAAGGATGCTCTCCAGACCTGTGCTGTCAGTGCTCAGGCTCTCCCATTTTCTCACAGTCTTCCTTGCGGGTTCAGGCTGCTCAGCCATGATGAAAGCTGAAGGCTAACACTCCTCCTCCAGGGCCCCCTCCCAGGCCACACACACTTCACCACTCTATCTTCCACCCGACTCCACTGGCCGGACTCCTCCATATTTATGGGCCAGTCTCGCCACCCTACTAGATCTCAATGCCTGGGGATGGGTCAAAACTCCCATCAATGTTCAGACCCTGCCTCTTTACCTCTGCTCACTAGCTTCTAGAAGTTTCCATGGACCTCCAGGACCAGGGAAGGCGATAGAGGCCTCATCTGCAGATCCTTCCAGCCTGACCTCAAACTAAACGCAAAGCAAATGCAGACTCACACAAACTACTTTGAGTCAAGTAAATTTTCCGACACCTATTCTATTACTAGATGGTGCTACAATAACAACATTTTAAGTGAGAAAAAATATTTTTCATCCTAGGTCAATGACTATTATACATATGGCAAAACACAGCAGAGCCTTCAAAGAGGAGATTTTTTCATGTTTTCATTTCATCAGAGATCTAAAAAGAAAAAAAGGTTTATTCCTCCTGCTTTGTAGGAACACAGGATCACAACCTTACCTTCTCAAAGAATGGTAATCTGTCTTGTTTACATAGGCAGACCGCCATTCTGCCTGTGTCCTGAATGATCGGTGGGTCCCGGCGGACATGGCACCCGCCAGACCCGCTGATTGGCTCCCGCTGTGTCTAACGACAGCGGAAGCGGTTCACCGGAGTGCGCACCCCAGACCCGGACGTGCAGGAGCATGTATAGGTACCCGATTCTGCACAAGGGATCCGTCTTGCCACCATATAGATGCAGTATATGGTCAGAACCATGCAAATCATTCCTTTATGCCCTTGTGGCCAACTGAACATCCAGATACAGCCTAATAGTATAAATCCATTTATTCCAAACCGCATAGAGCAGATTTCACCCAAGTATGCAAACAAAATCCTTCTGAGCAGTAGTGTTCATTTAAAGATAACACATAGAATGTGTTGCTTATTGTTCTTATCCTGTCACAGAAACAAATAATCAGTAGAAGTGCCAGAAAAGAAGATGGTGTTGAAACAGAAACCCATTTCCCTCACATTACAGGAAAAGGTTGATTTTAAAACACTGGTTTGTAAATTTCTCAATATCATCTTGTAGGGTGAAGTGTATACCTATTTTTTAACCAGTCATCTGTTAAATAACTCATGTCATGAATATTTTGAATAAAAGCAACACTGAGTTTCCACATGGAAAGGAAGACTGTGGGTATATTTAATACAGGTTTTCCTAAATGAAAGCAATTTTTTTTTTGCATTACATTAAACCACTCTGCTTTTGATTTTATGTACC
Source organism: Rana muscosa (assembly GCA_029206835.1). Lineage (NCBI taxonomy): Eukaryota > Metazoa > Chordata > Amphibia > Anura > Ranidae > Rana > Rana muscosa. Next base: position 1,077,757,486 of record CM055122.1, read on the forward strand.
ACAACAGACATGTACACCTTAAAATTAAAGTGAAACTTACAGTAAATTTACAAGTCTGCATAAATGAAATCCTGACATGTGGCACCAGAAGCTACAAGTTTTTCTATCCCAAAACAGTCACTGAGCTCCAGTCAGTGACTCTGCCTAGCCTGAGATGATGTCATCAGTCTGCTGCATCTGCAGTCCTAAGCATTTTCTTAGACCCCTTTTACACTGGGTCGCTTTGCAGGCACTATAAAACGCAAAAAATAGCACCTGAAATCAATGGGGCACCACGGCTATACCTCCGGCAAAGCGCCTCTGCTAGCGGGGGGGGGGGGGGGTAAAAGCGCCCAGATAGCGTCCGAATAGCAAGATTGACGGTAAAGCGCTGCTAAAAATAGCGCCGACGATGCCCTCGCCCCAGTGTGAAAGGGGCCTTTGTGTCCCAATGTGACATTGTAAACTTACAACCTAAGGCCCCAACTCACATGCATACAGTACATACACATACTAGGGCCTGAAAGGAGCCAATTTACCTACGAGCATGTCTTTGGAGTGTGGGAGGAAACCCACGCAAACAAAAAATTACATGCTAAATCCATGCAGATAGTGTTGACCCTAGATTGTTCATGAAAAGGGGTGTGTGGGCTGGAGCGGCATGTGAGAACTGGTATCTCACATAGCTCCTGCTGATCATTCTATGTTTCATCCTGTGCCCGGCCAATATCTGCTACACAACACTCACACGAGAGCTGGGAAGTCCTCCTGGGGTAGCCCGGTTGCCTGTCACAGCGCTTTTGACCTGCAAAAACCAAGCAGAAACATTGGTGCTGGATCTGTAACATGGGACCGCACATACCCTGCCACAGCACGCCTCCCGTGGGGCTGAGAAGGCTTGGGCCTCTGAGTAGCAAGGGCAAGATCTCCTGGCCCCCGGGCAAGAAGCCTGCGTGGGATATTCTGTATTATAGCCAAAATCTATCCAACTCTTAGTGCCAGCAGCCCATGGAAGCTTTAGAGGATCCTCTGAACAGCTGTGAGGCAGAGCAGGAGGCAGGAGCTGCTGCAGGGGTGACCTAGCAGGAATGGGTGATTATAGGTGATCCTGAAAGTATGGCTCTAGATGCCGAGGATAATGGGACAGAGGACAGCGAGCAGCCACTTTGAAAGCTGTGAATAAATGCAATACACCCATTAATGTGCTGAAAGATAACTTTGGAGAAAGTTGCGCTGATTCGCCAAGATCTTCATAAGTACATAGGCATCACATAAACCAATAGGTACTAAGTCATGGACTGAAGCCATCTTGACCAGGTAGCATCAAACTCACTCACAGAATCCCCAGGGAATATGTATGTTTTTTAAAAAGAATAATCCTATTGAGATCTAAAATCCACTCTGATACAGTCGGCGGGTAGGGAGAGGTCCACTTAAGAGCAATCTGTCTACGGACAACAAAGAGTGCACACCTTATAGTGTTACCAATAGAGGAGGTATAAATGGACGTATCACAGTAGCCAAATAGACATCAAAGTGGTTCAACCGGAATGTTAATATCCAATAGCCCGCTTAGGGTACCCATAACCTCCGCCCAGTATCTTTGGAGTGCCGGGCACCGCCAGAAAAGATGTTTTAGCGTACCTACTAGCGTACCTAGCACAGGCTGGCTCAGATTTCCATCCAATTGCATACAGAAACTGAGGAGTTCTATAGAATCTGTGGAAGATAAAAATCTGTGTCAGTCTGTGTGATGGATAAAGACACCCGGGGCGAAGACCCGAGAATATCATCCCAGACCTCCTTAGGGATGGGACCAATCTTTTTCCCAACCACCCCTAGAGCGGATGGGAAAATTCACTAGGAACCTAGCGGACAATATCCTATATGTAGCAGAAGTGAGACCCTTTATTGACCCAGCCTGTACTATCTTGTCAAAAACAAGGATGGGGGGGGGGGGAATATCCTATCAGAAGAGAATTGGGCATGTAAAGCATGTTTTAGTTGGAGGAATTGATAGAACCATTTAGGTTGTAGAGAAAACTCTCCCCTTAGATCTTCAAAGGATTTAAGTATACCGTTCTTGTATCGTTGAGCTAGAGTTGTTATTCCTAATTTCCCCCACCTCTAAGCGCCAACATTTGAGGAAGTTTATAATTTTCCCTTATGGGAGTGTATCTGGTAGGATAGGAGACACCCAGCATTTTTTTAACTGTATCGGCAAGCAAAACCTCGCCCCTCTTGCACCATCGAGAACATAGAGTGGTAGCTGCTCCTTAAATGCATAAGAAAATAATCATCCAGCAGGAAGGGTTATCAGCTCAGACTCACATCCAGCAAAAATGCTGTAGTTGGGATGCAAAAAAGTATAGCCTTGGATTAGGAACTGCCAAACCACCTGCATTTTTGGGATGTTGTAGAGTCTCCAATTTAATATGATGGGGTTTGTTCCACCATACTAATCGCCTAAATATGGTGGATATCTCGTTTAAAATCTGTATGGGTATCCAAATCGGGGCATTGTGTAAAAAATAAAGAAGCTGAGGCATCCATATCATCTTGATTAAATTGATACGGTCTTATTCCAGGTTTTACTTTGGTTTTGAAATCTAGAAAGTAATGGAAGTATATTATCCACAATATATGACTGTGGGGAGACAGACAAGGTTATACCAAAATATTTTATGGAGGACACAACCTTAAGATGAGAAAGTGTAGATGGTAGTGAAACTGGAAGGGGATCCAGAGGCATCAGCATAGATTTCTCCTAGTTTATTCCTAAACAGGAAAACCTTCGAAACTCTTTAACATATGTCATTACTACCGTCAGGGATGAGCAGATATTGGCCAAAAAAAAAGATCTGCATATAACAATAGAATTTCCTCCATATCTCCCCTAATCAAGCAGGTAACATCGGGAGAGGCAAGGATATGACATGCTAAAAATCCTATAGCCAGGGCAAAAAGCACAGGCGACAGTGGGCTTCCTGCCTAGTGACCTGGGAGAGACTAAAACTAGGAGATTGAAGGCCATTGACCCTAACCGATGCCACCGGAGCGGTATATAGCAACCGTACCCATTGGCAGAAGCCAGAGTCAAGCCCACATTTTTCAAGAATGGCCACTGATATTCATGAAGACATTGAGAACTGGGCAAAGAGGCTTTCATATATTTTTTTGCCGTGGAGAAGGGGCACAGAATTCCCATGCACCCCCTCTGCCTCCGGGCAACCAGCTAACACCTATATTAGCTAACACCTATATAGCACGCCCCTTCTTAACTGCAAGGATTGTGAAATTATCCTCACGCTTGCACAAGAGTGACAATCTTTGTAGCACTAAGGTGTTAAAATATCCGACTTGTCCGCAGAATTGCAAAATTTGCTGATTTGAAGAAGGAAAATAAAAGCATAGGACAGCTTTGCTAGGGAAGCATGCGACATGAAAATGTATGCTGTACATCAGATGCTAGGTCCACTTGAACCTTTTCGCTGCCAGGCCCTGGGCTCCACTTTTAAACTCAGCTGGCTGGCCATTTTTTAAAATTTTCCATTGCTTTTGTAGTTTTCTCTTACAATTTTCAGAGTTTATAAAAGAACCCCCAAACCATATATTTTCAGAAAACAAATGACCAGTAGAATAAAAAGAAGGTGCTACAGCCTGTTTTAACCCCATTTTACCAAGAAATTCACCACAACCACATGCATTGCATGAGGTTGCTCAGCGTTTCCCTGTTGACGTGTGTAGTGTTTGGCGGACAGTGTCGCTACAAGTTGGGTCAATTTTTCTGCGAGCACAAAGCTTCACAACATCAGCACCCTGTCCACTGCCTATCGCAGCTTAAGGAGGGGTTTTTGGCAGAGGCAAAAATGCAGCTTAAACATACATTTTTGCCATCTGCCAAATACACCCCCCCCTCCCAAGCTGCAATAGGCAGTGGACAGGGCACTAATGCTGTGATGCTTTACACCCGCAGAAAAGTTGACCAAACTTGTAGCAATGCCATCTGCCGATCACAGAGCAGGGCGCACAGGCAGCTCATGCATAGGACGACGTACATGAATGCCCTCCCAGCAATGTAGGCCCAGGCTGTAGCCATCTTGTGGCTATAGTGTGGGCAGAGGAAGGTTAAATAACAAATATTTGTATATTTTAAAATTGCTAATTTTTGTGAAATGGTGAAAACTGAATGTGCGTAAAACAGTAAATAGAATTCAGAATTAGTAAGAGACCCCTCAAACCATAGATTTTCTGAAAGTACATCACCTATACACAAAAAACATATACTGATTATTTTTAAGGCCCCGCAATAAATGTTACTCAAATTAACATTTTCACCAAAAATACACTAAAATCATTATTAGTTCACACATCATAGCTTAGAAAATTCCTGCTAAATTGCTACTAAAGCATCATTCAGATGTGGCATACTAAAGTGTATGCCCTTGGAGGGCCATATTAACCTGCAACGGGAGATGCATAGGTGTTCCGTGCAGACAGTCCCATCTATGTTAATTGGGATGCAAATGCTCCTAAACTGACATCCGTGGGGTGTGGGTGCAAGACCCCGGATGCAGACAGTGTGAGCTCAGGGACATGCACTTCAAACTGGGAGCAACAGCCCTGTTCTTGCAGTTGCTACATCCCAAATGACATGGGACTGCCTGCAAAGGGATGCACAGGAAACCTGTGCATTCTGCATTTCAGTATAGGTAAACATATCCTTGCAGGGGTGTGCACTGTACATACCCTGTGTGAACAAGGCCCTAGAGCCTTTCCTGCAAGCAGCCCGATCTTGTCTGCCTGTCCGTTTGGACATGCGCATGGACATGTGTCAGTTTACACTCATCTGCATCCGATCCGCCAAAACCAGACACATGGGGATCCATTACCCATCTGTCTAGCAAATTGGTTCGGATGACAATCGGATGGAAACAGACAGACTGTTTCCATCCGAGATCTTTGGCGAGATATTTAGTAGTCTAGACAGACAATCCCTTTTTTTGCAGCCTAATCTGCACATTACATGAATAAATAAGGAGTCTGTATGGCGACATGGTTTACTATGCTCAGTTATCAATGGACACAGGAGCGATTGGTAGGGATCGCTGACTATATCCATTGTAGTAAAGGGAGGGGGCTGGTAAACACATGCTTACCAAGCCCCCCCCCTGCTCTCCATTCTGACGGCGTGCCTGAGCAGGGTGATCGGAGTGGTGGGGGGGGGGAGATATATTTTGATTACCTCTAAGCTCCTGCAGCACCTAAAGCCAGGGGGAATGGCAGAGGAGGAAAGCCGGCGGCTCAAGGGTAGCTGCAGGGGATCGGTGTGGGGGAAGAAAATTGGTGCTGGGGGAAGGGGATGAAGGAGAAATAATGAAAAGCAGGGAAGCCTTTCAGGAGGAAGAGGAGCGGCGGGAGGTGGAGAGGCTGGAGACAGGGAAGCGGTGTGACATTGGGGTTGGGGGGGGGTCACAAGTGAGGTGAATAACTCTGGATTACAAAGAATGTGTAAGCCATGTTTGTCTAGCTTAGAATCTCTCAACCCATTTTCAAACATTAGCAAAAATAAAAATAAATGGTTTCACAAGTAATGGCCAATCGTGAAAATAGCTTTAGTACATGAGGGGATCAACAGCTGCTGGTACTGATGTGGTTAAAATTATAGGTTAAAAGTTATATCAAATAACACATCTTGCAAATAAAAAATGTAGATGTGCTTTGCTTAAAAGCATAAGGGATTGCTCGGAAAATGTTATACATTATATCAAATTGTATTTATTTATTTCAGGTACTTATATAGCACTGTTCATTTACACAGCGCTTTACATATACATTGTACATTCACACCAGTCTCTGCCCTCAAGGAGCTTACAATCTAAGGTCTTTAACTCACATTCATACATACCGGGCCAATTTAGACAGAAGCCAAATAACCTACCAGTATGTCTTTTGGAGTGTGGGAGGAAACCACAGGACCCCACACAGGCACAGGGAGAACATGCAAACTCCAGGCAGGTAGGGTCGGGTTTGTCATTTATGCAATTATCTGGATAATTTCTAAGAGTTTCTTAGGAAAAGTAAGTGTAAGCTTTTGCTTAATAGAAAAACTATATGGAACAAAAGATGGACCAAAAGGACCAGACATGGACATCAAACCACTCAGTAATGTTTATGGACAGGTTTAATTTTGACTATTGTTGATCAGTGAACTCTCTCATATTTGTTTTGAGAACACTTTAACCCAATCAAAATGACCATTTTAAGTATCTAAAAGCCCTAAGACTCCATTCACACAGGGGCAACACAACTTCCAGCGCGACTTTGGCAGGCAACTTGGACACAACTTGAGCATGAATCACAGCGCGACCTGGAGCTACTTACACGGCAACTTCAAGTTGCCTGCAGGACAGGAGACATTCCAGTGGCCAATCAAACAAGAATCAGCTCTGTGGGAGGGAGGGGGAGGGAGAGGTTTGCCTGAGAAATGTATGTTCTCTTCCTGGAAAGTTGCTCCTGTTAAGACAGGGGATCCGACTTCTGAGCGACTTCCATTGAAATCAATGGGTACAGGTCGCCTAGCAGTTGCCTAGAAGTCGGATTGAAGTAGTACAGGAACCTTTTTTTGAAGTCGGAACGACTGCAGTAGTGTACATTAAGACGGCTCCATTCACTTACGTTGATTTCTCATGCAGCGCGACTTGAGGCGACTTGGGGCTATTTGAAGTTGGATCCAAAGTTGCCCCTGTGTGAATGGGCTCTTAAGAGCACCACATTTCCTTTTAGTAAACATACTTTATTAAACCTAAATTATATATCTTGAAATTTGTAACCCCTTCCCTGCTTTATTGATTGGCTTTCGTTCTCCTTCAACCACAAACACATTAACAAAATAGCTTATGTGTTTTAGAAAACATCGTAGAAGTGGTAAGACAAAATTAACACTTTTGTTGGGCATCATATTGACAGAATAAATGGCAAAGCTTAATGTTCTATAAAGAAGGGGAAATTATTCTGTATTCAGCTGGAGATGGCATTGATTTATTACATTATGAATTGAAAAACCACAGCGTTTAAGTACTTTGCATTTGTTGGTTCCTGTGATACATTAAATCAGTGCTGTCAAAGTTTTACATAATAAATAAGGCATGCACAGCATAGTATACTATAGAATAATATTCACCAACCATACTTTATTCACTTTACCAAGGACCAAAATAGGTCACCAATTTCAGTGTTACAGAGCAACTCCTCTTTTGTTAAGAAAAAAACAAACAAAAAAGCAATCACCTCTGGGTAAACTATGTACATTGCAAGAATTTTAACAAACTTTGCTGCAGATTCCTACCCGTTTCTGCTCTGAAGAATCAGCTCTATTTTTAGGTTAGGTCATGTCTTGAATGGGAGCGACTTATTCATTATGTTCACCTAAAGATTTAGAGGGTTCTCATGAGAAAAAAAAAATGTGGTGTCTGTATCCTTTTAGAAGTGATTAACCCTTAAAGTGATTGTAAAGTAATTTTTTCCCCTATAAAAATATTAAACATGTTATACTTGCCTGCTCTTTTGCAGTAGATTTGCACAGAGCAGCATGGATCATCCTCTTCTCGGTTCCCTCGTCTGTGATCCTGGCCCCTCCCTCCTGTTGAGTGCCCCCACAGCAAGCAGCTTTCTATGGGGGCACCCAAGTCAAGTCACAGCTCCCTGTGTCCATTCAGACACAGAGCCCCGGCCCCTTCTCTCCCCTGATTGGCTAGCTGACTTTGATTGACAGCAGCGGGAGGCAATAGCATTGCTGCTGTGTCTCAGCCAATCAGGAAGGAGAATCTCGGACGGCTGAGACACTCGTGGACATCGCTGGACAAAGAGACCTCAGGTTAGTGTTAGGGGGGCTGCTACACACAGAAAGCTTTTTATCTTAATGCATAGAATGCATTAATGATTAAGATAAAAAACCTTCTGCCTTTACAACCACTTTAAGCTGGTCATATATTGATAACATTTCAAATGAAAATTATTAGGAAAATGTGTATTAAAATTCTCAGAACATTTGAATGTCGTTCAAAAGAGTGCGTTTGCTTTTACCATTTGATTTTTGAATGAATGGACTTTACTAAACAAAAAGCACACACTGTTGAAAATGTGTTCATTAGAGAAAAATTTCCCATCCTACTTCTTCAAATTTTTATAAAGAAACATTAGCAGGGATGCACTAAACATCTAAAATGTAAAAAATGATAATCTCCCTTTTCCTCCTCCAACTAAATCTACAATGTGTAAAAGGGATATTTTTGTGGTCTGGTGGAGATAGTGGTTTAATAGGAGTGCACATTATTTTCCTAGACTGGAGGGGTACTGTGGAATATTTGATTTTGATGGGCATCTGAGCCTTTTAGTAACCTTTAGTATCAATCAATGGCTTTGGGTTGTGGCATGTGGCCAGGATACTGACCCTATCCTATACACATCTCCACTCAGACAGAAAGATTGACCAACTGCAGCTAAAGACATACTAGCTGTTTGGTAATCTCCCTATAATAAAGGCAGTTGCATATCAGTTCCATCATTTTGTATTTTTGCACTAATTTTGCATTGCCCTATAAGGTTATACACCTGGCATTCTTATGACTTCCTTTCATTTTTATACATTATAGATTTTTAGACAGGAATGAATAAAGGTGAAGTTTTAGTTCATAATGGGTTTGGTGCATGGGTATAGCACAACCCTGCTGATGATTTTCTATAAATATTTCATACGTAAAGACCAATCTTACAGTGTTAGAAATAAAAAAATAAAATAAAATCAAGAATTTTTTTCTTTCTAAATTCTACTCATCTATGGCCAGATTTAGAGATTATCTCATCAGAAATGACATTTTGTTTCAGAGGATGCCTAAAGCCTTACTTGTATTTAAGTGCAATGTTGTTCAAAGAAGGAGGAAATTATATTTCTGGGGGAGTTCTGTACACTGAGAACAGAACGTCTCCAGGTTGCCGTACTGCATTGAATTTTACAGAAAAGTACAGCGGCTGCAGATTGAAAAAGAAAGGTAATTTTTAATAACATTCAATTACAATATGGGTTGTGTAGCAATTGTATATGCTATATTTTTTTTCCTCAAAAGTTGTGTGACCCTTTAACCACTTGCCAACCAGCCGCCATCGTTATACGGCTCTTCTTTGCAAATCACTGTTGCTGTACTGCAGGTCGCTGCGGGAGCATGCCTGCGGGTTGGGCGGACTCAATGTGCGCCGGCGACCTGCGATCGCCTAGTAAAAGGCAAAATGGGGATATGCCTTTGTAAAAAAGGCAGATCCCCATTCTGACAGACATGACATGACAGATCTACTGTTCCCATTCATCGGGAACAGTGATCTTTGTCATGTCCTTGCCAGCCCATCCCCCCTTCAGTGAGAACACACCCAGGGAACACAGTTAACTCCTTGATTGCCCCCTACTGTTAACCCCTTCCCTGCCAGTGTAATTTTTACATTGATTAGAGCACTGATCAATAAAGTCACTGGTCCCCAAAAATGTGATTTGGGGTCAGATTTGTCCACCGCAATGTTGCAGTCCCGCTCAAAAAAACAGATCACTGTCATTACTAGTAAAAGCAAAAAAAAAAAAGTCCCCGTATCTATCCCATAGTTTGTAGGCACGATAAGTTTTGTGCAAACCAATCAATATACGCCTATTGGGACTTTTTTTTTGCCAAAAATATGTAGAAGAATAAATATCAGCCTAAATTGGGATATGTATTATAGCAAAATGTAAAAATAAAATTGTTGCTCTTTTTTTATAGTGCACGAAATAAAAAACTGCAGAGGTGATCAAATACCACCAAAAGAAAGCTTTATTTGTGGGGAAAAAAAGGACATCAATTTTGTTTGGGTAAAGCGTTGCACGACCGTGCAGTTGTCAGTTAAAGCGATGCAGTGCCGTATCGCAAAAAATGGTCTCGTCATTAAGGGGGCAAATCCTTCCGGGGGTGAAGTGGTTAACTAGGTTCATTGAGGGCCTTTACATCATTCAAATAATTTCTAAAGCCGGTCTTTTTTTTTTTTTCATTGAGTAGGTTACAATCAAAGTTAAAATCAGTCTTTTTTTTTCCTTGCTATTTTTTTCTCTTTATGAAGATTTCCTTATAGTACATGTAAATCCAATCACTAAAATCTCATAATTTTAAAGTCATTGACAATATTTGTAAATCTGCAGCTTTCAATAAAATAATACCTGTGATACTGCTGAGAAAACCCTTGTTCAGGCACTTTCTGTTATAGGGCAATAATGCTCTGTCCCTATCTCAAACATAAATGTTGGTGGTCCTGGGCAGAATTTTTATGCATGCAGACTGCCCTAAATAACACCCGCCTGTGATGCTGGGCCTTCATGATTGAAGGGAACTACATTGTATATGTCACTTCCAGGTTCATTCTAGCTAGGGAAGATCAGTAAATGGATGTTCATTGGTCTACTTCCTTCCACCCTATGATGCCCAACATGCAAGTCCTGGGCCCACAGGAGTGAAAGAAAAGCCCAAGAAGTATGGCAGGGAGGCACACTCTGGGGGTAAAGGAAAGCAATCGGACGGCTGTATACTTTCACTAAAACGTTATATCAGATAGGGGACTTTGATCTGTGATCAGTTTGTAATTAGTGTGTGTATATAAAAGGTCAATGAGTTTCTGGACTCCTGACAGACCCTTGCATCTACTCATCCAGTGCCGCACAGACGTTTCTGGATTCTGAGTCATGGGGAAGCAAAATAATTGTCAAAGGATCTGCGGGAAAAGGTAGTTGAACTGTATAAAAACAGGAAAGGGCTATAAAAAGATATCCAAGGAATTGAAAATGCCAATCAGCATAGTTCAAACTCTAATGAAGTAGAAAATGAGGGGTTTTGTTGAAACCAAACCACGGTCAGGTAGACCAAGTAAAATTTTAGCCACCACTCCCAGGAAAATTGTTCGGGATGCAAACAAAAACCCACAAATTACTTCAGGTGAAATACAGGACTCTCTGAAAACATGTGGTGTTTCAAAATGCACAATAAGGAGGCCCTTGAAGAAATATGGTCTGCATGATCGAGTCGTCAGAAGAAAGCAATTACCACGCAAATGCCACAAAGTATCCCGCTTAAAATACACCAAACAGCACAGAGACAAGCCTCAAACCTTCTGGCACAAAGTCATTTGGAGTGATGAAACCAAAATTTAGCTTTTTGGCCACAACCATAAACACTACATTTGGAGTGGAGTCAACAAGGCATATGATGAAAGGTACACCATTCCTACTGTGAAACACAAAGGAGGATCGCTAATGTTTTGGGGATGCGTGAGCTACAAAGGCACAGAAAATTTGATCAAAATTGATGGCAAGATGAATGCAGTATGTTATCAAGAAATACTGGAGGAAAATTTGCATCATCAGCCAGGAAGCTGTTCATGGGATATACTTGGACATTACAACATGACAATGATCCAAACACAAGGCCAAGTCGAGCCACTCTGGGGAGATCTCAAATGTGCACTTCATGCAAGACAGCCCAATAATTTACAGGAACTGGAGGCTTTTTGCCAAGAGGAACGGGCAGCTTTACCATCTGAGAAGATAAAGAGCCTCATCCAAAAATACCAAAAAAAAATTTCAAGCTGTCATTGATTTTAAAGGGGGCAATACACGGTATTAAAGAGGACGTAAACCCTAGGAGAAAAAAAAAAACCCTGCAAAATAAAGCCATAATGAGCTAGTATGAAAAGCATACTAGCTCATTATGAATGACTAACCTGAGATCGAAGCCCCCGCAGCGGTCCTCAGTCACCTCCGCCGCCATCTTGCCTCGATGTCCCGTCACGGATGTCAATGTATCGCCACTCTGGCGCTGTGATTGGCCAGAGCGGCGATGACGTCATACGCGCTCAGGCCGGCAAAAGCCCATTCAGAAAACCAGCAATGAAGCCGGCCCGCTAGTGAGCATGCGCATGACGTCATTGGCGCATCGCTTTATAGTAAATATCTCCTTAACCATTTCTTGCACCTTAATCTAGGCTTACCTGTAGGTACAAGTTGTCTAAGTGGGTTTACAAGCACTTTAAGAACTGGGTTATGTAAACATTTGATCAGGGATGTTTGGGTACTTTCTGTCATTATGATTGAAAAAGAGTCAACACAGTTGATTGATTAAATGGCTTCAGCTAAACACTAACCATGAGTGAAAGAAAAAAAGTTCATATTCTCTGAAAAATAGTCAAATCAAATTCTGCCAGGGTATGTAAACTTATGAGCACAACTGTATATGAAATTATATATATACACACACACACACACACACACACATATACTCACACACATGCACACTACTATGCAAAAGGTTTAGGTGGGTGTGAAAAAATGCTGTAAATTAGGAATGCTCTTAGAAATAGAAGTGTTAATAGTCTCTTTTTTGTTAATTAACAAAATGTTAAGTAAAAACAGAGGATGAATCAAAATCACATCAATATTCAGTGTGATCACCCTTTCATAACAACAGATTCTTATAGGTAGACATAGTTTTTAGAACTTGGCAGGTAGGGTGTCCAAAACATTGTAGAGAAACACAGATCTTTTGTGGATGTAGGCTGCCTCAAATCCTTCTGTCTCTTCATTTAATTCCAGACAGACTCTATGATATTGAGATCAGGGCTCTGTGGAGGCCAAATCATCACTTCCAGGATACCTTGTTGTTCTTTATAATGAAGATAGATCTTAATGTCATTGGCTGTATGTTTGGGGTCGCTGACCTGCTGCAGAATAATTTGGGGGACAATTACACACCTCCCTGATGGTATTGCATGATGGATAACGATCTGCCTGTATTTCTCAGCATTCATGACATCATTCATCCAAATCTCCAACCCCATTTGCACAAATGCATCTCCAGAATTGCCAGCAACCTCCACCATGCTTCACTGCTGTTGCCTGCAGACACTCATTGTACCACTCTCCAGCACTTCCGCAAACAAAAACTGCCTCTTGCCACAGCCACATATTTCAAATTTTGACTTAGTCCAGAGCACCTGCTGCCATTTTTCTGCACCTCAGTTCCTACATAGTTGAGTTGCTTAGCCTTGTTCCCACATCGGAGGTATTGCTTTTTTTGGCTGCTATTCTTCCTAAAAAAACACTCCTGGCCAGATTTCTCTGTACAGTACATAGGTGTACCCAAGTCCCACTGGTTTCTGACAGTTCTGTGCTGATGGCACTTCTGGACATGTCAAAGGGAAGTAAACATTATGCGTCTTTGCTCTGCTGCAATAAGTTTACTTGGAAATGTAGCAGCAGGCAAACGAAAGCTTAAAGTGGATGTAAACCCTTACATATTCGCAGTGAAGTGAACAGCCTCAGATGATACACAGAGATGAAACAATTTTCCCTATATAAAAGTTTTACATGTATATCTGCTGTCTTCATCTGTATATATATCCTTAAAGCGGAGGTTCTGCGGCCATTTATTTTTTTTGAGCATTCAATGTGCTTTCCCAATACAAAGTACTACTCACTTGTTTGGTGTATTCAAATATCCCCTGTCCATTTTCGTCTAAAACACAAATTTTTAAAATCCGTGTTAGGCAGTTTCCATTTTGCTTGTGGGCATTGTGAAGCCCACAAGCAATGACTTCCTGGAAGCGGTGAATGCTCATCTCCCAGCATTCACCGCTGTTACTCGCGCATTCGCAGTGCTTACGGGTAGCGCCATCAACTTCCTTGTTGCCATCACAACGGGCGGCGTCATTGATAGTTCACGCCTCGTTGTGATGGTATTTCGCTGGACCGCGTAGAGCAGGGGTCTCAAACTGGCGGCCCTCCAGCTGTTGCAAAACTACAAGTCCCATCATTCCTCTGCCTGTGGGAGTCATGCTTGTAACTCTCAGCCTTTGCTATGCCTCATGGGACTTGTAGTTTTGAAACAGCTGGAGGGCCGCCAGTTTGAGACCCCTGGCGTAGAGCAATGTCTCCTGGGAAGCATGACACTGTGCTCCCAGGAGACATTGCGGAGAACTCCCGGATTACATTGCGGCGCCAGGGAAAGGAGTAGCAACACCTACTCCCGCGGAAGTGAAAACCCAGAAGTCACAATTCAACCAGCTGTACTACAGTAATTACAACATAAAAAAAATGATGTGGCTATTGAACATGTTTGTACAGTAAGGAATGTGATCCGAGTTATTATTTTGGGTGAAACTCTGCATTAAGCCTGGGCATACAGCCAAGACAGCTGATTGGAGGGAAGGCACACCCCCCCACTCCTCATAGGTAGAGAATCTAAGCTCTCTTCTTGGTATAGTTGAGCACTGTGCTAATTTATACTCCCTCCTCAACACAAAACTCTGGCTGCTTTTATAATATAAGACAGGCGGATAGAGGAACTGAACAGGAGACAGCTATGGGACTTAGTGCTTTGGAGAGAGATAATTGGAGACAGATAAAACACTGCATATATATGAGCCCAGCTCAAATTTCATGAATTAGGTTTACATCCACTTTAACCGCTTGACGCCCAGCCACCGTCATTATACTGCGGCAGGTTGACATGGCAGCGCAAATTGCCATAGGTGTACGTCGGCCGCTTTAAGAGCTATAGGGGGCGCGTGTGATGCTGCAGACTATGTGTGTGGGCAGCAGCTGTGATGTCCGCTGGCGACCCACGATCGCCCCTTAGAGAACCAGAATGGGGATCTGTCAATGTAAACAAAGAGATCCCCCCTTTCTGATGGCGAGTAGAGAGATCTGCTGTTCCTAGTGATCAGGAACAGCGATCTCTCTTCTCCTCCAGTCAGTCCACTCCCCCAACCGTTAGAAACACCTCCCTAGAGAACAATTAACCCTTTGATCGCCCCCTAGTGGTAACCCCCCCTCCCTGCCAGTGACATTTATACAGTAATCGGTGGCTATTTTTAGCTCTGATCGCTGTATAAATGTCACTGGTCCCAAAAAAACTGTCAAAAGTGTCCGATCTGTCCGCCGCAATGTCGCATTTCTGCTAAAAATCACAGATTACTGCCATTACTAGTAAAAAAAAAAAAATGCCATAAATCTATCCCCTATTTTGTAGACGATATAACTTTTGCGCAAACCAATCAATATACGCTTATTTCAATATTTTTTTTACCAAAAATATGTATTGGAATACATATTGGCCTAAACTGATAAAAAATTTCAACAAATCTTCAATTTGTGGATATTGATTATAGCAAAAAGTAAAAAAAAAAATGTTTATTCAAACTTTTGTTTATAGCGCAATAAGTAGAAACCGCAGAGGTGATCAAATACCACCAAAAGAAATCAATATTTGTGGGGGGAAAAATAGGATTTTTTACTCACCGTAAAATCCTTTTCTCTGAGTCTATGGACCGACAAAGCTTCTCTATTGACAAAGTGGGTATTATCCGTTAATTAGGAGTGACTAGGCAGAAAAACTTGTAAAAAGTGTTGCATTACACCTTCTACAGTACCGCCCAGGGGGCGGACCCTCCGGGTATAACCTCTCAGTCTGCATCTTCGCAGATCAGTTCGTCAAAAAGCAGTACAAACTTAAAAGGAGGGGTGGGTGCTGTGTCGGTCCATGGACTCCGAGAAAAGGATTTTACGGTGAGTAAAAAAATAGGATTTTTATAACAGCTTACCTGTAAAATCCTTTTCTTTGAGTACATCACGGGACACAGAGCGGCATAGTCATTACTATGTAGGTTATATAGAATTACCTTCAGGTGCTGGCACTGGCAACTTCCAAAACAGGAAGTACCCTCCCCTATATAAGCCCCTCCCATCCGGGAGTACCTCAGTTTTGTAGCAAAGCAATACGTGTCCCCAAAAAGAGGGGTGGGAGCTCTGTGTCCCGTGATGTACTCAAAGAAAAGGATTTTACAGGTAAGCTGTTATAAAAATCCTATTTTCTTCCTCGTACATCACGGGACACAGAGCGACATAGTCATTACTATGTGGGACGTCCCAAAGCAATGCCAAATGAGGGGGGGGGGGATACACCATACATAAGCTGGGCGCCATCAGGCATGAGGATCTTTTGCGGCCTGCAACACACTGCGCCCAAAGGCGATATCCTCCTGACTTCTAATGTCCACTTGGTAGAACCTAGTAAACGTGTGTACTGAAGACCATGTTGCGGCCTTACAAATTTGAGCCAGGGAGGCCTGGTGATGCACTGCCCATGAAGTTCCAACTGCTCTTGTGGAGTGCGCCCTAACTTTGAACGGAGGCGGTCTTCTTCTCAAGCCATAGGCTTGTATTATGACCTGTCAAATCCACTTAGCTAAAGTAGATTCTGCTGCTGCCTGACCCTTTCTGGGGCCTTCCGGCAGAACAAACAAAGAATCCGTTCTACGAATCTGAGCAGTGGCCTTTAGATAAGCTCTAACTGCTCTTACTACATCCAAAGAATGCAATAACTTTTCCTCTACCGAGCTCGGTTTGGGGAAAAAAGAAGGAAGAACCACATCCTGGTTCAAGTGAAACCTCGATACCACCTTAGGAAGAAAGGCTGGGTGAGGACGTAATACTACTCTGTCCCTATGAATAACCAGATATGGCTCTTTACAGGACATGGCGGCTAATTCCGACACTCTTCTAGCCGAGCATATGGCTACTAAAAATATAAATTTTCTGGTGAGTAGAACAAAGGAAATGTGCCGCAAAGGTTCAAATGGCTGCTTCTGCAGAACCGACAGAATCAAATTTAGATCCCATGGGCATATGGGAGCTTTAATCGGTGGAATAATACGAGTCACCCCTTGCATAAAGGATTTGACAAGTGAATGCATAGCCAGGGGCCTTTGAAATAGTATTGATAAGGCCGAAACCTGACCCCTGATAGTACTTAAGGCAAACTTCCTGTCTACAGCCTACTGTAGGAAGTCCAGAATTCTGCCTATAAACGTACTTACGTGGATGCCATTTTCTGGCCTCGCACCAAGTGATGTACGCCTTCCAAACTCTATAGTAGATCTGCCTGGATACAGGCTTCCTGGCATTGATTATAGTTGATACCACAGAGTTAGAGAGACCTCTCTTCTTTAGGATGTGGGATTCAATAGCCAGGCCGTTAAACTTAGAGTTTAGTAAGGAAGGGTGGTATATCAGTCCTTGCGAAAGCAGGTCCGGACGACGTGGAAGGGTCCAAGGACTCTCCACAGACATTTTTATGATCTCTGCGTACCAGGCCCTTCGGGGCCACGCTGGAGCCACCAGGATCACCGGCTTCTCTTCCAACCTGACTCTGCGAAGGAGTCGAGGCAACAATTGTAGCGGAGGGAATACATATATCAGTCTGAACTGATCCCAAGGGAACACCAGAGCATCCGAGCCGCAAGCGAGGGGATCCCTTGTCCGGGAGACAAACCTGTCCACCTTTGCGTTGAATCTGGATGCTAGCAGATCTACATCCGGTGTTCCCCATCGCTGACATATTGCTCGGAAGACCTCGGGATGAAGGGACCATTCCCCTGGGCATAACTGTTGGCGACTCAGAAAGTCCGCCTTCCAATTCTCCACCCCTGGAATGAAGACAGCTGATATACATGGGACATGCTTTTCTGCCCATTCCAGGATGTGACTTACTTCCCTCTGGGCTGCACGACTCCTGGTGCCTCCCTGATGATTGATATATGCCACTGCTGTGGCATTGTCTGATTGAATTCTGACAGGGGACCCTTGGAGTCTGGATGTCCAGGCTACTAGGGCATACCGGGCTGCTCGTATCTCTAAGAGATTGATGGGCAGGGTTTTTGCTACATTTGACCATCTGCCCTGGAGAGACCATTGCTCCAGTACTGCCCTCCAGCCTATAAGGCTGGCATCTGTAGTGACCACCTTCCAGGATATCGGACTGAAGGGTTTTCCCTTCTGGAGATTCTGGGGGATCAACCACCAGCAGAGACTCTTCCGAACGGAAGGGGACAAAGCCATCGGGAAGTCTAGAGCCTGAACTTTTCCGTTCCAGGCTGACAATATGGCCCTCTACAAATTCCTTGCGTGGAATTGGGCGTATGGCACAGCTTCGAATGATGCTACCATCTTTCCTAGCAGCCTCATGCACAGGCGTATGGACGGCTGTCTTTTTGCACAAAGCAGACGGACCAAGCCCCTCAAAGAGGATACCTTGTCTAGAGGTAAGAAAATCTTCCTCTGGTCTGAATCCAGCCGTAGCCCTAGATATACCAGGTTTTTCACTGGCTGTAGGGCTGACTTGTCCAGGTTGATGACCCAACCGTGAGATTCTAGATACTTGATTGTATCGACAATTACCACTTCTAACTTGGCAACTGAGTGGTCCATCAACAACAGGTCGTCTAGGTATGCCATTATCGTTACACCTCGTGTTCTTAGATCGGCCAACAGTGGGGCCAGAATTTTTGTGAACACTCGTGGTGCTGTGGCCAGACCGAATGGTAAGGCTCTGAACTGAAAATGGCGCCCTTCTACTGCAAAGCGTAGAAATTTTTGATGACCTGGAAAGATGGGAACATGCAAGTAAGCATTTTCGATGTCGATCGAGGCTAACCATTCCTCCCCCTGTAGGGCAGCGGTGACCGATCGGATCGACTCCATCCGGAAGGACCGGATGTTTAGAAATTTGTTTAGACCCAATATGGGTCTTATGTCCCTGCTTGGTTTCAGGACTGTGAAAAGGTTTGAGTAGAAACCCAACCCCCACTCTTCCATAGGAACCTCCATAATTACTCCTTGGAGCAATAGTTGTTCTAACGCCACTAGGAGACACCTTCTTTTCAGGGGGTCTTTTGGCATGCCTGACCACATAAAATGGGAAGGAGGAGACTCTTTTAACTCCAACTTGTATCCCTGAGTTACTGCGGAGAGCACCCATCTGTCTTTGATCGTCTCCCGCCAGGTCTCTGTGAACAACTGAAGTCTTCCCCCCACCCGTTTGAGTGGGGGCAGCCCTTCATAGGCTTGACTTGGAGGCTGGTTTAGTACCTCTTCGGATCCAGGGTTTCTTATTACCCTGTGACTGTCCCTGATTTTTACCTCCCGAGTTTGACCGAGGAGGCCGTCGGAACTGCTTAGTAGCAGACGTCTCAGGGATAGGAGAGGTAGTCCTCTTAAAAGATGGACCCCTAGACCTCTTTTTAATTGGTAAGAGAGTACTTTTACCACTGGAAATCTTCTGGATTAATTTATCCAGGTCTTCGCCAAAAAGGCGTTCTCCATGAAATGGGAAGCTAACTAGGAGCTTCTTACAGGGAGCCTCAGCAGACCAGTTCTTGAGCCACAGAAGCCTACGCATATGTACCAAAGACAGCATGAGGCGGGAGGCCTGATGGATAGAATCCTTGATGGCGTCAACCGCAAAGCATAATGCTCTAGGCAGATCAGCCAGAGCCTGGGCCTGCTGGTCTGGCAAATCCCTCAGGACCATTTTCATTTGATCCTTTAAAGCTTGGCAGACCCCAATAGCTGCCACTGCTGGCTGTGTAACAGCCCCTGCTGTGGAAAAAGCAGATTTTAATAAAGATTCCAATTTTTTATCTACTGGATCTTTGAACATTTGAACATTATCTACTGGACATGTCAGTGATTTGTTCACAGAAGAAATGGCTGCGTCCACCGTAGGAACATTCCATCTCTGGGTGAATTTTTCCTCCATGGGATAGATCACCTGAAATTTCTTAGGTGGAACAAATAGTTTATCAGGATGTTCCCAGTCCTGGTATATAAGTCCTTCCAATAATGGATGAATTGGAAAGGAGCAATTAATCTGGGGAGCTTTTAGCGACCCCAATGAGGAGACAGCAGTAGCTGATGGTTCAACAAGAGGCATTTTAAATGCAGATCGAACCATGTCAGTTAGGGTCTGAACCCACAATCTTTCAGTCTGTGATGCTGAAAATGGTTCATCTACTGTCGATTCCTCAAAAACAGAGTTAACCTCCTCCTGATCCCCTTCAGGTAGGTCAATCCCTTCCTGGGACTGTTGCTCTGCCAACAGGCACTCTGATGGAGATGATGGAGATCTGGCGCGCTTTCTTCCCTGTAGAGAAGAAACGATCAATGCTGCCAATCTCTGCTCCAATCCCTCCAGAGTTGAGGCAAAAACCTCCTCTGTTATATATGCAGGAGCAGGTGGACTGAGGACAGCCGCAGTACCTGGCACTCCCGGGGGTTCCTTATGGGCATTAACCTCTGATTTTTCAGGGGAGGAGGGTGCAGATGACTGCTCTAGATCCTCAGAGCCCGATGGAGACCCCCTACACTTCCTGAGAGGTATATCTCGGAGTTTTTTAGGCGGCATATTCCTTAGTTCAAAGCTGAGGTATTCCAGCCGCAATACACCCTTTTACTGAAATAGTCTAATGCAATTTGCTGCTATGTACATCAGTGGGTGTCTACCAATGAGTCTTTCTGGGGATGCCTGTATCAACCGCCCGCTGTAAGCCCCTATACCATGCTACCAGCTCCTTTTTTATGCCCTGTGTCCACAGCAAGCAGCGTGGACTGAGTCCTTTTATCTTGCTGGGACGCCCGCACATGCGCAGAAGCGCTTGGCGCACAGAGCGTGTCATCCGCCAGGCTCCGCCCCCTTTTTTGAAGCTAAATCTATAAAAGAAAGCGTGTGCACGTGTGCGCTCTTGGCGCTATGTAGGGAGAGGAGCCAGGGTCCTGGTCTCACCAGGACCCGGGGATGGAAGAAACTACTTGGCAGCATGACAGAGGAATGCAGCTTCCCTGATAGAGAGCTCACTCATCTGCCTGGACTTTCACCATGGAAGGAATAGTCCCAAGAAAAAAGACGTTCCACAGCGGTCTCCAGTGGACAAACACAGGTACCACACTTTGTCTCTTTTTTTTTTTTCAAAACCTCCTTTATGAAAAACATTTCCAGGTTTACAGTTTTTTTTTTCAAAAAACTTCCTTTATGAAAAGACATTTCTAGGATTTTTTAGGCAAATACAGCTATTAGCGGGAATACCTTTAGGTAACAGGCAGAAAGACATATTAGGCTTGGGGGTCCCCTCAATAGAACCAAGTTCCTGAGGGGCCCCCACTTACCTTTTCCCCGCCGCAGGACTTTGTTTGGTCCACAGAAGCCCAAACTTCACCTCTCACGGCAGGCATTGTACGTAGACCTTCAGGGACCGGGTTCCCAAGGATTCCACTCCCCCTGGACCTGTATAGCACCCTGCACAGATAGCCTCTTGGTTTTGGGTATGACCAGAGCTCTGGATCCCAGGGTCCAGCCCTCCTAAGAGAGGCATTACAGGCAAAACCTTGTTCTTCTCTGCAAGGCCCGGGTACCGACCGTTTAGCTATGAAGCTTCTTTTGGTCGGTTCCGGAATAGCTTGCTAAGGCCCAGAGAACCTGTACACAAGCCCAGAAGAATACATGTTAACCTTGGCCAACACCTTAGACACTGGCAAAAAACTGAGGTACTCCCGGATGGGAGGGGCTTATATAGGGGAGGGTACTTCCTGTTTTGGAAGTTGCCAGTGCCAGCACCTGAAGGTAATTCTATATAACCCACATAGTAATGACTATGCCGCTCTGTGTCCCGTGATGTACGAGGAAGAAATCCTATTTACTCTTTCGTCCATGGACCGACACAGCTTCTCTATTGACAAAGTGGGACGTCCCAAAGCAGTGTCAGAGAAAAAACGAGGGGTGGTAACAGCATAAAATAAACTTCACCCCAAACACAAAACAGCACTCCAACGGAGGAGCTGCAACTCTAAACAGCCGCTTGTAAAACCTTGCGACCGAAAAGAGGCATCCGAAGATGCACCTACATCAACTTTGTAGAATTTTGTGAAAGTGTGAGCGGACGACCAAGTCGCCGCTTTACATAATCGGGAAACAGACGCTTGATGTCGGAAAGCCCAAGAGGCACCTATTGCCCTGGTCGAATGCGTCGTGACCGGGAAGGGGGGCGCTTGACCCTTTAAGGCGTAAGCCTGGATTACTATCTGTCGGATCCACCTAGAGATGGTGGCCGATGAGACTGCTTGGCCCTTCTTGGGACCAGCCACCGAAACAAACAGTGAGTCTGACTTCCGGAACCAGGAAGTAGCAGATAGGTATACTCTCAAAGCTCGGACAACGTCCAAGGAATGCAACGCCGACTCCTTAGGATTCGACGGCTGAGGACACAAGGATGGAAGTACAATATCTTCATTGAGATAAAAAGCCGAAACGACTTTTGAAGGGAAGGCTGCGGCCGCAGCACCACCTTATCCTTGTAGAAAATCAAATAGGGAGCCTTGCAGGACAAGGCTGCCAGCTCAGAGACTCGTCTGACGTAACAGCCACCAAAAAGACCACTTTCTGATAAAGTGTCAACAGGGGAATCTCTCTAATATTCTCAAACGGTGCCTTCTGAAGCACCGAGAGGACCAGGTTCAAGTCCCACGGAAGTAACGGGGGACGGACCGGAGGGGCCACATGTCGAACCCCCTGCACAAATGTACTCACGAGAGAGTGAGCTGCCAGGGGTCGCTGAAAAAAGACAGCCAGGGCACATATCTGTCCCTTAATCGTACTTAGGGCAAGCCTTTGGTCCACCCCATGCTGTAAAACCAGCAGGATTCTGGAAACCAAATAAGTACGCGGATGCCATTTCATTTCCTCATACATGGAGATGTGGGCCTTCCAAGTGCGGTGATAAACCTTCTTAGAGGACGGTTTCCGAGCACTTCTCATAGTAGAGATTACTGAATCTGACAGGCCCCGGTCTCTCAGTACCTGGTTCTCAATAGCCATGCCGTTAAAGCCAGTGACCGTAAAGCAGGATGGAGTATGGGACCTTGCGATAGCAGGTCCTCTTGTAGTGGTAGGCGCCAGGGGACGTCTGCTACCCGACGTACTAGATCGGCGTACCAAGGACGCTGAGACCAATCTGGAGCGATTAGGATCATTGGAATTCCCTCTGCCTCCACTCTGCGGAGCAGAAGAGGAAGAAGCCTTAAGGGAGGGAAGGCATAGATTAGCCGATACTGACCCCACGATGCTACCCACGCGTCCGTTGCGTCTGCCCATGGGTCTCTTGACCGGGCCACAAATCTCAATACCTTCCGATTGAGTCGGGAAGCCAGAAGATCTACGTCTGGTGTGCCCCATCTTTGGCAGAGGAGTTGGAACACCTCCAGGTGTAAGGACCATTCTCCCTGGTCCAGCATCTGGCGGCTCAGGTAGTCCGCCTGCCAGTTTTCCACGCCCGGAATGTACACGGCCGATAGTGCCGGTACGCTCTTCTCTGCCCACTTCAGGATGCGAGCAACCTCCGATGCTGCAGCTGAGCTTCTTGTTCCTCCTTGATGATTGACATATGCCACCGCTGTGGCGTTGTCTGACTGGATCCTGACTGGACGCCCTTGCAGCCTCTGAGACCATTTGAAGAGGCACAGCTTGATCGCCCGGATCTCCAGGACATTGATCGGCAGGAGGGCTTCCTCTGGGGTCCAGCGACCTTGCGCCGACTGGACACCCCAGACTCCCCCCCAACCTGTAAGGCTGGCGTCCGTCGTGATCACTATCCAGTAAACCGGAAGAAATTACTTCCCGGCCATTAGAGCCGGTGCTGTCAACCACCATACCAGGGATCTCCTGACTAGGAGTCTCACTCGGATTTGATAATCCAGAGATGAAGGGCAGCTGTTCCATCTGGACAGAACTTCCTTCTGTAACACTCGAGTGTGGTATTGAACATATGGGACCGCCTCGAAGGAGGCTACCATGAGGCCCAACACTCGCATGCAAAAACGGAGTGACGACCAATTCCTGGAAGTCAGCTGCCGTACTGCAGCCCGGAGGGTCTGCAACTTCTCCACAGGGAGGAATACCTTTGCCTCTGAGGAATCCAGAATCAACCCCAGGTACACTAGGCGTTGAGTGGGCACCAATACTGACTTTTGCGTGTTTAGTATCCAACCACAGTCTCGAAGAGTCTGACAGGTAAATAGACACGCTTACCTCTAATTCTGAGCTTGAAGGGGCCTTCAGCAGAAGGTCGTCCAAGTAGCCTGTGATAGCGATACCCCGCTGTCTTAGAAGTGCCAGAATCGGAGCGAGCACCTTGGTGAACGTCCTGGGTGCTGAGGCAAGGCCCAACGGGAGGGCCACAAACTGGTAGTGGTCCTTCCCGATAGCAAATCGCAGAAACCTCTGGTGTCTGGAGTATATGGGGACATGCAGGTATGCATCCTTTATGTCCAAGGAGGCCAGAAAGTCCCCCGGATGGAGAGCCGTGACTACAGATCGAACCGACTCCATCCGAAATCTTTGTACCTTCACAAAGCAATTGAGGGCTCTGAGATCCAAGCTTGGACGAACCCCCTCCTTCTTCGGCACAAAGAACAGATTTGAGTAAAAACCTTGTTCCAGTTCTGGAACTGGAATAACTACCCCGCGTTCCAGTAGACCCTGGACCGCCCTATACAGGGCCTCCCGAAGGGGCGGTAGTAGCTGGAGATTGGAGGTGTTGAATCTGTCCGGTGGACAAGAGAGAAACTCTATCTTGTAGCCTGAGGAGATTACTTCGCAAACCCACCTGTCGGAGATTAGAGCTGTCCACTGAGTCGCGAATTTGCGAAGACGTCCCCCCACTGAGAGCTGGGTGGGGGTGGACCTTCATGCGGACGCAAATTTGTCCGCAGGCTTATTGGGTATGCGGGACCAAGGACGCTTTTGTCCTTGGGCAGGCGCTTTATCGGCCTGGGGTCTTTTCCCTGTCGCCCTAGGGGAACGAAAAAAACGCTTGCGTGCAGTAAAGGAGGGCCCTTGCCCCTTGGCGTGGCCCCTTACCCTTGCTAATTTGGGGAAGCAAAGTGCTTTTACTTCCTGTGGCATCCTTGATAATGTCATCCAGAGAAGCCCCAAAAAGTCTGTCGCCCTTAAAAGGCAGATCCAACAGGGCTTTCTTGGAAGTCTGGTCCGCGGACCAGCCTTTTAGCCAGATCAGGCGGCGTATTGCTACTGCATAAACCGAAGTTTTAGACAGCAGGGGAATAGTATTCATGTCTGACTCGCAGACAAACCTAAGGCCCTGGACCAACTGGTCGGCCAATGTTATCTCATCAGGAGGAGCATCTCGCTCCTTAACCCCTGGAGTAGCAATCTTGCCCATTCAGTAAGTGTGTGAGACACTAGGGCCCCCGCCAATGCCTGGCGTACTGCCGAGCCTACCACTGAGTATAGGTAGCAAGCGAGTGCTTCAGCCTTCTTATCCACAGGGTCCTTGAAAACAGGAGCCCCTTCTACAGGAATTGTGGTGGCTCTATTAATTCTGGACACCGGAGGGTCCACTATAGGGGGAGAGGTCCATTTCTTCAGAAAACTCTCCACAAAGGGGTACCGTACCGCAAACCTCTTTGGGGCTGTAAAGACCCTCACTGGGTTCTCCCATTCCTTGTATAAGAGTTTATCAAAAGACACACAAGGGAACACCTTAGCAGTGCGGGCAGGTCTATGAAACCCAAGTGGACCGGAGTCTCTGCTGCTTCTGCAGTATTTTCCAACTTTAGCATATCCCGCACTGCAGTAATAAGGTCAGATACCAAAGCCGTCTTGCGTACTGACCTGGACTTGGAGTCATCCTCACTGTCCGGTCACGGTCTGCAGTCTCTGATGCGTCAGAATCTGGCCCCCGAGCCGTAGCTGGACCTGGTTCTGCATCGGAATTATCTCCAGAAGCTTGCAGGGGACGGGGCGTTTACTACCCCCTGTATTCCCGTGTGCTGCTTCCACCCTGGCAGCAGACGCCTCTAGGATTGCTGTCATAGCGTTCATAGACACCTCAGGGGCACCAGCTGCTAAATCTGGTGTTTCAGGGGAGAAGACATCTGGCTCAGATGCCATGCTGACCACACGCTGACACTCACAGGGCTCCAGGCAAGATATCAATAGGCCACCCTCCTGTGCTGCAGAGAGGCTGGGTCACCCAGAGGACTCACCACCCTGGATAGGTACTGCTATGCTGCCGTGTGCTGCGCCTGTGATGCTGCCCTACTGGTGCTGTGTCAGTCTGCTTCTTTTATCAGCATTTCCTGTGTGAATTTTCGCACCAGTGTAATGCACCCTAGAGGCCGGAGGCTCTCGCAAAATGGTTGCCAAAAAACGTCTGTATGGAAAATAATGTGGGCTCTAAGAAAATGGCCGCCGACACAAGACAGAGGTCAAGCAGCCATAGCCCACAAAAAGGTGGCCGCCGAACGGCAATATATGCATACAGGGTGGACAAACATGGCCGCCGATCAGCTGATAGGGGCCAGTGGGTGTGGCCGAACCACAGGAAGATGGCCGCCGGGCAGTCACAAGAGGCCGAACTCGGCATGGACCACCTCAAAATGGCCGCCGACAGCATGGAGGAGGAAGCACACAAACACAGGTAAGCAGAAATGAAATTTCTTTTAAATGTTAGTTACAGCCAGCCCCGCTCCAGTGGAACCCCCTAGGTGACCCCCAGCACCCAGCAACCTTTAGCTAGAAGCCCAGGGAGGAGGGAAAGGCAGGGAGAGAGGGAAGAAAGGGGCCACAACCACTTACTTGATCTCTCCAGGAATGTCCAGCTAAATCACCCAGCCGAGGCAGGGGAGTTTTACTTACCTATCCTGCATGTATTATGCTGGAAGACATTCCAAACAGGTCATCGTCCGCGCACGGAAGGTGACTGTTGGCCAGGCATGCTGTGATTGGACCCAAAAGGGACGATCATATGTATGCCCTGGAGAGTGACGTTCACCGGACAGGCTGCTGCGACTCGGCCATAAGGTCAGCCGAAGCTGAGCGGTCCGATGCAGGCCCTGGAGCGTAGGCTCACCGGCCACCCGTGGAGCGACGGGCATGTCGTGGAAAACCCAGCGCGTAGCTAGGGTCGGCACACGCTCGATGGCCGAAACTGGGGAGACTACAAGGATCGAGGATCCAGCCTGTCACCCAGTTGGCAGTTGATCGAAGATCGCAGGAAACAAAAAATGTAGCAAAAAATATATATATTTTTCCCCCGGACCAATGGGCCCGAAGGGAGCCATGTCCTACTCCTTGCTAGACAGAAAAAAAACTGATCTGCAAGATGCAGACTGAGAGGTTATACCCGGAGGGTCCGCCCCCTGGGCGGTACTGTAGAAGGTGTAATGCAACACTTTTTACAAGTTTTTCTGCCTAGTCACTCCTAATTAACGGATAATACCCACTTTGTCAATAGAGAAGCTGTGTCGGTCCATGGACGAAAGGGTAAAAAAGGACATGTTTGGAAACAACGTCGCACAACCACGCAATTGTCAGTTAAAATGCCACAGTGCCATATGGCAAAAAATGTCATTAAGGGGGCACATTCCTTTCGGTCCTGGAATGGCTAATAACTCAGTTTTCTTTTTTGCTGCCTACGTTTTATTGGGGAAATACTTGTAGATTGGGCTTTGAGCTGTTCAATTCATTTTCTGGTATGGTCTGGTCTGTCCCACTCAATGAATTTACCCACCCCATACATAAAATATTGTATACAGTCTTCAGTACAAAGTGCACATTTTGTAAACATTACCTGAACATACAGTATGTTGACTCCTTTCTGACCGTTTAACATGTATGTGCAGTAGAAAAAGGGTGGGCTTTAACGCCCGTACACCACACATATGCACCACTGGGGGGCTGATGTTTATGTGCGGAGACAATGCCGACTGCACAAAGACCAAGCTGTCGAAGACAGCTCTTTGTCTGTATTAAAAGCTTGGTAGCCCTTGGGATCAGCTTCTGATCATGTGACCACTGTGACAGCGGTTACATGATCACTGATCCTCCATAGAGCAGTGTACTTGAACACTAATGTGCACTGTCCGTTGCAAACAAATAGAGAAATTCAGGTGCTCATGGAGGACATTACGAGGACAGAGAATACAGTAAGACGTGCTTTAACGATAAACAGAATACAGGACCATTAGTGGATGTGCATGGATTATGTTTGGAAAACAAAGATACCGCTTAGTGTCACATTAAGACTTCTTATGTTAAATGACCAACATTGGAAAGTTTTCATAAGTTGGTGTGCCCACATTAGAAAAACTACTGACTTTACATATACTTTAGTTTCAAGGGGCTCAAAGTAAAAGTATCTAGCTAACTGTGTAAACTCAATCACTAAAATCTCTTGTAAACTTTAACATAGGATTGTGATTTAACCACTTAAGCACCACCGCACAATTCTATACGTCCTGAATTTGAAGAGGGATATCTCGGTAACGGCAGCAGCTGCAGCCACAACCGAGGTATCCATCTCTTCAGGCGGCGGTCCTTTTAACGATAATGGTGGTCTCTGCGGCGGATTTGCCGCAAGATCACCGTTATCGGCGTGGGAGAGGCCCCCCTCCCGCGCCCTCCGCCGCTTACCGGAGCCATCGGTAGCGGCGGAGGTGATCGGGTCCTATCCGTGGCTGGGTATGGATACGAGTGAGGGCAAAATGGCCCCCACCCGTCTCCATACCATAGCAGGATGGAAACTGAGTCAAAACGTCACTTCTGCATATACGTCTTAAAGGGCCATTTTATTTTTGTCCTTTTTTCAAATGACAATTTTTTTATTGCATTTTAGTCTAAATATGAGATCCAAGGTCTTTTTGACCCCAGATCTCATATTTAAGAGGAACTGTCATGCTTTTTTCTATTGCAAGGGATGTTTACATTCCTTGTAATAGAAATAAAAGTGACCCAATTTTTTTTTTTTTTAAACCGTGTAAAAAAAAAAAAATCAAGTAAAATAAATAAGAAAAAAAAAAATTAAACATCTTGACGCATACATGAGTAGCGCCCGCATATGAAAACGGTATTCAAACCACACATGTGAGGTATCGCCGCGATCGTTAGAGCAAGTGCAATAATTCTAGCACTAGACCTTCTCTAACTCATAACCTGCAACCTGTAGAATTTTTTTAAACGTCACCTAGAGAGATTTTTAAGGGTAAAAGTTTGAGGCCATTCCACGAGCGGGCGCAATTTTGAAGCGTGACATGTTGGGTATCAATTTACTCGGCGGAACATTATCTTTTACAATATAAAAAAAAAATGGGCTAATTTTACTGTTGTCTTATTTTTTAATTCAAAAAAGTGATTTTTTTTCCAAAAAAAAGTGCTCTTGTAAAAGACTTCTGCGCAAATGCGGTGTGACAAAAAGCATTGCAATGACCACCATTTTATTCTCTAGGGGGTTAGAAAAAAATATATGTTTGGGGGTTCTAAGTAAATTTCTATCAAAAAAACTTGTTTTTAACGTGTGAACACCGAGTCTGAAAAACAGGCTTGGTCCTTAAGTGGTTAAAAAGTATTTTCCCTTTCTTTTTTTTTCCTTTTTAATCTGGAGCTTTTGTTAAAAGAATTATGCTCCTGCCATAAAGGTCCTTGTTCAGGCACTTCCTATTATACAGTGACAATCCCTTTCTTCCAATGGTGCCACTTTAATGCCACTGTCACACAAGCTTCAGATGGAAACTACAAATGGCTTTTTTCAGCACACATTACACAGGTATAGTCCAAAGTTGTCATCCAGAAACCCACCCGAATCACGATCACGTTAGTACATGGAGGAAGACAGATAATGGTTGCAATTTGAAGGTAAACTAAAAAAAGACCTTCTGGACACTAGCAGCTCAGTAATAGGTTTATTGTTGTCTGGAGTTATGAAACCATTAAAAACAAACTATGAATGGAGATGTAATGTACAATTTGAACAGATTAGTATGTTTGTAATACTAAGCTATTTAACTTTGCATATTATTTTATACAGTTTTTGTGACTAATGGATTATATAAAGAGAATATGTTCATTTTTTCTAGTTCAAATAAGAATAAATGGAATATGGATAGGTCTGCTTCTCATAGAGCGCAGAGTTCTAGCATTTATGCACCGTAGAGCTTTGAGCCCACAAGTTGTCCTTTAGCTTTCTTAGGATATGAGGAACTACATCAAAAAACAAAAAGCATAGGAACAATGCATGGGTTACTAGAATGATTTCACTATACAAATTCCTATTCAGACAGACGACTTCCGCACACTTTAATTAAGCATTTACATATTCCCATCATTATTTCACTGCTAAAAGAAGAGTGACTTAAGACAAAATGTTCAGCATCCTTAACTTCATTTCTATTCACCCTCTAATAAATGCCATCTGGTGTGTACTTTAGGGATATAATACCCGTCAAAAACCCTGCCGTATTATTAGAACCGGCACAAAGTTGATCTGAAATGCATATTTGAACAGATGTGTCTAAATTACATCTTCAACAACCAGCATGAATAAATTCAAAGCAAGCGTGCACCGATTTAAAATGTAGGGGAAAGTTTAGAAATGGATCACAAGTGAATAGCACCTTAAATAGCGAATAATGACACTACCAAAAAAAAGGTAAATATACTGCATTTATCACTGTTGGAATATAAAAAAAAAAAAATCTTTGGATTTAAAGGTCTATATTCACTGTGTGTAGAGGTTCATGCAGTTCATCATTAACATGCATTTTTTTAGGATCGTTTGTAATAAACGCACCTAAAGGTTACCATTCATTTTAAGAAAATGTCATTACTATATCAATACTATTAAAATTAATAGTGTATAGTAGTTTGTTGTGGTGCTGAAGACACTTTGGACAAAAAACATGAAATGTCATGTATTTGCTTAAACAGGAATTTGAAAAGTTTCAACATGGAGTTTTCTGCTCTCTTAAAACTGCTGCTGGGCTTGTATTTCCCTCATTTCCCAGAAAAAGGGTTTGCACTATTATTTTCAAATACTACAGCCGGAGTTAGGAAGCCTGTTGCTGATGTAAATATTAAATAGACAAAAATTTTGTTCCTCACAAAGGTAAAAAAATAAAAATAATCTTGGCTATGAGGAATGGAAGAGTGAAATGCTTTTAAATTATACCCTGGTTAGGATAAAAGTATTATATTTAAGGGAGGAAGGAGGATGCTGAATCATGCAATGATGGTGTTTATACTTTAGTGTGATGGATATGACAATGTAGCATCGTTAGAGAATATTTCAGTTTAATCAAAAACTCCTCTGCTTCTTCTCTCGTATTCACAGCAGTCAAACAAGCATGCCTCTTACACTCCATTCACACCATAGAATTCCGTTTTGCGGTGGCAGAATTGCCGCAATTTGGAAACACTGCAAATCACAGGACGCCCTTGCGATCCACGCTATTTTGAACGGCTCCAAATTGTGGCGTGATTTTGCCGCCCAATGAATCGCAGTAAAAAAAAAAAAAAACAATTGCGGGACTCCCGAAGCCCAAAAAACATTCTTGTACTTATTTTGGGCATCCCCCGATTCTGCTTGCACATTTTTACCACAATTTTACTGCGATTTGTCAGGCAGCAAAATTGCACAGCTATTTGGTGCCATTCAAAATAGCTGGGATCACAAGGGCGTCCTGTGAGATTTGCGGCATGACAGAATTGTGGTGATTCAGCCCGCAAAACGTAATGCCAAGGTATGAATGGAGCCTTAAACTGTTACTAGACCACAACAGTAAAATCAGTCTGTATATGCAGTAAAGCATGCTTGTTATACTCACTGTGGAACCTAAGGGGTTAATCCTCCATTGTGTAAAAAGGCTGTTTAATCCTGTCTGCTCTGATCCTCCACTGTCACCAATCCATCTCCTGATGGGCCTTGGTAGCACTCTGCACCTGTTCAGTTTGGGGTGTATTGCTAGAGTTTTATTTTTATCTTGGGAGGGTGCATGTGATCAGTACAGGGCCAATTAGCACTGTCCAGACAGAGGGTCAGAGGTCCTGCAGCTTTATAGGACAGTCCAAGTAGAATGATAACTCCACCTACAAGTTTTAAGCAAACACTGATAGAAGTCACAAGACTGCTATATACTGCTAATGAGAAAAGGTATTTAACAATTTATATTTACTAACAATTGCATTTCCATGTTTTGTGTACTGGGGGAGACCAGATATAGTGAACGCAGGGTCCTGGGTTAACAATACTTTATAGTTGTTCGGGAAGAAGAAAATAAATCGGTATCTAGGAACGCTGGAGCTCATAGTGTACACTGCTTTATGAATTTGTGAAAAACCATGCCTAATATCTCCCATAGCACTTTTACGATTATAAATCAAGTACATATGGCAGAGACAACAAAGTAATGAATCAAATACATTGCATATGACTAGGCTAGCAGCTGATCATACAAGAGTTGCTTGTGAAAAGATTTGTATGGATATTTGAGTGGATGGCTGTGTGATCAGCATGTCCTCCTCACTTCCAGGAGCATGCTAGAAACTAAGTGCTGTTGGCACTTCTGACAAATGAAAACAAGGAACAAGCAAGTGAAAGTGACAAAACAAGGGAATAAGTAATGAGACTGCAAAGTCATGGGACGTCATGGTCAAGTCAGTAACGTTTTTACTTGAAACTAACTTAGCAGATGGGATGGAAGACAGATAGTCAGATAATTACAAGCTGTTGGCAATCCAGTCATACCTGGCTTTTTAATTTCATCAGACAAGCAATAGTGAATGGGATACAATGTATTCAATCCGCACTTTACAAAAGAATATGTACATGGTTTCAGAACAAAAAAAAGTAATACATACATTAAATTTACAATATATAAATTGCTTAACCACTTCCTGACAGTAGCATGTCTATGGACATCTTTAGGTTCAAGTGGAGATATCGGGACTATGCCTGCAGCTGGAATCTTTATTTTTTTCAGCCAGCAATTCCCTTTTCAAAAGGACAGTGTCCAAAAAATTCAAATAAAGCACCCCTGCCCACTCGTGCTCACGTGCAGAAGCAAACGCATACGCAGGTTGCGCCCGCATATGTAAACAGTGTTTGCACCACATGTGTGAGGTATCTCTGTGAACATTATAGCGAGAGTAATAATTCTAGCACTAGACCACACTAACTCTAAACTGGTAACCTGAAAAAAAAGCGTCACCTATGGAGATTTTTTTAAGTAGCATAGTTTGCCGCCAATCCACGAGTGCGATATGTTCGGTATTAACTCGGTGTAATCTTTTATATTTTACAAAAATTTGAGTCATCTATTTTTGCTTTAAAAAAATTAAAGCATATTTTTTTCCCCAAAAAATAGCATTTGAAAAATCGCTGCACAAATACCGTGCGACTAAACCTTCCTTGAAAAAAAAAATACAATTTAGTTAGCAGAATCTTCCTGAAAGTCAAGAGTACCTTAATAACTGTTTTGTTGATGCTGTATATACTGTAATTGCCCAAAATTCCACTCTAAGCAACACGCTAAAGTGACTGTTAAATGACAGTATAAGTTTGTACATAACTGAAAGCATATTTCTAGAGACACCTGCTTTACAAGTTGTTCTATGCACTCTTTAAAGAGGTTAAAAGCTGAACAGTACTCCTTTATTAGTATATTTCCCATTACAGACTTTATTTGTATTCCTGAAGGACAGACACATTTTATATCAACACACCTCCAACACGGTTGTAGTGCAACATCAGTATTTTATTTTCACTCTTTCCAACAAAGAACACGCTAGTTTATGTTGCTTTACAGTATTTGACACCTCCATCTTCTATTGAGCTTTCTACTTCAACCCATAACCAGTTTGTTTTAAGTTTAAAAAACCATTCCTAATTCACTCACTGCTGGCTTCTCGTTTTCTATCCCAGGCTGCAACTACATAAGAAAGTTTAATGTGAAATACTAATGCACTACTAGAAGTGTTAACGATTAAAGTAGTATAAAAGTAAAAAATCAAGGTGTATATAGCTTCTGAACATCTAGAGTAGTGAAGCAGTACTTCTAGTTAGTATCCCCAAACCACCAGAGTTAACCATGCCTTTGAGGCTGGGTTCACACTGATACTACACGACAGTCATACGACTTTCATCCTACTTTGCTCTGTGACATCAGTCCTACATTCATCCGACTTGAATGAACAGGATACTACTTTGATCTAACTGTGATAGTCTGACTTGTCCTTTGACCAATCAAAACAATCCCAGTGTGAGAGAAATTCCTTGTACTAATGCTGTAATCACCATGTCAGATGTCGGATGTCGGATGGTAAGGACAAGGATCCTACTTTGATCCGACTTCAATGATATTCAATGGGCTAAAGTAGGATCAAAGTCGGACCAAAGTAGTACAGGGAGCATTTTCAAAGTCGGACCGACTTGTGTCGGGCCAGTTAACACGGGTCCCATAGGGAAACATTGATTTTCACACTTCATGCGACATGAGCTCCCAATGTCGGAGCGTTTGTTGTACCAGTGTGAACCCAGCTTAACCACTTAAGCCCCGGACCATTTGGTAGCTAAAGGACCAGAGGTGAATTCAGAATTTTGCACTGCGCTGCTTTAACTGTAAATTGTGCGGACATGCAATGTTGTACCCAAACGAAATTTGCGTCCTTTTCTTCCCACAAATAGAGCTTTCTTTTAATGGTATTTGATTGCCTCTGCGATTTTTATTTTTTGCGATATAAACGGAAAAAGACCGAAAATTTTGAAAAAAAATGATATTTTCTACTTTTTGTTATAAGAAAAATCGAATAAACTCAATTTTAGTCATACATTTAGGCCAAAATGTATTCAGGCACATGTCTTTAGTAAAAAAAATGTCAATAAGCGTATATTTATCGGTTTGCGCAAAAGTTATAGCGTTTACAAACTAGGGTACATTTTCTGGAATTTACACAGCTTTTAATTTATGACTGCCTATCTCATTTCTTGAGGTGCTAAAATGACAGGGCAGTACAAAACCCCCCCAAATG
Source organism: Rana muscosa (assembly GCA_029206835.1). Classification (NCBI taxonomy): domain Eukaryota; kingdom Metazoa; phylum Chordata; class Amphibia; order Anura; family Ranidae; genus Rana; species Rana muscosa. The sequence goes on from CM055122.1 coordinate 1,077,792,234, forward strand.
ACCCCATTTTAGAAAGTAGACACCCCAAGGAAATTGCTGAGAGGCCTGTTGAGCCCATTGAATATTTTTTTTTTGTCCCAAGTGACTGAATAATGACAAAAAAAAAAAAAAATACAAAAAGTTGTCACTAAATGATATATTGCTCACACATGCCATGGTTATATGTGGAATTGCACCCCAAAATACATTCTGCTGCTTCTCCTGAGTACGGGGATACCACACGTGTGGGACTTTTTAGGAGCCTAGCCACGTACGGGACCCCGGAAACCAAGCACCGCCTCCAGGATTTCTAAGGGAGCAAATTTTTGATTTCACTCCTCACTACCTATCACAGTTTTGAAGGCCATAAAATGCCAAAATAGCACAAAACCCCCCAAATGACCCCATTTTGGAAATTAGACACCCCAAGCTGTTTGCTGAGAGGCATGGTGAGTATTTTACAGCTCTCATTTGTTTTTGAAAATGAAGAAAGAACATTTTTTTTTTCTTTTTTTTTTCAATTTTCAAAACTTTGTGACAAAAAGCGAGATCTGCAAAATACTCACAATACCTCTCAGCAAATAGCTTGGGGTGTCTACTTTCCAAAATGGGGTTATTTGGGGGGGGGTTTGTGCCATCTGGGCATTCCATGGCCTCCGAAACTGTGATAGGCAGTGAGAAGTGAAATCAAAAATTGACACCCTTAGAAAGCCTGAAGGCGGTGCTTGGTTTTTGGGGTCCCGTACGCGGCTAGGCTCCCAAAAAGTCTCACACATGTGGTATCCCCGTACTCAGGAGAAGCAACAGAATGTATTTTGGGGTGTAATTCCACATATGCCCATGGCATGTTTGAGCAATATATCATTTAGTGACAACTTTGTGCAAAAAAAAAAAAAAAAATTGTATTTTTTCCGCAACTTGTGTCAACATATAAAATATTCCATGGACTCAACATGCCTCTCAGTATATAGCTTGGGGTGTCTACTTTCCAAAATGGGGTCATTTGGGGGGGTTTTGAACTGTTCTGGCATTTTATACACAACATTAGGAAGCTTACATCCACTCTTCTAACCACTTGAAGACAAAGCCCTTTTTGACACTTTTTGTTTACATGAAAACATATTTTTTTTTGCAAGAAAATTATGTTGAACCCCCAAACATTATATATATTTTTAAAGCAAAGGCCCTACAGAATAAAATGGTGGGTGTTGCATTTTTTTTTCTACACAGTATTTGCGCAGCGATTTTTCAAACGCATTTTTTTGGGAAAAAATACACTTTTTTTTTATTTTAATGCACTAAAACACACTATATTGCCCAAATGTTTGATGAAATAAAAAAGATGATCTTAGGCCGAGTACATAGATACCAAACACGACATGCTTTAAAATTTCGCACAAACGCGCATTGGCGACAAACTACATACATTTTAAAAGCCTTTAAAAGCATTTACAGGTTACCCCGTTAGATTTACAGAGGTCTACTGCTAAAATTACTGCCCTCGATCTGACCTTCGCGGTGATACCTCACATGCATGGTGCAATTGCTGTTTACATATGACGCCAGACCGACGCTTGCGTTCGCCATTGGGCAAGAGCAGGGCAGGACAGGGGTGCTTTTTTTTTTTTTTTTTTATTAAATTTTGCTTTTTTATTTTATTTTTAAACTGTTGCTTCCATATTTATTTATTTTTATCACTTTTATTGTTATCTCAGGGAATGTAAATATCCCCTATGATAGCAATAGGTAATGACAGGTACTCTTTTTTGAAAAAACTGTGGTCTATTGGAACCTAGATCTTACCTCTGCCCTCAAAGCATCTGACCACACCAAGATCGGTGTGATAAAATGCTTTCCCAATTTCCCAATGGCGCTTTTTATATCCGGGGGGGGACATTCCCTCCCACTGCTTGTAAAAGCAGTCCAGAGGCTAATTAGCCACTAGGATTGCTTTTACATGAAAGCCGGCCGCTGGCTGAAAAGAATGATACCAAGATGATACCTAAACCCGCAGGCATCATTCTGGTATAAACATTCAAAGTCCAGCAACATACCAGTACGTTGCTGGTCCTTGTTGGACATGTATTGTAATCTTTTTTTTCATGCAGCCTGTTGGCTGAACGAAAAAAAAAGATTGATCGGTGGGTATGCCCACCATTCGAATACCGCCCTTCATCCACCCACTTCTAATGATGGGCATACATGCACCATTTATATATGCCGAAGCATAGGGGCATCTTCTCGCAAAAGTTATGCCGCGTACACATGGTCAGACTTTTCCACGGGCAAGCCTCCGTCGGAATTTCGACCGTATATACGCGGCATTAGGAGCAAAATCGCTCCTCCGCTCCTGCTGCCCCAATGCTTCGGCATATATGCTTTTTTTTTTTAAACTGTGGTGGTGAAATCACCTCCTACAGCACTGGAGTCGCAGGGATCAGGCCTGTCTCTGCGAACGCTGCAGTTATGTGTGTTGTGTTTTGCAAGTGACAGTGATCGATCGATACTGCACTTCGGTGGCCTGGGCTGGACGGAGGGGCAAAACGCAGGTGCTAGCAGGTATCTGGGCTGATCCCACTAACAGTGCGTTTTTGGGAACCCTAAACTGCTGGGGACGCTAGTATAGATCTGATCAGATCAGATATTGATCTGTTCAGATACTATACCACTAAGGGGGGTGTATGCTTCACGTGTGGGTGTTAGCGCTACTGGCACTAACCTGACGCTGCCTGGGGTGTGACGCAGACCCTCTCTGACGCTAAAACCTAACTGATATCACCCGCCGGGCGATCAGGGGGTTAAACCTTTATTGGGTTATATACGGCGGGTGCCCTGACACTATAAAAAGCAAACTAACTAACCAGCGTCACCCGTAACACTTATATGATGATCACTGGTGAAAGGGTTAACTAGGGGCAATTAGGGGGTTAAAACCTTTATTAGGTAATATATGGGGGTACCTGACGCTATATAAAAACCTGACGGCGAACCTAAAAAAAAAATTACTGGCTACCTATCGGCATCACCGACACTAAGACAACGATCATAAAAACGATTGCTTAGCGACAGTGGTGATACGGGGTGAAAGGGTTACCTGGGGGGCGATCAGGGGGTTAAACCTTTATTAGATAATATATGGGGGTACCTGACGCTATAAAAACCTGCGGCGAACCTAAAAAAAATTACTGGCTACCGATCAGCATCGCCGACGCTAAGACATCGATCAGAAAAATTATAACTTAGTGACAGTGGTGAAAGGGTTACCTGGGGGGCGATCAAGGGGGTTAAACCTTCATTAGGTAATATATGGGGGTACCCGACGCTATAAAAACCTGCGGCGAACCTAAAAAAAATTACTGGCTACCGATCAGCATCACCGACGCTAAGACATCGATCAGAAAAATGATTGCTTAGTGACGGCGGTGCTAGGGGGTGAAAGGGTTATCTGGGGGCTGATCAGGGGGTTAAACCTTTATTAGGGGGGGGGGGTTAGGGGGCTACACTGGACCTAAAACTAAATGTAGTGACACTTTTACAGTCACAAATGTCACTGATTGCAGTGATCACTAAATAAATGGTCACTGCAATCAGTGACACTGTGACTGGGGGCTGGGGGGTGATCTGGGGGTGTCTGGGGGTGTGATTTATGTGCCTATGTGTCCTGGTGTCAGTGTAGTGTTGTGTGTACTAACCTGGCATCTTCTCCTGTACGGCGCTCGGTATATGTGAGCGCCCCAGGAGAGATGACATCACTTCCTCCTTCCTGGCAGGCAGAGGAAGCTCTCTCATTCGCCGGGAGCGATCGAGAGGGGGTGGCCGGAATCGAACGGCCGTCCCCTCATGCCGGATCGCTCCCGAAGGTAAAACGACCACCCACTGTAAAGAAGGGGGGTCCGATCGGACCCCCCAACTATACAAAGGCAATCACGTATATGTACGTGATTCTGCCTGTCGGTGCCATTCTGCTGACGTATATTTACAGTGGGCGGTCGTTAAGTGGTTAAAGTGTGAATCTATTTGGTGAAAATACAAGCAGAGAGAAAGACCATCTGAGCAAATCCATTACATAATTAGGGATAGTCCCCACCAGAGCCGCTTGAAAATGTGCACATTCGGCTTGGTTCACACTGGTCCGACAAACGCTCCGACATTGGGAGCTCATGTCCCATGACGTGTGAAAATCAATGTTTCCCTATGAGAGCCGTCTTAACTGGTCCGACACAAGCCGGTCCGACTTTGAAAATGCTCCCTGTACTACTTTGGTCCGACTTTGATCCTACTTCAACCCATTGAATATCATTGAAGTCGGATCAAAGTAGGATTCTTGTCCTTACCAACCGACTTTTGACATCCGACATGGTGATTACAGCAGCAGTAAAAGGAATTTATGTCACTCTGGGATTGTTTTGATTGGTCAAAGAACAAGTCAGACTATTACAAAGTCGGATCAAAGTAGTATCCTGTTCCATTCAAGTCGGATGGATGTAGGACCAATGTAGGAACGATGTAGGATGGATGTCGCAGAGCAAAGTAGGATGAAAGTCGTATGACTGTCATGTGGTATCAGTGTGAACCCAGCCTAAATGTTTGCTTAACCACTTCCCGCCCAGTCAATAGCATATTGACGTCCGGGAAGTGGTTGTGTTAGCCACACTGGACGTCATATGACGTCCTGCAGGATAACAGCCGCCGCGTGCCTGGGGGGGGGGCGCGCATCGCGGCGATCGGTGGAGCGGTGTGTCAGTCTGACACATCGCTACACTGATCTCGGTAAAGAGCCTCCGGCGGAGGCTTTTTACCACGTGATCAGCCGTGGCCAATCACGGCTGATCACGATGTAAACAGGAAGAGCCGTTGATCGGCTCTTCCTCACTCGCGTCTGACAGACGCAAGTAGAGGAGAGCCGATCGGCGGCTCTCCTGACAGGGGGGGTTCGCGCTGATTGTTTATCAGCGCAGCCCCCTCCTCGGATACCCACACTGGACCACCAGGGAAGCCCCAAGCATGTGGATGGCCAGGTAAGTCCCCCATGGCCATCCACATGCACAAATAGATAAAATATATATGCTAATCAGAGCCCACAAATGGGCACTGTTTGGCACCATCATGGCACAACCAAAAATGCATGATGCCCAGCAATGCCAGCCATCAGTGCCACCTATCAGTGCCCATCCGTGCCAACTATCAGTGCCACCCATAAGTATCCATCAGTGCTGCCTATGAGTGCCCATCAGTGCCGCCTATGAGTGCCCATCAGTGCCGCCTATGAGTGCCCATCAGTGCCGCCTATGAGTGCCCATCAGTGCCGCCTATGAGTGCCCATCAGTGCCGCCTATGAGTGCCCATCAGTGCCCATCAGTGCCGCCTATGAGTGCCCATCAGTGCCGCATACCAGTGCCACATATCAGTGCCGCCTATCAGTGCCCATCAGTGCCACCTCATCGGTGCCACCTCATCGGTGCCCATCAGTGTCGCCTTATCAGTGCCCGTTAGTGCCGCCTTATCAGTGCCCGTCATTGAAGTAGAAAAGGTACTTATTTACAATTTTTTTTTTTACAGAAACAAAGAAAAACTTTGTTTTTTTCAAAATTTTCACTCTTTTTTTATTTGTTATGCAAAAAATAAAAATCACAGAGGCGATCAAATACCACCGAAAGAGAGCTCTATTTGTGGGAACAAAATGATAAAAAAATTGTTTGGGTACAGTGTTGCATGACCGCGCAATTGTCATTCAAATTGCGACAGCGCTGAAAGCTCAAAATTGGCTTGGGCAGGAAGGTGTATAAGTGCATGGTATTGAAGTGGTTAAAGTTTTGTTTTTTAGATTACAATGAGAAAAAATACAAAGATATGTAACACATGTTAAAGGTAGCACTAGAAAATAGATATAGTAAACTGCATAGGAATGTCTTCAAAATCAAGCCTTAAAGAGGAAGTAAACTCCCCTTGCTTGTTTGTACCTATAGAAGCCTATAATAAGGTTTACCTATAGGTACTGTAAACATATCTTAAACTTGAACCGTTTAGGGGATATTTACTGTATACTGAGGCTATTACGTCATTGGCACATGCGCTCTGAAGGAACAGCCGCCCGTTCCGTTTCTTCAGGGTCTGTGCCGTGACCAGCGGCTCCTGCGTGCATGCATGGTTGTGACATTGCGGTTCCGGCCAACCAGGAATAAACACCAGGGAAGATGTTGGCCATGTCAGCGGCATGCGGGCGCTGCTGCAGGGCTTCGTTCTAAAGTATTTCATAATGAGCTAGTTTGCGATGCATACTAGCTCATTATGCCTTTGTGTTGCAGGTTTTTTTTTCCTTCACAGGGGTTTACAACCTCTTTAACTAGTTGTATCAATAAACATGCCCGGAGTTGTTAGTCTTTGAAAAGATAATTAGCCATTGTGTAGGAGGAGGGTATAGAATGAACACCAAGAGTTCTGAAGTAATGCTGCCAGTCTGGTTGCTTTTTTTTCACAGTATTCATAAACTAGTGAACAGCTCCATACCACATGATAAAAGGAACTAATATCTTTCTGCCATTTGTATCAATTTGGAGAAAGGGAGTTATCAATGTGATGTTGTCACCAAAAGGTGTACTATATGTTATGTAGGAATTTCAGCTAGACAAATTTGTTCCTAGCAGGGATCAGCAATTTGGCGAATTGAGCCACTACATCCTCCCATTCTTCTTCTACAATGTATAACTAACCTCACCATGTTGGAAAAACGGTTCACCAATTTGGTTAACAATACAAAAAATAAGTATTGGTGGATATGGCGTTAAAAATACAGTTGCCAATAATGACAGCAGAAGCATAGATTCTACTGAATTATGTATTAAAACAGGGTTAGCAGTTAAAATGTAGCTCAAAACTATACTATACTCTTCTCTGGTTCACAACAATTATATTTTTCCTGCATGTAAAAATACAAATTTCATAGTGATTTCTATATTTTAGTTACAATAGGGAACTACCATATCTGATACAAGTACAGTATTACCCAGATGTTGAATACTTCCTGCATGAATGTTCTGCCACCATAATATCAACTACCTACCAGACGTTTACATTTTTAACTCTCCTATACAAATCTTAACGCAAAGCTTACCAGGCAACAGCGATGCTAAATTATAGACACCACCTAGGAGTGTGTTTGGTACACATTTCCCCATGTTGTGCCCAAAGAAGTTTAGCTTTTTCTCTTGCCTGGCTGTACCAAAAGGACTCCCTCCCACTGGTTTCCTGCCCTCCCCCACACAACACCCTCTCCTGGTTCTCCAGTTCTTCTGCATATGCAGGTGTGTAAGCTATGGAAGGAGCACTTCTCCAGCACCTGCCTTGGGCTGGGTTTACATTGGGTTCACTCTGGTACGACACAACCATCGCATGGATCTGACTTTGCCCTGCGACATCGGTCCTACTTTCATTCTTCAATGAAAGGGATCCGACTTTGATCCGTTCATACCAGGCCCTTTGAGTCCCCTTGGTCTGGTATCAGTTTTAAGGGAAACCCCCACACCAAACAAACAAAAAAGCGTGGGGTCCCCCCAAAATCCATGCCAGACCCTTATCCGCGCACGCAGCCCAGGAAAGGGGGTGAGCAGGGACGAGCGTGCCCCCCCCACCCTCCTGGACCATACCAGGCCACATGCCCTCAACATAGGGGGGTGGGGGTGCTTTGGGGCAGGGTGGGCTTTGCGCCCCCACCCCAAGACCATATGTTGATAGGGCAAGGGCCCCTTCCCCACAATCCTGGCCATTGGTTGTGGGGGTCTGCGAGCGTGGGACTTATAGGAATCGAGAAGCCCCCTTAAACAAGGGGGCCATCAGATACCATCCCCTATGTAAATGAGTAGGCGGTACACATCATCATCATTCACCCAAAAAGCGTCAATAAAAACAGTACCCAGGTTTTTGACAAAATATCCCATCGTAGCTCCAATGTGTCTTCTTTCTCCGGTGATGTCTTCTCCCTCCGATTCTTCTCCCGTGTGACGTCACCGCCCGAGGCATGATGAGGTGGTGATATCACAAGGGGAGTGGTCTCCAGATGACGTCACCTGATTGCCAGGCCTCATGGCTATACAAGAAAAAGTAGACATGGGAGCCCACACAACAGCGGGAGCCAGCGTCAGGATAAGAACCGGAGGAAGAAACAGAGGAAGAAGACAGCGGAGGGAGAGGAAACAGTTAGAACCGGAAGAAGACAACAGAGGTGCAGCAAGAAGAACCAGAGGAAGAAGACAACAGCGCAGAAAAACTAGAGGGAGAAGAACTGGACCAGAGGGAGAAGAATTGGAGGGAGAAGACATCAACAAAGACACATTGGAGCTACGACATGGGACGGTTTTTATTTTTGACACTTTTTTGGGGGGTAAATGAGTATGGGTACAATGTAGAGGAGGGGATATCTGGGGCCCCAGATTCCCCCTCCAGATTCCTATAAACCCCCCTCCCGCAGAACCCCACAATCACCGGCTAGGGTTGTGCGGAAGAGGCCCTTGTCCCCATCAACATGGGGACAAGGTGCTTCGGAGTGGGGGGCACATAGCCCACCCTGCCCGAAAGCACCCACCCCCATATTGAGGGCATATGGCCTAGTATGGCAGGGCGCTCGCTCATATCCACCCCCCTTTCCTGACCTGCCAGGCTGCATGCTCGTGTAAGGGTCTGGTATGGATTTTGGGGAGGGCTGCCCCATATATATTTTTTTAATTTTGGTGTGGGGTTTCCCTTCAAGATTATCAGAGCACAAGTTGCATGCCACAAGTCGGACCAGTTAAGACAATGATCTGACTTAGATGTGACTTACATTCAAATCAATGGGCTGAAGACATGCCTAAGTCGGACCAAAGTAGTGCAGGAACCTTTTTCAAAGTCGGACTGACTTGTGCAGGTTAGGATGGCTCTTATAGGAAATCATTAATTTATACGTGTCATGCGACTTGTGCTACCAAAGTTGGAGCATATGTCGCACCAGTGTGAATGGGCCCTTAATCTTTTGCTGGGGTTGGAAAAGAAGAGAACTGAGCTTTTCAGCTGCTGTGAGAATGATGCCAGTGCAGATTGCAAATCACAGTTTTCTCCCCTAAAACTCTGCAGTCCCCATCGTGTCTCCCTATCCCACTCTTAGCCTCTTATACCAGCAAAACCTTCTTAAACATCACTGTCTCCCAGCTGCCATGCTGTATCTATCCCAGCGACCCCTATCTTCCCTGCTTGTTTGAACCTTTGCCCATATCCTCACCTAACATCTATAGGTATATAATGCCACTGGACACAGCAAAACTATCTGTCTAAAAAGATACATATACAAATAATATAATTTAAAAAATAACAAAAAGCATCCTAACACATCATCATCAATGTGAAGTGCTGACTTAAACAATGTGCTGCCACATCATGTCAAAAGTGAAATATTGTTCTATCTTCTTTCTAATCTGGATATTCACAGGGTTTACACAATTTAGACTTAATCGTTATAATCCCAAATGCTTTGCTATTTGTCCTTAAGTTGTCAAGTAATATCCTTGTAGCAAATCAGCACTAATCTGAGCTCTGTAAATGCTTTTGGTTCCAAACAAATTTCAATTTCTTCAAGGTTTTAAGCATCATAGTATCAACAACAATAGGCCCCACAAGAGGATTTTCCAGCTGCTTGCGACGCATAACATGCCTCTGAACCTATAGATAAGTACATGGGATCAAAAGAAATCTCTCATTGTAACCTAATGCATATCCCAAGTTGTAGTTGAAAAATATCTCAAAAATGTCTGCAATTGATGGGGTTTTTCAATGATCTCTTCACTTGTTATATATATATGTTTTGATTTGCAACATGAAGATTAGGGCAGCCTCTTAGGAAAATTGAAAACGCAAAGGAGGAGGGATTTTTATATTATAATTCTTTATGTGGAGCCAACATAGTATGCAGGATATCATACCCAATGCCTGTTCATTCAGAAGAGCCAGAGCTACAGAGTAGTAGACTAACACAGAAGTTACGTTATCTAAACATTTTTATGTTAGTTAAACTACACATGCCTATACAAACATGTTTGATGGTTTTATAACTTTGCTGTGCAATATATTATATTGTAGGGTAGCATTTATCTATTGGATCATTAGTCAGCAATTTTTTTAAATCAATTTTCAAATTCATTTTCTTTATCATATTTACCTAGGTGGATGCAGCATTGGTCTGAAAACACTGCTGATCGTTCAATTCTCAGAGCTCTGTGAGCAAAGAGCCGGTGACCAAGTCACCGGCACTCTGCTCTGCCCCCCCCGCTAATTGAATTGCTGGCCTGTGAAGCGGGTGGGAGCAGCAGGCTCGGGCTCTCAGCAACTCTGAGAGGCTGAGCCCAGTGCCAGTCCAGGCATGTGGGCGGATCCCAACTTCGTTGTCGCGATCTTGCCCCAGCCTGGACAAACTCTCAGGTCAGCCCGCTGTCTGCTGAAAACAGCTCAAAGGAGTGCAGAACGATCTGCACTCCAGTGATACACAGGAAAAGTACAACCAAACCAGCTTTGGCTGTACTTCTCCTTTAAGAGAGGAATTGTGCAATCTGCTCTTCTCAATGTGAACTCTTCAGCTACTAAAGTATATTGTGACACGCAGAAATATATTTTTTTACATGTATACAATATGTGTATGTATAGTACAAGGTGAAATACCCCCTAGGTATCTGAAACATTAAGGCTCTGTACACACCTAGGCATTTTGTTTTAAGGCAGAAAGTCACATGATTTTTGCCGCAATTTTGTACAGGTCAAAAGGTCACCAATGTAAAAAGCAGAAAATGCCTGTAATCTGCCAAAAAAGAAGCACCTGTACTTTTTTGAGCTTCGTGTGTTTTGCTTTAGATGACAAACTATTAGATGTGAACAGGGACTATTGAAATTAATGGGATTTGTCTTGTTGTGCGTTTTTAGATGTAGCGCCCAGCTCCTGTTGGGTAGGCGCTGTGTGTTAAATTTAGTTATCTGAGCTGTAGCTCAGAAGGATTATGCCAAATTGTGTCTGTTTCAGTCTAGCTGGGTTGTGTGTTTTCCACCCGACAGTAGGTGTCACTGTCACCACAGGTCAGGGTTGGAAATGCGGCAGGCTAGGTGTATTGGGTATTAATTTCCCAGAAGTGGCTCGGGGGGCGTGGTCAACCAGCTGCGCATTCTGGGAGGGGGTACTTAAGAGACAGAGACCGCTCTATCTGGGTTCGTTGCCGGATTCTGACCTGAGGGCCTTCCTGGCCTCAGGGATGTGCGAGCCATTTTCGGTCTCGGGGCCTGCTGGCCCGAGGCTCCGCAACCAAGTAGGCCCAGAAGTTGCTGGGACCTACTAGTCCAGGGATGGTCCTACGCGGTCTTGCCTGCGGGAAGAAGTGGAATTGGGGACTCAATTGAAGGACGCATCCTGGCCAGTTTGCCTCACGGTGCTGCCGGGCTGGCTGAAAGATTCTGGCACCGTGACCTGTGTACTTTTGAAGGAGCTTTTGCAAAGTGTCAGAGTGGTTACATGGTCTTGTGGCGGAAGATTGTAGAACAACGCGACAGCACTCATCAAGTCTGTGGCAGAGACTTTGAACGAGTTTTGCACCGGTTGCTAGGCCAGTGAGAGTAGGCCTACCTGGTAGTTGCTGAATCCAGCGTGGAACTGATTTGTCCTCTGGATCCGAGATTGTGCCCGTGATCCGCAAAGCAAGGTACCTAAAACTCCCGTATCCCTCTACCTCTCTGTTGCAACTGGTAAAGTAAATTTCTTGAAGAAAAGGTAACCAAGTGTTGGTGTGGACCTTCATAAAAGCTCTTCAAGAGGAATCCCTGACACGAGTGCGGTGAACAGAAAAGGTAACGGTAGGCCCAAAACTTTAAACCAGCAGCTCCTACGGGGGTAGTGCTACATAGAGCTGAGGCTTACAGCATCAAACCGCCCAAAAACACCTAGGTGTGAACAGAGCCTTAAAGCTGTGGATGTCATTATAAAACGCTTTATGTATAGCTCTCATTTTAAAAACATGAGTATAGTCCCATCTCATGCCACAATTTAGGGTTTGTGAATGAATTATGCAATTAAAGGGAATGCTAGGCAGTCTTTATTCACAAGGCAACTAAAGGGTACAACAAAAACTGTAAACCTCATAACGTATATTCTACCAGCACAGCTTTTTCTGAGATGGCCGAGCACAGTACTGCCCTTGTACTGTTGAGCTGCATATATTTCTATGGACTGGCTTTACATTAGCTCAGGAATAGCGAAGTCTACGGAGCTCATCAGCACTACACTCAGCTGGCTCAGAGTGGACATAAACATAGGCAAGATGCTGGACAGGCATAAGCTTTTGCACACTTTCCTGATCTGAGGTCTGCATTCTGTATTTATCAGAGGGATGTCATTTCTCAATAAAAAAAAACTCTCCACTCTCTTGGCTTGACAGATGCAGTGGGCGGGGCCGCCTCTCTCCTCCTGTCAGCAGGGGATCCCAGGCCTCGCCCACTGCATCTGTCAGGCTGAGAAGAGAGGCAGTGGGCCAATGAGCGCAGATCAGTGCTCTGTAATCAAGGTATATACAACATAATTTAAGAAAGCACAGTCACAGGGGGCCATGACATTAAAAAACAGAGAGGGAAATGTAAATATGCATTGGTGGGTAAACGAACGACTTTATTTTTTAAATCCTAAAGTTGTTCTGAAGGCCACTGCCGGGAAATATAGCTGCTTAGAAAGCCTTTTCTTTGTACCCTTGCTGCTCTGTTCACCAGTGATGTTCAAAGTACTTTTGGTAAGGGGGGACATGTGACTTACTCTTTATCCCACATGACAGTGCTAGGTGTATAAGTGGCCCGAACTAAGTCACAAGGGGTGGGCAGGGAAAGGGTCCCCAGTCCAGTGCAGGCCCAAAGTTGCTTCCTAACTCTTGTAGGCAAATTAAGCGATGGAGAAAAAAAGAAAAAGCAAACAGAAGCAGCTTTGGGAGCAAGCATTAAAAAAGTGATTGCAAAGGGAACAAACAAGATATACTTACCTGCTATGTGCAATGGTTCTGCTCAGGTCCCCTGCCAGCACTCTTGGCTCCTCCCCCTTCTAGACACTTTCTATGGGAACACTCAAGCAAACTCGATCCTGAGGGGCTTGGCCCAACCCCTTGCTCTCCCCTAATAAGCTTTAATTGACAGCAGCAGTAGCCAAAGGCTCCCACTACTGCCTCCATGGACAGTGAGGAGAGAGAGTGTGCGGAGACAGCCGTTGCTCTCTGGCACAGCGCTGGATCAAGCTTGGGCTCAAGTATAGACGAGGGGGGGGGGCTTGGGGTGGAGCTGCACACAGAATGTTTTTACCTGAATGCCGAGAATGCATTCAGGTAAAAAAGCTCCTCCCTTTAGAACAACTTTTAAACCAGCTGAATAAATCCACTAGATGCTCAGACTGCAAATAACAGAAATAGGATGTGAAATAAAGCTTAATATCTTTATGCAGTACAAAGAACAACGTAGATATATGTTGGTAAATGGTTATTTTAGGGCCTCCTGACTTCATATGTATAGCAACAGCTGCCCCCTCTGAACCTGCTTATAAATGATGCTGCAGTCTCTATCTGTTTTAACAGTTAAAGTTGACATAATGTTAAACAAGACTTTCAGACTCTGGATCCCCAAATTCTCATTCACATTTGTGCGTTTATGTCTATCTAAAGCAACACTTCACTCAAGACAAGACAGCACACAAGAACAGCAGCTCCCACTTTGTTCTATGAAGACAGAAACAGAACATGCCACATATGGCCTCTTTTAGTCTCAGCTGATGTATCACATGTCCCATGGTCAGCTGAAATAATTGTACCAGTCATATCTTATGCATGATGACCTGCAGTGGGTATAAAAAAAAAAAAAAAAATCACCCCCCTTTAAAATAATCAAATTTTGTTGCTTTGCAGCCTAAAATTAAGGCAGATACGGTTTTTGTTTTATCCAGTTGCATTTACTCCGTGCAACTTATAACATTCAAGTGAAAGATATGACACCAACATGTCAGAGGAAATAAAAAACAAAAAAACGGAATCACTGAGTTGGAATATATGTTGTTAAACCACCTTTTGCTTTAATTACAGCCTTTAGTCTGTTGGGATACATTTCTACTAAACTTTGCTATATTTTTCCACTCTTCTTTGCAGAACTGCTCAAGTTCAGTTATCTTGGATATTGACTGTGAATTTCAGTCTTCAAGTCATTCCAAAGATTTTCAATGGGGTTTAAGAGTCTGTGCTCTAACTAAGCCATGCAGGGACATTCACCTTTCTCTTCATCAACCACTGGGTGGTCATTTTTGCTGTGCTTTGGGTCATTGTCATCTTGAAAGGTAAACCTACTTCCCCATCGACAAATTTTTGGCAGAGGACAGCAGATTTTCCTTTATAATTTGATGTAATTTAGCCCCATCCATTTTCACTTTTATCCTGACAAGTGCTCCAGTCCTTGCAGCAGAAACATACTAACAGGATATTACCACCTCCATGCTTTACAGTAGGAATGGTGTTGTTATTTGGGTGGTGAGCTGTATTGGATTTCCACCAGACATATCATTTGGTGTTGAGGCCAATTTATTCAATTTTAGTCTCATCTGACCAGAACACCTTTTTCCATGTGGCCTCAGAATCTTCGAGGTGCGTTTTGGCAAAGCTCAGTTGTGACTGCATGTGGCCTTTCTTGAGTGGCTTTTTTCTTGCAACCTTCCCATAGGAGTCAGATTTGTGGAGAATTCATGATATTGTTGTCACATGCACACAATGCCCACTCGGTCATACATTCCTGCAACTGTTTCAGAGTTGCTGTAGGCCTCTTGGTAGCCTCTCTGAAAAGTTTCCTCCTGGCTCTTTCATCCAGTTTGGAGCGATCGTCCTGATCCAGGGAGGCTCATCTCCTGACTTGTGCCTGTCCACAACTTTATGCCGGATTTCTTTTGACAGCGTCTTGCCCCCAATAGTTGATTGATAGCCTCAGTTGCACTACTAGGGACTAAAATGCTCCAGGAAATCTATTTTCATGCCAAGTTAATCAAAATTACCACAGCTGATCACAGTTAAAAGTCAAATGGATTCATGTGCCATTGAGAAGGTGATTAGTTTACAAGTCATTTTTAAAAGGGGGTGATCCTTTTTCCAACTCAGTGACTATATTTTTAAAAATAACTTCTGAATTGTTGGTGTTATATCTTTCACTTGGATGTTATAATACAGCTGGATAAAACATAACTGTCTCCTTTTCAGGCTGCAACGCAACAAAATGTGATTTTAAATGATGGGGGGGGGTGGGGTGATTATTTTCTATACCCACTATATACATGGATGACATAAGAATTGTTAATGAGATATTTTAATGTCATAAAACATCTTAAAGGCTTCCTCACATAAATAAAAAAAAATTGTAATATTCGTTTTTTTAACTGCATAAAAAGCAAACAGCCACTCACACAAGTTCAGTTAGCATAATCGATCTGACACAGTGCCATAAAATCTAAGAAAGGTGCCAAAAAAGTATAAACACTTTGCTCACCTGCCAGGCAAACTTTCAAATAAAGCTAGCTTAAATTTTTTTATATTGAATGATCTATAACAAGGTGTTGCAGCAAAGGGATCCGACTTTCCAGGAAATTACTAGTCGTTTTGCCTATGGTATTAAAGGACAGGGACTCGCATTCTGATAATCCCATTTTATTGTTGTTTTATTTCATTAAAGGGCTTCAACAGAATTCATTATGCAGATTAAATATGCAGGGAAAGCAATGTCAGCTTTTATCTTCCTTTCCCTGTTCAGAATGAAGCACTGACCTCTGACCAGACTTGCAATCCACCTGGCTTCTAAAGGCTCCAACAGTACCAAAGCTGATAGGCGAGCAGGTGGCATTTATAAAGGCATCTTTAATGATGCATGCATCCAGGGTGTTTGCTGGGTAGAAGCTCAGTAGCTGTCTACAGCGTTGAATTCAAATACAAAGCATTTGCATAAAATATATCACTCAACCTTACAAAATGAAGTCATGTGAGGAGAGCTTTAACTGAACAACGATCAACTAACAGACTGATGTTTGACATCTCTTGGAGGTAATAAAGGTATAAAGCTGTGCTGTTGTCACCTTCTGACATGTAACAAATCAAAGCTACTTCATGTTTAAATTATGCCTTAGTTTTTTAGTGACAGCTGTGATTCCCTGATCCAAAAAATAAAAGTGATTAAAGAGTTGCCCCAGAAAACAAGTGAAGCCAATCAGTGGACTGCAAATGTGCCAGTGTCAGGTGTATGCAACATATTTTAAAGCAGGACTCCAGCCAAGACCATTTTTTTTTTACTTTGAAGAAGGTGGGAAAGAGTGAGAATAACCAAGATTTTTTTTATTGTTTTCGGTGTTCCCCCTTGTGAGATTTCTCCTCACTTTCAAAAGTCTAAGGGTTAAAAGTCAGAGGACATGTCCCCATCAGGGACACAGGGAAATGGCAGGAAGCTGAGATACTTAATTCACAGCTGGTAGTTATAATACTTCCCAGCAGCTAAGCTTAGGTTGTAACAAAGGTTCGTTAGCTGCAGGATGACACCTGCTGGTGGCTATTGAAATCATTGTGCTTACAGCAGTTGACTGACCTTTCACCAAAATGTAAAATAGAATTACCATGGGTGCTGCCATCGTTTTTCAGGTGCATGCTCAAGGCAGGCATCATTATTATTTCCTTAAGGTACCACTTGCACAGGTGTTTATCCACGCTGCCAACCTCAGCAGCAGCAAGAATCAACTGATTCCTGTGGCTGGGATTGACAAGTTGTCAGCAAAATTGCTGGTTGTGACTATCATCTGTGGCCAACAGCCTGTCGTTGCAATGCACGAGTTCAGTGGCTGCAGCTACCCACACAGAGCTGTCAATCCAAGCTACAGGAAGCAGAAGACTCTTGCTGCTGGGATTTGCATGATTTCCAAACGCCCATGCGAATGGAACTCAATACTGACGACTAAACTGAGAATCCTAGAACACTTGATTTACATAGAAAAGCTCAGAGTGTCTGAAGATTCTCATCCAAGTCATGGTATAGCAAGTAGAAGTGTGTTGCATTCAATTAGGATTGTTCTGTAATGGTGCAGACAATAATCAGCTCATCCAAGCCACTTCTTTAGTTCTAATGTCAGTAACATACCCCAGCATTTTTAGCCACACATTTAAAGCGTAGGTGCCGCGGAATTTTTTTTAATTAACCACTTGCCGCCCGCCCTATAGCGGATTGACGTCGGCAAAGTGGTTGCAAAATCCTGACAGGACGTCATATGACGTCCTCAGGATTTTGAGCCGCTGCGCGCCCCCGGGGGCGTGCATCGCGGCGATCGTTGCTGCGGGGTGTCAGTCTGACACCCCGCAACTCCGATCTAGGTAAAGGCTGGGTTCACACTAGTGCGACACGACATCTGTCCTACTTTGGATCCGACTTTGCCCTGCGACATGAAGCCGACATATGTCCGACTTTCAATGAACGGGGATCCGACTTGGATCCCCGCCAATATCAGGCACTGTGTTTGGTATGAATCTTGAGGGGGAACTCCAGGCCAAATTTTAAATAAAAAAACGGTGTGGGTTCCCCTCCAGAGGCATACCAGGCCCTTGGGTCTGGTCTGGATTTGAACGGGCGCCCCAACGCCGAAAAAACAGCGTGGGGGTCCCCCCAAAATCCAAACCAGACCCTTATCCGAGCACACAACCTGGCAGGCCGCAGGGGAAGAGGGGACGGACGAGAGAGCGGCCCCCCTCCCTCCTAAACCATACCAGGCCGCATGCCCTCAACATGGGGGGTTTGGTGCTCTGGGGCAGGGGGGCGACCTGCGGCCCCCCCACCCCAGAGCACCCTGCCCCCATGTTGATGAGGACAGGGCCTCTTCTCGACAACCCTGGCCGTTGGTTGTCGGGGTCTGCGGGCGGGGGGCTTATCGGAATCCGGGAGCCCCCCCCTTGATAAGGGGGCCCCCAGATCCCGGCTCCCCCACCCTATGTGAATGAGTATGGGGTACATCGTACCCCTACCCATTCACCTGGTGGAAAAAAATTGCAATAAAAAAACACACAGCTTTTTAAAGTATTTTATTGCACAGCTCCGAGGGTCTTCTTCCGACTTCGGGGGTCTCCGGTGTCGTCGCCGCGCTCTCCGGTTCTTTCTTCCGCCGGGCCTCCGCTAACTTCTTTTTAGCTCTTTTGCTAACTGAGGCCCGGTCTTCTGCGTCTTCTCGTCCGGCTCTCCGTTGTCCTTCTGCCGGCCCCGCCACTAACTTCTTGGTAGCTCTTTCGCTAGTGGAGGGGCGCGGTCTTCCCGTCGTCGCCGTCTTCTTCCCTCTTCTCCTCCTCGATGTTGACGCGTCGCTTCCTCCCGCTGTAATACTGGCTCTCCGCTCCGCATTAATATAGGCTTCTCATGACATCACAGTCACATGTTCCAGGGCACATGGCCCCGGAGCATGTGACGTCATGGGAACATGTGACTGACGTCATGGGAAGCCTATATTAATGCGGAGCGGAGAGGCAGTATTACAGCGGGAGGAAGCGACGCGTCAATATCGAGGAGGAGAAGAGGGAAGAAGACCCCGACGGCGACGACGGAAAGACCGGCCCCTCCACTAGCGAAAGAGCTACCAAGAAGTTAGTGGAGGGGCCGGCAGAAGGACAACGGAGAGCCGGACGAGAAGACGGAGAAGTCCGGGCCTCCGTTAGCAAAAGAGCTAAAAAGAAGTTAGCGGAGGCCCGGCGGAAGAAAGAACCGGAGAGCGCGGCGACGACACCGGAGACCCCCTAAGTCGGAAGAAGACCCCCGGAGCTGTGCAATAAAATACTTTAAAAAGCTGTGTGGTTTTTTTATTGCAATTTTTTTCCACCAGGTGAATGGGTAGGGGTACGATGTACCCCATACTCATACACATAGGGTGGGGGGGCCGGGATCCAGGGGCCCCCGGATTCCGATAAGCCCCCCGCCCGCAGACCGCGACAACCAACGGCCAGGGTTGTCGGGAAGAGGCCCTGTCCTCATCAACATGGGGGCAGGGTGCTCTGGGGTGGGGGGGCCGCAGGTCGCCCCCCCTGCCCCAGAGCACCAAACCCCCCATGTTGAGGGCATGCGGCCTGGTACGGTTCAGGAGGGAGGGGGGGCCGCTCTCTCGTCCCCCCCTCTTCCCCTGCGGCCGGCCAGGTTGTGTGCTCGGATAAGGGTATGGTGTGGATTTTGGGGGGACCCCCCACGCCGTTTTTTCGGCGTAGGGGTGCCCGTTCAAATCCAGACCAGACCCAAGGGCCTGGTATGCTCCTGGAGGGGGAACCCATGCCGGTTTTTTATTTAAAATTTGGCCTGGAGTTCCCCCTCAAGAGCAGTACAGCACAAGTTGCATGCCAAAGTCGGATCATGCAAGACTGCGGTCCAACTTTGATCCGACTTCAATGATAGTCAATGGGCTGAAGTCGGATCAAAGTCGGACCAAAGTAGTACAGGGAGCATTCTCAAAGTCGGACCGACATGTGTCGGACCAGTTAAGACGGCTCCCATAGGGAAACATTGATTTTCACACGTCATGCGACATGAGCTCCCAATGTCGGAGCGTTTGTCGCCCCAGTGTGAACCAGGCCAAAGAGTCTCCGACGGAGACTCTTTACCACGTGATCAGCCGTGTCCAATCACGGCTGATCACAGTGTAAACAGAAAAATCCGGTCATCGGCTTTTCCTCACGCGCATCTGTCAGACGCGAGTAGAGGAGAGCTGATCAGCTGCTCCTCTGACAGGGGGGGTTTGTGCTGATCGATTATCAGCACAGCCCCCCCCAGGATGCCCCCACTGGACCACCAGGGATGCCACTGGACCACCAGGGATGCCAGCACCAGGTATGCCACCCTAGACCACCAGGGATGCCAGTTAGTGCCCCCTAATGGATGCCAATCAGTGCCCACAATGGATGCCAATCAGTGCCCACAATGGACATCACTGATTGGCAGGCATTTTTGTTTGGCACTGATTGGCATCCATTACAGTACATCAGTGCCGCCTATCAGTGCCCATCCATGCCCACCCGTGCCACCTATCAGTGCCCATCCATGCCCATCCGTGCCGCCTATCAGTGCCCATCCATGCCGCCTATCAGTGCCCATCCGTGCCGCCTATCAGTACCCATCCGTGCCGCCTATCAGTGCCCATTCGTGCCGCCTATCAGCGCCCATACGTGACGCCTATCAGCGCCCATACGTGCCGCCTATCCGTTCCACCTATCAGTGCCGCATATTAGTGCCCATCATCGCCACCTCATTGGTGCCACCTCATCGGTGCCCGTCAGTGCAGCCCCATCAGTGAAGGAGAAAACTTACTTATTTAAAAAGTTTTGTAACAAACAAAAAAAATACTTTTTTTTCAATATTTTTGGTCTTTATTTTTTTAAGCAGAAAATAAAAATCCCAGAGGTGATCAAATACCACCAAAAGAAAGCTCTATTTGTGGGGAAAAAATGATAAAAATTTTGTTTGGGTACAGTGTAGCATGACCGCGCAATTGTCATTCAAAGTGCAACAGCGCAGAAAGCTGAAAATTGGTCTGGGCAGGAAGGTGTTTAAGTGCCCAGTATGGAAGTGGTTAAAAGCCAGCAGCTGCAAATACAGCAGCTGCTGACTTTTAATATATGGACACTTACCTGTCCTGGAGTCCAGCGACGTCCACAGCAGAGGATGAGCAATCACTCGTCACTCTGCTGCCCCCACCGCCATCCTCGGTGAGGGAACCAGGAAGTGAAGCCTTGCAGCTTCATGCCCGGTTCCCTACGGCACATGCGCGAGTCGCGCTGCGCCGTTCTGAATGGTCCCCTGTGTTCTGGGAGCCGAGTGTCTCCCAGAACACAACGGGGAATCTGCGGGAAGTGACGTGCTTCCCGCAGATTTCCCGCAGAGAGGACTCCCGTTAGTGGCTGCAAATACCTGTCTTAGACAGGTATCTCTGCACCCCCCACCCCCCTGAAAGGGGGGGGGGGTTCCGATCAGCGGAAGTTCCACTTTAGGGTGGAGCTCCGCTTTAACAGGCACCCTAATCTAATCACCATGTACAATGTCAAATAGAAGTTGACTGTCCAAATAAAGGATGGGAGGTGTGACAGTTGTGGTATTACACTGCTAGAAAAAATAAATACTTTCTTGGTGTCAAGTTTTTAACAAGCATTGATTTCCTGCGTATTTAAAGGCAGCAATACACTGGGACAGAGCTTGTACATCCAAAACACCCAACAGAAGTGAAGTAATGAAGATGGCATATGCAGGGCTGTGAAAAATGCAAAGACCTGTACATTCAGATTACAAAACAACATGTCTACAAAGGAATGGACCAACATAGGAGGGCAAATTCTACAGGTCAGGACATATTCTCCTTATCCACTTGCTTACTGGGCACTTAAACCCCCCCTCCTGCCCAGACCAATTTTCAGCTTTCAGCGTTCTCACTCTTTGAATGACAATTGCGCGGTCATACAACGCTGTAGCAAATTAAATTTTTGTCATTTTTTTCCACAAATAGAGCTTTCTTTTGGTGGCATTTTATCACCTCTGCGGTTTTTTTTTTTTGTTAAAAAGATAAAGAAGACTGAATTAAAAAAAAAAAAATACAAAACCGTTTTATATTTTGTTATAAAATTTTGCAAACGGGTAATTTTCCTCCTCCATTGATGTACACTGATGAGGCTGCACTGATGGGCACCAATGGGCACGGATAAACGGCACTGCTGGGCACTGAGAGGTGACACAGAGGTGGCACTGATGGGTGGCACTGAAGGGCATTAATAGGTGGCACTGGTTTGCACTGAGAATTGTCACTGATAGGTGGCAGTGATGGGCACTGATAGGTGGCAGTGATGGGCACTGATGGGTGGCAGTGATGGGCACTGATGGGTGGCAGTGATGGGCACTGATCAGCACTGGTAGGTGACATTGATAGGCAGCACTGCTAGGTGGCACTGACTGGCACCACTGGTGGGCATTGCTAGGGGCAGTGATGGGCATTGATAGGTGGTACTGGTGGTCACTGGCAGGGGGTACTTGATTACACTAATGGGGCAGAATTGCCTCTTCCACTGGGGACCGATGTCCCTCAATCAGCAGCCGGTGATCGGCTTTTTTTTCTCCTCACGCTGTCAGCGCGAGGAGAAAAAAAAACGATTACCGAGCTTTGTTTTGATCACGTGGTAATGGGCCAGGACCGGCCCCTTACTCAGATCCGTGATCACCCGAGTCTCAGTGACTCGGTGATCACAGTGCGCGCCCTGCAGGGGCGCGCGGGGAGCACGCAAAGGGGAGGCCGTCTAAAAAAAAAAAAAAAAAATGCGGGTGGAATCCCCCTTTAAGTTGTAGGAAAACGACTGGGAAACATTACAGATCACCTCCAGATGAATATGACTAACTACTACTAGCAATTAGGTTAGTGGCTCAATAATTAGCAAAGCATTAGTGTAACATCCATGGAATTTTCTTCAGCCAAAGGCAAGGGTTCCTCCTCGTATCAGGGTGCATGACAGGTCGTGGAGGCTCAGCAACCAGTGCCTCAATTTGTCATTTTTCTCACAACCTGTGAACCACAATGTGACTGACCCAGCCAGGACAGGGGCTTTTGGAGAAGACTGCAGGGTGGCCTCCTACCCACTGACTATGGGCACTGTTTTTTAAGGGAACACTACTCTTTGGGAGGTATATGCCTGGGGGAACCCTTGGAGTGATCTTGTTTCTGACTCAAGTTCATTTCTCCCCAAAACACAAAGACCCTGGGAATCTAGGCCCGGGACCAATGTTTAGGGTGTAGATGCCCCATTACCAGCAATGACTGTTTCAGACTGAGACTCAGAACAGATGTTAATGTACTCAGCTCAAAGTAACTGTGTTATGCGGTATCCTGATATCTGTAAGGTGTCATGTATCAAGTAGATTTCTCCCATTGTTAACTGAGTCATCTATTGTTTGTCTGCTCATCTATGTGTTTATATATATAATAAAATGTATTGTACAGTACTTTGTATTCAGGGTTGTATGTGCCAAACGGTCTGGTCACCTAGGCTGGTTTAAGTGGCTAGTTGTTAGTTCATGTTAATTAAATCACTGCCAGCTATTAGTTGCTAGAGGTGGAGTAGCATACTGTTAATGTTGGCTGTCCATTAGTTATGTCAGGGCTTGACAAATTTGCTTGGAATCTAGGAGCCAGCTAAAAAAATAGGATTTTTATAACAGCTTACCTGTAAAATCCTTTTCTTGGAGTACATCACGGGACACAGAGCGGCATAGTCATTACTATGTGGGTTATATAGTTTACCTTCAGGTGCTGGCACTGGCAACTTCCAAACCGGAAGTACCCTCCCCTATATAAGCCCCTCCCATCCGGGAGCACCTCAGTTTTGTAGCAAAGCAATAAGTGTCCCCAAAAGAGGGGTGGGAGCTCTGTGTCCCGTGATGTACTCCAAGAAAAGGACTTTACAGGTAAGCTGTTATAAAAATCCTATTTTCTTTCTCGTACATCACGGGACACAGAGCGGCATAGTCATTACTATGTGGGATGTCCTAAAGCAATGCCCAATGAGGGGGGGGGGATACACCATACATAAGCTGAGCGCTATCAGACATGAGGATCTTTTGCGGCCTGCAACACACTGCGCCCAAAGGCGACATCCTCCTGACTTCTAACGTCCACCTGGTAGAACCTAGTAAACGTGTGTACTGAAGACCATGTTGCAGCCTTACAGATTTGAGCCAGGGAGGCCTGGTGATGCACTGCCCATGAAGTTTCAACTGCTCTCGTGGAGTGCGCCCTAACTTTGAACAGAGGCGGTCTCCTTCTCAAGCCATAGGCTTGCATAATGACCTGTCGAATCCACTTGGCTAAAGTAGATTTTGACGCTGCCTGACCATTTCTGGGGCCTTCCGGCAGAATAAACAAAGTATCCGTTCTGCGAATCTGAGCAGTGGCTTTTAGATAAGCTTTAACTGCTCTTACTACATCCAAAGAATGTAATAACTTTTCCTCTACCGAACTAGGTTTGGGGAAAAAAGAAGGAAGAACCACATCTTGGTTCAAATGAAAACTCGATACCACCTTAGGAAGAAAGGCTGGATGAGGACGTAACACTACTCTGTCCTTATGGATAACCAGATATGGCTCCCTACAAGACATAGCGGCTAATTCCGACACTCTTTTAGCCGAACCAATGGCTACTAGAAAAATCAATTTCCTGGTGAGAAGAACCAGGGAAATATGCTGTAATGGTTCAAATGGTTGTTTCTGTAGAACCGACAGAACCAGGTTTAAGTCCCATGGACAAATGGGAATATTAACCGGAGGGCTAATACGCATCACTCCTTGTATAAAGGCTTTGACTAGTGAATGCGAAGCCAAGGGCCTCTGAAAAAATATTGACAAGGCCGAAATCTGACCCTTGATAGTACTCAAGGCAAGCTTCCTATCTACAGCCCACTGTAGGAAGTCCAGAATCCTACCTATTACGTACTTACGTGGATGCCATTTCTTGGCCTCACACCAGGCGATGTACGCCTTCCAGATTCTATAGTAGATCTGCCTGGATACCGGCTTCCTGGCATTGATCATGGTAGAAACCGAAGGAATAGAGAGACCTCTCTTTTTTTAGAATGTGGGCTTCAATAGCCAGGCCGTCAAACCTAGGGCTGGTAAGGAAGGGTGGTATATCGGTCCTTGCGAAAGCAGGTCCGGACAATGTGGGAGGGCCCAAGGACTCCCCACAGACATTTTTACAATCTCCGCGTACCATGCTCTTCGGGGCCACGCTGGAGCCACCAGAATCACTGGTTTCTTTTCTACCCTGATTCTGCGGAGTAACCGAGGTAACAATTGTGGCGGTGGGAATGCATATATCAGCTTGAACTGATCCCAAGGGAACACTAGGGCATCCGAGCCGCAAGCTAGGGGATCCCTTGTCCAAGAGACAAACCTGTGCACCTTTGCGTTGAATCTGGATGCTAGCAGATCTACATCCGGTGTTCCCCACCGCTGACATATTGTCCGGAAAACCTCGGGGTGAAGGGACCATTCCCCTGGGCATAATTGTTGGCGACTTAGAAAGTCCGCCTTCCAATTCTCCACTCCTGGAATGAATACCGCGGATATGGCTGGGACATATCTTTCTGCCCATTTCAGGATGCAATTTACTTCCCTCTGGGCTGCACGACTCCTGGTGCCACCCTGATGATTGATATATGCCACTGCCGTGGCATTGTCCGATTGAATTCTGACAGGGGAACCTTGGAGTTTGGATGTCCATGCTACTAGGGCATACCGGGCTGCTCGTATCTCTAAGAGATTGATGGGCAGGGCCTTTTCTGCATCCGACCATCTGCCCTGGAGAGACCATTGCTCCAGTACTGCTCCCCAGCCTATAAGGCTGGCATCTGTAGTGACCACCTTCCAAGAAATCGGACTGAAGGATTTCCCTTTTTCCAGATTCTGGGGAACCAACCACCAACGGAGGCTCTTACGAACGGAAGGGGACAAGGACATTGGTAAGTCTAGGGCCTGAACTTTTTTGTTCCAGGCTGACAGTATAGCCCTTTGCAAATTCCTTGAATGGAATTGACCGTAGGGTACTGCTTCGAATGATGCCACCATTTTTCCCAGCAGCCTCATGCACAGGCGTATGGATGGCTGTCTTTTTGTACCCACTAGGTGGATCAAATCTCTCAAAGACGCAAGAAAATTTTTCTCTGGTCTGAATCCAGCCTTAGCCCCAAGTATTCCAGACTTTTGACTGGTTTTAGGGCTGACTTGTCTCGGTTGATAATCCAACCGTGAGATTCCAGATACTCGATTGTCTCGTGAACAACCACTTCTAGTTTTTCCACTGAGTGGTCTATCAGCAACAAGTCGTCTAGATATGCCATTATCGTTACACCTCGTGTTCTTAGATTGGCCAATAATGGGGCCAGAATTTTTGTGAAAACGCGTGGTGCTGTGGCCAGACCGAAGGGTAAGGCTCTGAACTGAAAATGACGCCCTTCTACTGCAAAGCGTAGAAATTTTTGGTGGACTGGAAAGATGGGAGTGTGCAAATAAGCATCTTTGATGTCGATCGAGGCTAACCATTCTTCCCCTTGTAGGGCAGCGGCCACCGATCGGATCGACTCCATCCGGAAAGTCCTGATATGTAGGAATTTGTTTAGCCCTTTTAGATTTAATATGGGCCTCACGTCCCCGTTTGGCTTCGGGACTATAAAGAGGTTTGAGTAAAACCCGAACCCCCATTCTTCTAGGGGGACCTCCATAATTACTGCTTGGAGCAATAGTTGTTCTAGTGCCAACAGGAGGGATCCTCTCTTCCGGGGATCCCTTGGCACGTTCAACCTTATAAAATGGGAAGGAGGGGAGTCTTTTAACTCCAATTTGTATCCCAGACTTACTGCGGAGAGCACCCATCTGTCTCTGATCGTGTCCCGCCAGGTCTCTGCGAACAACTGAAGTCTTCCCCCCACCCGATTGAGTGGGGGCAACCCTTCATGCATTTGACTTTGGGGGAGGTTTTGTACCTCTCCTGACCCAGGGCTTCTTGTTACCCTGCGATTGTCCCTGATTTTTACCCCCGGGATTTGACCGAGGAGGCCGTCGGAACTGTTTCACAGCCGATGTCCTAGGGACTGGAGAAGCAGGCCTCTTAAAAGACCTCTAACTCTGTTTTTAACCGGCAAGAGTGTACTTTTACCGCTGGAAATTTTCTGGATATATTTGTCCAGGTCTTCCCTGAATAAGCGTTCACCATGAAATGGGAAGCTGACCAGCAATTTTTTACAGGGGGCTTCAGCAGACCAGTTTTGAGCCATAGAAGCCTGCGCATATGTACTACAGACAGCGTAAGGCGGGAGGCCTGATGGATTGAATCCTTTATAGCGTCAACCGCAAAGCATAAGGCCCTAGGTAGATCAGCTAGGGCAAGGGCCTGCTGATCTGGCAAGTCCCTTAAAACCTGCTTCAACTGATCCTTCACTGCTTGGCAGACCCCAATAGCTGCCACTGCTGGTTGTGTCACCAAGCCTGCTGTAGCAAAAGCAGATTTCAATAAGGACTCCAATTTTTTATCTATTGGGTCCTTGAACATTTGGACATTATCCACTGGACATGTCAGTGATTTATTCACACAAGAGATGGCTGCGTCCACTGTAGGGACCCTCCATTTTTTGATGAACTTATCCTCCATGGGATAGACCACCTGAAATCTCTTAGGAGGAGTAAATATTTTATCAGGATGTTCCCAATCCTGGTAAATGAGCCCTTCCAGTAAAGGATGGATTGGAAAGGAACAAACAGTCTGGGGAGCTTTTAGCGACCCCAACGAGGAGACAGAAGTGGATGATGGCTCCGCAAGGGGCATTTTAAATGCTGATCGGACCATGTTAGTCAGGGACTGAACCCATAATCTTTCAGCATGTGATGCTGAGAATGGCTCTTCCACTGTTGATTCCTCTACAACAGAATCAACCTCATCCTGATCCCCTTCTGGTAGGTTGATCCCTGTATGGGACTGTTGCTCTGCTAACAGGTACTCTGAGGGAGGAGACGGAGATCGGGCGCGCTTTCCCTTTGACAGGGAAGCAGCGATCAATGTTGACAATCTCTCTTCCAGCCCTCCCAGAGCTGAGGAAAAAACCTCCTCTGTTACATACACAGGAGCAGGTGAACTGAGGACAGCCACAGTACCAGGTACTCCTGAGGGTGCTCTACGGTCACAAACCTCTGATTCTTCAGGGGAGATTGGTGCAGCCGAAGCATGCCCAAGATCCTCAGAGCCCGATGGAGACCCCCTATGCTTCCTGGGATTTTTAGTCCCGGAGTTTTTAGACGGCATATTCCTAAGCCCAAAGCTGAGGTATTCCAGCCGAAATACACCACTTACTGACAATAGTCTAGCACAATTGCTGCTATATAAACAGTTGGTGTCTACTAATGTGCCTTTCTATGGGGATGCCTGCATCAACCGCTTGCTGTATGCCTTTTTTAAATGTTGCCAGCTCTGTCTCTGTACTCCATAGCCAGCTCACAACACATAATTGTGCCTTTTAACATGCTGGGACGCCGGCACATGCGCAGAAGCGCTGCGGCGCGCACAGAGCGTCATCCCCCAAGCTCCGCCCCCTTTTCCAGCTCGCCTCTATATATAGAGGCGCGTGCACGCGCACGCGTGCGGGCACGTGCGCCTTCGGCGCTCTTTTTTGAAAAAGGAAACTAGGGACAGGAGACAAGGCCCTTTTGCCGCAGGCCGGGGGATGGACGAGCATTGCAACATGGCAGAGGAAGCAGTTTCCCACAAGAGAACTCACCATCTGCCTGGACTTGACTCTGATGAAAAGAAAAAGTCCACATGACAAGAAACGTTCCACAGCGGCCTCTAGTGGATGAACACAGGTACCGCGGTCTGTCTATTTTTTTTTCTTTACCACTATTATTACATTTTTTAGTAGTTACAGGCATGCACAGATATTTAGCGGGAATACCGTTAGGTAACAGGCAGAAAGACATATTAGGCTTGGGGGTCCCCTCAATAGAACCAAGTTCCTGAGGGGCCCCCACTTACCTTTTCCCCGCCGCAGGACTCTGTTTGGTCCACAGAAGCCCAAACTTCACCTATCACGGCAGGCATTGTAATTAAACCTTCAGGGACCGGGTTCCCAAGGATTCCACTCCCCTGGACCTGTATAGCACCCTGCACAGAAAGCATCTTAGTTGTGGGTATGACCAGAGGCTCTGGATCCCAGGGTCCAGCTCTCCTAAGAGAAGCATTACAGGCAAAACCTTGCTCTTCTCTGCAAGGCCCGGGTACCGACCGTTTAGCTATGAAGCTTTTTTGGTTGGATCCGGAATAGCTTACTGAGGCCCAAAAGAACCTGTACGCAAGCTCAGTGAAAAACACATGTTACTTCTTGGCCAACACCTTAGACACTGGCAAAAAAACTGAGGTGCTCCCGGATGGGAGGGGCTTATATTGGGGAGGGTACTTCCGGTTTGGAAGTTGCCAGTGCCAGCACCTGAAGGTAAACTATATAACCCACATAGTAATGACTATGCCGCTCTGTGTCCCGTGATGTACGAAAAATAAAGTTAGGAGCCAGGAACGTGCCCCGTCCCGCCGAGCTCGCACGCAGAAGCGAACGCATACGTGAGTAGCGCCGGCATATGAAAGCGGTTTTCAAACCACACGTGAGGTATCGCCGCGATCGATAGATCGAGAGCAATAATTCTAGCCCTAGACCTCCTCTAACTCGAAACATGCAACCTGTAGAATTTTTTAAACGTCGCCTATGGAGCGGATGCAATTTTGAAGCGTGACATGTTGGGTATCAATTTACTCAGCGTAACATTATCTTTCACAATATTAAAAAAAATTGGGCTAACTTTACTGTTGTCTTATTTTTTTAGTAAAAAAAGGGTATTTTTTCCCAAAAAAGTGCGCTTGTAAGACCGCTGCGCAAACAAGGTGTGACAGAAAGTATTGCAATGACCGCCATTTTATTCTCTAGGGTGTTAGAATAAAAAATATATATAATGTTTGGGGGTTCTAATTAGAGGGAAGGAGATGGCAGTGAAAACAGACAGGGAAACTCCATTAGCATTGCTGTTTGTCTTGTCATACCAACGGCCACCACAAGATGGCGCTAGATCACAGAAGGAAGCATAGGCCTGCAGAAGGCCGCAAAGCCGCGGCCTCAATTACGATCCCGCGGTGCGGGGGGGGGGGACGGGGGACGGAGAGACAGGATTCCCCAGCTCTGCTGCCCCAGGTCGCTAATTCTAGTCGCAATGGCGACCTGGCACCCGGGGTTTGTCGAGCCCTGAATTATGTCAATTATATTCCTGTATATAGTTTCCTTTGCATACAATAATGTGATTAGGCTCACCAGATTCTATGGTATATTCTGTGTGAGTTTTCAATAAACAGTTCCAGTTTGCATTTAAGCAATTTGTCAGCTATTATTCATTGGTCAGCTATAATATCTGGTACCTGGAAGAAGCTGTATACTGACGGAAGCACCTAAGCAGGGTGCTGGACAGTTCTTTCACATTTGGTGGCAGCAGTGGGATAAAACAAAAACAAAAAATACTGTTTAGTGAAACTCAGACACATACTTTATACCCCACAGGAGGACATTCCCCTCTTGAGGATATTAGCATTACAATGCATACTTCAAACACCAATCCACTTAACAGCTAACAACTGACCGTGATCTTAATTAACCAGTAATCTAATTAACAAACATATAACATTCCACAATAGTTTGCTAACAGAGTGGAGTGGACACAATACTAGCAGACACACAGAAACAATAGGGGACCTAATAAACAATGGGAGACACACACTTGAGTATACTGACAACTAGATCAGTGTTTCTCAACTCCAGGCATCCCAACAGGTCAGGTTTTCCCTCAGATGAAACAACTGTGATAATTACTAAGGCAGTGAAACTGATCAAATCACCTGTGCAAAATAAATGGAAAGCCTGAAAACATATCCTGTTGGGGCACCTTGAGGACTGGAGTTGAGAAACACTGAACTAGACAAGTCATCAGAAGACAGTGTCCCAGGAGTCCAATACAGTGGCATTAATTTTTCTTCATAGACCTCTTGAGGATTGTGGTTGATAAATATTTCTGTCCTAAATGAAGGAGCCTCTCCAATCCAGTCTGCAGGAAGACCACCATATTTCCTCTGATCATTAGCCTGTACAAGATTAATGTTACACCTTTACATCCACTCCAGAAAGAAAGCTGTATTGTCCTTATTCAGAGAATTAATCCAAGCCTCACTCTCAGAGTCCAGTAGGTTGTTGTCCATCATTGGAGAATCATCTGCTCTCTCCATAGGCCATAATCAGTGGGTAGGAGGCTTTCCCCTAGTCCTCGCCAAAAGCCCCTGTCCTGGTTGGGTCTGTCACACACACACCACTCCGCCTCAATGACACAGGTGTTGATCCCTTCCTGCTGCCTTTCAAGATTCTCTTTAATGAGGCTTAACTCCATCAGGACCAGCGTCCTTGTCAGGGTATGGAGGTTCTTCCCTCCGAAAACTCTTTGAACCTCCAACATTCCGGGTCCCTAATAAGAACTTTCCAATTCATAAAGTACTGGACAAATCAGTCCTTTTTTTCCAACTGGACCACTTTGGAACCTCTCACGCTGCATTGATGAGAACCCGATTTAACAGTCTTAAAACTGCCCCCCTTAAACAGGACCACAACTTAAATATCAAGGAAATATACCTGCCGTTGAAAACAAATTCCTGGTGTCCTGTGCAGTATTTATAATAACCTTTTTTGACCAGGCTTCAACACTTTCAGACACACAATGTATTGCTGTGCTTTACTGGATTTTGGATGCATGAAGATGCAGCAAAGCTGGCTAAAGATCTAAACAAGAATCCAGTTGATGGAAAAATCCAGCAACAGAATTAAGGGGGGGGGTTGTATACAGGATTGAGAGGCATCACAAATAACATGCAGTTATTTCTCTTTTTATGGATATTACTGACCAATTTTAGCATTGCATAACACCAGGAAGAATGCACCCTTCCACTGCACAAATTGTTTTAATAGTCTTTATATCGACCCAGATTGAATAGGACAAAGTACTTCAAAGTAGTTCTTGACATGACCTACACATTTTTATATCTGGACTCTTTCATATTTTATTGTGCTAAATATATTTGTAGCTTAGACTTAAACGTGACAGAAGCAAAGGTTTAAAGAGGGTGTACGTAATAAATAGATTACAGTCTCAGGAGGATCCCTTCAGTAAGGGGAAAAAATATGATTGGAAAAAAAAGATCAAACAAACATGTGTTTCAAGTCTCAGCATAGAATAAAAAAACAAAAACAAAAACAAATAGAACCCCCCTATATACATGGTCTGCACTGTGTGTTCCAAACATAAGAGAAATTAAAGAACAGAGGGTTAACGAGCTTTAATGCAAGGCATTCCACTGCATCTTATAATTTCATAGTCTAAAGTCAATTGTCAATGAGTTAACAAAACAAAATAAATGAGTTGCAAGTTTACTAGATGTGGTTAAGATCTCAGCTAGATTGTATCTGGTGACTGCTAGGCTCAGCATGAGTCAAGTTTTCCTCATGATTTAAATCCACAGTGTGGGTGCCCAACTACCGCCACTGTGTAATGTTCCCGCCAGTCTATTGTTTAAAATAAAAAACACAGCATTGCACACAGACTTGAACTCCATCCAACTGGAAAGATATTACAAAACCCTGACAACAAAGTAGTGGTGTTTTAAGAAAGGCTATTCTGTAATGACCAACAGAAACTTGATCTCTTCCTTTCAAGTAATAAAAACTTTAAGTTGTTTCTCATGTTGCAAACATAAAATATATATATATATATATATATATATTGAGATTCTCATTAAGTAAACAAGGTAAATCAATGGCTAAAGTATCAGTAAACCATAAAAAAATAACATTACACAGTAATGTATCATTTAATAACAATGACAATGGCTTCAATAATTTCAATGAGGGAACCTGTGACTTTGGAACTTGGTCCAGACTCAACAAAATAAAATAACTGCCATCTGCCAGAGGGGTTTGCATGCTGGAAGTATTTTTGACCTGGTGTGAGATCCTGTAGTTTCAATTAACCTTGTTATAATAAAACCTATACATTTCCCAGTTTATTGCGGGTAAACACATACCCTCTACCAAGTAAAGAAATCTTTCTACCAATAGATAATTTATTTTCAGCATTATAAGCTTGTGTCAAGGACACATGTAAGCTGATTTACTAAAACTGGAGTGTGCAAAACCTGGTGCATCTGTGCATGGTAGCCAATCAGCTTCTAACTTCAGCTTATACAATTAGACTTTAACAATAAAACCTGTAAGATGATTGTTTTCATATGACGTCCAGCAGGATAAGCCGCGGGGGCGCGCAGCGCGACAATCAGTGGTGTGGTGCGTCAGTCTGACACACCGCAACTCTGATCTAGATAAAGAGCCTATGATGTAGGCTCTTTACCATGTGTACATCTGTGTCCAATGACAGCTCATCACATGGTAACCAGGAAGTGCCATTTATCGGCTTTTCCTCTATTTGCGCTGACAGGGGCGAGTAGAGGAGAGCCGATTGGCAGCTCTCCTAATGGGGGGGGGGGGGGTCTGCACTGATAATCAGTGCATTGATCAGTGAAGACCCATTGAGTATGCCCACTGGAGACCACCAGGGATGCCAACTCTGTGCCTGCCAGTGCCGCCCGTCAGTGCCGCCCGTCAGTGCCGCCCGTCAGTGCCGCCCGTCAGTGCCGCCCGTCAGTGCCGCCCGTCAGTGCCGCCCGTCAGTGCAACCCATCAGTGCAACCCATCAGTGCAACCCATCAGTGCCGCCCGTCAGTGCAACCCATCAGTGCCACCTATGAGTGCCCATCAGTGCCACCTATGAGCGCCCATCAGTGCTGCCCATCAGTGCCCCCTATCAGTGCTGCATATAAGTGCCTCATCGGTGCCAATCAGTACTGCCTGTCAGTTCAGCCTCATCAGTTCTAATCAGTGAAGGAGAAAACTTACTATTTTACAAAGTTTTGCAACAGGAACTAACAAATATTTTTTTATTTTTTTATTTGTAGCACAAAAAAATAAAAACCCCAGTGGTGATCAAATACCACCAAAAGAAAGCTCCATTTGTGGGGAGGGGGGGAATTAGAAAAATATTGATTGGATACAGTGTTGCATGACAGCTGAAAATTGGCCTGGACAGGAAGGGGGTAAGAGTGCCCTGTATTGAAGTGATTAAAGTGCAAGTCAAACCAAAACTTGTTTTCATATTTTTTTAATGGAGAAAAGAGCGGTTAGAACCCCTGCCAGGTTCTGACAACTACAGAGCACGGTTAGCCCAGGTTCCAGGTTCATACTGCTGCGTTTTGACATGCAATTTGACATGCCAAACCAGCGGCATTTTCCGGCAATGACACAGTCCTAAATCGGTGCGACACTGCATCTGCGGCGCTGCACTGATTTCAAAAAGTAGTTTGTCACTGTAGATGTCACTGTAATCGCGGCCGAAATCGGGACTGCCAGCAGGAGTGAAATCAAAAAAGTTCAGAAATTTTATTATGTGTAATAAAATGTAATGACACAGAAAAAGTATTGAACATACGAAGAAAGGGAGGTGCAAAAAGGCACGGAAAGCCAAGACACCAGCTGAAATCTATCAGTAATTAGAAAGCAATCCTGCCCCTTGTCAATGCAAATAGTTGGTTCAGTCTCAACTGATGGCCTATAAAAAGGTCTCATTACTAAGAAACATCTTATGATGGGTAAAAGCAAAGCATTCTCTCAAGACCTTATTGTTGCAAAATATACAGATGGCATTGGTCACAGAACAATTTCTAAACTTCTTAATGTTCTAGTGAGCACTGCTGGGGCCATAATCGGGAAGTGTAAAGAACATAATTTCACCATAAACCAGTCATGACCAGGTGCTTCTCACAAGATTTCTGACAGAGGAGTGAAAAAAACCATCAGAGTGGTTAAGGACCACTTGTGGAGAGCTTCAGACAGACCTGGAATTAGCAGGTACAATTGTTTCAAAGAAAACAAGCAATGCGCTCAACCGCCATGGCCTGTATGTACGCTCACCACGCAAGACTCCATTGCTGAGGAAAAGGTACGCTAAAGCTCGTTTAAAGTTTGCTGCACAACATTTAGACAAGCCTGTGAAATACTATGAGAATATAGTCTGGTCAGATGAGACCAAAATTGAACTCTTTGGATGCCATAATACACACCATGTTTGGAGGTCAAATGGCACTGCACATCACCCCAAAGACACCCCCATACCTACAGTGAAGTTTGGAGGTGGGAACATCATGATGTGGGGCTGATTTTCAGGATATGGTACTGGCAAAAGTCATGTCATTGAAGGAAGAATGAATGGCAAAATGTACCAAGACATTCTTGATAAAAACATGGTTTCCATCTACCAGGGTAATGAAGATGAAACAAGCAACGCTGTATCCTGGCCTAGGCCAACAAGGCCCAGGCTTAGGGCAGCACTTTGTAGGGGGACAGCACGGAAAGAGTCCCCGCCGGCTTGCACTACACTGTTAGTGTAGCACCAGTCCTATGGGGCGTACTGGGTTGAGAGGCAAATTAGTCTAGCGACCCCGTAAAGCGGCCGCACTGCTTTCGGTATGCAGGCGGCCGGCATTCCGCAACAAGGGGGAGGGGGTTGGGGCGCTGCTCCTAATTTTGACTGTCCTATCATCCTGGACCACAAATATTCCTCACTGTGCTATATGTTTTTTGCTGCACCATTGGCATGGTTATATCTTCTTAGTCCTCTCCATAAAATTATCAGAAATTTGTGTTTAAAGTAGAACTATAGGCAACATTTTTTTTTTCATTTTGGATAGAGTAAGGGAGAGTTATAGCCCCTGTCAATTATTATTTTTTTTTTTTACCATCTCTGTCCCACTGCAGAGATTTCCCTTCACTTCCTGCCCCATAGCCAAACAGGAGGTGAGAGGAAATATTTGAAAATTAAGGGAATCCATCCCCCCCCCCCCCCCAGGCCCTCAGAACTAGTGTCCCCATTCGAAAATTTCAGGGCGAGTCTTAAACAGAAAGGGGTGTGGCCTTGACAGGAAGGGGTGGGTCATATTTAAATTAGCTGGTGCATGAGTTTAGTCAGGCCTAGGGCAGCACAAAACCTAAATACACTACTGGAAACAAGGGTGGACATTTCAGCAAAACGACAATACCAAACACAAAGCCAAGGAAGCTCTCAATTGGTTTCAAAGAAAGAAAATAAAGCTGCTAGAATGGCCCAACCAATCACCTGACTTGAATCCAATAGAAAATCTATGGAAATAACTAATGAAAGAACTATTAAATACATTTCAGTTAGCGTGTTCAATACCTTTTCCCTGTGTCATTCCATTTTATTACACATAACTTCATTTCTGAACTTATTTGTTTTGGTTTCTTTGTATGTATAAATTACATGGGTTGTAACCGACATGTGGTGAAAATGTCATGTCAATAGCACCAATATAAATATATTTACCTAGAACAACAGTGACATGTTCAATACTTATTTTAACTGCTGTATAAGGTTTTGGGGTTTTAAGTACTATTCAGGATTGAAATGTGCATTTTAAAGCTGGAATAGGCTCCACAATACTTAACTAAACTTCTTCATTGGCCTGCATGGGATGGCGTCACTTCTGCGCATGTACAGGAGTGCAGTCATCCCAGCACATAGGTACTGTGCTGAGCTATAACCTGAACTGCGCTTCTGCAACTCAGTGTACATTTCAAAGCAGGCTAATTACTTTTATTGCCAAGGACACATTGCATGCCTCTTCTGCAATAAGTGGGCAGAGAAATAGAAAATGTTTTTTTACCTTAATGCAAGGAATGCATTTTTAGCTTTAGTATCATTTTAAAATGATGCTTCATAACAAGTTTACAGAATTTTGCACCTACCTCTAAGGTGTTGGCTAAATGAATATGACTGGCAAAAGCAGAGAACACATTTAATAGCACACATATAGTTATTAACTGTATATTTAAAAAAAATACAACTTTATATTGTCAAGCGTGCACTGTACAAAACATGCAAGTAAAACTAATGTAAAGGTGTGAATTCACATGGATTAACAAACTGTATATATCAATGTGTGCTCAGAATATTACAAAGGGAGGTGTGAAAACATGTTCTAGATCAGGAGAACTAGTCGACGCGAACCTATTCTGTTCACAAGTCTGATGATGTGTTACATTAGCACTTCACTCTCTTCCCTGACTGTTCACAATATCCATCACACCTACTCTATACAAATACACCAGCTAATCTGTGTTAATCCAGTCCCGATGCGCTTACACTAAAAAAAAATCTGTGTAACACAGATTCACACCATATATCTGTTACATTCCTTGGTCAACAAGTCAACATACTGTAACTTGCACATGGAAAAACCAAGGGAAGCATTACACTTCTTACATATACCTGGAAGAAACTAGATGGAATTTGATTGGTAGACAAGGTCAAATGTTTCATTTTCCCTAAATAATACATTTAGGGCTATATAACCCTCTAGAACAGGGAGGTAACAATTAAGAGGTGGAGATCTACATGAACAACATGAAAGAACAAAGATCATCAGGGTTTGGCCCTTTTTGTTCTCTTCTTTCAGAAATGAAGCAAGGCCTCACTACATACCAAGGTAGAAAAAAGAAAAAAAGGATTTTATATATTTATATATATATATATACACAACACAGATGTCACTGCAAAAATATTAGCTTTGCCTACCTTAAAAGTGGACAGTGTCAGTCACTAGAACAGTGGAAAGTGTCAATAGTACAGAGGACGGAGTCGATAGTTTTTGGTTTTAATTATCCTTACCAAAAAAAACTTTTTAACAGTCCTTTGGGGGTGGCTTTAGCGAAATATCAGGGGACGCTCTTCCTATTCATTCACAAAACTGCTGTATAGTAAAGCACAGTTTACTTTGCTTCAGTTATGAATGAACACAGTGAATGTTCAGTACCGACCACCCACTGTGTTCATTTGTAAAACGAAGGGGGCCCTTTCCCTCCTGAAATGATCACCTCAGCAGATGGTAGGAGAAGCAAGGATGCTGGCAGGGCTGTGAGAAGGGTAGGGGACAAGGGAGCATACAGGAGGGTCCTGGACAGCATTATAAATCGGAACCTGGACAGGAGCAGTAGCATTATTTCCTGGAACCGATCCTCTATTTTCCTCCTGCAGCAGCAGAAGGGAAAGAAGAAGGCAGCTTTTAGCTGCTGCAGGAGAAAAATACAAAAGATCTGTTCCAGGAAATGCCACCACTGCTCCTCACCAGGTTCCAGGGGTGGCAAGGAAATGACACAATCTGCCACCTGCCCACGATCGATCGATAGAGCACGACCAAGGGGTTGCCAATCCCTGCTCTAGAACCAAATGACTGGTTTTCAAAGCCTAACTGCATTTCCTCTGATCACCACAAATGCTATTACTTCATTTTTACTATTGAATACAAACTCGCCCATCCATCCATGCTTTATTTTGCTGAGAAATCACTGTGAAAAACACCCCCTAGCATTTTTAGCCATGGCCATCTTGAGTAAGGGCAAATTAATCATGTTGCATTTACTTCCTGGAATCCAGTTGCCCTTGGCTCAGACATGCAGGAGGTTGTGCTTAGCTAAGAAAACCACTCCTCCCCTCCTGAAAAAGCCTGGGATGTATGACATCATTTGTAGCATTTACTACCTATCTACCTTTAATGCAGGCAAAAGGGTGTGCTTTCCAGAGGAAACCCCTCCTGAAGACTCCTGGGATGTATGACATAATTTTGCCCAGGCCTGGAAACCAAGAAGTAACTAAAGTAAAAAAAAAAAAGTTTAAAATCAAGTACAGTGGGGATCGAAAGTTTGGGCACCCCAGGTAAAAATGTCTATTAATGTGCATAACGAACCCAAGGAAAGATGGAAAAATCTCTAAATGTTATCAAATTACAGATTAGACATTCTTATAATATGTCAAAAAAAGTTAGATTTTATTTCCATCATTTACACTTTCAAAATTACAGAAAACAAAAAAATGGCGTCTGCAAAAGTTTGGGCACCCTGCAGAGTTATTATCTTGTACTGCCCCCTTTGGCAAGTATCACAGCTTGTAAACGCTTTTTGTATCCCGCCAAGAGTCTTTTTCAATTCTTGTTTGAGGTATCTTTGCCCATTCTTCCTTACAAAAGTCTTCCAGTTCTTTGAGATTTCTGGGCTGTCTGTCACGCACTGCTCTTTTAAGGTCTATCCATAGGTTTTCAATAATGTTGAGGTCAGGAGATTGTGAAGGCCATGGCAAAACCTTCAGTTTACGCCTCTTGATGTAATCCCCGTGGATTTTGAGGTGTGTTTAGGATCATTATCCATAATATGTCAAAAAAAGTTAGATTTTATTTCCATCATTTACACTTTCAAAATTACAGAAAACAAAAAAATGGTGTCTGCAAAAGTTTGGGCACCCTGCAGAATTTATAGCATGCACTGCCCCCTTTGCAAAGCTGAGACCTGCCAGTGTCATGGATTGTTCTCAATCATCGTCTGGGAAGACCAGGTGATGTCAATCTCAAAGGTTTTAAATGGCCAGACTCATCTGACCTTGCCCCAACAATCAGCACCATGGGTTCTTCTAAGCAGTTGTCTAGAAAACTGAAACTGAAAATAGTTGACGCTCACAAAGCTGGAGAAGGCTATAAGAAGATAGCAAAGCGTTTTCAGATGTCAATATCCTCTGTTCGGAATGTAATTAAGAAATGGCAGTCATCAGGAACAGTGGAAGTTAAAGCAAGATCTGGAAGACCAAGAAAAAAAGCTGCGATACTTGCCAAAGGGGGCAGTACAAGATATTAACTCTGCAGGGTGCCCAAACTTTTGCAGACGCCATTTTTTTTGTTTTCTGTAATTTTGAAAGTGTAAATGATGGAAATAAAATCTAACTTTTTTTTGACATATTATAAGAATGTCTAATCTGTAATTTGATGCCATTTGGAGATTTTTTCCATCTTTCCTTGGCTTCGTTATGCACATTAATACACATTTTTACATGGGGTGCCCAAACTTTCGATCCCCACTGTAAATATGATATACTTCCCTATCCATTTACTAAAGCTGGCAGCATAAGGATTAAAAAAAAAGTCAATGTTAATTGAAAGAGTGAAGTTTAGCTTTAAAGACTACCAGACGGAAGCCAGCGGCAATGAAAAATCAATCTTGACATACAGTTTTCAGTCTGGAAGGGTAATATTAGATTCAGAAAATAAAGTTAACAGGCTTTATCATAAAGCATAACTGTAGCATTAAGTAGATGTTCAGGTTAAAAAATACCTAGAATGTGCGGTTTCAGCCCCCTTGAATTTTGAAGTCTTCAGGCAAAAAAGCTGCAATGATCTTTGTTATCACAGTCTTCTAAATCTCAGAACAGGACAGATTGCTAAAGCCACATAAACCCCACAGAGGTAGCAGAATATTTTTCCAACGCTGTGTCCTCAAACACTATGGGTTTTCATCTGTTCTGCTGTATTTGAATGAAGGTATAAACATTTTTAGGCAATACCCCATTATGCATGTACTGTTAAACAGTGACGTCTGCAGCTTTCATATTTAGGGGGGGCACATGGGGGGACAGGGACAAAAGTAGGAGGGCCAACTATAAAATGCAATTATATATATACGAAAACAGAGACCAGCGCTGTGAATAGCCGGGACAGGACAGCAACTCTGGTTGTTCCAGCACTGGTCCACACTGGGAGGATTCCCCCATCCACCTATAATGTGTAGATGGGGGAATTGGATCATTTCTTTTTTTTTTTCATTCAACCTAATAGTTGAATGAAAAAAGTGATGTATGGGCTGCCTAAGAGCGAAGACCAGCCATAGATAGTTTAAATCTCAGCTGGTTCAGCAGGAACAGGCTGAGATTTGAACAATTAATGAGCAGATTCTCTTATGATTATCACTAGTGGTTGCTATAGCCACTAGTGATAATCACTGTTTGTCGGGAGAATACAATTGCTGGGCAGGAGGGATATTCCCCTGTCAGCACTGTCTGTGTTGATGGGGGAATTATGCAAGTTTCTTTCCTGCAATCTGTGGATGCAGGAAATAAATTTGCACCGTATATTACCTGCCTAACTGAAAGTGAAAGAAAATTGTGAAGGTCTTGAAAGAACAGGAGAGGGGGAGGGAGACAGATGGGGGAGAGAAGGGATGGAGATATTGAAGTTCAGTGATTACAGTGTACTGCAGTCTGCAGTGCACACACCCACAGGTCCAGGCTAGAATCTCAGGCATCATTCACACACAGCCAGGAATGCTGCTGATTTTCATATTTCCCGCCCACACATCCCCTCTCTTCAGATACAGCACGCCGGGGTAGTGTGGGAGGGACTGGAAGGAGGAGGAGGGGCTGTATTTCTCCATGCTCGTATGTGAGGAGAGTGAGGGGGGTGGCTGGACTCGCTGGGCTGTGAAAGAGTGTCAGACTGACACTTGGCTCACCACTCTCGGAATTTACAGGCTGGTTCTCCTGTCCTAAGGATGGGAGAAATCGGTCTGTTTTTTCAGTAACTGAGGCTTGGGGGCTTGTTGAGTCCTTTCTGCAACTCGCTCTTCTCCGTGTCAATGAGGATGCAGGGGAAGGAGCAGATCGGGTGGCTGTGGTTGTATGAGCGCTCGCATTATGCAATGTCAGCGAGCAGAGGGACGGGGAGGAATACCCCGCAGGAGCTGACTGGGGACGCTCTCCCTCTCAGGAGAGACTATGTTACCCCAGCAGCAGCCCGAGCGAAATACAAAAATGGGAGGGCACAGCATAATGTTGGGGGGGGGCAGGGCCCCCTCTGCCCCCCTCCCCTAGGGACACCAATGCTGTTAAACACTTTAAAAAAAAAATGTTATACAAAAAAAAATCCATATGAAAATGCACTGAAGTTAAAACCCAATCAAATTGAACTTATTTGTCGGAGGAAGATAAGATAGAGCTACAATTAATTGAATTCTTTAAGGAAAATAAAAGTTTGACATCTTTGTCAGTAGTCTGGGATACTATGAAGGCATATATGCGTGGAATATTAAGGAAATTCATAAAATTAAGAGCTAATCCAGGAGGCAAGAGGAGGAAGTAATGAAAAGGGTGACCCAAACAGAGAAAGATTATATTATGGATCCCATAGAAGAAAAGCGTGGCAGGAGGCTCAGGAAATTTATAAAAAACTTTAACTAAAGCAGAAAACAGTAGATTTTTTCAAAAACAAACACATTAGGAGATGGTGGGACGTATGTTGGCGGTTATAGCTCAGGCACAAGAGGGTCCGATGACTATTACAGCAGTTAAAGACCCTGAAGGAGAGGTGAAATATGAGACA
Organism: Rana muscosa; assembly: GCA_029206835.1. NCBI lineage: Eukaryota > Metazoa > Chordata > Amphibia > Anura > Ranidae > Rana > Rana muscosa. Next base: position 1,077,834,185 of record CM055122.1, read on the forward strand.
GGAAGCATTCAGAAGATATTCATTGACTTCTACGCCTCACTTTATGAGTCAAAGGCGTCAAAGTCAACGAAACAAGCTAAACAATTTTTGGATAGATTGGATCTCCCAAAACTTAAACCAGCAGATAGAGAAGCTCTCGATAGTCCCATATCTCTGGAAGAATTAACTCAAGCAGTTACACAAACTCATAATAAAGCACCAGGGATGGACGAACTACCGACAGAGATATATAAAAAATTCGATAACATTTTGTTACCAGAATTTTAGAGGTATTAAATGATGCGTATGAAAAACATTAACTCCCAGAAACAATGCAGGAAACGATAGTAGTAGTGATTCCAAAACAGGATAAGGACCCGATGATCCCTCACTCTTACCGCCCTATATCCCTTCTTACCTCAGATGTTAAGATTTTGGCCAGGGTTCTTGCAAACAGGTTATCAAATTGTATTAATAATTTGATACATGAGGATCAAACGGGTTTCACACCAAAGAAAGCAGCCGCAACGAATATTCGTAGGTTATTTTTATATTTACTACCTATGGAAAATACGGGATCTAGAGCAATATTATGCTTAGACGCCCAAAAAGCCTTTGATATGGTGGATTGGATATATTTATGAATTAAGGGAGATATGTCGCGCACAAAAAAAATGAAATAGAACTCAAGTGAGAATTCATGTGACAAAATGATGAAAAATGTATAAATGTGTAAATGAATAATCTTATATACAAATGTACATAAAACCCGATCTCTAAATATAATGAACACCTGTGAAGGAAAACATCCAGATACTCATACACAATAAATATAAACTAATATGATGAATGAATCAAACTAGCGTACTGAATAATAGTAGCAATAATTGAAGAATTAATACATGTGAAATAAAGTGATGAGGAAGTCCATTGTTTCAAGAAATTCCAAACACCAAAAGAAAAAAGTTCCAATGCACAAAACGATGGAAGAAACGGGAAACTTTAAAGAATGTTGAAAAAGAATAGTGCCCAAGAAAGTCCACAGATGTCAAAGGAAGCTACATCCACCGCGGTGAGTATGAATTTGAGATGGGTACTTTACCATAAAAGGTGGACCTCCACTGTGGCAAGGTCGAATGAGCCTGCAGATATCACCCTCTGCGGGGTACAAGTGTTGATCCCAAAGATGTCACGACTCTTTGACTCCCGATCCCACCTCTCAGCTGTCCCCATCGCGTCTATCAGGAGCCCTGATCCCATCTGCCAGTGGCCCAGATCCCGGCCGCATCTCAAGTCAACTGCCCTGATTCTGACTGTCAGCGCTCCTGAAACTAAGGTCCGTTTGTTTTTTTTGGAACAATTGATCATACCAGCCCCAGTGGATCAAACAGCACAGTGAGTGTTAGAGGGAACATCAGGATCTTGGAGTCGTGACATCTTTGGGATTAAATCCTCTGACCCACCCAGAACACAGCACGTACAGCACATGTGTGTTCAGGGTTGGTTTTTCCGTGGAGTTTTGTCATTGCAGAAATTGACTGCAGATAAAGGACATTTTCTATGCGCCCATGTCACAGTGTTGCTGCATCCACAGGCTGAATTTAGTTGCTGCTGAATGTGGCAAACCATCTGCACCCATGCAGTCATATGAATGTAGCCTCAACTCCAACCGGTTTGGTGACAACTGCATAATTCTCAATTTTCCCATAACTTTGTTTGGGGGCAATGGTCACCAAGACAAACAGAGAAAAAACAGATGCAGCAACAAAAACTTGACAGGGGTTCTAATCATTCCCAATCCCTACATTTTCCAAAACTAGACCAAAAAAAAAAAAATGTTGGGCTATACCAACACTTTAGGTTCTGTCAAGTTGGTGCAGCCAAAAGAATTAACTTGTCGGGTTACTTTAGTCTCGAAAGAAGTATCTTTTCAGCACATTTTGATTGATCACTGTTATATTGGTTGCGGCCTATTTCCAGTAATTGAAATTTTGCCTCCACTATACATCATAGTGGCTCTCGGTAGAGACACACACAGGTTGCCAAGAACCTTCAGAGTTAAAGCTTAACTCCAGGAAATCTAAAACACACACATGCAGTGGGGGCTGTACTTCCAAGTGTTAACTGCTTGCTTACGTCTAGGGGATTTGGAAAAGCACCTTTTACTTACCCTATCCTCTGTGCTGCTAGACTGGTACCTTGCAGCCTCACCCCCCCCCCTGCACTCCAATGGTCTAATGTCCTTGGAGGTCATAGAACTGAATTGGATGTGAAGCAGCTGAAGAACAGTCAACTGCTAGAGCATGGGGAAGGGTTGTCTGGTGGGGAAAAAAAATGCTTTATTGGTCCCTAAACAGAAATGAACAGTTAACCTTTTTAGTGTGGGGGTCAGCCCCACTGCAAGGGAAGAGTTTTCGTTTTCTTGGAGTTTCATAACAAACATGGAGAGCAGGGACAGTTACCGACACTTTAGAGCCACTTGTGCTGTAGCTGAGGATACTGAGAAATATCGGAGATCACATGATCGAACAGAGAAGACTCAGGGATTTTGTAGAGCAGGTAAGACATTGGTGATTTTTTTTTTTAAGCAGAGATGACCAATCAAGGTGTTTAATGTGCATTTGTTTATGCAGTACAAATAAGGTAATCCTGGTAGCTCTGTGTTGAGACCCTATTTTAGCATCCAAAACTTTCCGTATGCAACAGATTATAAAAGTATCTAATAGCATTAGACGTTTACAGTGGCCTCACTTCAACCTTCATTTTAGTGTCACATAATTCCTGCCAAAAACACAACAATTTCTCTCAAGGGGGAGAGACATCTGTTTTTCTACACTTGAGGAACAGGGAATTGGATGCGTTCAATGCACATAATGTATTCTCATTTTACAATCTCACAAAAGCATTAGTTGGATACCGCAGAAGGAATTAGCAGATAAGCCGTTCTTGCAAGCGCTTCAACATGCTACTGTCAGAAACAGGTTTCTAAAAATGAAGTAGGTACTGCATCTTATTGAAACTGCTGCATACTCGCACAATGGACTATTTGTAAAGAGGTTAAACAATATAAAATGTAATTGTGGACTTCATTCAAGTTTCTTTGCGTTATTTATAGATGATAAATGTGTAGCTCATTACAGTCTAAAGACCAGCAGTCAGCAATTCTGCTTAAAAAAAAAAAAGTTTTAATGGTTTCAATTACCATAAAAAATCTTGCAACTATGTGTTGCCAGTGATAACATGGTTAGGTACAGAAAAGCACGCACCATTATGCAAAATTGTATAAATACAAATCATAGTGGCTGGTGAGTTTCTACTGGCCTTACATACGCTATTTCATATATCACCCTTAGCCAATGACACAACCAGGCCTAAGCAAACAAAGTAGGTTGATTAGGATGCAGTTTGACTTAAAGTTTCTCGCATCTAACTGCAAAAGCATTTGGAAAGTTGGGAAGGTGTTGGAATGCATTTGAAAACCACATATTGTGATATCACATGACAGAATTGTTATGCTATGGCTCCAATCTATGGGACTCTCGTGACAAGAAGAGTAAGGCACTATTTGAAAGCCTTAAAGTGTATGTAAACCCCTAAGAAGGAAGTTTTCCTATTTGTTCCTGTTAGGTCTGTTAAAAGAGAAGTTCAGGAATATGAAAAACAACAATTTCATACTCACCTAGATGGTTGCAGCACTGATCCCAGCTACAGCTGTCCCCTGCTGCCTCTAAAACCGAGAACTGAGAATATGGGTACACTGTAGTCCTTAAGGGATGGACGTGGTCAGCAACAATACTCAGGTAGGAAGTGGCATTTAAACAATGCTCAATTGGTACTAAGGTGTCCAAAGTGAGCCAAGAAAATATTTTCCCACACCATTACACCACCAGCCTGAACCATTGATACAAGGCAGGATGGGTGCTTTCATGTTGTGTACGCCAAATTGTGACCCTACCAAAATATCCAATGAGCTGCAGTTGTGTGCACGATAATGCTTTGTGGATGTCAGAAGAGAATGGGCAGACTGGTTCAAGATGATAGAAAGGCAACAGTAACCTAAATAACCTTGTTACAACCAAGGTATACAGAACAACATGTCTGAACGCACACATTGAACCTTGAAGCAGATGGGCTACAGCGGCAATAGAGTACACCGGGTCCCACTCCTGTCAACTGAGAACAGTAAACTGAGGTTACAATTTGCACAGGCTTGCCAAAATTGGACAATAGAAGATTGGAAAAAGGTTGCCTGGTCAGATGAGTCTTGATTTCAGCTGCGACATTCAGATAATAGGGTCAGAATTTGGCGTAAACATGAAAGCATGGATCTATCTTGCCTTGTATCAATGGTTCAGGGTGGTGGTGGTGAAATGGTGTGGGGAATATTTTTTTGGCACACTTTGAACCGCTTAGTACCAGTTGATCATCATTTAAATGTCATGGCCTACCTTAGTATTGTTGCTGACCATGTCCATCCCTTTATGACTACCGTGTACCCATCTTCTAATGGCTATTTCCAGCAGACTAATGCACCATGTCACAAAGCTCAAATCATCTCAAACTGGTTTCATGAACATGTCAATGAGTTCACTGTCCTCCAATGGCCTCCACAGTCTTCAGATTTCTATCCAATAGAGCAGGGGTGCCCAACCTTTTGAGGAGCGAGGGCCACTTTAGCGACTTGGTAACCGGTCGCGGGCCACAGTGAGCGTAGCGGGCGGATGGCAGGTCTGTGTCCACTCTGCATATGTAGAGCAGACACAGATTCAGCCCGCTCTACCCTAAGGGCCCTCCAATCTGTCCAGACAGAAGGGGACAGATCCCCCTTCTGTTTTTTTAAGCAGATCGGATTGCAGATAGGCGGGTGTAAGCAGACACAAGTCTGTTTACATCTGCCGCTCTATAAGGTGAATGGAGGGTCCAATTGGGTCTACCTGAAAAACAGACAGGCAGACCCGATCGGACCGATCCTGTGAAAGGGGCCTAAGGCTGCTTTCACACTGATGCATAGCGGTTTTACCTGCACCTCAACTGACCTCAATCCTCACTTCTTCCTCAGGATTCCTGCAGCTGGTTGCTGCTGTCCCCCAGGCGGTTATGACTGGTGGCTGCTGCTGGCTGTCCTCCAGGGCTGGTACTGCTGGCTGATACTGCTGTTAAGTACTGCCTGCTGGCTGGTAATGCTGGCGGGTACTGGTACTGCTGGTGGGTACTGGTACTGCTGACTGGTACTGCTGGTTGGTACAGGTACTGCCGGTTGGTACTGCCGACTGGTACAGGCACTGCCGACTGGTACAGGCACTGCCGGCGGGTACTGGTACTGCCGGCGGGTACTGGTGACTGGTACTGATGGCCGCTGTCCGAGAAAGCCCCCCCTGGGGAGTATGAGAGGGCTGTGCAGTTCTTTTAATAAACAGGATTACGCTATTTTGCTGTTATTTTCTGTTATTATATGACCTGCTGTGGAGCCCATTTCACTGGCGGACCCTGCTAAGAAGTGACGAGCCACAACAGAGTAGCGGATGTACTCTCTTTTTCAAGGCACATTTATATTGTGTTTCTGGTGAGTGTGAACCCCTAAGGGGAGAGTTTCATCACGCGGTGGATTGCAATTGAGGTCTTTGGTGGTGGAAGGTGCTCACATGGACAATTGCTGATACTCACTTTATTTTCTCTGGACTGGCTGTGTCACATTACTATGCTCTGGACTTTTATCAGTGGCTTGTCCACGAGTCTTATTTTAGTCTTTAAATTTTAGCGCTGTTTGGTGTAAATTAATATCCCAGCAATTTGCTCTGCCTTATTATTTTACCTCTTTTTCATTGTGATTCCTATTTTAAACAGCAGCTTAGGATTTTAGAATATTTTGAGAAAAATATTTTATTATATCACTTTCACGTGTGCTACTGCTAATCATTGTTGGTTTGAACTGGCGCTAAGTGTGTGTTACATTGGGCCTTTTTTAACACACCTCCACTCCATATATATATATATATATATATATATACACATATATATATATATATATATATATACACATACACACACACACACACACACACACACACATACATATATATATATATATACACACACACACGACTGATTTAGACTGTGCTACTGCACTCATATTCAGAGTTTACTGAATATGGTGAAGCTCTGCATTATCCAATAATATGCAAGCAAAATATGGTTTGTTTATTTTCCTTGCACCTGATTGGGCATTCTTTACAAAGTGAAGCTTTACCACATTTTCCAAGGTCTGTGTAAAATGAGTGCAACTGCTACTTTAGTAAATCAACCCCACAGTGTTCAGTAGGACCATTAAGGCTTTGACTTGCTAAGTGTTTCTCTGTGCACAAAATACATTTCAAATTAGGGCTTACTGAAAAACATAAACAGCAGAAACATTAACACAGCAGGTTCAGGTTAGGTCATGCAGGCATCTGCAAAGCCTAAAAGAAGACATGGCTTCAGCTTCTTCCATTAGATTTTCAGTAAGCTATCCATTTTCTGAAGTTTAAGAACTTTAATTTCAGTGACTGGATCAAACAAGTTTGTTTTCTGCAGTCTGAAAACATCATATGTCTAATAACTGGGTATACTGTATATCAGTAGAATAATAATAAAATAAAAAAAAGACTGTATAAGCTCTGTGGTGCTTTACGAGGAGGAAAAACTGAAAAAAAAAAAAAAAAAAAGGTAAAAATGTTCTGCTTTAGAGCACATTGTTTGCTCATTATGATCAACGTTAAAGTCCAATTTACCAGGAGAACATATGTCAGGTATCTGGGGCATTATTAGCAGGTAGGTGTTCTTGGTTTTTAGCCATTAGTACTGTGTCAGTTGGTACCTCAATTGCAGTGACCACAAGCATCAGAATATTTTCATGAACAGTACTTTTGCCATTGTACAGTTTTGATTACTGTCCTAAAACTCTAGTTATACAAACACCTTGTGATCTGCAATGGAATGTGTTTCAAAAGGTATTTCTTCAATATCACTTGACAAAGACTGGAAAAAGTAATTTCAACTTTCCTGTCAATTTTGTGGGGGTACAGGACACAGGCAGACTATTCATATATCATAGGTTATCCCCAAACAATAAATAAGCAGCAATAAAGCAAACAAAAACGTGCCAACACAGCGCATGCGCAGAGCCCGGAAGATGGCTGCCTAAGCGAGGAGCTCCTCACCACCCCAGCCCAGCGGCTCCTGTAAGTAGCGATAAAGCGGTCGGTGTGTGAAACCACCGATATCAGAGGCATCCCCAGACACCCGGGCACCACCCCCATCTAATCAGTTCCTATTTAGGAACACTTTTCAGCCGATTGTTAAAACAGTGATAATCGGCCGGAAATCCAAAATGGCCGCCGCAGCGCAGCATATTGACAGTGGAGCCGAGGTAATTCCAGGAGATGGGAGCCTGACAGGACAAATGTCCTTACAATATCCCTCACAGACACTTGGCAGCTCTCAACTGAACTTGTCCTCCTCCACTATATCTACAGAATCTCTGAGGGAAATTACTGTAGAGAACTATGCTATACATCCCATGGGTCCTGTTACTGTTAGTCAGGATGGCTCTTTTCCGGTCAGTGCAGTGGCTGCAGCCTCTGCATTTTCTGTGACTGACTTATACCAGGCTCTGGCTGAACTCCTTGGCCTCTCACAAACAGCTGCTAAAATTACAGGAGAATAAAAGCTGATTTTCAGAATTTGGGGACCAGAATTGAGAATATTTAAAGTAAGCTAGACCAAACAGTGTCCGCCACGAACCAGAATTCAGAACATATTCATTTTGTGCAAGAACAATTGGATATAGCTATGAATAGGATCGACGATTTGGAAAACAGGTCCAGAAGATATAACATCCGTATCAGGGGTCTTCCGGAAACCATAACGGACATCCCAGCTGCAGTACAAAATGTGATTCAATCCCTAATCCCAGATATTCCACAACACCGCTTGGAAATGGATAGAGCGCATAGGGCCTTGGGTCCTCTCAGAAAGGATGGATTGCCTTGAGACATAATAGCTAAACCCCACTTTTATTCAGTAAAGGAAGAAGTTATGAGAAAGGCTCGTTCCATATCTAATGTTCAGTGCCAGGGACACCAAGTCCAAATATACGCAGACCTTTCTCCTACTATGCAACGTAGACGATCCCTAAAGCCTCTTCTCCTAGCCCTCATACAAAAGGACATTAAATATAAGTGGGCATTTCCATTTGCAGTGAAATTCACTGATAAAGGGAAGAATTATAATTTTTCCACTTTTCCTGATGGTGAAAGACTATTACTGAAGCTCAAGATAATTACTCAGGAAGCTGACATGGACACTTCTCGTAGTGGTCCTAATTCTTCAAAGAGACCGAATCCTACCAGTCCCCAGTCTCCGCTGTGGGCCAGGTCTAGGACCAAGAAGGCTAAGGACAATGGTCCCACTTGAGGAGGTCCAAGCTGATATTCTTTATCTCTTTCACCTTGATCCATCAAGGTGCCAGGAAGGATCCATTCTAAGAGACTAGATTGACTATTATATTTAGTAATAATTTGGTTATTTTCAATACATTTTTCATTTTCTTTTAATATCTTGGGAGGATCTACTTCCTATGGGGTACTCTCCCCATTTTTGAATGACAGGGCCCTCACTCCTCTGTTTCCCTTGGAGGGGAGGACTGAGGGACCCTCTAGATAGACCTGGTTCCGGTTGGTCTGGTCATCAACACCGAATTTCCATTTTTTTTTTCCATTTCTAGGTTATTGCATTACAGACGGGGTTTCTCTCTTTTTGAAAATTTCGAATTTTAGTCTTAGTGTCTTTTTTTTCTCAGGGGCGCCCGGGCTGGGGTGGGCCCCATGTGCTCCACCTTTCCCCCCGAGTCTCCTAAAGGGCTTTGTGGAAAGGGTAGCATTTTCCCTAGGGAATGGGCCTTACCTGTTCTACCTTGGTAGAAGTTCTTGGGGGGTATCTCCCCTAGAACATTTTTCATCTTTTTTATGTTTAAGTTTTTGGATTTTTTTTTTTATTTAAGAAACTTTTTTTCTCTTCGTTTTTCTTATTTTTCGGATCTTTTCTTTCCTTTTCTGTCTCTGATCCCTTTATCATGTGCCTAACCATTCTATGTTTTACAGCTTCCACTGACCTAGCATTCAACTTGGGCTCTCGGCAATCAGTTGTCTGGCTGGACTACCTACAGGTCCTGAAGAAGATGTATTGCCGAGGGGTGAGTAGAGTGGATGGCAGACACAGACACAGTACCTTCCCTGACTCCCATGGCAAATTCTACACAGAGCGCTCTCAAAATAGCCACGCATAATGTTCAGGGCATGAACTCCCCCATTAAGAAACGTAAACTATTTGACTTTTATAAATCTCTTGGTATTGACATACTCATGATTCAGGAGACCCATTTTCCTAGGCAGCACAATCCCAAATACATACACCCCCAATTCTTTTTGGCCAATGCCAAAAAGAAAACGAAAGGAGCTGCTATTTTTGTATCCTAGTCATGTCACTTTAGCTTCATATCTGAATTTAAAGATCCTGAGGGTAGATTTATCTTAGTTAAGGGTACAATAGAGGGTCATTTATACTCTCTGATCTCTTATTATTCACCCAATTCAGGGCAAAATAAATGTTTCCGTCTCATCCTAGAGCTGCACGATTCTGGGAAAAATGAGAATCACGATTCTTTTGCTTAGAATGAAGATCACGATTCTCTCACGATTCTTCAAAAATAATTTATTTGAAACATTTACAACCTCTGAACATTAGGTTATCAAACCAAACGGCAATAAAATAAGCCATATAGAAAAGGGAGATCATCACGATGACACTGGATAACACATGAATGTAGTGGCCACATCCCTGGATTGTATAGAACAAAGGACTGTTCCTTCCCCCTTGGATGGGACTTTTAAGGCCAGAAACACTGAAGTGCGTTACAAAATTAATTTATTATTACATAAAGATAGATCACACATATACAATTATCAATAGTTAAAAAGCATAATTTGTGTAGCTTTGTTTGTCACGTGACGTGACACATGTGTATACCACCACATCTAGTGGTTTATATGCCTTTACCAATAACCATTGATCATTGTTGTTGTGTGATCTATCTTTTTCTGTAAAAATAAATGAATTTTTTAACGCACTTCAGTGTTTGTGGCCTTAAAAGTCCCATCCATGGGGGATTCGGGAACAGTCCTATGTTCTAAAATAAGCCATAATATTCTGGCTTCAAACAAATTTTAAAGAAATAACAATGTATGTAATGAAAAACAATTACATTCAAAAAACATTCAGGTAACGGATCATCTTCAGTGTCAGACTGTCAGTGTTGCCTAAGAACAGATAAGAGTGTAAATCCAAGGAGAAGCTTTCAGATTGTTGTTGCTGTGAGCCTGAGCCTGAGGCTGGAACTGGTGCCCCTTCACTTTGTGCCGCTTTGAAAAAGCTACCCAAGGTGAATGTACGAACTGGCCACATCCCTGGATTCTCATTGTATAGAACAAAGGACTGTTCCTTCCCCCTTGGATGGGACTTTTAAGGCCACAAACACTGAAGTGCGATAGAAAATTGAATTATTTTTACATAAAGAAAAGGTAGATCACACATATACAATGATCAATGTTTAAAAAGCATAATTTGTGTAGCTTTGTTTGTCACGTGACGTGACACATGTATACTACCACCACCACATCTAGTGGTTTATGCCTTTAACCAATAACCATTCATCATTGTTGTTGTGCGATCTATCTTTTTATGTAAAAATAAATTAATTTCTAACGCACTTCAGTGTTTGTGGCCTTAAAAGTCCCATCCAAGGGGGATTGGAGAACAGTCCTTTGTTCTAAAATAAGCCATAATACTCTGTAATTTCTTTAAAATTAGTTTGATTGAAGCCAATGTAATGAAAAACAATTACATTCAAAAAACATTGAGGTAGGTATCATGCCAGATAAAGATAAACACCAATTTAAAGATTTTTAGCTAGAAACACAAGCCTATCCACATTTTGTGGCTTCAGTGCAGAACGGCGACAAGTGACAATGTTGCCCCCTGTGCTAAAAACCCTTTCAGAAGGGGAACTGGTTGCAGGAATGCAGAGGTATTTTCTGGCCAGTGCAGACAATCTCGGATAATGCTCCTTGTGAACCTTCCACCAGACTAACGGATCATCTTCACTGTCAGTGTTGCCTAAGAATAGATAAGAGTGTGGCTCCAAGGACAAGCTTTCGGATTGTTGTTGCTGTGAGCCTGAGGCTGGATCTGGTGCCCCTTCACTTTGTGCTGCTTTGAAAAAGCTACCCAAGCTCTTTCGAGCCTTCTTTGAAGGACCAGTGCCACCATTAGTAGATGTAGTGGGGCTTTCCTTAACTGTTCGCTTTGACATCTCCTCTTTTAGTCTGTTCTGGACAACAGTTTTGTTATCTTCATTAACGCAAGTCATCTTAAACCTGGGATCGAGGGTTATGGCTATGTCGAGAAAGTCTTGTGTTTTTTGGTCCTGATATTTTTCCTCCAGATACCCGATGATCTTTGATTTCATTGTGCAAATGAGATCAGAGTCATCTTCCTTAACAGCCAAAACAGAAGACTGAAATAGTTGTAGAGCAGTTTTCACAGAAGAGACACTGACATACTGCTCTCCTGAAAGAGCATCTGTGAAGTCTGCCAGTGGGGTGAGAGTCTTGTCCACAGCCTCCAGGACCTCTAGGTCTTGCCATGTTGGCAAGAGGTGCCTAGCCTTGCGGTCAGAAGAGAGGACTTGGGTGATGGCAGCTTGCTGCTCAAGTATCCTCCTCACCATAGCCTGCCTAGATCCCCACCTTGTTGGGCACTCTGTCTTGAGCTTGTGGTCTGGTAAACCGAGTTGTTTTTGTGCCTCAGAAAGCTCCCTCTTCCTCCTCCAACTGTAGCTAAAACCACCGACAAGCTTTTTGCACAAACCCATAGCACGCTCAATTCGTGGGTCCTTCATTGCATTCTCTATTGCGAGATGAAGCCTATGGCCAAAACACTGCAGTCGAGTCCAGTGATTTTTGGATATGGCCTTTACAATGTTGCTTCCGTTGTCTGTAGTGATGCACACAAGAGAGCATCCTTTAATCCCTGCGCCAAAGCTTCGCCAGTGTGGTCCTCAGGGAAAAACCCAGTTTGTAGGCACCGACTTTTCATCTCAAAATCGTCATTGATGAAATGGATTGTTAAGCTCATGTACGGTTCCATTGCTCTGTTGGACCATAAATCTGAAGTTGCTGCAAAATTAAGTACATCTCGCAATTCTGTTGCAACTGTTTCACGACATTTGGTGTACAGAGCAGGGATTGCAACATGGGAATAATAGGTACGAGAGGGCACTTGAAAGCGCTTATCAAGGGTTTGAATGAGTTTTTTAAACCCCTCTTTTTCAACAGTGGTCACGGGAGCCATGTCTTTAGCCAGGTGAAATGTGATTGCTTGTGTTATTTCTTTGCGCCTGACGGAGGTTGTTGAGTACGGTGTTGCATTATATAATGTTCCTTTAATTGACGTTTGTTTTGTCTGGCTGCGGCTGCAGGTACTTTGTGATTGAGCGCCAGCGGTTTTGTTTTTCCGTAACGTCTCATATTGTTGTATGTGATAACGTTTCAGGTGATTAAACAGATTGGTGGTGTTGCCCTTTGGTGCACAAACAACGGCTAAACATTGCTTGCAGTAGATGGTTTGCTGAGTGTCATCATCTGCTTTGAATCCGAAATGAGCCCACACTTCGGAATAAGCTCCTCTTTTTGGAACAAAAACATCTTGTTTTTTGTCAGACTCACTTGCGCATTGCTCTGCCTCTGCGTCGGCCTCTGCACTGGCCTCTGCAGAGTCTGCACTGGCCTCTGCCTCACTCATGTAGAATAATAACCAAGTAGAATATTGGTTTAGTTTGTTTCTAACTTCTCGACTGTACACTTCTGCTGTTCTGATGCAGTTATCTAACATAAGTACATACATACATCTGTGTCCTTGAAAATATAATTGTCTGAAGTTGAACTTAAATTAGGAAATCCAACAAGAACAACGAGCCCAGCTGGGCTAAAGAGTCCTGTGTGACTGTGTGTATATTCTCCAGGTGCTGCTGCAGCTCTTGTTCTCTTAATAATATTCAACTGGGTGTGGTTGACTGGACGGGTGTGGTTGACTGGACATGTGTGTACCTATAGAGAAAACAAAACGAGAGCGCACAGTCTGTCAGCCACCTTTAGTTTAAAACCACTTGCAGCTAACGCACTGACATTCAAAAGGCAATGAATCAAACAGTGTGTTTTTTTTTTTGCTTGGCCCGGCTGCGCCCCTTCAGGCTAGTCACTGAGGCCGGGAACAGCGGAAAAGCCCAGGCACCAGGCTCCATTTTCTACTCTGCGACCTGGGGTTTGTCAAGCCCCGATACTTATAATATATAAATCCCTCTCTCCCTCCCTCTTGCATTGGGAATGTATGGGAGGACTGAGAAGAATAAAAGCCATAGATGAGCAAATCTCTGACTATCCAGCAATGCCATGCTGGGACTAGAAATGCCTGTCCAACACTGTCTGTGGTCTCCTAATGGAGAAGGCAAGTGTTATAAAAGTAAATAGGAATGTATGGGAGGAAGAATAAGAGTCCTAGAGGAGCAGATCTCTGACTTCTGCAGAGGCCAGACAGGGCATTGCTGGATAAACCATGCTGGGACCACAGACTAGAAATACCTGGCTGGTCTCCTAATGGTGATCCCTGCCTGCAATACAAGTAAATGGGAGGAAGAATAAAAGCAACAGAGCAGACCTGACTTATCCAGCATTGCCCTGTCTGGCCTCTGTAGAAGTCATGCTGAGACTTGTAGTTCCACAGACATCAATCTTCTGCCACATGTATCTCCTCTTAAAAAAAGAAAAAAAATTGTTTTATTATGGATACTAAAAATGGGTTTTATTTACCTGGAAAATCATATAAGGCCGCGGCGCTAAGGAGACAATGTTTTCATGTTTCAGCTCCTGGAAGCTCCTGGAATGAAAGCACCATAAAAGCACCATATGTCAAATCAAATATTTCACCTAACTGCCACTACTCATTACACCACAAAACCACCACAAACCATTCGGTTTACCTGGCTTCAGGACTTTCTTGCTTAAGGATCTGAGATTTGGCCAGGTAATGATTGCAGCCGAACCAGCCACTGCCAGCCAGGTCGGTCGGAGCCTCGGTCCTGCTTCTGTGGATAGAACACAAGTGCGTAGTCACTGCAGTGTTTCCCGGCTCTCTCCGACAAAACGTGGTGCCGCCCATGCCCAGGCATCACCGCGGCGCATCACGCTCTCTGCTCACCACACTCTATGGCTCTGCTCTGCCTGACGTCAGCGCGCCCGACGTCAGTTCCTGTATTGGCACCATTTGCGTGCGTTCCACCCTGGTTCCGACGTCTTTTCCTTAATACTAAAAATCGCGGTAATCCAGGATCGAGATCGCGGGGAGGGGTGCATCGAGATCGCGATTCTCATACGATTAATCGTGCAGCTCTATCTCATCCTAGACACCCTTTCTCCTCAGTCGGAAGGCACAGTCATTTGGGGGGGTGATTCCAATGCGGCATTCAATCAGGGTTTGGACAAATCCAAACCCCCCTCAGCCCAACTCACCAGACCCACTAGGTTAAGCCTGAAAATAGCCAAGCTTCTACATGATAGAGGTTTGGCGGATGTTTGGCGAGAGTTTAACCCATCACTGAGAGATTTTACTCATTATTCTCACCCACACAATACCTATGCCAGGATTGACCATATCCCAGTTCCATCTTACATTCTCCCAGCAGTTATTAAATCTTTCATCAAAGACACGGTCCTGTCTGACCACTCCATGGTGATTATGTCCATTCGCACTAAAGCTGGTATGGCAAAGGGGGGTCATTGGAAACTAAATGAGTCCATACTTTCCGACCCAGCCATAAAAGTAGAAATTGATAAGGCTCTTCAAGAATACTTCAGCTTAAATGATGTAGAGGATATTTCAGCTGAATCCCTGTGGGCTGCTCATAAGGCCTTTATTAGAGGCAAGCTTATTCAAATTTCAACTAGAATCAAAAAGGAACAGGAAGCGGATGTTGAGCGATTGGAGAGGTCATACAGGACCCTGAGAACACAACATAAAAGGAACCCATCTCCATCCTTATTGGCTGAGATCGATAAGATTAGACTGGAACTCAATTTAGTACTCACAACGAAAGCGGAGAAATCTCTCCGCTGGAATAGTAATACATTTTATACTCAGACAGGAAAAATAGTTTATTAGCATCCAAATTATCCCCTAAAACTAGGGTTTATTCTATGCATAAGATCCGCATTGCAGGACGAGAACCTACAGCTAACCCAGAGAAAATTCTCGAGGCATTTCAGACGTTTTACTCCAAACTTTATAGCGCTCCTTCACATTTACCCAGGGACTCAATATCCACATTTTTGGATGGCCTACCTATTCCATCCTTGGATGTTGAACATAGAGATATCCTTGAAGACCCATTTTCTGTTGAGGAAGTGTCAGCGGTTATTAAGGGACTCAGCGGGGTCTGCACCAGGACCTGATGGATTGTCGGTTCCCTACTACAAGGCCTTCAAAGACACCCTTATCCCACATTTGACAAATTTTTTTAATTTTAAAACTCAGGGTTTCCAACTAGGTTCACAACTCAATACCGCTTACATTACAGTCATACCTAAACCGGATAAAAACCCGGAAGAAGTTTCCAATTACCGCCCTATTTCACTGATTAATAATGATTTAAAAATACTTACTAAAATTCTGGCCAATCGCCTCTCTCCTCTTATTACTAAATATATCCATAAGGATCAGGTTGGATTTATGCCGGGAAGACAAGGCCCGGATCAAGTGAGAAGAGCGATTGATATAGTCTCCATTTTGCAGTCCAATTGGGATGGAGGTCAGAAACAACAGGGTTTCCTTTTAGCACTTGATCTGGAGAAGGCCTTCGACTCAGTGTCATGGCAGTATCTTCTTTCCTTGCTGGAACGATGGGGTTTTGGCCCATGTTTCATGGGTGTGATTAGAGCTCTTTATTCTCAAGCCAAAGCTCAAATCCGTTTGCAGGGATATTATTCCTCCCCGATAGATATTGCCAGAGGTACGAGACAGGGATGTCCACTGTCCCCTATTATTTTTGCCATAGCAATTGAAACCCTAGCCATAGCCATTAGGCAAAATCCTGACATAAAGGGAGTAACCTGTGGGGATCAGATGCACGAATGCAGACGATTTACTCCTCTTTCTTACCTCTCCCACTACTTCCCTCCTGAACCTATACAAAGTCATTTCTGATTTCTCAAAAATTTCTGGGCTTCGAGTAAATTTTACCAAATCACAGGCGCTAAATATATCCCTCCAGTCTTCCACAGTTTCCCTCCTCAAACAGTCATTTAATTTTGAATGGAGCCCTTCTTCCATCAAGTATCTAGGAATTTCTTTAACTGCTCGAACAGAGTCCCTTTACGCAAGCAACTATCCAACCCTTTTCAATAAACTTATCTTCGATTTAAAAAATTGGGATAAATTTGAGCTATCTTGGTTGGGCAGGGTTAACTCCGTAAAAATGACCTTACTCCCTAAAATTTTGTATCTATTTCGCTCCCTCCGCATTCCCATCAGGAAAGACCAGTTACAATCTTTACAAAGTAGGATTCTCAAATTTATTTGGGGCAAATCGAGTTACATAATTCCCCAGAACACTCTCTATTTACATAGGAAAAAGGGGGGGTGGGATTACCTCATTTATATAATTACTTCTTAGCTGCCAGACTAGCACAATTTTCTATGATTTACTCAAATAAAGAAAAAACGGACTGGGTACTATTAGAGGAACAGGCTGTCCCCCAATTCTCCTTAGACTACCTGCTTTGGTGCCCCCAAAGACGGAGACAACCCATCTTATCTCCTTCCCTATCTCAATCCTTTGCCCTTTGGGACAGACTCCGTTCTCTTCCTGCTCTAGTTTCTGATGCACAACCGCTTGCACACATTTTTAATAACCCAAAGTTTTATCCTAGTTTAGATACCATGGCCTTCAGTTGGTGGATGAACAAATGTCTATATCAGATAGGACAATACTTTACGTCACAAGGTCCTATTACTATGTCCCACTGCCTAGGTAAATTGGATCTCCCGGATTCTGAAAAACTTAGATTTGGACAGATTTCACAATTCTTGCATGATATTTGGGAGAAACCTCTTTCTCCCAAATTTACAGATTATGAGCTCTGGCGTGGATTGGCCGTGGGACAAAGGGGAGGAATTTCTGTCATCTACTCTTCGCTTACTTGCCCAACTTCGAAATCCTGATATGACAGCATTGGAGGATGACCTCCAGCTAAACTGGGACCTGTGCACATGGCATAGGGCATGTTTTAACTCATTCCAAGGTATTTTGAACATTTCCCTTATGGAAGCTAACTTGAAAGTTTTTATGAGGTGGTATATGACTCCTGCCAGACTTGCGACCATCTACCCAGCATCAGATCCCAATTGCTTTAGAGGCTGCCAACTCTTGGGTTCGATGGTGAATGTCTGGTGGGAATGCCCTAGGATCAGGCCGGTCTGGAAGAGGATTTTTAACCTCATATTTAAGGTTACTAAGTGTTCGATTCCCAGGTCTGCTTCTATTGCTCTCCTCAATGCCTGTATTCCAAACGTCTCTAAACCCACTAGGAAGCTGATCCACTTTATGCTACTTGGGGCAAAAATCATTATTGCTAGATCCTGGAGGCAGCCAAGGGTTTCCATGATGGCTATACAAAATAAGATCTCTTGGATTATGGCGCAAGAGAAGTTGGTTTGCATCTTGGCAAATACAATCCCTAAATTTGAGGCAGTGTGGGAACCCTGGGCTGTTTTCTGTGGCATTTCTCTGATGGTTAGGAACGACTCTGATCACTCTAGTTCCTAAAAACAACTCGTTGGGCATGTGATTTCTTCCCTTTTTTCTTCTCTTTTCCTTTTTCTCTTTCTTCTTTATCTTTTTTTTTTACATTTTTTTATTTTATTTTTCTTATATTTTTGTCTTTCAGGTTTTTTGACATGATTCAAGGGTTTGATAGAATTGATTGTTGTATAAGTATTTTGGCATCTCTATAATTTGAATCTGATATACATTTCAAAGTTTAAGTATAATTGAATTATTCTTTTATTGTCATAGTACCCTGGTATTGGGTTTAAGTAAGGGTGGCAGGCTGGGGCGGGGGGCCTGACCGGGGCACAGGATGATTCCGTTAGGGGTGCCCAGGATGGGTAGGACTTCCCAGACTGTCTGACCTTCGGGTCCAGTTTTCATACTGTTCTCCTTTCCAGTTTCCAGGGGTTGTTTTATAACTTGAGTTCCTCATCACATAGTTGCTTTCTGAAATATCTATAGAGGATTTGATGCTGAGTCTATGTTTTATGAGGGGAAAAATGTGATGTTAATTGTGATATTACCCTTTGTCATGATTTGCCTATGTGTTATGTTATATCTGTACAAGATCTGATTTGAAAAATAAAAATCTATTGAACAGAAATGTGCCAACAGACCCTAAAACAAGGCTCAGAAGACCCAACCACAGAGAACCGCTGTGAGAACCTTGCAGCCAAAAGTTGCATAAGCAGTAGACTGTATGTTCACCTGATAAAATGTAAAAAAAAAAAAACTAACAGAAGATCAGGTGACAGCCTTACACAACTGGGCTATGGGCATGTAAGAGTCCAGGAGGAAGGGGTGTGGCCTGCTGTGGACTGGAACGGCTGTTTGATTCCACAGTTATACTTAGCTGAGGGATACATCATAAAACAGCGTAATTATATCTCCCTCTCTCTGCTAACAGAGGGGAGTAAACATCTGGGCTACTTGGATGAATTGACCAGAAAAAATAATAAATCTTCAGGACTGTGCCACCTGACAGATTATTTCACTGCATTGGCTAGGCAGTAATCCAAAGACGACTCCTTTTTCAGGATTGGTTCACATTTAGTTACACTGAACAAAAAATTGGCCCCTACACCGATGACACACCTGTGATCTCATAAGCACTATATCCCTTTACAAAAATGAATTATACTAAATCTTGCATGCTATATATACAGTATCTGCTTCTATATTAACACTAAAAGTAGCATAACTACCACAATTCCTTTCTCGTGGGCCTCAAGCTTTATTTTGTCCATTTAAAATTCCAACTGGCATCACCTACAGCTAATCTACTCTTGATTAACTTTTCCAACTTACAAATCTTCAACTTATGCCTCGAGACCTTTGCTCTATGCATACCTCATCAGCCGGTTGAATAGCTTTAGCCAAGATGTATTTTTTGTCTCATATCCCATATATATTTTTAACTATACCTGTCTCGTTAATCCCCACACACTTCACTAAAATCCAATCCATGTTATCCTCATTCATATGGCATCCATATGAAGTCTGCCCGTTCTCGTGACACAGACCATCCCTGATCAGGGTAAAGAGCCAACGCAAGGCTGAATCCTAACCTATCGCATTTCAACACTATCCCGGATCCACAGGCCTGGGCCAAATACAAAATACTGACCCTTGAACATGTTATCACCAACAGAGAGCTCACCCCCTTTCACATTTTATGCACCAAATTTAATGTGCCTGCACGGGCCCATTATAGGTATCTTCAAATTGCTCATGCCTACAGTTGTCAATTTTTAGGCCAACCAGTTGAATTGGTATACTCTGAGCTCGAATCCACCCTCCGGGTAAAAGACTTGGAGAAACACACGTCTCAGCTCTATGGGTCCCTGCTGGTTGCTGCCGGCCCCGAGCTGTCTTCCCTCCGCAGGAACTGGGTGGAGGACATACCGGGGCTGGAGGAAAACGACTGGAGGGAGATTTGGGACTTTCCTTTCTCCCCTCTGGTCTCAGCAAGGGACCAATTGGTCCAATACAAAATTGTGCATAGAGCTCACTACACACCTCACAGGTTGCACCAGATGTCGTCGGCGCATTCTCCGGCATGCTGGCATTGCTCCTATCAATGAGGGACTTTTTCCAAATTTTTGGGGTTTACCCGGAAATCGAACATTATTGGAAAGAAGTACTCCAGGTGATTACTAAGACTTGTGTTCCTTATGAACCTACATATTGTCTGCTGGGGCTGGTGGAACAAATGTCAATGATCAGAGCCAGGAAAATACTCATATCCCTGTTACTATATTATGCTCGTAAGGCCACTACGATGAACTGGAAACAATCGTCTCCCCCCTGTCAGATTCTGGAAAAGCCTAGTGAATGCCAGTTTGCCCCTATATAAAGCCACCTACTCGGGCAGGGGATGTCCACAAAAATTTGAGAAGGTATGGAACTGTTGGCTAGATAATACCACGGCAAATGATGCAGTAACCAATGCCTAGATTGACAATATATCTTTAGTCTGTTAGTTTATTGACCCAACTATTCTCATGTTGCATTATACTGTCTGTACCAATTTGAGCACAGATTATCCTGAACTGAACCTCTCCCCACATTGGGGTTATAGCATAAGCTAAGTTAGGCTGTTTATGTTGTGTGTTGTGCCCTGTTGCGGTGTGTTGCTGCAACAGAGGAACTGCCCCTGCGTGGGCAAATTTTCGGCCCGTGTGGGCTAGTTTTGTATGCTAATGTAAACTTCAATAAAAAAGATTTTGCAAAAAAAGAGCCAATGCAAATGTCTCTTTTACTATGTAAGCAGCTGTGTCAAATCACAGCCGGTCACATGCACTGTCTTTGTGCGCGTCCCCAGGGGCGTGCAGCGCGGCGATCAGGGATGAACTTCAGATGGGCCAGGACATGCGCTGGCTTGAGCAGGGGGACCTCTAGATGCTTTGTAAGCAAGAAAACCTGCAAAATCAGCAGTGTATCAAATACTTGTTCTCCCCACTGTGTGTATATATATATTGTTAAAAGTATTGGGACACCTGCCTTTACACACAACTGAACTTTAATGGCATCCTATTCTTAGTCCGCAGGGTTCAATATATACTCTTCCACAAGGTTTAGGAGTTTGTCTATGGAAATGTTTGACCATTCTTCAAGAAGCACATTTGTGAGGTCAGGCACTGATTTGGATGAGAATGCCTGGCTCACAGTCTCCGCTCTAATTCATTCCAAAGGTGTTCTACAGGGTTGAAGTCAGGACTCTGTGCAGGCCAGTCAGTTTCCTCCACACTTGCTCATCCATGACTGGGATGCCATTAAAGTTCATGTGTGTGTAAAGGCAGGTGTTCCAATACTTCTGACAATATTGTGTGTGTAGATATAGATAGAGACAGAGAGATAAAATAGAAAAACACTTTTATTTAAAAAATACATGTACCATGCTGGGTCTAAAATGCAGCTAAATGTCACACATGGTCACATAACCAACTACCTTCTTATGTATTTGGGCAGTTTTATGTAAAGGTAAAAACAGAGAAAAAGTTCCATGGTAGTACGTAGAAATTGTAAAATAGTATTTATTATGTACCAATATCACCATGGTCACTTAACAGCACTCCAATTATGAATAAGTGACAAACACAACCAGTGGTTCCTGATGAAGAAAAAATGTTGTAATCAAAGAAAAACACCCAATGGTTATGAAATTTCTATTATTTTCAAGTGCTTGAAGTGGATGACATTTTTTTGTCTAACTGGCAATAAGCTAAGGGTCTGAATTCAGTGTTGGTGTACTGCTGTTTAGCTTGATCTATACAGTAAAAACCTTAGGGAAAAATATTTTTAGTCAAAATTTTCGAGAGCGAGAGAGATCGAGAAATCGAGAGAGAGACCTAAAGAAACTGTGCTCGAAATTGTTGGATACAACTGGAACACTGGAGAACGTTTTTAAATAAAAGGACTACCTTAATAAATACATTGCCTAACCATATTGAATGTACATAACAAAGAATAGAGTCAGACAAACATGCTGTAAACTGTAGTCATTCACACCTGAGCGCTTAGTTTTCAGGCAGATAGTCAAAGTTTCTACCCTGATTTTGCCACAATTTTTACCGCATTTTTTTCCCCACAATTTTGCACAGGTCAAAGGGTCACCAATGTAAAAAGCAGAAAAACACCTGTAATCTGCCCAAAAAGAAGCTCATGTACTTTTCTGAGCTTCAGGCGTTTTACTTCAGGCTACAAAATGCTCAGATGCAAATTAAATTAATGGGCTTTTGATTGTTGGGAGTTTTTCCAAGCATTTTATGAGCTGAAAACGCTCAGGTGTGAATGCAGCCTTAGGGGTTTTAAAGATTTATAAAACAATTTTCAGACAGGCCCATCCTATTCATCTTAACTTGAACACAACCAAGTATAGATCATTCTCTGCAGTCCTTTTACTCATGATAAACAACTATTTACAACATGGGGTAAAGGGTGGCAAAAGCAGTTCTGTTCCTCCTGATGTACTCAACACTTGATGGAAAGGAGGCACGCTCTTTGAAAAGTGTTCCATTCTGTGTGACATCTTACCCAGAAGTGGGCACTGTCATTTTTCCGCACTTTGGACACTCAAGGTGTTTTCTCCACTGCCCCAGGCAACCTGCTTGCAGACTATGAGCAAGAGAGCCTGAAGAACTTTGTTGTGACTCTAAGTGCTTCTGACCTGCCTCCCGTGGTATTGATGTTTGTGAGTTTATATTTTTATATTAGATTAATAAGTCTGAATCCTTTAAACACTGCATTATGGTGGTGTTTGTGCTACTCTTTCTTGTGTTTCATCACTCAACATAGAATTTCAAGTAACTGTACTACAAATATGGCTAACAAAAGTAGAGCGTCATGGGGAATGTAGGTTTGTCAAGGCTATGTCATGAAAAAAAAAAGATGTTTTATTTGACATTTTAAACTTGTTCTTTTGTACACTGTTGAAATTATTTTACATTTTTTTTTTTTTTTTTGGGGTTTCTGTAGATAATATACTTGTCGATTGAAATACCAAGTTCAAAGTATTTAAAATAACAATTACAAAAAGCTTTCAATGTCCTTGGTGTACACAGGTGAATATTTTTAAAGACAGCCCTCCATTTCTGCCAGCAGGGCTAACTACTTTATGAAGTTTAGGTCCACAGCTAATCGCTCTCACACTGCAATCCAGTTCTCATCAACATGGTTTCCATAATGCATGATTCTTTAAGTGCCTGACTTTGAAGTCATGTATTGCGGTCATTTGAAAATTAAATGTGATATAGTAAACAATAGTTTGTCAATGTACTTGCAACTAAATACAATGCACATTCCTAAAGTGTTCAGATTGATATACAGATGTCAAGGCTGAATCCCACTATAGGAAGAACAGCAACTATGTTGAAGAACAAACTGCAACATTTCCTCACTCCTCATTGAGCAAATATTAAAATGTATGAACAAATGTCATCTTTGGTGAAATCAATTGCCATTTGCAGACAGAGGCAGCTTAGTTTAGTGCACATAACTGTCACTTCCCCCCTAAACTTCTTTCTTCACCTTCAATGTTTGCAAAGCATAGATTTACTTTAGGTTATACACAGATCTCCATTTTTTCCTAAAAAAGTGAAGGTTGCCCCTTTCTCTCCTACTTTGCTATATACCTCAATGGTTCATAATGCACTGATCGACATAGCTGCAGTCACTGTGGAAAAAATCCTTCTCAAAGTTCAAAGGAATAGAATTTAAAGCAAACCCCATGACTACATGCATTCTATTAATTAAACCCTAGTGCTTATTCATGTAGTGGGGTTAACATTTTTACTGTCCTCCGACTGCCCACTGGCAAGTTAACAATGTTGGCAGACATATTCGTATACAATGAATTGATCACATTGTGGCAAATTTTATACAGCATGTCACTTTTGGCAAGCAGTACCGCTGCCAAACGCACCCCCGTTCATGTGAAAGGGACCATAGTGCAACTGTGACTAATGCAAGCGGCTGTAATGCGGCCAGGTCCCCCCAACCAAAAAAAAAAAATGTGCCCTGGAGGCTCCAAGCCATCTCAGGGTGATAGGTGCCTTACAACATTACACTTACCTGTTGAGAAAAAAAAACAAACAAAAAAAAACAAACCTTCACACCCAGATCTTGCAGTTTACAAATGAGGTCTCCCTGGAATAAACGGATCATGTATCCTGGAGCACCTGTGAGCCCTTGGCTAAATCACCAGTACCTCTGAAGACCAGGAAGTATAAAACAATAAAAAACAATAAAACACAATTAAAGCATTCATTTTACACCACTTAAGGATTGTTTATAGTTTGGCATGCAGAGCTGCATGTGCCTAGATTTTGAATCAAAGGGGGAAGGTCCACTTTTAATCTCACCATCTTAACTCCCCTTGGCATTCTTCCAATCTCCAATGTAAACACAATGCAGATAATCTCATTTACTGATTGTATGTAAGAATATGCAAATGTAAAATTCCCATAGCCTGGCCACAGGTTAAGCTTGGAAAGTGGTGAACCAGATTTTCCACCTAACTTCAACTGGATCTACAGATCATTCTCACATTCCATTTTACACTGACTGCAACCTCTTATATGATCAGTGGACTATTCCTACAAATCTTTCTCTACTCATTGACATGTGCCATCGACGGCATGTTGCTCTTGTAGTGATTCGACATATATTTGTTAACATCATCTCTTCCTAACAGACTAATAAGCATGCCCACATAGAAGACACAGACAATCCACATAGAATGTTTAACCACTTGCTGACCGCCGCACAAACATTTAAAGCGACAGAATGTCACGGACAGGCAAATGGGCGTATATATACATGTCCCCTTTAATATGCTGCCGGCGGTGCGCTCACGACCCTGCCGCAAGCTTTGTGACCGTGGACTAGTGTAAACACATCTCCCCGTTCTGCCTAGTGACATGTCACTGATCGTCTGCAATCGGGAACAGCGATTAGTGACGTGTCACGGCAGACCACGCCCCCTAACAGTTAGAAGCACTCCCTAGGTCACACTTAATCCCTTCGGCACCCTTTACAGATTAACCCCTTCACTGCCAGTGTCATTTTTACAGTAATCAGTGCATTTTTATAGCACTTATCGCTGTAAAAATGACAATGGTCCCAAAATGGTGTCAAAAGAATCCAATGTGTCCGCCATAATGTCACAGTCATGATAAAAATAGCTGATCGCCGCCATTACTAGTAAAAAAAAAAAAAATATTAATAAAAATGCCATAAAACTACCCTCTATTTTGTATACACTATAACTTTTGCGCAAACCAAACGCTTATTGAGATTCTTTTTACCAAAAATATGTAGAATACATATTGGCCTAAACTGAGGAAAAAAAAATTTTTTTTTTTTATATATTTTTTGGGATATTAATTATAGCAAAAAGTAAAAAAATATAGAATTTTTTTCAAAATTGTCGCACTAATTTTGTTTATAGAGCAACAAATAAAAACCACAGTGGTGATCAAATACCACCAAAATAAATCTCTATTTGTGGGAAAACAAGGACTTCAATTTTGTTTGGGAGCCACGTCGCACGACCGCGCAATTGTTAAAGCGACAGTGCAGAATCGCAAAAAATGGCCTGGTCTTTGGCCAGCCAAATGGTCTGGGGCTGACGTGATTAAAGGATATTTATGTTGCTCCAAATTTACAAGCATGTCTCAATTCTCACGTATTAGTGAAATGCATTCTGCTTGACTGTGTAATTAATCAGTGTCCAGAGGCATCTTATATCACAGTGCATTTTGCTGTACAAAGCATACTGTATATACAGTATGTAAATATATACAGATTGGCTATCTTTATAAAGATTAGCTCACAGCCTGGCACCATATGTAAATACATGGATAAGTGAAGTAGACAGACAGAGATAGATGAGAAGCAGGTACACATTGACAGATGATGTGCGATAGGAAACCGAGTATCATTTGTATAATGGCTGATAAATGAGGGAAAGTAGTATGGTAATAACTCACAAGAGGTGAAACCTCTAATAACTTTTTAAGTCCCACCCTTTCTCCGTTAGTGATGATGTGTCAGTATCAATACCATACTTGTTGCTTTGCCATTCCACATATTAACTTCAAGCTTGTGATAACACTGCAGCAAACATGGTCAAACAAATTGTATAATATATTAAGTGCCATTTTAACCACTTGCTTACTGGGCACATATACCCCCTTCCTGCCCAAGTGAAATTTCAGCTTTCGGCACTGTCACGCTTTGAATGAAAATTGCACGGACGTGCGACGTGGCTCCCAAACAAAATTGATGTCCTTTTTTTCCCCACAAATTTCTTTTGGTGGTAGTTGATCACCTCTGCGGTTTTTATTTTTTGCGCTACAAACAAAAAAAGAGCGACAATTTTGGAAAAAAAAAAAAACAATATTTTTTACTTTTTGCTATAATAAATATCCCAATTAAAATTAAAAAAAATTCTCTCAGCTTAGGCTGATAAGTATTCTTCTACATATTTTTGGTAAAAAAAAAAATCTTAATAAGCGTATAGTGATTGGTTTGCGCAAAAGTTATAGCGCCTACAAAATAGGGGATAGAATTATGACATTTTTTTTTATTATTATTTTTTTTACTAGTAATGGCGGCGATCTGCGATTTTTGTCAGGACTGCGACATTATGGCGGACACATCGGACACTTTTGAAATTTTTGGGACCATTCACATTTATACAGTGAACAGTGCTATAAATATGCACTGATTACTGTATAAATGTGACTGGCAGGAAAGGGTTAACCCTGGGGGGCGAGGAAGGGGTTAAATGTGTTTCCTATTAGTGATTCTTACTGTGTGGGGAGGGGGGTGACTGGGGGAGTGACCGATCTGTGTCCCTATGTACAAGGGACACACCATCGGTCTCCTCTCCATGACAGGACGTGGATCTCTGTGTTTACACACAGAGATCCACGTCCTTGTCTGTGTAACAGCCGATCACGGGTACCTGGTGGACATTGCAGCCGCCAGGCACGCGCATCAGCACCGCAGTGACGCGGCGGGCACGCGCGCCCTCTAGTGGCCGGAGGAGCCGAGACAGTCAATAGATGGCCTCCCGGCCCTGAGGAGCCGCCTTGTGGCCGTCATTTGACTATGGCCCGGGCTCCAAGCGGTTAAGTCATTATTGATTGCTTTAAGCCGTGGTTCACGCCAGTGTGGCTTTGACGTTGTGCTACTTCAAAACCGACTAACAGTGTGATGCAACTTAATTTAACAGCTGTCAATGTGAGTCATGTTGAAATCGCACAGAAATAGTGCATGCACCTTTTTCAAATTTGCTGTGACTTGAGTCGTAGCAATTTGAGCAGTTCCATTGCCGCAAATGGGGTGTGAATTGTCATGTGACTTTGAGCTGTCAAGTCACATGACAAGTCACACTGGTGTGAACCAGGGCTCAGGAATATCTGAGCAATCCCCTTTTGAGACTGCATTTTTATAGCAACCACAGATTTGTACTGGTTGTTAAAAGGATGCATAAGGTTGTTAAAATACATAACTAAAGCATATGTATCTATATTTGACTAGGAAACACAGATACAAGCACCTAATTGGTCTGTAGATAATACAGAAATGATGGTGTATCATCTCTGCATGCCAATATCCACAACTGTTAGACTTTATAATGACCTGATATCTGTACAAATCCAGGCTGTGCAGTGGCATAGAATAAGAGAGAAGTGTAATAAATAAAAAAAAAAAAAAATAAGTTAATAACCATTCACACTCACCTATATGACTGCAGCATTAGTCCGATGTTACACATGTTCCTGCCAGCTCTAAGACTGAGAACTGAGCAATCACATAGATGCTGATCCCTCTGTTCTCAGTCTTCATTGAGCAGAGTGGTGACTGCAGTCACCACTCTCTGCTCTGCCACTACAGCGCTCACTAAAGAGCCGGGCTGTGGAGGGGCGAGAGTACCTGTCTCAGGCTCTCAGCAATATTGAGAGGCTGAGCCAGCTGCCAGACAGGCATCTGGGTGATACTATCATTAAAATTGCAGGCTTGACAAAGGGGGTGGGACACTGTAGACGCATCACTGTCCACCCTTCTCTGTGACTAGTCTGAGGTGCACATAATATGCACATAGATGATACTGGCCGTCATCCTCCACAAGCAGGTCTGGCTTTAATGTTGCTGAGGCTTACTGACTATAAATGTTTTCACTATGGGGCCAATGGTTGGTTGCATACATCATCTTCCTGCATCCTAACCTGGACACAGGCAACTATAATGTGAGTGATGCTCTTTCTGTGAATATATTTTGTACAGTTTTCACTTATTCCTGCACCCTTACTGTGTTATCTCTTCACATGTTCTGACATCAAGGACAAGGATTTCCTTGACTCCTGAGCTGGATTTAAGCCAGCAATCAAAAGACAATCGTGTCCCTAGCAGCAGGCAAAACAGTTCTTCCCATGACAGTATGCAGAGTTGTAGGAATCTAGTGTGGAACTGGTCAAATGGTACTGCCTCGACAGTGACGCGGCGGGCACCCGCGCCCCCCAGTGGCTGGAGGAGCCGAGACAGTCAATAGACGGCCTCCCGGCCCTGAGGAGCCGCCTTGTGGCCGTCATTCTGATAGCCTCGACAGAGGCTATCAGAAGCCCCACGATTCCCACGCAAAAGCAAAGAGTTGTTTGACTGTTTGACATAAGAGTCTGAGTATGGAAGGAGAGTTTAAAGTTTCTCTTGGGAAAGAAAAACATTGTTTGAGTGTCTAGGATAAGGCCCAGACAATCCAAGCAATGAGTTGGCTCAAAAGTTGATATCTGAAGGTTCAGGATCCAACCATAACATTTTAGGCTTTTTCAATATTTAAATTGACTGTTTCTTCAACAGGACGTTGTCCAGATATCTTACAATGAGGTTGTTCTTGGCTAGTAATAAAGCAAGAAAAGGGTCTGGAACCTTGGGTAACACATGGGTAAAGAAGAGGCTGAATGGTAAGGATGTAAACTGATCAAAAGCAAAGCAATCACTGATATGCTGGGAAAAATATGAATTCTACCTCCTTGAGGTTTACACAGGCCATAAAGTCTCAGATGAAGGGTGTCTTTTGTAATTAGGAGCAGTAGTGAGAAGATGCTACCTAGTGTTGAATCGTGGAAACAGTAGTGAGAAGATGCTACCTAGTGTTGAATCATGGAAAAAGACTCTTTTTTGTGAAAATCAATTAGTAGATCCTGATGCTCAGCCCACCTGGCCCACTGATGAAGAAGTCTTCAGGGTCACACCAGAGGCTGTGCCATGGCTTCGGACCTAGAAATGAATCAGCAGCTAACACCGTACACAAAGGTCTGGGAAGTGCCTCAATGCATAGCCCTGTGCCTGGAGTTAACTTTCTAGGTAGGCCCCACAATTGTCTAGCTTAATGATGTTTGGGTATAGCCTTGAAAGCTATTGCTCAGAATATGATCTTGATAGCTGTACAAGTAGACTGAAAGTGGAGAAGGCACTGTTCAGTTTGTGACAGGAAGAGACAACAAGAGACAACAAAGAAAAGACTAACTAGTGTATTGCTTATCCTACACAGTCCAATCAGCAAGCCTACAAGAAGTTTAATACTGAATGTGGGGAAAACTGCTATACCTTACCTGGCTATGCTGCGAGATACAGGTATCTGGATCATAAAGCTGGCCAGAGAGGTAGAATTTCAAATAAAAATACTTAAAAAAAGAATGCTCTGAGAAAATTTGTTTTCCTAATCATGTGGGTTGATCGACGTTAGTTTTAGACCGCAGTGGCAAGAAAATTTGATGGAAACAAACACAAAAGTTTCTGCGCTGCTACTAAGTACAAAAAAGCGGCTGCAAAACCTGTGGACAAAAAGGTGCATAGAACAAGAAAACAAAAATTGCAGCGCTAAATGGGTGTGTGTCAAACAAATAAATGAGTGAAAAAAAAAACAAATGTGCAAGGAAAAACTGAATGATTCCCTGTGTGAATAACAATACAGTTTTTGAAAGAGTCCTTGATGGGTGGTCCTCAAAAACACATTCAAACAATTGCAAAAATTTAAGTCCAATGGTGTTCCACAATAATCCAAAAAAAAATTGTGATGATTGGACTACAAACACTTCCAAATCGATAATAAAAGGGAAAAAGCCACAACCAATATAAAGCAGCAGGGTATCATACCCCAGATGATGCAAATGTCTTGCGGGATTTTCCACTGTTGCCATTGATTTTCATGAAGCGCTTTTTAACCACTTGAATGTAAGTGTAATTACCTACATTAAACATACTGTTTTAGCAGTATCACGCTATGTGCCTTCTTTTTTTTTTTTCTATTCCTTTCACATTGTGCTATTGAGTCATCGTCTCTCAAGTTTCTATCAACCTCTTCACTGTGAGCTGCTGTGAGAGACATTCTTTGGTTCAACTATCAACTGTTGACCCTTCAGGAATACACATCAAAAGCCTATGTTGACCCTCTGGACATATGTTCAGTAGGGTCCACTAAGTCTGGTAAGCCTCCTTTATATTGGTTGTGGCTTTTACCCTTTTATTATCAATTTGGAAGTGTTTGTAGTCCAATCATCACAAAATTTTTTGGGATTATTGTGGAACACCATTGGACTTTAATTTTTGCAATTGTTTGAATGTGTTTTTGAGGACCACCCATCAAGGACTCTTTCAAAAACTGTATTGTTATTCACACAGGGAATCATTCAGTTTTTCCTTGCACATTTGTTTTTTTTTTCACTCATTTATTTGTTTGACACACACCCATTTAGCGCTGCAATTTTTTGTTTTCAAGAAAATTTGATGGAGAACGATTGGAAACTTTTCCAGAATTAACAAATTTCTAAGGCTCCATGTACACAGAAGCTGATAAACTGCAGTTTATTGGCGTTTTTTTAAAAAGCCCATTAACTGCACTCTATGTTAGCCTATGTGTTCATGTACACAAAGTTTTTTAGCTTTAATGAGCAGTGGAGTTAATGGGTTTTTTTCTGAACGCAAGAAATTTGCGTTCAAAGTGCCGTTTTTCTGCAGGAAAAAAACGCAAAACGCTCAAATGCTAATAAACGCTCATAAACGCTCAAAAACGCTGGCCGTGAGCGTTTAGCGTTTTTTGGTCCATTAAAAAAATAATTTTCAAACGAAAAAACGCTAATAAAAGCTAGTAAAAAAACGCTGATAAAAGCTAGCTTTTTCTGCTGCTTAAAAACAACCGTTTTTAAGCTTCTGTGTACATGGAGCCTAAAAGCGTATGTGGTTTTTGTTTA
Source organism: Rana muscosa (assembly GCA_029206835.1). Lineage (NCBI taxonomy): Eukaryota > Metazoa > Chordata > Amphibia > Anura > Ranidae > Rana > Rana muscosa. The sequence goes on from CM055122.1 coordinate 1,077,865,394, forward strand.
GTAAGGTCCATTCATTCTAAAAACAAATGTTGAAAGCAAACAAAAACTTTCAAATGTTCTGAGAATTTTTGTACAATTTTGGTTCAAAATTCTATCCATCTATGGGCAGCCTAAGACAGGCTGAAAGGAATAAACAACTGTTTGGTAGGTAAGGCAAGGTTTCACCATTTCAACTGTACATTTACCCTAAGCTTAGGGTTTAGATTAATGGCTTCTCAACCCATATAAGACCATGGCAATGCAAAAGCAGCTTGTCAAAAGCATGTCAAAATCCAGCTCAGTGGGAGGTGAAATGCAGGTTATTGTATTCAGAATGATGTCTAAAAAGCATCTGATCTTAAATACAACCTGAATGCATAAAGCATGTGGCATTTGCCTATAGCATCTACCCAGTAGTGTAAAGGCACTTCCCTTTAACCACTTACAGACCGGAAGATTTGGCTGCCTTATTACTAGGCCATTTTTTGCGATACGGCACTCCGTCACTTTAACTGACAATTGCGCAGTCGTGCGGCGTGGCTCCCAAACAAAATTGACGTCCTTTTTTCCCCACAAACGGAGCTTCCTTTTGGTGGTATTTGATCACCTCTGCAGTTTTTATTTTTCACGCTATAAACAAGAAAATGAGCAACAATTTTGAAAAAAAATAATAAATACTTTTTTGCTATAATAAATACCCCCAAAAAATGTTTTTAAAAACAAATTTCCTCCTCAGTTTAGGCCAATATATATTCTTCTACATATTCTTGGTAAAAAAAAATTTGCAATAAGTGTATATTGATTGGTTTGCGCAAAAGTTATAGCGTCTACAAACTATGGGAAAGATTTATGTCATTTTTATTATTATTTTTTTTACTGGCAATGGCAGTGATCTGCGATTTTTAACGGTACTGTGACATTGCGGCGGACAGATCTTACACCTTTGACACATTTTTGGGACCATTGACAATTATACAGCGATCACTGTTATAAAAATGCACTGATTACTATGTAAATGTCACTGGCAGGGAAGGGGTTTACACTATGGGGCGATCAAGGGGTTAAATCTGTGTTCCCTAGGTGTGTTCTAACTGTGAGGGGATAGGACTGACTGGAGGAGGAGACATATTGTTGTTCCTACTTAGTAGGAACAAGCAAAATGTCTCTTCTCTTTTGACAGAACAGGGATATATATATACAAATCCCTGTTCCTGCTCTCGTGCATGCGATCGCGTGTGGCCGACGGCGGCCACACGCATCAGGTTCCCTGCCTATCACCCTTAAAAGTACAGACATACCCATACAGCAAATTGCTGGTACAAACTGCTTTGCCGGCCGTATATCGGTGTGAACGGGCCCGGCAAGTGGTTAAATAGTCTTCACCTTCCTAAAAAATGCTAGCAGTACAGAAGGAACAGAAATATTACACAGTGTAAAGAGACAACACAACACCAAAACAAATATTACACAATGTGTGTATCACTCTTTACATTTTTCTTCATCACCACCAAAGTGCTAGCAATGTAAAAAAACAAAACAAAACACATGAACAATCATAAATGTTTCACAGTGTGGAGAGACAAGTAACATAAAAAAAACAAAAAAAAAACAAGCACCAAATATTTCACTACACGTGGAAATATTTGACACAAAATATAGTGCTGAGTGAAGAATGTAACCACACGCGGTTACTTCAGTGTTTCCACCACCAGAAGAAAATGCAAGCCTCTCACCAGAAGCTTAAAGGATTTTTTTTTATTTTTTATAAAATAACCATGTTATACTCACTTGCACAGAGTGGCTCCATAACTTCCTCTTCTGGGGTCCCCCCGCTGGTAATCTTGGCAGCTCCCTTTCTGTGTCCACCCTCACAGCAAGCTGTCTGCTATGGGACAGACATGTGGGCTCACATAGATGCACAGTGCTGCTCGGCTCTGCCCCTGCTCACATGATTTGATTGACAGCAGCAGGAACCAATGGCTCGTCAATCATCCTGTGAGAAGAGAAAGACAGGGGAGAAGACCTGCAGACGGTACATCTCTGAATCAACATAGGACTCAGATAAGTGTTTGTGGGGGAGGGGGAAGTAAACAGCAAGTGGCATTAAGGTGAAAAGCTTTTTAGCTTTAGAACTACTTTAAGACCTCATAACTGAGGTCAAAAGGGCACAAGGAGATATCATGAAGTACCAATGTAACAGCCACCATATGGATAAGCTCTCACTCTATCCAAAACCACAGCACCAATAAGAGAATACCTCCTCCATAATATATGGTGTATGGATCATAAAGGAGGGGAGGACGAACTGACAGTAAAAAGATTTTAATAAACTGAAGAATAATGGGTACTCACAATGAAAAAATAAACAGCATGTATGATTAACAGAATGCCGCCCGCCAGTATGCGTGATGAAGTCAGCCTGCTAAGCTCCACCCTTAACCACTTAAGCCCCGGACCATTTGGTAGATAAAGGACCAGAGGTGAATTCAGAATTTTGCACTGCGCTGCTTTAACTGTAAATTGTGCGGACATGCAATGTTGTACCCAAACGAAATTTGCGTCCTTTTCTTCCCACAAATAGAGCTTTATTTTAATGGTATTTGATTGCCTCTGCGATTTTTATTTTTTATTTTTTGCGATATAAACGGAAAAAGACCGAAAATTTTGAAAAAAAATGATATTTTCTACTTTTTGTTATAAGAAAAATCGAATAAACTCAATTTTAGTCATACATTTAGGCCAAAATGTATTCAGCCACATGTCTTTAGTAAAAAAAATGTCAATAAGCGTATATTTATTGGTTTGCGCAAAAGTTATAGCGTTTACAAACTAGGGTACATTTTCTGAAATTTACACAGCTTTAAATTTATGACTGCCTATCTCATTTCTTGAGGTGCTAAAATGGCAGGGCAGTACAAAACCCCCCCAAATGACCCCATTTTGGAAAGTAGACACCCCAAGGAAATTGCTGAGAGGCATGTTGAGCCCATTGAATATTTTTTTTTTTTGTCCCAAGTGATTGAATAATGACAAAAAAAAAAAAAAATTACAAAAAGTTGTCACTAAATGATATATTGCCATGGTTATATGTGGAATTGCACCCCAAAATACATTCTGCTGCTTCTCCTGAGTACGGGGATACCACATGTGTGGGACTTTTTAGGAGCCTAGCCACGTACGGGACCCCGGAAACCAAGCACCGCCTTCAGGATTTCTAAGGGCGCAAATTTTTGATTTCACTCCTCACTACCCATCACAGTTTTGAAGGCCATAAAATGCCAAAATAGCACAAAACCCCCCCAAATGACCCCATTTTAGAAAGTAGACACCCCAAGGAAATTGCTGAGAGGCCTGTTGAGCCCATTGAATTTTTTTTTTTTTTTGTCCCAAGTGATTGAATAATGACAAAAAAAAATAAAAAATTACAAAAAGTTGTCACTAAATGATATATTGCTCACACATGCCATGGTTATATGTGGAATTGCACCCCAAAATAAATTTTGCTGCTTCTCCTGAGTACGGGGATACCACATGTGTGGGACTTTTTAGGAGCCTAGCCGCGTACGGGACCCCGAAAACCAATCACCGCCTTCAGGATTTCTAGGCACAAATTTTTGATTTGACTCCTCACTACCTATCACAGTTTCGAAGGCCATAAAATGCCAAAATAGCACAAAACCCCCCCAAATTACCCCATTTTGGAAAGTAGACACCCCAAGCTGTTTGCTGAAAGGCATGGTGAGTATTTTACAGCTCTCATTTGTTTTTTAAAATGAAGAAAAATTATTATTTTTTTTTTTCAATTTTCAAAACTTTGTGACAAAAAGCGAGATCTGCAAAATACTCACAATACCTCTCAGCAAATAGCTTGGGGTATCTACTTTCCAAAATGGGGTCATTTGGGGGGGTTTTGTGCCATCTGGGCATTCCATGGCCTCTGAAACTGTGATAGGCCATGGAATTTACACCCTTAGAAAGCCTGAAGGCGGTGATTGGTTTTTGGGGTCCCGTACGCGGCTAGGCTCCCAAAAAGTCTCACACATGTGGTATCCCCGTACTCAGGAGAAGCAACAGAATGTATTTTGGGGTGTAATTCCACATATGCCCATGGCATGTTTGAGCAATATATCATTTAGTGACAACTTTGTGCAAAAAAAAATAAAAAATTTTCTTTTTTCCGCAACTTGTGTCAACATATAAAATATTCCATGGACTCGACATGCCTCTCAGTATATAGCTTGGGGTGTCTACTTTCCAAAATGGGGTCATTTGGGGGGGTTTTGAACTGTTCTGGCATTTTATACACAACATTAGGAAGCTTACATCCACTCTTCTAACCACTTGAAGACAAAGCCCTTTTTGACACTTTTTGTTTACATGAAAACATATTTTTTTTTGCAAGAAAATTATGTTGAACCCCCAAACATTATATATATTTTTAAAGCAAAGGCCCTACAGAATAAAATGGTGGGTGTTGCATTTTTTTTTTCTACACAGTATTTGCGCAGCGATTTTTCAAACGCATTTTTTTGGGGAAAAAATACACTTTTTTTTATTTTAATGCACTAAAACACACTATATTGCCCAAATGTTTGATGAAATAAAAAAGATGATCTTAGGCCGAGTACATAGATACCAAACACGACATGCTGTAAAATAGATACCAAACACGACATGCTTTAAAATTTCGCACAAACGCGCATTGGCGACAAACTACATACATTTTTAAAAGCCTTTAAAAGCCTTTACAGGTTACCCCGTTAGATTTACAGAGGAGGTCTACTGCTAAAATTACTGCCCTCGATCTGACCTTCGCGGTGATACCTCACATGCATGGTGCAATTGCTGTTTACATATGACGCCAGACCGACGCTTGCGTTCGCCATTGGGCAAGAGCAGGGCAGGACAGGGTTTTTTTTTATTATTAATTTTGCTTTTTTATTTTATTTTTAAATTGTTCCTTCCATATTTTATTTTATCATTTTTATTGTTATCTCAGGGAATGTAAATATCCCCTATGATAGCAATAGGTAGTGACAGGTACTCTTTTTTTGAAAAAACTGGGGTCTAGACCCTAGATCTTTCCTCTGCCCTCAAAGCATCTGACCACACCAAGATCGGTGTGATAAAATGCTTTCCCAATTTCCCAATGGCGCTTTTTATATCCGGGGGGGGACATTCCCTCCCACTGCTTGTAAAAGCAGTCCAGAGGCTAATTAGCCACTAGGATTGCTTTTACATGAAAGCCGGCCGCTGGCTAAAAAGAATGATACCAAGATGATACCTAAACCCGCAGGCATCAATCTGGTATAACCATTCAAAATCCAGCAACATACCAGTACGTTGCTGGTCCTTGTTGGACATGTATTGTAATCTTTTTTTTTCATGCAGCCAGGTGGCTGAACGAAAAAAGAGATTGATCGGTGGGTATGCCCACCATTAGAATACCGCCCTTCATCCACCCACTTCTAATGATGGGCATACATGCACCATTTATATGCCGAAGCATGGGGGCATCCTGCCGCAAAAAAGTTATGCCGCACACACATGGTCGGACTTTTCCACGGGCAAGCCTCCGTCGGAATTTCGACCGTATGTACGCGGCATTAGGAGCAAAATCACTCCTCCGCCCCTGCTGCCCCAATGCTTCGGCATATTTGCTTTTTTTTTTTAACTGTGGTGGTGAAATCACCTCCTACAGCACTGGAGTCACAGGGATCAGGCCTGTCTCTGCGAACGCTGCAGTTATGTGTGTTGTGTTTTGTAAGTGACAGTGATCGATCGATCGATCGATACTGCACTTGGGTGGCCTGGGCTGGACAGAGGGGCAAAATGCAGGTGCTAGCAGGTATCTGGGCTGATCCCGCTAACACTGCGTTTTTGGGAACCCTAAACTGCTGGGGACGCTAGTATAGATCTGATCAGATCAGATCTTGAGCTGATCAGATACTATACCACTAAGGGGGGTGTATGCTTCACGCGTGGGTGTTAGCGTTACTGGCACTAACCTGACGCTGCCTGGGGTGTGACGCAGACCCTCTGACGCTAAAACCTAATTGATATCACCCGCCGGGCGATCAGGGGGTTAAACCTTTATTGGGTTATATACGGCGGGTGCCCTGACACTATAAAAAGCAAACTAACTAACCAGCGTCACCCGTAACACTTATATGATGATCACTGGTGAAAGGGTTAACTAGGGGCAATTAGGGGGTTAAAACCTTTATTAGATAATATATGGGGGTACCTGACGCTATAAAAACCTGCGGCGAACCTAAAAAAAATTACTGGCTACCGATCTGCATCACCGACGCTAAGACAGCGATCAGAAAAATGATCGCTTAGCGACAGTGGTGATAGGGGGTGAAAGGGTTACCTGGGGGGCGATCAAGGGGGTTAAACCTTTATTAGATAATTTATGGGGGTACCTGACGCTATAAAAACCTGCGGCGAACCGAACCTAAAAAAAAATACTGGCTACCGATCTGCATCACCGACGCTAAGACAGCGATCAGAAAAATGATCACTTAGCGACAGTGGTGATAGGGGGTGAAAGGGTTACCTGGGGGGCGATCAAGGGGGTTAAACCTTTGTTAAATAATTTATGGGGGTACCTGACGCTATAAAAACCTGCGGCGAACCTAAAAAAAAAAAATACTGGCTACCGATCTGCATCACCGACGCTATGACATTGATCAGAAATATGATCGCTTAGCGACAGTGGTGATAGGGGGTGAAAGGTAGGGTTGTCCCGATACCAAGCATTTGCACGAGTACTTGTACTCGCGCAAATGCTCCCGATGCTTCACCCGATACTTTTTTTTTGTGGCCGGAGAGGGCGGGAGGAGTCAGTGGCTGGGGAGGGCAGGAGAGTGTGCGGGCGGAGTCTGGCTGGAGAGGGCGGGAGGAGTCAGTGGCTGGGGAGGGCGGGAGAGAGTGCGGGCGGAGTCTGGCCGGAGAGGGCGGGAGGAGTCAGTGGCTGGGGAGGGCGGGAGAGAGTGCGGACGGAGTCTGGCCGGAGAGGGCGGGAGGAGTCAGTGGCTGGGGAGGGCGGGAGAGGAAAGTGCGGGCGGAGTCTGGCTGAAGAGGGCGGGCACAGTCGGTGGACGGAGTCCGCGGCCGGAGAGCGAGTCCCTCACCTGCAGTTGAACCTGGTAAGCTGGCAGGGGTTCAGGGCGCAGCCGCATCAGGATCGGTGACTGGTGCTGTCACATTCGGTCGCCGTCAGCGGCTGAACGTCCCCACGCCCATCTTGGTACACCCTGCACTCGGCTGCAGTAAGCAGCAGCAGAAATCTTGTTACACCCAGCCCGAGCTATATGGGCTGGGTGTAACAAGATGTCTGCTGTTGCTTACTGCAGCCGAGTGCAGGGTGTACCAAGATGGGCGTTGCAGCATTTTTTTTTTCTTAAATCCTGTGTCATTTCCCCCCCCCACCCCCCGCAGCATTTCAGTGCCAGCCACCTATCAGTACCCACAAGTGCTACCTATCAGTGGAATCAGTGCCATCTACCAGTGCCACCTATCAGGTGGCACTGGTAGATGCCACTGATTGCACTGATAGGTGGCACTTATGGGCACTGATAGGTGGCACTGATAGTGCAATCAGTGCCATCTATCAGTGCAATCAGTGCCATCTATCAGTGCCCACAAGTGCCACCTATCAGTGCAATCAGTGCCATCTATCAGTGCCCCCAAGTGCCACCTATCAGTGCCACCTATCACTGCCCACAAGTGCCACCTATCAGTGCCCATAAGTGCTATCGATCCGTGCCCATAAGTGCCACCTATCAGTCCCCATCTTTCAAACTGTCACATGACATTGAAAAAAAGTATCGGTAATCGGTATCGGCGAGTACTTGAAAAAAAGTATCGGTACTTGTACTCGGTCTTAAAAAAGTGGTATCGGGACAACCCTAGTGAAAGGGTTACCTGGGGGGCGATCAAGGGGGTTAAACCTTTATTAGATAATTTATGGGGGTACCTGACGCTATAAAAACCTGCGGCGAACCTAAAAAAAATTACTGGCTACCGATCTCCATCACCGACGCTAAGACAGCGATCAGAAAAATTATCGCTTAGCGACGGCGGTGCTAGGGGGTGAAAGGGTTATCTGGGGGGTGATCAAGGGGTTAAACCTTTATTAGGGGGGGTTAGGGGGCTACACTGGACCTAAAACTAAATGTAGTGACACTTTTACAGTCACAAATGTCACTGATTGCAGTGATCAGTAAATAAATGGTCACTGCAATCAGTGACACTGTGACTGGGGGCTGGGGGGTGATTTATGTGCCTATGTGTGCTGGTGTTAGTGTAGAGTTTGTGCACTAACCTTGATGTCTTCTCTTGTACGGCGCTCGGTATATGTGAGCGCCGCACAAGAGATGACATCACTTCCTCCTGCTTCCTCTGCCTGTGTGTACATTCGACAGACAGAGGGGGCATTTCCATTCGCCGGGAGCGATCGCGGGGGGGGGGGGGGTGGCCGGAATCGAACGGCCGTCCCCTCATGTCGGATCGCTCCCCAATGATTTCCGACCGCTCACTGTACAGAAGGGGGGTCCGATTGGACCCCCCAACTGTACAAAGGCAATCACGTATGCTCTACGTGATTGTGCCTGTCGGTGCCATTGTGCCGACGTATATATACAGTGAGCGGTCGTTAAGTGGTTAATAAAGCCTTACTTCCTTATTTATTATGAGCTATTCAAGCAGTGATATATGCATTATGTAAAATTTGTATTGGTTTTCATGTCATGTGTCGTCGCGTTACACCATGTAATATTTGTGTTCCTTCTGTACTGCTAGCATTTTTTGACAGTGATGATTATTTAAAAGGGGAAGCACAAAACTACTGGGTGGATATTTTGTACATGTTGTGTATTCAGAAATCTTTAAACATTTCCTTCATATCCACATTCATAATATTATTCAGCACATTGGTATACTTAGTACAAGACTATCACACAAATGATGCGGACAATTTAAAATGGTAGTTTTGGTTGATTTATTCTGCAGAGAGTAACCTATCAGCTGCGCAGAAGGAACATGGACAATGCCCTATACCAGACACTGAAGAAAATCAACTGACATTCTTTTGAAGCAGGAACATTCTCTTTTTTGGTTTTGGGTCACTGTTCCACTGTTTTAATTTTTTTCTGCAAATTGGTCCCTAGGGACATATGTGTTCTTTGGGAAACACAAGGTAGGTGCTGCTGTAAGTAAGGAACACTACATTTTTTATATCATAACAAAACAAAACAAACAAAAAAAAAAAAGTGTTTAATGGGAACATCATTAAACAATATAAATACAGAAAACAAGATTACTACTGCATTACACATATTCATTTCAAAGTTGAAATTACCAATGATGCATTTCAAACTAGTGTGTATATCACACACAAAAAAAAAGAAGGAAACAGATGGTGTTCTGCAGATATTTTGTAATACTTGCAAACACCAAAAATAGCAGACACATAATAAATTATCTGCAGGTTGAGAATGTAAGTTTTACATATTAGTATTCCAGCAAAATTCCTTCTTCAGGGGGCAAAGCCATCTTCTAAGAATTTGAATTAACAGGAAAAAAAATTGATTGACAAAGTAAAGCAGGTATTGAAAGGTGATAGAATACATCCAGAGCTCTTTGGAGTGGCAATTAAGTGTCGACTTCCTAGCTCAGAGCACAGGAAGCCCAAAACTCACACCCCATGCAATTCTCAGTGACTGACATGGGGTGCAGGGCTTATGTCACCACTTTCCAATACTCCATTCATACATGCATGCATGTGCGGCACTGCCTCTATTCTTTGTAGCTACAGTGTAAAAGTAACTACCTTTAGAATGTTCTCCTGTTTTTTTCCTATTGCAGTTTTTATGCAACTATAAAATAGGACACATATAAGGCAGTTTTGTTACTTGCATTACTATATTAATTCTTGTTTTTCTGAGGGCTCCCTTTTTTTACCTCTCAATTCTGCAAGTGACATTTATATTTCTACTTCTAATGACTGGGTGCACATCATCACCACACCATGGACAGGGTAGATTTGGATGGATGTGTAGTTTAAAATTTTGCTTTGATGCAGTACAAGGTCACAGTGTCTATAAAAATGGCACCCCCAAACCCTTTATACTCATTTTACCTGCACTCCCCTGCAGCCTGTGCCAAGATTGGCTGTACCAATGTCTTGGGGGGTTGTGTTTCTCTCTTTTGCAACTTACCAGTGCTTGTGCCTAATGATTTGTTGCCAAGCCTAAACACTGTCACAGGAGAGCAGGTCAAATGCTCTCCAACACCTTTTTTTTTATTTTTATTTTTTTTGGGGGGGGGGGGGCGCAATCTTAATTGCATACATACATTGGTCCTCCTAAATGCTGCAATCTTCCAGGTCCTGTGCTGAGCGGCTGGCTCTCTGCACACTGATCGTTGGTCATTTGCTTAGTATTGCCACAATTTACAGAATGGCCTGTACATTTTGACAAATACTAAGCATACTAAAATTGGACTAGGTGGCAAGAAGGTGCAATGCCATTACAATCTCCATCTCATCCAGAGAATGCCTTGTATTTAAATAAAATAGGCTTTCTGTAATAGGCAACAGTGCCATGTGAGTGATTCCCTGTGGCCAGTAGGTGGTGGGGTAGTTGTTCAGCAGACCTGGAAAGATCATGGTGATCACTGCTGTAGCTCCAACTACCAAAGTGATTGTGAGCTTTTACATCGACCCATTACAGATATGAGATATTTATATTTAGCTGGACCGATGTAAGTATACAATTAGGTTCACACATGGAGTTCAGCTTTAAACCATCTAAAGAAAAGCGGACTATTGTGAGAACACCTGTCAGTGTTATAATGGACAGCTTGGCTGTTAAAGTAACTTGAAAAATAATAGATCTACTGTTAGGATCAGCAAGTAATAAAACTATGTTAAGGGGGAGACTCAGAAAAACAAAACCGGTTTTGTTAATGCTAGTGAAAAACAATATATTAGAGGTGCACCAAATGGAAATTTTGGTGCCAAAACCGAAAATGCAGGATGCACTTAGCCAAAAACCTGAAAAAGACTTAAAAAAAAGAGTTATATTTTTATATATAATTGTATTATATTTGACTTTAATATCATCAATTTAGGTTAATATTAATTTATTGTTGGCCTTATTGGCACCTTTAGTGCAAGAAAAGCTCAAGTAAAATGCAGTCTGTAGTCTCTAACCATCTCTTGTATCATGTCCTCAGTGTCTGACCATCCCTTGTATCATTGTATCAATTTCTATTTGGTGCACCACTAGCAAACATGATACAGGAGATGGTCAGAAACTGCAGACATGATACAAGAGATCAATGCAGCCTACCAGTGTCCGTCAGATGCAGCCTACCAGTGCCCGCCAGACGCAGCCTACCAGTGCCCGCCAGACGCAGCCTACCAGTGCCCGCCAGACGCAGCCTACTAGTGCCCGCCAGACGCAGCCTACCAGTGCCCGCCAGACGCAGCCTACCAGTGCCCGCCAGACGCAGCCTACCAGTGCCCGTCAGACGCAGCCTACCAGTGCCCGTCAGACGCAGCCTACCAGTGCCCGTCAGACGCAGCCTACCAGTGTCCGGATCAGAGCGGCGATCTCCCGCTGTGTCACGGAGCTGAATTTGAATTACCCAGGTCGGGCAGTCATAGTAACAATGTCTCGTCTCCTGTGATACACTTTACACCAATATAATTTCCCAAGATTGGATTAGTGCAGTGGTTCTAAACCTTACTAGTGCCGTGACACCTTGATAAAATTTCCCAAGTTGTGGGGACCCCTAACCGTGAAATTTTTGTAGCGTGGGTTGTCGGCACCTAAGGCAATACAAGTAATTTGCGCCCCTAACCCACAGACATTTAGTGCTCCCTGAGTCCCTTCCACGCCTACAGTGTTAAAACCCCTTATGGTACATTTTAGGATATACCACTCTTTCTTTGTTCTCATTTCTTTCTCTTTTATCTCTCGCTATCCTGATTTCTTTTTTTTTTTCACCATCCCTTTCTCTAGCCATCTTTCTTCTTTCTCTTATTCTTTCTCTCCCTTTTCCTTTGTTCCTCCCCCTCTTTTCCTCTCCCTTCCACGTATTCTCAAATTTTTATGCCTTATCTTACTCCTTGGGGGTGGGGCGGGGAGTTGGGATGAGTGGCAGTGCTGGCGGGCAGTTCTGATCAGCCAACTTGGGTGCTCTTGCTCCAGGTCATCTGATGATCTGAGAACTGTAGTGGGGACTTTTAATGGCAACTATAACTCACCGTAAAATCCTTTTCCCTGAGTTCATGGATGGACACAGCTTCCTATTGACAAGTAGGTATTATCCTTCATTTAGAAGTGACTAGGCAGAAAACTTGTAGAAAGTGTTAACACACCACACCCTCTACAGCACTGCCCAGGGGGCGGACCCTCTGGGTATAATCCCTCTCTCTGCACCTCGCAGATCAGTTTGTCAAAAAGCAGTACAAACTTAAAAAGGAGGGGTGGGTGCTGTGTCCGTCCATGAACTCAGAGAAAGGGATTTTACGGTGAGTAAAAAATCCTATTTACTCTTTCGTTCATGGACGGACACAGCTTCCTATTGACAAGTGGGACGTCCCAAAGCAGTGTCAAAAACTAGGGGTGGAAACAGCATTAAAACAATTTCACCCCAAAACAAAACAGAGCTCCTCAATGGAGGAGTTGCAACTCTAAACAGCCGCCTGCAATACCTTGTGGCCGAAAGAAGCATCCGAAGATGCACACACATCAACTTGTAAAGTTTAGTGAAAGTGTGAACGGACGAGCAGGTGGCTGCCTTACACACCTGGTGAAACAGACGCTTGATGCTCTCAGAGCTCGGACAGCATCCAAAAATACAACGTCTCCTAGGATTCGATGGATGAGGACAAGGATGGCAGTAAAATATCTTCCTTGAGATGGAAGGTCGAACGACCCTAGGAAGAAAAGAAGGCTGCGGGCACAGCAAAACCTATCCTTGTGTAAGATCAGATAAGGAGCCTTGCAAGACAAGGCTGCCGGCTCAGAAAACCGTCTTAACTGACGTAAACCAAGAGGCACCTCTTGCCCTGGTCGAATGCGCCGGGAAAGGGAGGCGCCTGACCCTTCATGGGGTGAGCCTGATCACGATCTGTCGGATCCACCTAGAGATGGTGGCCGACGAGACTGCTGGGCCCTACTTGGGACCAGCCACCGAAACAAACAGTCTGGACTCCGGAACGGAGCAGTACCAGACAAGCATACTCTAAGAGTTTGGACCACGTCCAAGAAATGCACCGTCGCCTCCGCAGGATTCGACAGATGAGGACACAAGGATGGCAGTACAATGTCTTCCTTGAGATGGAAGGTCGAACATGACCTTAGAAAGAAAAGAAGGCTGCAGACGCAGCACCACCTTATCCTCGTGGAAGATCAGATGGGGAGGCTTGCATGACAAGGCTACCCGCTCAGAAACCAGTCTTACTGGCATAACAGCCGTCTGCAACACAAGCCCCATGGAGGTAGTGGAGGGTCAACCGGAGGGGCCACCTGCCGAACCCACTGAACAAACGTTCTCACTAGAGAGTGAGCCACCAGGGGTCATTGAAAAAGACAGCCAGGGCAGATTCCTGCCCCCTAATTGTACTTGAAGTAAAATTTTTAGCCCGTTCCCTGCTGAGAACAGCAATACTCTGGAACCAAATAAGTACGCGGATGCCACCTCATTTCCTCACAAATGGATATGCAGGTCTTCCAAGTATGATTTCCGAGCATTCCTCATGGTAGAGATCACCGAGTCTGACAGGCCCCGGTCTCTTAGCACCTGGCTCTCAAGCCATACCGTTAAGCCAGTGGCTGTAAAAAAACAGAATGGCATATGGGACCTTGCGACAGCAGGTCCTTCTTAGCGGTAGATGTCAAAAGGCGTCTGCTACGAGACGCACTAGATCATCGTACCAAGGACACCGAAGCCAATTCAGAGCAATTGGGACCATTGTAATCCTCTCTGCCTCCAGTCTGCGAAGCAGATGAGGAAGGAGCTTCTGAGGAGGAAAGGCATAGATTAGCCGGTACTGACTCCACAGTGCCATCAACGCATCTGTCGTTTTTGACCATGGGTCTCTTGACCTGGCCACAAACCTCAATACCTTCCGATTGAGTCGAGAAGCCAGAAGATATACGACTGGCATGCTTCCCCCTCTGGTAAAGAAGCTGAAACGCCTCCGGGTGTAAAGACCATTCTCTCCTTGGCCCCACACCCGGAATGTATACGGCCGACAGGCCTGGTATGCTCCTTTCTGCCCCCCTTAGGAGGTGAGGGACCTCCGATGCTGCAGCAGAGCTGCTTGTTCCTCCTAGAAAATTGACATACGCCACCACTGTGGTGTTTGACTGGATTCTGACTGGACGCTCTTGTAGCCTCTGAGACCACGTGCAGAGGCAAAGCCAGATCGTCCGGATTTCAGGCCATGATCTGCAAGTGGGATTCCTCCGGAGACCAGCGACCCAGGTAGACTGAGCTCCTCAGACTCCTCTGCAACCGGGAAGACAGGCGTCCGCCATGACCCCCATCCAGTAAAAAGGAAGGAACGACATCCCAGACAGAAATGCCGGTGATATCGGCCACCAACTAGGGAGGTCCTGATTAGGTGGCTCATCCGGATTTTGATAATCCAGGGATAAGGGCACTTGACCCTTCAGGACAGAGTTAACTTCTGTAACACTTGCGTGTGAAATAGTGCCTATGGTACCGCCTTGAAGGGGGCTACCATGAGGCCCAGGACTCGCCTGCAAAAGTGGCGTGACAACCATCTTTGGGATGTCAACTGCCGTACCGCAGCACGAAGGGTCTGCAACTTTCCCATAGAGAGAAAAAAAACGTTTGCCTCTGAGGAGTCCAGAATCAACCCTAGATACACTAGGAGTTGGGACGGTACCAATACTGACTTCTGAGGGTTCAGCACCCAACCAAGTATCGGCGGGTCTGACAGGTTATAGACACGCTCACTTCTAATTTTGAGCTTGAAGTGACCCTCAGAAGAAGATGGTCCAAGTTGCCCATGATAGCGATGCCACACTGTCTTAGTAGGGCCAGAATTGGGGCAAGCACCTTGGTGCCGCCAACGCAGACATCTCTGATGCCTAGTGCATATGGAGACATGCAAGCCTGCGTCCTTGATGATCAAGGATGCCGGAAAATCCCCTGGATGGAGGGCAGTGACAACAGAGCGAGCCAACTCCTTTCCGGAATCTTTGTACCTTCACAAAGCAGTTGAGGGTCCTGAAATCCAAAATTGGACGAACCCCCTCCTCCTTCAGCACTACGAACAGATTTGAGTAGAACCCCTGAACCCGTCCCTGTACTAAGACAGGAAGGCCCACCCTGCATATCAGCAGGTCTTGGCTCGCCACATATAAGGCTTCCCGACAAGTCCGCTGAAGCTGGCAGTTTAGAGGGAAAAAATCTGTTCAGTAGGCAAGCAAGGTTGGGCTTGCGAAACCAGGGACGCTTCTGTCCCTCAGCAGGCACTTTATCGGCCTGGGGTCGTTTACCTGCCGCACTAGGCGGACGAAAGAACCACCTGTGCGCGGTGAAGGAGGCCCTTGCCTATGGCGTGGCTCCTTCCCTTTTTTGGATTGCGGAAGCAATGTGCTCTTACCTCCTGTGGCATCTTTAATGATGTCATCCAGAGAGGCCCCAAAAAGTACGTTGCCTTAAAAGGGCAGATCAAACAGGGCCTTCTTGGAAGAGTGGTCCGCAGACCAGCACCTAGCCAGATCAGGCGGCGTAACGCCACCGCATAAACCAAGGCCCAAGACAGCAAGTGGATAGTATCCATGTCTGACTCGCAGACAGACTTAAGGCCCTGTACCAACTGGTCAGCCAGAGCTACCTTGTTCTGAGAAGTCTCCCATGCTTTTAACCCCTGGAGTAGCATCTTTGCCTACTCAGTAAGTGTCTGAGACATCAGAAAACCTCAGCCAATGTTGGACGCACCGCTGAGCCCCCCACTGTGTATAGGTAGCGAGTGTCCCTGAAGAAAGAAGCCCATTCCACTGAAATTGTGGTAACTTGTTAAGTCTGGACACGGGGGTGCACTATCGGGGGAGAGGTCAATTTTTTCAGGAAACTCTCCTCAAGGGGTACCGAACCGCCAAGTTTTTTGGGGTGCAAAAACCCTCAGTGGATTTACCCACTTCTTGTACAAAAACTTATCAAGATAAAAACACACAAGGAAACACCTTAGCAGTGCGGGCTGGTTTACGGAACCCAAAAGGGGACCGGTGTCTCTGCTGCTTCTGCAGCATTCTCCAACTTTGCAGTGATAAGGTCAGATGCCAAAGCCCTTTCGCATGCTGACCTGGACTTGGAGTATTTCTCACTGTCCGACCGGTCACGGTCTGCAGTCTCTGATGCATCAGAATCCGGGCCATGAGCCACAGCCGGGCCTGGTTCTGCATCAGAATTATCCCCAGAAGATGGCTGGGGATGGGGGCTTTTACCACCCCCCATGTTCCCATGCACCGCTTCCACCATGGCAACAAAAGCCTTCAGGGGCATCAGCTGCCAACTCAGGTGTTTAGGGAAGAAGACGTCTGCTTCTGACGTCATGCTGACCCACGCGCCTGACCCACAGAGACTCCAGGCAAGGTATCAATAGGCCACCCTCCTAGCTGCCACAGAGATGCAGGGTCTCCCAGAGGACTCTCCACCCTTAGAATGGTACCACTATTGCTGCCGTCTGCTCCCGCCTGAGATGCTCTCCCACCACTGCCTGTGTCAGTCTAATCCTTATCAGCATGTCTCTGTATGATTTTGCACCAGTAAAATGCACCCTAGAGGCCGAGACTTCCGCAAAATGGGAGCCAAGCGGCCGTACTGAAACCAATGTGGGCCCTAAGAAAATGGCCGCCGAGCCGTCAATAGAGGCAAAAGCGGCCGCGGACCACAAAAAAATGGCAGTATATACCTACAAGCGTGAACCATAAAAAAATGGATGCCGAGCAGTCGAGAGGCCAAAAGCGGGCACGAACCACAAGAAAATGGCCGCTGAGCGGCGGTATATCCATACAGGCGCAAACCACAAGAAAATGGCCGCCAAACAGTCAACAGAGGCCTAACACGCGTGGACTACCAGAAAATGGCCACCGACAGCATGGAGGGAGAAAGCACACACAGGTAAGCAGCAAAATGACATTTTTAATGACAGCTACAGCGCAGTCCCGCTCCAGATGGAGCCCCCTAGATGACCCCCAGTACCCAGCAACCAGCCTCAGCTCAGAGCCTAGGGAGGAGGGAAGGCAGGGAGAGAGGAAAGAAAGGGCCACAACCGCTTACTTTATCTCTCCAGGAATGTCCAGCCAAGTCACCCTGCCGAAGCAGGGGAGCTACTTACCTTTCCTGCATGGATTATGCTGGAAGACATTCCGGACAGATCATCTTCCATGCACGGAGGTGACTGTCGGCCCGGCCTGCTGTGATTGAACCCTAGGGAACGATCATATGCATGCCCTGGAGCGCTAAGCTCACTGACCACCCGTGGAGAGACGGGCATGTCGTGGAAAACCCAGCGCATAGATAGGGTCGGCACACACTTGACGGCCGAAACTGGGGAAACTGCAAGGATCTGGGATCCAGCCTGTCACCCAGTCGGCAGTTGATCGAAGATCGCAGGAAACAAAAACCAACATAGAAAAAAATCCCCCGGACCAGTGGGCCTGAAGGGAGCCATGTCCTTCTCCTTACTAGGCAGAAAAAAACTGATCTGTGAGGTGCAGAGAGAGGGATTATACCCAGAGGGTCCGCCCCCTGGGCGGTGCTGTACAGGGTATGGTGTGTTAACACTTTCTACAAGTTCTCTGCCTAGTCACTCCTAAATGAAGGAGAATACCCACTTGTCAATAGGAAGCTGTGTCCGTACATGAACGAAAGAGTAATATATATTTCTATTTCTTTTTGACCATAGTCTGCCTTTAACAAGTACCACTCAAACTACATACTATTGTTTGTGGTACTGTCCAATTTCCTACTGGGATGTTAGTTCCGTGGCAGGCACACCACTGTATGTGATGTTGCAAAGGTGCGCTCTAGACTAGCACCACCCCCCTGAGTTTCATTCTCCCACCCTCCCAAGTCTGCAAGCTTAGATAAAAACTTCTGCTGTGACAGGTAAATGCAGCCTAAACAGGTTTTATAAATATAAAGGCAGTGCAGGATTTAGCATCTCCCTTGTCAAAGAAGGTTAACCTTTTATTTTGACAGTATACCATGTTCTCACTTTGGCTTTTAGTAATTCAAAGAGAATAACTAAAACAATCTGTCATTGATTAGTAAAGATGCAATGATTTGTCTGCTTATCCTCAGATACTGACTGCAAAACATTTGGCCTGTAGCCTAGGCATGGAAAGTATATTTACACTGAATGATGTAGTTGGCCTTGATGAGGATATAGTATAGTATGGCTTAGGAAAGAGTGTATTTAGGATGATAGAATTTACTGATGACAGGAGATCAGACAGAAACATTCTGCACCATTCTATCACAATACTAAGCGGCATAGAAGGTTAGAGTAAACATTCACAAGATTCTATGAGAATGGAATGAGAGTAGAAAGCTAAGCAAAGGCAGAACGTGATTTTATGTGCAAAGAGCACTGAGGTTTATAGGCTGAAAACGAAAAAAATAAAAATATTTTTGTTACATTTGAAAGAATCCGTAAATAAAAAATAAAGAATTTTGGGTTTATGCTAGATCAACTGCTGATATATCTCTTGGGTAATGTGTACTGAAGAGTCTAGAATTTCCAAAGTGCTGTGAATATTAAAAAAAGGGTCTCACTTTAATTGCTGGGGTGTCCTTTTTTCATATTATGGAACACACAGCAAAGGGACTGATGCAAATGTTACTGCATAAGGAACCCTACATGACCATCGTGGAAGGAAGGAGACAGATACAAAGAACTAGGAAATAATAAAGCTCATCAACAGCCACTCTCTGCCCATTAATAAAATATTGTTTTATCACACAGTTTGAGGAATTTGAGTCTAGCCGTGTATAGGCAATAATGGTACTGCTGCAGTAGCAGCTGGCACACAGGCTATAAGCTAAAGCAGGAGCGATTTTCCTTCCTGGAACCACAGGTTGCAGGAAAGAAAATCACTTGATTCCCCCATCAATGCAGTCAGTGTTGATGGGGGAATCCCTCCCGCAGATCCATTGTGTACTCCCATCAGAAAGGGGGGCACAGGGGAAGCCATTCCCACCAGGAGAACACAGTGATTATTGCTATTGCAAAATCTGACAGGCTGGTTTTACCCAAGTTGATCGATCTGCTTGGGTACATTCAGCCTGCCCATACATGGTTCAAATCTCGGCCAGTTCCTTCTAAACTGGCCAACATTTGAACTGTCCATACCCGGCTTAAGCTTTTTGGTGGGAAACATGTCTCCATCAAGGTAGTACTGTGCCTAATTGATATTTTGTCAAAAAAATTCTCAAAGCATTACAATTACAACTGACAGGAAAATAACTGACATCTCTGCCATTAGCAAATTATGTTTCTATCCTCAGCGAACGTATTGAAAATTAGTTATGAATGATGTAAAGATGCGAACATGAGATTAATAAACAGAATGAGTCATTGGCTGCATTTCTGCAGACCTAGCATTTTACTAGACAGTCTCCAGCTCTTTGATTGGTATGACTAATGGACTTTTAAAATAATCAGTAGGTAAATTCTATGCCTGTTTTACTAATAAAAAACTAAAAAGTGTAAATAGAAAAAAAAAGAAAAAAATCTGGCAACTAAAGTTTTACACTGTGCTAGCATAAGTACAAGGTGTACACTTGTGGATTCCAAAATGAGGAAGAACGATGTTTTATTTCCTGTTAAATAACCGACTCATGATATTTAACACGAAGAAAGCCTCTGCCTAATGTGAACTCAAGCAATGTTATTTCCAAAATGTAATTTACAAAATCTAAGTTTAGTCAAACATGGCTAAGATAAAGTCGCAAAGTAATTGTATTAGCACATGTTTAGCCCTCAGAGATGTACAAGCAAACACTGAAGACCTCAGAACACTGACATATAAGTCATGTAGATGCAGACAGAGCTGAGAAATTACAGCTCATGAAGTAAAGCATTTATTAGATTGCAATATCTGTCACCTCTCCAGCTCTGGGGACCATTCTTCTCCTAGGAACACTACACAAAACTACCACAGCTCCAAAAAAAACTCTTACTCTTCCAGCGTTCTTCAGCAAAGCTTTTTTTTTTTTTTTTTTTTTTTACGAGAACACAGGATAGCATAGAGTCTACCTGCACATATCTTTATTCACATTCTCTCATCCTGTGTTATGTGAACAAGTCAAATAAAAACGAAAATTTTAAACAATAAAACATATGCCTCCCAGGGATGAAAGTTGTTCTTAAGAATGTGAAAACCACATGAATGCTTTGTTCCCAAGAATTTAGGAACCTTGACGTTTTTCTTCCTGTGCAGTGATAGGAATATGTTACCTTTTAGATGTTGCTGGAAGAAAGCACTGCTAATCTCACTCTGCACACAAGTAAACATACCTCTCCTTTAAGAAATCCACAACTCTTTTGAAGTCTGCTATGCAGTATTCTCTCTTCATATCCATAAGCACGCTGTCTGAAGCGGACTGTACTGGGATGTGCAGAAACGCGTACACACGGGGATGGTTCAATATCTTTGCCATTTCCTGAAAAGACCCAAAGTGTACTGTTATTAACAAAGTGCATGAAATAAAATAAATAACTGGTACACAAAATGCTCAGCACAAAATCAACGCGCTAGCTTAATTTAACCTCAATTGTTCTAAAAAGGATATTTTTAACTTGAAACTAATATGTAAACATCAACACCATAGCGTGAACATAAAATAATGCAAAGTGCAGCAATCAACATCAGCGACTCAAAATACAGGGGGTCCCCGACTTACGAACAATTTGGGGACTTTCCTGTTTGCAAACCGGAAATATTCGTAAGTCGGGCCGCGCATGCGCAGAACGGCAATTACGGACATTTCCGATGTTTTTCGATGTTCCGCCAAATGCCGTTCTGCGCATGCGCGGCCAATTACGGACATTTCCGTAATTTTCCGATGTTTTACGAGGCTCTGTGTGGCCGCGCATGCGCAGAACGGCAGATGGTTCGCGCAGAACGGCAGATGGTCCCCGCAGTGTCCCATTCGTAAGTAGGAGTAGTTCGTAAGTCGGGGGCCCCCTGTATAATAATAAAAAAAAAAAAAAGGTTATTTGTTTGACAAGTGTCGACTCACCTGGCACTTCTTATAACAAGATTTTACAATGCCATGGCAAATTTCACCTGCTGGAGCTGTGAAACACATGGGTCGAATGTCGGGGGAGGCATCGGCCGGTTCAAAAAATAAATAAAAATAAAATGATCTACGACTAGATCATGTTCCCCTAAAGCATGTTATACAGCACAGTGCTTGCGCTATGTAATTTGGCCCCCTGTATCGCCTGAAATACCTGGTTGATTCTGCCCTCCCCTTTGTAAACTGACCACGGTTAATCACGGCTGTTGAGCCCTGACTACGTGGTCAGTTTACGTGCCTCTGTCATCTGCAGCTCTCCTGTCCTCCTCTCCCCCTCCCTGCCTGTCAGCTTGTAACAGTGGCCACCCCTTCCCCTCCTGCTGCTATAAAACTATTGTACCATCATGCCATCCCCTCTGTTAAATAAGGACACGTGACGCACAGTATGTGTTTTATAAACAAAGATGCCAATTTCTACCTTCTTTCCGGGCGCTCAAGTGACTCCTTGGCTCTCTACTCTTCTCCCCTCCTCCCAGTTGACGACAGCAGGAGTTCTCAGCCAGAGGAGTCACGCGAGTGCAGGGAGATGTTCTGAAAAAAGGTAGAAATCTGCATCTTTTTTTTAATAAAAAACACATATTGTGTGGCACATGTCCTTATTTAAAAGAGGGGATGGCATTATAGTGGCTTTACAACCACTTTAAAACACTCATTGACCTTGAAGCTTCATTATCCAACATCACAGCTGACACTGAAGTTGGGTTTTATTATGTTTCTAACAGCCGCTGCTGTTTAAACTATAAACTGGCCAACAGTGCCACATCCCAGTAGTGAGAACTATAAACAAGTACAATTTCTTGGTGGCATTTTTGAGGCACAAATTCAGACAATAATTAAAATCCTTATATTATCCAAAGCATTAAAATACATGATTGTCATCTAACACAGTTAAAAAACGTAGTCTGTTCCATTAACCACTTAAGGACCGGGTCAGGCACTTTTACGTCGGCAGAATGGCACGGACAGACAAATCAACGTAAATATAAATCACTTTAAATTTGCCACCGGCGGCACGTGCGCACCCCTGCCTCGAGCCCAGTGATCGTGTCCATGGGACCCGCGGACTCTATGTCCGCTGGTGTCCCGCGATCGTGTGTCACGGAGCTGCAGAACGGGGGATGCCTGTGTAAACAAGCATCTCCCTGTTCTGCCTAGTGTCAGGACACTGATTGTCTGCTCTCTCTCCTCGGGAGCATCGATCAGTGTCGTGTCACAGTAAGCCACGCCCCCTAACAGTTAGAATCACTCCCTAGAACACACTTAACCCCTTCCTAGCCCCCTAGTGGTTAACCCCTTCACTGCCAGTCACATTTACACAGTAATCAGTGCATTTTTATAGCACTGATCGCTGTATAAATGAGAATGATCCCAAAATAGCGCCAAAAGTGTCCGATGTGTCTGCCATAATGTCGCAGTCACGGTAAAAATCGCTGATCGCCGCCATTACTAGTAAAAAAAAATATATATATATAAAAATGCCATAAAACTATCCCCTATTTTGTAGACGCTATAACTTTTGCGCAAACCAATCAATAAGTGCTTACTGCAATTTTGAGTAAAAAAATAATGTTTTTTCATATATTTTTTGGGGATATTTATAATAGCAAAAAGTACAAAATATTGCTTTTTTTTCAAAATTGTCGCTCTATTTTTGTTTATAGCGCAAAAAATTAAGACCGCAGAGGTTATCAAATACCACCAAAAGAAAGCTCTATTTGTGGGAAAAAAAAAAGACGTAAATTTTGTTTGGGAGCCACGTTGCACGACTGCGCAACGGTCAGTTAAAGCGACGCAGTGCCGAATCGCAAAAAGTGCTCTGGTCTTTGGGCAGCCAAATGGTCCGGGGCTGAAGTGGTTAATACATTTGTGTATTATTTTTCCAAAAGGATAAATTCTCGTTCCATATTACAGTCCAATATATTATGTAAATGTTGCTCAAATGCTGAGCAACATTTACAATATATATTGGACTGTAACATGGAAGGCAAAATGTATCCTGTTTGATGACAATTATGTATTTTAATAATTTTGTATAACCACTTCAGCTCCATGTCATTTCTGTCTTTTTTTTTTTTACATGTAACAATCAGTATTTTTTGTTAGAAAATGTCTTAGAATCCCCAAACATTATTATTATTATTTTTTAAAGCAGAGGCCCTAGATAATACATTGGTGGGTTTTGCAATTTATACCACACAGTGTTTGAGCAGCAGTTTTTTAAATGCAATTTTTGAGGAAAACGTATACACTTTTTTTGTTGAATATTAATACAAAAAAACAATACATAACCCAATATTTGTAAAATGTAAAAAATGTCACTCCAAGAAAAAAAGACATCAAACATATTATGCTTTAAAATTGCGCACACCTGTGCAGCGGCGACAAACGGTAAATTTTACTATCCATAGGCAATGCTTAAAAAGTCTTTACAGGTTACCACTTTAAATTTACAGATGAAGTCTAGAGATAGAATTACTGCTCATGATCTGACATTCATGGTGACACCTCATGTGTGGGAAGATGTTTGTGCATGTGTGGAACTGACGTGCATGCTCGCCTTTGCGCGCAAGCACGAGGGGACGGGGACACTTTTTAAAACTGTTGCTTTAATTTGTTTTGCTTTTATTGCTGTCACAAGGAATGTAAAAATCCCTTGTGACAGCAATAGGCACGTGACAGGTACTCTTTTTAGGAGGGATCTGGAGTCAAAAAGACCCCAATTCCCTCCTCAGCAAATAAGAGCATTCAAAACACCAAGATCTGCTTTTATCCTTTTGAAAATGGCGCCAATGACATCTGGGTAAACTGGAAATTATGTCAGTTCATCGCTATTGTGTTACAGCTATGGAGACTCGATCAAAGCAGATCCCAGCTTTGTTAGGGTATCCGGCCAGCCGGTGGACCTGCTGGCTGGTTGCTCGGGTCTCCCGGTGGGACGGGAGAGCCGTCTCTAGAGAACCACCATCTATAGAAAACAATACCAGGATGATGGAATCAGACATCATCCCTATACAACCACTTGAAGTCAAGCGACATACCAGTACATCGATTGGTGGCAAGAGGTTAAAATAAAATAAGCACCTGCTGTTTGTTTAAATTAAAAGGGTGGCAGGATGCCAAGTCCCTGCTGCCAGAGGCAAAACAGTAAGGTGGCTGCTATTTCTGTGTCTTGGTTTGTTAAGGTCTCAATCACACCAACATACTTACTTGTGTGTACATCCATTTAAAGGGCCATCTTTGTCCTTATTGGAAGCCCAGGTGTTCCGTGCATCTGTGTGCAGATAGTAACATTCATGTCTATTGGGATGCAGCGGCTGCAAGGACACAGCTGCTGGGCCCAATTTGACAGCCGTGCAGTTGGACAAATCTGCATTCAGGAAAATGCATACTGATTTTACAGATTTAACAACTTAAGCCCCAGACCGTTGGGCAGGTTAAAGACCAGGCCACTTTTTGCGATTCGGCACTGCATCGCTTAAACTGACAATTGCACGGTCGTGCGACGTCACTCACAAACAAAATTTATGTCCTTTTTTTCCCCACAAATAGAGCTTTCTTTTGGTGGTATTTGGTACTTTTTGCTATAATAAATATCACCAAAAAATATATAAAACAACTTTTTTTTCCCTCAGTTTAGGCCGATACGTATTCTTCTACATATTTTTGGTAAACAAAATCGCAATAAGCGATTCTTGATCGGTTTGTGCAAAAGTAATAGCGTCTACAAAATAGGGGATAGTTGTATGGCATTTTTATAAAAAAAATTTTTTACTAGTAATGGCGGCGATCAGCGATTTGTAACGTGACTGCAACATTATGGCGGATACATCGGACACTTTTGACACATTTTTGGGACCATTGTAATTTTTACAGCGATCAGCGCTATAAAAATGCACTGATTACTGTGAAAATGACACTGGCAGTGAAGGGGTTAACCACTAGGTGGCGCTGTAGGGGTTAAGTGTGCCCTAGGGAGTGATTCTTACCATAGGGATGGGCTGTGTGTGATATGACACTGATCTCCGCTCCGATTACACGGAGCGGAGATCAGTGTCATTGTCACTAGGCAAAGCAGGGAGATGCTTGTTTACATTAGCATCTCCCCACTCTCTCTCTCCGTGAGAGATTAAGTCCGCGGGACCCGCGGTCGGGCTCACGGCAGTGTCGCGAGCATGCCGCTGGCGGCGCGCAACCACACGCCGGCATCTTAAAGGGGACGTACCTGTAAGCCCTTATGCCTGTCCGTGCCATTCTGTCTACGTAAATAGGTGTGCACTGGTCCTTAAGTGGTTAAGAAATTAATCAGTCATTTTTTTTTTCCTTTCGGACATGTTCTTCTCTGTTGGGACTCTCTCATATTATAACTGACATCACCTGTCCTTCCTGGACTACTAAGGGGCTATCATCACATATTTTGCCATCCTGGCAGCACTGCAAGAAAGTGATCTTGTTTGCATAAGTTTCTGGATGCAGTAGTGGAGAAATACAATGGTACAGTCCAGATTAAAGCCAACACATCCCCAGATGTTCACCTAGGAAATAAACACACCTATCTAGGATGACTTAAAGGATAAGTTCACCTTTCCAAAAATAAATAAATGAATGCACATTGTTTTTGCAGGTAAAAAAATGTGCATTTAAAAAAAAGTTAAAAAAAATACTACGAGCCTGCAAAGGAATGCACCCGCGTTCAGCAGTTCATGGGTGCAATCTCAGGCTCCTGCCGACTCATACAGGAAGGCAAGCAGTTACATAAAGACAGGCAGCATCAATAAACTACATAGAATGGTCAACAGCGCCCTGGCAGTTCATTGAGAACTGCAAGACGCCAGCTGCAAAGGATGGCAGTAATAGTAGTTCTCCCATTTACAGAACTGTATGAATATGTATGAATGACGCGGCTGGCTGGGCAGAGGAGCCCAGAGCGACAGCAGCTTTTTTTTTGATTATGACATCGGATGCTGGGAGAGGGGTCCCAGACCACTGTCACAAGGGGGGGGGGGGTGGCGTAATAACATGTTACACCCTGAATACAGGTATAACATGTCACAAAAGGTAAACTTGTCCTTTAAGGACTAACCCAAAAATATAAAAGCATTTCATGGTTTGTATTTTGATGCATGTTCTATAGTTACATCCCTATGTTATCCATGTACTCTGTTGGCTCAAGTGATGAGAATCTTCAAAGTAATTGAACAGAGATGTGGAATCTCAACTGTGTTTATGTGTATCTAACAAACCAATAAAATTTGCTTCCGCTTTCAGGAGGTAAAGGACTATACATGTTAGTACCCAGCTGTGCTTTGTATTAAAAGATTATGAAAAGTTGACCCTAACCTACAAGGCTGCATGTTAATGGAAAATAAATATAACATCTACGATCCTACAGCATAGCCTCACAGGAAAAGGAATTGTCTTAAACTTTAAAAAGAAAATATCATCTCTATTTTTAAATGCCTCAAATCAGATATGGGTTAAAAGCACTTAATTCAAACACCGTTTCCCTAAAACACTCCAGGCTCTTTAAAAATCAGCAGAGAGCGAGCCAATATTGGGCCTCACCTCTTGGCCATAAACCATGTCTCTAGTTATGAACCATGTCTCCAGTTGATAATCTTGGCTTTAGGCAAATCTATTGTATGCATCACTGCTGCTGTATCCTCCTTGGCTTTTAAAATATAATGATTCTGTGTGCATTAGAATATTTGTTTGAAGCAAATGCAGACAGTCAGGTAACCAATACCTAAGACAACTTTTTTATTAAACAGTCAAAAGTCTTAAAAAGCACATCAATCAAGTATTAAATACAATATTTTATTCTTTCAAGTCTGAGCAAATCTATAGGATATTATTACTTGTTCTGTTTAATAAATACACAACCTGGACATATTTTATGTTTTTGAACTTTGTCCCAGTCAAACTAAAGTCATATGTTTACTTAAATGTGTCATTACCTTACAGGAAGACCAGTCATAGGAGAATTACAAAGGTTGCCATTGCAGATCTATCCTTCTGATAATGCTAGTTGTCATGCAAACACCGTGGATTCAATTTTATTTTCTAAATTGCCGACCAGAAGTAGTATGTAGGTCTAACGTTTTTAACAGGCATCTCATAACCATTTTTACATCACTAGCGAAATCTGTGACTTATTAAAGCCTCATCTGCCAATTTTTCCATGGCCTTTCTTGTTATATGTTTCCAGTCATTTCCATTGGTTATAATGTTTTAGGACTAACATGAATAAGTTAGACTTCAATATCTAATAATCAATATCTAATACCTGCTTCAAAATCCTTAGGCCAGCTGCACCGGCGAGAAGAGCATATTATGTTTTAGCACTATTGTTATTTTGTCTGTATAACAACTATTTATACTGGCTGTATTTTAGGTCGAAATTTACGAATATTGGTTGTATGTTTCTCCTGCTTTTTCCATAAAAACAAATAAAAATATGAGTCAATAGGCTGAAATAAATCAAATCCAGTGCTGTCTCCTTCAGTGAAACAGCTCAGTACATTTTTTGGGCTTATTTTAAACCAATCATGAGGATTATCCAGGTGTGCTTAGCCAAAATCAATACATTTCATATACGTGAAGGCTTAGGCATTGAGATCATTGAAAAGCATTTACAAGAGTTCACAAGGCTCCATATTAAGATTTACCTTGAAGGACGAGAGAGAGACCGAGAGAGAGAGAGAGAGAGACCGAGAGAGAGAGAGACCGAGAGAGACCGAGAGAGAGAGAGACCGAGAGAGACAGAGAGAGAGAGACCGAGAGAGAGAGAGAGAGAGAGAGACCGAGAGAGAGACCGAGAGAGAGAGACCGAGAGACCGAGACCGAGAGAGAGAGAGAGACCGAGAGAGAGACCGAGAGAGAGACCGAGACCGAGAGAGAGAGACCGAGAGAGAGACCAAGAGAGAGAGACCGAGAGAGAGAGACCGAGAGAGAGAGACCGAGAGAGAGAGACCGAGAGAGAGAGACCGAGAGAGAGAGACCGAGAGAGAGAGACCGAGAGAGAGAGAGACCGAGAGAGAGAGAGACCGAGACCGAGAGAGAGAGAGACCGAGACCGAGAGAGAGAGAGACCGAGACAGACCGAGAGAGACCGAGAGAGACCGAGACCGAGAGAGGGAGACCGAGAGAGGGAGACCGAGAGAGAGGGAGGGAGACCGAGAGAGAGGGAGGGAGACCGAGAGAGAGGGAGGGAGACCGAGAGAGAGGGAGGGAGACCGAGAGAGAGGGAGGGAGACAGAGAGAGAGGGAGGGAGACAGAGAGAGAGGGAGGGAGACAGAGAGAGAGGGAGGGAGACAGAGAGGGAGGGAGGGAGACAGAGAGGGAGGGAGGGAGACAGAGAGAGAGGGAGGGAGACAGAGAGAGAGGGAGGGAGACAGAGAGAGGGAGGGAGACAGAGAGAGGGAGGGAGACAGAGAGAGGGAGGGAGACGAAGGGAGAGAGAGGGGGAGGGAGAGAGGTGGAGGGAGAGGTGGAGGGAGGGAGAGGGAGGGGGGAGAGAGAGGGAGGGGGGAGAGAGAGGGAGGGGGGAGAGAGAGGGAGGGAGACAAGGACAGACAGACCCTGAGCCTGTACAGGCTGAGCGCCCACAGCCTAGAAATGGAATTAGGACGGCAGAGACAGACCTACAAGCCCAGGGAGAGTAGACTGTGCCAGCAATGTGACCAGGGGGTCCTGGAGGATGAGGACCACTTCCTGCTACATTGCCCAAAGTACTCATCAGTGAGGGACACTCACTTCCATAGACTCTCCGCTCTCATCCCAGACTTCAATTCTATAGAAGAGAAGAGGAAACTCCAATTTCTACTGAGATAAGAGGAGCCAATGGTGAAGATAGCTGCCCAATATGTGACAGCGTGAGAAAACTGTGGACTTAAAAATCATTTACACAGACTTATGCCCTTTATATTATCCCCCCCCCCCCTTCCCTTTTTCTTATACAAACTCAACTGCTTTGGCAATGCTAACATGTATTTGGTCCTGCCAATAAAGCTTATTTGAATTTGAGAGAGCGAGCGAGACCGAGGGAGAGAGCGAGAGAAAGAGAAGGCCGAGAGACAGAGACACACCGAGAGAGACAGAGACACACCGAGAGAGACAGAGACACACCGAGAGAGACAGAGACACACCGAGAGAGACAGAGACACACCGAGAGAGACAGAGACACACCGAGAGAGACAGAGACACACCGAGAGAGACAGAGACACACCGAGAGAGACAGAGACACACCGAGAGAGACAGAGACACACCGAGAGAGACAGAGACACACCGAGAGAGACAGAGACACACCGAGAGAGACAGAGACACACCGAGAGAGACAGAGACACACCGAGAGAGACAGAGACACACCGAGTGAGACAGAGACACACCGAGTGAGAGAGAGACACACCGAGTGAGAGAGAGACACACCGAGTGAGAGAGAGACACACCGAGTGAGAGAGAGACACACCGAGAGAGAGACACACCGAGAGAGAGACACACCGAGAGAGAGACACACCGAGAGAGAGACACACCGAGAGAGAGACACACCGAGAGAGAGACACACCGAGAGAGAGACACACCGAGAGAGAGACACACCGAGAGAGAGACACACCGAGTGAGAGACACACCGAGTGAGAGAGAGACACACCGAGTGAGAGAGAGACACACCGAGTGAGAGAGAGACACACCGAGTGAGAGAGAGACACACACCGAGTGAGAGAGAGACACACACCGAGTGAGAGAGAGAGACACACCGAGTGAGAGAGAGAGACACACCGAGTGAGAGAGAGAGACACACCGAGTGAGAGAGACACACCGAGTGAGAGAGACACACCGAGTGAGAGAGACACACCGAGTGAGAGAGACACACCGAGTGAGAGACACACCGAGTGAGAGACACACCGAGTGAGAGACACACAGAGTGAGAGACACACAGAGTGAGAGACACACAGAGTGAGAGACACACAGAGTGAGAGACACACAGAGTGAGAGAGAGAGACACACAGAGTGAGAGAGAGAGACACACAGAGTGAGAGAGAGAGACACACAGAGTGAGAGAGAGAGACACACAGAGTGAGAGAGAGAGACACACAGAGTGAGAGAGAGAGACACACAGAGTGAGAGAGAGAGACACACCGAGTGAGAGAGAGAGACACACCGAGTGAGAGAGAGAGAGACACACCGAGTGAGAGAGAGAGAGACACACCGAGTGAGAGAGAGAGAGACACACCGAGTGAGAGAGAGAGAGACACACCGAGTGAGAGAGAGAGACACACCGAGTGAGAGAGAGAGACACACCGAGTGAGAGAGAGAGACACACCGAGTGAGAGAGAGAGACACACCGAGTGAGAGAGAGAGACACACCGAGTGAGAGAGCGAGACACACACCGAGTGAGAGAGCGAGACACACACCGAGTGAGAGAGCGAGACACACACCGAGTGAGAGAGCGAGACACACACCGAGTGAGAGAGCGAGACACACACCGAGTGAGAGAGCGAGACACACACCGAGTGAGAGAGCGAGACACACACCGAGTGAGAGAGCGAGACACACACCGAGTGAGAGAGAGACACACCGAGTGAGAGAGAGACACACCGAGTGAGAGAGAGACACACCGAGTGAGAGAGAGAGAGACACCGAGTGAGAGAGAGAGAGACACCGAGTGAGAGAGAGAGACACCGAGAGAGAGAGACACCGAGAGAGAGAGAGACACCGAGAGAGAGAGACACCGAGAGAGAGAGACACCGAGAGAGAGAGACACCGAGAGAGACACCGAGAGAGAGAGACACCGAGAGAGAGAGACACCGAGAGAGAGAGACCCCAAGAGAGAGAGAGACCCCGAGAGAGAGAGACCCCGAGAGAGAGACCCCGAGTGAGAGAGAGACCCCGAGTGAGAGAGAGACCCCGAGTGAGAGAGAGACCCCGAGTGAGAGAGAGACCCCGAGTGAGAGAGAGACCGAGTGAGAGAGAGACCGAGTGAGAGAGAGACCGAGTGAGAGAGAGACCGAGTGAGAGAGAGACCGAGTGAGAGAGAGACCGAGTGAGAGAGAGACCGAGTGAGAGAGAGACCGAGTGAGAGAGAGAGACCGAGTGAGAGAGAGAGACCGAGTGAGAGAGAGAGACCGAGTGAGAGAGAGAGACCGAGTGAGAGAGAGAGACCGAGTGAGAGAGAGAGACCGAGTGAGAGAGAGAGACCGAGAGAGAGAGAGACACCGAGTGAGAGAGAGACACCGAGTGAGAGAGAGAGACACCGAGTGAGAGAGAGAGACACCGAGTGAGAGAGAGACACCGAGTGAGAGAGAGACACCGAGTGAGAGAGAGAGACACCGAGTGAGAGAGAGAGACACCGAGTGAGAGAGAGAGACACCGAGTGAGAGAGAGAGACACCGAGTGAGAGAGAGAGACACCGAGTGAGAGAGAGAGACACCGAGTGAGAGAGAGAGACACCGAGTGAGAGAGAGACACCGAGTGAGAGACACACAGAGTGAGAGAGAGAGACACACACAGAGTGAGAGAGAGAGACACACAGAGTGAGAGAGAGAGACACACACAGAGTGAGAGAGAGACACACACAGAGTGAGAGAGAGAGACACACAGAGTGAGAGAGAGAGACACACCGAGTGAGAGAGAGAGAGACACACCGAGTGAGAGAGAGAGAGACACCGAGTGAGAGACACACCGAGTGAGAGAGAGAGAGACACACCGAGTGAGAGAGAGAGAGAGACACACCGAGTGAGAGAGAGAGAGAGACACACCGAGTGAGAGAGAGAGAGAGACACACCGAGTGAGAGAGAGAGAGACACACCGAGTGAGAGAGAGAGACACACCGAGTGAGAGAGAGAGACACACCGAGTGAGAGAGAGAGACACACCGAGTGAGAGAGAGAGAGACACACCGAGTGAGAGAGAGAGAGACACCGAGTGAGAGACACACCGAGTGAGAGAGAGAGAGACACACCGAGTGAGAGAGAGAGAGACACACCGAGTGAGAGAGAGAGAGACACACCGAGTGAGAGAGAGAGACACACCGAGTGAGAGAGAGAGACACACCGAGTGAGAGAGAGACATACCGAGTGAGAGAGAGACACATCGAGTGAGAGAGAGACACATCGAGAGAGAGAGAGACACACAGAGAGAGAGAGAGACCGAGAGAGAGAGAGAGAGACACCGAGTGAGAGAGAGAGAGACACACACCGAGTGAGAGAGAGAGAGACACACCGAGTGAGAGAGACACCGAGTGAGAGAGAGAGAGAGAGACACCGAGTGAGAGAGAGAGAGAGACACACCGAGTGAGAGAGAGACACACCGAGTGAGAGAGAGAGACACACACCGAGTGAGAGAGAGAGAGACACACCGAGTGAGAGAGAGAGAGACACACCGAGTGAGAGAGAGAGAGACACCGAGAGAGACACCGAGAGAGAGAGACACCGAGAGAGAGTGAGAGAGACACCGAGAGAGAGAGTGAGAGAGACACCGAGTGAGAGAGAGAGACACCGAGTGAGAGAGAGAGAGAGACACCGAGTGAGAGAGAGAGAGAGACACCGAGTGAGAGAGAGAGAGACACCGAGTGAGAGAGAGAGAGACACACACCGAGTGAGAGAGAGACACACACCGAGTGAGAGAGAGAGAGACACACACCGAGTGAGAGAGAGAGACACACCGAGTGAGAGAGAGAGACACCGAGAGAGACACCGAGAGAGAGTGAGAGAGAGACACACCGAGTGAGAGAGAGAGAGAGAGACACCGAGAGAGAGAGAGAGAGAGAGAGACACCGAGAGAGACACCGAGAGAGAGAGAGAGACACACCGAGTGAGAGAGAGAGAGACACCAAGTGAGAGAGAGAGACACCGAGTGAGAGAGAGAGAGACACCGAGTGAGAGAGAGAGAGACACCGAGTGAGAGAGAGAGAGACACCGAGTGAGAGAGAGAGAGACACCGAGTGAGAGAGAGAGAGACACCGAGTGAGAGAGAGAGAGAGACACCGAGTGAGAGAGAGAGAGAGACACCGAGTGAGAGAGAGAGAGAGACACCGAGTGAGAGAGAGAGAGAGACACCGAGTGAGAGAGAGAGACACCGAGTGAGAGAGAGAGACACCGAGTGAGAGAGAGAGAGACACCGAGTGAGAGAGAGAGAGACACCGAGTGAGAGAGAGAGACACCGAGTGAGAGAGAGAGACACCGAGTGAGAGAGAGAGACACCGAGTGAGAGAGAGAGACACCGAGTGAGAGAGAGAGACACCGAGTGAGAGAGAGACACCGAGTGAGAGAGAGACACCGAGTGAGAGAGAGACACCGAGTGAGAGAGAGACACCGAGTGAGAGAGAGAGACACCGAGTGAGAGAGACACCGAGTGAGAGAGACACCGAGTGAGAGAGACACCGAGTGAGAGAGACACCGAGTGAGAGAGACACCGAGTGAGAGAGACACCGAGTGAGAGAGACACCAAGTGAGAGAGACACCGAGTGAGAGAGACACCGAGTGAGAGAGACACAGAGTGAGAGAGACACAGAGTGAGAGAGAGAGACACATCTACAACATCTACATCAATGAACTGGCTGCAGCTCTAGAATCCTCCGCAGCACCAGGACTGACTCTACATGACACTGAGGTGAAGTTTCTGCTGTATGCGGATGACCTCCTACTTCTGTCACCAACAGAGAAAGGCCTACAAGACCGCCTGGAAGTGCTGGAGAATTACAGTGCCACATGGGCACTACCAATCAACTTGAGCAAAACAAAAACCATGGTGTTCCAACAGAAAAAATACATAACAAAAAAAGAGCCCTCCCTTTACAATAAACAACTGCACGGTTGATGAAACTAACAGCTACACATACCTCGGCCTAGACATTACCCAATCAGGAAGTTTCAAGCCAGCCATAGAGGCACTAAAAGACAAGGCATGCAGAGCCTACTATGCCATCAGGAGACAGCTGTACCACCTAAAACCACCAGTGAGAGCCTGGCTCAGAATATTTGATAGCGTCATCACCCCAATTCTGCTCTATGGCAGTCAAGTTGGGGTCCTGTCACCTACCCAGACCAATCCAAATGGGACCCCAGGCCAACAGAAATAATAAGATTTTTATAACAGCTTACCTGTAAAATCCTTTTCTTGGAGTACATCACGGGACACAGAGCGGCATAGTCATTACTATGTGGGTTATATAGATACCTTCAGGTGCTGGCACTGGCAACTTCCAAAACCGGAAGTACCCCACCCTATATAAGCCCCTCCCATCCGGGAGCACCTCAGTTTTGTAGCAAAGCAATAAGTGTCCCCAAAGAGGGGTGGGAGCTCTGTGTCCCGTGATGTACTCCAAGAAAAGGATTTTACAGGTAAGCTGTTATAAAAATCCTATTTTCTTTCTCGTACATCACGGGACACAGAGCGGCATAGTCATTACTATGTGGGATGTCCTAAAGCAATGCCCAATGAGGGGGGGGGGGGGGATACACCATACATAAGCTGAGCGCTATCAGACATGAGGATCTTTTGCGGCCTGCAACACACTGCGCCTAAAGGCGACATCCTCCTGACTTCTAACGTCCACCTGGTAGAACCTAGTAAAACGTGTGTACTGAAGACCACGTTGCGGCCTTACAGATTTGAGCCAGGGAGGCCTGGTGATGCACTGCCCATGAAGTTCCAACTGCTCTCGTGGAGTGCGCCCTAACTTTGAACGGAGGGGGTCTCCTTCTCAAGCCATAGGCTTGCATTATGACCTGTCGAATCCACTTGGCTAAAGTAGATTTTGACGCTGCCTGACCCTTTCTGGGGCCTTCCGGCAGGATAAACAAAGTATCCGCGAATCTGAGCAGTGGCTTTTAGATAAGCTTTAACTGCTCTTACTACATCCAAAGAATGCAATAACTTTTCCTCTACCGAACTAGGTTTGGGGAAAAAAGAAGGAAGAACCACATCTTGGTTCAAATGAAACCTTGATACCACCTTAGGAAGAAAGGCTGGATGAGGACGTAACACTACTCTGTCCTTATGGATAACCAGATATGGCTCTTTACAGGACATAGCTGCTAATTCCGACACTCTTTTAGCCGTAGATTTTGACGCTGCCTGACCCTTTCTGGGGCCTTCCGGCAGGATAAACAAAGTATCCGCGAATCTGAGCAGTGGCTTTTAGATAACCGACAGAACCAGGTTTAGATCCCATGGACATATGGGAATATTAACCGGAGGACTAATACGCATCACTCCTTGTCTAAAGGCTTTGACTAGTGAATGCGAAGCCAAGGGCCTTTGAAAAAATATTAACAAGGCCGAAAACTGACCTTTGATAGTACTCAAGGCAAGCTTCCTATCTACAGCCCACTGTAGGAAGTCCAGACTCCTACCTATTACGTACTTATGTGGATGCCATTTCTTGGCCTCACACCACGCGATGTACGCCTTCCAGATTCTATAGTAGATCTGCCTGGATCCGGCTTCCTGGCATTGATCATGGTAGATACCACAGGATTAGAGAGCCCTCTCTTTTTTAGAATGTGGGCTTCCATAGCCAGGCCGTCAAACCTAGGGCTGGTAAGGAAGAGTGGTATATCGGTCCTTGCGAAAGCAGGTCCGGACGACGTTGGAGAGTCCAAGGACTCCCCACTGACATTTTACAATCTCCGCGTACCACGCTCTTCGGGGCCACGCTGGAGCCACCAGAATCACTGGTTTCTTTTCTACCCTGATTCTGCGGAGTAATCGAGGTAACCATTGTGGCGGTGGGAATGCATATATCAGCTTGAACTGATCCCAAGGGAACACTAGGGCATCCGAGCCGCAAGCTAGGGGATCCCTTGTCCGAGAGACAAACCTGTCCACCTTTGCGTTGAATCTGGATGCTAGAAGATCTACATCCGGTGTTCCCCACCGCTGACATATTGTCCAGAAAACCTCGGGGTGAAGGGACCATTCCCCTGGGCATAATTGCTGGCGACTTAGAAAGTCCGCCTTCCAATTCTCCACTCCTGGAATGAATACCGCAGATATGGCTGGGACATATCTTTCTGCCCATTTCAGGATGTAATTTACTTCCCTCTGGGCTGCACGACTCCTGGTGCCCCCCTGATGATTGATATATGCCACTGCTGTGGCATTGTCTGATTGAATTCTGACAGGGGACCCTTGGAGTTTGGATGTCCATGCTACTAGGGCATACCGGGCTGCTCGTATCTCTAAGAGATTGATGGGCAGGGCCTTTTCTGCATCCGACCATCTGCCCTGGAGAGACCATTGCTCCAGTACTGCTCCCCAGCCTCTAAGGCTGGCATCTGTAGTGACCACCTTCCAAGAAATCGGACTGAAGGATTTCCCTT
Organism: Rana muscosa; assembly: GCA_029206835.1. NCBI lineage: Eukaryota > Metazoa > Chordata > Amphibia > Anura > Ranidae > Rana > Rana muscosa. Next base: position 1,077,902,056 of record CM055122.1, read on the forward strand.
TTTCCAGATTCTGGGGAACCAACCACCAACGAAGGCTCTTGCGAACGGAAGGGGACAAGGACATTGTAAGTCTAGGGCCTGAACTTTTTTGTTCCAGGCTGACAGTATGGCCCCTTGCAAATTCCTTGAATGGAATTGACCGTAGGGTACTGCTTCGAATGATGCCACCATTTTTCCCAGCAGCCTCATGCACAGGCGTATGGACGGCTGTCTTTTTTGTACCCACTAAGTGGATCAAATCTTTCAAAGACAACACCTTTCCTCGAGGCAAGAATATTTTTCTCTGGCCTGAATCCAACCTTAGCCCCAAGTATTCCAGACTTTTGACTGTTTTTTAGGGCTGACTTGTCTCGGTTGATAATCCAACCGTGAGATTCCAGATACTTGATTGTCTTGTGAACGACCACGTCTAGTTTTTTCACTGAGTGGTCTATCAGCAACAAGTCATCTAGATATGCCATTATCATTACACCTTGTGTTCTTAGATTGGCCAATAAAGGGCCAGAATTTTTGTAAACACTCGTGGTGCTGTGGCCAGACCGAAGGGTAAGGCTCTGAACTGAAAATGGCGCCCTTCTACTGCAAAGCGTAGAAATTTTTGGTGGACTGGAAAGATGGGAATGTGCAAATAAGCATCTTTGATGTCGATCGCGGCTAACCAATCCTCCCCTTGTAGGGCAGTGGCCACCGATCTGATCAACTCCATCGGAAAGTCCTGATATACAGGAATTTGTTTAGCCCTTTTAGAATAATTATGGGCCTCCAGTCCCCGTTTGCTTCGGGACTGTAAAGAGGTTTGAGTAAAACCCGAACCCCCATTCTTCCAGGGGAACCTCCATAATTACTCCTTGGAGCAATAGTTGTTCTAGTGCCAACAGGAGGGACTCTCTCTTCCGGGGATCCCTTGGCACGTTTGACCTCAAAAATGGGAAGGAGGAGAGTCTTTTAACTCCAATCTGTATCCCAAACATACTGCGGAGAGCACCTATCTGTTTTGATCGTGTCCCGCCAGGTCTCTTGGGAACAACTGGAGTCCTCCCCCCACCCAACTGAGTGGGGCAACCCTTCAATGAATTTAACTTTGGGGGAGGTTTTGTACCTCCCCTGACCCAGGGTTTCTCATTACCCTGCGATTGTCCCTGTTTTTTACCCCCGGGAATTGACCGAGGAGGCCGTCGGAACTGTTACACAGCCGATGCCCCAGGGACTGGAGAAGCAGGCCTCTTAAAGAGGGACCTCTAACTCTGTTTTTAACCGGCAAGAGTGTATTTTTACCGCTGGAAATTTTCTGGATATATTTGTCCAGGTCTTCCCTGAATAAGCGTTCACCATGAAATGGGACGCTAACCAGCCATTCTTTACAGGGAGCTTCAGCAGACCAGTTTTTGAGCCATAGAAGCCTACGCATATGTACTACAGACAGCGTAAGGCGGGAGGCCTGATGGATTGAATCCTTTATGGCGTCAACCGCAAAGCCTAAGGCTCTAGGTAGATCAGCTAGGGCAAGCGCCTGCTGATCTGTCAAGTCCCTCAAGACCTGTTTCAACTGATCCTTCACTGCTTAGCAGACCCCACTGCTGGTTGTGTCACCAAGCTTGCTGTAGAAAGAAGCAGATTTTCATAAGGACTCCAATCTTTTATCTATTGGGTTCTTGAACATTTGGACATTATCCACTGGACATGTCAGTGATTTATACACACAAGAGATGGCTGCGTCCACTGTAGGGACCTTCCATTTTTTGATGAACTTATCCTCCATGGGATAGACCACCGGAAATCTCTTGGGGGGAATAAATATTTTCTCAGGATGTTCCCAATCCTGGTAAATGAGCCCTTTCAGTAAAGGGTGAAGTGGAAAAGAACAGACAGTCTGGGGGCTTCTAGCGACCCCAACGAGGATACAGTAGTGGTTGATGGTTCCGCAAGGTGCATTTTTAAATGCTGATCGGACCATGTTAGTCAGAGACTGAACCCATAATCTTTCAGCTTGAGATGCTGAGAAAAGGTTCCTCCACTGTTGATTCCTCTATAACAGAACCAACCTCATCCTGATCCCCTTCAGGCAGGTCGATCCCTGTATGGGACTGTTGCTCTGCTAACAGGTACTCTGAAGGAGGAGACGGAGATCGGGGCGTGCTTTCCCTGACAGGGAGGCAGCGATCAATGTGGACAATCTCTCTCTAATCCTCCCAGAGCTGAGGAAAAAACCTCCTCTATTACACAGGAGCAGGTGAACTGAGGACAGCCACAGTACCAAGTACCGCTGTGGGGTCTCTAAGGTCACTTACCTCTGAACTTCAGGGGAGACTGGTGCAGCAGAAGCATGCCCAAGATCTTCAGAGCCCGATGAGACCCCCTTCGCTTCCTGGAAGATTCAGTTCCGGAGCTTCTGGACGGCATATTCCTAAGCCTAAAGCTGAGGTATTCCAGCCGTAATACACCACTTTTACTGAGAATAGTCTAGCACAATTGCTGCTATATAACAGTTGGTGTCTACTAAAGTGCCTTTCTAGGGGATGCCTGCATCAACCGCCTCTGTGTGCCTTTATACTGTTGATAGCTCTGTCTGTGCACTTCAATAGCCAGCTATGATTGTGCTTTAAAACACGCTGGACGCCCGCACATGCGCAGTAGCGCTGCGGCGCACACCGAGCGTCATCCACCCGCTCCGCACCTTTTTCCAGATCGCCTCTATATATAGAGGCGCGTGCACGCGCGCGGGCGGGCACGTGCGCCTTCGGCGCCTTTTTTGAAAAAAATAAGGAGCTAGATGGGAGCCAGGGTCCCTGCCGCAGGGCCCGGGGATGGATGAGCCCAGCAACAGGGCAGAGGAGACAGCTTCCCAGCAGAGAACTTACCAACTGCCTGGATTTGATTTTGGAAGAAAAAAATCCACATTACAAGAAAAAGAACCATAGCGGCCTCTAGTGTCTAACACAGGTACCGCGGTCTTACATTTTTTATTTTTTTTTCTTGCCTACTACTAAAATTTTTACATTTTCTCAGTAGTAACAGGCATACACAGAATATTAGCGGGAATACCTTAGGTAACAGGCAGAAAGACAAAATAGGCTTGGGGGTCCCTCAATAGAACCAAGTTCCTGAGGGCCCCCACTTACCTTTTCCCCGCCGCAGGACTTTGTTTGGTCCACAGAAGCCCAAACTTCACCTATCACGGCAGGCATTGTACTTAAACCTTCAGGGACCGGGTTCCCAAGGATTCCACTCCCCTGGACCTGTATAGCACCCTGCACAGATAACGTCTTGGTCGTGGGTATGACCAGAGTTCTGGATCCCAGGATCCAGCCCTCCTAAGAGAGGCATTACAGGCAAAACCTTGCTCTTCTCTTGCAAGGCCCGGGTACCGACCGTTTAGGTATGAAGCTTTTTTGGTCGGATCCGGAATAGCTTACTGAGGCCCAAAAGAACCTGTACGCAAGCTCAGTGAAAAACACATGTTACTTCTTGGCCAACACCTTAGACACTGGCAAAAAACTGAGGTGCTCCCGGATGGGAGGGGCTTATATAGGGGAGGGTACTTCCGGTTTTGGAAGTTGCCAGTGCCAGCACCTGAAGGTATCTATATAACCCACATAGTAATGACTATGCCGCTCTGTGTCCCGTGATGTACGAGAAAGAAATTCCATCTGTTATTCTGCAAGTACCTCCTCCAAGTCCATCGGAGCACCTCCAACAGTGCTTGCCGGTCCGAGTTGGGCAGATTTCCCTTACTTCTCGCAGTACATAAGAGGGCGCTACAATACTGGGACCACCTACAAAACAGAAGTCCCAACTCATACCATCATAAAGCCTTACTGAACAGTAAGGAAAAGTCCAAGCAGGGTGGCCAGCAACAATTCATCAACACCTTGTCTATCCCCAACTCTCAGCAATGCGGCCTGCCAAAATCTCAAATAAAAAACATAATAAATAACTCCAAAGAAAAATACAGACTGAGCGCCCACAGCCTGGAAATGGAATTAGGGCGGCAGACAGACCTACAAGCCCAGGGAGAGTAGACTGTGCCAGCAATGTGACAAGGGGGTCCTGGAGGATGAGGACCACTTCCTGCTACATTGCCCAAAGTACTCATCAGTGAGGGACACTCACTTCCAGAGACTCTCCGCTCTCATCCCAGACTTCAATTCTATAGAAGAGAAGAGGAAACTCCAATTTCTACTGGGATAAGAGGAGCCAATGGTGAAGATAGCTGCCCAATATGTGACAGCGTGAGAAAACTGTGGACTTAAAAATCATTTACACAGACTTATGCCCATTTCCCTTTATATTATTCCCCCCCCCCCCTCTTCCTTTTTTCTTATACAAACTCAACTGCTTTGGCAATGCTAACATGTATTTGGTCCTGCCAATAAAGCTTATTTGAATTGAATTGAGAGAGACAGACAGAGAGAGAGAGAGAGGGGGGAGAAGACCGAGAGAGGGGGGGAAGACCGAGAGAGGGGGGGAAGAGCGAGAGAGGGGGGGAAGAGCGAGAGAGGGGGGAAGAGCGAGAGAGGGGGGAAGAGCGAGAGAGGGGGGAAGAGCGAGAGAGGGGGGAAGAGAGAGAGAGGGGGGAAGAGAGAGAGGGGGGGGGGAAGAGAGAGAGGGGGGAGAGAGAGACCGAGGGAAAGAGGGAGAGGGAGAGACCGAGGGGGAGAGGGAGAGACCGAGGGGGAGAGGGAGAGACCGAGGGGGAGAGGGAGAGACCGAGGGGGAGAGGGAGAGACCGAGGGGGAGAGGGAGAGACCGAGGGAAAGAGGGAGAGGGAGAGACCGAGGGGGAGAGGGAGAGACCGAGGGGGAGAGGGAGAGACCGAGGGGGAGAGGGAGAGACCGAGGGAAAGAGGGAGAGACCGAGGGAAAGAGGGAGAGACCGAGGGAAAGAGGGAGAGACCGAGGGAAAGAGGGAGAGACCGAGGGAAAGAGGGAGAGGGAGAGACCGAGGGAAAGAGGGAGAGGGAGAGACCGAGGGAAAGAGGGAGAGGGAGAGACCGAGGGAAAGAGGGAGAGGGAGAGACCGAGGGAAAGAGGGAGAGGGAGAGACCGAGGGAAAGAGGGAGAGGGAGAGACCGAGGGAAAGAGGGAGAGGGAGAGACCGAGGTGGAGAGGGAGAGACCGAGGTGGAGAGGGAGAGACCGAGGTGGAGAGGGAGAGACCGAGGTGGAGAGGGAGAGACCGAGGTGGAGAGGGAGAGAGGGAGACACCGAGGGAGAGAGGGAGACACCGAGGGAGAGACACACCGAGGGAGAGACACACCGAGGGAGAGAGAGACACCGAGGGAGAGAGAGAGAGAGAGAGAGAGAGACACCGAGGGAGAGAGAGACACCGAGGGAGAGAGGGAGAGACACCGAGGGAGAGAGACCGAGGGAGAGACCGAGGGATAACTGGCTTTTGATCCTTCGATGTCGGCTCTTCCTATCATTGTGAAGCAGAATTCACCAAGCGTTGGATTGTTCACCCACTAATAGGGAACGTGAGCTGGGTTTAGACTGTCGTGAGACAGGTTAGTTTTACCCTACTGATGATGCAGAGGGAGAGAGGGAGAGACCGAGGGAGAGACCGAGGGAGAGACCGAGGGAGAGAGGGAGGGGGAGACACCGAGGGAGACACCGAGGGAGGGAGAGACCAAGGGAGACACAGAGGGAGAGGGAGGGAGAGACCGAGAGAGAGACCGAGAGAGGGGGATGACACCGAGAGAGAGGGGGAGACACCGAGAGAGAGGGGGAGACACCGAGAGAGAGGGGGAGACACCGAGAGAGAGGGGGAGACACCGAGAGAGAGGGGGAGACACCGAGAGAGAGGGGGAGACACCGAGAGAGAGGGGGAGACACCGAGAGAGAGGGGGAGACAGAGAGAGAGGGAAACACCGAGGGAGAGAGAGAGAGAGAGACTGGAACTAATATTATACTTCTGACAGTGACATTTTTACTCTTTTCAGATTGGAAAATACTCTTTTGGCAGTTGCCACTAGCAACACAGAGTGGAAAATGCTCAGCACTTTCAGACGATTCATTAAGAGCATTCTTAGGGCTCACTACTCCAAGACCTCCCATTTATCTCTGCCTCACAGAGCTCTGGGTCAACTTCCTCAACCTTTGAACTACAAAACTCAATTTTACTCACCCTGTGTCATACTGTCCCAATCTTGTCCACCATTGTTGACTATAGTCTTTAACCTCTTGCCAACCACATATGCAGAAGCAAGAAAAGTGGATTTTAATGCCCAGCCACCACACACGTGTCCATGGTGACCTAAAGCTGTGTGTTGAGTACACTTCACTATATGCTCCCAGCACACTGACCGAGCTGTCATGGACAGCTCTCCGGTTTGACTTTTGATGAGGAGCCAGCAGGTTGGCTCCCAAAGATGTAACTGCTGTGAGAGCCAATCACAGGTGTAACATGATACAGAAACCACCCTGGCTCTTGTGCATTTATGCCCATTTAAAGTGCTGCCAGGATGCTGTGTAAAGGGGTTAACACTCTACTCCAAGGGATGAGTAATACTGGTACCTACATCTGTAGTGTTGGTCTTTCTTTCACTCTGGTTTTATTGAAATAACAAGAAAAGAGTAAGGAGAGGAATGTGCTTTCTCCAAGATGTGCCAAACACAAAATTGTAACCTGTAGCAGGTAATAGATCAGGCCATCCATGTGCGGCATAGGCCAATAGAACACGGAGCAAGATAGGCTAATTATAATAATCTAAGGGCAGATCTGATCGCTGCAATAGGGAGATGACAGCCACAGACCAAAAGTGGCCTGAATAATTCTTCCTTAACCACTTAAGCCCCGGACCATTTGGTAGCTAAAGGACCAGAGGTGAATTCAGAATTTTGCACTGCGCTGCTTTAACTGTAAATTGTGCGGACATGCAATGTTGTACCCAAACAAAATTTGCGTCCTTTTCTTCCCACAAATAGAGCTTTCTTTTAATGGTATTTGATTGCCTCTGCAATTTTTTTTGTTTTGCGATATAAACGGAAAAAGACCGAAAATTTTGAAAAAAAATGATATTTTCTAATTTTTGTTATAAGAAAAATCGAATAAACTCAATTGTAGTCATACATTTAGGCCAAAATGTATTCAGCCACATGTTTTTAGTAAAAAAAATGTCAATAAGCGTATATTTATTGGTTTGCGCAAAAGTTATAGAGTTTACAAACTAGGGTACATTTTCTGAAATTTACACAGCTTTAAATTTATGACTGCCTATCTCATTTCTTGAGGTGCTAAAATGACAGGGCAGTACAAAACCCCCCCAAATGACCCCATTTTGGAAAGTAGACACCCCAAGGAAATTGCTGAGAGGTATGTTGAGCCCATTGAATTTTTTTATTTTTTTGTCCCAAGTGATTGAATAATGACTAAAAAAAAAAAAAAAAAAAATTACAAAAAGTTGTCACTAAATGATATATTGCTCACACATGCCATGGTTATATGTGGAATTTCACCCCAAAATACATTTTGCTGCTTCTCCTGAGTACGGGGATACCACATGTGTGGGACTTTTTGGGAGCCTAGCCGCGTACGGGACCCCGGAAACCAAGCACCGCCTTCAGGATTTCTAAGGGCGCAAATTTTTGATTTCACTCCTTACTACCTATCACAGTTTCGAAGGCCATAAAATGCCAAAATAGCACAAAACCCCCCCAAATGACCCCATTTTAGAAAGTAGACACCCAAAGGAAATTGCTGAGAGGAATGGCGAGTATTTTACAGCTCTCATTTGTTTTTGAAAATGAAGAAAGAAAATATATATATATATATTTTTTTTTTTTCAAATTTCAAAACTTTGTGACAAAAAGCGAGATCTGCAAAATACTCACAATACCTCTCAGCAAATAGCTTGGGGTGTCTACTTTCCAAAATGGGGTCATTTGGGGGGGGGGGTTTGTGCTATCTGGGCATTCCATGGCCTCCGAAACTGTGATAGGCAGTGAGAAGTGAAATCAAAAATTTACACCCTTAGAAAGCCTGAAGGCGGTGCTTGGTTTTTGGGGTCCCGTACGTGGCTAGGCTCCCAAAAAGTCTCACACATGTGGTATCCCCGTACTCAGGAGAAGCAACAGAATGTATTTTGGGGTGTAATTCCACATATGCCCATGGCATGTTTGAGCAATATATCATTTAGTGACAACTTTGTGCAAAAAAAAAAAAAAAAAAATTTTCGTTTTTCCGCAACTTGTGTCAACATATAAAATATTCCAGGGACTCGACATGCCTCTCAGTATATAGCTTGGGGTTACTACTTTCCAAAATGGGGTCATTTGGGGGGGGTTTTGAACTGTTCTGGCATTTTATACACAACATTAGGAAGCTTACATCCACTCTTCTAACCACTTGAAGACAAAGCCCTTTTTGACACTTTTTGTTTACATGAAAACATTTTTTTTTTTGCAAGAAAATTATGTTGAACCCCCAAACATTATATATATTTTTAAAGCAAAGGCCCTACAGATTAAAATGGTGGGTGTTGCATTTTTTTTTTCTACACAGTATTTGCGCAGCGATTTTTCAAACGCATTTTTTGGGTTAAAAAATACACTTTTTTTAATTTTAATGCACTAAAACACACTATATTGCCCAAATGTTTGATGAAATAAAAAAGATGATCTTAGGCCGAGTACATAGATACCAAACACGACATGCTTTAAAATTTCGCACAAACGCGCATTGGCGACAAACTACATACATTTTTAAAAGCCTTTAAAAGCCTTTACAGGTTACCCCAGTAGATTTACAGAGGAGGTCTACTGCTAAAATGATTGCCCTCGATCTGACCTTCGCGGTGATACCTCACATGCATGGTGCAATTGCTGTTTACATATGACGCCAGACCGACGCTTGCGTTCGCCATTGGGCAAGAGCAGGGCAGAACAGGGGTGCTTTTTTTTTTTTTCTTTTTTATTATTAATTTTGCTTTTTTATTTTATTTTTAAATTGTTCCTTCCAAGTATTTTTTTTTTTATCATTTTTATTGTTATCTCAGGGAATGTAAATATCCCCTATGATAGCAATAGGTAGTGACAGGTACGCTTTTTGAAAAAACTGGGGTCTTCTAGACCCTAGATTTTTCCTCTGCCCTCAAAGCATCTGACCACACCAAGATCGGTGTGATAAAATGATTTCCCAATTTCCCAATGGCGCTTTTTATATCCAGGGGGGGGGCATTCCCTCCCACTGCTTGTAAAAGCAGTCCAGAGGCTAATTAGCCGCTAGGATTGCTTTTACATGAAAGCCGGCCGCAGGCTGAAAAGAATGATACCAAGATGATACCTAAACCCGCAGGCATCATTCTGGTATAAACATTCAAAGTCCAGCAACATACCAGTACGTTGCTGGTCCTTGTTGGACATGTATTGTAATCTTTTTATTTCATGCAGCCAGTTGGCTGAACGAAAAAAGAGATTGATCGGTGGGTATGTCCACCATTAGAATACCGCCCTTCATCCACCCACTTCCAATGATGGGCATACACGCACCATTTATATATGCCGAAGCATGGGGGCATCATCCCGCAAAAAAGTTATGCCGCACACACATGGTCGGACTTTTCCACGGGCAAGCCTCCGTCGGAATTTCGACCGTATGTACGCGGCATTAGGAGCAAAATCGCTCCTCCGCCCCTGCTGCCCCAATGCTTCGGCATATTTGCTTTTTTTTTTTTTAACTGTGGTGGTGAAATCACCTCCTACAGCACTGGAGTCGCAGGGATCAGGCCTGTCTCTGCGAACGCTGCAGTTATGTGTGTTTTTGTTTTGTAAGTGACAGTGATCGATCGATACTGCACTTGGGTGGCCAGGGCTGGACGGAGGGGCAAAACGCAGGTGCCAGCAGGTATCTGGGCTGATCCCGCTAACACTGCGTTTTTGGGAACCCTAAACTGCTGGGGACGCTAGTATAGATCTGATCAGATCAGATATTGATCTGTTCAGATACTATACCACTAAGGGGGGTGTATGCTTCACGCGTGGGTGTTAGCGTTACTGGCACTAACCTGACGCTGCCTGGGGTGTGACTCAGACCCTCTCTGACGCTAAAACCTAACTGATATCACCCGCCGGGCGATCAGGGGGTTAAACCTTTATTGGGTTATATACACGGCGGGTGCCCTGACACTATAAAAAGCAAACTAACTAACCAGCGTCACCCGTAACACTTATATGGTGATCACTGGTAAAAGGGTTAACTAGGGGCAATCAGGGGGTTAAAACCTTTATTAGATAATATATGGGGGTACCTGACGCTATAAAAACCTGCGGCGAACCTAAAAAAAATTACCAGCTACCGATCTGCATCACCGACACTAAGACAGCGTTTAGAAAAATGATCGCTTAGCGACAGTGGTGATGGGGATGAAAGGGTTACCTGGGGGTGATCAAGGGGGTTAAACCTTTATTAGATAATATATTGGGGTACCTGACGCTATAAAAACATGCGGCGAACCTAAAAAAAATTACTGGCTACGATCTGCATCACCGACACTAAGACAGCGTTTAGAAAAACAATTGCTTAGCGACAGTGGTGATAGGGGGTGAAAGGGTTACCTGGGGGGCGATCAAGGGGGTTAAACCTTTATTAGATAATATATTGGGGTACCTGACGCTATAAAAACCTGCGGCGAACCTAAAAAAAATTACCGGCTACCGATCTGCATCACAGACACTAAGACAGCGTTTAGAAAAACGATCGCTTAGTGACAGTGGTGATAGGGGGTGAAAGGGTTACCTGGGGGGCGATCAAGGGGGTTAAACCTTTATTAGATAATATATTGGGGTACCTGACGCTATAAAAACCTGCGGCGAACCTAAAAAAAATTACTGGCTGCCGATCGGCATCACTGACGCTAAGACAGCGATCAGAAAAATTATCGCTAAGCGACAGTGGTGATAGGCGGTGACAGGGTTATCTGGGGGGTGATCAGGGGGTTAAACCTTTATTAGGGGGGGTTAGGGGGCTACACTGGACCTAAGACTAAACTTTGGTGACACTTTTACAGTCACAAATGTCACTGATTGCAGTGATCACTAAATAAATGGTCACTGCAATCAGTGACACTGTGGCTGGGGGGGTGATCTGGGGTGTCTGGGGGGGCCTGGGGGGCGATTTATGTCCCTATGTGTCCTGGTGTCAGTGTAGTGTTGTGTGCACTGACCTGATGTCTTCTCTTGTACGGCGCCCGGTATATGTGAGCGCCGCACCAGAGATGACATCACTTCCTCCTGCTCCCTCTGTCTGACACAGACAGAGGGGGCATTTCCATTCGCCGGGAGCGATCACGAGGGGTGGCCAGAAACGAATGGCTGCCCCCTCATCCCGGAACGCTCCCGGACACTTAGCCACCGCTCACTGTATACGAGGGGGATCCGATTGGACCCCCCAACTATACAAAGGCAATCACGTATGCTCTACGTGATTGTGCCTGTCGGTGCCATTCTGCCGACGTATATATACAGTGAGCGGTCGTTAAGTGGTTAAGGGAGGTAAGTGAACATAAAGGGTGCAGACTAAGTGCAGAAGATATAAAGGTTTTTATAATAAAAAACAATTAGCCATTCACATGATTTAAAGTACAAAGAGCATACAATACATCCATTCCATGGTGGGAAACCTCACGGTTCCAAGATCAAGGCCAAGCAGCAGCACTGTGAGATAGGGCTGGGAAAAAAATCGATTTTAATCTTGAATCGAGTTTTGAGCTCAAATCGATTCAGTTTTGAAGAAAATCGATAAAAAAAAATAAAAAAAAATTATTTTTTTTTCCCCTTCAAAGTTTCCGGAGCAGGACTGCAGGGGGCGTATCCGGAATGGCACTGGGCAGCGTTACCCCAATTACATCTACTCGCTGCAGCCGCCATCTGCCTACCTGATCAGCGTGTCATGCAGACAGACGGCGGCCATTGCAGTGTTCAAAAGCCGCGCCTCCCGAGTCCTCGTCGTCTGTGATAGGTGGAACACTCAATTTCACAGCAGGCAGTATTCAGCCTATCACGGACATCCTCTCATCCTCGTCTGTGTTATGAGGATGACCATGATAGGCGGAACACTGAATGCTGGGAAATTGAGTGTCCCGCCTATCACAGACGAGGAGGAGGCGCGGCTTTTGAATACTGGAATGGCCACCGGTGTAGCAGTTAAATCCGTATACCATGAAAATCTGCATCAGGTACGGGCAGCACAGTGATTGAAGCATGGGCACAGTGAGACACGGGCACAGTGAGACAAGGGTACAGTGAGGCATGGACACAGTTCAATTTAACTAAGAGTAACCTCAGGATTTTTTGTTGTTTTATTAGCTAAATCCAAATACAGTATTAATAATTTGGATGTTTAACAATCTTTGTTGCACACTGCAAAAAACAACAAAAGGTCACAAGCGCTAAATTGGTGGATAAAGAAAAAAATATAATGGATGATAATAATAATAAGAAAAAAATCCCAAATATTTTGGGAAGTACAAAGTATCCAAAAGGGGGAAAAAACAGGATCCAGCGCAGCAAGAAAAAATCCGTACCCAGAAGTACAAAATACACAACATGCACACAATATAATCCAGCGCTCATGGAACATACAATCTTAACTATTGAAAACTCTTGAAGAATTGATAAAAAAGCTTAGTCCATTTATTAATCACAATAAAGAGAGGGATCAAATCCCAAATGTGCAGAGGGCAAATGAATCTTAACTCTCCAGTTGCCAGTGGTGACAAACTTGTTAAACTTGCAGTGACATCCGTGGAGCAAGGAGGGGTTAAAAAAGTCAAAACAAAGCCTGTGGCATGATCTCAGTGTGAGCACAGTACATTGAATGATGGACAAAAGGCAGACCAGCGTGTGGAGGGCCCTCCAACCCAAAAGGATGCAGAGCCAGGATCGCAGCAAGGCTGGGACAGAAGGAATCACACACAGAGTTTCAAGAGTTTTCAATAGTTAATAATGTATGTTCCATGAGCGCTGGATTATATTGTGTGTTTGTTGCACACTGACTTTGCAGTTAGAGAAAGGGTTTGCCTTTGCAATTTTGTTTGTTGATGCACTTTAACCACTTAACGACCGCCCACCGCCGATTTACGTCGGCAGAATGGCACCGACAGGCAGAATCACGTAGATCTACGTGATCGCCTTTGTGCAGTTGGGGGGTCCATCCGGACCCCCCTTCACTGCAGTGAGCGGCCGTTAAGTGTTGGGGAGCGATCAGGCATGAGGGGGCGGCCGCTCGATTCCGCCCCCCCCTCGCGATCGCTCCCGGCCAATGAAAATGCTTCCTCCGCCATGTGATGTAAACACAGGCAGGAGGAAGTGATGTCATCTCCCTCGCCGCGGTCTTTTCGTTCCCGGCGCCGAGCAGAGAAGAAGCAGGTTAGTGCACCAACAGTCCACTGACACGTAGGTACACATAGGCACACAAATCACCCCCAGATCACCCCCCAGGTCACCCCAAAGCACCCAATCACAGTGTCACTGATTGCAGTGATCATTTATTTTACTGATCACTGCATTTAGTGTCATCTGTGATTGTAAAAAGTTGCAGGGCAGTTAGGATTAGGCCCCTTTAGGTCCAGGGTAGCCCCCTAACCCCCCCCCCTAATAAAGGTTTAACCCCTTGATCACCCCCCAGGTAACCCTTTCACCCCCTAACTTCAGCGTCACTAAGCGATTGTTTTTCCGATCGCTGTATTCGTGTCGCTGGTGTTTTAGATAGGCAGTTATTTTTTTTCGGTTCGCCGCAGGTTTTTATTAGTGTCAGGTACCCCCATATATTATTTTAACCCCCTGATTGCCCCTAGAGTTAACCCTTTCACCAGTGATCGCCGTATAAGCGTCACTGGTGTCACTGGTTAGCCAGTAAGTTATTTAGTTATTTAGGTTACCCGTCAGGTTTTTATATAGTGTCAGGTACCCCCATATTTAACCTAATAAAGGTTTTAACCCCCTGATTGCCCCTAGTTAACCCTTTCACCAGTGATCACCATATAAAGGTTACGGGTGACGCTGGTTGATTAGTTTGCTTTTTATAGCATCAGGGCACCCGCCGTATATAACCCAATAAAGGTTTAACCCCCCTGATCGCCCGGCGGGTGAGATCAATTAGGTTTTAGCGCCAGAGAGGGTCTGCGTCGCCCCAGGCAGTGTTAGGTTAGTGACAGTAACGCTAACACCCACGCGCAAAGCATACACCCCCCTTAGTGGTATAGTATCTGATCAGATCTATACTAGCATCCCCAGCGGTTTAGGGTTCCCAAAAACGCAGTGTTAGCGGGATCAGCCCAGATACCTGCTAGCGCCTGCGTTTAGCCCCTCCGCCCAGCCCAGCCCAGCCCACCCAAGTGCAGTATCGATCGATCACTGTCACTTACCAAACACAACACACATAACTGCAGCGTTCGCAGTGCTTGGTTTTTGGGGCCCTGTACGCGGCTAGGCTCCCAAAAAGTCCCACACATGTGGTATCCCCGTACTCAGGAAAAGCAGCAGAATGTATTTTGGGGTGCAATTCCACATATAACCATGGCATGTGTGAGCAATATATCATTTAGTGACAACTTTTTGTACTTTTTTTTTTTCTTTTTGTCATTATTCAATCATTTGGGACAAAAAAAAAATATTCAATGGGGTCAACATGCCTCTCAGCAAATAGCTTGGGGTGTCTACTTTCCAAAATGGGGTCATTTGGGGGGGTTTTGTGCCATCTTGGCATTTTATGGCCTTCAAAACTGTGATAGGTAGTGAGGAGTGAAATCAAAAATTTATGCCCTTAGAAACCTTGAAGGCGGTGCTTGGTTTTTGGGGTCCCGTACGCGGCTAGGCTCCCAAAAAGTCCCACACATGTGGTATCCCCGTACTCAGGAGAAGCAGCAGAATGTATTTTGGGGTGTAATTTCACATATGCCCATGGCATGTGTGAGCAATATATCATTTAGTGACAACTTTGTGCAAAAAAAAAAAAGTTTGTCATATTCCCGCAACTTGTGGCAAAATATAAAATATTCCATGGACTGAACATGCCTCTCAGTAAATAGCTTGGGGTGTCTACTTTCCAAAATGGGGTCATTTGGGGGGGTTTTGTGCTATTTTGGCATTTTATGGCCTTTGAAACTGTGATAGGTAGTGAGGAGTGAAATCAAAAATTTGCGCCCTTAGAAATCCTGAAGGCGGTGCTTGGTTTCCGGGGTCCCGTACGTGGCTAGGCTCCTAAAAAGTCCCACACATGTGGTATCCCCGTACTCAGGAGAAGCAGCAGAATGTATTTTGGGGTGCAATTCCACATATAACCATGGCATGTGTGAGCAATATATCATTTAGTGACAACTTTTTGTAATTTTTTTTTTTTTTTTGTCATTATTCAATCACTTGGGACAAAAAAAAAAATATTCAATGGGCTCAACATGCCTCTCAGCAATTTCCTTGGGGTGTCTACTTTCCAAAATGGGGTCATTTGGGGGGGTTTTGTACTGCCCTGCCATTTTAGCACCTCAAGAAATGAGATAGGCAGTCATAAATTTAAAGCTGTGTAAATTTCAGAAAATGTACCCTAGTTTGTAAACGCTATAACTTTTGCTCAAACCAATAAATATACGCTTATTGACATTTTTTTTACTAAAGACATGTGGCCGAATACATTTTGGCCTAAATGTATGACTAAAATTGAGTTTATTCGATTTTTCTTATAACAAAAAGTAGAAAATATCTTTTTTTTTCAAAATTTTCGGTCTTTTTCTGTTTATATCGCAAAAAATAAAAATCGCAGAGGCAATCAAATACCATTAAAAGAAAGCTCTATTTGTGGGAAGAAAAGGACGCAAATTTCATTTGGGTACAACATTGCATGTCCGCACAATTTACAGTTAAAGCAGCGCAGTGCCGAATCCCAAAAACAGGCCTGGTCCTAATGGCCCGAAATGGTCCGGGGCTTAAGTGGTTAATTAATATAATAAAAAAAAAAATCGAATCGTAAATCGAGTTTTTTATTAAAAAAATCGCAGATTTTTTTGGGGGGGAAAATCGCCCAGCCCTACTGTGAGATGGACTGGTATTCTGTGGTTGGGAAGCAGAGACAGGCTGTATCAATTTTCATACAGAAACAGTACACTGCAGGGAAGCCTCCTAGTGACATCACACACACACACACAACGGGAGGATCAGTAGGCAGAGCTATGCATTTCAAGGGACCTCTATCTTCTTCAGCACACTTCAGGGAGGATATTGAATCTACGACTAATATGGATCTGCACAGGAGTCGTAACTGAACTAGAATAGTACATTGTGTGTGTGTCAGATTAAGTAGAGGGAGGGTGAAAAAAAATGTATGTAAGTGACAAATGGCCATGAGACAATACCAAGCAAACAGCTGAGCCAGACCACAAAGTGCCCCAATCACACAACAGCCAAGCAGCACTAAGGTGTTTGGTTCATAAAACAGAGCAAGCTCACTTCTGCTTGCCGGTGATGGAAGGACAAGCAAAGCTAACTGTATGCCCCAGATCACACTATGAATCGCACAGGAATGCACAGCACATTCCTTTTAAATGTCACATGTGATTCAGTGCGGTGTGATTTGAGCCCATTCACATTGAATGGGCTCAAATCGTACTGCATCACACTAAAAGCAGTGCATGCTTGGGGTGTCTTTAATTCTATTATTTATTCTAGGTTCACTCTTGTGCAAGTGGTTGCAGAAGTGGGACAGCATGTACATCACACCTGTTCCTACAACCACAAGCAGTCATACTGTGCTGATCCTTTGCAGACGCGTAGGGCTGTCATCCCTTCTTAAAGGGACCCCCACACATCTGAAAATGCAGTGTTTTTAGTTGCAGGAAATCAAATGGTGCAAAAGCCCAGGTGGTGCTGTCAGTACCTCCCACCTGATATCCTTCAAATGTAAAATTAGCCAGGTGGAAATTGTTAGCTAAACCGTGGCTCCATCCAATCAGATGAAGCTGTTAGGGTATTGTGTTAGCTGCTGGAGCTGGCTGTCGGAGTAAAATATCCATAGTGGGAGATTTGTCTATCTGTGCTGTATAGCGTGGATGGAGAAAGCCGACTTTCTAAGCAATGATTCAATGGAAGTTTACCAACTGCCACTGGTAAGCTACTTTTGGGCCAAAAATAATATGAAACCAAACCTTTTAAGGGGGAAATTAATCATCAAACAGCAACATTAAAGAACAATTCACTTTTCTGCACACTTCTGGTCCACACAACCCTGAGATGTATCCATCTTTCCTCAAATCGCAGCCAAAGGGGGGGGGGGGGGGCAAAACCTATAGCTTGGTGACATGGACATGTGCCAATTACACTTTCACAAATAAATAATAATAAAAAAAAACAATAAAATTTTAAGTCTAAAGCAGGGAGTACAACAAGTTTTTTTTTTTTTTTTTTTTACATTATACCAGTGATCAAAAGAAAAAAAAACCCAGAGACTGTCGCATCTACACGAAGTGATGTGGATGCAAGGATCGCTGCTCAATGCTGATCTCACATCAACCTCCCTTCTTCAAGCAGAATACACGAATCAGTGCTGCATTGACAGCATTGGCAGATCGGAAGATGGTTTTGCAACAGGACTGTTCGACAGAAGAGGGTCTAACAACTGGCTTCTGTTAGACAGGGCTACACACATACCAAAATTCTGCTGGTTCCTGCGGAACCAGCCAAATGTCAATATGTGTATACCCAGCTTAATGCAAGATATGCATCATTTTGTTCTATTAACCTCACTGTTAAGAAAAACGAATGTGGAGCTACTATGCCTGTCTAAAAGCACTTATAATAGATTCTGATAGAAGTCTTTGAAAAGTAGCCAAAAACAGCAGCACACACAAAACAACACAAAATCAAATCTATTATTCAACTACACACTATTTTTTTTTTGAAAAAGCGAGCATGGCATTAAAGGACCTCCACATCTAACACGACATAAGTATATGTGGATTTTAATTGAGATCTATACTTTCATAATAGTAACATTTGCTATACATTCTTCACAATGTTTACACACAATGAATAAACAACATAATACAACAATATGCATAATAGTATTCAAGCTACATTTAGTAATGTTGACCTACTCGGCAGCTGTTCTATAAAAGCCATTGCTTCATGCTTTATAAAAACTAAGCAGAGGGAATACATTTAATTGCAATAATTTTTGTGCTAGCTTATCCAACAATGAAAATTATCATAGATAAAACTAAAAGTACAATCATATGTAAACGTGTTGCTCATTATCCATTACAGCATACTTTTACCTAAGTTTTACCCAATATCCAATGACAGACCAAAGTTTGGGGAGGTTCCTGAATTTTTCCGATACCAACCAACTGTACAATAAAATTTCCCTTGTCTTTATGTCAAATATTGTATTACTTACTGAGGCGCAGCATGGAAAATATGAAAAAGTTTTGGAGGTATATAGGCAAGACTTGAATAGCAAGGCAATACTAGCATAGTGATGCCAAGCTTAGAACAACCAGTTTTCCAGCAGTGTCTTCAGAATAATAGTCATTTTATATATTTTGAAACACCTCCTCAAAATCTAGCAGTCAACAATAAAATTAGGAGCCAGCTGAACTCTCTTGTGACAAGTCATACTACAGAAGGGCAAACAGTTTATGACCATTAACTGGTGGTAGTTGCTACTCGTAGAACATATGGATATGGATGCGGGCAGCTGTGTGCAGCCAACATGAATGGTCGTGTACTGCTGTACTTGAGAAAATAATGGTTTCCTGGAATCATACGTATAGTACACATATAGACAGAAAAGAAAAAAATTATATAGTATACACATGTAATTTTCACATACATTCTTACAATATACTTGTATTTACTATAACACCAGCATTTTTCCCCAAAGGAAAGCAATGCAAAAACAGGTCTATGGGAGGCTGTACAGTGAACCTTCGGTTCCCCAAGGGGAAAGACACCGGCATTTGCATTGAATGGGCTCGGCCACCCATGTGCAAGAGGGCTTAGGCCAGCCATAGACAAGTCAAAAACCTAACGTTTTGTTGATCTCCAAAACAAAAATGGCCCATACGATGGCACCATCATTTGTTTTGTTTTTCTAAACAAAATGCAGCATGTTGGATCAGGCACTTACGATTGTGGCACGCAAATCAGGTGTCATAGCTGCCACACTAATGATGCAAAAAACAAACTACCAAGGATATTTGTTTTCAACTTCTCTATAGCCAGCCTAAATACACTCCAGGCCAGATTTGTTAACTAAACCTTGACATGCATAAATGGAGCTCGGCCTACATGTTCAATATTTTTTTTTTTTCCATCCAGGTATTGTTGTACCGCTTCTGGCCACCCCAGTCCCTTTTGACAGTAGTCTGGTTATCTAAGAACCCCAACTTGTGATGCAGGAAAAATAGGATTTTTTACTCACCGTAAAATCCTTTTCTCTGAGTCCATGGACCGACACAGCCTCTCTATTGACAAAGTGGGTATTATCCGTTAATTAGGAGTGACTAGGCAGAAAAACTTGTAAAAAGTGTTGCATCACACCTTCTACAGTACCGCCCAGGGGGCAGACTCTCTGGTATAACCTCTCAGTCTGCATCTCGCAGATCAGTTCGTCAAAAAGCAGTACAAACTTAAAAGGAGGGGTGGGTGCTGTGTCGGTCCATGGACTCAGAGAAAAGGATTTTACGGTGAGTAAAAAATCATATTTACTCTTTCGTCCATGGACCGACACAGCTTCTCTATTGACAAAGTGGGACGTCCCAAAGCAGTGTCAGAGAAAAAACGAGGGGTGGTAACAGCATAAAAATAAACTTCACCCCAAACACAAAACAGCACTCCTCCAACGGAGGAGCTGCAACTCTAAACAGCCGCTTGCAAAACCTTGCGGCCGAAAGAGGCATCCGAAGATGCACCTACATCAACTTTGTATAATTTTGTGAAAGTGTGAGCGGACGACCAAGTCGCCGCTTTACATAATTGGGAAACAGACGCTTGATGTCGGAAAGCCCAAGAGGCACCTATTGCCCTGGTTAAATGCGCCTTGAACGGAAAGGGGGGCGCTTGACCCTTTAAGGCGTAAGCCTGGATTACTATCTGTCGGATCCACCTAGAGATGGTGGCCGACGAGACTGCTTGGCCCTTCTTGGGACCAGCCATCGAAACAAACAGTGAGTCTGACTTCCGGAACAGGGAAGTAGCAGATAAGTATACTCTCAAAGCTCGGACAACGTCCAAGGAATGCAATGCCGACTCCTTAGGATTCGACGGGTGAGGACATAAGGATAGAAGTACAATGTCTTCGTTGAGATGAAAAGCCGAAACGACCTTCGGAAGAAAGGAAGGCTGCGGCCGCAGCACCACCTTATCCTTGTGTAAAAATCAAATAGGGAGCCTTGCAGGACAAGGCTGCCAGCTCAGAGATTCGTCTAACTGACCTAACAGCCACCAGAAAGACCACTTTCTCAGAAAGTGTCAACAGGGGAATATCTCTAATATTCTTAAACAGTGCCTTCTGAAGCACCGAGAGGACCAGGTTCAAGTCCCACAGAGGTAGTGGGGGATGGACCAGAGGGGCCACATGTCGAACCCCCTGCACAAATGTACTCACGAGAGAGTGAGTCGCCAGGGGTGGCTGAAAAATGACAGCCAGGGCAGATATCTGTCCCTTAATCGTACTTAAGGCAAGCCTTTGGTCCACCCCATGCTGTAAAAACAGCAGGATTCTGGAAACCAAATAAGTACGTGGATGCCATTTCATTTCCTCACACATGGAGATGTAGGCCTTCCAAGTGCGGTGATAAACCTTCCTAGAGGACGGTTTCCGAGCACTTCTCATAGTAGAGATTACTGAATCTGATAGGCCCCGGTCTCTCAGTACCTGGTTCTCAACAGCCATGCTGTTAAAGCCAGTGACTGTAAAGCAGGATGGAGTATGGGACCTTGCGATAGCAGGTCCTTCCGTAGTGGTAGGCGCCAGGGGACGTCTGCTACCAGACGTACTAGATCGGCGTACCAAGGACGCTGAGGCCAATCTGGAGCGATTAGGATCATTGGAATTCCCTCTGCCTCCACTCTGCGGAGCAGAAGAGGAAGAAGCCTTAAGGGAGGGAAGGCATAGATTAGCCAATACTGACCCCACGATGCCACCAACGCGTCCGTTGCGTCTGCCCATGGGTCTCTTGACCGGGCCACAAACCTCAATACCTTCCGATTGAGTCGGGAAGCCAGAAGATCTACATCTGGTGTGCCCCATCTTTGGCAGAGGAGTTGGAACACCTCCGGGTGTAAGGACCATTCTCCCTGGTCCAGCATCTGGCGGCTCAGGTAGTCTGCCTGCCAGTTTTCCACACCCGGAATGTACACGGCCGACAGTGCCGGTATGCTCCTCTGCCCACTTCAGGATGCGAGCGACCTCCGATGCTGCAGCTGAGCTTCTTGTTCCTCCTTGATGATTGACATATGCCACTGCTGTGGCGTTGTCTGACTGGATCCTGACTGGACGCCCTTGCAGCCTCTGAGACTAATTTGAAGAGGCACAGCCTGATCGCCCGGATTTCCAGGGCATTGATCGGCAGGAGGGCTTCCTCTGGGGTCCAGCGACCTTGCGCCGACTGAACACCCCAAACTCCCCCCCAACCTGTAAGGCTGGCGTCCGTCGTGATCACTATCCAGTAAACCGGAAGAAATTACTTCCCGGCCATTAGAGCCGGTGCTGTCAGCCACCATACCAGGGATCTCCTGACTAGGTGGCTCACTCGGATCTGATAATCCAGAGATTAAGGGCATCTGTTCCATCTGGACAGAACTTCCTTCTGTAACACTCGAGTGTGGTATTGAGCATATGGGACCGCCTCGAAGGAGGCTACCATGAGGCCCAACACTCGCATGCAAAAACGGAGTGACGACCAATTCCTGGAAGTCAGCGGCCGTACTGCAGCCCGGAGGGACTGCAACTTCTCCACAGAGAGGAATACCTTTGCCTCTGAGGAATCCAGAATCAACCCCAGGTACACTAGGCGTTGAGTGGGCACAAATACTGACTTTTGCGTGTTTAGTATCCAACCACAGTCTCGAAGAGTCTGACAGGTAATGGACACGCTTACTTCTAATTCTGAGCTTGAAGGGGCCTTCAGTAGAAGGTCGTCCAAGTAGCCCATGATAGCGATACCCCGCTGTCTTAGAAGTGCCAGAATCGGAGCGAGCACCTTGGTGAACGTCCTGGGTGCTGAGGCAAGGCCAAACGGGAGGGCCACAAACTGGTTGTGGTTCTTCCCGATAGCAAATCGCAGAAACCTCTGGTGTCTGGAGTATATGGGGACATGCAGGTATGCGTCCTTGATGTCCAAGGAGGCCAGAAAGTCCCCCGGATGGAGAGCCGTGACTACAGATCGAACCGACTCCATCCAAAATCTTTGTACTTTCACAAAGCAATTGAGGGCTCTGAGATCCAAGATTGGACGAACCCCCTCCTTCTTCGGCACAATGAACAGATCCGAGTAAAACCCCTGACCTCGTTCCTGTTCTGGAACTAGAATAACTACCCCGCGTTCCAGTAGACCCTGGAGCGCCCCATACAGGGCCTCCCGACGGGTCGGTAGTAGCTGGAGATTGGAGGTGATGAACCTGTCCGGTGGACAAGAGAGAAATTCTATCTTGTAGCCTGAGGAGATTACTTCGCAAACCCACCTGTCGGAAACTAGAGCTGTCCACTGAGTCGCGAATTTCCAAAGACGTCCCCCCACCCGAGAGCTGGTTGGGGGCGGACCTTCATGCAGACGCAGATTTGTCCGCAGGCTTGTTGGGTTTGCGGGACCAAGGACGCTTTTGTCCTTGGGCAGGCGCCTTGTCGGCCTGGGGTCTTTTCCCTGTCGCCCTAGGGGGACGAAAAAACCGCCTGCGTGCAGTAAAGGAGGGCCCTTGGCGTGGCCCCCTACCCTTGCTAGTTTGGGGAAGCAAAGTGCTTTTACCTCCTGTGGCATCCTTGATGTCATCCAGAGAAGCCCCAAAAAGTCTGTCGCCCTTAAAAGGCAGATCCAACAGGGCTTTCTTGGAAGTCTGGTCCGCAGACCAGCCCTTTAGCCAGATCAGGCGGCGTATTGCTACTGCATAAACCAAAGCTTTTGACAGCAGGGGAATAGTATCCATGTCTGACTCGCAGACAAACTTAAGGCCCTGGACCAACTGGTCGGCCAAAGTTATCTCATTAGGAGGAGCATCTCGCTCCTTTAACCCCTGGAGTAGCAATTTTGCCCATTCAGTAAGTGTCTGAGACACTAGGGCCCCCGCCAATGCCGGGCGTACTGCCGAGCCTACCACTGAATATAGGTAGCGAGCGAGTGCTTCAGCCTTCTTATCCACAGGGTCCTTGAAAACAGGAGCCCCTTCTACTGGAATAGTGGTGGCTCTATTAAGTCTGGACACCGGAGGGTCCACTATAGGGGGAGAGGTCCATTTCTTCAGAAAACTCTCCTCAAAGGGGTACCATACCGCAAACCTCTTTGGGGCTGTAAAGACCCTCAGTGAGTTCTCCCATTCCTTGTATAAGAGTTTGTCAAAATAAGACACACAAGGGAACACCTTAGCAGTGCGGGCAGGCTTACGAAACCCAAAGGGGACTGGAGTTTCTGCTGCTTCTGCAGTATTTTCCAACTTTAGCGTATACCGCACTGCAGTAATAAGGTCACATACCAAAGCCGTCTCGCGTACTGACCTGGACTTGGAGTCATCCTCACTGTCCTTTCGGTCACGGTCTGCAGTCTCTGATGCGTCAGAATCTGGGCCATGAGCCGTAGCTGGACCTGGTTCTGCATCAGAATTATCCCCGGAAGATTGCAGGGGACGGGGGGCGTTTACTACCCCCTGTATTCCCGTGTGCTGCTTCCACCCTGGCAGCCAACGCCTCTAGGATTGCCGGCATAGCATTCATAGACACCTCAGGGGCACCAGCTGCTAAATCTGGTGCTTCAGGGGAGAAGACATCTGGCTCAGATGCCATGCTGACCACACGCTGACACCCACAGGGCTCCAGGCAAGATATCAATAGGCCACCCTCCTGCGCTGCAGAGATGCTGGGTTACCCAGAGGACTCACCACCCTGGACCGGTACTGCTATGCTGCCGTGTGCTGCGCCTGTGATGTTGTCCAACTGCTGCTGTGTCAGTCTGCTTCTTTTATCCGCGCTTCCTGTGTGAATTTTCGCGCCAGTCTAATGCACCCTAGAGGCCGGAGACTCTCGCAAAATGGCCGCCAAAAACGTCTATGGAAGATAATGTGGGCTCTAAGAAAATGGCCGCCGAGCCAAAGATAGAGGCCAAGCAGCCGTAGCCCACAAAAAGATGGCCGCCGAACGGCAATATATACATACAGGGTGGACAAACATGGGCGCCTATCAGTTGATAGAGGCCAGTGGGTGTGGACTACAAGAAAATGGCACCGAAACCACAGGATGATGGCCGCCGGGCAGTCACTAGAGGCCGAACCCGGCATGGACCACCACAAAATGGCCGCCGACAGCATGGAGGAGGAAGCACACACCGGTAAGCAGAAATGACATTTCTTTTAAATGTTAGTTACAGCCAGCCCCGCTCCAGTGGAACCCCTTAGGTGACCCCCAGCAACCTTTAGCTAGAAGCCCAGGGAGGAGGGAAAAGGCAGGGAGAGAGGGAAGAAAGGGGCCACAACCACTTACTTGGTCTCTCCAGGAATGTCCAGCCAAATCACCCAGCCGAGGAAGGGGAGTTTACTTACCTATCCTGCATGTATTATGCTGGAAGACATTCCAAACAGATCATCGTCCGCGCACGGAAGGTGACTGTTGGCCAGGCATGCTGTGATTGGACCCAAAAGGGACGATTATATGTATGCCCTGGAGCGTGACGCTCACCGGACAGGCTGCTGCGACTCGGCCGTAAGGTCAGCCGAAGCTGAGCGGTCCGATGCAAGCCTTGGAGCGTAAGCTCACCGGCCAGGCTGCTGCGACTCGGCCGTAAGGTCAGCCGAAGCTGAGCGGTCCGATGCAGGCCCTGGAGCGTAGGCTCACCGGCCACCCGTGGAGCGACGGGCATGTCGTGGAAAACCCAGCGCGTAGCTAGGGTTGGCACACGCTCGATGGCCAAACTGGGGAGACTACAAGGATTGAGGATCCAGCCTGTCACCCAGTCGGCAGTTGATCGAAGATTGCAGGAAACAAAAAATGTAGCAAAAAAAAAATATCTTTTCCCCCCGAACCAATGGGCCCGAAGGGAGCCATGTCCTACTCCTTGCTAGACAGAAAAAAAACTGATCTGCGTGATGCAGACTGAGGTGATATACCCAGAGGGTCCGCCCCCTGGGCGGTACTGTAGAGGGTGTGATGCAACACTTTTTACAAGTTTTCTGCCTAGTCACTCCTAATTAACGGATAATACCCACTTTGTCAATAGAGAGGCTGTGTCGGTCCATGGACGAAAGAGTACCGTATATACTCAAGTATAAGCCGACTCGAGTATAAGCCAAGGTACCTAATGCTGCCCAAAAAACTGGGAAACCTCACTGACCCGAGTATAAGCCGATGCCCCACTGTTCCCTAGCTCGCTGTTCCCTGTAAATAGAAATTTTTACATTGTAATTATTACCTGTAAAGAAGTTGCGGCTGCGGCGGCCATCGTTCAAATTCTGCGGCGTCCATCGTTCGAATTCCGCGGTCTCTTCCTGTTCCTTACTTGATAGGCGAGTCTCAGCAGACACTCTCCGCCTATCACGATCATTCTCTCATCCTTAGTTTTCCCAGCAGACACTGTGTTGGGTATTCCGCCAATCACAGACGTCTGCTGGAAAACTGAGGATGAGAGAACGTTCGTGATAGGCGGAGAGTGTCTGCTGAGACTCGCCTATCAAGGAAGGAACAGGAAGAGACCGCGGAATTTTAAACGATGGACGCCGCGGAATTCGAACGATGGACGCCGCAGCCGCAACTTCTTTACAGGTAATATTTACAATGTAAAATTTATAGGACTCGAGTATAAGCCGAGGGGGGGGGGGGGGGGGGGGGGGACTTTCAGCCCCAAAAAAAGGGCTGAAAATCTCGGCTTATACTCGAGTATATACGGTAAATATATTCGTGCAAACCCCTTGCTCTGTGAATGGAAGACATTACACAGCACAGGTTTCCAAAAGCACACCCCAAGTGACCCAGAGAACTCAGATGTAGACTGACTTTAGCATAGTTGCACTTTTTGACTAGCTCTCCAATTGTTTTCACTTGTTGCTTGGAATTACCTTTTAAGCCCTGATATACAGTGTATTTCAAAGAAATAAGAGGGGAAATGTGTGTGAAGATACAAGATAAATACAATAGTCAACATAGACTAATCATTCTTCAAATTGCTGTTAGCCATTCTTGTAAGTGGCACACAATGTAAACAGCAACAAACAACTAACTATAACTGTTCTATTTCCATGTAGGGTCTTTTTTGGTTCTGAAGCTTTTCTTACTATGGGAAATGCCTGGAAAGCTGTGGAATTTACACAACATAATGTGTATTGAATCTTCTAAATTCAGATCCCCCATGAAGAGCTGTAAAATGTGCAGTACTAGGAGACAGATTTGTCTGTGTGTGTTCTGCTCTTCACTGCTGTGTCACTGTTTGTTGTCTGGCTTCAGTATAATACCTAATACTGAGCTGGGATGTGGATCTTTAACCCCTCACTTCCTTTTTCTGAGATTTTTTTTAATTTTATGATTTGATATTTCAGACACACACTTATATAGAAATGGATACACTTTACACTGGACCTTTTCTTGAGTATGCCTGCAAGAATCTAAATAAAGTGAAAGTCCTTGTTTCAGCATTCACAGCCTTGCAACTCATCTCTCTAAGTGTGCTATTTTTACTGTCGTTTTTGTGGAGCTTTTCGGCTACTAGCAGGGCGCTTTTAACCCCCGCTAGCGGCCGGAAAAGCATTAAAAGTGCCTGCAAAACGCTGCTGCAGCGGCGCATTGCTGGCGGTTCGGCAGCGCTGCAAAGAAGCTGCTTGTAGGACTTTTTTAGATGCCCTGCCAGCGCAGCACTCCAGTGTGAAAGCACTCGGGCTTTCACATTGGGATTGCAGATGAGGCTTTGTTCAGGCGCTTTTTTTAGCGTTAAAGGAACACTAAAGGTAGAATTAAAAAAAAAATCAAACATGCTATACATTCCTCCACTGTGCAGCACAGAGTGGCCCCCGAACCTGGTATGCTGGGGTCCCTCGGCGGCTGTCTCGGCTCCTCCCCGCAAGAACTTTCCTCCTTCATGTGAGCGAGCTCGCATGGTGGTGAGTTCTTGCGGGCGCGCTCCCGTGATACAGCCGGCGGCTATAGCTGCTCACTATCACTCGGTCCCGCCCCCGGCGTCATTGGATGTGATTGACAGCAGCGCGAGCCAATTGCTGCACTGCTTTCAATCAACCAATGAATGAGCCGAGAAGCTTGCATTAAGGTGAAAAAACTTGTACCTTTACAACCCCTTTAAAGCACCTGAAAAACGCCTCCAGTGTGAAAGGGGTCTTAATGTATCCTATATTTGCTTATGGTATGAGCAAGTCTTCTGGTTTCACGATAGGCCAGTTGCTTATTTTGAGGGACTGTCTCTGATTTGGAACAAAGTCCCTCTGTCCCTCATTTGTTCCGCATTTTGGTTTGATTTAGCCACTTCAGGCCCAAAATGATTTACCCACTTCCTGACCAGGCCATTTTTTGCAATACGGCACTGCGTCGCTTTAATGGACAATTGCGCGGTCATGCAACGCTGCACCCAAATAAAATTGATGTCCTTTTTTTCCCACAAATAGAGCTTTCTTTTGATGGTATTTGATTACCTCTGCGGTTTTTATTTTTTGTACTATTGACAAAAAAAATAAATAAAAAAAAAGTGAATTTTTGCTATAAGAAATATCCCAAACTGTAAAAAAAAAAAAAAAAAAAAAATGGCATTTTTATTATAATTTTTTACTATTATAATTTTTTACTAGTAATGACGGTTATCAGCGATTTTTTAGCGGGACTGCGACATTACGGAAAGATCAGACACTTGACACTTTTTTGGCACTATTGACATATATACAGCGATCAGAGCTAAAAACTAGCCACGGATTACTGAATAATAGTCACTGGCAGGGAAGGGGTTAACACTAGGGTGTGATCAAGGGGTTAGATGTTCCCTAGGGAGGCGTTTCTAGCTGTGAGGGGGGGGGGTGTAATGACTGGGGAAACCGAGATCGCTGTTCCTGATTACTAGGAACAGAAGATCTCTCTCTACTTCCCTGACAGAAAGGGGATCTGTCAATCTCTCTGAGGAGTGATCGCGGGCGGACATCACGGCCACCGGCAACACGCAGTGTTAGGCTGGCCATACATATATATATATAAATTATCTTGTTCAATTTCCTTTAGCTTTACCTTCAACTATGTAGTACAAAAGTTTGCCTGACTGCATACAAAATTTAAAGTGTTTAGGTGTGACCCCATATTAGAAGGTTTCGGTAAATCTAAAGGAAAGTTGTAGAAGAAAAATGTATACTGTATAGCCAGCCTAATTCTCCTGTAAGGGGGTGTGTTAGGGGTGTGTCCAATGCCAACATAATTTTGCTAATAGGTGTCCCTCCTTCCCATCTCAAAAGGTTGGGAGGTATGCAGATGCCCTTCAAGAAGGCCTGTAATTGCATTTCATGCTGCCCTAGCCATACATGTACAGCATAAAGGACCACTATAATACAGATTATACAGATTCTAATATTTTTGTCACAAATGGTGTTACACAAATGTGACAAATACACAAATCCAGAATATAGTATATATACAGAATATGGTCTGCTTTATAAGCAGAACTAACTTTGGACTGTACAGCCTGCAGACAGAGAAGATAAAGCCACATTATATTACAGAGGTATTAAACTCCAAGACAAATCGTTGACATTTTACCGATCCTTAAAATGTGGTGGCTGCATTGGTTTCCTTTATTTCAGGATTGTTTCCCTTCTATTTACCTAGTGACCCAGCCAGTGACACTTCCTATCTTTGGGTGTCTACACTCTGGATGGAGAAGCAATGGAGACACCTGAAATGTTTGGAATCTATTTTCTTGATGCAACTGTGTCTATTATATTTTCACAAACATCTGTTGTAATGTTTTTCTGTATTTTTTTTTTATTTATTTACTGAAAATATGGAGAGAATTGCACTAATATTGTGACACATAAAATATTGCAACTAACATCTTATTCTCCAGGGTCCCTACTTTCAGAAAAATATGTATAGATTTTTTTCTTGGCTATAACAAAATATAAAATAATTTAAAAGTTTTAAGAGAAAAGAATATAGAAATATAGTTAACAACAAACATTTAAACTCCAATGAATAAAAAAGCTCAAAAAGAGGCAAAGGACCAGCACTACAAATGCTGTGCAAGGTGGCTATATTCAGAATTCCTTGACATGTTTTGTGGAGGTGCAGTTTCTTCAGGAGGATGGAAGCATCAAGACAATTCTTCTAGACAAGCATATATGAAAAAAGTAAGTATTTGTAAAACTGCAATAAAGTATATTGACAAACTGTTCAATAAGATAGCATTCCATGGAAGTATTTGTGATTTATTTAAGCTTAAAACTATAAGCTGAGAACCAGTGAAAAGGTGGGGGTTGGTACAATAAGTGTTCACAGTTATACCTTTATTATTTCTAAAGTCTAGTCAGCAGCCAAGGACAAGGCCCTGCCATGGGAGAGCTTACTGGCAGGTGTGAAAACTTAAACGGCCTATCCACAGAGATACCACAAGTGTTACACTGCACGACACTGTCCACACAAACATGGAACAGATGTTTGGAAAGCGTTTCTCCTTCAAAAAAAAACAGACAGTAATCTGATAGGCTTGAATCTTTTGAGCCCACAGACACTGAAGTATTAATGGAAATTTTTACTTCACTGTTGAACTGTAAACAGGAATCCCCAGCACAGCGGTCACATCAGGCCTCACCTTTCCTGAAACTGAAATCAGACTAATCATCAGTACTCATTTAGTTCACTTACATAAGCATACATCCATGCTCACTTGCCTCATACTGCAGACCCATATGCTGCCTGCACAATTTAGCACACTGAAACAATTGTCCATCTCTAATTGAAGGTCTGTAAATGTAAGCAGGCAACAGTTTGCCAACACGGACACCTCCTTCCTGATGAAAACTGTAATGGTGTATTTTCTCTTTTAAGAGATCAAACATAATACTGAAGACACACACTGTTAAAAGAGGACCGTGGAAGCAATGCCCACCACAAAGAAAAAAAACAAATGTTGCTTTTGGTCTTGCTGCAGCTAATCTATTACGCAAATAATGGTTTAGCATGCCTCCACTTTTCTACATTGTGCCTCTAGGTGGAGGTCTGGATAGAGGAGCAGGGCTTTACAAATACATAACAGAACTACCCCCACGATGACTAGAGGGGGAACATTCAAGAAGCAGAAAGAGGTTCATAAATGGCAGATCCACAGAATGAAAGAGGAAGCAGGGAGATTCTTGCACTGCAGCTTCCTCTTCAGCGAAGAGAAAATTGAGCAGCATAGTAGTGACATCAAATCTCACTGCACTCACAAGACCAGCAGTTAAAGGCAACATAACCGTAGATGATCTGATATTGCAATCATGTGTACAGACAGTAAATACAAATCTAAATCCAAATTTCCAAATAAGACTTTTAGCTTTTATAATCCCAATCCTTTTTGGACTACAGCCTAGCAGTACAGAAGTGTAACCAACAACACTTATTCTATAAAATATGGTAGTGAAGAAAGTAGGCAAGGGAGGGAAATGGCTTAATTTCCTCCATGGGCTCCATATTACACTAAAGTATGTGTTAGGTGGTGGAATGGATAACTATATTTTGAGTCTCAGTTTCATTTGCATAAAAAAAACTAATGTGAAAAAAAAAATGGTGACTGCAAAGCAAGCAAGAGTACCTATATAAAGGAAAGAAGCTGTCTGACATAACCTTAAAGTGGAAGTAAACCCTCCTATCATTTTCAGGCAAGAAAGCTGCCATCTAGGCCTCTGTTTAATCTTCAACTGTCATGATGCTGCACATGTGATCAGCTATGACACCAGCCATTGGATGGTTTGACAGTTTGGTTGAGAGCGCAACCAATGTGACAGTTGGCATTCCCGGCATGCCGGGAATGTAATTGCTTTTTGAAACTGTTAAATCGATGGGTTTACTTCCGCTTTAAGATGATCTCTAGGGGTGTAATACAGGGAGAAGAAAACAATATTCACAGCTAGATGTCATTACACTGCTTGATTTCCCATTTGGCCAGTCTGTTTTAACAGTATACTTGACAATGGTTGTAGCAGCACACAAAACAATACAAAAAATAAATAAAAATCTAGTCTATAATAGCCTATCCAGTAATCAAAGCTGCTAGTCGCTGTTTACAACAATGCCCATTGGTTCCAAGAAGAAAAAAATAAATAAGATTACAGAATAAACGGCATGTGATTTCTGAGTAACAAAACTACTCCATATGAATTGATTGGATATTTCCTCAGGTTTCAGGTTTTTAATCAAGACTGTACTAAACAGTGGGATATAAGAAGGGGTCCATTTTTTTGTGTAACATCTCACCCGAACTTCTCAATTCCTGCACATTTTCTCTAAAGCTGATCTGTTTCCTTGTAGTCCTACA
This sequence comes from Rana muscosa, assembly GCA_029206835.1. NCBI lineage: Eukaryota > Metazoa > Chordata > Amphibia > Anura > Ranidae > Rana > Rana muscosa. Next base: position 1,077,933,727 of record CM055122.1, read on the forward strand.
TACTGATGGACTGCTCCTGCCTTGCTATGGCTACAAAGCTGAACTATTACCTGTGGTCCTACTAGGGTTGCCACCTTTTCTCCAGGCCAAACCCGAACACTTTCGTGACCCAAAGGATATTTTTCCTGTAGTATACACTATAGGATTGTAAAAGAACTGGGACACCTTTGAGTGCCCCAAGGAGAATAGTAATATGGTGCATACAGCGCACCACAGCGAAGAGTGGGTGTGGCCAAATTTTGTTAACAGGGGAAGGGGTATTGTTAAAGAAAACAAAAGCATTCTTGTGTCCACAAAATAATCTTTTTTTGCTGTGCCGCAAGTAAGTGTCTCAAAGGCATGTATAAACCTCAGCATAATCATAAAAAAAAAAAAAAAAAAAAACTCTTCTAGTACATAGAAAATAATCAGAGAGCTAACAATTTATCTGAGCCAACCTTAGTTAACCACTTCCTTCCCAGCCTATAGCAGAATGACGGTCGGGCGGTGGTTCTGTTATCCTGATTGGGCGTCAGATGACATCCAGCAGGAGAACATGCCGCAGCGCGGCGATCGCGAGTGTGGCGTGTCAGTGTGGCGTGTCAGTCTGACACGCTGCATGTTCGATCATGGTAAGGAGCCTCTGACAGAGGGGGAGTCTGTGCTAATAATGAGCTCATTGATTATCAGCACAGCCCCATCAGATGTGCCACCACAGCTGCCAAAAAGGTGCCTATCAGCTGCCAGTCAGTGCCCCATCAGAAACAGCTGTAGGTGCCCATCAGAGTGCCAATCAGTGCCCTACAGTAACACCTGTCAGTACCTCATTATCATTGCTGCCCATCAGTACCGCCTGTCAGTGCTCATCAGTGCCAACTCATCAGTGAAGGAGAAAACAAAATTTTATAACCGAAATGATGAAAAACATTTTTTTTCAAAAATGTCTGTCTTTTTTAGTTTGTTTAGCAAAAAATAAAACCCCAGAGGTAATCAAATACCAACAAAAGAAAGTTCTGTTTGTGGGAAGAAAATGGTCCTGGGCAGGAAGGGGGTGAAAGTGCCTGGTATTGAAGTGGTTAAAATAGTCAGGGACTGCTTAGCAACCAGCTACTGTTAAGACAATGGACACTTTGGTGAGAGTATGTAATGTTCAATATAGTGCAATGTGGCATAGTGTATACCAATGCGGTACAATGTATTGGTGTGAGTACTGTATGATGCAGCACAATGTATGGATGTAAATATTGTGCGATACAGTAAAATGCTTAGGTACGAGTACTATGGGAAGTGACACGCTGTACTGTCAGAATTTACACAGATGCAATGCAGTGGCAGCTGGTGCTCAAACTGAGAAAAAAACCCATAAAAAACGCAGCCACTGTGCCCATCAAACGCAGCCACTGTGCCCATCAAACGCAGCCACTGTACCCATCAAACGCAGCCACTGTACCCATCAATGGCCGCTACTGTGCCCTATCAGATGCTGCCAGTGTGCCCATCAATTGACACTACTGTTCCCCATCAGATGCTGCTTGTGTGCCCATCAATTGCTGCTACTGTGCCCCATCAGATGCTGCCTGCACTTACCTGTCTCGGAGTGGGTCAGCACGTCCTCCATGTCTTCTTCCGTCCAAAAAACTAACCAATCTTTTTTTTTTTTTACGGTGCTGCTCTTGCCATGCAAGGTAGTTATGTCTGCACTGCAGTATATATGACGTGTACCAAGAAATATTAATTATTGAACTGAATAAATTGCCATTTTATTTTTTTGAGATATTCTGTAGTATACTTCATGCACCTTGTTGCCATTGAATTTGTCACTTTGTCTCAGCGTAGTATATAAGTTATACGACACTGACATGACAGCAAGCGCATGAATTTTTTAAACATGACAGTACACAATAAATATAATTATGAATATATTATATATGAAATATATGTATGTATTATTTATTGCATACTGTCATGTTTAAAAAATGCATGCGCTTGCTGTCTTGTCCGTACTGTATAACGTATACTACGCTGTCAAAGTGACACATTCAATAACAGCAAACGTATTGAATTTTATATATACTGTATACTAAAGAACAGAATAGCTCAAAAAATAAATACTGTAGCTTGCAATTGCAATCCATTCCAAATCATATTTAATCACTCGGTTCAATAATATATTTTTTTTTGCTACAAGTCAGATGAGATGTACTGCAGTGCAGACACAATCATTTTAAATAGTCAGTACTAGTATAATAAAATAATCAATAAATAAATTACTAGTTTGTTTCTGTCAGTTTAAGAAAGGCAAAAGCAGCAATGCTCACCGGCGAATAGTAATTGTAGCCATCCAGGAGTGACAGTGCCCACTCTTGTACTTGAGTATGTTATGTGTAGCCCTCTATGAAGCCATCTCTCACGTCCCAGTACCGTCTCTCGGGGTCCCAGTACCGTCTCTGGGTCCCAGTACCATCCCATAGGTCCCAGCAGCGTCTCACAAGCACGAGGAGCGTCCGCGGGCAAGGTGCCAGCGTCTCAGCAGGGAACGTGCTTACGAGTGCGGCGTCTTAACCGCGAGGAACGTGCACGGCGCCCAAACAACGAGTGACGTCACCCGCTGGTTCTGCCGCCTCTACTGTGCATGCACGATTTTTGGCGCCAGTATCTGCAAGAATTCTCTTTCGGCATTTTGCCTTAAAGGCCATTTTCGGCCAATATGTTTTGGCGGCCGAAATTTTGGTGCATCCCTAAAAAACATAGTTTCTGTAAACACACTTTTACTACAAATGGTTATGTGCACGTGCCATTTTGTTTTACTCAAAGCACACTGGAAAGTTACTAAATTACTACAGTCCTCTAAGTATTATTATTACTCTAAATATACAGAAAAAAATAATTTCCAGCTTTTTCAAACAATGTCAGATTTGAGTGAAGTGCTTAGTAAAGATGTTTGAGGTCTTGGGAGATTTTATATGTCAATTTCATCCAAAGCAAGACCAAGAAGGCCTAAACTGACCAGGGGATCTAAAAACTAGACTATCAAAATAACTTAATTACCTAACAGAGCAGCAGCTCAATCCAATATTCAGTTTATGCTTCCGGACCACCCCACAAACATATACTGTAACAGGGCAGCCCGGCTGCGCAAAAACCTGTACGTGATTTTGTGCACAGGGTCTGGAGCGCACTACCACCCACCCTTCTGCTGTGATTAGACACAGGAGGAGCCAATCAGCGGGTCCGGTGGATCCCACCATTGTTCCCGTGAGAGGCATTACAGCAGTCTGCCTATGTAAACAAGGCAGACGACCACCATTCTGTCAGATGGGAAAATTCAGATCTTGTGTTTCTGCTAAATGGGAACTGTCGTCACCCAGTCAAAGCACATTATGCACACAGTTAGAAAGCACTCCCTAGGGACACATTTAACCCTTTGATCACCCCTGTTAACCCCTTCCCTGCCAGTGTCATTAGTACAGTAACAGTGAATTGTTTTTGCACTGATTACTGTATTGGTGTCACTGGTCCCCAAAAACGAATTGTTTCAGATTTGTTAGGGGTTAGGGGTAGGGTTGCAGTCCCGCTAAAAAAAAAAAAAAAAAAAAAAAAAAGAAGAAAAAAAGAAAATCGCTGATCACCACCATTAATAGTAAAAATAATAAAATATAACCCATAGTTTGTAGACACTATAACTTTGCGCAAACCGATGAATATATACGTTTATTGGGATTTTTTTTTACCAAAAATCTGTAGCCGAATACATATTGGCCTAAACTGATGAAGAAATTAGATTTAAAAATAAAATTAAAAATTGGGTATGTTTTATAGCAGCAATTAAAAAAAAAAGATTTTTGTACTCACCGTAAAATCCTTTTCTCTTAGTTCATGGATGGACACAGCTTCCTCTTGACAAGTGGGTATTATCCTTCATTTAGGAGTGACTAGGCAGATAACTTGTAGAAAGTGTAAACACATCACACCTTATACAGTACCGCCCAGGGGGCAGACCCTCTGGGTATAACCCCCCCTCTCTCTGCACCTCGCAGATCAGTTCGTCAAAATAGCAGTACAAACTTAAAAAAAGGAGGGGTGGGTGCCGTGTCCGTCCATGAACTCAGAGAAAAGGATTTTACGGTGAGTACAACAATTTTATTTCCTCTTTCGTTCATGGACGGACACAGCTTCCTATTGACAAGTGGGACGTCCCAAAGCAGTGTCAAAAAACGAGGGGTGGGAACAGCATAAATGTAAACTTTACCCCAAAACAAAACAGAGCTCCTCACCGAGGAGTTGCAACTCTAAATGGCCGCCTGCAAAACTTTGCGGCCAAAAGAAGCATCAACCTTGTAGAATTTAGTGAAAGTGTGAGTGGACGACCAAGTCACCGCCTTACATAATTGGGAAACAGATGCTTGATGTCGGAAAGCCCAGAAGTGCCGGTGATGTCAGCCACCATACCAGGGAGGTCCTGACTTGGTGGCTTACCCGGATTTGATAATCCAGGGATGATGGGCATTTGTCCCATCTGGACAGAATTTCTTTCTGCAACACTCGTGTGATATTGAGCATATGGAACCGCCTCGAAGGAGGCTACCATGAGGCCCAAGACTCGCATGCAAAAACAGAGTGACGACCATCTTTTGGATGTCAACTGACGCACCGCAGCCCGAAGGGTCTGCAACTTTTCCACAGGTAGGAAAACCTTTGCCTCTGAGGAATCCAAAATCAACCCCAGATATACTAGGCGTCGAGTCGGCACCAATACTGACTTTTGCGTGTTTAGCACCCACAGTCTCAGAGAGTCTGACAGGTTATAGACACGCTCACCTCTAATTCTGAGCTTGAAGCGGCCCTCAGAAGTTGGTCAACCAAGTAGCCCATGATAGCGATGCCCCACTGTCTTAGAAGGACCAGAATGGGGGCGAGCACCTTCATGAACCCCCTGGGTGCCGATGCCAGGCCAAACGAGAGGGCCACAAATTGATAGTGGTCCTCCCCGACTGCGAAGCACAGAAACCTCTGATGCCTGGAGCATATGGGAACATGCAGGTATGCATCCTTAATGTCCAAGGATGCCAGAAAGTCCCCTGGATGGAGAGCAGTGACTACAGACCAAACTGACTCCATCCGGAATCTTTGTACCTTCACAAAGCAATTGAGGGACTTGAGATCCAGGATTGGACGAACCCCATCCTTCTTTGGTACTACCAACATATTCGAGTAAAACCCCTGAAACCGTTCCTGCCCTGTGACAGGAATGATCACCCTGCATTCCAGCAGATCCTGGACCGCCCTATACAGGGCCTCCCGACGGGTCGGCTGAAGCTGGAGGATGGAGGGAAAGAATCTGTTCGGCGGACAAGAGAGAAACTCTATCTTGTAACCTGAGGAGATTACTTCGCAAACCCACCGGTCGGAGATCAGAGATGTCCACCGAGTCGCGAATTCGCCAAGACGTCCCCCCCCCACCCGAGAGATGGGTGGGGGCAGACCTTCATGCGTAGATTTGTCCGCAGGCTTGTTGGGCTTGCGAAACCAAGGACGCTTTTGTCCCTGAGCAGGCGCTTTATCGGCCTGGGATCTTTTACCTGCCACCCTGGGCGGACGAAAAAACAGCTTGTGTGTAGTAAAGGAGGGCCCTTGCCTATGGCGTGGCTCCTTACTTTTTTTGGATTGCAGATGCAACGTGCTCTTACCTCCTGTGGCATCTTTAATGATGTCATCCAGAGAGGCCCCAAAAAGTCTGTCGCACTTAAAGGGCAAATCCAACAGGGCCTTCTTGGAAGATTGGTCCGCAGACCAGCACTTTAGCCAGATCAGGCGGTGTAATGCCACTGCTTAAACCAAGGCTCTAGACAGCAAGGGGATAGTATCCATGTCTGATTCGCAGACAAACTTAAGGCCCTGTACCAACTGGTCGGCCAAAGCTACCTCATTCGGAGGAGCCTCCTGCGCCTTTAACCCCTGGAGTAGCATCTTTGCCCACTCAGTAAGTGTCTTGAGACACCAAAGCTCCAGCCAATGCCGGTCGCACCGCTGAGCCCACCACTGTGTATCGGTAGCGAACGAGTGCCTCAGCCTTCTTGTCCACAGGTTCCTTGAAGACAGGAGCCCCTTCCACTGGAATCGTGGTAACTTTGTTAAGTCTGGACACAGGGGGGCCCACTATCGGGGGAGAGGACCATTTTTTCAGTAAACTCTCCTCAAAGGGGTACCGGACCGCAAATTTTAGTGTGGCTGCAAAAACATTCAGTGGGTTTTCCCACTCCTTGTATAAAAGCTTATCAAGGTAAGAAACTCAAGGAAACACCTTAACAGTGCAGGCCGGCTTACGGAACCCAAAGGGGACTGGCGTCTCTGCTGATTCTGCAGCATTCTCCAATTTCAGCGTATCCCGCACTGCAGTAATAAGGTCAGATACAAAAGCCTTTTCGCGTGTTGACCCGGACCTGGAGTCAGTCTCACTATCCGACCGGTCATGGTCCGCAGTCTCTGATGCATCAGAATCAGGGCCATGAGCCACAGCCGGGCCTGCATCAGAATTATCCAAAGAAGATGGGGGGGAAGGGGGTATTTCCTACCCCCCCCGTGTTGCCATGCGCCGCTTCCACCTTGGTAACAAAAGCCTCCAGGATTGCCGACATAGCATCCACAGATACATCAGGGGCACCAGCTGCCAACTCAGGTATTTCAGGGAAAAAGACGTCTGCTTCTGACGTCATGCTGACCCACGCACCTGACACCCACAGGGACTCCAGGCAAGGTATCAATAGGCCACCCTCCTAGCTGCTAGAGATGCAGGGTCTCCCAGAGGACTCACCACCCTTAGAACGGTACCGCTACTGCTGCCGTCTGTTTCCGCCTGAGATGCTCTACCACAGCTGCCTGCGTCAGTCTGATCCCCGTCAGCGTGTGTCTGTATACTTTCGCACCTGTAGAATGCACCCTAGAGGCTGAAGACTTCCACAAAATGGGCGCCAAGCGGCCATGCTGAAGAACAGTGTGGACCATAAGAAAATGCCCGCCGAGCAGTCGACAGAGGCCAAAGCGGCCACGGTAGATCCATACAGGCGCGAACCACAAGAACATAGCTGCCGAGCGATAGAGGCCAAAACAGGTATGGACCACAAGAAAATGGCCGCTGACAGCATGGAGGGAGAAAACACACAGATAAGCAGCACATTGACATATTTAATGACAGCCTACAGTGCAGTCCCACTCCAGATGGAGCCCCCCAGGTGACCCCCAGCAACCAGCCTTAGCTTCAGAGCCCAGGGAGGAGGGAAGGCAGGGATAGAGGAAGGAAAGGGCAAAACCACTTACTTGATCTCTGTAGGAATGTCCAGCCAAGTCATGCTTACCCTTCCTGCGTGGATTATGCTGGAAGACATTCCGGACAGCTCATCATCTGCGCAGTTACAGAGGTGACTGTCGGCCCGGCATGCTGTGATTGAGCCATAGAGACCGATCATATGCCTGCCCTGGAACATAAGCTCACCGGCCACCTGTGGAGCGACGGGAATGTCGTGGAAAACCCAACGCGTAGCTAGGGTCGGCACACGCTCGATGGCCGAAACTGGGGAGACTACAAGGATCTGGGATCCAGCCCGTCACCCAGTCGGCAGTTGATCGAAGGAACAATAAAACGTAGAAAAAAAAAACCCCGGACCAATGGGCCCGAAGGGAGCCATGTCCTTCTCCTATGCTAGGCAGAAAAAAACTGATCTGCGAGGTGCAGAGAGAGGGATTAAACCCAGAGGGTCCGCCCTGGGCGGCACTGTATTACGTGTGATGTGTTTAACACTTTCTACAAGTTTTCTGCCTAGTCACTCCTAAATGAAGGATAATACCCACTGTGTCTGTCCATGAACGAAAGAGTAAGTTATTTTTTTTCAAAATTTACACTTTTTTGTTTCTAGCGCAAAAAAAACAACCTGCAGAGGTGATCAAATACCACCAAAATAGAGCTCTGTATGTGGGGGATAAATAAATGTTTTATTTGGGTACAGCGTCGCACGACCGCGCAATTGTCCGTTAAAGTAACGCAGTGCGGTTTTGCAAAAAATGGCCTGGTCATAAAGGGGGGTAAACCTTTCCGGGACTGAAGTGGTTAAGGTTCTCCCTCTAATGTGTTTTATTTACTTGGAGCTTATTTTTAGCACTTATTTGCATTCACATTTAAGCACCACATTTTTGTGCATCATTTTCAGGTGTTTTGTTGCGCGATGGTATATTTGATTTTGTACAACATTTTCCACGAGTTTGGAGCTTTGGTGTTTTTGTATAATCTTTTAAATTGTTTGTTGCCATGTGTTTCTGCTTTCAGCTGCTTCAAAAATGCACCAATCTGCCTGAATCGAGTTACAAAAGTAGCTCCAAAACTTTTTGGAGCTTCCGGCATGGTGGAGTGGAGATGTGAACCACCACCAAAGAAAATATTTGATTTTTTTCTCCTTGAGCATTTTGGAACTTCAAGCTACAATTACGCTCAGGTGTGAATGTGGTTGGTTCACACCAGATGTAGTCCAGTGCATTTTTAATCGGCATCAAAAAACAAATGCAGTGTTTTTCATGTATTCTAATGGCCCTAGTTCATACCTATGCAGTGTGTTCCAGTGCAGTCAACAAAAGTAGAACATTCTCCATTTGTCCTGTATGGAATGCATCTGGAAGACCCCTTTCACACTGAGATGCCCATTGCGTTGGCGGTAAAACGCTGCTATTTTTACCGCTGACGCTATGGGCGGATTTGTGGCGCATTTTGGCCGCTAGCGGGGGCGGTTTTACCACCCGCTAGCGGCCAATAAAGCGTTAAAACCGCCCGCAATGCGCCTTCTGTAAGCATCGGAGGTATTTTTTTTTAGCAATAGCTATTTATAAGTTATATTCACAGGCAAATTGACTTGGTGGTGGGGGGAGCCTTTAGTAGAGACTTTTTATTTCCATGGAAGGCCTGCCTTAAGCTACACTCTCCGATATGTTTTCAGCATTCACAGCACTTTAAGTAAAACTCCGTATAAACAAAAAAAAATCAGTATATTTAAACAAAAAAACTCTGATTATATATATATATATATATATATATATATATATATATATATATATATATATATATATATATTGTGAGGGGGTTAGCTCAGCAGCGGGTGTGTGTGACCCCATGGATGGGTTCACCACACAAAAACAGGCACAGCAGACAATGGTAGGAGAAAACAAACGGGTGTTGTTTTATTTGAACTATATACAGACAAAAAAATACAGCAAAAACAAAAGAAACATGAAAAGAAATCCTGGTCAACTTGACCGCTCACTACACACGTTGGTGTCCCTAACTAAAAACTGGGTACAGCCTTGTGCTGTCCCAGTCCCTAGCTCCCTGCTTTTTTGAAGTTCTTAGCAATAACCACACAGGCTTTGGCTCACCGCAGAGATCACACTCCCCAGTCTATCCACACAGATCTGGTTCCAGGTTTGAGCATCTCCCTTAGCATGCTGGGAGTTCTTGTAGAGGCCCTAACGAGCCCACTTACTTCAGCTGGGCTCATTAACTCTTCCTTTGCAAGACTCCCCTCACTCCCCCTAGTGGTATAAATCGGCATAAAGCCTGAATCTAGGACATACATACCTTCCATCCTGGATGCAACCTGGTGATTTTACCTGCATGCTGTCACATACACCCCCCCCCTCTTGTTTTAACCTTGGGGTTGGAACACAAGCAATCAGGCATGCATGTACTCGAGACAAAGCATCCACATTCCCCATTTGAACGCCAGGGCGATGCTTTACCGTAAAGTTGAATTCCTGTAGGGCCAGGAACCACCTATTTACTCTTCTATTTGTCTCTTTGTTTTGAGCCATCCACTTTAAAGGAGCGTGATCAGTAATCATGTCAAAGTGCCTACCTAGCAGATAGTACCGAAGGGAATCTAGAGCCCACTTCACCGCTAAACACTCCTCCTCAATCGTGGCGTAATTTACCTCATGGGACTTCAATTTCCTGCTGAGGTAAATGACTGGGTGCTCTTTCCCGTTCCAGACCTGAGACAATACTGCTCCTAACCCAACGTCGGATGCATCACTTTGTACGATAAAGTCCCTAGAGAAGTCTGGTGAGGTACAACACTGGCTGGCTACATAAGGCTTTTTTTAAGAATTAAAATGCTGCCTCAGCCTCTGGGGTCCATTTAACCATGACAGACTCCTTCCCTTTTGTCAGGTTGGTTAGGGGCACAGCCTGAGAAGCAAAGTGGGGAATGAATCGCCGATAATAACCAGCGATTCCCAGAAAGGCTCGTACCTGCTTCTTGCGGTTGGGACGCGGCCAATTCTGTATGGCCTCGACTTTATTGACTTGGGGTTTTATTACTCCCCTCCCAATGGTGTACCCAAGATACTTGGCCTCCTCCTGTCCAATGGTACACTTCTTGGGGTTGGCCGTAAACCCAGCTTCCCGGAATCTGTGCTATAGATAATTACATCATTTAGGTAAGCCGCAGCATACTTCTGATGGGGCCTCAGTATCTGGTCGATTTTCCGCTGGAATGCTGCCGGTGCATTCTGTAAACCAAACGGCATTCTTTTATATTGGAACGCCCCGTCTGGGGTTACAAATGCGGTTTTCTCCTTGGCCGACTTGGCCAGGGGAATTTGCCAATACCCTTTGGTGAGATCAAGAGTTGTCATGTATCGGGCTGTTCCCAACCGGTCGACCAACTCATCTATACGTGGCATGGGGTAGGTGGCAAATTTTGTAACTTTGTTCAGTTGTCGGAAATCGTTACAAAATCGCCAGCTCCCATCCGGTTTAGGCACTAACACTATGGGACTTGACCAATCACTTTGGGATTCCTCTATCACCCCTAACTTAAGCATTTTCTGTGCTTCCTCACGTATTGCCTCCCGTCGGGCCTCTGGGATCCGATAGGGTTTTAGCTTCACCCTTTCACCGGGCGGGGTAATAATATCATGCTCTACCCCATACGTTTGTCCCGGCAGCTCAGAGAAAACCTCCTTGTTGCGAAGCACAAACTCCTTAACCTCCTGTTGTTGGGGGTTTGACAAGGGGACTGCTATTCCAATCTCAGGAATCACGCAATCAGACTGAGCTGGTGACAAAGTTTCTGCGACTAGGGATTCCCTATCCCTCCAGGCTTTCAACAGATTAATGTGATAGATCTGTTCGGGCTTTCGCCTTCCTGGTTGTCTGACCTTTTAATTCACTTCGCTCACTTTTTCCATTATCTCGTAGGGGCCTTGCCATTTGGCGAGGAACTTTCTTTCAACCGTAGGGACAAGTACCAATATCTTATCCCCCGGGGAAAAGGTCCGGGTCTTGGCTCCACGGTTGTACACTCTCTGCTGTGCCAACTGCGTTTGGGCCAAATGTTCCTTTACGATTGGCATTACATGTGCAATTCTATCTTGCATCAGGGCGACATGCTCAATCACACTCCTGTGGGGAGAACTCTCACTTTCCCAAGTTTCCTTGGCGATATCCAACAGCCCTCTTGGGTGTCTCCCATAGAGTAACTCAAAGGGTGAGAAACCCGTAGAGGATTGGGGTACCTCCCTAATAGCAAACATTAAATAGGGAATTAGACAGTCCCAATCATTTCCATCTTTATCCACCACCTTCTTTAACATTTGTTTTAGAGTTTTGTTGAATCTTTCAACCAACCCATCTGTTTGGGGGTGATACACAGATGTACGCAATTGTGTCACTTTGAACAACTTGCACAGCTCTTTCATAACCCGGGACATAAAGGGTGTACCTTGGTCCGTAAGCAGTCCCTTACAAATACCCACACGGCTAAAAACAAGAGATAGCTCTTTGGCTATGGTTTTGGCCGAGGTATTTCGGAGAGGAATCGCTTCCGGATAATGGGTGGCATAGTCCATTATAACCAAGATGTACTGGTGCCCCCTAGCGGACTTCATTATCGGACCTACCAAATCCATTGGGATCCTCTCAAAGGGGACCTCAATGATGGGAAGAGGTACCAGCGGGTTACGGAAATGTGGCATCGGTGCCGACCTCTGACACACAGGGCAGGAGGAACAATAATTTTCTGTTTCCTTCATGACCCCAGGCCAATAGAATCTCTGCAATACTCTCTCTCGGGTTTTCTCTGTCCCCAGATGACCTCCAAGAATGTGCCCATGGGCCAACTCTAACACCAACTTCCTGTAAGGTTTGGGCACCACAAGCTGCTCAATGGTTTCTTCTACCCTTTTAGCCACCCGATACAGTAGGTCCTTTTCCACGATGAAGTATGGGTAAGTGCCGGTCTCATCTGGGTTCACTAACTCGCCATCAATTTCCACTACGTTTTCCCGTGCCTTTATTAGGGTGGGGTCTTTTAACTGTTCTGTGGCAAAATTTTCCTTGTGAACCTCGAGATCAGAAAACTCCACAGACGGCATGTTTTCGTCTGAGGATGTTGGCTCCTCCCCAGTTTCTCGAGTCTCCCCTGCCAATACCGACAAGGGAAATTCTGGAGAGTCCTTACCACTCTCCGAGGAATTCTGGCTATCACATTCCTGGTATATAGGGGCACCAGTGGGGGGCTCAGGACAATCCCATAGTTCCCAGAACTTTGGAAAATCCCTTCCCACAATGGCATCATGAGGCAAGTGAGACACTAATCCCACCCGATGAGAGAGGGTACCTTTGGGGGTCTCAAAACACACTGTAGTCACCGGATACTCTCGGGTGTCCCCATGCACACAAATAACAGCTACCTTGTTATTCCCAGAGACCTCTGTAGTAACTAATTCAGCCTTTATCAGTGTCACGAGGCTACCTGAATTCAGCAATACAACAACATTTCTACCATTAACACACATTTTGCATAAATGTTTCTCAGTTCCCCGCATGGCAGTGCATGCGACTGTCGCAAACAGCGACTGACGTCTGTCCGTTAGAAAGTCACATTGCATGGGTTCATCCACAACCGGGCAATTTGCTGCAATATGTCCCTCTTGTCAGCAGCGGTAACAAACAATCCTTCTTGCTGCCTCTTGAACCCCTGACTTTCCAGGCTGTTCTCGCCAAACCTTGGGTAGAACTCCCACCCTCTCACTCTCCCCACCCTCACCCCTTGGAATCATCTTACCCGCCACTGGGGATGGTCTGGTCTTAGGGTGGAAAGTCTGTGAGTCTCTGGAAGAGGCAGTCAGGTTCTCTGTAGCCAAGTACTTCTCTACACGATCCACAAGATTATTGGCCGTTTCTGGTCTCCATGGCTTACCCACTTTTGGATGGCAGTAGGAAGAGCTCTCAAGAAACGATCCATCACAACACGTTCCACAATCTTTGGTGCGGACAAAGTCTCTGGCTGTAGCCACTTCCTGCTCAGGTGAATGAGATCATACATTTGAGACCTGGGGGGGTTTTCCAAGCCGGAAAGTCCAAGTATGCACACGCTGAGCCCGGACAGCCAGGGTGACACCCAGCCGTGCCAATATTTCAGTTTTTAGCATCACATAGTCTTTTGCTTGGTCAGGCTCTAGGTCATAGTAAGCTTTCTGTGATTCACCAGTTAACAGAGGAGCCACCAGTCCAGCCCACTGCTCCTTAGGCCACTTTTCTTTTTCAGCAGTCCTTTCAAATGTGGTCAAAAACACCTCTGGATCATCCTCTCCAGTCATTTTTGTCAATAAATGACTCACCCCAAAGGACGCAGTATTAGTGGAACCACTTGCCTCACTGGTCTTCGGACGTTGCTGCATTAACGTTTCCATTTATTGCTGTAGTCTCTGTTCTTGCTTCTGTAACAGGTCTATGAAGCGGGCCTCAGATTGCTGCTGGGCTTGTTGCTGAGCTTCCAGACTCTGTTGCAAAGTTGCATTTGTCTGCTGCTGGGCTGTAAGGCTCTGTTGATGAGCTTGCTGCTGGGCTACAAGGCTCTTTTGCAAACCTGCATTTGTCTGCTGCTGATTGGCATATGCTAGAGCCAGCTGTTTCAGTATCTCCTCCATGCTGGCCTTAAAAAAAACTGCCACTGGTTCTCCACCAACTGTGAGGGGGTTAGCTCAGCAGCGGGTGTGTGTGACCCCCTGGATGGGTTCACCACACAAAAACAGGCACAGCAGACAGTGGTAGGAGAAAACAAAAGGGTGTGGTTTTATTTGAACTATATACAGACAAAAAAATACAGCAAAAACAAAAGAAACATGAAAAGAAATCCTGGTCAACTTGACCGCTCACTACACACGTTGGTGTCCCTAACTAACAACTGGGTACAGCCTTGTGCTGTCCCAGTCCCTAGCTTCCTGCTTTTTTGAAGTTCTTAGCATTAACCACACAGGCTTTGGCTCACCGCACAGAGATCACACTCCCCAGTCTATCCACACAGATCTGGTTCCAGGTTTGAGCATCTCCCTTAGCATGCTGGGAGTTCTTGTAGAGGCCCTAACGAGCCCACTTACTTCAGCTGGGCTAATTAACTCTTCCCCTGCAAGACTCTCCAAACTCCCCCTAGTGGTATAAATCGGCATAAAGCCTGTATCTAGGACATATATACCTTTTATCCTGGATGCAACCTGGTGATTTTACCTGCATGCTGTCACAATATATATATATATATATATATATATATATATATATATATATATGAGTTTTTTTTTTTGTTGGCTGCTACACAGTGTAAGTGATCCAATTTAGAAAATTAGACACTTAAGCTGGATACACACTATGCAATTTTCTTTAGATTACTTCCTTTGGATTTACCAAACCCATATAATATGGAGGTCAAACCTTAAGAGTTTCAATTTATATGCAATCAGACAGGCCCTTACACTACATGGTTTTGGTAAACCTAAAGGAAATCGGACAAAAGTTGTATAGTGTGTATGGGGTCTAACTTCAACTATATTTCTAGACATTTTTCTACTACTGCCCAGTGCCTATTAGCTGTGGTTTTTAAAAGGGGCATTGAACTTTATAGAGCAAAATTCTCATTGATGATGTTTAACATGAAAATACTCCACCTAATTTTTTTCACCTGAACTCATGCACCCTTTGTCATCTTGTTGGTCACTTATATAGACTAACAAAACTGTATGCCAATTTGGCTTTTCTTAACAGTGTCAAATGGTCATGCACATACTGGTAGTCGTCATGCTCAAAACCGTATAAAAAATAAAAATACATACCAACACAAAAAAAAAATCATGAATGTGAAAAGAGTATCCACTTCAGGTAAAACAGCTTATAAATCTCCACAATTACTGGTGCCATAAAAATTCAGTGAACTGGTGAAAAAGATTTATTCATAAGGTGTTATACTTGGGAGTCTGTCCAAGATCACCGGAAGAGAGAGCAATGTCATTTTGTAATTGATGGATGGCAGCCAAAGTTAGTCCCCGGGTGTGGTGTGAAATTATGAAGTCACTTTTCATTACATATTTTTATGAAAGTGTGAACAATTTTTCCTCAAGTCATAATTACATCCTGTAAATATTGATGAGATGATACTCTCAAATGAGACTTTCAGATTGTCAAGTATTTTAAAGAAGGCCTTGTTATTGATTGAAAGTTCACCTGTCATTTTAAAGCCAACAGCCCAGTGAACCTTTTGTAAGTTATGAAGATTTTAGTCTGAATCGGCAACCTGATGATTTTGGACTTACAATGGGTAGATTGCATCTACAGCCTGACAACTTCAATCTGAAATTCTCCTCCCCAAAACCAAAGCAGCACAGATAAAAAAACACACCAACTTTATTGTGTTGTTCTCTGCCTGTCCTCCTCTCCCATCCATCCCAGGTGCCTTTATGTGACATCACATGGAATGCATAAGAGAAGAGGACTGACAGGCAGCTGCTGAAAAAAAAAAAAAAGAAACCAATAAGCCATCCTGTGCTGGGATCAGCTATAAAACCACATGTTTCATGCCAAGAGCAAGCACTGCTGGTCTTTCAGCAAAGAAATTAGCTAATTTGCAAGAATAAATAATATAAAGTCTGCCCTAAAGTCCAGAAAAGGAATAAGAAAGAAGGTACTGCCGATTACAGATATAGGTTTGGTTTAAATTACATAGACACAAACTTTGAAATAATAACTAGAGGGGAACATATAGAAAACTGCAGTCCAAATATGTGCTTAACAAGGGGTTAAAACAGGGGGTGGGCAGGCAGTACAATGCCCCACCCTCACCCCCTGTGAAATCCAAAGGCAGTTTGCTTTTCACAGGGCACCACATTTGTAAACGGGGCCTCACTGTGTATCCTGAGCTGAGTAGGTTCTGTATTTGCTCCTCGATGAGAGTTACGGATACTTCCATAGACTAGTTAGAAAAACAGACTTGAGAAGGGAAACTAAAAAACTCCCAGCAAAGCACAAATCTGTTCTCCAAACTAGCATTATCTACACCTCTGAAATCAGTCATTACTCTAACAGCCCATTTCGGATTGGTTTCCCTATGTTATCAAACAACGCTGGGATGAAAGCAATTCTTGATTTGTTTCTCCTAAATCTTTGTAAATGTAAAACACATTGCACAGATTCAATGTTAAAAGAGAACTATGGGTTTCCTTTTTTTTTTGCTTAATCCGAATCCTTTTGAGCTGCTAGTATCTACTAATCTTTCCTGCCCTCTGAGAAGTGCCCCGTTTCTGTTAAAATAGAGTTAATTACCTGTGGGTTGGTCGTCAGACTTTCTTGAAGCGTCATACCGACAATGGGGAGTCTAGACCCACCCCCTACCGGTCATCTGCTTGATTGTCGGCTCTCTGCTTGTTCCCGAGACATCATACAACACACAAAGCTCCCCCCTCCCTCCACCCTGTTATAGACAAAACGATCTCAGCACACATTCAGGAAAGCAGCAGTCATTAATGAGTGTAGAAGTCAGTGATAGTGCTCTGTACAATGTATTATATTCTACTTTCCTGCTAAAATTATAATGCAAAGAATACATTTTTAAAATAAAATACAACACTGGCTTTTGTCAGCATTGCCTGCATTCACTAAAAAAAAAACAATTAGTGCTAACATTGTGATTTTAGCATTTTTTTACTGGCTATTCAGGTTGTTTTATGTGATTGAGGTCATGGAGCCTTCAGTTTACATATGCTGGTTTCACACTGCTAGGAGTACAGGGGATGGGGATGATGGGATTGTATAATAGTACAGGGGATGGGGATGACGGGATTGTATAAGAGTACAGGGAATGGGGATGACACGACTGTATAGGAGCAACGAAGACGGGGATGACAAGACTGAATAGGAGTACAGGAGATGGGGATGACAAGACTGAATAGGAGTACAGGAGATGGGGACGACAAGACTGTATAGGAGTACAGAGAATGGGGATGATGCAAACACACCCACATGTCCTCCAGAGGGAGGGAGTGAAGGAGGGGCTGGATTTTAGAGCTGTATCCACCCCCTGCAAACTTTTGAACTGAGAAAGATCCATTAGATTCTGGACACTTCAAAAGACTATTCTGTAAAAACTAAAGGGCTGAGGAAAGACAAATGCAATGCAGGTATGAGGGTAGCACGTACTACCTATTTTTGCATTCCCATACTTCTCCTTTAAGGCAGTAAACACAAATACATAAAAAAATAAATGCAAAATAGCATCAAAAACCTTTTCAAAGGTTATAAATGAAAAAATAAATACAATTAGACTTCTGAAAGGCCAGTTGAATCATTTACTGACTGGCTTCTTATATGTGTATATTACTGACAAAATATTTTACCAAAAATTCACAATAAAGTGGAAGTAACACCACTTCCCTGACCTTTTCTGCAGTTTATATAGAATATAGGAACTGTAACCTCCAGACTGGCAGCTCACATCACCATTCACCCCACCTGTGTCTGACCTCTGCTGGCTGGGAGTTACAGCTGACAGGTACTTGCGGAGGCACGACTCATCACCATGCTTGCAACCACCACCCTTTACCACCCTTCTATTACCACTGTGCCTCACCACCATGCCTGAAAACCTTCCCCACCACTGTGCCAACATGGTACCCTTCATACTCTTACCACCACAGCTGAACCCCATCCTTCTCCTGCTGCAACACACCTTCACTGCACTAAGTGCCCTCTCGTATTCAGCACATTCCACAAGCGAGCAGTTTTTCTAGTCAGTATTATTTAGAAGATGACAAATAAATTAGGGGGAAAAAGAAAGTGATCAGGACTGTTTAAAGGAATAGTAAGGACACAGTTGCACATTTGGCCAGCGATGATGTTAGATGTCTATGTTATCAGTTCCTGCTCTGCTGCCAGGATGTCACTTATTACAGTTATGGAAAGTGAAAGATGCAGGAGTATGTGCAAGGCACATTATTATATGGAAACTGGTTATGTTCCAAGACGAGCACTGGTTAAATGTGTTTAGGTGTGACACATTCACAGGACTCTGTGTCCCCACATAACTTTACTACTTTCCATGGTGACCTTTCAGGATGGGCTGTCTCTACGGGGAAAATCCACAACTGAGCTCTGTGCGTGGGAGATTAACCCCTAGAAGGTCAAGCACAATAGTAGGAAAGTCGCTTACATAGCTTCCAATCTCTAGGTTAATTACTGAGCAGCTCCTGCGACCTTTCCATTGCCAAACTATTTATGTAGTGCCACTTATGTTAACAGTTCAATCTTGGTGAATTACATAATCCTACATGTCCAAACACAAAATTAACACAACATTTGCATATATTATTTTATAAAAAAGCACATTTGTTTAACTATTCCATAAATCTTTAGTGTATAACATTCAGACCCCGATTAAAAATGCATTTAAATAAAGTTGTGGAATAATAATGACATTTTAGCAGCAGAGCTAATGCACATGGCATGCATCTATGCAGGGTATTGTGAATACTGAGTAAATATTAATGTAATGTTCTGTAAAGTGCTTTAATTTAATGTGGTTTAGTTTAGTTCCATAAAAATGTTCACATACAATTATTTTATTTCTCTAGCTCAGTTTTCAATCACAGCATGTACACATGCTTACATGTGTAAAGTATGCAAAAATACTGAGCACAGAGGCAGACATCTCTACTTTGATTTTTACAAAGTTATTGTATGGGCCAAAATATACAATACTACGGAACTGAGATTGTAAATAAATAATTTTTTACTTAATTAAAAAAAATTGGTTGGAGTACACCACAGGAAAGTCAATTTTTAAACTATTGGGTTATGCTCCAGGGGATGGGATACCAGGCAGTAAGGGTCTTATTTAAATAAGACACTGCAGAATCCACAGCAGGGACCACCCACTTTTTGTGGAAACAGTGTTCCACCATGCATTATTGCACAAATCAGTTAGGGGGCATAAATACCTTGCCCAGATGGCCTAGTTCTAGTACAGGTTGTTTTCATGATGAAGATTCATGGAAAAGACCCTAATGGTATCGGAAAGAACCGTTTTCGTTTCTTATGGACCACTTCTGTGAGAACGCTCACTGTGGACCATTGAGATTGAAACATATGGGAGCGCCTGAGCAAACGCTTCAAATAATCCAGAGGAGTCTTCTTCCTCAGACCCAGCCTCCCCCACTTCCTCCTCATCCAACCCAAAGTGCCTGAATGGCAGATAGATAGCACCAGCGGATCCCACAAAACAGGGGCACTTAAAAATATATTTGAGCCGGGGTTCGGTTACAGTCCTTCTGGTATAAAAAGCATCAGTCATGTGCATAACATCTCAGAAATCCATCTTGATTGGCCTTGTTCTGAGATGCCTAGTGCACCAGTTGAAGGAAATGTACCACATGTGGGCCTGGGTTCATCCGTTAATGGTTGTGGCCCAATCTTCCAACCTGGGAGAGACAATCTTTGCAATTAGGGATGAGCTTCGAGTTCGAGTCGAACACATGTTCGACTCGAACATTGCCTGTTCGTCGAACAGCTCACAATTTTGGGTGTTCGCGGCAAATTCGAAAAGCCGCGCAACACCCTGTAAAAGTCTATGGGAGAAATCTAAAGTGCTAATTTTAAAGGCTTATATGCAAGATATTGACACAAAAAGTGTTTGAGGACCTGGGTCCTGCCCCAGGGGACATTTATCAATGCAAAACGGCCATTTTTTCAGGAGCAGTGATTTTAATAATGCTTTAAGTTTAACAATAAAAGTGAAATATTCCTTTAAATTTTGTACCGGGGGGGGGGGGGGGGGGGGTATATAGTATGCTTGTAAAGCAGCGCTTGTGTCCCTGCACAAAGTGTCATTTCTGAAGAAAAAAAGTAATTTAAAAGCACTCACGGCTATAATGAAAAGTCATCGATTAAAAAAAAAAAAAAATGTGTGGGGGTCCCCCCAAATTCAATTACCAGGCCCTTCAGGTCTGGTATGGATATTAAAAGGAACCCTGCGTCAATATTTTTTAAAAAATTACATGGGGTTCCCCCAAAATATCCATACTAGACCCTTCAGGTCTGGTATGGATTTTAAGGGGAACTCCACCCCAAATAAAATAAAAAAGTGGAGTTCCCCCAAAAATCCATACCAGATCCTTTATCCGAGCACACAACCTGGCAGGCCACAGGAAAAGAGGGGGGGACGAGAGAGCACCCCCCCCCTCCTGAACCGTACCAGGCCACATGCCCTCAACATGGGGAGGATGCTTTGGGGGTCTGTGACCCCTCAAAGCACCATGTCCCCAGGTTGTTGGGGACAAGGGCCTCATCCCCACAAGCCTTGCCCGGTGGATGTGGGGGTCTGCGGGCAGGGGGCTTATCGGAATCTGGAAGACCACTTTAACAAAGGGGACCCCCAGATCCCTGCCCCCCCTATGTGAATTGGTAAGGGGTACATTGTACCCCTACCATTTCACAAAGAAAGTGTAAAAAAATGTGAATTGGTAAGGGGTACATTGTACCCCTACCATTTCACAAAGAAAGTGTAAAAAAAAAAAAAATGTAAAAAAAAAAACACAGACACCGTTGGGAAATTCCTTTATTAAAAAATAAAAAAAACTATTCCAGCGATGTAATCCAGATTTTCTTAACCACTTTCATACTGGGCACTTATACACCTTCCTGCCCAGACCAATTTTCAGCTTTCTGCGCTGTTGCACTTTGAATGACAATTGCGAGGTCATGCTACACTGTACCCAAACTAAATTTTTATCATTTTGTTCCCACAAATAGAGCTTTCTTTTGGTGGTATTTGATCACCTCTGCGATTTTTATTTTCTGCTAAAAAATAAAAAAAAACACCGAAAATTTTGAAAAAAAAACCACTTGTTTTTGTTTGTTACAAAACTTTGTAAATAAGTAAGTTTTTTCCTTCACTGACGGGCACCAATGAGGCGGCACGGATGGGCACCAATGAGGCGGCACGGATGGGCACCGATAGGCGGCACGGATGGGCACCGATAGGCGGCACTGTACTGTAATGTGTTGTACTAATGGATGCCAATCAGTGCCAAACAATGCCTGCCAATCACTGGTGCCCATTGTGGGCACTGATTCACATCCATTGTGGGCACTGATTGGCATCCATTAGGCATTTCTAATTGGCATCCCTGGTGGTCTAGGGTGGCATACCTTAAGGTGGGCATCCCTGGTGGCCCAGTGTGGGCATCCTCGGGGGGGGGCTACGCTGATAATGGATCAGCACACACACCCCCCCCTGTCAGAGGAGCAGCCGATCGGCTCTCCTCTACTCGCGTCTGACAGACGCGAGTGAGGAAAAGCCGATGACAGGATTTTCCTGTTTACATCGTGATCAGCTGTGATGGGACACGGCTGATCACGTGGTAAAGAGTCTCCTTCGGAGACTCTTTACCTAGATAGGTGTTGCGGGGTGTCAGACTGACATTCCGCAACAACGATCGCCGCGATGCGCGCCCCCGGGTGGTTAATAAAGGACTTTTCCCAAGGTGTCTGTGTGGTTTTTATAAAAAAAAAATTATACTTTCTTTGTGAAATGGTAGGGGTACAATGTACCCCTTTCCAATTAACATAGGGGGGGCAGGATCTGGGGGTCCCCTTTGTTAAAGGGGTCTTCCAGATTCCGATAAGCCCCCTGCCCGCAGACCCCCACAACCACCGGGCAAGGGTTGTGGGGATGAGGCCCTTGTCCCCATCAACATGGGGACATCCTCCCCATGTTGAGGGCATGTGGCCTGGTACGGTTCAGGAGGGCGGGCACTCTCTCGTCCCCCCTCTTTTCCTGAGGCCTGCAGGTTGCGTGCTCGGATAAAGGGTCTGGTATGGATTTTTGGGGATACTCCACATCATTTTTTTTTTAAATTTGGGGTGGAGTTCCCCTTAAAATCCATACCAGACCTGAAGAGCCTGGTAATGGAATTTGGGGGGACCCCCACGCATTTTATTTTTTATCAATGACTTTTCTGTGTATTGCCGGGAGCCGACAATTCATTATAGCCGCGAGTGCTTTTAAATGACTTTTTTTCCTTCAGAAATGACATTTTGTGCAGGGACAGTTCTAAGCACGGGAAACAGGTGCTGCTTTACAGACATACTATATACCCCCCCAGGTATGAAATTTAAAGGAAGATTTCACTTTTATTATTTTACTTTAAGCATTATTAAAATCACTGCTCCCGAAAAAAACAGCTGTTTTTAAAACTTTTTTTTTGCATTGATACATGTCCCCTGGGGCAGGACCCGGGTCCCCAAACCCTTTTTTAGGACACTAACTTGCATATGAGTCTTGATAATTAGCACTTTTGATTTTGAACGTTCGAGTCCATTGTATTTAATAGGGTTCTAAAGTTGGCGCAAACTTAGGTCTGTTCGCAGGTTCTGGTGCGAACCGAACAGGGGGGTGTTCGGCTCATCCCTATTTGCAATACCTAGCACTATTGGGGCTTCAGCATTTATTAGCCCAATTTCCTCTGTGCACTATTAGTGATTAATTCCAGCAGGATCACATTATCTCATTGTAATTTTTCAGTGCAATCTTATATTGGTATTCTCTGTGACCTTTTTTTGATGGACTCATGGGTAGTTAGTTTTTGGACTTTTGTAATTTTGCGTTCAATATAACTTATGTTGAATGTTTCTATGGTTTTTAGTTCTATTGTTCATTATACATATAAATTTGATTACAAATTTTGTTAGGATTTTAATTCTACTCATCCATTTCCTCCCAGGGGATGTAATAATTTTATTTATTTTTTATTTTATTTCTTTAACAGGTTATAGTTTAGGGGTGCAATTATGCTAATGAGGATTTACAATTGCTATTCTTTTTTTTTCGTGTAGGTACCAATTTTGCTTCTTGGAGCTTGATAGTTTTTTGACAGACACCTAAGGCCCCATGCACACGAGACGCCGGTGCAAACTCTGCTGAATGCACGTTTTTAAAGGCTGAAACCGGCGTTAAGAAACGCCCATTTTGCCGCAATTGCAGCCGTGTTTAGCTGTGTTTTACCGCGTTTGCATCTAAGCGTTTAGTTAAGAATCATAAGACCCTCCCTAAGCTCAAAAAACAGTATTATTTAACCATTTCAGCCATTTTGTGAGACCACAGAGTAGCAGCAGCTGAGAGAGCAGCAGTGTACTTGTAGTTAGCGTGTCACTTGCCACATCACCTGCCACAAGCTGTGGATTGTCCACCTGGCCATGTCACCTGCCACAAGTTGTGAATTGTCCACTTGCCACGTCACCTGGCCACAAGTTGTGGATTGTCCACTTGCCACGTCACCTGCCACAAGTTGTGGATTGTCCACGTCACCTGCCACAAAATGTGGATTGTCCACCTGGCCATGTCACCTGCCACAAGTTGTGGATTGTCCACGTCACCATGTCACCTGCCACAAGTTGTGGATTGTCCACGTCACCATGTCACCTGCCACAAGTTGTGAATTGTCTACTTGCCACGTCACCTGCCATAGGTTGTGGATTGTCCACAATGCAATGCAAGCAATTACAGTTTTTTTTTATAGTTTTTTTTTTAATGGTTTTTCATCATTTGCCATCATTTTTAAGATTTCTAATGTAAAAAAAATAGGTCACCTTTAAAAACGCTTATAAACTAAATTGCGGCTAAATGCCGGTAACGCATTTAGCGTCTGAAACGTGTTAAACGTTTGCGTCTGAACCCATTTTTTTGCTTCTGGAAAAACGAGGTTAAACGCAACTGCTTAAAAACGCCAAAAAACAAGACTGTGTGCATGGACACATAGATTAACATTGAATGAGTTCAGGGGCAGTAGAAAAAAGCATCCAACTGCCTCTGAACGCGCGTTTACCAGCGTCTTGTGTGCATGGGGCCTAAAGCTTTAAACAGTGTTGCTCTCATTAGTCTAAGATTTAACTCTCCTCTGTTTCCATTGTAAATGTTATTTTCACATGTTCATAAAGATGTCATGATCTAGTCATACATGTGGAGAAGAGTTGTGGGTGGTTTTGTTTTCTCAAAGGTATGTGTAGAAATAACCCACTAATACAGTATGTTTCAATATAAATACAGTATCTCACAAAAGTGAGTACACCCCTCACATTTCTGTAAATATTTTATTGCAACTTTTCATGTGACAACACTGAAGAAATTATACTTTGCTACAATGTAAAGTAGTGAGTGTACAGCTTGTATAACTGTGTCAATTTGCTGTCCCCTCAAAATAACGCGACACAGCCATTAATGTCTAAACTGCTGGCAACAAAAGTGAGTACACCCCCAAGTGAAAATGTCAAAATTGGGCCCAAAGTGTCAATATTTTGTGTGGCCACCATTATTTTCCAGCACTGCCTTAACCTTCTCGGGCATGGAGTTCACCAGAGTTTCAGAGGTTGCCACTGGAGTCTTCTTCCACTCCTCCATGACGACATCAAATATCTGGTGGTTGTTAGAGACCTGTGGGGCTCTTCCACCTTCCATTGCAGATGCTTAATAGGGTTTAGGTCTGGAGACATGCTTGGCCAGTCCATCACCTTTACCCTGAGCTTCTTTAGCAAGGCAGTGGTCGCCTTGGAGGTGCGTTTGGGGTTGGAATGTTGGAATACTGCCCTGTGGCCCAGTCTCTGAAGGGAGGGGACCATGCTCTGCTTCAGTATGTCACAGTACATGTTGGCATTCATGGTTTCCTCAGTGCCAGCAGCACTCATGCAGCCCCAGACCATGCCACTCCCAACACCATGCTTGACTGTAGGCAAGATAAACTTGTCTTTGTGCTCCTCACCTGGTTGCCGCCACACACGCTTGACACCATCTGAACCAAATAAGTTTATCTTGGTCTCATCAGACCACAGGACATGGATCCAGTAATCCATGTCCTTAGTTTGCCTGTCTTCAGCAAACTGTTAGCAGGCTTTCTTGTGCATCTTTAGAAGAGGCTTTCCTTCTGGGACGACAGCCATGCAGACCAATTTGATGCAGTGTACAGCCTTTGGTCTGAGCACTGACAGGCTGACCCCCCCACCCCTTCAACCTTTGCAGCAATGCTGGCAGCACTCCTACGTCTATTTCCCAAAGACGACCTCTGGATATGACACTGAGCATGTGCACTCAACTTCTTTGGTCGACCAACCGCGAGGCCTGTTCTGGGTGGAACCTGTCCTGTTGAACTGTATGGTCTTGGCCACCATGCTGCAGCTCAGTTTCAGGGTATTGGCAATTTTCTTATAGCCTAGGCCATCTTTATGTAGAGCAACTATTCTTTTTTTTCAGATCCTCAGAGAGTTCTTTGCCATGAGGTGCCTTGTTGAACTTCCAGTGACCAGTAAAAGAGCACCAAACCTAACACACCTGATCCCCATTCACACCTGAGACCTTGTAACACCAACGAGTCACATGACACTGGGGAGGGAAAATGGCTAATTGAGCCCAATTTGGACATTTTCACTTAGGGGTACACTCACTTTTGTTGCCAGCGGTTTAGACATTAATGGCTGTGTGTCGAGTTATTTTGAGGGGACAGCAAATTAACACTGTTATTAACGTTGTACACTCACTACTTTACATTGTAGCAAAACATAATTTCTTCAGTGTTGTCACATGAAAAGATATAATAAAATATTTACAAAAATGTGAGGGGTGTACTCACTTTTGTGAGATACTGTATTTATGTTGAAACATACTGTATTAGTGGGTTACTGCTACACACATCTTTGAGAAAAAAAAAACAAAAAAAAACACCCACAACTCTTATCTACATGTATGACTAGATCATGACAGCTTTATGAAAATGTGAAAATAATATTTACAAAAGGAAAAAAAAATACATGCAGCTGGGAAACCATGTCAATGAGAACATGTTTCACTATAAGCTGGGTCTATTTAAACATACCATAGGTTTTTAGATTTGTTGCTTTTACTGCATGGCACCACTCAGCAAATTCCTCTCAGTTTACACTGTCTATATGTCAGTAATTTAGACCTTGCATCTCCCAGATGTCCAGTGTCGTCTTATATGGCTGACAGACACAAATTATATTATATATATATATATATATATATATATATATACATATACATATACACACACACACACACACACAGTTGTGCTCATAAGTTTACATACCCTGGCAGAATTTATGATTTCTTGGCCATTTTTCAGAGAATATTTATGAAAACTCAAAAACGTTTCTTTCACTCATGGTTAGTGTTTGGCGGAAGACCTTTATTATCAATCAACGGTTTACTCTTTTAAAAAAAAGAATAATGACAACAGAAACTACCCAAATGACCCTGATCAAAAGTTTACGTATCCTGGTGATTTTGGCCTGATAACATGCAAACAAAATGGTTTGAATGGCTATTAAAGGTAGCCATTCTCACCAGTGATCTGTTTGCTTGTAATTAGTGTGTGTATAGAAGGTCAATGAGTTTCTGGACTCCTGACAGACACTTGCATCTTTCATCCAGTGCTGCACTGATGTTTCTGGATTCTGGAGTTATTGGGAAAGCAAAATAATTGTCAAAGGATCAGCGGGAAAAGTTAACTGAACTGTATAAAACAGGAAAGGGATATAAAAAGATAACCAAGGAATTGAGAATGCCAATCAGCAGTGTTGAAACTCTAATCAAGAAGTTTAAAATGAGGGGTTTTGTTGAAACAAAACCACAGTCAGCTAGACCAACTAAAATTTCAGCCACAACTGCCATGAAAATTACCGGGATGCAAAGAAAAACACACAAACAACTTCAGGTGAAATACAGGACTCGATGAAAACATGTAGTGTGGCTGTTTCAAGATGCACAATAAGGAGGCACTTGAAGAAAGATGGGCTGCATGGTTGTGTCACCAGAAGAAAGCCATTACTACACAAATGCCACAAAGTATAATAAGCCAAACAGCACAGAGACAAGCCCCAAACCTTCTGGCACAAGTCATTTGGAGTGATAAGACCAAAAATGACCTTTTTGGCCAGAACCATAAACACTACATATGGAGAGGTGTCAAGAAGGCCTATGATGAAAGTTACACCATTCGGACAGCAAAACACAGAGGTGGATAGCTGATGTTTTGGGGATGTGTGAGCTACAAAAGGCACAGGAAATTTGGTCAAAATTGATGGCAAGATGAATGCAGTATGTTATCAAAATATACTGGAAGAACATTTGCATTCATCATCCAGTAAGCTGCGCATGGGACGTACTTGGACATTCCAACATGACAATGATCCAAAACACAAGGCCAAATCGACCTGTCATTGGCTACAGCAGAATAAAGTAAAGGTTCTGGAGTGGCCCTCTAAGTCTCCTGATCTCAATATCATTGAGCCACTCCAGGGAGATCTCAAACATGCAGTTCATGCAAGACAGCCCGAGAATTTACAGGAATTGGAGGCTTTTTGCCAAGAGGAATGGGCAGCTTTACCATCTGAGAAGATAAAGAGCCTCATCCACAAATACTACAAAAAAACTTCAAGCTGTCATTGATGTTAAAGGTGGCAATACACAGTATTAAGAACTAGGGTATGTAAACTTTTGATTCATAAAGTAAACACAGTTGATTGATAACAAATGGCTTCAGCCAAACACCAACCATGAGTGAAAAGTTTTTGTGTTATTCACATTCTCTAAAAAAAAGAAATGGCCAAGAAATCATAAATTCTGCCAGGGTATGTAAACTTATGAGCACAAGTGTGTGTGTGCGTGTGCATTTTTTTATTATTATTCAAGAGCAGTAGACGAGAACATGTATTCACTGACCCAAAAGTCAAGAAATAAGGGACTTGCCAGACACAGGGAACGGACATCAATGTTGGTCAAAAAAAAAAGTCTCTCAGGAAGTTCTTGTTTTAAAGGTTTATTACTCTACAACCAACTGACATATCAGTCACACTGTCATGACAGAAGAATTAGAGAAAAAAATGACCATACACCATAAAAATAGGATTTTTTGTACTCACCGTAAAATCCTTTTCTCTGACATCCATGGACTGACACAGTGTCTCTTTACACTTTACACGTGGGTTATGTCCCTGCTTGCAGGAGAAGACCTAGGCAGAATGTGAGATGTTATACATACATTCTAAAAGACAGAGCTGAACAGCCCCACCCAGGGGGCGGTCCCTCCGGACATAACCCTCCCACTACAGTCAGCAGACTTCAGTTCGTAACAAAGCAGTACAAACTTAAAAAGGAAGGGTGGGTGCCGTGTCAGTCCATGGATGTCAGAGAAAAGGATTTTACGGTGAGTACAAAAAATACTATTTTCTCTTACCATCCATGGACTGACACGGTGTCTCTTTACACTTTACACGTGGGATGTCCCAAAGCAGTGTCAAGAGGGATGGGAGCAGTATAAATGGAAAAACCAAAACTTCACTCCAATAAGGCAGAGCTCCTCAACGGAGGAGTCGCAACTTTAAACAGCGGCCTGCAGCACCCTGCGGCCGAAGGAAGCATCCGAAGATGCAGCCACATTAACCTTATAAAACTTAAAAGGCATGAACAAATGACCAGGTCGCCGCCTTGCACACTTGTGCAACCGACGCTTGATGTCGGAAAACCCAGGAAGCACCAATTTCCCTGTTGGAATGTGCCGTAACCGGAAAGGGAGGCGCCCGCCCTTTGAGAGCATAGGCTTGAATGACTGTTTGTCTGATTCCCCTAAAAATGATGGCAGACGAAACCGCTTGGCCCTGTTATGGACCAGAGACAGTCACAAACAGTGAGTCGGACTTTCGAATAGAAGCAGTAACAGACAGGTACACCCGTAAGGCTTGTACCACATCCAATATGTGCAGCGCAAACTCTCTGGGATGCGATGGGTGAGGACACAAGGATGGGAGGACAATGTCCTCACGTAGGTGAAAGGTCGACACCACCTTTGGCAAAAAGGAAGGTCACGGATGCAACACCGCCTTATCCTTATGGATGACTAAATATGGCGACTTGCAGGACAAAGCCGCCAACTCACCCGTCAAACATAAGTGATTGCCACTAAAAGACCACCTTCTGAAACAAGACAAGAGGGGAATATCCCGGATATTCCCAAAAGGAGGTTCCTGGAGGACCGAGAGCACCAACTTCAGATCCCACGGTGGGAGAGGAGGCTTGACAGGAGGGAGCACATGGCGAACCCCCAACACAAGGTGCTAACCAAGAAATGACCCGCTAGAGGTCGCTGAAAGAAGACGGCCAAGGCCGAAATCTGATCCTTGATGGTACTCAAAGCAAGCTTTTGGGTCACTCCACACTGCAGAGGACGCAGGATTCTGGGGACGGAATACGTCCGAGGACGCCAGTCCAGCGCTTCGCATATGGCGATATAAGCTTTCCAGGCACGGTGATAGATCTGCTTGGAGGAAGACTTCCGTGTCCTTAACATGGTCAAAATGACCGAGTCCGAGAGACCTCGGTCCCTCAACACCTGGCTTTCAACAGCCCTGCCGTTAAAGCCAGAGACTGTAAGCCGGATGAAACATAGGACCTTGAGACTGAAGGTCCTCCCTCATCAGCAACCGCCAGGGAACGTCCGCGACGAGACGTACCAGATCAGCGTACCAGTGATGCTGAGGCCAATCCGGAACAATTAGGATCACCGGAGTTTATATCAGGCGATAAGGACCCTATGGGGCCACCAACGCATCCGAGGCATCGCCCAAGGATCCCTGGATCTGGCCACAACCTCGACCCTTGCGATTGAGTCGAGAGGCCATCAGGTCCACATCCGGCGTGCCCCACCGTCGGCAAAGGAGTTGAAATATGCAAGGACCACTCTTCTTGGTCCGGCGATTGGCGAATCAGATAGTCCGCCTGCCCATTGTCTATGACCAGAATGTAAATGGCCTACAGAGCCGACACGTTTCTTCCGGCCCACTTCAGGATACGGACTACCTCGGAAGCAGCAGCTGAGCTCCGAGTCCCCCCTTGATGGTTTACATACGCCACCGCCGTGGCGTTGTCCGACTGGCTCCTGATGGAGCGACCCCGTACTCTCTCCGACCTGAGGAGAGACACAGTCCGATGGCCCGTATTTCCAGAACAGTGATTGGTAAACAGGCTCGTCCGGAGTCCAAGGCCTTGAGCCGACAGGACTCCCCAGACTCCACCCCAGCCCGTCAGGCTGGTGTCCGTCGTGAGTACCGTCCATTGGATGGGAGGGGAACGACTTTCCGGACCGAAGAGCCGAGGATCTCAACCACCATGTTAGGGGCGCCCTGACCAGGTGAATCACCTGGATCTGAAGATCCAAGGACAACGGGGATTTGTCCCAGGTGGACAAGATCCCCTTCTGCAATGCCCTGGTGTGTGATTGGGCATACGGAACGGCCGCGAAGGAGGCCACCACGAGTCCCGGGACTCTCATGCAAAAAAACAGATTGACAACCATTTTCGGGATGTCAGCACCCGCACCGCAGACTGACGTGTCAGCAACTTCTCCAGAGGTAGGATACCTTTGCCTCCAAGGAGTCCAGAATCAGAACTAGATACTCCAGACACTGAGTCGGGACCAGGACTGATTCCTGAATGTTCAGGAACCACCCGAAGTACCTGAGGGTCTAATTGACGATAGTCACCTTTCCTCTAAGTCTGAGCCACTTTCTGCTCTTAGCAGAAGATCGTCCAGATAGCCCACGACAGCAATACCTCACTGTAACAGAAGGCTAGAACCGGAGCAAGCACCTTGGTGAACACCCTTGGTGCTGAGGCTAGGCCGAAAGGAAGAGCCACAATCGATAGTGGACTTTGCTGATCGCAAGCGGAGAAACTTCTGGTGACTTGCGCAGATCCGAACATGCAAGTAGGCGTCCTTGAAGTCCAAGGACGCCAGAAGAAAATCCCTTTGGTGGAGTGTAGCGATCACCGTGCGAATGGATTCCATGCGGAATTTCTGCACCTTCTCGAAGGCATTCAGGGCCTTGAGGTCCAGGATAGGTCGAACCACGTCCTATTTTTGGGACGACAAACAGATTCGAGTAGAATCCCTGAAAACTCTCCTGTGACGGAACCGGCACAATCACTCCGGACCTGATCAAATCCTGTACAGCCCCCCAAGAGGGCTGCCCGACAGGTAGGAAGGAGAGGAAGATTCGAGGGAAAGAATCTGTCTGGGGGCCAGGATCGGAATACTATCCTGTATCCTGAGGTGACCACCTCGCACACCCACCAGTCGGAGATTCGGGAGGACCACCGATTCGTGACCTGCGAAGTCGTCCCCCCACCCCAGAGTCGGGCGGAGGCAAGACTTCACGCGGAGGCGGGCTTGGGAGCCGCTTGTTCGGCTTACACACCCAGGGGCACTTGTGCCCACCAGCCGCACTGCCGTCAGTCTGAGAGGACCTACCCGTGGACTCTGACTGACGAAAAAACCCTGTTTTGCTGGAAAGGAAGGCCCCTGTTTGCGGCGGGCCTCCTCACTCTTGCTAGTCTAAGGAAGAAGAGTGCTTTTACCTCCCATGACATCCATGACGATGTCATCCAGAGCAGCACCGAAAGGTCTACCACCTTTAAATGATAGATCCGTCAGGAGCTTCCTAAGGCTAGGTCAGCAGACCAGCACTTCAACCAGATAAGATGACGCAATACCACCACCGAGACAGAGGCCCTGGATATTAAAGGGGCCGCGTCCATTGTGGCGTCGCACACATAAACCAGGCCCTGAACCAGTTGGTGGGCCAGAGCAACTGTGTCTGGAGGAAGATTATGCTCCTGTACAGCTAGGTGCAACATTTTTGCCCAACCTGTAAGTGTTTAAGACACAAGGGTCGCCGCTACCACAGGCCGTAGGGCGGATCCCAACAAGGCAAACATGGCTCTGCTCACCACTTCTGACCTCCTGTCAGTGGGGTCCTCAAATGCAGGAGTCCCCTCCATCGGGAGAGTGATGGCCTTGTTCAACCAGGCGACTGGGGGGTCGACCCTGGGGGAGAAGCCCACTTTTTAAGTAGGGCATCTTCAAGGGATATCTGATAGACAAACGCCGCGGGACCATAAAAAAATTCTTCTGCGGCTTTTCCCAGACCTTATCAATGAGCTGGTCAAAGAAAGTACATATGGAAAAACCTCTTTAGAAGGCCTGGCCTTAAAAGAACCAAAGGAGAGTGTATCCGCCTGAGGTTCTGCATCCGCAGCATTTTAGCTTGAGAGTGTCCCTCACCGCAGTCATGAGTACACTAACAAGCGCCCTGTCATTTACTGACTCAGAACTGGAGTTTTCCTCATAAGGAATGTCCTGTTCAAAACCATCCAATACATTCAGAACTAGGGTCCTGAGCGGTAGTGGCTAGGCCCATATCTGAATCAGCGCACTGCCCTCATGAAGTAAAGTGGGGAGAGGGCGCTTTTTTGCTCCCTTGCGCTTGCACACAGCTCCCATCCTGGTCAGAAATGATTCCAGGACTGCCCACAACTGGTCCCTAGGGACCGCAGGTGCTGAAGCACTGCCTGTTGTCCACTGACATTTAGGGGAAGCTGGTGAGAGAGACTCCATATTGCCCCCCTCTGAGACTCCTCAGATAAAAAGTCCACCAACAGGCTGTGCTGACTGAGGGGGGGGGCGCCCAGGGGACTCACCAAACCGGACCAGGGACCGCTCAGTTCCGCTGTCTGTACCGCGCTGTGTCAGCGCTGGTGAGCTGTGAGGAGATTGTGAGGAGATTTGCGCTGTTACAGCAGCGCTAGAGGCCAAAACTAGTGCTGAAGAGCGCGCGGGCTACAAGAAAATGGCCGCCACACTTCACTGAGGCGATCCGCAGCAAGATGGCAGCCATGACTCAGCAAAAATGAAAAAACCAGCACACACACAGCGCCACTCGGCGCTCAGGCCCCAAAACACACAAAAAAGGCCCCAGGCATATCTGCAGACCAGCATTAGCCCCTCCAAGAACAGTGTGACCCCCAGGCACCCCACACAGCACAGCGCCAGCAATGGTGACAGAGAGTGACAATGAAATACAGGGGGAGACAGGGAAAATCCCCCACAGAGAAACACACAGCTTTTTGTACTCACCTGCAGGCAGGAGAGACTACTTACCCGTCCCCTGAGGGACCCACTGGTGTGTTTCTGACAGGACTATCACAGTGCAGTACTGAGTAGCTGTCGGCCCGGTCCACCGCGAAAGATACAGTCAGTCAGGAACTGTTCAGTCTTGAGAGGACCGTGGGAGCATCAAAGCAAACCCGGCCACCCCTGGAGTCATGGGGCCTGTCGTGAACTGAGTCTCACGCACACAAGGCGAGGATCAGCACGCTCGATGGTCGGACAGGGAAGACTACGAGGATATCTTGTACCCAACCTGTTGCCCAGCCGACAGTTGATAGAAGATTCTCAAAAATAAAATAAAAAAGAATTCCAGAAAAGGAATAAAAATAGGTCAGGAGACTGGCTCCTGAGAGAGCCACGTCTTCTCCTTCTGCTAGGCAGAAAAAAACTGAAGTCTGCTGACTGTAGTGGGAGGGTTATGTCCGGAGGGACCGCCCCCTGGGTGGGGCTGTTCAGCTCTGGCTTTTAGAATGTATGTATAACATCTCACATTCTGCCTAGGTCTTCTCCTGCAAGCAGAGACATAACCCACGTGTAAAGTGTAAAGAGACACCGTGTCAGTCCATGGATGGTAAGAGAAAATGCATTCATCACTACAGTGCAAAAATGTATCTTCAAAATAGTTAAACAAGACTTACAAATGATTGGCTGTGGAAAAAGTTGAGCAAGTCTAAAGCTGGCCCATGCATGGATCACAATTCGGCCGACCGTACACATTTTTGACCCATGTACAGGCACCCTGGTTGTACAGAGACCAATCCACTGATTGACTTCTGTACAACCAGCCTGTTTTTTTCCCCAACCGATCAGTGCCGATGCCACTAATCATTGTATTCTGACGGTAGAGAAGTTTCCGCATAGTCAGAACACAATAGCACAGCAGGAGTGATTTGCCCTTGCACCTTGACTGTGTGGATGGGGGAATCAGATCATATTTATTTTGTTCAAAAATGAAAAAAATAAATAAAAATAATGTATGGGTTGCCTAATCAAAAAGGGAAAGATAAACCGTGAAAACACTGCTCTCTAATGACCAGCAACATGGATTGTTTTTTTTCTTACTTTAAGATCTTTTTCTAAGAATATAGTACAGTATTCAGAATCTCTAGTCATTCATGCGTTTTATGCTGCTACCTACAGGTGATTGGTAGGGACGAGCTCCGGCGTGTTCGCATTGAACACGTGCAGAGTCCGCCAGGAAGTCGGCACTGTGCTAATGACAGGCAGGGAGACATTTCCCGATGCTCAGCTGCAGAGATCGGGAAATGTCTCCCTGGCTGTGATTAGCGCAGCGCAATGCTGACTTCCTGGGGGGCTCTGCACGTGTTCAATGCGAACACGCCGGAGCTCATCCCTAGTGATTGGACACAGGCAACAAAAGCTGATGGGACATCCCCTATATACCCCTCCTACCTCCCAAGCAATAGGGGAATCATACAAATAGGAGGAACGGACCTGTATCCCCATACCATACTCTAAAAAAAAGATTTTACTGGCAAATCAAAAATCCTATTTTCTTAGTCATACAGTGCAGGACACAGGATCTTTAGTCTTTACCATGGGAGGACCAAAAGCAGTCAAACTGAGGTGTGGGCAACACAGAAAACAATATCCAACAAGCAGTAGGTCAAGAGGTGTTTAACAGAACATTATCTACTGTATTTATGTTGAAACATACTGTATTCGTGGGTTACTGCTACACGTAACGTGCGTACGGGGGAGGAGCTTACCTTGGTGACGTCACCCGCGTCTGTCCCAGGCTCGTACTGCTGCTTACCTCGTATTCCAGGCTGTGTTCGCGGCTTGCATTACCGCCCACATATATCACTCTGCCTGCTGTTTGTTTTCTGTTCTGTGGAGCTTATACTGCCAGAGACCTGGCGCTGTGAATTCTGCTACAACAAGTACATCTTGCTGCTGGCACCTAGTGTGTTACCAGCTGTGATCATTGCACCAGCTGCTCATCACGAACCATTTGCTATGAGCACATGCCACTTGGCTACATCAGCAGCTGTCATATACTTTGGACTATTATCTTATTATACCACAGAACATCAGTGCTCAGTGGCTTTTTGTTGTACTCTTTGTTTTTGCTTTTATTGGAATTTTTTATCTGTGTTTTCATAGCAATCCTGGATTAAAACAGTCTACACTTAGAACGTTTCCATACCCCTCTCTTTTTTCATATATCATCTCCACGTTTGATGTTGTGCCTACCACTTTGCTGGATCCCCCCTACATCTGAGATCATCTTCCCCTCATGGTGGAAAACAAGCGTTTTTGACCTCTTGTTCATTCAAAAGGTCCATCTGTTCCGGTAAGCAGATTTCCCTTACATTGGATACACAAGTTATATACTGTATGAAGAAGTATACTATTAGATCTCTCCAGTACATCTTGTTCATCATTGTTCACCATATATGGACATTTCTTGCGCTGCACTGTGATTTCTTTATACTATTTGCTCGGGTCATTGTGTGATATACCTGTTGGTGTTCAGCTGCAGCAGTTCTCTTAGTTATATGTGCGCTGATTGCTTTTTATATCATTACTGCTACACATACCTTTGAGAAAAGAAAACCTCCCACAACTAAAAAGTGCTTTATGCCTAAAAAATGGCATCAAAAAAGACCCGAACATCCACCTGGTAGAACTTAAATGTTTAAACAGAAGACAAGGCACCAACTCATTTGGTAGAGTGCACCTTAAAAAGGAAGGGGGTGAACCCATCTTTCAGAATATAGGGTCAAATGATTAGTTCAAAATTATCTGGCAATGGCTGACAGGGAAGGTGGGAGCCCCTGTGAGAACCCTCTGGAAGAATAAAAAAGTAATCTGATTAAGGGTGTAGTCACAAGACAACAGCACACACCACATCAAGACAGTGTAGAGAAACTGTACTGGAATTTGGGAGAGAATATCCAGACAATCAAGCAGGGCCCATTGATAGTGTGCCAGGGGTCTGAGTATGCCCAAGTACCATGCCCGACCGGGCTTATTTCTTTCAATAACAATCACCAGAATGCCCCCCATCTTGATCTTGTGGAGCAGAGGGAGGGAGGATCTGGAAGGGGGGGCTTTGATTAGAGTTGATTTCAAAGCATAACCAAAGCATCCACTGCAAGTTTTTTTTTTTTTAAGCAAAAGATCAAAAGGGCAAAAACAAAAAGTTAAAGAAACTAACTAATGTTCTTTATAGATACTCATCTCAAGAGAAAAAAAAACATCAGCCATACACGGTATGTTTTTACAGCATCACTTGTTCTTAATCCCAGTTTATTTCGCCAACTTATTTTTAAATTGTATTCTCAATGGCAACTGATTCAAGTATTGTCTATCAGTGGATTGCCAGCAATGCCTATCCTTGACAATGTGAATGCCTGACAAAAGAAATCTAATGGATGTGGATACTGGCAGTAAATGTGACAGGCCACCCATCCCCTAGCACAAAAAATTCCAACCTAGCTAATAGCAATGGATGTCACTCTGCAGTATTTAAAACGGATCACCACCCTAAAAGGGTACCTGCTCCCATTTCTGGTGATCAGAAACGATCCACTGGAAATTCTCCTCTGGGCTGCAGAACCAATTACAAAGGGTAGCTTGGCGCTGGACCCCTCGACAGGTGAGTGTTGTTTTATTAAAAGTCAGCAGCTACAGTATTTGTAGCAGGTAACATTTAATTTCTTAGAAGAACAGCTTTAAATAAGATCATTATTGGACAGAAATGTCAAGAAACAAGTCAAATCAGACCTGGAACATACTATAGTATTTAACAGCTAAAACTGTATAGTGCAAGATAAGAATAACTTGCACGCATTGCAGACACAAATCTTTAAAAACTACTTAGTTTATTTCTTTCAGCTTCTAGTACACAGTGTCATTTTTAATATTCACTATTCCCAATAGAGTGTAATGTACTTTGCTTAGTCAGTTATTCTTAAAAACCAAGATCAGAATTTTTTTTTTAAATAAAAAAATAAATAAAAAAAGTGTTAAAAACACTTGCTAACACTTCACGCTGAGGGTGAAAATGTCTAAAAAGCTAATGGCCTTTTTCTTTTATGAAAGTTTCTTCTTTTTTTCTTTTTGCAGATTTTAGCACTCCACTGCAGCTTCTCTCTCATGACATGTGAAAGACAATGGTATAGAGAACCAACTGTTGTGCATGTAAAAAATTTAACCACGTGAGCATGTATGAATTTAAATCTCAACATCTTAGAATATATTATGCTGCACAAACTAAAATCATGTGATCCACACCATTTGATTTTTATCACCAGTATTAATTTTACCGACATCCATGAAAGAAGTACACCCACAGCAAGTCCTTACCTCAAGATGTTCTAAAATATAGGGGGGGTTGGTCATGCCAAGCCTTAGCATTGCGCCCTCAGGAATAACTTCAACCAGTTTCCATAGGAGTGTTGGGAGGTCGGTGCCAATGTCTCTACCATAGGCTCCTGTGTCCTCACTGGTCAGCCAAATCTCACAAACACCCTCTGTGAACAGAAGAAGATAAATCATTTTTATTTTTTTTACATTTCAATTTATCATACAGCTGTTCCCTTTTAATTCTGGGTTTCCACAAGGCTATTATGCAGCCACTCTGGACTTTGCATTGTAATGAAGGGGGCTAAAAGAAGGCATATCCCCTGGGCAACAGTGGGTTATTACGTTTATTTTATTTTCTCTGTAGTGCTGGAACAATACAGTAAATGATTACTGTGTTCCAGGTGGAGATTTACATTTACAGCTCAAGAACAGCATATGGCATTTAAAAAAGCTCATCCAACTGCACACACTAAATTTGCTAGTCATTATGTAATACAAAGGACAGACCCAACAGCAGTCTCAAAGTGTATTTGAAACAGCAGAATGCAATGTGTACAAACATACAAGCAGGCAAATGTTCACAAAACACAGTATTAAACAAATTAAATTGAGTGTGTGATGTAGCCATACATTAAAACAAATATGCCTCAACAAGTTTCTTGACAAAAAAAGGCTACCATTTTGCTAAAGTAATGTACAGTATTTTGTTTCACGATAACAGTTCCTAGAATAGTACTTCTAGGGAAACTTCTTTGAAAGGAGAAGTATGGACAAACAAAAAAATTAACACCCATGGTTGCTGCATCAGTCTGATGTTCCTTCCTGGCACTAAGCCCAAAAACTGAGCAATCACATGACCGCTTATTTCTAGGTTAGCTTTGGGGGACATGGTTACTGTCTTTGGGTGGGGTTTGATCGAGGAAGAAGGAAGTCAATAATCTTCCTTCTTCCCCCTCAGTTCCCCCGGGATTCTCTCTTCATTCCCTAATTCTACACCTCTAAGCTGGTGAATCAGAGAGGGTGAATTCTGACACAGATTGCACCTTCATAAACTGGCCATTTTTGTGTCAGACAATGACAACTTCTCTGGGTGCTGAGAAAATCGGTGACAAACATGTTCTCCACAGATCATCTCTCTTTCATAAACCGTTTATAAGCGGAGATCACCATTGTTTAGTTTAATAAATTGACACCTATGTGCGTACATTGTACACTCATACCGCCACCATGCTCTCTGCATGCATTGTATCCCCTCAAACTGACAGACAGCAATGATAAATGTAATAACTTCTAAATGGCTAAACTATCATAACTGAAATAATGTGTACAACTTTGCACTGAACTGGATAAGGTTTCACCTGTTAGCCAAAATAGAAACCATCCTGAAATGCACCCGGTTTTTAGAAATGCTGCAGTGAAAAAGAAAACCTCTCCATAAAACAAAGTATTTGAATGAGTTTTTGGTGTGAAAACACTGCAAAATCAACTAAAAACAATTCCGTTTCTAAACTTTCCATAGAAATGCTCAGTAGCAACACAAATGATAAAGGCCTTTAGGAGATTGATGGAATATCCATACCTGTCTAGCCTTGTTTACGAACACAATGTCTGTAACCTGCACAGCATACCCTTTGCTGTTGTAGATAGCAGTGTTAAATAGAAGTTAGCATGCTGGTGTTTGACTTTGCAAATGGAAAGTAGCCCTAAACTTTTTCTCTCAGACAATTATCACCATCAAGAGATCTTGGGTCTAGCATTGAAAGTATTAAGTACTAAGACATGACAATATTGGAGCTCATCCAACATTTCAAAACAAGCATACAATATATGCAAACGTTTCTTCCGCTAGGCATACATCAGGTTGTTGCACTAAAATATCAAGGGAAATCATACAACAATCCTAAAGTGTACGTGTATGTGTGTATGATTATGGTAGAGAAATCATATTGAGCTTATTCGGGGTACTGGTACTGAGGTCACTGATTTTATGTATCATAAAAAAAAGAGAAATAAATGATACATACAAATAAATAGAGTACAAATACACAGAACAAAAAACAAACCCAGAGATTGAAAAAAAAAAAAAAAAAAAAAAAACACACAAGCATGCTACTGTTTTTGTCTGGATCAGAAAAGATGAAAATAAATGCAAATGATTATCTGAAGCTTTGATTAACCATAAGAGTGCAATTAGCAACCCCAATTGATAATCCATGGCTCCAAACTAGCCACCATTTAGAAAGACTGTCCCCCTTTTTAGACCAAATCCTTCTGTTCCCATGTGCAGCATAAGTTGTCCATTTGTTAGGTCTGATGTGTACATCTTTATACAAAATTTACTAATTTACTACCAACATTTTTATGCTGTGCTAAAGTTTTTATCAACCTCTATATTACTGCATTATTTGTTTTTCAAAAGCGAATATAAAAAGGAAAAGAGGTCAAATAAGCACTTGTGTGATTTGATTTAGCCAATTATTGTCTGCATATTAGATCTTTGTGGTCCATGTAATCAGGGCCAGAGCAGGAATGTGTCATTTGCCTACATACTGTGCGCTATACAGTGTCCCTGTGTGCTAAAAAGTGTCCATTCTATTGAAATTCAGTATGTTATATTGTAGGGGAGGAACCTACAGCAAGAGGGACTTTGTCATTAAAAGCTCAGATTTATAAAACACTTCCGGTTTCTTTAACACCTCACTATATTTGGCCAATACAATAACAAGATCTTTAACGTAAACCTGGTACCGTTCTGGATATTTCAAATTTAGAATATGATGAAAACAAACAATAGAGGTTACCTTCAGTGAAAACCACATGCAAAAATGAATGGAAGATCCAAAGACAGACCGCTCAAATATGAAGTATTTTAAAAGTGGAGTTTGGGCTTTTAACTTACTTATTGGTCTGTTAACCTCTTCCGCTGGCCATACACATATATGCTACCTCTCAAAAAGAAGGTGGGCTTTGATGCCAAGAGGCTGCATATATATGGCCCAATGTAAACGCACTACTGTGCGCGCACACCTGGCACAGTAACTGGCGGGTACAGGAAAGCTCCCGATGCATACTTGCAATCTGGAGCTTTCTGATCATGTGAAAGTGACAGTCAATCACATTGGTTACATGATTGGAATGTCCCCCTCCATCTCCCAGCATTGAGATCCTCTTAAAGGGCGGGAAGGCGACGGGGAAAAGTTAACGTGATGAGCACTCCTACTGACCAAAGAAAGGCTCAGGAAGCAAAAAGGGGAAGTCTTAAAGTGTAATCCCACTTTTGCAGTCAAATTTGAGAAAACATAAAAGCATGCAGCCACTGGTTACACCCCCATTATATTTACAGTCTATTCGGCAGACTGGTAAAAAAAAAAATCAAGTATGGAAAAGAAACAGAGGTGGTAAAAGGTGAGTTAACATGGGGGTGTTTTTAGGGAAAATAAGGTTAAAAATAACCAAAAAACAAAAGCAGTATTCCAGCAGCATTACATGCCATTTTTTCACCTATATGTGAACCTACCCAGAGTACTATGCAACACAAAGCTTCACTTCTGGTTACAAATAACCCAGTAGAATATAATGAAAACTACACCGTCTCCTGTTTATCTAAAATTCAGTTCCCCTTGATTTCTTGTTTTCTAATCTATCACTATTCAAAGAAAAAGGGAAGGGGGGAAAAAATGATACAATTTAGAGCTACACATGTTTACGCTCCTGTAAATGGTACTGTAATTGTCTCACTTGCAGGATGGCACTCACTTCAATCGAACATCTCTCTCTCTATCATCAAGATCATTTTGGTGCTAACACTCCATTAGAGGGGCCTGTGCTGTAGTGATACTGTATATGTTTTATAATGGAATAGGAAATTGAGCAGATTTTTAAGATAGAGTTCTCTTTGCAAAGCACACAAAGGTCACTGTTTTCAGAGCTTTGTCCATCTACAACTACCAATATCACCAGCAAATAAAAAAAATCCATATAAAGTGCAATAGTCTTGCAGTAAACACAATACATTGCTCCCTAAGTTTTGTTTCCTCTAAGGGAACAAAATCTTTCCCACCCGATTATGAAGAAAATACAATACTATCAGGGATTTTTGCCCATTTCTCAGTACAGAATGAATAACAATGAGAACATATACAGCATCACATTGGCCAAACATTAACTGAAGGCAAAGTCTACATTGGAAAATATATGCAATAATGAAAAAGAGGACACACTTTGGCTATTTATTTACCGTATATACTCGAGTATAAGCCGAGTTTTTCAGCACTTTTTTTGTGCTGAAAATGCCCCCCTCGGCTTATACTCAAGTAACCTTTTTGTGCCTGATCTCTCTGATTTTGGGGACCCGGTACCGGCTGTCCGTAGGTCCCCCTGGATCCCAAAGTTTGTTGTCTGGGAGACCTATGGCCGGGGAGCACCGATTTTTCAAAACCAGGCACCCCTTCCATAGACTCCCATGTTAAACGTCAGTCTAGTCATGGGCACAGTGAGGCATGGGCACAGTGAGGCATGCACATGGGCACAGTGAGGCACAGTGAGGCACGCAGATGGACACCCTAGACTTATACTCAAGTCAAGTCAATACGTTTTCCCATTTTTTTGTGGTAAAATTAGGTGCCTCGGCTTATATTCGGGTCGGCTTATACTCGAGTATATACAGTATATGTAGGTGACTGCTATTTTTCTTAGCCTACCAATGATATCAAAAAAGAAGTGGCTTAAACTTATGTACAAGTGCCCATAGAAAAAATGAATCATTTGAAGAGTTTACCGGGCATTTATGTGTCTCCCTAAAGGAGTCAAGAAACAATGTAGAATCTTTATGATCTTTTTCAGTGTTATGTGTCAAAGCAACATCCATATGAATGGCAGGACCCAAGGTATTATCATTGCCAAAAGCATATCTCTTTACCACATAAGTGACGCGCACACACCCAGCAGTCTGCATGATGTAAAATAAAATGTGATTTGTCAGCCCGTGGTTCAGTTCTGATGTTCACGTGCCTATTTTAAGCGCTTTTGGCAGTGAATGCAGGTCAACCTGGGCATCCTGTCCAGTTTGTGGCTAAACAACAAACTGCAGGGCCCATTTGTTTGCTTTCAACACAGGGAAATTATGTTCACTTACTACCCAATATATCTTACCCATGTTTGGGTACCACTGTAACAAAATAAGCAATATTATTCACTTTAGCTGTCAGTGGTCCATCATGTTATGGCTGATCAGTGTAGAAATCATGCAGTAAATGTGCTTTTGTAAAGAATAACTTGAGGAAAAAAACTTTTTTTTTTAGATTTGGGCAGAAGAGTGAAGTTGTCTTTTTTTTTTTGGACTGTGTCCATTGGGGAGATTCACTTTTTATAAATTGTCAATCACTAATGTCACTGGGAACAAAAGCAGGGGGTATTCCAAAATTTTAGGCAGTCACTGAAATAGGAATAGAGGGGAAATCTTCCAATGAGGAAACTTGTTTCTGTGACAAGAGGAGATTTTCCTCACACTGAAAGCATTTCCTCTCCATGGCCATTTGGCTAAGATCAAGTGTAGTATCTGTTCTTATCAGGTCAAGTAAGGGTGCTATGTTGTCATTCTGGCCTAACTGGGAGCTGGATGTAGTATCCCCTGCTGGAGTGTTGGGGGCCCTAAAGGGTAGTACCGGCCGGAGCAGAAAC
Organism: Rana muscosa; assembly: GCA_029206835.1. Taxonomy (NCBI): domain Eukaryota; kingdom Metazoa; phylum Chordata; class Amphibia; order Anura; family Ranidae; genus Rana; species Rana muscosa. Next base: position 1,077,977,089 of record CM055122.1, read on the forward strand.
CGGGCCACCCCATAGGCTCTCAGGGTACGGGAGTAATTCCCCATGTAAAACAGGATGGGCCCAGTTAATCCCGATTTGAATAGATCTACCGTGTCTGACCATGGGCTGGGAAGGCAAAGAGTCTGCGGTGTCTGTGCCCCCTGGGAGTGATCCCCCTAGTGTAACACTTGGGTGTGGGACCCCACAGTGTGAAAAAATGCATGGTCACAATCACCAAAACGTTTTCTGCACTGCAACTTTTAGGGCTAGGTCTTTTGGCTAAAGTCCGGGGCAATTTTTGTTACCAAGCCTCAGGGCCTAGCCAGTGCTCGATTGCATGACCACTTATTTATTTTTTTCTCCACCGTTTGTCACTCTTTCACTTGTGTGTGTTTTTTTCTCACTAGGATGGAGGGTGCGAGTCCTCTGGCTTGCCCTGATGTCTAGGGGGAAGATGTGTGGCACTCAGGCTCCTTTCCTCTTCTGACCCTGGCTGGGGGTCTCTCATCGGGAGAACCCCTCGACCCAGGACTTGGTGGTTGGCTTTGGTTGACAACAAGGAAAGGGGTCCACCAGGCCTTCTGGCTAGGCAGACCATGACGTGCCCTTTGTCCCTGTCAGAAGCCTTGCGCCCTGGGGGATCACAGGGAGAGGTCCTATCCGTTTGGGGGGGTGGACAAAAGCATACCCTTAAGTGCACTTTTTAGTGTGCGTTTCACATGCATCTTTTTTTTTGCACCACCACAGGTTCAAAAAGTTCTGTTGAGTCTACAGGTACAGGACAGGAAGAGGGAAGAAAACTTAGTAACACATGTATATATGGGGGAATAAAAAAAAACTGCCCAGAATTTTAAACCCCCACCTTTCCCCCCTAACTATATTCAAAAGGAAAATAAGTTTGGACATCAGTCATACTTTAACATATATACCAGTATGTTTTACAGCAGAGACTGGCTACACGTGACACTAGCAGATCTACATGGTCATGGATTTACACGGCAAATGGCTTTCCAAAAAAGGCAAGAATCTTTCTAAATCCTTGTTAGGGCGAAGAAGCAGATGACTTCCTTTTCTGGTGTACAATGGCCCCTGGCTGTTGGACAATTGGAATTACTGCTGTACATTCATCATCAATAAAGATGCTACTAAAATCACTAGGCTGTGGCAGGAGGAAGCAGATTATCACATTATATGCTACACCACTGTATCTGACCAACAAACCTCAGAGATCACGATCTTTGAAATAAAGGAAACAATGCATTAAATCAGTATTTGGTTTTGACATTCTTCTAGCTTTTGCTATACAATAAAAGGGTTGCATAATATTGCTACTGGAGAGTGATTAAATGGGTTTGTAGGAACAACAGAAAAAAAAAAAAGTAAACTATCAGTTACATTAACATGGCAAGGTTTTGCATATATGAAAAGCAGGGGTTTAATAGACCCATGAAGAAGAGATGATCTACTCTATAGAAAATCTGGATGCTTCATATCAGCTCAAGTGGAATAGTCACACTTCACTAAGAAAAGATTTGACCCAGCTATGGCTCAAGTCATCAAGGCCACAGAAATCTTTCAGGGCGTCTATTAAACTTTCTGTTTCACAGTATCAAGCACTGCTACAAAGTTGATGAATAAGTATGGAACAAATCATTTTTGTCACTGTACATCAGAAGGTCATTGAACAGCCAAACCAAAATCAAAGTGCCATTCTGTGAACCTCATCTTAATGGAACCATAAATAAAAGACTACACACTATGCTATTACTTTTTTTTTTTTTTTATAACACCTACATTTTTTAAACTGAGATCTAAAGGGATAATGTCAGAACAGGCAATATTACCGGTAAATGATATATATATTTATTTTATTTTGTTGTATTATACAATATATTTTTTTCACATTTTCTTATCCTCCCCAAAAACTAAAAGCTAAAGACAGCCAGTAAGGTTTGTACTTTAGATGCATATATTGTTGAGTTATGTCCTCATAAGTATATTTGTGGCATCTCGGTTTTAATGTATTGAACAACAAGGTGCAATTGCTGGCATGGTAAAAAAAAAAAAAAAAACATGAACCATCGATCACACAGGAAAAACTTACACTAAAGTCAGTTTGCCATTCTAGTGAGTTGCATTAATGAATATGTGTTAAAGCATAATGGGGTTAATTTTCTAAAGGTAAAACAGTGTTCACATTTTCTCAGGAGTTCTTTGAAAGTGGCAAAATTATAGTTTGTAACGAAAATACCTAATCAAGATGATGTAAGTCAGCAGAACTTCACCTCATTCTCAAAACTGTAAGTTATATCCCCTTACAAAGTGAACAGCTTCTTTGACCTTAGTAAATTAACCCCATTGTGTTAAGACTATTAAAAGTAATAGGTTGCAGCACAACTGGTGGGGGAAACAATGTCACTTTATTTTTCTGACAGTGTGCGCCACAACAGAGTGTTAATGTGCATTGTTGGGCAGTGCAATAAATGTGTGTCAGAGGTACATAACCTACTACCTTTGTGCATTGGGGCGTCATTCAAATTGAATAGCATTGCAATCTTCTATCTCATGTAATGCGCATTACTTTTAGTTGTGGTAACATGCATGTTAATGTGTAAGTTACCTCAATGCACTGGAAGAGTGTAAATAGGCACTTAAAATTCAAAACTGCGCAAGCAATATTTCAGGCATTAATATAATCACCTAACCCTACAGACATGCAATACCTCCAAAACATTAACCACTTGCTGACTCCAATAGGAATATATACACTGTGGTTTGCAAGTGGTTTACCGGGATCATGGCTGAAGATATCAGCCATAACTCTGCATTGTTTTTTTCAGCCAGCGATTGGCTTTCTCTTGAAATACTTTGAGCAGCTCATGAGTCACTGGAACACTTTCAGAAGTGGCGGGAATCTCAACAGGACCATCTAACATGGAACCTAAACTGACACAGACCTCCTTCTATTTTTACTATAATGTATACATCACATTCGAAATCAGCTCAAAGAATTAGCAGTGGATAAAGCTGAGAAAACACTCTGCCACTTGTACTATGACAAGGGAAACAAATCCTTCTAGCCCACGTACTCGTACCACATCTAGTGCACGTCCCTCTCACAGCTACCTAACCTATGGCCCACATACAACAGCAGATGCCTGTAAAAAAGTCTACTTCCACCTGTATAAGGTCTAAAGTGACACTCAGATTGTTAATAATAATGCCCTTTCAGACTATACACACTCCTATCTATCTTTATGTGCGCTACTTAAAATCTCTAAAACAGATGTAAAGGTTTCCTCAATACTCCTACCTCCATGGAAGAAAATAAATTGGCCATAAAAACCCTCCCCAACCATAAGGCACACAAGCGTAAATGGTCTCGCAAACCTCTACAAAACATTACTCTTCACCCTCACACCCCATCCAACCACCAGTTTCAATAGCTTCCTCTTAGACAACACCCTCTATCATTTCAATTTCCATTTTATAGTGATACCCACAGAAATGCACCAACTATCCCCCTATAGACCCAGACCTAAAAATCGTCAATAGAATCTTAGCCAACAAACTTAGAACTATTTTTACCTCCCCTAACACAAACAAATCTAATAGTGTTTATACCAGTCAGAGAATTCAGAGAGAAGACCAGATGCACCACAGATATAATTGATGTGGTAACAAAAAAATAAATACTGAAGCCCTGACCATCATCACCAGACCCACGTTTGCACCTCTCCTCATTATAGGGAAGACACGGTCACACCATGTTTGCCACTCCCCCCCCCCCCCCCCCATGGCCAGACACGTCCTTTCCTTCTTCATTTTTCTCCAACCTTTCATTCTGTTTTTTTTCTGACAGAAATTACTAACTCAATACTAAACACATGTGATACAATTGTACTTGTCTATGTTATTTACCCCTTCACAACTTAGTACAGTACATAAGCAACATACTAATGTGTCTGTGCTACAGCTGGACATATCCTCTAACACAGAGAATCCCATCCAACAATCTAGTGCTACGAGGTTCCTGAGCTCTATCAGGTATGAACTTACAATGCCCCACATGGCTTCAACATGTCTTTTAACCTTCCATAGACACTCTGATATGTCCTTTATATTTTATTATGTCCAACGGCTAATGCTGTCGTTTTCATTCTCTCTCTCTTTTTATTTGTATATTTTTATACAAATTATATAACTTTTTACATTTAACTTTAACACCTTTATTGTTGCAACGTATTTAAACATTTGATGGGCACACTGGGAATAACAAACAAAGAAAATCATTACAGTTTGGATTTTATTTTTTCAGCTAGTAAAGAAGGCATGGTTCAGACTTTGCCTTAAAGCGGAGCTCCACCCTAAAGTGGAACTTGCACTCATCAGAACCCTCCCCCCCTCCGGTGTCACATTTGGCACCTTTCAGGGGGGAGGGGGTGCAGATACCTGTCTAAGACAGGTATTTGCACCCACTTCCTGGGAGTCCTCTCTGCGGGTAGTGCGCCACTTCCCGCAGAATACCCGTTGTGTTCTGGGAAACACACTGCTCCCGGAACACAACAGGGACCAGTGAGAACGGCACAGCGCAACTCGTGCATGCGCCATAGGGAACCGGGCAGTGAAGCCGCAAGGCTTCACTTCCTGGTTCCCTCACCAAGGATGATGGTGGGGGCAGCAGAGTGACGAGCAATCACTCGTCTTCTGCGGACGTCGCCGGACTCCAGGACAGGTAAGTGTCCTAATATTAAAAGTCAGCAGCTGCAGTATTTGTAGGCTTTTAATATATTTTTTTCGGCGGAACCTCCGCTTTAACAACACAAATGCATACACACTGTCAGAAGCTTATGATAGATTACAAAAGCCATCTCATAAGAAAAGGTTAAGAGCAAACAGTGACAGGCCTTTAGAATTTATTGATTTCTCTAACACATCATGTTTTTTTCTGTATTTGTAATATAAACATTTTGCGAAGGCTTTTTTTGTTTATTCCAGGGCATTATGAATTTTTGCAGGTTGTCTAGTCTCCAGGCCCTTAGCTGTGACCTCCATGCACTTATCAATAACTCTGTAACCTCTATCCTATTCCCTTTCCTACTGAGAATTCTTCTGGCAGCTTAAAGAACAGCCCAGACAACTGAAATACATCTCCCGTTGCAACTCTAAAATCTCAAAGACTATCTGCCAAGGGAAGGCCTGACATAAATGTTTGTCAAATACTGCCTGCAGTTTGTGGGACAATCAATCCAAGTCTGCCATGCAAGCACCTCTGCTTGGCTTTTGCAATTCTCTGCTAGCGCTCTAGAGAGAAGGATAGACAGGGCAGCTCTGTGACCTGAATTCAATTCCAATTGTGCAGTCAAATGTCACGCTCACCTGCACCTATTTTCTTCATTAGCTTGATGACATAGTTCAGCGTGTCAGGACATCTTTTAAAACAACTGACCAGTGCATTCACTTAATAAAATTAAGTGCTTCCATTCTAAAATACAATGCATGTTAAAATGTCTATAACGTTGATATAGCTAGTGATAACTTAACTTAGGCAATTTAACAATGTTAAATACAGATTCATACATTTTGCACATTCTATATAAAACAGTTTCCATCGGGTCTTTTTTGCTGAAGCAGAGCTCCAGCCCCCCCCACCAAAAAAAATATAAGTCAGCAGCTACAAATACTCTAGCTGCTGACTTTTTCTATTAAGACACCTACCTGTCCAGGGATCCCGTGGTGTCCTCACCCAAGCCGATTATTTTATTGGCTCTCAGGTGCTGGCACTGTCATCTTGGGTAAGGGAAACTGTCAGTAAAGCCTTGTGGCTTCGCAGCTGGTTTCCTACTGCACTTTCAGAAATCACACTGCGCTTTCTCAATGGGTTGGCTGTGGCGAGGGCCGAACTTATGGCTGTGTTTGCCACAGCATACTCAGCAGGTTGTGGGAGCAGGTACCAGTCAAAACCAGGTACCCACTTTACACTCCAGTAGGGAGAAAAACATACATGAATAAATGAAAAAAATGAAGTGGCTGTGCTGGCAAACCACACAGCGCCATGCAAAATGTAAAAAAAAAATCAAATGCGTCAGAAGCTGGTGGGAAGAAGAACCCCTAGACTCTGAAGGGGGGGAGAAATAAGCTTACCACTATGCTACACCCCAAATAGGGTGGACTTGGATGAGTTGTGCTATTGTTTTCTGACATTACAGTGCTGCTGGCTATAGCCTACGCCGTTGATCAAGTAGCAAAAATCTGCCAGGGCGGTTGTACAGGAGTCAATCGGAAGATCAGCTTCTACTTTGGGTACTTTGGACTCAACAGGTAGTGAAACTCTTTTCAATGTGTGGTGCAGCAAGTCTCCTCTTCGATAGTTGTCACAAAAAACAAGAGTCCTCATTGGAAGACCATTAGAGTACCAAACTCCTCACCACAAAAAAATTATAAAATATTACTAAAAGTAAAAAAAAATATGTTGCATGCAGTGCTTTTTTTTTGCTTGCCTATGAAACTTTTTCTAATCTCACTTCTTTCAAAGTAGTCACCAATGGCAAGAGAGATCCAGCAATTTGACATTAGAACACATTGGGTTGATTTACTAAAACTGGAGAGTGCAAAATCTGGTGCAGGTCTGCATAAAAACCAACTGGCTTCCATTTTTTATTTATTTTTGTCAAATATTAATTGAACAAGCTAAAGTTAAAAGCTAATTGGCTACCACGCACAACTGCACCAGATTTTGCACTCTCCGGTTTAAAAAAATAAATCAGATGAAGACTGAGGACACCCAGCAGCAAGAAAAAAAAACAACGCAGGAGCAATTCCATGATTAAAGGGGAATATCATAGCAAAAGCTAGATCTGTTATTACATTTTTAATGGGCTATTAATTTTTATCATTTTATTTTTGGCTGGAGTTCTGCTTTGTCTTTTAGGTGATCATTGTGTTTTTTTTAAAATTGATAAAATAGGAGGTGTACTGATACTATACAAAGCCTGGCAATTGTTACTTCACTGGATGTACTGCAGTCTGCACATTAACCACTTCGCACCCGGGCCAATTCTGACACTTCGCTCCTACATGTAAAAATCCCAAATTTTTTGCTAGAAAATTACATAGAACTCCCAAACACTATATATGTTTTTTTAGCAAAGACCCTAGAGAATAGAATGGCGGTCATTGCAACTTTTTATCTCGCACAGTATTTGTGCAATAATTTTTCAAACGCATTTTTTGGGGAAAAAAAAACGGTTTCAAGAATTAAAAAATATTAAAACATTAAAGTTAGCCCAATTTTGTTGCATAATGTGAAAGATGAAGTTACGCTGAGTAAATAGATACCTAACATGTCACCCTTCAAAATTGCACACGCTTGTGGAATGGCGTCAAACTTCGGTACTTAAACATCCTCATGGGCGACGCTTTAAATTTTTTTACTGCTCACATGTTTTGAGTTACAGAGGAGGTCTAGGGGTAGAATTATTGCTCTCGCTCTAACGTTTGCTGCGATACCTCACATGTGTGTTCTGAACACTGTTTTCATATGTGGGTGGGACTTACATATGCGTTCGCTTCTGCGTACGAGCTACCAGGGACAGGGGCACTTTACATTTTTTTTTTGTTTTTTTATTATTTATTGTTAATTTTACGTTAAACTTTTTACTTTGACACTTAAAAAAAATAAATTATCACTTATTACTATTACAAGGAATGTAAACATCCCTTGTAATAGGAATAAGCATGACAGGTCCTCTTTACAGTGAGATATAGGAGCCAATAAGACCCCACATCTCACCTCTAGGCTGGGAAGCCTGAAATAAAAAAAAAAGATCACCGCTTCCTGCCGAAGCGGCGCCGTTTTTTTGAATGCAGACGCCGGGCGTGACGTCATAACATCGCGCCCGGCCTCCGAACGATCAGAGACTCCGACGACCATCTGGTCCGCCGGAAATCTCTATGGTAAGAAGCCGGGGCCGGCGGATCCTGTCACTGACTCACCGATTGCACAGGTGAGTCGGTAGAAGCACCGGAGGGCGGCGGGAGGGGGGGACGTCCCCTCTCGCCGCCTGTAAGAACGATCAAGCGGCGGAACAGCCGCTATGATCATTCTTACGGTACACAGAATCGCCGGCTCTAAAAAACGATATCTGAATGATGCCTGTAGCTGCAGGCATCATTCAGATATCCTGGCTCAAGGTCCAGGACGTCCATGGACGTCCTTAGGCGCAAAGTGGTTAAGGCCTCTTGCACATGGGAGTAAAAAATGCCTTTGAGAACGTCCTGGCGTAAGGGTGAAACGCGTAATTTCAGGATGGTGTTCTGCTTGCAATTTTCTCAGTACATGTGAATGTAACTGATCTTTACCATTTTTTTTTTTTTTTTTACAAATAAATGGAATTACACTATGTGGATTTGCTCTATTATCTCTTACATAAATGCTTTAGGAGACAAATTGGCAAGGTATACTCCAGCACTCCAATATAACCAGGATTGCTATCCAGCGCATATGACTCGCATCTAAAACTAAAAGTCCATACTTTCTGGTGAGTGAGTGGAAGCACTGGAGGGGAACACAATATTTGCACCATATTTAAAAGGCTAGCACTTGCCATTGTTAGAAGGCTGCATGGTTGTTTGTCACATTCTAATAAAGAAGCATAAGGGTATGGACTAATGTAAGAATTACATATATATTTGTTTATACATATGTTAGATTTTCACTTTTTGCTTATAATGCAGTTTGTTTTTCATTGTTTATATCTGCATATTAGTATATGCATAATACTTAACAGACTAGGCAGCACCTAAATTACTATATTAAGTTCCTGAGTACTCATTAATAAGTTATGTCCGTGTGCAGATCGAAGATGGAATGTTTTAAAGCTAAAGAATACAGCACCAAGCACAGTCATGTGTAGTGGTGTGTATACCATTACTTGTAGACAGCTGCTTCTAGTAGAATTCTGTCCTATTGTGGTTCTTTTAGAGCTGCTGGGAACTGTCCTGCTTGGCCCACCAAGTTCTGTATACCCATGTTCACACTAATGAATTTTCTCCTGTCTACAAAACAATGGAAATTACATACTTCTCTGTAGTGTCCAGTGCAACTGCAGCACTTTTTTTTTTTCTTAAATTGTTTTTTTGTACTCACCGTAAAATCCATTTCTCTGACGTCCATGGACTGACAGAGCCTCTCTTACACTTTACCCATGGGTTATGTCCCTGCTTGCAGGAGAAGACCTAGGCAGAATGTGAAATGTTATACATACATTCTAAAAAGCCATAGCTGAACAGCCCCACCCAGGGGGGGTGGTCCCTCCAGACATAAACCTCCCACTGCAGTCAGCAGACCTCAGTTTACAACAAAGCAGTACAAACCTTGAAAATTAGGGTGGGTGCTGTGTCAGTCCATGGACGTCAGAGAAACAGATTTTACGGTGAGTACAAAAATCCTATTTTCTCTTATCGTCCATGGACTGACACAGCCTCTCTTACACTTTACACGTGGGATGTCCCAAAGCAGCGTCAAGAGGGATGGGAGCAGTATAAATGGAAAACCAGAAACTTCACTCCCAACAAGGCAGAGCTCCTCAACGGAGGAGTTGCAACATTAAACAGCGGCCTGCAACACCTTGCGGCCGAAAGAAGCATCAGAAGAAGCAGCCACATCAACCTCATAGAACTTAGAAAAGTTATGAACGGACGACCAGGTCGCCGCCTTGCACACTTGTGCAACCGACGCTTGATGCCGGAAAGCCCAGGAAGCACCAATTGCCCTGGTAGAATGCACCGTAACCGGAAGTGGAGGCGCCCGCCCCTTGAGGGCATTGGCCTGTATAACGGTCTGTCTGATCCACCTATAAATGGTGCCAGACGAAACCGCTTGGCCTGTTTTGGACCAGAGACAGACAAAAACATTGAGTCATACTTCCCAACAGAAACAGTAGCAGACAGGTACACCCGCAAGGCACGTACCACATCCAATGTGTGAGGCACAAACTCTGGGGGAATGCGATGAGTGAGGACACAAGGACGGGAGGACAATGTCCTCATTTAGGTGAAAAGCTGAGACCACCTTTGGCAAAAAAGAAGGTCCTTATGGATGACCAAATAGGGCTTCTTGCAGGACAAGGCCACCAACTCAGACACCCGTCTAACAGAAGTAATGGCCACTAAGAAGGCCACCTTCTGAGACAAGGTCAAGAGGGGAATATCTCTGATATTTTCAAAGGGAGGTTCCTGGAGAACCGAGAGCACCAAATTCAGATCCCAAGGAGGGAGAGGAGGTTTAACAGGAGGGAGCACATAGCGAACCCCCTGCCCAAAGGTGCTAACCAAGGAATGACCCGCTAGCGGTCGCTGAAGGAAGACGGCCAAGGTCGAAATCTGACCCCCAATGGTACTCAAAGCAAGCTTTTGGGTCACGCCACGCTGCAAGAACCGCAGGATTCTGGGGACGGAATACGTCCGTGGAAGCCAGTCCAGCTCTTCGCACATAGCGATGTAATCTTTCCAGGTACGGTGATATATCTTTCTGGAAGAAGACTTCCGTGCCCTTAACATGGTCGAAATGACCGAATCCGAGAGACCTCGGTCTCTCATCACCTGGCTTTCAATAGCCATGCCGTTAAAGCCAGAGACTGTAAAGCAGGATGAAATATAAGACCTTGAGACGGAAGGTCCTCCCTCATTGGCAACCGCCAAGGAACGTCCGCGACGAGACATAACAGATCGGCATACCAATGACGCTGAGGCCAATCCGGAGCAAAGAGGATCACCGGATTCCTCTTGGTCGCAACCCTGCGCAGCAGGCGAGGAAGCAGCTGCAGCGAGGATAAACATATATCAGGCGATAATGACCCCATGGGGCCACCAACGCATCCGAGGCATTGTCCAAGGATCCCTGGACCTGGCCACAAACTGACACCTTGCGATTGAGTCGAGAGGCCATCAAGTCCACATCTGGCGTGCCCCACCGCCGGCACAGAATTTGAAAAACCTCCGGGGGCAAGGACCACTCTCCCTGGTCCAGCATCTGGCCGACTCAGATAGTCCGCCTGCCAATTGTCTACGCCCGGAATGTAGACGGCCGACAGAGCCGGCCGACAGAGGTCACCCGCATCCACCTTAGGATGCGGGCGACCTCTGAAGCCGCAGTTGAGCTCCGAGTCCCCCCTTGATGGTTGACACACGCCACCGCCGTGGTGATGTCCGACTGGATCCTGAGGGAGCGATCCTGTAGTCTCTCCGACCACGAGGAGAGGCACAGTCTGATTGCCCGTATTTCCAGAACTTCAATAAGTAAAACGGGCTTTGTCCGGAGTCCAAAGCCCTTGGGCTGACAGGACTCCCCAGACTCCAGCCCAGCCCGTCAGGCTGGCGTCCGTCGTGATCACCGTCACTGGATGGGGAGGAACGATTTCCAGACCGAAGAGCCGGGGACCTCAACCACCACGCCAGGGACGCCCTGACTGGGTGACTTCACCTGGATCTGAAGATCCAAAGGACAACAGCGATTTGTCCCAAGTGGACAGGATCTCTTTCTGTAATGCCCGTGTGTGTGATTGGGCATACGGAACGGCCTCGAACGAGGCTACCATAAGTCCCAGGACTCTCATGCAAAAACGGATTGACAACCATTTTCTGGACGTCAGGACCCGCACTGCAGACTGAAATGTCAGTAACTTCTCAAGGGGTAGGAATACCTTCGCCTCCAAGAAGTCCAGGATCAGACCTAGATACTCTGAATACTTTTGCACCTTCACAAAGGCATTCAGGGCCTTGAGGTCCAGGATTGGCCGAACCCTGTCCTTTTTTGGGACTACAAACGGATTCGAGTAGAACCCCTGAAACCTCTCCTGTGACGAAACCAGCACAATCACTCCGGACCTGATCAATCCTGTACGGCCCCTAAGAGGGCCGCCCAACGGGCAGGAGGGAGATTTGAGGGAAAGAATCTGTCTGGGGGCCAGGTACGGAACTCTATCCTGTATCCTGAGGTGACCACCTCGCACACCCACCGGTCGGAGATCCGGGAGGTCCACCGAACCGTGAACCTGCAAAGACGTCCCCCCCCACCCCAGAGTCGGGCAGGGGCAAGACTTCATGCGGCGGTGGGCTTGGGAGCTTGCTTGGTAGGCTTACGCACCCAGGGATGCTTATGTTCCCCAGCGACACTTTTTTCAGTCTGGGCGGGCTTACCCGTGGATTCTGATGGACGAAAAAACGTCTTCTTCGCCGGAAAGGAAGGGCCCAGCCTACGGGCTAACAGACTGAGGAAGGAAGGTGCTCTTACCCCCTGTGACATCCATAATAATGTCATCCAGGGCGGCCCCAGTCTACCGCCCTTAAAGGGCAAGTCAGCCAGGAGCTTTTTGGAAGCTAGGTCGGCCGACCAGCATTTCAGCCAGATAAGGCGACGCAGCACCACAGCAGAGATAGAGGCCCCAGATATTAAAGGGGCCGCATCCAAAGTGGCATCGCACACAGAGACTAAACCCTGCGCAAGTTGGTGAGCCAGGGCAATGGTCTCAGGAGGGAGATTATGCTCCTGTACTGTCAGTTACAAAATCTTTGCCCATCCTGTGAGTGTCTGAGACACAAGTGTCGCCGCCACTATAGGGCGTAAGGCAGACCCCAATAAAGGTAAACATAGTTCTACTCACCACCTCTGACCTCCTGTCAGTGGGATCCTTAAATGCAGGAGTCCCTTCCATTGGGAGCGTGGTAGCCTTATTCAAACGGGCGACCTGGGGGTCAACCACTGGGGGAAGAGCCCACTTCTTAACCAGGTCCTCCTCAAAGGGGTACCTTAAGGCTAGGCGCCGCGGTACCATCAAAGACTTCTGCGGTTTATCCCAGACTTGGTCAATGAATGTATCAAAAAAAGGGCACATATGAAAAGGACCTTTTTTGAAGAAACGGCTTTAAAGGAACCAAAGGAGACAGCTTCCACCTGAGGTTCCTCAGCCTTAACATTCAGCTTGAGTGTCCCTCACAGCATCAATGAGTTCACTTACAAGCACCCTGTCAGTTATTCAGAACTGGGGTCTTCCTCACAAGGAATGTCCTGTTCAAAAACATGAAAATCCTCAGAGCTAGGGTCCTGAGCAGCAGTAGCTATGCCCATATCTGAGACAGAGCACTCCCCTAGAGGAGAAGGTGTGGGGAGGGGGCGTTTATAGCTCCCTTGTGCTCGCACACCGCTTCCATCCTGACAAGGATGATTCCAGGACTGCCGACAACTAGTCCATAGGGACCGCAGGTGCAGGAGCACTGCCAATTGCCTCTGAAAATTGTGGAGAAGCAGGTGAACCAGACTCCATACTGCCACCCTCTGAGACCTTATACACTATTACAGTGAATAATACAGTCCACCCACTGGCTGCGCTGAGGCTGAGGAGGGGATACCCAGAGGACTCACCAACCCTTAAGGACCACTCAGTTCCGCTGTATTAAACCGCGCTGTATCGCGAGTGAAGCCTGAGGAGAGTGTGAGGAGATTTGCGCCGCAGCAGCGCCGATAGAGGCCGAAACCGTAAGTGAAAGCGCTGCGGCTTAAAGAAAATGGCCGCCGGCCGCATGTATTACTGTGCCATTGATCCACAGCAAGATGGCCGCCGAGCGCATTTTTTTAAAATCACCACACAGCGCTAATGGTGCACGCAATGAAGTCTCCAAACACACACACACCAGAACACTGCTCCTCTCCCAGAGTCCACCCACTACACAGACATCAGCTCCCCCCGCCAGGCCAGAGCGACCTCCAAGCACCCCCACAAAGCACATCACCAGTACAGGGTGCAGAGAGCAGCATAACAGGGGGGAGACAGGGAGAAACCCCCCATATAAAGAAACAGCCAGCATGTACTCACCTGCAGCAGGAGAGACTACTTACCCGTCCCAGAGGGACCCACTGGCTTGTTTCAGACAGACCTATCACAGAGTAGTACTGAGTAGCTGTCGGCCCGGTCCACCGCGAAAGATACAGACAGGTACTGTTCAATCGTGAAAGGACCGCAGGAGCATAAAAGCAACCCGGCCACCCCTGGAGTCATGGGGCATGTCGTGAACTGAGTCTCACGCACACAAGGCGAGGATCAGCACGCTCGATGGTCAGACAGGGAAGACTACGAGGATACCAGTGTACCCAACCTGTTTTGAAGGTCTCAAAATAAAATAAAATTCCCAATGGAATACAATTTAAAAATAAAATCTTCCAGGAGACTGGCTCCTGAGAGCCACGTCTTCTCCTTCTGCTAGGCAGAAAAAAACTGAGGTCTGCTGACTGCAGTGGGAGAATTATGTCCGGAGGGACCGCCCCCCTGGGCGGGGCTGTTAAGCTCTGGCTTTTTAGAATGTATGTATAACATTTCACATTCTGCCTAGGTCTTCTCCTGCAAGCAGGGACATAACCCATGTGTAAAGTGTAAGAGAGGCTGTGTCAGTCCATGGACGATAAGAGAAAAGGTGCAGGTACTCCACTTTCCATGTCACAGAATGTGATGCATTGTGGGGCAATAGCGGTAAGACTTCTGTGAAGATTTTTACCAGAAGCAGCTACCTGCAGGCAATGGGAAACATACCATTATACATAACAAATGTGTTTATTGCTAAACCCAAAAAATTAAGAAAGTAAAAAAAAACACGACTAAACTCAGCTTACACAAGAAAAGACAAATTGGCTGATTAAGTCTAATAGTCTCACCCAAACTATTCAAAATAAACAGGATAAAATGACAACTACTTCCAAAAGCATTTTTTTTTTACAGTTAGAACTGTGAAATTCACCGTTGGTGCCTGAATCATCCATCAGTTGGCACAATGAATTATTTCAACTCACAAAGCAGGCTAAAGCCATTAAAGTATATAGGAGATTGTGTTATTTTGTTAGCAAGAAATAGCAAAGACTAATAGGGAAGCTAAGTAACTGCCTATGGGCTGAGGACTGCTCACCTGGGATTTCCATATGATTGGGAATCATGATAATACACACAAAAAAAAGCCCTAAATGTCTCACACAGACAAGGAGTCTATTTCAAGACCCTTTTATCACTTAGTATTTTCCCAAGATGTTAAAACTGTTTATCTCTTGAATGACTTCAGCCACTCTGCCTTGTTGGCCTTTTGCCTAAAAGTCTCTAGTGAGACCTTCCATCAAAGGCCACTTGTAATGTTGTGGAACGGTACTAAGTGAGAAGTATCCAGCAAAAAGAACATGGCCTATGCCATTAAAAGATGTTAAGCATTGAAGGTATCACAAGTGTGTTAACCCTTATAACCCTATGTACTTTCAGTTTTACGACTTTTACTAAAGACAGAAAGCTGCATCTACTGCTACCACTTCATCATTGTGCATGCATGACCTGCTGTACTATGGTGGGATAACACAGTGATATACAGAACCATCTGGGACAGCCTCAAGTGTCATTTCTACACCACACTCACAATCTATAGACACATCAGGATTAACTACTTTGCTACAATGTTAGGCTCAAATCAAAACGAAAACAAATAACCTAAGCAGAAATTCCTGCAATATAAACCTCTGCAGACCATTTGTGGTGGGCAATGAATTAGAACCCTGGGCTCCCAGTTTTGTTTTGTTTTTTTACTTACAACAAACCTTTTCTTCTGTTTAACCACTTCCTTACTGGGCACTTACACCCCCCTTCTGCCCAGACCAATTTTCAGCTTTCAGCGCTGACGCAATTTGAATGACAATTCCGCGGTCATACAATGATGTATCCAAATGAAATTTTTATCATTTTTTTCCCACAAATAGAGCTTTCTTTTGGTGGTATCTGATCACTTCTACGTTTTTTTTTTTTTCGCTATAAACAAAAAAGTCTGACAATTTTGAAAAAAATAAAATATACTTTTTGCTATAATAAATATCCCATTAAAAAAAAAAAAAAATCCCAGTTTAGGCAGATATGTATTATTCTACATATTTTTGGTACATAAAAAAAAACAAAACAAAAAACGCAACAAGCGTATAGTGATTGGTTTGCGTAAAAGTTATAGTGCATACCAAATAGGGGATAAATTGATGACTTTTTTTGTTTTTTTACTAGTAATGGCGGCGATCTGGGATTTTTGTCAGGACTGTGATATTGCGACCGACAGTTCGGACACTTTCGACATCATTCACATTTATACAGCGAACAGTGCTATAAATATGCACGGATTACTGTATAAATGTGACTGGCAGGGAAGGCGTTAACACTAGGGGGCGATCAAGGGGTTAAATGTGTTCCCTGGGAGTGATTTTTATTGTGGGGGGAGAGGACTCTCAAGGGGAGGAGACCGATCAGTGTCCCTATGTACAAGGGACACACCATCGGTCTCCTCTCCCTGACAGGACGTGGATCTGTGTGTTAACACACAGATCCACGTCCCTGGCTCTGTAACTGCCGATCGCGGGTACCTGGCGGACATTGCGGCCGCCAGGCACGTGCATCGGCAACCGCGTGACACGGCGGGCACATCTTTTCCCTGATGCGCGCCCCCTAGCGGCGCGCAATGCGGAATTAAACAGGACGACGTCCAGGGACACCCTCCCGGCAATTGAGCGCCGCGCTGTAGATGTCTTGTCTGTGGCGCGGGCACCAAGAGGTTATTGTAAATGTTTTAAATAACTCCTATTTATGATTAATATGTAACTATTTATGTGCTTGGGGGGAAGCCGTAGTAGTTTGAAAGCAAGTCACACTTAGCAGCCTCTAATAACATTAAACACCCACAATGCTTAAAGCTAGAGACAATGTAATCCTAGGCAAGGTTGATTGCCCTTAACTGTAATGAGCCTGCTTTTTTAAACTGTATTGGACAAAATAAGATGGAATTTGTGATCTGATCAGTAAACTAAGCACATCAAAAAGGAGCACAGTGATTACATGTTGCAGACACACATGTATTACACATATAGTTTTAATCAAGTATTTTTTAAAAAAAATTAAAATAAATAGAATATCCTGACTTGTCTGAATCTCGCATGAAAGGTTCAGCAAAACTGCACAGCCAATTTCAGCGCAGTCACCTGGTAAGGAGTTTATATACCAGGTGTTGAAACACACCAAGTCATGCATTAAAAAAAAGAGCAAGAATATGTGGACAAATACATTCTTTAGAACATGAAAAGGGAAAAACAAGTCAACTGATTACAAAAAGCTCCATGTGGTTCAGCTTAATACTCTGCTGAGAACGTCTGGATTCCCTAAAATCAGTGACTCGGTGCTTTGCACTGACTATTGTTCTACATATTTGCTGAGGTTATTAACCTGACCTCACAAACTATGTATAACTTGGGAAAATGCCCTCTGTGTGCTAGATCTTGACCTCTGCATTTCCTAACATAAAATAGACAAAGTGAACATTGAATTCTCTAGGTTTTTTTTTTCCGCTTACCTCATTATTAAATCTTTACTTCAGATTTAATAAGCAAACTACAAAGTATACAACGAAAGGGACAAAGTACATATTGAAAGGGATAAAGGACTAGGTGCACACCAAAATGATCTGGGGACATTTTTTTTTTTGGGAACTGTTACTGTACTTTTCAGACAGATAAGTTGTGTAACCTGTTTCCATGTGATGGTTTATAAGACGACTGTAAAGAGAAACATGAGTGGATCATATGGTTTACCAGCTTGAGCAAGTATTTAGCTCACATACAGAGTCCGAGAATTTTAGATGATTCAAATAGTTTAAGTGCAATTTAGTAGAAAAACCAAGCTTCTGTGCCTTGAGTGGCCAAACTATTAATTGTGATTTAATTCTTCTATTTCTCCTAAATGCACGAATGATAGCATATAATTAGGTAGAAAAAGATTTCAAGCCAATGATACTGAAGTGTAATACAGGCATTTATGTGCATGATCAGTGTTTCAGATACTAGTATAGTACACAAGCTTACAGTAGCAAAATAAATTCCAGATATTTCAATTGGAGTAATGGGCAGTTAGCACCAGGTTTGAAGATGGGTTGGTGAGTATCTTCATTACTAAAAGAAGAGCCATGGCCCAAATGTACGCACAAATGTTTCTCTCCCCCTTTAGATGCCACAAAGACGCCAGTATTGTATAAATGGCTATGGCACCAAGGGTAGATTAGGCATAGGTGCACAGCAGAACGCCATCTGAACAGATTATTGCATCTTGGGTATAATGGGTAGGATTGGTTTTGCTATGATTACTCCTGGGATAGGAAAATAAATAATCAAACCTTGACCATACTACTTAAACACAGGTTTGAATTTAAAGGATAAGTTCACCTTTACAAATATATATATATATATATATATATATATATATATATATATATATATATATATATATATATATATATATATATGAACTTTTTTTTTCCGGAAAAAAAAAAAAGTGCAATTTTTTTTTTTTAGGAGCCTGTAAAGCATTGCACCCACAACCAGCAGATCATGGGTGCAATCCCATGCTCCTGCAGACTTGTCAGTGTAGCCGTCTGCCCATACCTCTGATACGGGCAGGCAGGTACACAATGACAGGAAGCTCAATGAACTACCTAGAGCGCCTATCAGCACCCTGGTAGTTTATTATTAAGAACAACAAGCTGTCAGCCACAAAGGCTGACGGTACTTGTAGTTCAATGATTCACAGGGATCTGTGAATGAACATGGCCACGTGGACGGAACCCAGCATGGCCACACTTCTTTTAAATTTGTTTTTGTTTTTTTCCTTTCCACCAATTCAATAGCCCCTACTCTTTTTTAACTGCTGATATTTTTTATTGCAGATTACTAGACCCCAGGATTTAATTTAACCTTATTTGACCAATCTGCAAACAACTGTTGGTACTAGCTTTCATTCACAAAGGGAGTACAAGGTGTATTGTGGAAAACAAAATGAACACAACCATTGTGTAGAACCTTCAAAGCATAGCAATGCCAACTCACCTACTTGCCAGTTTTTTTTTTTTTTTTTTTTTACCCTCCGTCATCCGCATTATGTAAAAAAAACTCTGTCTTCTTATTCACCAGGGACCCAACTCTTCTTCCCTGCATAGTTGCCAAGTTACAATTTTACATAAAAACAGTTTGTTTTCAAATATTAGTATACTTTAATACTGTACCATTTACATCAAGCTGATATTTTATTAAATTATATTGAGAAAAAAAAATCACTGAATTCCTTATAGAGCAGTGATGTGTGAATTCATGAGGGGCTGTAGGCCAATCACGAAGGCTCTCCTCATCTCCCTGAGGCCAGTGGAGAAGAAAGATAAGCTCTCCCAGTTGTTGGAGGGTAAGGGCTTGTCAATGGTTGTTTCTTTCAAACACCGCATTTTCCATTTATACATACAGCTGCATTCAAAGAGAAAATGTTGTGTTTGACTTGGCTGCTTTGCCTGCAGTTCAATCATACCCCAATAGGACATGCTGTGTCCAAAGAAATGCAGGCTAATACAAAGCAGGTCAACAACAGCCTCTGAAATGTCATGTGTACAGCTCTGTTAAAGTGAATGGGATTTTGCTGCCCTGTGTTCAATGTGCGTCCCTGTTACATATCATACCCAGAAAAAAATATTCCCAGTCGCTATGAGCCCTTAACCTGTCAAAGAAAATCATAAGCTTTAAAGGAATCCTGACATTACCTTCCCAATCTGAGTGTCTGTCATAACTAGGGGGGGGGGGGGACAGCCTATGAACCTAAAACCATGATGAGACTTCTACTAGAGAATACTGGGCAGACACACAAGATTTTAAGTGGAGATTCGGATTATTACAAATAGCCATTGGTGACTGGCCTACTGGGGCGATTTTACTATACTTCCTTTCCCAGGCACACACCAGAAAATAAATGATGTTCTGGCTTTTTTTCCCCACCAGAACAAGTGTCTGCATTGCAAGAATCTCACACTACAGCTATTCAATTGACAAATGTAAAGGTTCATATTCCTTCTCATTTTCTGTCCTGGTAACAATGGTCTTTAAGATAATTATTATTTCCAATAAAGTCATGGAACAATTAAAAAGCTGACAGAAGTACTAAAGTTCCCAGTGCTACACCCAAAAGTAGAAGCATTGCTTTCAGTGAAGTTCAGCTTTGCTAAATGCCATTTTATGGCTATTTACATACATGTGAAGTGGCTATACTAACAAATATTGGGGATCCCTAGTATACATAGTACACTTAGAATCAATGTTTTGTAAACAAAGCAGAACGCTAGACTTTTCTCTTTAACCACTTCAATACAGGGCTTTTTGTACCACTTCAATACCGGGCCTATTCTGGCACTTCTCTCCTACATGTACAAATCATCATTCTTTTGCTAGAAAATTACTCAGAACCCCCAAACATTATATATGTTTTTTTAGCAGACACCCTAGGGAATAAAATTACGGTCATTGCAACTTTTTTTCTTGCACGATATTTGCGCAATAATTTTTCAAACGCCTTTTTTAAAAAAAAAAATGGTTTCATGAATTAAAAAATAATAAAACAGTAAAGTTAGCCCAATTTTTTGGGAAAATATGAAAGATGATGTTACGCCGAGTAAATAGATACCTAACATGTCACGCTTTAAAATTGCGCACACTTATGGAATGGCGCCAAATTTCGGTACTTAAAAATCTCCATAGGCGACGCTTTATTTAATTTTTTTACAGGTTACCAGGTTAGAATTACAGAGGTCTAGTGCTAGAATTGTTGCACACGCTCTAACACACGGCGATACCTCACATATGTGGTTTGAACGGCGTTTACATATGTGGGCGACTTACGTGTGCATTCGCTTCTGATCGCGAGCTACCGGGGACAGGGGCGTTTTAATTTTTTTTTTATTATTTATTTTTACTTATTTATTAATTTTTTTACAATTATTTAACTTTTTTTTTTTGATCACTTTTATTCCTATTACAAGGAATGTAAACATCCCTTGTAATAGGAATGTGTGTGACAGGTCCTCTTTATTGAGAGATGCGGGGTCAATAAGACCCCACATCTCTCCTCCAGGCTGGAAAGCATGAGATCAGGGAAAAATTTTTCACTCATCTCATACTTACTAGCCGCAATGGCGGCTTTGTTTACATTTGAGGACCCGGGCGTGACGTCATCACATCACGCCCGGGCCTCCGACGATCATAGAGATGACTGGTGACCATCTGGTCATCAGTCATCTCTATGCTCATCACGTGACCCACCAACGGCGCCGGAAGATTCTCTCCGGGTCCCTGATCGCACAGGAGAACCCGGAGAAGCACTGGATGGCGGCGGGAGGGGGGGTGTCCCCTCCCGCCGCCTATAAGAATGATTAAGCGGTGGAACCGCCGCTATGATCGTTTTTATGGTGCACAGAAAAGCCGGCACTTCAAAAGGATATCTGAATGATGCCTCTAGCTGCAGGCATCATTCAGATATCCCCCTACAAAGCCAGGACGTCATATGACGTCCACCCAGGATGGGAGATCCCATCTGTGGACGTCATTTGACTATGGCTGGGTAGGGAAGTGGTTAAATTTAGTGTGTTGCTAAAAGTGTTACTAAACCCAGGACCCTGCATTCATTATATTTCGCCTCCCACAGTACACAGAACATGGAGATGCAATTTATTTTTTTTCCTTTTCCGTAATCATTATTTAAGGAACATTTTCATACAAAAAGAAAAATAAAGTGACACATATCACATAGCAAACATGAACAGGGTTATTCAGAGAGAATAAAACAAAAAGAAAAAGAAAAAAAGGGGGGTGGGACATTAAACATAAGAACAATGTTAATGTGCAAACCTCTGAGTTCACCAGGTACCATAGCCTCTGCATGCAACCCGAGTACCTCTGGGTGCTAAAAAGTTGTAACCGCGGATTAAGGCTGTCCATCTGCAGAGGGAGAGCCAACCCAAGCCGGCGGGCCATCCCTTCATGAGGGGCAACCCAGAGGAAGTAAACCATGTGGACCCAGGCGATCTGCGACAAGAATAACAAGATACTTGTAACAAAGACAAAACAACATAGTATATAACCAATAAAGGGCCCATTCAAAACCTGCCAGACTGCAGGCACCCACACCAATCCTGGAGGCTGGAAGAAGATGAAAAAGCAGTAACACAAGCCGCCAAGAAAAATACAATACATTCACTTTCCTAAACCATGAGATTGCAGGCCCCACCCGCCCAAACCAGAACTTCCCCAGATACAACTTAACTAAAATAAATAACTGAACACATTTTTTAAATGGCAAAAACTTGGCCGCGACACCTTTATTGGTTTTTCACAAATAATTTTCCATAAATCTTTATTATCATTCCAAACTTCATAAATCATCCAATAACATATTTCTACCTGCTCAGTTGTTAGAACTTGAGCAGTAGCACAACTTCAAAGATAAATAAAAGTCCCCACACGCCGGTCTTGAGCATCAAGACCGGCACACCCCAATCGTCGCGGCCTTTTCGATCATGTTCTGCAGACCAACATTAAAAATGTCATTTCCTACTTCTGATAAGTGCACCCCATCCAGTCTGTACAGACCTGGATATCCCCCTTCCAAGTCCATGTGCCTATAAGACAGTCCCCCAACTTGGGGCATAAACTTTTCGAGAGCCCTATTGACTCTCTTCCTCATTTTTTCCATCACCCTCCTCTGCGCAGAGGAGAGCCATGAAAGACGAGGAACCACTTCTGAAAAAACTAAGGTTGTACCTGGGAAAGTCGCACTGAAGCGATGCAGGTCACGCTTAATCATAAATAATAAGTCCAAAGTGTTAACATTTCCCAAATCGTTACCTCCCAAATGAATTATCAGTATGGATAGCAATGGCCCCAGCTGACATAACCTAGACACATGCAAATCCAGTTGCGGCCATTGAAGGCCTCTTATACCTTTCCAGAACAAACGAAATGAGTCCGGTTGCAAGGATAAATTTGATGAATAGTTGCGTTGAGCCGCTATTTTTTGTGCCCAATAAATAAATGAATGCCCCAAAATCCACTCTGTGTGCTGGGTACCTAAAATTAAATAAACAAATTAGGACGAACATACAACTTAAAACATTTTGACTTCCACCCACCCAATGCCTTGATATCCGATTCGGAGACGCCCGATCGGGCCGCCTCCGAAGCTGCGCCAATCCGAAAGGAGTGGGAGGAAAACTTAAAATGACTTAAACCCATGGCACCCAAACTCTTTTTTAAAACTGCATCGAATTGGTATTTCGTCAGGGGCAATAAATTAGCATGAATGAGAAAAATTCCCTCCCCGGGAGGCCTAAGCCCCATAAATTGTTTAACCAAGGCTACCGGGCACAATAAGCTCTCATTTTGTTCTTTTAGATGAACCCATCTACCCTTACCATATTGGTCTGTTTTGGAATACTGCAGCCACACATGAACACCCGATTGATCAACTAGCACCTGGTCAAATCGCACACCCGAACCACCTTGTTTGCTCACTGGAATTAATTCCGAGATGCGAAATGCCCCAAAAATGCAAGCACAAAAGCTGTCCTGAATAATAAGGCCTCGTAGGAGGAAAAACAAACCACTGAAGTCATTCTGCAAAGGCCACCGAGAATGTCAAGAGAAATCGGTCTCCTATCATCTATGACAAACGTCAATCTCTTGTATCCCTTCAGTGCCTGTTTTACAGAAAAATAAGAAGAACAAGGTCTCAGACCCAATAAACGGAAGAAAAAGGACATACCGGCCAGCGTTCTTGTCACATAACTATGTGAAAGTTGCTGCCGCATTAAACTTGACATAAAAGCCAAAATGGTACCTTCCGAAGGCTTATCAAACTGACCACCTTCAGCACTTGCAAAGGATATCCAGCTGCTCCAGGCTGCCGAGTAACTCGACCAGGTTCTAGAAGCTAAAGAGCTTTTTATAGCATTCGTCACAGTACTCAGATCATCTCCCACAGACAGGCCGGGCATGAGTTGCCAACTGCGTCCGCCTCCGGCAGCAGACTCCGAAAACGCTCCTCCTGAAAACGAGATAGAGAATCAGCTATATTATTCAATATCCCCGGGGTATACCTAGCCTTCAACCAAATATTAAATTTGAGGCATCTGAAGACCACCTGACGCAAGATTTTGATTACCGGCAAAGAACTGGGTGAAAGGCAGTTCACTGCATATAATACACCCTTGTTATCCGTTTCCACCAAGATGCGCCTATTAGCGAACTCTGAGCCCCACAACTCCAATGCCACTAATATTGGAAATAATTCTAGCAATACCACGTTCCTGGTCACTCCCGAACTCACCCAAGGCTCCGGCCAAGCCGCGCAACACCAGTGCGATCTCCAGATGGCACCGAAGCCTTTGGAGCCAGCTGCATCCGTAAATAAACAAAAATCCTTTGCCACAACAAATTCCGCCTGAAAAAAGGACCTACCGTTATATCCGTCAAGAAAGTTGGCCCAAACCAAAAGATCTTCCTTAATGGGGGCCGTTATTCTAACATGATCCAAAGGAGATTTCAAGCCTGCAATCGCCAGGTAAAGCCGACGCGAAAATATTCTGCCAACAGGCATGATTCTGCACGCAAATGCCAGAACCCCCAGCAGCGACTATTTCTTTCAAGCGTACCTTCTTTTTCCGCAACACCGTCGTGATTAACCATTTTAATTTACTCAATTTTTTTTCCGGCAAACGAAATTCCATACCGCAAGTATCTATCTCTATGCCCAAAAACTCCAATGAAGTGCTTGGCAAGCAAGTTTTTCCCTCAGCCAACGGTACTTCAAATTCAAAAGCCATGGCCTGAAATGACAGCAACAAGTCAGAACAAAAACTAGAGTCTGCTGGGCCAACAAACAAAAAATCATCTAGATAGTGCACCGCACCATCCAGCCCAGATCGGATGCCAAGTACCCAGTGGAGAAATGTAGAGAATGATTCAAAGTAGGAACATGACAACGAACCCCCCATCGGGAGACACGTCAAAAAAGTATTGACCCTCAAAATAAAACCCCAACGAGTTGAAAGCCTCCGGGGAGACGAGCAAGAGGCGAAATGCGGATTTTATGTCAGCCTTCGCCAACAAGGCCCCAGGGCCAAACCTCCTGATCTTACCAATCGCTTCTTCGAATGTGGCATACGACACTGAGCATAGGCTCCCGTCAATCTCATCGTTCAAGGAGTCACCTTTTGGAAAGGATAGATGGTGTATAATACGAAATTCATTGGGTTCCCGTTTTGGCACTACCCCCAATGGGGAAATCCGAAAATTATAGAAGGGGGGGTGCTCAAAAGGGCCAGCAATTCTACCTTCCTTTAGTTCTTTACATAACTTATCCCTTACCACCTGGGGAAATTGATCTACAGATTTCAAATTACCTACCAATTTACACCCCTCCCCCGAAAAGGAAGGCAAACGGGAAACCCTGATCAAAACCTTTACTGAGTAAACAAGCCTTCTCCCTTTTTGGGTAGATGTCCAGCCACGGGCGCATTTTTTCCAGCCTCACTGGCGTGCAGGCTTTTGGGAAAAATATGCTAGACCGGGCTAGCTCCTGTCACTGCATTCCGCTTAAAACATTTTGCCGCTGGGTGCGTCCCCGCACAAATGGCACATTCGTGTCTGTATTTACACTAATTATTCCAGCGGCACTGGCTGTCATTAAATGCAAAACAGCAGCCTTTCCTAAAGGCCGCTGTCGACCCTGTCGCAGCGGGTTGTCTAGGCGCTACCTGCCTTTGTGGCACAATCAAATTGAGCCACAAGCCCACATCTTTCATACCCCACCTTAGAGACGGGTGAATGGACAATTTCTGACGAAAGGATTCGTCATAGAAAAACCACCCCAGGCCCCCAAAATTTTTATAGGCTTCCAAGATGTGATCTAGATGCTGGAAAAGCCCCCCACACCTTTCCGGGTGCTTCTCCGCCATAATGCCAGAATAAATACAAAAGGCTTGAAGCCAATTGTTAAACGACCTAGGGATTGCCCTGCGCCTTTCTTCTTCGCTTCTCTCCTCCCCCCTCCTTTCTGTTCTAACAAATTCTTTATGCGCAGGCAGGAGAGAAAGAATGTCAACATATTCCCCTTTCCAAATCTTTTCCTTAACATTTACACTTAAATGGTATCCTAAAGGGGACATTTCACATGGCATGGAATCTTTCATATATATCTCAGGGACCAGTAACCTTTGCCCAGCCGTCTGCAGGAGCTCAGAAGCTGATTTGTCAGACTGCATAGCAGAAACTTTATCTAGCTGAGATAGTAAGCTGACAGGCAGACTAGACAGTACTGGAGTAAGAGATGACACAGAAGGGTTAACAGAAATAGAAGCAGCAGACACAGCAGGTGCTGAACCTTTAGACAGTGATTGTATTATGGAAGACAAAGAGCCTACCAAACCAGATAGTACATGCAATTGGTTTAACTCACCACCAGCTGGAGCTTGCAACACCTGCTGCTGAGCCACCTGCTCCAGCATTGAAGGGGGGTCTTGCACCTGTAGCATCTGCTCACCTGTTGCATGCTGTGGCATGTCTGTGTTCTGAGTGCCTTGCTGACACTCTAAGCGCTGGTTCCCGGGAGACAGCTGCGCACGCTGTCTCCCCCGACTGTCCTGTGCGGCCTGCTGCGGCTGGCCGCGCCGTCGTCCTCTTCCAGCCGGCGACTGCGAACAGGTCCGCCTCTTCTGACCTCCGCGGCGGCCTCGTGACGTCACACCGCCACCATCTTCCCTCAGCATCACTAGCGGCGCACGGGTGTCTGTAGCTTCTGCGGAAGCCCCTCCTTCCCTCTCCGGCGGTGCGCGTCTCCTCGCTTTTGCAGGCGGACCTGGTTCAGGAACTCCCTGCACCATGTCAGTGTCATTCCTCCTCTCGCCGCTCGCTACCAAGTCTCCACCCTCTTGCTCCAGCAGCCGTCCTTCTTCCTCCGGGGCTGACTCCAGGCAGCGTCTAAGCCATGCCTCTCCTCCTGAGCTGCCAGCTTTCTCTAATAGCTGCATCACCAGCGCTTTCATCATGTAAGATGTTCTGTGTAAGGTAAGAGCTCAAATCTTCCTGCTTGTTCAGCTGAAAAGAGGCAGAACCCTGCGCCTGCTGGCCCTTTTATAAGCAATCCCAAAATCCAGAAAGTTCCCTGAAACCTGATTGGCTCTTCTTGCTTCCTTGTGGACCGGCCCCAAAAGGGGCGGGGCCCCTAACCCCACTGTACTAATGAAGCTAAACCTAACTTAATAATTTACCTTTTAAATTTGTGCTAGGGAGGCCGCAATCTCAGGAAAGTGGCCCCATAATGTGACCCCTTTATTCATTCTACCCTGAAGGGAACCTGAGCCAGTTTCCAGTAAATAGGAATTAGTCTCTTAGCCGTACTTAAAAGGTGCGGTAGGGCACTTCGCTTATAATGACCAAGTGGTATGGTAGGAATATGAAGCGAACCGGGGGAAAATGGGATATCGACATCCAAAACGGCTTTTATTTGATCTTTAACATCTGACCAAAAAGGATGAATTGTGGGACACTCCAACCACAAGTGCAGGAGCGTACAACGCTGGGCACAACCTCTCCAAATGCATTTTAGTAAATATACTTGTAAAAGTCTTGTGACTTCTATCACTGTCTGGTTAAAGCTTGTAGGAGTTTTCATTCTCCTCTGACTGTCCTATGAGGCTGCTCGACTCCTGACCCTCTGTCTGGACAGTACTGATTGGCCCTGTGCTGATCACATGCACACTCCCGAAAAAAACAAAAAAAACTTCCTAGCAATACACAATAAACTGAGCATTTGCATAGTGCCCCCAAGGCTCTGTACTATCAGCAGATGAATTAGGGACAGTACAAGGGGAGGAACAGAAATGACAGCCTCAAACATCCTTTTTACACAATGTAGAGGATTAACCCCTTAGGTTCCAGTTTGTATATGCAGTAAAGCATGCTTATTATACTGACTGATTTTACTGTTGTGGGTTCAGTAGCACTGAGATGTTCAGAACCTTTGGAACAGCAGTCTCAGCTAAGGGTACTGCCATAAAAAATAGGATTTTTATAACAGCTTACCTGTAAAATCCTTTTCTTGGAGTACATCACGGGACACAGAGTGACATAGTCATTACTATGTGGGTTATATAGATACCTTCAGGTGCTGGCACTGGCAACTTCCAAAACCGGAAGTACCCTCCCCTATATAAGCCCCTCCCATCCGGGAGTACCTCAGTTTTGTAGCAAAGCAATAAGTGTCCCCAAAAGAGGGGTGGGAGCTCTGTGTCCCGTGATGTACTCCAAGAAAAGGATTTTACAGGTAAGCTGTTATAAAAATCCTATTTTCTTTCTCGTACATCACGGGACACAGAGCGACATAGTCATTACTATGTGGGACGTCCCAAAGCAATGCCAAATGAGGGGGGGATACACCATACATAAGCTGGGCGCTATCAGACATGAGGATCTTTTGCGGCCTGCAACACACTGCGCCCAAAGGCGACATCCTCCTGACTTCTAACGTCCACCTGGTAGAACCTAGTAAACGTGTGTACTGAAGACCATGTTGCGGCCTTACAGATTTGAGCCAGGGAGGCCTGGTGATGCACTGCCCATGAAGTTCCAACTGCTCTAGTGGAGTGCGCCCTAACTTTGAACGGAGGCGGTCTCCTTCTCAAGCCATAGGCTTGCATTATGACCGGTCTAATCCACTTGGCTAAAGTAGATCTTGACGCTGCCTGACCCTTTCTGGGGCCTTCCGGCAGAATAAACAAAGTATCCATTCTACGAATCTGAGCAGTGGCTTTTAGATAAGCTTTAACTGCTCTTACTACATCCAAAGAATGTAATAACTTTTCCTCTACCGAGCTAGGTTTGGGGAAAAAGGAAGGAAGAACCACATCTTGGATCAAATTAAACCTCGATACCACCTTAGGAAGAAAGGCTGGATGAGGACGTAACACTACTCTGTCCTTATGGATAACCAGATATGGCTCCTTACAGGACATAGCGGCCAATTCCGACATTCTTTTAGCCGAACATATGGCTACTAAAAAAAAATCAATTTCCTGGTGAGAAGAACCAAGGAAATGTGCTGTAATGGTTCAAATGGTTGTTTCTGTAGAACAGATAGAACCAGGTTTAGGTCCCATGGACATATGGGAATTTTAAGCGGACTGCTAATACGCATCACTCCTTGTGTAAAAGTTTTGACTAGTGAATGCGAAGCCAGGGGCCTTTGAAAAAATATTGACAAGGCCGAAATCTGACCCTTGATAGTACTCAAGGCAAACTTCCTATCTACAGCCCACTGTAGGAAGTCCAGAATCCTACCTATTACGTACTTACGTGGATGCCATTTCTTGGCCTCACACCACGCGATGTACGCCTTCCAGATTCTATAGTAAATCTGCCTGGATACCGGCTTCCTGGCATTGATCATGGTAGACACCACAGGATTAGAGAGACCTCTCTTTTTTAGAATGTGGGCTTCAATAGCCAGGCCGTCAAACCTAGGGCTAGTAAGGAAGGGTGGTATATCGCTCCTTGCGAAAGCAGGTCTGGACGATGTGGAAGGGTCCAAGGACTCCCCACAGACATTTTTACAATCTCTGCGTACCATGTTCTTCTGGGCCACGCTGGAGCCACCAGAATCACTGGTTTCTTTTATACCCTGATTCTGCAGAGTAATCGAGGCAACAATTGTGGCGGTGGAAATGCATATATCAGCTTGAACTGATCCCAAGGGAACACTAGAGCATCCGAGCCGCAAGCTAGGGGATCCCTTGTCCGAGAGACAAATCTGTCCACCTTTGCGTTGAATCTGGATGCTAGCAGATCTACATCCGGTGCTCCCCACCGCTGACATATTGCCCGAAAAACCTCGGGGTTAAGGGACCATTCCCCTGGGCATAATTGTTGGCGACTTAGAAAGTCCGCCTTCCAATTCTCCACTCCTGGAATGAAGACCGCGGATATGGCTGGGACACATATTTCTGCCCATTTCAGGATGCGATTTACTTCCATCTGGGCTGCACGACTCCTGGTGCCCCCCTGATGATTGATATATGCCACTGACATGGCATTGTCTGATTGAATTCTGACAGGGGACCATTGGAGTTTGGATGTCCATGCTACTAGGGCATACCGGGCTGCTCGTATCTCTAAGAGATTGATGGGCAGGGCCTTTTCTGCATCCGACCATCTGCCCTGGAGAGACCATTGCTCCAGTACTGCACCCCCCAGCCTATAAGGCTGGCATCTGTAGTGACCACCTTCCAAGAAATCGGACTGAAGGATTTCCCTTTTTTCAGATTCTGGGGAACCAACCACCAACGGAGGCTTTTGGGAACGGAAGGGGACAAGGACATTGGTAAGTCTAGGGCCTGCACTTATTTGTTCTAGGCTGACAGTATGGCCCTTTGCAAATTCCTTGAATGGAATTGACCGTAGGGCACCGCTTCGAATGATGCCACCATTTTTCCCAGCAGCCTCATGCACAGGCGTATGGACGGTTGTCTTTTTGTACCCACCAGGTGGATCAAATATCTTAGAGAAGACACTTTTTCTTGAGGCAAGAAAATCTTCCTCTGGTCTGAATCCAGCCTTAGCCCCAAGTATTCCAGACTTTTGACTGGTTTTAGGGCTGACTTGTCTCGGTTGATGATCCAACCGTGAGATTCCAGATACTTGATTGTCTCGTGAACAACCATTTCTAGTTTTTCCACTGAGTGGTCCATCAGCAACAAGTCGTCTAGATATGCCATTATCGTCACACCTCGTGTTCTTAGATTGGCCAATAGTGGGGCCAGAATTTTTGTGAACACTCGTGGTGCTGTGGCCAGACCGAAGGGTAAGGCTCTGAACTGAAAATGGCGCCCATCTACTGCAAAGCGTAGAAATTTTTGGTGGACTGGAAAGATGGGAATGTGCAAATAAGCATCTTTGATGTCGATCGAGGCTAACCATTCCTCCCCTTGTAGGGCAGTGGCCACCGATCGGATCGACTCCATCCGGAAAGTCCTGATATGTAGGAATTTGTTTAGCCCTTTTAGATTTAATATGGGCCTTACGTTCCCGTTTGGCTTCGGGACTGTAAAGAGGTTTGAGTAAAACCCGAACCTGCATTCTTCCAGGGGAACCTCCATAATTACTCCTTGGAGCAATAGTTGTTCTAGTGCCGACAGGAGCGATCCTCTCTTCCGGGGATCTCTTGGCACGTTTGACCACATAAAATGGGAAGGAGGAGAGTCTTTTAACTCCAGCTTGTATCCCAGACTTACTGCGGAGAGCACCCATCTGTCTCTGATCGTGTCCCGCCAGGTCTCTGCGAACAACTGAAGTCTTCCCCCCACCCGATTGAGTCGGAGATTTGACTTGGGGGGAGGTTTTGTACCTCTCCTGACCCAGGGTTTTTTGTTACCCTGTGATTGTCCCTGATTCTTACCCCCGGGATTTGACCGAGGAGGCCGTCGGAACTGCTTCACAGCAGATGTCTCAGGGACTGGAGAGGCAGGCCTCTTAAAATAGGGACCTCTCAATCTCTTTTTAACCGGCAAGAGTGTACTTTTACCGCTGGAAATTTTCTGGATATTTTTGTCCAGGTCTTCCCCGAATAAGCGTTCACCATGAAATGGGAAGCCAACCAGCAATCTTTTACAGGGAGCTTCAGCAGACCAGTTCTTGAGCCATAGAAGCCTACGCATATGTACTACAGACAGCGTAAGGCGGGAGGCCTGATGGATTGAATCCTTGATGGCATCAACCGCAAAGCATAAGGCTCTAGGCAGATCAGCTAGGGCGAGGGCCTGCTGATCCGGCAAGTCCCTTAAGACCTGTTTTAACTGATCCTTCACCGCTTGGCAGACCCCAATAACTGCTACTGCTGGTTGTGTCACCAAGCTTGCTGTAGTAAAAGCAGATTTTAATAAGGACTCCAATTTTTTATCTATTAGGTCCTTGAACATTTGAACATTATCTACTGGACATGTCAGTGATTTGTTCATACAAGAGATGGCTGCGTCCACTGTAGGCACCCTCCATTTTCGGATGAACTTATCCTCCATGGGATAGACCACCGGAAATCTCTTAGGGGGAGTAAATATTTTATCAGGATGTTCCCAATCCTGGTAAATGAGTCCTTCCAGTAAAGGATGTATTGGAAAGGAACAAACAGTCTGGGGAGCTTTGAGCGACCCCAACGAGGAGACAGAAGTGGTTGATGGTTCCGCAAGGGGCATTTTAAAAGCTGATCGGACCATATCAGTCAGGGACTGAACCCATAATCTTTCAGCATGTGATGCTGAAAATGGCTCTTCCACTGTTGATTCCTCTAGAACAGAATCAACCTCATCCTGATCCCCTTCAGGTAGGTCGATCCCTGCATGGGACTGTTGCTCTGCTAACAGGCACTCTGAGGGAGGAGACGGAGATCGGGCGTGCTTTCCCTCTGACAGGGAAGCAGCGATCAATGTTGTCAATCTCTCTTCCAGTCCTTCCAGAGCTGAGGAAAAAACCTCCTCTGTTACATACACAGGAGCCGGTGAACTGAGGACAGCCACAGTACCAGGTACCCCTGAGGGTTCTCTACGGGCACCAACCTCTGATTTTTCAGGGGAGACTGGTGCAGCCAAAGCATGCCCAAGATCCTCAGAGCCCGACGGAGACCCCCTTTGCTTCCTGGGAGTCTTAGTCCCGGAGACTTTGGACGGCATATTCCTAAGCCCAAAGCTGAGGTATTCCAGCCGTAATACACCACTTACTGAAAATAGTCTAGCACAATTGCTGCTATATAAACAGTTGGTGTCTACTAATGTGCCTTTCTATGGGGATGCCTGCATCAACCACCTGCTGTATGCCTTTTTTAAATGTTACCAGCTCCGTCTCTGCACTCCATAGCCAGCTCACAATAAATTGTGCCTTTTGACATGCTGGGACGCCCGCACATGCGCAGAAGCGCTGCGGCGCGCACAGAGCGTCATCCGCCAAGCTCTGCCCCCTTTTCAAGCTCACCTCTATATATAGAGGCGCGGGCACGTACGCCTTCAGCGCTTCTTTTTGAAAAAAGACTAGGGAGAGGAGCCAGGGTCCCTGTTTGCAGCAGGGCCCGGGGATGGACGAGCATTTGCAACATGACAGAGGGGGCAGTTTCCCTAAAGAGAACTCACCATCTGCCTGGACTTGACCTCAGAAGTTAACAGTCCACAGAAAAAAACGACGTTCCACAGCGGCCTCTAGTGGTTTAACACAGGTACCGCGGTTTGTCCATTTTTTTTTTTTTTCCTTGACCACTATTAAAAAAATTTAATTTTCTAGCAGTTTCAGGCATGCACAGA
Organism: Rana muscosa; assembly: GCA_029206835.1. Lineage (NCBI taxonomy): Eukaryota > Metazoa > Chordata > Amphibia > Anura > Ranidae > Rana > Rana muscosa. The sequence continues at coordinate 1,078,010,317 of CM055122.1, forward strand.
TATTTAGCGGGAATACCGTTAGGTAACAGGCAGAAAGACATATTAGGCTTGGGGGTCCCCTCAATAGAACCAAGTTCCTGAGGGGCCCCCACTTACCTTTTCCCCGCCGCAGGACTCTGTTTGGTCCACAGGAGCCCAAACTTCACCTCTCACGGCAGGCAATGTACTTAAACCTTCAGGGACCGGGTTCCCAAGGATTCCACTCCCCTGGACCTGTATAGCACCCTGCACAGATAACGTCTTGGTCGTGGGTATGACCAGAGTTCTGGATCCCAGGGTCCAGCCCTCCTAAGAGAGGCATTACAGGCAAAACCTTGCTCTTCTCTGCAAGGCCCGGGTACCGACCGTTTAGCAATGAAGCTTTTTTGGTCGGATCCGGAATAGCTTGCTGAGGCCCAAAAGAACCTGTACACAAGCCCAGATGAAAAAAACATGTTAACCTTTGGCCAACACCTTAGACACTGGCAAAAAACTGAGGTACTCCCGGATGGGAGGGGCTTATATAGGGGAGGGTACTTCCGGTTTCGGAAGTTGCCAGTACCTGAAGGTATCTATATAACCCACATAGTAATGACTATGTCACTCTGTGTCCCGTGATGTACGAGAAAGAAATCTGGATTTGTGTATGCCATTGCTGTCAGTGGTGTATTTGGTTAAAGCTTGCCTTTTAAAGACTACTAATGACCTTAAACAAAAGGAGGGGGCTGCACAAGTTGTTGTGGGTACTTAGTACAGCAAGCCAAATAATTTGCACATAAACCCGACCAGATTGTTAACAGGTTATATTCACAACAGTTAAAAAATGATTGCCTATAGAAAGTGTGCATCTGTAGTACCCAGAGGAAATGCCAGCTTCACTCAATGAATTATAATCACAAAAATGCAATGGCTGGCCATTTTCTCGCAGTTATTTGCCTCAATTCACACCTCCACATTGTTTTTCTCTTCGAACACCACCACCAATGCATTTTATCTACTTAATACCTGCTGCTTCACACTAAAAGGAAAGAAAAGCAGAATGGCTGCCTCAGCCTCATCAATAGGAAATGTTACGCCTATCCATAAACTCACTGACCTCCCCATACCTTCCACAATCATCTTAGGAGAACTCCAGGAAAGCTGTACCTGCTGTGGTCACCTACTTAAAATGGCAACACTAATAACATTTTTTAGTTGTGTTCTTGTGCCATATAAAAAACAAGCTGCAAGGAAAAAAGAAAAAGGAAAAAGGCCTAAACAACGTTTCAAATAGAAGCCAGCTTGACGTACTCGGTTAAAATCAATGCTGAAATCTTGAGTGTAATACACATCAAAAGCAAAATATCCAAGCACTGAATTATGAAGCAAAGTGAACATCAAACAAATTTGAGACTAAACTGCCAGAACTGAAAGAGTGCTAATGGATTAATAAAAAGTAGCAGACAATCAAACTGAATTAGAAGGAAAAAGATATTTAATGATTTAGGTAAAACCTTTACTAAAGCTTGTCATTTATTTTCAATAGATTGAATTATGAAATCTATATTACCACCGCCTATGGATTTTTTTTAACCAACAAAATGTACCCATACTGGGTGTTTTTCTGTGATTACTTGATATATGATCTTCTTTGATATTTCTATGCTTGTCCTTTCCTATGTATCCCGTTTTCAATCATCTCCATAAAACGAACTGAACAACCCAAGAAAATGAAATAGTTTACGATCTCTGTGAAAGACATAACTTGCATGTACTACCACCAAGCAAAGAAAACTACATAGGGCTAGATTATAGGTATCAATCCAGAAAAATCATAATCTATAATATGAAGAAAATAGCTGTTTACTGTGGAACAATTTGCGTATTCACTGGGAGGAAAAACTTATCTATATTATGGAAATATATTCACAGCACAAGAAGGAATATTCCTAAACCTACTACTTAGTTACATTCTATAGTGAGCTTTATAGAGACAACAGGTAACTATTTTGATGTTATATCTGGCTGCAATGGTTCTGAGTCGCATACCAGGAACAAGCACACAGCAAGTGAAAGCGAGGGAAAAAAAAAAAAATGTTATATATTTTTTCAGTGGTTCTGGAAGTATTGAAGCCAAATCATCACCATGTAATCCAAGAAATCAGCATTCTCAGGAGAATACACAAATGACAGCCTTTATATATTGTATTCCGATTCTCTATTTTAAAAGATTTGCCATACCGACACTTTTGTAGTAAACTTGAAAACATTGGTACAATTCTAATAACATTTTTAGAAAAGAAATTGTATACCTCATGACAAGTTTACTTTTTTTATATATATATATTTTTTTACGTTTTGGATAGACTAAATGAGAAATAGGAATAATTATCTGGATTTCCACAACGCCTTCCCTGGTGACAATGGTTTCACCAGACAGGATGTAAAGGAAAATGACAGTATAAAAGTAAGGAACAATTTCTGTAATGGAGCCCTGAACAGCAGTAAAAAGCCAACAGAGGTTCTAATTCTTTACTCAAAACTAAAAAAAAAAAAAAACAACAAAAAAAAAAGTTTGAGTTCCAAAGAACAAGTCTAGAAAAGTAAAGCTGGCCAGTTAAACCTAAAAGCCTCATTCAAAAGCTTTTAAAATCCAAGGACGAGAGGACGTCCGTGATAGGCGGAACACTGAACACAGTCTCTGCTGGGAAACAGTATTCTGCCTACACTGGACGACCGCAGTCTGACTCTGCATGTCACGGATAATCAAATACACAGACTTGAGTATAAGGCCGAGGGGGCATTTTCAGCACAAAAAAAATGTGCTGAAAAACTCTAATGCTGAGCTATATACTCTGTCCTGTGATCCTGGGGCTGTATATTCTGTCCTGTGATGCTAAACTGTATACTCCTGACCAGTGGTGTATTTAGGTTTTGTGCTGCCCTAGGCCTGATTAAACACATGCAACCCCTAATTTAAATATGATCCACCTCTTCCTGTCAAGGTCACACCCCTTCCTGTTGAAGACCTTCCCTGAAATTTTTCAGTGTGGACACTAGTTCTGGGCCTTGGGTGGGGGATTTCCCTTAATCTGCAGAGATTTCCTCTCACGTCCTGTTTGGCTATAAGGGAAGGAAATTAAGGCAAATGAACGGATGGCAATTTTTTTTTTAACAGGGGCTATAACCATCCCTTACTTTATCCAAAATGTAAAAAAAAAAAAGTGTTGCCTATAGTTCTACTTTAAGCACAAATTTCTCTGGCGGGGACTCTTTTCATGCTGCCCCCTGCAAAGTGCTGCCCTAGGCCTGGGCCTTGTTGGCCTAGGCCAAGATACAGCGTTGCTCCTGACACTATGGGTGGAAGCAAGTGGAATACAGGGGACGGAATGGGTGGAATCTATAAGAGGTGGGGCTTATGAAAAGTGGGATGGGTCAAAAATGAAGCGTGGGCTCTAGGCGCCCCCCATCCTAAAACTTCACTAGCTGCCACTGGCTCAGGTACGTATTTTGGGGGGGGCTGTGGGGGGAGCTGCATGCAGGTTTTTAAGCTTACTGTATATAATGCAGTAAGGTAAAATAAACTTCTGCCTTTACAACATTTTAAGTGAAACTAGAACGATTCTGGTGAATTGGGGCAGTGTTTGGGGAAGGAGGAATCCTAGGTTACCAAGTTGCTACTTTCTATGAGAGAGCTGCAGCCTGACAGTTTTATAGTGTGAATAGTGAAGGTTAGATTGAGCTAAAACCCTAAATTCCAAAAAAATGATTGCAAGTTATTCTGCAAAATTCTTATTAAGGGCAATTTCACACCATAGAAATGCAGCCCAGATGCATTCCAGATGCTTTTCTGCATGCACATTTTTTATGCATTTTTGATGTGTTCCAGTGTGTTTTTAATGCAGTCCAGTACATTTTTTCACCCTCTTTTCTTAACCTTAAATAAGGACATGTGCGTCCCGGTGCATTTTTCAGCGTTCCAGTACAGTCCAGGAAAAATGCAGCTTGTTCCACTTTTTTTTCTGTAACTGTAACCACTGGTGTGAACTAGGCCATTGAAAACCATATAACCTACTTTCAATGCATTTTTTTTATGCAGGAAAAAAAACACTGGACTGCATGTGATGTGAACTTGCTTTAACTGTGACTCTGGAAATGTTTGCATCAGGCTTTCAAAATTAAAATATTATGCCACAACAGGGAGGTGGCATTCCATGCAGTGGCTTGGGGGTATATAGAAGGGATAACACATCCCCCCCTCCCATTGCAAATAATCATATATTGAGGCAGGTTGGGAGGGGGTCTAGCGAATGAAAATCAGCAGCATGGTATATGATGTATTAAGGGAGAACCACAATGATATCTCCTATGGAAGTTGGGCCAAATAGGATAACTTGTCCAAGTATACAGCAGCAGATTAGGAATATACCTACAATAGAGACATGTGTTGTCATGGTTATGAATGGGCTTTAATTTGTATATACTTCTGCAGTAACTTCTAATTAAAACTGTGACACAAATTTTTAGGTTTTGTGATAAACCATACTGGACTTTGCTTTGAGACATTCAGGTGTATACAAGGAGATGGCATTTAAAGTGGTTCTAAAGCTTTAAGGTTTTTACCTTAAGTGTTACTAAACCCAGGACCCTGCATTCACTATATCTGGTCTCCCACAGTACACAAAACATGGAAATGCAATTATTTTAGAAATATAAACTGCTAAATACCTTTTCTCATCAGCAGTACATAGCAGTCTTATGACTTCTATCAGTGTCTGGTTAAAGCCCGTAGGAGTTTTAATTCTGCTCTGACTATCCTATGAGGCTGCAGGGCCCTCTGTCGGGACAGTGCGGATTGACCCTGTTCTGATCACATGCACCCGCCCAAGTCTCTAGCAATACACACCAAACTGAGCATGTGTAGAGTTTCCCCAAGGCTTTGTACTGTCAGGAGATGAATTGGGGACAGCTCAGACAGGATCAAACAGCATTTTTACATATTGCAGAGGATTAACCCCTTAGGTTCCACAGTGAGTATAACACATGCTTTACTGCATATACAGACTGATTTTAATATTTTGGGTTTATTAACACTTTAATGTATTCTAGGTATCAATGTAAAAAACCTTATGTGCTACAGGACCACCTTCCTATACTTATCTGAGCCGGATTTTGATCCAGTGCTGTGTCCGTAGGATTCTGTATCTGTATGATTTTAAATACACCACACTACACTAATTGTCTCCTGAAGTAGTGGACTTTAGTTCATGAATGTGTTGAGAAGCACTTATCCGATTGGTGTACTTTAGTAAACAGTTGTTAAATTTCTATGCATAAATTGTGATTTATTTTATTTATTATAAGAGGCAATGCCTGAGGATGTATAATGTAATTAGCTCCTGAATAATCATCCAAAGTTCTTCCAGTCTGCTTTTAAACAATTGATTGCAATGCATATACGGTATATTACTAAAATATTTTGATTGAAAAAGGCAATTAAAGCATATGTACCTAAAAAGTCCTGCTAATGTGGTCATGCCCCTTTCACACTGGGGCGCTTTTCAGGCGTTTTAGCGCTAAAAATGGGTGTCTCAAGCCACCCTAGTATGAAAGCCTGAGTGCTTTCACACTGGAGCGATACGCTTGCAAGACGGGAAAAGTCGTCCTGCAAGGAGCATCTTTGGGGCGGTGTGGGAGCAGTGTATACACTGCTCCCGCACAGCCTCTGCCCATTGAAATGGATGGACAGCACTACCAAAGCACCTGCAAAGTGCTTCAGCAGCGCCAGAACACGGCACTATTAACCCTTTCTTCTGCCACTAGCGGGGGTTGAAAGCGCACCGCTAGCGACCGAAAAGCGCCACTTTAACATCGGTAAAATGTCACTAAAACTAGCGGTTTTTACCGCTAACGTCCACACCGCCCCAGTGGGAAAGGGGTCTTAATATTGAATTTGGGCTATTAGTACATTCTAATGTGAAGTGATCACTTTATTTGCCTACCCTACAGTAATGTATCCAAAAATAAGATTTCCTCCACTCTAGAATATGTCAGTTAATATGTAGGGCATCCACAATGGTAACAGGTTGAATTATTATTAGTATATTTATTTTTGTAAAACAAACAAATGCAAACCTAGAGGTCAAAAGATGTCTTACATTTTTGGATGAAAGCATTCTTTAACCTTTTCACTGCCAGAGCCATTGTGTTTTTGTTTTGTTTTTCTACACATTTAAAAAAATATATATTTTTAGGCCAGAAAATAACACCTAAAAATTATATATTTTCGGAATGCAGGCGCAATAAAGTGGTAGTTCTAATTTTGTATGTCACACAATATTAGTGCAACAGTCAAGAAAATGCAAAATTTCAGCAACAAAAACAATATTAATTTTAGGGCACAAAGGCAGCAATAAATTACCCAATTTTTGGTAATATATAAAAACAGGCTGCATCAAGTAAATAGCTACCCAACTTGTCAAACCTTAAAACTGTGTGCACCCCTGAAATGGTGACAGACTTTGGTACCCTATATTTTCGATAGACAACACTTTAAAAGCCCCTACAGGTCATCAGTTTAGAGTTAAACATTAATAATGGGCCTAGAATTACCTGATTTCACACCTGTGTGCATGGTGCTATGCAACATGTGAGCAAAATCAACGTTTTCATGTGTATGCGTCTCTGATGCGTGCATTTACATGCAATACTTTTCTTTTTTTTTCTATTGAAAGGGTGGCGATTTTAAGACCATCGGTGGAACTTTATTTTTTATCTAAACTTTTTATTTTCATCACATAGGGGACAATGAGCCCCCTATGTAATGCAGTTTTGGCGACAGGTTCTCTTTACTGAGATGTCTCACCTGTCCTCCAATGAAGCTGAAGGTCCAGGAATCAAGTAGAGAAAGGGATATCACTGCTCCAGGAAGTTCAAGCAAAGGTAAAAGCCTCTCCTCCAGATTAGAAGCCTCAGGTGCTGGCAATGCATGTAACAATGCAAAATAGGAAGAAATTCTGGACAGCCGCACTCAAAAAAAAAAAATAATATATATATATATATATATATATATATATATATATATATATATATATATATATATATATATATTGTGAAGGACTAGCATCAAGTGTAGAGCTTGAAGGACACCGCCACTCGCTGGTTCTTCTTTTTAAGGGTTGTTTGCCCATTTTTATTAAAAGAAGTTCAAAACAAAATCAAAATGTTTTCCCTCGCAGGGGTTTCAGTACTCCTTTTCAACAACAAAATGACATTCAGCCTCCTGGCTTATACATACAGCAGTGATGCTCAGGCCTTCCACTTCAGGCTCTTGTCTTTCTCCTATAGACTATTCCATCTGCAACACCATCCATTTGGATAGCAGCCCCTTGCTGCTCTGACCCCCAGACCTGGGTCTCTGGCTTCCACTGTGCACACAAGCACTCTCTGACTTCTCCAGTGCACACTTGCACTCTATGGCTTCCCCAGTGCACACCTGCACTCGTCGGGAGGGTGGGGCCCAGAATGCTGGTCCTGATTCTACTATCAGGCCCACACACACCTGAACAATCAGTGTGCAGTTGAGTCTCAAAACCCGGATCCAGGACTGGGGATTTCATCCCACCCGGATCTCTAAGAAATCCCCAAGCTCCGGGTCCCAAAGTGGATTTTAGTAAATCATGAGGAAACTGAAAAGCCAGTTTCCTCCCAAACAAGCAAATACCCTGGAGCCCCTCAACCTGCCTGGTTGAGAATCCTGCACCCATACACTGGTGGGGTTCCACACTACCACAATATATATATATCCCCAATACAGTATATCAAATTGGAAAAGTGGAGAAAAAAAAAAAAAGATAATGAATTGAAATATTTTGTTCTCAAAGATGAACAGTATCAAGGCAAGATGACCATTTGCGCAAGGTTCTGAGACTACAATGCACCGCTTGCACATAGGAGCAGATTCAAATTAACACAAACAAATATCATTTGCATTTAAAATAATAACAATATGTTAACTTGTCCTGTTACTTTATTGTTATACATACATCGGCTTTCTCAAAAGACTAATTCTTCAGAGGAAATATCTGTATGTATAAACATGACTATTCAAATTGTGGTACATTGTAATGGTGTTTTTTTTTTTTTTTCTAGTGTTCAATGCAGCTAAATTATGGCCTAGACAGCAAAACGTAAAAAAAAAAAAACACAATCATTGTAGAGAAACAGAATCTCAACTTGATATTACTACCTTTATTGGATGTCTTGAATGTTTCTTACAAATGCAAATTTACATAATTGAATAGTTTCAGACCATGAAATTTATAGAACATGTTTTATATGTATACTGTGTACAATAGTCTTTGCTAAAACGCAATAAAATAAATAAATAAAATAATAATTGTATTTTTGTAGGTGAAAAACATTTTTCCTGTAAACCAAAAATATGAATGGAGAAGGAAACTACCTGAGATCATGTTAAAATGGGTACAATGGTAACATATATGTATTCTAGGATTACAGAGAAATATATAGCAAACACATAATACCGATCACTATCTGCATATAATGATCTTCCTAAAATCAAACATTTTGGTTGACGCCAAGTGATCTGTTCTGCAGTGATGTTTAAGATATGAAAGTCAAAAAAATGCTAATTATTAGTGAGAATCAGCACAACTGTTCTCTGTGTTTAAATTATATCATACCCTAGCAGGCTCCCCTCCCAGCATGGCATCCTAATTAGCACCCTTGTAGGAGTCCAAGCTGCTAAAATTCTTGGTGCTTTATACAGCTTGACAGCCAGACAATATTTAATGCATTTAATTATGTAGGTAGATATACAAAAAAATATGTAAGTTCTAGTTTTTTTTTTTTTTTTTTATAAAAGATTACGTGTTAACTTAAAGTTGCAAGACACTGCAGTCAATAATAAATTTATCTAAAGTGGGATGCTCGCCTCTATCACAAATCTCTGGTCATGCACATGATTATTGCCGCCAGGAGGTGCTTGCTGCTTCACTGGCGACCAAACTACAATCCTTAGTTGAGAGAGTATCTTACCAAAATTTATCATATTGCTGAAATGGAAGAATATATTCATACATCCCAAGATTGACAACAAAACTTGGGGCATGCTGGATGCACTTTTGAATGACCAATATTTACTGCAACTTGCTCTCCACTGCACTATGAAACGATGCAGAACATCAGCCCGTTACCCAGGTTGCTGTCAATTTGCACCTGCACCAGTCTACTGGACTAGAGAAGAGAGTACAACCCCATCTGGGATGGGCAGCCGTTTCTGCATGTGCAACCACTTTGCACATTTTTCTTTCTGGTCTCTCTGATTTAATGTGGATCAAACCCCCAATTGTTTGTTTTTTCCTCACTGCGGTCTTGACCGTCACTTTTCTGCTATACATTGGGACCAGGCAAGTAGTGCTTTTACTTACGATTTTTTTTTTTCCTGGGAGATGGCTCTTCTGAGGGTCAGTTCAATGGTATTCCCAATTGCTGATAACTGTATGTGTACATTCTCAGTTTTGTACTTTGACCAGTTTCATTATTTTTGTAATATTGCCATTGCATACTTTTAGGCTGATATACTTGTAAAAAAATGTGATGCGACATCTTGTGAACTTATAATAAAGCTTTTTATGTAAAAAACAAACAAAAACATTTACAGTAACAAATAGAATAAAGGCCAGCATTACACCAGCATAAAAGGGACTTGAGCACCACCATCCAATGAATACCTTTGCAGTCCAGGGAATGAGGGGGGGAGGGGGTGCACCACTGCAAGGCAGTTTTCATTTCCCCCCCCAGAGTTCAGCTTCAACCAGATCTCTTAAAACACAACTCAGTGATACTCCCTGGACTTCTATACAAGTCATTTTACATTTTTGCGCTAGTATTTTTAAAAACCTATTGAAGAGATGGAACTTCGGAACAATATAAAATCTAGTGGATTTTATAATGTATTTTATTTTAACTCACCACCCAAACCACATTTGTCTGTACCTAAAAAGAGCACGACTCCATGAACCTCAGGAAAAAAGTATGCTACATCTTCTATCAGTTTCCTAAAAATGTGCATCTATAGCCAAAACTGTTTTGGAAAGAGACAAGACAATAGTCATCCAAACAAGTGTTTCCATTGGAAGAATTTCCTTCACTTCTTGTTGACTAATCTAAAGTTTAAAATTTGATATCACAATAGTAACAAGGGCAGAGAGTGAAAATCTACCTAACAATAACACAGACAGCACCAACATGACAGGGACTTTAAGGCCTCATGCCCACGGACGTTTTTACAGCCGCGTTTTTAAGCTTAAAAACGCCTGTCCATGTTAGTTCTATAGCTTCATGCCCACCTAGACGTTTTTGAGCTGCAAATAGCATAGACGTTTTTAAGCTGTAAAAAAAAAACCCAGGACCAGTGCGTTCCTCAGCGTCAGGCATAAAAAAAATGTGAAGCGTCAAAAAGCGCGCAAAAACGCCGCAGTCGCGTTTTTTTTAGCTTAAAGGTTGTTGTTTTTTTCCGAAAATTATACAATAACATGGACAGGCGTTTTTAAGCTGTAAAAAACGCAGCTGTAAAAACGTCTGTGGGCATGAGGCCTTATGCATTCCCCCACTCTATGGAAGAAAAAAAAAAATGTCTGTAAATGCAATATACTTTAAGTGTCCAAAGGGTAGTGATAAATAGAGAGTACTCAAAATGGCCTGGCGTGGTAAGTGGGGTACCCCAAGGCTCTGTCCTGGGACCAATTATGTTTAATTCATTTATAAATTATATAGGAGGATGGCATAAATAGTTCAATCTCAGTGTTTGCGAATGATACAAAGCTAAGCAGGGCAATAACTTCACAGTAGGATATAGAAACTTTACAAAAAGACCTCAATAAAATAAAGGGGTGGGCAACTACATGTCAAGTAAGGTTTAAATGTCGACAAATGTAAAGTAATGCATTTGGGGCTACTGTAAAAATATGAACACAAGTTACTTGCTGAGGGAGAACCTTTGGTGGATCATGGGATGGAACAAGATTGGGGGTTCTAGCAGGTCACAGGCTCAGAAATGGCATGCAATGCCAAGCTGCAGCAAGCAAAGCTAGCAGATTATCATGCATAAAAAAGGGGATATAATCAAAGAGATAACTCTAAGTCTACCACTTTACATGACTTCGGTCTGAACACATCTTCAGTATGCCATCCCGTTTTGGTCACCAGTCCTCAGGAAGGATGTGCTGGAAGTGGAACAAGTCCAGAGAAGGCCAACAAAGCCAATAGGGGGACTGGAGGGCCTCAGTTATGAGGAACGACTACAAGCATTAAACTTGTTCTCCATGTAGAAGAGACGCTTGAGAGGAGTTACGATAGTGATACATAAATACCTCAATGGTGATTCTAGCATAGGGAACTTAAGTAGAATCACAGCCACTCATTGAAATTGGATAAGTGGTTTAATCTTACACTGTGTAGAGGGTTCTTCTGGTGCAAAAAACGAAAGCAATAAACCACGCTAACCAATAAACATAAATAAATGTACAGCAGCACCTGTAATATGTGATAACATATAAGGTAAACAAAAATAAAAAGAACAAGTGCGCTATTGTGAATTGACTAATATTTGAAAATAAGTAATAACAAATCCACACATATAATGAATAAATGAAGTTCAATGGTAATAACAATGAATGTTCTGTGAAGATGGATATATCCAAAATAAGTCCCATCAAAAACCAGAAATAAAGAGAAGCCGTGAAGAAGTGAACCACAACTGGTTTGAAATTCGGTGCATGCACACCCGTGTCCACCACCAACAATGCAAGCTGCTTACCAGAGGTAAGAAACAAATAGGCCCATCCGCAATCCCAGGGGGAGATCCAAAAAGATCCAGAGAACTTCAGAGAAATCCAAACGTCACTTGATATGCAGTGGATGCATCAAAGTTTTCCCAAGGAGAAAGAGGAGGCTCAATAGTGCATTACCCAATGTAAATTATTTTAAGAAAACAGGGTAAAAAAACACTTACACGATATAAAATTTAAAGAACATAACAACCGGCCGGTCCGCCGTACCTGTCCCATAGTGATGACGTCAGCACGCACACCTCCCTTCTGTCAGAGCGGTAAGGATGTGGAACACCCTTCCACAAGCGGTGATCAGCGGGGAATGTAGACTGTTTCAAAAAACGATTAGATGGACATCTTTGCAAACGCAAATATACAGGGATATGAGAATTATTAGTGACACAGGTTGAACTAGATAGACTTTATCCAACCCTGCCAACTATGAAACGTTATACCTCAGTGTAACCCATTAAGAAGACCATCAGTCACACTTTGGAAATGCTCAGAATCACATAGCCTTTGGACGAAAAAGTACAACTGCCTCAATGATTCCTGTGCTTTGTATTATACTTTTTGAGATGAGTACCGACAAGTGACAGGAATGAATGCCCATGGCTGTCAGCACATGAAAATATGACTGCCACAGAAGCCAATAAATCCAGAGTGCACTTCACAGTAGCAATCTGTGACAATGCACATGGACACTACAGGCTGTATACATTTTATTGCAGGATAATAAACAGCAAATCAAAAGCTTTGTTAATTCACATACAGTACTTTATATACAGCACATAAAAAAAAAATGTTCATGTACTTTTTTGCTGCTGAAAGACTACCCAAGTAAACACACACCGAGCATTCCAAATATTAAAGAATGGGAAAGATATCCTGGAGACCTTGAAAACATCCCAGCTCTCAACTACCCTCAACAGGTTGTATTTAAAGGTCTTCCTTTGTCATTCATCTGTTTCATTTCAGAAATATCCTAAAACACATGTCCTGTTGGGGCACTTGAGGACTAACACTGAGAAACACTATATTATAAAAGAGCAATCAGTGCAGACAATGAATAATAAGCTAAAATTGCAAGCTGGACACTTCAGGTTAATCACATCACCTAGAATACATATAAAGAAAAAAATAAATGCAGCACAATATCTAAAATGTCCATCAGTTATAAAAACAACCAATCCTACGAGAAACTACAAGTCCCATAAAAGATGATGAGAACTGCGTGAGGGGAGAAAGGTGACATCAATCCTCTCTGTGTAATGAGTGACAATCCCTCCACTGGCTAAGATGATGAGTGCTTACCCAATCAGATGGACCCCTGAATTACCAGGAAGTCAAACCCATTTATGTCTCCACAGAAGAGAAACAGGTCTCCAGCTCTCCAATCAGATAGAAAATGACCAACCGGATATTGTAGAGAGAAATAAAACCAATCTAAGTGCTCTCCGTTACCACTCAAAAAAAGGTTGTTTATTTGTTTAAAATGTGCACTCACATATGTTGCTGTAAGGCATTGCTGGCAAGGCATTGCTCTGCACGAACGATTGATATGGCGATCCGCCATTACATTCATGCCTGATCTATGCCTGTACATACAGCAACATATGTGGATGCACATTTTTAACAAATAGTGGTAACGGAAAGCACTTAGATTGGTTTTATTTCTCTCTACATTATCCGATTGGTAATTTTCTATCTGATTGGAGCGCTGGTGATCCATGTTTCACTCCTGTGGAGACATAAGTTAGTTTGACTTCCTGGTAATTCAGGGTCCATCCAATTTGGTAAGTGCTCATCTTATAGCCGGTGGAGGGATTGTCACTCATTACACAGAGGACTGAAGTCACCTTTCTCATGCGGTTATCTTTTCTGGCACTTGTAGTTCCTCATAGGATTGGATGCTTTTATAACCGATGGACATTTTGGATATTGCACTGAGAAACACTGCCATACATCATCCCTGATAACAAAAGTGGAAACTGGCACTCAGAATAGTTGGCATCCACTCACCAAAAGACTTGGCAAGCACCAATAAAAGACAACAGTGTTTGTTTTTTTCTTTCTATAAAATAAATACCCCAAAAACTATATATATATATATATATATATATATATATATATATATATATATAAAAAAGCCAACCCGAATATAAGCCGAGGCACCTGATTTTACCAGACAAAACTGGGAAAACATATTGACTCGAGTATAAGCCTAGGGTGGGAAAATGCAGCAGCTACTGGGTAAATGATGCCCATCTGCAGCCTCACTGTGCCCAGTTGCAGCCGAACCTTCATTACTAAAACAGCGTGCATCTCCCGCTGTGTAATGCAGTCTGCTTCGGCCGTCCATGGAAACAAAGCCCCGCCTCCTCCTCGTCCGTTCGTGATAGAGGAACACTGATATAAGGCTGGGAAACTGTATCAGTGTTCCGCCTATCACAGATGAGGAGGAGGAGGTGAGGCTTTGTTACAATAGACGGGCAAACAGAATGCATTACACAGCGGGAGACGCACGCTGTTTTAGTAATGAAAGGTATGGCTCACTCGAGTATAAGCCGAGGGGGAGTTTTTCAGCCTAAAAAATGGGCTGAAAAACTTGGCTTATACTCAAGTTTTTGCTGAGGCCATCGCCTAACTTCTCACTGGCAGGGATCCTGCCTAGATTCTCTATTTGCCCTTGTCTTTTGAACAAACTAAACATCTCCCTTCTCCAGCTTCGAGAGCGGGTAAAAAAAAAAAAAAAAAAGGACATAAGATGGGCAGCACTGTGCAGTGGAATATTGACATAAACTACTACTTTCAAGCCCAAGTTTTCCTAAAACAATAAAAATCAGTACTGGGGATATTCTACCTACATACCCCCAGTGACTTGTGTCACTGATATTCAGGATGGCATCCCAGAAAGCCCGATTGTGAGGCATTTTGGGGAGTGCTATACATGCAATTTAGTTTATGTACAGTTTATGACCATTGACAGGATACTCCCCAATACACATTATTTCAATAACGGCATTTTGCACACAGAATCAAGGTGGATGTTCAGCTTGAGGGCCAATTGCCTCCATGGCCTAAATGGATTTGTCAGCAATGCCCCCCTTTCCAGATGTCTGACGTTGTATCACAATTTCTCCTCTTTTGTTTTTCAGCTTTATGGATAACCAGTGTAATATATGGCAACATACACCCAGATTGTATGCCACATGAGATAGAGGGGTTACACACCAATTTATTTATTTATGCAATAACAATTTAATGTTAAGTCTCTGTTGGCAATTGAATGGTAAATTCTAATGTAGCTTGTGTTTTTTTTTGTCTTTCACCCCCCCCCACACTCTATTGACTGTAGGTTATAAATGTAAGGTGTAGACTGTGCAAATATATTTTTGTGAGTCCCCTGATAAAAGCGTACATTAGGATGTGTAGCGCCATCTTTGGGTGTTGGGTATGCCCCGCCGGGCACCCAAGGACTGAGTGCTTGCACGCCATTGGATTACCGGGTGGTGTTTTTTTCTGTGTCTCACACTTTGGGTGTGGCGTACATGACAGTGATGGCCTAGCGGGATCAATTGCTGCTCTGCCCCCCGGTCTGGTGGCCATCTTGGACATGAGCGGACATCACTTCCACCTATTAGCTGAGAAGGGGATGCACTCTGGTCGCCATGGTGACGACCACGAGGACGCAGCAGGCGCTATTCGCCAGCCATTTTTTTTTTCTTATGCGTTATGATGTCAATAGAGAGAGAGCCCACCCAGCCCCCTTCTACTGTTTAGAGGCCAGGGTGTGTTAGGGTTATTTGCTGGAGCAGAGGGTCCTTGGGAGACCCAGGCACACTGCTGGATGTCTGCAGAACCCACCCCCCCCATTCTATATGGCTTTCTACGCTGATAGTTAATTGTTTAATTCATTTGTTTTACACGTTTGGATCTGATATTTGTCCTGGTTATCACTGGCTCTTTATAATTTTTGGAGTGATCATTACTCTCATTATCTTGGCAGTTTATTACATAAAGATCAGTTGCAGTTTGATATGATATTTAGAGTATCATGCGATCACCAGTTCTAATCACTGATTGGAGCATTATTATTGATATATACTGCTTACCTCCAGTGTATTGGTCTATGAGTAGTTGTGATATCTTTCTGCTTTCTCCCTATATAGAATATATATGGTATCTGGTGGGAGCATCTGATTTTTCCATCATCAATGAGTGGATGTCAGCAAGCTAGGTTGTCGCTAATAGTCTCCCCTTAGCCTGAATGCACCTGATGTACCCAATGGTACATCTATTTTTTTATTTTTTTGTCTATTCATGGGATAGGGTTAGCTATTCTCTACATGTGGACATGTATGGAATGTTATCTATATATTTACTGTGTTTGTTTTGCTTGTGCATACTAGGTATGTCCAGTCAGATAAGGATAATAAAGCCCTGGAGAAGCGGTCTATACCGTGAAACATGTAGGCAAGCTCTACACTACATCTGACTGCTTTTCTTACATTTGATTTTACATATGTGGGCTTCTTGATGCCCTTTAGATGTGAATTCCTGTTTTTAGCAACCTCTTTGTACTAATAAATAATTTTTCTATTTTGATAAATTTGTGTATATTTGATGTGATTATGTATATCCAGAGACCATTGTCAAACACCCATTTCCCATGTACCTTCCTGTTTTAACTAAACATCTCACTTCTCCAGCTTCAAGAGTGGGAAAAAAAAAAATAAGATGGACAGCACTGTGCAGTGGAATATTGCCATAATCTACTACCTTCTAGCCCAAGTTTCCATAAAACAAAACATAAAAAATAAGTACAAAGGGATTTACTACTTCAGTGACATGTGTCTCTTGTGTTTGCTATGCCCTCCTTTTGCCAAAATCTTGCTACCTTTTATGGTTCAAATCCTGCAATCTTCTAGTGCAGTGGGGGTTAAAAAAAAAAAAAAGGGGGCTGTAACAGGCACTAGTCAGGAGTCCCCGACTATGCCTTCCCTTTTAGTCCAGCTGCTCCATTTATAAACGCCATTACTTCCATGAATGCAACAGGATATATGAATGGAGGGCAGGTGAACGATTGATAGGTCCACCACCTTCATTCACAGATGAGGTTTCATTTATAGATGAGTGCCTTTAACAGGCCTTTAATTCTATTGACCCCCACTGCATCTATTATGGCAGAGGGGGTGGAAACATCAGAGAGGTTAGATATCAGCAAAAGGAGCACAAAGCACAGGGGGGGACATCACACTGAATGTAAGTAGTGTCCCTTTGTGTTGACTTTTTTTTCTTGTTTTAAGTAAACTAAAGTTTTCAGTCTGACATTTGGTGGGCAGTGAATTGTGGGATTAAAAAAATGCATTTCTGGAAGATATACCAGCAGTGTCTTAATATAGATTCAGTAATTTGAGTGAATACATAACTGGACTATAGGCACTTTCGTACGCAGCATCTGCCTTGAGTTAAACCATAAAAGTCTAATGCAACACTGTTTCAATAACTTAAAATCGTTGTACATATATGATAAAACTACAACCAGTTTGAAATAGAAAAAAAATAAATCTGCATATAAAAATCATTTTTCAAAAGGACAGTCAATCCTTGTCAATGTTGTAAACACAGCATCATGCTATAGTCTTGGCATTTATAACCTCTGGGGACCATAAGATCCTTTAGGACAATGATTGAAACTGGAAAAAATATTGTTGTCTGCCAATCATTTTTTTTTTTTTATAATAAATAATAGTAACATTTTGTACCTGTGTTATACAACTAATTTACACACATTTTAGGGCAACTGGATATTTTAGTTTTCAGTTGTGCTTTGACTGTAGGTTCTAAAATGGTATCACCCTTTATTCTACATAATTCTTTGTAATGCCAGCATTTCCCAAAAATATCTACAGAGAATGGGTTCAAAATTGTTTTCAAATAATGAACCAATTTGTTGATTTTAAATGTTTGTCAATTATTTGAATTTAAAATGTTGACACTGTTCACTTCCCAATTGTCTAAAAATGTTCTATCCTGGATGGCTAAACAGAAAAACCTAGTCAGATCAGTTCATCATTTCATTATTGATGGGCATGGAAACAAATGACTATATCCCCAAAGCGGTCCTAAGCTTTACTGTAAATGGTAAATTTCACTATAATTTTGTCACCATACTAGCCAACATTAATTATTCATGAATACGCAACAAACAATTGTTCACTAAACATCTGTTGAAAAAAAAAAAATTGAGAGGATGATAGTGGTAACGCTCATCATGACCAACGGGTCAGGACTTTAGGGTACAGAAAATAGTGGTCCTGTAATTAAGCACACTTACCTTGACAAATAGAAAACATTCTGTGATTAGAACATAGTAATTAGCTACAAAATGTTTCACATGGATTTAATTATCCATCAGTCTGCATGTTTCTTAATTACTTTTATCTCAATGCATCAGTAAAAATTTCTGCCTCAGGCAACTGCCAGTCATGTGTTTACATGGATTCTGTGTTTTCCAGCAAATACTTAGTAGAAAGGTAAATTATTTAACAGGCGAATGGCTGCTTTTCAGATAAATCATACATTAAGTGATGCCCAATTTAGTAGTGGCTTACTGAGAGATACAAGTACAGTATATCCAAACTGGTCTTACAAAACGTGTTAATTTAGAAACAAAATAGCACAGCAATAATTTCCACCTCTCCTTTTCAGGCAGTTATAACCCAAAAGTTATTCACATGAGCAGCCATTTGATAAAATATTAAAAATGTGAACAAGCTTCCTGTTTATCAGTAATATTTATATATGCTTGGCAGTGAGGGTACTACAGTACTGTGTATAACAGCAATGCACGCTAACACAGAGAATACACAAACATGCAGTATATTTGCTTTGTGAGAATTGAACCCTTGACACCAGTACTGCAAAACAAAAGTAGTAACAGCACAAGTCAGTGTTCAGTTGAAATGTTAGATGGAAAAAGCAAACATAAACGTTGTCAATTTGTTATTAACCTTCCCAGCTGAATCATACCAGGTAGAAAACGACTTGGTCAAATAACACATGACCAGTTTTTAATGAAGGGCATGATGAACCGGCAGGACTTGCTGACGGGTAGCAATGCATGCAAATGAGGAATCTGTCAGAAAGATGCCAACATACTAAAATTTAACTTGGGCGCAGCTTTTGACAACATGGATGCAAGTGACAAGTGTTTAACTACTTTCTATAATGATAATTTATAAAAAAATAAATAAAAAAAAACACAAAAAATTGATTTTTCAATTAGTGGGACCAAAGATTTATTTTCTGTTCTGAAAAGGGAACATGTGCACTGCATCCAAACGGAGTTCAGTGGGACAGAAACTTTAGGAGCTTTTCAGAATTGCATCACTATTTGAGAGAGATCCATCCATCTACAGGCCCCCCTAACACTTTAGCATACTGTAAATTATTATTTTACATTGTACCAGAGTGTGTTTTTAATAGCATTCTGCAAGTTCTAATGACAAACATTTGTATTAGACTGCATTTTTGTAAGACATCCTTTGTTCCTCTTCAAGTTGCCTTTTGTTTGATTTCAACTTCCTGTCTACAAGCAGAGGTCATATTTTTAATCTGTTTACAGCTCCATTAAAACAGTGACAGAAGATACAATGCAAAAGGTTAAAACCAAAGGATTGTGTCAATAACTGTAAAAAAATGTTAAAGGTCAAAAGCTAGCAACTGTTAATAATTGAATTGTTGGTCATCATTTTTTTAAAGCCCCAATCCATGATTAATGACACTGTTAATGAATAGCAGTTTCTCTCATCTACAGTTGAGTTTAGTAGTACAGGCTTTGCACTTTTAAGTCCACAGGAACACAAACATTAAAGAACCACATCCACTGGGTGGTGAGACAGTTTCATCACACAGTTATTTTAATAGTATCCAATGTCTTTGTTAAACAGCTGGAACTAACAAATGTTGGTAGAAAAAAAAAAAAGAGATCAAAATACTTTGTGCAATTAAATATGGCATCTCTTCTGAAAATGGAAGTTTCCAGTCTGTTGCCAACCCAGAACAGGTACAGTGTTAAGGATTTGTCACTTTTTGATCTTCATCCTCGCTTTGGGTCCGTGACGCAAAGCAGGATAACAAAGAAAAGATGAATTTTGGCCTACATAAATTTCATATGTACAGGACACCTGCAGAATATTCATACACCATGAGTTATAGGCACATGCCTTCAGGCGATTGGACACTGGCAAACCTCAGTTATGTAGCCGGCAAAGAAGAGAAAACCTAGGAATTTAAGGAAGGGTGGCCTGCATTCTGTACGCACAGTAAACAGGCGGAATGTTCATACACCATGGGATGTCCCCAAGCAAGGAATAGAAAAGATGGGCAACAATGAGACAAACAGAACTGAGCCAACAGGACAAACAATAAGGCCCATTAGACCCAACCTCAGAGACCCAATGCAAAGACGTCCACCTGGTAAAACTTTTTTTTATTTTTTTTAAAGACAAGGTAGTAGCCTTTACACAACTGGGCTATAGAGGTTAGGTGCTCATGAAACTCCCACCGATCTGGAGGAATGGGCGTGAAAAAGCGCAGGAGAAGATCTCTTTGAGAAAGTAAGTTCTTGCAATCAGCTTTTGGATCCATCATGCAGTGGTCAACCTTGGAGCATGATGTCCCTTGCCAGGTTCAAAGAACAGGACAAAGAGATAATCTGTTGTCCAGTGTGACTGTAGCAGTAGCTTTTTAATGTAGATTTTCTTTGGATGTTTAGGAACAAGTTATAAGGATGGGAGGATATTTTCCTCATTGAGGTGGAATATGGAGACCACTTTCAGAAAAAAGGATGGCCTTGTGTGCAAGAAAAGTGGGTCAACATGAAGTATGAGGAAAGGCTCTTTATAGGATAGTGTCTCCAGTTCCAAAACTGGCAGATGTGATGATGATCAAAAAGCCTACTTTGCATGAGAGATCCTCTAGGGCACAGATATGCAATTAGCCTAACTCCAGCTGTTGCAAAACTACAAATCCCATCATACCTCTGGGTGCCATGATTGTGGCTGTCAGAGTCTTGTTATGCCTCATGGGACTTGTAGTTCTGCAACAGCTGGAGGTCCGCTAATTGCATATCCCTGCTCTAGGGAATACCCTCAATGGGTTCAATGAGTGGTTTCTGCAGGTAAACAAAGTTAAAATTCTAAGGAAGCACAGAGTATTGCAAGGGGGGCTTAATATGAGATACACCTTACAGAAATGCTGTTACAAGGGACAGCAAAGCCAGTGAGACTCGGAAAAAAAATGATAAGGCTTAGACTGATAGAGAAGGAATGCCTTCCCCACTGTTGAGGATGGGTAGTGACCCACCAAGATACGCAGTTCCGTACTTGCCTTGATAGGAGCATTGGCAAAGCAAGAGGGGCCTGTTTGTTTCAGGCTGACAAGATATTGGAAGCCACCGATTGAATGCACAGGTCTGGTGCATCTGTGACCCAGAGAGAAGCAAACTTTAACAGACGTCTCCCCACTCTTAGAAGTGAAGGCACCACTTAAATGAGAGGGGGGAGTTTGGGAAGACTTTTTGGCCTTGCAGGGCCAAGCCTTGCACCAAAAGGAAGGACTGAAGTTAGGTCTGAATTTGAAGCCTGGTTAGAACAGACAAGTGCTATGCATTTTAGGAAGCTAGGTACTCAGAAGGTGGTTTTGGGACCTTCTGCTGTATTAATTAAAATCTTCCCACCTGAGACCTCTTTGATAAATTGAGCAAGTGCCTCACCAAACAGATGTCTGTGTGTGAGGAGTCTTTTGCAAGCAGATTGAGCTGCCAAAAATGTAGCCATAAGAATGTGTATAGAGATTAGAGACATTCTGAAAATCTGTTTAATGACATGTTCTAGGGCACTGGTGTCCAACTCAATTTCATTGTGGGCCGCATCAGCAATATAATTGCCTTTAAAAGGGCCAGTTGTATCTGTAAGATTAGATGACTGGTGCATCCTCTCTCTTATATTAGATGTTAAGAGCCAACCCACCATCAGAAGTTGAGTCCCCCACTCTCCCTTACATCACAGTGCACCCCCTTTTCCTTATGCTGCTGCTGGGAAGAAGCTGGATGCCTTGCTTAAAAGCAGAAAGTAGGGGTCTGGAGGAGGACCAGAGGAGGGCTGGAGCTCTCCTGCAGCTGCAGGAGAGGTGCAAGGTCCACGTGAAATTGGCCTGGAGGCCCAGATTCAGCCCGCAGGCCTTGTGTTTGACACTTGTGTTCTAGGGCATCTAAACAGAAAAGTGGAGAAAGGCAGCAAATGCTCAAATTGCTGTGTAACAGCATGATCCTGAAATACAGAGTCTTGCTGGATGTCTATTTGGCTGCAGTTTGACATAACATACTGAAATTACAGCAAAAACTGGTTGCAGGGCTGAGCTTTTAGGAGCATCTCAAACTTTACATCTGCATTATATTTGAAAGGATGAACATCTTTAATAGGAACAGTGAGTTGTTTTTTTTTTTTAGGACAGACACAGTAAATCCTACAAAAGGAATACCCCACTACTTTGAAAACCATTTTTTCTACTGGATAGAGATCAGTAAAGATTATAGGTGGGGGTACAAGGTAATCACTTCCTGATTTTGATGCTTCTAGCTACTAATAGGTCATTGATTCAAAAAAACCAACAAAGCCAATTTCCTCACTTTACACAAAACTATAAACCATTACGGGTCATACATAATTACTTTAAGTGGTTAAAAAAGCCCCCCCCCCCCCCACCACCAAAGACTTACCTGATCCCAATCTTGATCCAGAGCTATGCCTGTCTGCAGCAGCTCTTCTCCCTCCTCTTTTTTCTCACAGGAGACTTGGAATCAGCAGGAACCATTGGCTGCTGGTGCTGTTAGTCAAATCCTGTGGAGGAGGGCACAGGGGGTGGGGCTGAGAGGCAGTTTGTGTGTCTATATGCGCAAACAGCCTGGCTCAGGATTCAGCCCACATAAGAAGAGGAGGAGCCACAATCAACGACCAAGAAGAGGTCTGGGGCCGCTCTGTGCAAAACCATTGCACAGTGCAGGTGAAGATGACATGCTTGCTATTTAAGAAAACAATACAAGAAAAAAAAAAACTTCACAACCACTTTAAGATCTTTAGCCACTGGCAAATAGACTAGCCTCAATAACTCCAACTCTAATCTCTCCTGATCAGTCTTGATTTATCCAAGACATGGATATTGGTTTAGTTACTGTAATGTAACACAAGATGCAAATTTACACTGTTGGTTTACGGAGTCTTGATGTTCATAAAGCATTTGATAGTGTCATCTGGCCTTACATGCTCGCTCTTTTACAATGCCATGGCTTTAATAACAAATTTCTGCATGGATTTCAAGCTATATATCATTGCCCTAAGACCAGAATGAAATTACCAGGTTGTAACTCTGGGTTTTTCACAAAAGTACACGTCAGATGTCCTCTCTTCCCCTTTGTAATTTCTTTCCTTTAGAGCCTTTGGCTACAGCTATTACAACACATGCAGATATTTTGGGATACTTTAATGGCATTCATACATTATATACATATGTAAGCAGAGGATAATCACTGGTCTCGCCAGTAAAGCAGGTCTCAATCCAAGTGTAGGAAAGGGAGCCAAACACTGTTAATGTGAACCAAAGTAACAAAGATCCAAAAGCTGGCTTCAGCTCAATCTCCACCCATCAGACACACCTCTCTGAAGCCTTTGACCCGGATAGGGCTTAATCGCCAGAGGGATGTGTCTGATGCCAGGAGATTAAGCTGAAGCCAGCCTTTGGTTGTTTGTTACCATGGTTCACATTAACAGTATGTGCCCCCTTTCCAATACTTTGCGTATACAAATGATGCTATGGTATTTATTTTTCAACCTTTGATTTCCCATGTCTGTTGTTCGTTTTACATAAATGTGCTACTCTGTTGAGATTAGCTGTTAATCTTTCCACATCTACAGCTATGCCTATTAACCTTACCCCCATCAAAGTAGAATACTCAAAAGCTTACAATTTTCACGGTTCAATCATACTACCTATACCATCTCATATTTGGGTGTTACCCTAATGATAGAGATATATAGAATGACATACACACACAGTTGTGCTCATAAGTTTTCATACCCTGGCAGAATTTATGATTTCTTGGCCATTTTTCAGAGAACAAGAATAACACCAAGATTTATTATACTCATGGTTAGTGTTTGGCTGAAGCCATTTATTATCAATCGACTGTGTTTAAATCACAATGGCAACAGAAACTACCCAAATGGCCCTAATCAAACGTTTACATACCCTGGTGATTTTGCACAGAAGTTGACACAAAAGGGGTTTGAATGGCTAGTAAAGATAATCATCTCACCTGTAATCTGTTTGCTTGTAATTAGTGTCTGTATTTAAGAGGTCAGTGCATTTTTGTTCTCTTGACAGACCCTTAAATCTTTCATCCAGTGCTGTACTTGCGTTTCTGGATTCAGAGTCATGGGGAAAGCAAAAGAATTGTCAAAGGATCTGTGGGAAAAGGTAGTTGAACTGTATAAAACAGGAAAGGGATATAAAAAGATAAAAAGATATAAAAGATATCCAAGGAATTGAGAATGCCAATCAGCAGTTTTCAAACTCTAATCAAGAAGAAGTGGAAAATGAGGGGTTCTGTTGAAACCAAACAATGATCAGTTAGACCAACTAAAATTTCAGCCACAACTGCCAGGAAAATAGTTTGGCATGCAAAGAAAAACCCACAAATAACTTCAGGTGAAATACAGGACTCGCTGAAAACACATAGTGTGGCCGTTTCAAGATGCACAATAAGGAGGCACTTGAAGAAAGATGGACTGCATGGTCGAGTCGCAATAGAAAAAAGCCATTACTACGCAAATGCCACAAAGCATCTCGCTTAGAATACGCCAAACAGCACAGAGACAGGCCTCAAACTTTCTGGCACAAAGTCAAATTTAGCTTTTTGGCTAACAAGGCCTATAATGAAAAGGTATGGAGGTGGATCACTGATGTTTTGGGGATGTGTGAGCTACAAAAGGCACAGGAAATTTAGTCAAAATTGTTGGCAAGATGAATGCAGTATGTTATCAAAAAATACTGGAGGAACATTTGCATTCATCAGCCAGGAAGCTGCGCATGGGACGTACTTTGACATTTCAACATGACAATGATCCAAAACACAAGGCCAATTTGACCTGTTATTGGCTACAGCAGAATAAAGTGAAGGTTCTGGAGTGGCCATCTAAGTCTCCTGATCTCAATATCATTGAGCCACTCTGGGGAGATCTCAAACATGCAGTTCATGCAAGACAGCCCAAGAATTTACAGGAACTGGAGGCTTTTTGCCAGGAGGAATTGGCAGCTTTACCATCTGAGCAGAGAAAGAGCCTTGTCTACAAATACTACAAAAGACTTCTTGCTGTTATTGATGTGAAAGGGTGCAAAATACGGTATTAAGAACTGGGGTATGTAAACTTTTGATCAGGGTTATTTGGGTAGTTAGTTGCCATTATGATTTAAAAAGAGTAAACAGTTGATTGATAATACATGGCTTCAGCCAAACACTAACCATGAGTAAAAAACATTTTTGTGTTATTCGTATTTTCCGAAAAATAAATCTAATTCTGCCAGGGTATGTAAACTTATGAGCATTTGGACAGGGGCACCATTCTCATACTTTCGGCTCTCTATGCCTCCAGAATAAAATTAAACAATCCAAATTTATTTGAAGTACAGACTTTCAGCTTTAATTCAAGGGGTTGAACATAAATATCAAATACAAATTTTAAGAACTGCAACCATTTTTATACACAGTCCCCCCATTTTCAGGGGCTCAAATGTAATTGTACAAATGAATATCATCATAAATAAAATGTTAATTTTTAATCTGTTGAGACTTCTTTACTAGCAATGACTGCCTGAAGTCTGGAACCCATGGACATTACCAAAGACTGGGTTTCCTCCTTCCTGATGCTTTGCCAGGCTCTAACTGCAGCTGTCTTCAGTTTTTCTTTGTTTGAGGTCATTCTGCCTTTAGTTTTGCCTTCAGCAAGTGAAATGCATGCTCAATTGGGTAGAGATCAGGTGATTGACTCAGCCATTGCAGAATATTCCACTTATTTCTCTTCAAAAGCTCCTGGGTTGCTTCTGCAGTGTGTTTTGGATCAGAGATGTACTGTGAAGCATCATCCAATCATCTTTGCTGCATTTGACTGAATCTTGGCTGACTGTATATCTCTAAACACTGCAGAATTAATACAGCTGCTTCTGTCACATCATTAACAAACATCAATGACCCAGAGCCACTGGAAGCCATTCATGCCCATGCCATCACACTGCCTCCATGTTTTACAGATGACATTTTATGCTTTGGATCATAAGCTATTCCAAGCCCTCTCCGCACTTTTTTCTGTTATTTTAGTACAGAGATTAATCTTAGTTTCATCCGTCCAAAGAATGATTTTTCAGAACTGGTCTGGCTTTTTTAGATGTTTTCAGAAAAGTGAAACCTGGCTTTTCTATTTTTCAGGCTTATGAATGGTTTGCGCCTCTTGTGGTGAACCCTCTGTATTTGCTTGTGAAGTCTTCTCTTGATTGTAGACCTTGACAATGATACGCATACCTCCAGAAGAGTGTCCTCCACTTGTCTGGATGTTGTGAAATTTTCTTTACCATAGAGAGGATCCTGCGTTCATCCACCACTGTTGTCTTTCATGAACGTCCGGGCCTTTTTATGTTGCTGAACTCACCAGTGCGTTCATTTTTCCTCAGAATGCACAAAACTATTGATTTGGCCACTCATAATGTTGCTGCTATCTCTCTGATGGATTTGTTTTGTTTTTGAAAGCCTTACAATGACCTGTTTCACTTGCATGGATAGCTCCTTTGAACGCATGATGTAAGTTCACAGCAATAGATTCTAAATGCAAATACCACACACAGAATCAACTCAGACCTTTTACCTGCTTAATTGATGAAGAAATAACGGAGGAGTAGCCCACACCTGACCATGAAACAGCTTTTCAATTGTCCAGTTACTTTTGGTCCTTTGAAAAAGGGGGTGGCTATTCTTAAGAGCTATAATTCATAAACCCTTCTTCCGATTTTGATGTACATACCCTCAAATTAAAGCCAAGTGTGCGCACTTTTAGCCACTTGTATCCAATATATAACTATAGCTTGAATATGTTTTGGTAAATGCCTAAAAAACTAAAAAATTGTGCCTGTGTCCAAGTGTGTAAGTGTGTGTGTAAGTGTGTGTGTAAGTGTGTGTGTAAGTGTGTGTGTAAGTGTGTGTGTAAGTGTGTGTGTAAGTGTGTGTAAGTGTGTGTGTGTAAGTGTGTGTAAGTGTAAGTGCGTGTAAGTGCGTGTAAGTGTAAGTGCGTGTAAGTGTAAGTGCGTGTAAGTGTAAGTGCGTGTAAGTGTAAGTGCGTGTAAGTGTAAGTGCGTGTAAGTGCGTGTAAGTGTAAGTGCGTGTAAGTGTAAGTGCGTGTAAGTGCGTGTAAGTGTAAGTGCGTGTAAGTGCGTGTAAGTGTAAGTGCGTGTAAGTGTAAGTGCGTGTAAGTGCGTGTAAGTGTAAGTGCGTGTAAGTGCAAGTGCGTGTAAGTGCATGCTTTTTTTTTTATAATTGACTTATGTTGACTAAAATTCATAACATACTTACATTTTGAAAACCATATTCTCTTTCTTGAGAAGAATTAAAACTTTTAAAATGAATGTTCTTCTCAAGCTGTTGTATTTATTCAGGGCTTTGGTTCTTGGTTAGGCCGTCAATTGATGGATTGAAATTTGTCTGGTGAAGCAGTAACAGGCCACATTTCGCTTTATCTATGGGCAGGCTGGTTGTACTAAAGTTGATCTATTGATTGGCTTTCAGTATAACAAGCCTGTCTGGTTTTTCTTTTGTGATCACTGCTGGTGGCTATAGCTGCCAGTAGCAGTCATTGTATTCTGAAAACAGGGAAACCTCCCGCTGTCAAAATACAATAGGGCATCAGCAGGGATTATCCCATTAACACGGTGTTGATGGGAGAATTGTGCATTTTTGTTTCCCTCAACCCATGTTTGAAGCAAGGAAAATTGCATAACCTATGGTTTTCTTTACCAATATCCCTAAATCCTTTCTAAATAAATTCCAGATACAGATTAATTATTTGGCTGAATAAAAGAGCAAGATTTTCCAGACACATTCTTTATAGTTCTCAAACTACAGGGGGCCTAATGCCGCGTACACAAGATCGGAATTTCTGACAACAAAACCGTGGTTTTTTTTCTGACAGATGTTTGCTCAAACTTGTCTTACATACACACGGTCGCATAAATTTTGCTCGGAAATTCCGATGGTCAAGAACGCGGAGAAGTACAACACTACGACGAGCCGAGAAAAATTAAGTACAATGATTCCGAGCATGCGTCAAATTGATTCAAAGAATGCAAAGCACTTTTGTGCGTCGGATATGGCTACACACGGTCAGAATTTCGAACAAGAAATCTGAAAAAATTGAGAACCTGTTTTCAAACATTTGTTGTTGGAAATTCCGACAACAAACATCCGATGGAGCCTACATGCGGTCGGAATATGCAACCAAAAGCTCACATCGAACATTTGTTGTCGGAAATTCCGATCGTGTGCACGCGGCATTAGTCTACCAAATATTTAGTTGTACTGCCTGCCCTCCACTCGTCTCCATACCAAGCCAGGGAGAAGACTTGATTGCCTCCGCTGCTACCGACAGCTCCGGTAAGCGGTGGAGGGCACTGGAGAGCAGAGGGGGAGACCTCTCTCACCACCGATAAAAGTGATCTTGCGGTGAATCCGCTGCAGAGACCACTTTTATCTGAAACCGGACCACTCACTTTAGAAGAGGATACCCCTCTTCAAAGTGCCAACGTATATCGGTGTGAGTCTGTCCGGAAGTGGTTAAGACAACTTGCTGAAGTTCAAACTGAATATCAGAATGGGGAAGAAAGGGGATCCAAGTGACTTTGAATGTGGCATGGTTGTTGGTGCCAGATGGGCTGGTCAGAGCATGTCAAAATCTTCTGATCTAATGGGATTTCCACGCACAGCCATCTTACAGAGAATGGTCCGAAAAAGAGAACATATCATGTGAGTGGCAGTTTTGTGGATGGAAATGCCTGGTTGATGTCAGAGGAGAATGGGAAAACTGGTCCAAGACGATAGAACGGCAACAATAACTCAAATAACCACTCGTTACAACCAAGGTATGCAGAATACCATCTCTGAACGCACAACACATCGAACCTTGAAGCAGGTGGACTGCAGAAGCAGAAGACCACACTGGGTGCCACTTCTCTCAGCTAACAGGAAACTGAGGCTACAATTCACAAAGGCTCACCAAAATTGGACAAAAGATGATTGGAAAAATGTTGCCTAGATTGATGAGTCTCGATTTCAGCTGCGACAATCAGATGGTAGGGTCATAATTTGGCGTAAACATAAAAGCATGGCTCCATCCTGCCTTGTATCAATGATTTAGGCTAGTGGTGGTGGTGTAATGGTGAGGGGGATATTTTTTTGGCACACTTTGGGTCGCTTGGTACCAATTGAGCATTGTTTAACCACTTCTAGCCCAAGGATGTCATATGATGTCTTTGACTTTCAGTGGTGATATCTGAATGATGCCTGCAGCTGCAGGCATCATTCAGATATCTTCTTTTTCAGCTGGCAATTCTGTGCACCATAAGAATGCTCATGGCGGCAGTTCAGCCGCTTGATGTCCCCTCCCGCTGCCCTCCGGTCTTGCCCGTGCAATTGGGGACCCGGAGAAAGAATTTGCTGCCGCTGAAGAGCATAGAGACTTCCGGGCCGCAGCTTTAAACAAAGCAAAAGAGATCTGATGCTTTCCAGCCTGGAGGAGAGATGTGGGGTCTTATAGACCCTACATCTCTCCATAAAGAGGACCTGTCATGCACCATTCCTTTTACAAGGGATGTTTACATTCCTACTAACAGGAATAAAAGTGATCAAAAAAATAAAATAAAGTGTAAAAATAAAAAATAAAGAAGTAAAAAAATAAAATTAAAGCGCCCCTGTCCCTGTGTGCTTCGGCAGAGAAGCGAACGCACAAGCAAATTGCGCCCGTATATGTAAACGCCATTCAAACCACACGTGATGCATCACCAAGTGCGTTCGAGCAAGATCAACAATTCTAGCACTAGACCTCCTCCAACGCTAAACTGGTAACCTGGTAACCTGTAAAAAATGTTAAAGCTTTGCCTATGGAGATTTTTAAGTAGCAAAGTTTGGCACCATTCCAAAAGTGTGCGCAGTTTTAAAGCGTGACATGTTGGGTATCTATTTATTTGGCGTAACATCATCTTTCACATTATATAAAAAAAATGGCCAAAATATACTGTTGGTTATTTTTTCATTCATTAAAAAAAATGTGTTTGAAAAAAATTGTCGCACAAACACTGTGTGACATAAAAAGTTGCAACAACCAACATTTTATTCCCTAGAGTGCCTGCTAAAAAAACATATAATGTTTGGGGGTTCCGAGTAATTTTCTAGCAAACAAATGATGATTATGCACATGAACTTTAATTGCGTCTTAGTCCGTAGGGTTCATGATTGTGTTGTTCCAACCTTTGCAGCTATAACAGATTCAACTTCTTCTTGGAAGGTTGTTCACGAGGTTTAGGAGTGTGTGTATGGGAATGTTTGACCATTCTTCCAGAGGCGCATTTGTGAGGTCAGTCACTGATGTGGACAAGAAGGCCTGGCTCGCAGTCTCCGCTCTAATTCATCCCAAAGGTGTTCTATTGAATTTAAGTCAGGGCTCTGTGCAGGCCAGTCAAGTTCCTCTGGCCCAAACTCGCTCAGCCATGTCTTTATGGATCTTGTTTGTGCACTGTCATGTTGGAACAGAAAGGGGACATCCCCAAACTGTTCCCACAAGGTTGAGAGCATGAAATTGTCCAAAATGTCTTGGTATGCTGAAACTAAGGAGTCAAGCCCAACCCCTGAAAAAAACAAACAAACAAAAAAACACCATAATCCCCCCTCCACCAAATGATTTAAACCAGTGCACAAAGCAAGGTCCATAAAGACATGGCTAAGCGAGTTTGGGGTGGAGGAACTTGACTGGTCTGAACAGTCCTTTTCCTCAACCCGATAAAACACCTCTGGGATGAATTAAAGTGGATACTGTGAGCCAGGCCTTCTCGTCCAACATCAGTGCCTGACCTTACAAATGCGCTTCTGGGAGAATGGTCAAACATTGCCGTGACACATTCCTAAACCTTGTGGACAGCCTTCCCAGAAGAGTTGAAGCTGCTAACTCAATATTGAACCCCACGGACTAAGGCCGGGATGCCATTAAAGTTCATGTGCGTGTAAAAGCAGGCATCACAATACTTTTGGTAATAGTGTGTGCGTATATATAATATATATATATATCTCACACTGTATATACAGTACACAAACTGTACAATCACATACACAATCACATCACATTCCTTACTAACACACTTGTCAATATCTAGTTTGAGTGTCTTGTGGCTGCTGTTCTTCTGTACCCTGTTGCTGAACTACCGATTCCCAGCTGAGCACAGCACTCTCTTCGATCTTATTTTGGCCAAGATTTCGTAAGAGCAAAGCTCACCTTTCCCATGAGAGGCAGGGCCGAGCCCTGCGGAAGCATTGACTAGTCACTGTCCATTCATTGTTCTTCCTAGTGGTAAAAGTCATCCATGTAATTGTATTTATACAAATACTTATTTGTACTACAATACTATGAAACAGGGTAAACTGCATATCCATTTATTCTGAAGCCTGCATCAAATATATTTCCTAACAAATGTACACGTGGGTCAAGTGTACAAGTGTATTGTGCAAGGACATTATTTGTCCAATTTTGTGTGCAAAAAATATGTACCATTTATCAACTTTCTGCACTGCATAAAAAAATAAAAAATAGATACACAAAACTTTCAACTAAAAGATTCAAGAGATTCATATTTTTTTAATACCTGTTCTAAATAATAATTTTTAAGAATTAGAGACTTTATCGGGGCTGTTTAAATATGAAATCACCTCTAACTTAAACCTGCTGGCACAGTTTCAGAAATTGTCCTTAATTGCAGCTGCAGGCTTTTTCTCCGATCTTCGAGGTGCAGATGAAGCACCATCTTTTGTGCTTGGTCTTTTCAGAGCTGAATAGGCCTCCAATTGTTAAGCCAAGGCAGCTTGCAAGATTTCAAACAAAAAGAAAAGGGTGGGGGGAGATAAAGTAAAAAAGGGTAAGGAGAAAGCGCCTAAAAAAAAGCTCAGATTTCCTAAAGGCACGCTGCGGTCTTTATGCACTGCGTTTCTTTAGATCCTTGTCGCGCTATCCTAACTGATCCTTGCTGACCCCAACGCTTGTCACCTTCTGCAGTGCTGTCATGGTAACCCTCTCATTTCAGAGGTATTCAAAAGGCTGGAGTTAGCCTGGCTTGGATTTGGATGGCCCTAATTCTACTTGGGGTCAACAATATCAGCTGAGCAGTAGAACAGGCAGAGCAGATGGCACAGCTTTGGCTCTGTGTGCACACATAGATAATTTAATCCTTTCAGCACCCGAGGGGCCTACAATACATTTCAGAGAAACACATACATGTACAATGAAGATGGAATTATATCCCTGAATGGTCTATACACATCCCCACTATGTATGTACATTGGAACTAAATCATAACACTAAATTACAAGTTTGATGCCTTTTCAAAGTCCGACATTAATTACACAGCAAATCTAATATTTTACCAAAGTCTAATTATTCTTTCTTAATTTAAAATGTGTAATCTCGACGAAAATGCATTAACAAGAAATAAATAAATAAAATCGGCATTCCAATCCAGATGCAAAAGTACACAAAGTCTATAGGCGGGAGCAGACCCCAACACCCTAACCCAGCTGACTGATCCTAGCAGCGTAATAGCGATTGGTTATGCTAGATTTCTTCTTGTTGCCCCTCTACATGGCCATAAACATGTACGCTTAGGTGACTCAAGCATACATGTTTATGAAGAGATCTTTTGACAATAAGATTGGGTCAACATACACATTTACCCTTTTTTAGACACTTTAATACATACAGTTTGTCAAATTGCTTGTGAATATGCCACACTACCTTGATAAGAAAATTGGGAGCTTTTTTTGCATTTATGTATTTGTTTTTTATTATTATTTTTAGATAATATAACTTGCTCATACACAACTATTTTCTTCACTAATAGATACAGGTTTAGAAAAAATGGGAAGAAACCCAACAGAAAACGATCACAAAACAAAGTTTGGGATTTGTTAATCGCTCCGCTGAGTATTAATGATTTTTTATTTTTTTTTGTTCTCTTTTTATTTATTTTTTTAAACAATGCAGTTCTCAATAGGACAAAATACATGTAGTACTTTGTCCAATTTTTCTTAATTGCCTTATAACACTAACTTCAAAGTTAGAAAAAGCACTATTTCCATAGGGCAGAGCGGCCCAACATCACAGCTAGCAAGGAGATGCCTGCTTTGCTAGCAAGCAGCTGTCTCTGGCTCCTTGAACTTGCCTAAGATATTCACCAGCAAGTGAAATGCAGTCGGTAAGGCATGTCTCTGATAGCTGTAGTGCTGAGCAGGCTGCACCATGAGGGAGCCCTGGTCCAACATTGCAGCTAGTGCTACAGGCCCCTGGGAAGATGGAAAAAAGCACCATTTTATCCCATCGGGAACTCCATACCAAAGAGAAAAAACAGATACTTTTTTTTTTTTTTCTTTTAGGCCTCATGCCCACGGGCGTTTTTTCAGCCGCGTTTTTGAGCGTTTTTTACAGCTTAAAAACGCCTGTCCATGTTAGTCTATAGCTTCATGCCCACCTAGGCGTTTTTGAGCTGTAAAGAGCATAGGCGTTTGTAAGCTGTAAAAAAAACCCAGGGCCAGTGCGTTCCTCAGCGTCAGAACTAGGCAGGAAAAAACGCGAGCGTCAAAAAACGCGCAAAAACGCGCACTAACGCGCACTAACGCGCAAAAAACGCGCACTAACGCGCGGTCGCGTTTTTAGCTCCGACGTTTTTTTTTTTTTTTTTTTTTTTTTTTCAAAAAAAAAAAAAAAAAAAAAAAAAAAAATATTTACAATAACATGGACAGGCGTTTTTAAGCTGTAGAAAACGCTCAAAAACGCAGCTGTAAAAACGCCAGTGGGCATGAGGCCTTAGACTTAGCTATGCTACTTTATGGAGAAAATTATCAATATAGCCATAGGGTGAACTTACTATCAGAAAGCTAATGCAATGTTTCTATGTAATTTGCCCTCTAGTGCATTCACAATGTAAATGTAATTATAATCAACTGGATGGAATATTGGGCTACATTCATCAACATGTGAAAAATCCAGCAGTGTTGATCAAAGCAAAGCCGCTGTTTCATCCCCCAGTAAAGGTTACAAACAAAAAAGGAGAATCTGACTGACTGATATGTTGTAAAAGCACATACTGTACATAATTAGGCTGCTCAACATAATAGGGATTTTGCAAATATATTTTCTTTCCTCTTTTTTTTTATGGTCTGGATGAAAAAAATGCAATTTTTTTTTTTTTTTTTAGTCCGATTAGTTATGACATTTTGCATATGAATACATTGTAGCTATTCCAGCCAGCAGAGGGAGCGTTGGTCTCTTTTTCAATTGTATTACAGTTTCTCCACTGCTCCCTTGTTGCAAAAAAGCCTGTTTACACGGTTCAATAGCTACAATTTTGACTCATCACTTAAGGGAAAAGCTCTGCCCAAGGCTTCTGTCAGACAGACGAGCATGCATTGACAGGATGGCACCTAAGGAGAAGCTCTACCAACTGCCCTACTTCACCAAGGTAAGTGACTGTGGCCCCATAGTTGTGCGCAGACAAGGCCTGCAGGACATGCCTGGCATTTCAGGCACACACCTTCCCAGATACAGATGGGGCCTTAAGACAGAAGAAGTGTTTCCAAAATTTCAGTCCATGAATCTCCCAGAGGAGCCCACCCATGTGCAGGTAGAAGGATAACTCCGGTGCAGAAGGTGGGAGCCCAGAATGAAGAGTGCTCTTGATTCTTCTATTATATTCTATTAAAGTGTAGAAACTGTGATGACAATAATGCCCAGCTCTGGGAACAAAAACCTGATTCAGGGTGACCACACTTGTAGTCTGTGTTATTGCATTACAACCTCATGCAATCGGTATGCTTGAGCCCTTTCAAACCCATTTTCTCCCTCAGAGCCCTCCAGATCCATTTAGTTCCATGCCCCCCACATCCCATTTCTCCTTCATCCCACTGACATAGATGTCAGTCGGTACTCCTAAGACTGACAGCAACGCAGCAACTTTTTTTTTCTGAATAAAAATTTTAAAAAAAAGACAGTAACTTCAAGCGCTAAGAAGTTTTCTAAAGTGAAAGGCAACAGGGACATCAGTATCTCATGAATGGGTGGATGCTGCCTTCCTCAGATGGGGTAATCAGATAGAAATCACAAAAAATGGAAGGCATGCACACCTCCTAGTGCATTACCAATGACATTTAATAATTAATAAATTTCATAAAAGGTGGGTACTCGCAAACAGCAAATCTAATAAGCCAAAAACACACAGTGTGGAGACATATGCTATATACCATCACAGATATAGCATGTGCGACCCCCAAAACATGTCAGAATTAAGGGTGTGATTGTATATAGCACAAGTCTCTTCACTGTGTTTTTGGCTTATTAGAGTTGTTGTTTGTGAGTACCCACCTTTTATGAATTGTATTATTAAATGTCATTGGTAATGCACTGTGTGTGTGCATTTTTCTAACTTTTTTTCTTCACTGATACAGTGCCATTTTTCCTCTTGGCATAACCACCAACTCTGGGCCATTTTTTTTTTTCCTTTGGTTGACACCAATGATGCAGGGACATTTTTTTCCTTTTAGTGACATAACCAACACTGGGGAATTTTCTCCTTTCAGTGACACCAGCAAAGCAGGGACATTTTTTTATTGTTTGGGTTAGACCAGTGGTTCTCAACTCCAGTCCTCAGGACCCACTAACAGGCCGGATTTTAAGTATTACTTTGGGGAGATGCAGACTAGAATACTGCAATCACTGAGCAGCAAATGATATCACCTGTGATGTATTTCAGTTATCTTGCAAACCTGGCCTGTTAGTGGGCCCTGAGGACAGGAGTTGAGAACCACTGGGTTAGACCAATATTTTTCTACCAATTGTAAATTCCTCAGTTCACTGCAGTGTACCACAACTATCGGTACTGTCTGAGCACATGCTACAAACATTGCATAC
Organism: Rana muscosa; assembly: GCA_029206835.1. Classification (NCBI taxonomy): domain Eukaryota; kingdom Metazoa; phylum Chordata; class Amphibia; order Anura; family Ranidae; genus Rana; species Rana muscosa. The sequence continues at coordinate 1,078,046,450 of CM055122.1, forward strand.
ATTTTGCAGCTGTTAGGCTTCATGTACATGGGACGTTTTTACAACCTCTCCTGAATGATTGACCTTGACAGATAGTAACGCATGTTCAAAACGTGCCGCATTTAGCAGCGTTTTGCCGCATTTGCTTTTTAAAAAACCGTCTCTAAACCAAATGCGGCTAATGTGAGTTGCTGCGTTTGGTGCTTGAAATGTCTCTAAACTGAGCTTCTGAACCCATTTTTTTGGATTCCAAATAAAAGCCTCTAAACTCAACTGCCTAGAAACGACTATAAACTACCCTGTGTACATGGACAGATAAGATAACAGGGGAGTTCAGGAGCAGTTGAAAATAATGCCCAACTGCTCCTAAATGTCAATTTACCAGCAGCAGTGTACCTTAGACTCTTCCTCTTCTATACCTGGAAACGGGGGGGGGGGGGGGGGGGGAGCACTGTTTGCTATCTTCACCCTTGTCCCAGCACTGACACTATTTTTTTTTTTTACCCAAAACAAAAGTCATGAGATTTCTGGATTCCAGTCTGGAGTTATTTTTAACTCCAGAGAGTAGTCTGTCTTTTTTTTGTTTTTTTTTTTTCTTTAACCAATTTTTTCAATCCATGTATGACAGTCCACATTCAAGAGAAGTTTATCTATTGATCAACTTCTCATGAATCGGCTTGGTAAAGTTTTGCACAATCACAGCACATGCAGCCAATCAGATACAGTGATCAGTGTATTATGAAGGAAGGGGAGTCCCATTGTCAGATTACAATGAAACAGTGGGGAGGATTTGCACATTTATTTTGAATATGTGACTAGGGGAAAGGGTTAAGTTTTTATTTTTTTTTCATTAAGCTGGCTGTTTGAAAAAAAAAAACCTGAACCATGCTTTGCCCAGGCCAGCCCAGGCCAGCCTTTAGACATGGTTCTAATTTGTTAAATTGTTTGGTTTATTCCTTTAATGCAATTTTATTTTATGCAGTCAACCCCTTTACTGTTTTACTTTATTTTTCTCTATTATAATTGATCTTGCTGAGGGAAATATCAAATGTGGCACACGTAATTTAACCGCTTAAGGACCGCCGCACGATCATTTATGTCGACAGAATGGCATGGCTGGGCAAATGGGCGTACAGGTACATCCCCTTTAATTTGCCGTGTGGTCACGCATGCGCTGGCACGCTCGCGCCCCTGATGTGAGCTCCGCAGAACCCGATCGTGTCACGGAGCTGAAGAACCGGAAGATGTAAGTGTAAACACAATATCTCTCCGTTCTTCCTAGTGACATGTCACTGATCGAATGTTCCCTCTCATCGGGAGCAGCGATCAGTGACATGTCACTCGTAGCTACGCCCCCTAACAGTTAGAATCACTCCCTAGGACACGCTTAACCCCTTCAGCGCCCCCTACAGGTTAACCCCTTCACTGTCAGTGTAATTTTTACAGTAATCAGTGCATTTTTATAGCACCGATTTCTGTAAAAATTACAATGGTCCCAAAATGTTGTCAAAAGTGTCCGATGTGTCCGCTATATTGTCGCAGTCACGATAAAAATTTGCTGATCTTACTAGTAAAAAAAATAAAAAATAAAAATGCCATAAAACTATCCCCTATTTTGTAGACACTATAACTTTTGCGCAAACCAATAAACGCTTACTGCGATTTTTTAACCAAAAATATGTAGAAGCATACGCATCGGCCTAAACTGAGGAAAAAAATGTGTTTTTTATATATTTTTTGGGGATATTTAATATAGCAAAAAGTAAAAATATCGTTTTTTTTCAAAATTGTCGCTCTATTTTTGTTTATATTGCAAAAAATAAAAACCGCAGAGGTGATCAAATACCACCAAAAGAAAGCTCTATTTTGCTTGGGAGCCACGTCGCACGGCCGCGCAATTGTCAGTTAAAATGACGCAGTGCAGAATCGCAAAAAGTTGCCTGGTCTTTGGCCAGCCAAATGGTCCGGGGCTTAAGTGGTTAAGGGGGGCACAGATGTAAAAGCACTGATTTGTAATGCCAACTCCTACAACACGTCTCCTGCATTTGTAAAACAAGTGAAAAAGGCGCAATGCACAAGTACCTCAGTATATGAGTTCAGTAAGGTAACAATTAGTCCAGGAACAAGGATAAAAAAAAAAGAAGTATAGATTGGTACTTATACTCTTGGTATTATATGTGGAAGTAGGTCAGTCAGGGCAGCCACCGATAAAACCAGAAGCAGATTTCCAGTAAGCTAAAATAAAACAAGGAGAGGGGCGCCTCTGAGAAAGTATCAATAAAACATTTAATAAGCAGCAATATTCGCTCACATGAGGGAATGAAGGGTTGCATCCACGGTATACAGCTGGGTAGAAGGGTGGAGGTGGGACTGTAGGTCGCAGCAAGTCCGTCTGGGCTGGCACCACAGCAGGTCCTGGGCAGGAGAGCGTGGGATGACAAGGCACAGCAGTTGTCCTTCAGGGACCCGGTTTGTTCATACCTCAGTCAGAAGAAAAAGTGTCCATCCGGCGTTAGTATGGGTTCCAACAGGTGAAATGAAAGGGGTGAGACTTCAGGGCTGGATGGCTGGCCGTGCTGTGGCTGATAGAGTTTGTCTGGCTTCCGGGATGTAATGGAGAGACATGGCCGTGTAATCTACAACCAGGGCGAGGCTTGGACAGCCCAACAGAGCGCGGCGCCAGGCTGTGACGTCATCAACATGCGACGCGTTTCAGAGCAAGCTCGCTATTGGTGGGGGAACAGCGGCACTCCTTTTTCAAGCATAGCTATGAAGCAGATTTTCTTCAGTTTTAAATTGACACAGATGTGATCAGTACCAATTGCTTGTTGTGTCCAATTCAGAAAAGGAAGGGGCCAATAAATTACATATTTACCAGCCCCTTAGCCCACACTCCATCCCCCTGTGTACCCACAACAGCTGACAGGGAGAGGGAAGCCGGCAGTGCAGTGGGGGTGGGGCACATAGGGAGAAATCAGATGTAAGCAGAACATAGAGGGGGACTGGTGCGGAGGGACAGGAGAACAATTACAGAACGATGCACTGTCTGTGCCCCTCCCTCAGCAGCTTTCAGCTGTCCAGGCCCCCTACAGGAGAAAACAAATATTTACATAATATTAAAAATGGAACATTATGCAACTATTTTGTATGTAAACATTTTTTATTTTTTTTTCAATAATTCACAAGTGCAGCAATTTTTGGACTTTATCTATGGCCGTTGAGAGAGCATGATTGCATGCACTGGAGGAGCACCACAATGCAGTTTACCTCACCTGTTCATTGAGATATATATAGATGGATATCTATAGATTATATATATACACACATATATATATATATACACACACACACACACATTGTATATTCATATGTATACACATACAGTATATCATTGTCTCCTTTGTTCCTGATGTATCCTTGCAGGCTTACCCTGTAAAGCAAATATGCTCAAACATGACTTTTTTTTAAAGAAAGGTCTGCCAGCTTGAGTATCACAGACACTGTCCACAATAAAACAAACACAAAAGTGTGCTCTGTTTGTGCTTTAACAATGAAAGAATAGGACCCAACAGCAGGTGCAATTTCTGTGTTCATTCTTAATGACAATACAATATGGCCTACTGTATCAATACAGTGCACACAGGGTACACCTGGCGTACTCTGAATAAAGTAATGGAAAGTAGTTTATAGGATATGTGAACTATGAAACTATGAGGTCTATAAAAGTAGTACGACTTATACAGTATGTGAAAACAGGAAGTTCTATTCTCACTAGTAAATTCGTTTTACAACATTAAAATGTTTAAGTAAACCTTTTTTCTTAAAAAAAAAAAACTCCCATGAAATGAGTGGATTAAGTCTGCCTTCATTTCTTCATTTTAGATGAAAGTCCACAGCAGCCTCCTGATCTAAATTAAATACAGTAGGCTGCCTTGGAACAGAACCAAAGATTTAGAAAAGACCCCATGGTGATGAAGAGTTTGAATGTTTACTCTATGATGATCAGAGAATAGTTTTTTTATTTTTTTATTTCTTTATTCAAGTCTATCAGCTAGCAGAACAAGCACCTTTGGGATTAAATAAGTATACAGTATGTGTGTTTGAAATGGGAAAATAAATAGGACTTTGACTTACCAGTAAGTTTCATATCTTGGGAGTACAGTACAGCACAGGAAATCACAGATGGGTTATACACTGCTACGGACAAGTGATTGGACACTTGAAAAAGCTTTCCTGTGAAAGCCCCCAGTGCATCCTCATATAAACCCACCCACTTTTGTGGGACTCCAAGTGTGAAGCAAGCAATAGGGAAAACAGGGAGGAGAGGGCTCCTATATGCCAAGATTTAAAATTTACTGGCAAGTTAACGTTTCCATCATCTTAATCCTACAGTACAGGACATTCCCAAGCAATAAAGTCAGGAGATGGGCAACAACAGGGCAAAGAACAAAAAACAGTCAACTGAATGTTGGATTGCGCAGTACGAACCTCAACGGAGCCGTTAAAAATAGCCGAAGATGTAGAGCTGACAGTCAGCTCTACATGGCACCTGCGCAATGACTATGACACATGCCACACGCTTCCGATGCTAGTGCTACTCTGCAAGGGGCGGGGGTGATTTTAGGAATAAAGTACACGTCTTAGCGGGGCGTGTTAAAACAAATTGAGAACGGGTTTTGAAATGCTGATGGGCAGGTTTGCACGACCTATTTAACTAAAGAACACAATGAATTTATCACAGTATCAGTGCAGATTTTGATGATTTGTTGTCCATCATTTTAAAATACTGCCTCTTTTGTGAGTTAGTTTGTGCAAAACCCGCCCATCAACATTGCAAAACCCGCCCTCCATTTGTTTTAACACTCTAAAACGTGTACTTTATTTCTAAAATCACCCCCACCCCTTGCAGAGTAGCACTAGCATCGGGAGTGTGCGGCATCGTCTGGCACAACGATACAGTACAGGGGGGTCCTTATCCGCTGGGGGACCTTTTTCGGCAGGATACCGGGACGACAGGATTTTTTCACCCCCCTGGTGCCGCCCCTGCACCCACTGCCGCCCCGAGGCGTGGCCTTGTCTGGAATCCGGCCCTACTCCCTCTCATAATGCCCACTGCATGATCTCCTCTTTATCCTTAAACTGTATCTACTCTACTGTGCGGATACATCTATCAAGAAACATAGGGACATCTTTCGGTTTTGCTATTCAAACATATCATACCTTCTTTGGGGGCCCCCTCTGGGCACCTATGTTTCTATAGTTTGCAACTTTTAAGACATTACTTAACAGTATGCTTGATGGAGCCACAGTGAGGCCCATTCTGGGCTTAGTGCTCACCATAAAGATAGAGATAAAGTTGGAAATAAATAAATAGCAGTGTCATAACATGTGTTCAATTAGTAAACATAAATCATAATATGAGAACCATTCTAGTTATATACCATGTCACAACCCACACAAATAATGTGCCAGTAAAACAATGGGGTTGATTTACAAAAATAAATAAATTATATATATATATATATATATATATATATATATATATATATATATATATATATATATATATATATATATATATATAAATACACACACACACACACACACATATATATACACACACACACACACACACACACACACGTGTGTATATATAGATATATATATCTATATATACACACACATACATACTGTGCACTGCAAGTGCACTTGCTCCAGAGCTTAGTAAACGAGGTAAAGCTTCACTTTGCAAAGAATACTCAATTACATGCAAGAAAATTTCAAAGCAGCATTTTGCTTGCACATGATTGGATGACAGAAATCAGCAGAGTTTCCCCTCTGCTTCCCCAGAGATCTTAGCAGGACCAGTAGTGTAACGGATTTGTAAACACTCTTAGTGAAGCAGAGAACCTTTAATGATAGGGCCACAAATTGAAAATGCTGGTCTCCCCCGCCAACACTTTCTATACAAAGCATAGGTGGGAAAGATAGGAATGTGAAGCTAGGCATCTTGAAGATATACTGATGCCAGAAATCCCCTTGATCTGAGAGTAGTGATGACACATTTTGAGACTCAATGCAGAATATGATCTGTTTAAGAATTTCAAGACCAAAATAGGGCAAACACCTCCATATTGTTTTAGGACTGTGAATAGGGTTGAGTAAAAGTCTTTGAATCTTTCATATGCAGGAACTGGAATTACCACTCCGTATGCCTAAAGTTGACTCAGTGCAGCTCAAAAATCTACCAGTCTTTGAGGTGAAGCTGAGTGGAGGGTAGGAATCAAGGAGGGGGCAGGAAGAGATTTATTCTCTAGCAGCTGGAAATTACAGACTGGACCCAGAGGTCCAAGACATCTCTGATCCAGACTGATACTAAATGCTAACAGATATCCCCAGAGTGAGGGCACCACATTATTGTGAGGGGGGCTTCTGGGTAGGCTTGGAGGGCCGACTTCTGTCGAAGGGGCATGACTGAAAAAGTCTACCGATCGGAATCCAATCAGCGCTTTCAGCCAATGGCTGAGAGTGCTGACTGGTGTGTTTTGTCAGAACACAATAGCTCAGCGGGGGAGATCGCTGTACTAACATGTACAACAAAAATTAACTCATTAAAACTGAGGTCGACGGGTTGAGGGCTGGCTCCTTCAATTTTAATTTTAGCTGTTTTATGGTATCAGTGTTAGCTGTGCACTCCCAATAGCAGAAAAGCGGAAACAAAATGGTTTGGTATTGGATGGATTTGTTACAAAATGTTGCATCTGCCAAAAAAATGTGCAAGAATTTGATGCATGGAGGTATGCTAGGGGAAGTATTGAGGCCAGAATAACTCTGATGATCACTCTGATATTTATTTTCCATACATGGCTGTAAATATATCCTCATCTCATAAATCTGACCCTACCAAAACAGTGGCAACTCTGAGCCCACTGCAGCCTATTAACCACTTGCTTACTGGGCACTTAAACACCCCCCCCCTCCTCCAGACCAATTTTTACCTTTCAGCGCTGTCACTCTGAACGACAAGCACGGTGATGCAACACTGTAACCAAACAATTTTTATCATTTTTCTTCCCTCACAAATAGAGCTTTATTTTGGTGGTAATTTATCACCTCTGGGTTTATTTATTTTTTGTATAATTTTTTTTTTATAAAGACAGCCGGTCACAATCTCCTGCTATGCAAATTGGATGTGGGGAAAACCGCATCCTATTTGCAATAGTGTAAACGTAGCCTTAAAGTGAAACATTCAACATTTTGGGATGTCACCAGAACAGGAAATCTTCCAGGGCGGGGGGGGGGACTAGTTCTGGTGAAAATCAGGGATTCCCTGAGCTTATATCGATTTAGTCTGCATACATAGTACGGTTGAAAAAAAGACAAAGTCCATCCAGTTCAACCCAAAAAAAAAAAAACAAACAAACAAAAAAAAACACATATGTATTTTTCGCACCATAAGACGCACCTGACCATAAGACGCACCTAGGTTTTAGAGGAGGAAAACAAGTAAAACAAGATTTTGAACCAAATGGTATACTAAAATGTTTAATAAAATATAACAGAATAATATTTCAACCATGTAAAGTGAACAGCAGTCAACAATGACATTAAGAACCATCATCACTGTCATTAAAAAAGAGGAGAGACTTTAAAGTTCAAGCACTCTTCTAGTTTTCTGGGAACCCCAAGAACTCATCATCACTAGTGTCAGAATTTATGAAGCTCAGTTTCTCACAATCACTTTCTTCACCATCTTCATATAAAATACTATCTTCAGTTGCATCTAAGGCATTGCTAATGCCACATTTTTTGAATGACTGCACAACTATTTCCTCCTTCACTGAGTGCCACAATGTTTTCACCCATTCACAAACTTGAGTGATCGTTGGCCTCTTCATCCGTCCAGTAGGTGTCAGATCGTGATTACCAGCAGCCATCCATTTGTTCTACTCTTCTCGCATAAACACTTTAAAAGGTTTGTTGGTGGAAACGTTGAGAGGTTGCAACTGGCTGGTAAGACCCCCAGTAATTACAGCTAGATGAGTCTTCACTTCTTTAAAGCACTTTTTTGTCGTTACGCTAATATGTGCTCTAAACTGGTCAAGCACTAATAAGGCAGGTTTTTTCAGAAGCCCTCCAGGACGTTTGGACCACACTTTTTCAACCCATACTCTCATTCCATTTTCGTCCATCCATCGTTTGTCATAAACATGTAAGACAACTCCTCGTGGAATCACTTCTTTCGGAAAGGTTTTCCTTTTGAAAATTAGCATGGGCGGCAATTTGGTGCCGTCTGCACAGCAGGACAACACAATCATGTAATCTGTTTTCTCATGTCCTGAGGTTTTCACAGTTATGGTTTTGGCACCTTTCAGATCAACGGTCCTATTAGATGGCACATCAAAGGTTAGTGGGACTTCATCCATATTCCCAATCTGGCCAATTTCAAAACCGTTTTTCTTCCTAGCATCAATTACAAATTTATGAAAAGACAAAATCTTAGATTCATATTCTTTTGCCATTTTTTGCGCAATTCTAGTTTTGGTGTGCATAACAAGGTCACATCGCCTCATAAATCTGTAGCAGTTTTTTCAGTTGTAGGGGGCCCAAAGTGTCTCTCCGCTGCTCTGTTCCCATGTTCCTTAGCATATTTTACTACCTGGGTGGCGTGGCTGATCACCTGGTCAGTTACCGGTACGGAAATTATGGAGACGTAGTCTGGTACATTCATTCAGTTTTGTTCATAAAAATATCGGTAATGCATTTGTTTTCTTCATACAAATACAGGCAATGCAGGGCACTGATTGCGGAGGGACTTGTGAGGTAATCTGGTGTTCTGTTAGAAGCACCAACCTGTGCCTCCAACCACGTCATAGGTGGGTGTATTGCTAATGCGCCGATTACACTATAGGATTCCAGTGTGCGGGGCAACACTTAATGATGCCCATGACGTTGCGTGGACGTGCCTCCGCACACTGGGACTGGTCCAATGCATTCTAGGGGCTTCTTCTACCCGGGCCGGGCCCCCTTCCCTTGCTTTTTGATCACACTATTCGTGCCGCTGGGCCCAAACAAGATGATTGTTGCAGCCGCCGAGTAACGGCAGACACCGCCGGATGCATCCATCTTACGGCTCACACGGTATGCAACATGGTGGCCGCGATGGGGGTGGGGGGGGAGCTGGTATAGAGGTAGTATTCGCTCCATAAGACGCAGGGACATTTTCCCCCATTTTTTAGGGGAGAAAAAGTGCGTCTTATGGTGCGAAAAATACGGTACCTTCCCATATACACAATCCTTCACACACAGTTGATCCAGAGAAAGGTGAAAGGCAAAACATGATCCAATCTGCTACAGCAGAGGAAAAAGTTCCTTCCTGATCCCTCAAGAGGCAATCAGATTTTACCTAGATCAACTTTACCTATAAAATGTTAGTACCCAGTTATATTATGTACGTTAGGGAAAGAATCCAGGCCATTTAGCTGGTTAGAATCACATCTGGAGCGAGTCTATTCCACATTTTCACAGCTCTTATTGTGAAGAAACCTTTCCTTATTTGGAGATGCAATGTTTTTTTCCTCCAGATTTAAAGAGTGCCCCCTTGTCCTCTGTGATGACCTTTAAAGTGAATAACACCAACAGTGCTGGGACAAGGCCATTTGGTGCCCAGGGCGAAGATGGCAAACTGCGCCCCCCCCCCCCGGTATTAAGAAAGAATCAATGTCGTTTCAAAACAAGAATATACTTAAAACAATACAAATTCAATTAGGTTTAATGCAATAGAAACAGGGTTCACTCACACATTTTATTCATATGTATTTTTTTTTACAAGAAGTAGTATATGTATTTTTATTGGAGGCACTTTGAAATAATAATGCAAAAATTGACGCTCTTTTTTTGTTTGTAGCGTAAAATATAAAAACCGCAGAGGTGATCAAATACCACCAAAAGAAATCTCTATTTGTGGGGAAAAAAAGGACAAATTGTATTTGGGCACAGCGTCGCACGATCGCGCAATTGTCAGTTAAAGCAGCGCGGCGCGGTATTGCAAAAAATGGCCTGATCAATAAAGGGGTAAAACCTTCTGGAGCTGAAGTGGTTAACACATACAAAGAAAAACCCTCTCTTACTAATAACTGGTGTGATGTGGAAAACCAAGCGATTCCTGTGCGGGTTCCTGCATTGCACCTAAATTGGCAGCAGTTCACACTGACATCTGCAAACTGCTGTGGGTGTCAATGTGAAGTTAAAGTGGTTGTAAACCCACTAACTTTTTTTTTTTTTTTTTGCCAACCTGCAAGAGAAAGGCATAATGAGCTAGTATGACTAGCATACTAGCTCATTATGTACCACTTACATTAGATCGGGGCCCCCGAACCAGTCCGCGTCCCTCTGTCCAGACGCAGACATCACTGCGGTGATAGCCGGAATGTTACTTCCGGGTATCGCCCCACCAGCCAATCACAGCGCCGCTCCGGCGCTGTGATTGGCCGGAGCGGCGAAGACGTGACTCCGCGCATGTGCGCGGGAGCCGTCACATTCGGCTACGCCCAGCGATTGCTGGGAAGTAGCCGATTTTGTGAATGGAATTAACCCCATGAATGCGCCGTTGTCTAGGGCGCGCAAGCGCCGTAGACAGCGGCGCCTGTCTTTTTAGTAAATATCTCCTAAACCGTGTAGGTTTAGGAGATATTTCTTGCACCTACAGGTAAGCCTTAATCTAGGCTTACCTGTAGGTGCAAGTTGAAAAAGTGGGTTTACAACCACTTTAAGGACACCCCCAGATTTGTTTTCATATTGCAGTGTGTACTGTGAAATGGTACAGGAATTGGATGGCATGAGTGTGAACACCTATGCCATCCGATTGCAGTGCGGACCAAAAAAAAGGGTTCTGCACCATTTTGGTCCAAATGTGATGCAAATTCAGCCATACAAACTGTATGGCTGAGTTTGTATCACAAAGACATTACATGTGATCTAACACAGCAATGCGGTGCAAATCACATGTGATGTCTATCATCGCAATAGTGTGAACCCAGCCTAAAACAGGTAAAGAAGGGGTGACATACTGTCTCCTAAGCACCTGCAATAAGGCATATTACACTTTACTTATAGCACCCCCACCCCTTAGGCCCCTTTCACACTGAGGCGTTGAAAAAACGCTCAAATTATGGGATTTTGTACCTCTAATTTACCGCGAACGCGGTAAAAACGCATACGCGTTAGCACTATTTTTTAAAATAACGCTTATGCCTATGTGTTTTTACCGCGGTTCCCATTCATTTCAATGGGGATAGGCGTTTTTACAGCGCTTTTTTATGCGCCCTAAAGTTGCTCTAAAAAAGCGGTTTGCAGGATTTTTTTCAACGCCCAGCCAGCATAACGCTTCAGTGTGAAAGCCCTCAGGGCTTTCACATTGAGAATGCTGGGGCAGGATTATTTCAGGCGTTATTACAGCGCTATTTTTAGCGCGAAAACGCGGTAAAAACGCCTCAGTGTGAAAGGGGCCTTAGAGTCCTGTGAATTTGTGTGTTTGGGAAAAGGGGAACTAGGTCTGATTAGTGAACTATAAGCCCTTTTACTGCCAACCTCTTCCTGAGAATGCTAGTCAGTTGGTGTTATGCTGACCCAGTGGCGGCTGGTGCTAAAAAAAATTGGCGGCGGGGGGGCGCAAATAAACTGAAAAGAATTTGAAAAAACAAACAAACGCTGCCACTGTGCCCACCAAACGCTGCCACTGTGCCCACCAAACGCTGCCACTGTGCCCACCAAACGCTGCCACTGTGCCCACCAAACGCTGCCACTGTGCCCACCAAACGCTGCCACTGTGGACACAAAATGCTGTCAGTGTCCCATGTGCCCAATGCTGCCAGTGTGCCTCAAGTGTTGCCACAGTGCCCCAAACGTTGCCCCCCGCATGCCCGCTGTCTGCTCGGCCCTTACCTTGTCTCGGGTCGGCAGCGGGTGACGACGGCAGGTGGCAATCGGTCTCCTCCATTACTTCCTCGATGGAGGAAGACTATTCTCCCGCCCGCTCCTCCTCTCATCCTTCCAAGCCTGCCGCTTCAGCCAATCAGGTGACCGCTAACCAGATTGGCTGAGAGGCGGGTCAGTGTTAGCGAAGCGATTCCCTAACACAGCACTGTTAACCAGGGAACGCACAGCCTGTGCGCCCGCTGGTTAACCATTTGGAAGCCGATTAGAGCCCACAAGCTGTAATCAGGAAGCCTATTAGAGCCTCTCGCTCTAATCAGGCACTTCCAAAACACACCCACCGCTGTAATTCAGATGGCCGGCGCTCAACAGGGGGCCGGACACCTGAATAGTGGGTGGCAGCGGCGACAATGCATGAATCTATATATTGGAGATTGACAGGTGCAGGAGAGAGGGGGCGGCGCTCCTGCGCCCACTATGGACGCACCGCCACTGTGCTGACCCACTATCTTTAATACATTCTGACCTAAAGCATGTATGTCAGGAAAGTCTGCCAAAATTCACATGCCCCAATCTGTATACCTCCACTGAATCAGAACAATGCAGTCAGCATAAAAACCAAGCAACTAGCATTTTTAGATAAAAAACAGCAGTACCAAGCTCCTAGTTTCATTTTAGGTTTCCTTTAACCTAGCTATTTTTACTTTAATTAGTAATAAAAGAGCAATATTTGTTGAGATGAAGAAGCTCTCCAGGAATAGTGTATTTCCTTATCTCTGAGTAACACATAACTGTCAGACCCCCCTCCATGCATTTCAACCCCCCCCCCTCCCCCCTTTCCACAATACATGCCATCAGTATCAGTCTTTTTGAAGCAAGCTCCCCTCTGCTGCAATACCATCACCCACATAATATTCAGCTGTAGTAAGTTGAAGCTCTTTTTCTCCCTCCTTTCAGTAACAACAATAGAGGGCAGTGGTTCAGCTCAGGTCCTCCATGCTGCTATCCAATTCTAGGAATGCTGCCATTCGGTTCTCTGCAGCTTTGTCCCCCCATAGGCTGACTTTAGAAGTGAGCAGGAGCCTAACATGCGGGGAGGGGATGGAGGCAGTGATTGCACACATAAGTTTTGTTTTTTTCCTCTTGTCATTAGCAAAAAGCTGAATTTCTCTGCTCTGTGGAAACAAACTGAAGGACGCTTTACCCTCACTCCCCAGCGCTCTATACACAGAAGGAGATGTTCTCCGTGGCTGTCCTCCTCTCTTCCGCCCACAGGTTGCTATTGGAGGGAAGAGAGAGCAGTCTCCTCCCTTTAGCAAATAACAAGATTCCTGCTCTGCATGATAGTAATGACACCACCATTACTTGAGGGAACTTCAGATCAGCGCGGCTCCAGTGCGCCCCTCCCCCTGCATGCAATGCTCCGCCCAGGGCACCCGCCCCTTCTGCCCACCCCTTGTACCGGCCCTGAACACCAAGTTCACTATATGGACCACTTATGTATTTGTACACGTTGATCACATCCCCCCTTAATTTCTTCTCACTTCATGTTTTGATTATGGGACAAAAAGTAAAATTTCCCCAAAGGAACACAGTTGGCAGGGGGGAAAAAAAAATACTTTCTGCTTGAAAGACATTATGTAAAGTTGATTTTTTTTTTTTTAAAACAGTTTAGCAGCCTTCAAGAATTGTAAGAACAGTTCATGGAATGAGTTTACATTTTTTTTCCTTTATACTTTAACCCTTTGACTGCCAAGATCAAATCTACCGTATATACTCGAGTATAAGCCAACCCGAATATAAGCCGAGGCACCTAATTTTACCACAAAAAAAAAAAAAATCGGGAAAACGTATTGACTCGAGTATAAGCCTAGGGTGTCCATCTGCATGCCTCACTGTGTCCATGCCTCACTGTCACTGTGCCCAATCTCCCTACCTGATCTCCTGCGCTGTGTGACTAGACTGATGTTTCACAGGTGAGTCTATGGAAGTGGTGGCCGGCTTTGAAAAATCAGTGCTTCCCGGACAACAAACTTTTCACACTTGTAGAGGAAGAGTGGGGCTACATGTGTGCCAAGTTTGGGATTCAGGTGACCTACGGCTGGCCAGGAGCAGGCACACAAAGGTGAGGATGGACACAGACTCGAGTATAAGCCGAGGGGGGCATTTTCAGCACAAAAACATGTGCTGAAAAACTCGGCTTATACTCGAGTATATACGGTAATTAGTCATGGTAATCAAAGGGTTTAAACAAGCTCTTGGCTGCAATATATAGGAAATTGGTTACCAGTAGAAAATAAAGGTTTTACACAACCCTTCATATTTTTGCACTAAATTAATAGAAGAAAAACATGTGTCCTCCAAAATAAACAAGAAAAAGCATGCTACAGCAATTTAGTAAAAAAAAAAAAAAAAAAAAATCAAATCAATTCAGAGCAGATTATGATTTAAATAATTCACAAGGCACAATAGTCTGTTTATACATGGAGATGCCTGTGTACATAAATGTCATTAGCTTTTTCACCATATGCTGTTCCAGTTAGTAGGGGGTTGTTATTCACACTTTTGTAGTCCTACGGGTTTCTCAGCTGTACTACAATTGTACATTCAAATTAAAAACGGTCTTCCTACATCGCCAAAACTCAGTCACTGGGTATTACAGCTGTGTGTCAGTCACCCTTCATAACATATTCGATGACCAATCATAGCTTGCAGACTGTTGTGATTTGGATATGGCCTTCTCTGGGAAGTATTAGTAGCTTTGTGGTACATTACTAAAAGACAAACTAATCAACACCACCAGTAGGCCACAGAGGAATCCTGCCATAAAGCAAAGATGGTTTAAAAAAAAAAAAAAAAACTCAAAAACAGTATTGTCAAAGAAAACCACACATATGGCAGGCGACTAGCCCACAGATGTACCTACATAATGTGCCTGACAACGTTTAAATAAATGTTTCTTGATGAAAAATGTGAAAAACACCTAAGACTTTGTAAACTTATTTGTGCAAATATTTAAACTACAGCTGCCACAGATATATACTTTATCAATCCCTTCTAGTGACATTCTAGGAAAATTGTGCTATTCTCATTGCAGGAAAATCTAAGTCGATCCAACTTTTCAAAGGGCAGAGACACACATGTCATTGACCACAGATCGTTGGAGAATGTGTTCTCATGTTTTCTGAATGCGATCAAACTTTACATGGAATTTTTTTACTATAAACTATAGCAACTTTGCTGTTATTACACGGCCAGATTTCTACATAGCCAACAAACGGCTCCGTCTACAGTGGCAGGTCTGCCAGAGGTGGCACATTGCCACCCACACATGTTGCCAGCTTACGTTAATGTATACACTAGTGTAATAAAAGACGGACATCCTACTGGCTAGCACAATCTGTCTGCATCCTCATTGTTGCTGCCGCCAAAACAGTATGCACTTTTGCTGGTAGTATAGTGTACTATGCTCTTAGAGTTCCCCCCATTCTGGGCTGTTACATTAAAATCTAATTTTTTAGTGGACTAGAGGGACAGTTTGCTATACTCTTTTAGTTGTGAGAGAAGGCAAGTCAGTCAACTAGGGTAAAAGAGTAAAGCAAGACAGTTGCCAAGGGCAGTGTAAATTCAGCCTTGCATATAGAAAGACTAAAGTGTGTGTGCATATTATATATACAGTCACTGGCCCCTTTATTAGGCACACCTTGCTAGTACCGGGTTGGACCCCCTCTTATCTTCAGAACTGCCCACCCAAAAGTGGAACTTTCACTTTAACCACTTCCCGCCCGGTCAATAGCATATTGACGTTCGATAAGTGGTTGCGTTATCCTGACTGGGTGTCTATTGACGTCCTGCAGGATAACAGCTGCCGTGCGCCCGGGGGGTGCGCATCGCTGCCGATCAGTGGTGCGGTGTGTCAATCTGACACACCACTACACAGATCCGACGGAGGCTCTTTACCACATGATCAGCCATGTCCAATCATGGCTGATCATGATTGTAAACAGGAAGAGCCGTTGATTGGCTCTTCCTCACTCGCGTCTGACAGACTCGAGTAGAGGAGAGCCGATGGGCGGCTCTCCTAATAGGGGGGTTTGTGCTGATTGTTTATCAGCGCAGCCCACCCGCGGATGCCCACACTGGACCACCAAGGAAGGGGGCAACAAGTGAATGGCCAGGTATGTACCCCATGGCCATCCACATATAAAAAAATAAGCACAATAAATGCCAATCAGTGCCCAAAAATAGGCACTGACTGGCAACATTATGGTCAATAAAAACATGTGATGCCCAGCAAAGCCACACATCAGTATCAGTGCCACCAGTGTCCATTCATGGTCCATCAGTGCCACCTCTGTGCCCATCCATGCCCACCAGTGCCACCCAGTAATAACCATTAGTGCCACCCATAAGTACCCATCAGTGCCACATATGAAATGCCACCCATTAGTGCCGCCCATCAGTGACCATTATCAGTCCTCATTGGTACCACCTCATTGGTGCCACCTTATCAGTGCAGCCATATCAGTGCCTGTCATTGAAGAAGAAAACATACTTATTTACAAATAAATTAACAAAGAAATTATTTTTTTTCTAAATTTTTGGTCTTTATTTGTTGCGAAAAAATTAAAATTGCAGAGGTGATCAAATACCACCAAAAGAAAGCTCTATTTGTGGGAACAAAATGCTTAAAAAATTGTTTGGGTACAGTGTAGCATGACCGCGCTATTGCCATTCAAATTGCGACAGCGCTGAAAGCTGAAAGTTGGCTTGGGCAGGAAGGTGCGCAAGTGCCTGGTATTAAAGTGGTTAATGACTCCTGGCATGCCACATTTGCCATGTCATTTGTTTGTATTTTTTTGGGGGGGGCAGGCTCCTAGTTTTGACAGGTACCCAGCTCCTACTTCTGCTCATGACGTGTATGTCACAGCTGAAATCGAGACTCATTAGACTAGGCAAAGTTTTTCCAATCTTCTATTGTCCAATGTTGGTGAGCTTGTGAATATGTTAGCCTCAGTTGCCTGTTCTTAGCTGACAGGGGTGGCACCCGGTGTGGTCTTCTGCTGCTGTAGCCCATCTGCTTCAAGGTTCAATGTGTTGTGCATTCAGAGATGGTATTCCAGCATACCTTGGTTGTAACAAATGGTTATTTCAGTTATTGTTGCATTTCTATCATCACAAACCAGTCTGCCTATTCTCCTCTGACCTCAAAAACTAGGCATTTCATCCACACAACTGCCACTCACTGGATATTTTCTCTTTTTCGGACCATTCTCTGTAAACCCTAGAGAATCCCAGTAGATCAGGAGTTGTTGAAATACCCAGACCAGCCCGTCTGGCACCAACAACCATTTCACGTTCCAAATTACTTAAAGCGGAGTTCCACCGAAAAATTTTACTTCTGCTCATCTGATTCCTCCCCCCCTCCGGTGCTACACTGGCACCTTTCGGAGGGGACTGGATACCGGTCTTTGACAGGTATCCTGTCCCCACTTCCGGGAGACCGGGCCATGGCGATCTACATCAGCAGCTTGGTGCCCCTCCACCACCCTCCTCTTCTGCCGGCCAGTGAAAGTGCAGAATGCTTCGCGCATGCGCAGTAGGGGCCCGGCCTTGAAGCTAAAAGGCTGCACTGCCGGGTTCCCTTAGTAGCAATGGCCGCAGCACTACCCGACCAGCAAATTCAAAGATAGCCTGCGGCCCTTACATTGCTGGACTCCAGGACAGGTGAGTGTCCTAATGTTAAAAGTCAGCAGCTACAGTATGTGTAGCTTCTGACTTAAATTTTTTAAAGGGGCAGGCAAACCTCCTCTTTAAATACCCTTTCTTCCCTATTCTGATGCTTGGTTTGTTACTTCAGCAAGCTGTCTTCACCATGTCTAGATGCCTTAATGCATTAAGTTGCTGATATGTGATTGCTAATCAGCCAATTTGTGTTACCAAACAATTGAACAGGTGTACCTAATAAAGTGACTGATGTGTGTGTGTGCGCACACACACACACACACACATACACGCATACTGACACACACACACAGTGCCAGGGAGTGAGGTGAACTTTTAATGATCTAGATGGCATCAAAGAGATAATGAAATAACATACCTGACCCTACTAATAAGGAAAATAATTTTGACTTGCCTGTAAATTTCATACCTTGGAGAACTGTACTAGAAAATTTGAAATTTACAGGCAAGTCAAAATCCCTCTTAAATTTATCATAAAGAATAGGACACAGCAATGTATTTATAGACCCTGGGAAGTCCCCAAGCAATGAAAGAGAAAGGTGTGCAACAACTCAACCAACAGAACTGTGCCAACAGGCCCAACAAGGGTCATAAGGACCCAACTTCTGAGTGCCACTGCGAGAACTTTGCAGCCAAAAGCTACATTCACAGAAAAGTGGAAATCAAGCCTAGAAGAAAGGGAGACCAAGCAATAGGTATTTAAAAAAGAATGGACAAGGCCAGAATCCCATCCTCTCAAAGTGCTTAAAGCTCTATTAAACCCAAAGTCAAACATTTATTTTTTGCAGCTTACCAATTCTTGCTAAAGGTTCTAAGGGAAAAGATTTTAGCAAACATTTTCAAAGTAGGGTCGACTGTCGGGTTTCAATCGAAATAAGAGGCTGGACTGTCATGGTGTGAGGTTGACTCTGTCAATAATACAGTGTACTGTTTGACAGCGGACATTATTAGGTCTTTTACGGATCTCATATACTCAGGGACCTCTATCCCAGTATATCTCTTCTGGTTGATCCACCGGCTTCTCGATCTTTGGAATAATTTCTCCCTAACGGGATTGAACACCTGTTCCTTATAAATGTCCTTCTCAAACCTGCATTAATTGTATATTCTGATACCCACTTCTTGCTTGACTGGCAACCCCATTGACAGAACCCAGTGTGCTGTTTATATTTTCAATGCTCTTAAAAAATTGCATCCAATGAAATATTGATCATTCTTCAACTACATTTATAATACATGAACTAATTGTCCTTCTCTACACACCCCTGAAGAAGGTTACCCCGAAACGCGTCGGATGTAAAGAAGGTTTTCATGTATTTATCTATATGGTGACAATCTTTGGAACTGTATATTTTAATTTAATATTTCATTTTTTGATAAATATGTATAATTGTAAATAAAGACTATTTTTTACTTCAATATCCTGTATATTTGGAATTAATACTACTAGTGCCTTAAAAGTCCACCCAGGGGAACCCCTTTTTTCTTTTCTCATATATACTGGATGTGGCACAAGCATATATTTGCCATTCACCACCCCTTTTCTTCGAAATAAGAGGTGGACGGTTGGCAAAGTACCAGGGTGCATTGCAGAGAGGGATCATGGATTGTGCCTGCTCAGTCTGTGTGCCGAGACCAATCTAAAAACCTAACTAGGTGAGTGGCTTGGTAATATTTTGAAAAGTTCTGGCAGGGCTAGGCCACCAAACCAGTTATTTAACATTGAATTGGTGCAATGCCTTTTTGTATAGAGATACATGCACTTTGAGCCCAACTGTTTCTGCCTAAAAAACCCACAATTCAATTTTGGGGTTTTTGGAGCATCAAAGCCAGCTTTTGAGGTGAATTTGCTGGGCCAGCTGTTCCTGGACAAATTAGCAGTTGTTTGAAATCTATGCTGCTTGTAGATTATTTTTCAAATAATTTGGAAACCTTCTGAAGTGACTTGTCAGACTGATAGGCGTCCAAAACTATTTTTTTGAGAGCCTTTGAAAGCCCTGTTGATCTTGGCATGACGACATCATTCAAATCAAAAGCAAAGAGAACACCAGATTCTAAACTAAAATTAACCATGCACTAAGGCCTCATGCCCACTGGCGTTTTTACAGCTGCGTTTTTTGCAGCTTAAAAACGCCTGTCCATGTTATTGTAAATATTTAAAAAAAAAAAAAAAAAAAAAAAAAACGTCGGAGCTAAAAACGCGACCGTGCGTTAGTGCGCGTTTTTTGCGCGTTAGTGCGCGTTTTTTGACGCTCGCGTTTTTTCCTGCCTAATTCTGACGCTGAGGAACGCACTGGCCCTGGGTTTTTTTTACAGCTTACAAACGCCTATGCTCTTTACAGCTCAAAAACGCCTAGGTGGGCATGAAGCTATAGACTAACATGGACAGGCGTTTTTAAGCTGTAAAAAACGCTCAAAAACGCGGCTGAAAACACGCCCGTGGGCATGAGGCCTTATTATCAAATTATCTATTGACCACAGATGCCTTCACTGATATTTACACACAAATAACAAAACAATACATAAAACAGTTGTGTGGCAAAAAAAAAAAAAACTAAAAAAAAAAAAAACACTTTTAAAAGAAAGGAAATCAGGCAATATCAAATTAAGTGTCCAAATTGCATATCAGGGTAAAAAAAAAAAAAAATCTAAAAAAAAAAAAAAAAAGGGGAGGGGGGCACCAAGAAAGGCGTGATTAGTGCCTGGGAAATTTAACATATAGAAGTCCACAAATAAGTATGAAATTCCACCAAAGAAATGTGAGAAAGCCACCATTGTGTGCCAATCACCAAAAATCCAGAATTACCAGGAGAGACCTCAAATACAGGGAGGTCTAAAACCACTTTATGCAAAAGAACCCAAAAGGACGGATGGATGGTGGATGATCTGGCTCGGTCACAAACCTCCACGAGTAAGCACAACTCAAATTTTGTTATATGCAGTGTCTGCCATCATCATACCAGTCATTCACACACAGGAAAATACAAGGGGAGCCACAATAGTGTAATAAGTTAAAAACACCATTTCATTATACTACAGTATGAACTCACATATAGGAAGAAGTATACAGCATAACACAATCCAGCCGCTAAACACCTTAGTGGGCGTGATGACATCACCACGTTAACTCTGTTCTACACATTGTTTGAAAGGAGGTCTTCCCCATTTTAGGCCTTTCTTCATTTGAGGTCTATCCCTCTGGTAAGCAGCAGTGTGAATCTTTAAGGCTGGCATGTTTCAGGAGGATTTTTTTTTTTTGTGGACTTTTATACTGATTTGTCGACTTCAATATGTATATCTTTATTGGCACCAATTGCACATTTCTTGGTGAAATTGGTTTATTTTTTACTATGATAAACACCAGATCTTAGATGTCTGAGGTTTTTACCTGCATGCTACCTAAAGAGGTTCTAATCACCGACACTTAATCTGAAACCCTAGATTATAATGTGGAACTTTACCCTAAAAGGGAAGCTCCACTTTAAGTATTGGCAGGTTTTTTTTTTCCATTCTGGCAGGTACCCACTCTCACTTACTCTGGGATGCACCATGTGATCCCAGTGCGAGATTGCCCACCCCCCTACAATCACTGGGCAGATGCCACAAATCTATTCACAAAGCGCACAGTATTTATAGCTGCTTGATGATTATTTTTTTGTTAGCCGACTGAAGATCCTTTTAAGTTCATGGATTTGAATAATAAGTGGAAAATGTAAAGGTGTACTTGCTTTTTCCAGGTCATAAAACTCAATTTTTGTTAAAGCGGTTGTATACCCAAATCTTTAACTTTGCATGTAATTATGTCTCCTAATCTCCCCAATCTATTGCATTATTTTTTCTGCCTACCTGCTTCCTTCCAGTGTTATCGCTATATTCCCGAGTGATTACGTCGATACGCGCATGCGCTGTATCATCGCTATATCCGGCGATCCGAGACCCTGCCGGAATCATTCTTTGTTTATGTCGGGGCTGCGTCATTTCCTGTTGACATCAGCCCCGACATCCCTCGATGGTTAGGCAGATATTTCCTCCCCAAGAGGATCATGGTTACCTTGTGACTCCTACGTCACTGGGGTGAAGCACTATACCTCGCCTATGCCTCGTTTCCGTAGTAAGCGGAAACGAAGAAGAGGCTTGGCTATGTTATTACTGTGCATGCGCGGGATTACTGCGACGATTAGGTACGAAGGGCGGAAGTAAATATCACTTCAGACTAGGAAGACCACAGTGGAGATGGCGCAGGCAAGAGAAACAGGGAACACATAAGACATAAATACAGTAAGATAAAGATTTTATGTATATACATTGCGATCAATCGCTTTAATTTAAGAGGTCTTTCATAATATTAGGAAATTGAAATGAATGTTGGGGGGTTTACTACCGCTTTAAATTACATCATGAAACAAACATGCCATGTTAGTGTGTCATTTGTTTAGGCATATTGCCTTCATCTGCAAGCTCCATCTGAATCAAAATCCAATATTTGCATTGTTCAACTGTATTGAAAAAGTCAATACTTTCAAGGCAATATACTTTTTTCCATGTGACTGAATTTGTAGAATATTTTGGAAGAATAGTTATAATCAATAGGAGTCTAGTGGCTGACAGAATAACAAAGGACTGGTAAAGTGACATTTAAGAAGCCGCCATGCCCTATTTCTGTCTTTCTTCATATACTGGAGAAATAAAATGCTTAGGGCAATTTTTTACACTAAATGAAGGTCATCTTACTGTATACAGTTTCAAGCAGTTTGCCTGTAACTTTTGTGTGCACTTGTCTTACGCTATTGCCTCTATAATATAGATAAATCAGAAAAAATAATGCCGGCTTTAGGACTGGTAAATCTCAACAGCCTCAACTGTGTCTACACAGTGATCTGATCATATGGTAAAACTGCACATTTACTGGCACCAACTTATCATGCAATCTGTCAACTTTTCAAACAGAAAGCATCTGCCACACGCCTTAGAAAAATAGCTCAGAGGTATCTACATATCAGAAAATAAAACCTGGTTAATCTGTTCTTCTTATACAAGCAAATATATGGGAACAATACTTTATTCTGCTGTTCACAAAGAGGAGTGGGATCCGGCGCTGACGAGGCCTGGTTTTAAGTTGCACTCTTGTGCAGTACTTGAAAGGAAGACTATCATCTTACTCCTTTTACCCAGAAGCATGAGCAGCAGACCTAATGCCTGCTTCCAGTGTCTGTTGATGTGGATTACCTTTGTCAGTGCTTCGTCATAATCACCTATTGGAAGTTAAGTTGCACAAAAGACTATGTACTTGGGCGCATGCCAGACTCAAATACAGGCCATGGTAATGCTACTCTCATAACAGCAGCTGTTTATACTTACCTGATGTGCGACAGGTGTCAGACAATAGGTCTGGAATAGCCCTGCACCTGCTGCCTACAAGTCTTACACAGGTACACTAGCAGGAATGACCTTTGTTTGCCTATCACCAGAGCAGATGTTCAGCGGAGAGCCGAGCACTGACACGCCTGTGCCTTTCTGCCTGGCATTTGTGCCTCACTTAGTAGACATGAGTAGACAGTAAACTGATCCGAGGGAAGAAAGAAGACCACAGATACATTGCCTTGTCAGGAAGCCCTGCGTGTCTCTCTTCAAAAGCTTAAACTTCACTGTCAGCTCAGGGCTTCTAGCTAGGTTGGAATCTCTGTTCAGACATCTCTCCGAAATCCTGGCCTCTTCACTATACCGTGTTATATTATTTCCAGAACTTCAAAAATCTTAAGCAGTTACAGACCAAGAAAACATTCCTGTTAGAACAGCAGCAACAGGGGATCTTTTATCTGGAATGATTTATGTATTAAAAAAAATATATATAAAACATATACATGTGAGTGTTTTCACAGTATCCAGTGAATTGTGTATCCTATTGTGGGGGGTTAGGATCACTCGCTTGTATATTTTTCTCACACAATTCTGGTGCAAAATTGGCCCCCTCCCACTGTAACCTTCCCAAAATTGACATCCCAATACTTTAAAACAAATAATACTAATGGAAAATACTACTTTCAGATAATATAGTTACTGTATATACTCGAGTATAAGCCGAGATTTTCAGCACATTTTTTTTGCCCCCCTTGTCTTATACTCGAGTCTGTGTCCATCTTCAAATTTGTGCACCTGTTCCTGGCCAGCCGTGAGTGCCCTGGACCCCAAACTTGGCACACATGTAGCCCCACTCTTCATCTACAAGTCTGCAAAGTTTGTTGTCCAGGGGACCTACGTCCGGGGAGCACCAATTTTTCAAAGCGGGGCACTCCTTCCAGAACTGCCTTTGTGGCATAGATTGCACAAGGTGTTGGAAACATTCCTTAAGAGATTTTGGTCTATATTGACATGATAGCACCAGGCAGTTGCTGTCGATTTGTCGGCTGCACATTCAAGATGCAAATCTCCTGTTCCACCACATCCTAAAGTTGCTCTATTGGATCAAAATCAAGACTGTGGAGGCCATTGGAGGACAATGAACTCATTGTCATGTTCAAGAAACCAGTTTGAAATGATCTGAGCTTCGTGGCATGGTGCATTATTGTGCTGGACGTAGCCATCAGAAGATGGGTACACTGTAGTCATAAAGGGATGGGCATGGGCAGCAACAATACTCAGGTAGGCTGTGGCATTTAAACAATTTTCACGAGCCCAAAGTGTGCCAAGAAAATATCCCCCACACCATAACACCGCTACCACCAGTCTAAACTGTTGATATAAGGCAGGATGGATCTGTGCTTTCATACACCAAATTTGGACCCTACCATCCTAATGTCACAGCTGAAATCAAGACATTACCAATCTTCTGTTGTCCAATTTTGTTGAGCCTGTGAAAATTTTAGTCTCCGTTTCCTGTTCTTAGCTGACAGGAGAGGCACCCGGTGTGGTCTTCTGCTGCTGTAGCCCATCTGCTTCAAGATGTGATGTGTTGTGCATTCATAGATGACGTTCAGCAACCACGAGTGGTTGAGTTACTGTTGCCTTTCTATCATCTCACCCATTCTCCTCTGACCTCAAAAAGGGATTTTCCTCCACACAACTGTCACTCACTGGATATGTTCTCTTTTTCGGACCATTTTCTGTAAACCCCAGAGATGGTTGTGAGTGAAAATCCCAAAAGAGCAGCAGTTTTTGAAATACCCAGACCAGCCCGTCTGGCACCAACAACCATGTCACGTTCAAAGTCTCTTCTATCACCTTGCTTTCCAAGTCCGATGCACAGTTTGAACTTCAGCAAGTTGACTTCACCACGTCTAAATGCATTAAATTGCTGCCATGTGAATGGCTGATTAGCAATTTGTGTTACCAAGCAATTGAACAGGTGTACCTAATAAAGTTGCCAGTGAGTGTAATTAGTCCATCCTGTGCACTATAGTAATGCTCACATACATGTAATGTTCTGGGGTATAGGAGTAAATCCAAAATAATCCTTGGTGCAGGTGTGCAATTCAGAAAATATAACCCCACAGTTCCTCGGTAAGATCAGGGGGCGATCCATTCAGCATGTGAAAAGGAGACAGAGTAACAAGGGTGCAGGGATAGTAGCAATTCATTTGCCAAATAAGGATGAGTTCCGGCGTGTTCGCCCACACCACGTGCGGAGCCCGCATGGAAGTCGGCACTGCGCTGCGCTAATCACAAGCAGTGAGACATTTACCGATCTCTACAGCCACACATCGAGACAATGTCTCACTGCCTGTGATTAGCGCAGCACAGTACCGACTTCCTGGCGGGCTCTGCACGTGGGGTGTGCGAACCCGCCGGAGCTCATCCTTATTGCCAAACAATAGCATCACTTACATAGATAAAAACTGTGTACAGCTCACGGTGAAGAGAACAGAATGGACTTTAGAATCACAAAACTCTGGAATCGATAAGCCACAAAACAAGGTGCTGAACCCACGCCCACTTTTCTCAGCACATCCACACACACAAAAGGCAGTCACCAGAGTCTTCCTCTCCACCCCCCAACTCACTCCATCTGTCTCCCCCCCCCCGTTTTACCAACTTACTAAAAGATAAATCAACTTGGATGTTGCATCACTTCCTCAAACTCAACCAATCCAAAACTGAGCTCATGATATTTCCTCCCCCACATAGCACTTCCCCTGATTTCTCTATCATAATCAACGGCTTAACTATCAACCCATCCCACCCATGCCAAGGTGTAATCCTGGACTCTTAACTATCCTTTCGGCCCCACATCCAATTGCTGTCCAAAGCTTGCAACCTCAACCTCCCCAACATATCCAAGATACGCCCCTTCCTAACCCCTTAAGTCACCAAAAAGCTTCCAATCCACTCCCTGGTCCTTTCTCGCCTTGACTATTTGTGTCTCCCTACTCATTGGCTTACCTCTAAATAGGCCATTCCCCCTTCAGTCGATCATGAACACTGCTGCCAGGCTCATTTCACCTTACAAATTGCTTGGGTATGCTACCCCTCCTCTGCCAATCCTTCCATTGGCTGCCACTCAAACAATGAATCAAATTCAAGATACTAACAGTAACTTACAAAGTCATCCACAACCTGGCCCCTAGGTACATCTCTAACCTGGTCTCAAAATGCCAACCAAATCGCCCTAATATAATAATAATAATAATATAACCATTTCAGTACAACACTACAATCAGACTTTAGAAATAAACAGATACATACTGACAATGTGTTACCATTTTCACCACTTGCACACACACAAAAGTTACATTTGTCACAAACATGTAATTAAGTTGGAAATCCAAGAAATAGGGCTACAAACCTGTGTACCAAAACCATTACCAAGTACATTTTTTAAGACATGTCATGAGTTTATATTTATATCAACTGCTGAATTTTAGCCGATCTGAATCATTAACACACCTCACAAGATCTGATTCCGATAAAAAACTATGAGGTAGCATTATCTGGAGGGAACTTCTGAGCTGTTATATTAGCTTCTTGGACTGTTTGCTGACTTTACACAAGCCATATTGAAACAATAGACATAACTGGAAAATTATCAGGAATCTTGAAATAAATCCCAGAGACATTAATCATCAGGGTATATATTACCAATATGATGGTTAGTAGATAAAGCTAACCTCTCTATTTGAACTAATAAAATACACAGTATGTCATGCAATGGTGTCCTACATCTTTAGATGGTTGAAAGTTATTTATATCATTTCAAATAAAAAAAAAAGTTAAAAAAAAAAGTGGATGTCAGTTTAAGAAAAAAAAAAACGTATTTAAGTTTTAATCACATTTTAGGCACAAGAAAACATGGCACATTATATTCTTAAGATTTACGGTGTACCACTGGCAGCTGTGCTCATGATTAGCAGAAAACTTAAATCTTCTAAAAACATGAAGACAGGTTAGAAAAAAAAAAAAAAAAAAAACAATTAATATGGCAGTACAGAAAACCTGTTGGAATTTAAGGCTAACTAAATATTTGATTATGGTACATATTTGTATGAATGAGTTACTTTTAGTATAAGACCAAGGTTGAAACAATCAGTAGATCAAAAAAATAGGATTTTTGTACTCACCGTAAAATCCTTTTCTCTGAGTTTATGGACTGACACAGCTTCTCCTTGACAAGTGGGTATTATCCTTCATTTAGGAGTGACTAGGCAGAAAACTTGTAGAAAGTGTTAACACATCACACATTATACAGTACCGCCCAGGGGGCGGACCCTCTGGGTATAATCCTCCTCTCTGCACCTCGCAGATCAGTTCGCCAAAAAGCAGTACAAACTTAAAAAGGAGGGGTGGGTGCTGTGTCCGTCCATGAACTCAGAGAAAAGGATTTTACGGTGAGTACAAAAATCATATTTACTCTTTCGTTCATGGACGGACACAGCTTCCTCTTGACAAGTGGGACATCCCAAAGCAGTATCAAAAAACGAGGGGTGGGAACAGCATAAAATAATCTTCTCCCCCAAAACAAAACAGAGCTCCTCAGGAGTTGCAACTCTAAACAGCCCCCTGCAAAACTTTGCGGCCGAAAGAAGCATCCGAAGATGCACCTACATCGACCTTGTAGAATTTAGTGAAAGTATGAACGGACAACCAAGTCGCCGCCTTACATAATTGGGTAACAGACACTTGATGTCGGAAAGCCCAAGAGGCACCTATTGCCCCGGTTGAATGTGCCATGACAGGAAAGGGGGGCGCCCGACCTTTTATGGTGCAAGCCTGAATCACCATCTGTCGGATCCACCTCGAGATGGTGGCCGACAAGACTGCTAGGCCCTTCTTGGGACCAGCCACTGAAACAAACAGTGAGTCTGACCTCAGGAACGGAGCAGTAGCAGATAAGTATACTCTCAGAGCTCGGACAACGTCCAAGAAATGCAACGCCGACTCCTTAGGATTCGAAGGATGAGGACACAAGGACGGAAGTACGTCTTCGTTGAGATGAAAGGCCGAAACGACCTTAGGAAGAAAGAAAGGCTGCGAACTCAGCACCACCTTATCCTTGTGGAAAATCAGATAGGGAGCCTTGCATGACAAGGCTGCCAGCTCAGAAACCCGTCTAACTGACGTAACAGCCACCAAAAAGACCACTTTCTGAGAAAGTGTCAACAAGGCAATTTCCCTAATATTCTCAAACGGTGATCTTTGAAGCACCGAGAGGACCAGATTCAAGTCCCACGGAAGTAGTGGGGGACGGACCGGAGGGGCCACATGTCGAACCCCCTGCACAAACGTACTCACGAGAGAGTGAGCCACCAGGGGTCGCTGAAAAAAAGACAGCCAGGGCAGATATCTGCCCCTT
The DNA here is from genome assembly GCA_029206835.1 of Rana muscosa. Classification (NCBI taxonomy): domain Eukaryota; kingdom Metazoa; phylum Chordata; class Amphibia; order Anura; family Ranidae; genus Rana; species Rana muscosa. The sequence goes on from CM055122.1 coordinate 1,078,074,891, forward strand.
AAATCGTACTTAAGGCGAGCCTTTGGTCCACCCCACACTGTAGGAACAGCAGGATTCTGGAGACAAAATAAGTTTGCGGATGCCACTTCATCTCTTCACACATGGATATGTAAGCCTTCCAAGTGCGATGGTAAAACTTCTAAGAGGACGGCTTCCGAGCACTTCTCATGGTAGAGATTACCGAATCTGACAGGCCCTGGTCTCTCAGAACCTGGTTCTCAATAGCCATGCCGTTAAAGCCAGTGACTGTAAAGCAGGATGGAGTATGGGACCGTGCGACAGCAGGTCCTCCTGTAGTGGTAGGCGCCAGGGGACATCTGCTACCAGATGTACTAGATCGGCGTACCAAGGACGCTGAGGCCAATCTGGAGCGATCAGGATCATTGGAATCCCCTCTGCCTCCACTCTGCGAAGCAGAGGAAGGAGCCTCATGGGAGGGAAGGCATAGACTAGCCCAGGGGTCTCCAAACTTTCTAAACAAAGGGCCAGTTTTTTTTTTATATGTAGAAGAATACATATCGGCGTAAACTGAGGAAAAAATTTGTTTAAAAAAAATTAAAAAGGGTTTTTATTATAGCAAAAAGTAAAAAAGTGTTTTTTCAAACTTGTCCCTCTTCTTTTGTTTATAGCGCAACAAATAAAAACCGCAGAGGTGATCAAATGCCACCAAAAGAAAGCTCTATTTGTGGGGAAAAGATCATAAAAATGTAATTTGGTTACAGTGTTGCATGACCGCGCAATTGTCATTTAAAGTGTGACAGCGCTGAAAGCTGAAAAATGGCTTGGGCAGGAAGGGGGTGAAAGTGCCCTGTAGGCAAGTGGTTAAAGTAATTTATTAGGCAGCTCCGAAGTCTTTTCCGACTTCGGGGGTCTCTTCAGACTTCTCCACTCTCTCCCTCCAGCCTCTTCTCCCACGGTCTTCTGCTGGGCTCCTCCGCTATCTTCTGCTCTTTTGCCCGCTCTTCTCCCAATGTCGACACAACGCCCTCTCCCGCTGTAATTCCGGGTGCGCAACGACTTATACTGGCATGGGGCGTGGTCACCGAGAGATGTCACCTGGCGATCCCACCCCTTATGTGGTCACAGCCCCGAGCATGACGGGATGGTGACATCATAAGGGGTGGGATCGCACCGCACACCGACATTACAGCGGGGTAGATGAGTTGTGTCATCATCAGAAGAGAAGAGGGAAGAAGACGACGGAGAAGACCGGGAAACCGCGGGCAAAAGAGCAGAAGATAGTGGAGGAGCTCGGCAGAAGACAGTGGGAGAAGACCCGGAGAAGAGGCTGGAGGGAGAGAGAGAGACCCCCGAAGTCAGAAGAGACCCCCGAAGTCGGAAGAGACCCCCGAAGTCGGAAGAGACCCCCAGAGCTGTCTAATAAATTACTTTAAAAACCTTTGTAGTGTTTATTTATTGACACTTTTTTCCCCAGGTGAATGGGTAGGGGTACAATGTACCCCATACACATAGGGTGGGGGGCCGGGCTCTGGGGGCCCCCTTATTAAAGGGGGCTCCCGGATTCCGATAAGCCCCCCACCCGCAGACCCCTCAACAACCAACGGCCAGGGTTGTCGGGAAGGGGCTCTCTTGTCATCAACATGGGGTCAAGGTGCTTTGGGGTGGGGGGCACACCCACCCCCCATGCCAGTTTATTTAAAATTTGGCGTAGAGTTCCCCTTCAAGATGCATACCAGACAGTGCCTGGCATTGTCGGGGATCAAAGTCAGATCCCTGTTCATTGAAGTCGGACGCATCTCTGACTTCAAGTCGCAGGGCAAAGTCGCATCCAAAGTAGTACGACTGTCGTGTCGGACCAGTGTGAACCCAGCCTTTGTAAAAATCCAGCCATACATATAGGCCTTTCCAAATCACAGGCTGAAACTCTAAAATGTGTCTGCAGACACCTGAAAGTTATTGATTGGGCTAAGCATGTATATGAGTAAACTGAACTAGAGAACAGGGTGTACTGAACAAAAAGTTAGCCTTATAAAATGAAACTCAAAAATAGAAAACGCATTTAATAATATCACATATAAAGATAGAATTGATCATGCATTCTATATTAACTACCTCTTCTCGCCAGTGCCACAAGTGCCAAAGACATATTGGCAATTACGGTCATGTTAATTACAAACCAGTCCTGCAAGTTTTCCAAACAAAGCCCAAGCAATGCTTTAGGAAAGGGGGGTATAAGCTAAAGCAGCTGTTGAAAATGAACAGCATATTCATTACTGCCTGATGGAGAACTTGTTAAAGCAATGCTTCAAGAGTCATTTCTATCAACACAAAGTTCCAGCTGTTATCAAGACTAGTTAGAATGAGGATTGTTGAAAAAACAATGTTTTAAGAGTTTCAAAGTAGAACAGTTAAACTAGTAATGATATTAAAGTTTTCACAAACATAGGTAAATTAACAGAGCATCCGATGAAAAAAATGCATAAGCATTACTATTCATAAAAACCCAAACCACAAGTCAAGAAAATAAATAAAAATAAATCATAGGATTGAGAGATGTAGGTAGATTTTTTTTTTAACAATCTCACTGTTCCTGCAAAGTTGATCTTGACCTTTCTCTTTCACATCTTTTATATCTGCTGGTGGTCCTGTACATTATGTTACTAATATAACATCTATGGGGCCCAGAGCCCTGTGCATACAGCATTTTTGGCTACTACTTTTTTTTTTCTCATATACACCATTGATTGAGGTTGCCTAGCTAGAAAAAAAAAAGAAATCTCAAAATCTAAGAAATGTCAGAATTTCTACAACGTAATATCCCAGTTTAAGAATAGATAAAGACTGATAGAAAACCCAAGATTACCAACTATGAAGCCAGCCTCTCTGAAGAAAGAGGATAAGGTGCATGAGAGGTATGAAGGTATATTGCAACCCCAGATTGGTGCACTTGAACATCAGAAGAACAAGAAATGTACTCAATTTACTTTTTTGCAGAACACTCCACATCCCTCCACACGTACATTTTCCTGGCTTCCCCAGCGTCCCTCCAGATGGGCTCAGGTCGAATTCTAAACTTCCTGGGGCCACATGAGGCCCACAGGACACCCCTGATGTAGTGCAAGTGCCTGCCTGATTGGATACAGAGTGATTGGATAGATGGTGTTTTCTCCTATTATATTGTTTTGGCAAATCTAAAGGAGATTGTACAGAGATTGCATAGTGTGTGGCCACATTTGTACACCTAAATTTACTTAGTTGTGCTTTCAGTGTTATTAATTGTTAATAGCACACCAAACACAAAAGCAAACACATTTTGCCACATGAAACAAAATGGGTGACAATGCAGTGAAATGTGCAGTAAAAAACATTTTCATGAGCTAGTTTGCCACCAAACGGGCTGCCATATGTGTGTCACTGGAAAAATAATCCAAAAAACATGCACTCCCACTACTCTAGGCATAAATGGGACCTGAAAGTGAAATTGGTGCATTTATACAAGTAGAATGAGGCTCCATTCACATCTGTGTGTTTCCAAATGCATCGCAACCCGCACAGAAAATGTGTGCTTTGCCATGCATTTTAGAAATGCTGCAAATGTGCATCCTACTTGTGTTGTCATTAAATGTTAAAGGCTCTTCATGTGCAGCCAACGCACCAAAAACTGTGGTAATGCACCATGCTCTACTCCCACAAAAAAGTTCTGGAGCTTTTTACAAAGCCATCCAGCAGGCCCCTGTAGTACATAGCTGATGGGAACTCTAAAGGAGATTATACAGAAAGTGGATGGAAGGTGGTATTGTAATGAGGGATGTGTTGTCCAGAGTGGTGAACACACCCTATCATGCCTTCTTCTGTGATGCAACAAGGCAATGAAGGCTTCTGGGAGAAGACCCACAGGAAGTGAATGCTCAAAGATGATCAACAGGAAGTGACGGAATCTGAAAATCTATTTAAAAATTCACAAACTGACAACATTTTAAACATCCTGTGGATAATAAGGTAGGTGAGAGAAAAGCACATTGGAATAGCTGGGTGAGAAATGGCATTGGAAAGCGCTTGTATTTATTATGAAAACTGAAATTCTGCCGAAAAAGGTGAACTTATCCTTTAATCTAGAAAATGCTTCTATGAATCATCTGACACACCCCAGTTCAGGGAAGTTTCCACCACTACGGAGCAGAGGAAAGGAACCCTAGCCACACTGCCAAAAAACTTTCAACCTTGGTTTAAGACAGAATAGAGGAAAGGATTTGGAGAAACTTCCTCAAGAGGCTGTGGATCAACCATTTAAGAAGAACCTATATGCGAGTGTTCAGGTGCCATTTAGGCCTTTGGGCTTAGCAAACCCTGCATGTTGCCAGGTGTACAAACCTCTCCCTTCACAGTTTGCAATCTACTGGATGAAGAGAGCCACAGGGCAATGCATTTTCTCTAAGAAATACAGTGGCACTCTCAGCATCATCCATAACAAAGAACAGACAACTTGTCCTGTCACGAGGAGAACTCCCAAATTTTTCCAGAAGTAACAGTCCTGCAACAATTAAGGGGTAACTCCACTTGTGTGGGTAAAGAAGATAGCAAAGAAAAAAATTATAGCCCATATAATTGTCACATTAATCATATTGTTATTAAATGTCATTAAAAAAAAATACCTTTCCTTTTCAAATCTGTAGCTCTGCAATGTTCTGAGAATGCATTGCCATATAGCTACATGGAGTTGTTCTGTACACAGTGTGTGTACTGACAACTCCCCAGAAACATAATTTCCTGCTTGTGTGATTGGCTCAATTTTCCCAGAAATCTGCACCAAAGATAAAAGTCAGATTTCAGGCATCCCCCGCAAAAAAAAATTCATTTTTGGAGAGCTACTTCCAATAGGAACCCATCTAAAGGGATGCAGGCCCAGCAAATTTCTTCATTAGTGCCCTGCTGCTGCCACACCTGACAGTTAATTATGAAACCTCTGCCATCAGACCCACTCAGAACAGAGACAGACACAAACACAAATGGATTTCTTCATAACAAAAGGTAGGAATCTGAAACAAAGTTTGTTATACTCCTTGCAATGTACATAGATCACCCAGAGGGGAATGTTTTTTTTTTCTTAACAAAAGGAGTCACAATTTAAGTGGAGTCCAAAGAGTCCAGGCAAGGAAGTCGATACACAGCGGGATCGCCAGGCGAAGCAAGAACAAGCTGTTCTGGGGAACCAGGTATGAGGACATCTCTGCATTTGACCTCCTTCGGGGGGGGGGGGGGGCAAAACTCTAATCATACTCAGAGTATGATGGGCCATGTCAGGGACTCTTGGTCCATAGAAACTATATGGGCATCTAAGGAATTAACAATGGGAATGAAAAAAAAAAGGGTGGACAGGGTCTAGTGCAGAGATACCATGTGCCCAGAAGAGAAGTAGACACTGGTCCCCAGCTGACCTTGAAGGTCAGGGAGTCCCTGTGGAGGCAGGGAATGCGGAGGGGACCCAGTACCATGAGGAGTTCAACAGTATCCGAGGACACAAAATTTTCCCAACTGTGAGTTGCCAGGCGCAAGGGGTTGGACTGTGGGTTAAATAGGGGTGACCCTAAATACTGGGGTGAAAAACTACCCAAGGGCTCATCTAGATGTACAAACATCCCCCCTCTATTAGTAGAAGAGAGGGTGCATCTTTGTGCAAAAGGCTTACTGGAGGAGTTAACACACTTCTGGTTTTGAACCCTACGGACTGAGTGGAAATTAGGCTCTTAAGACCTATGAGTATCAGTTGTTAAAGGAGATGAATTAGAGGGTTGGGATTCCTCTCATCACTCTGCAGACCTCCTGTGATGAGCCAGGTGCATTTTCTGGCAACCTGTAGCCTTTAAAATGACCGAGTCAAGAGCGGGTCTGAAAAGATGGCGATCCTCAAAAGATTAATTGAGTCAGGTGCTCCATGGATGTATCACTAGTATACCAGTCAAAGAGTGCCATCCATGTAGTACGGACAATGTCCCATGCAAGTCACAAGTTTAGATGCTACCAACACTCCATCATAATTCAAGCACAAGGTTCCAGAGATTTGCTCTAGCCACTTAAAATTGAGACCTACCCCCCAGCAGTTAAGAAAATCCTTTGAGGGAATCTATCCTATCTGGCATAGCTTAAAATATTAATATTTCCACCAGTGGAACCCCTCAACAGTCTAGTGGTCTGTAATGTGGGTCACTGATGTATCCACAGTTGGAACAGATCACCAATTTACAAATCCCTTCTCAAAAAATAAACGTTTCGACATGCTCAGGAGAGATTGCTGATCCTTCAGATGTAGAGTAATAGACACGGAATTGATAACAACCCACTGTAAGCCCTGGTTCACACTGGTGCGTTTTGACATGCAATTTGGCATGTCAAATTGCATGTCAAAACGCCGATATTTGCCGCAAATTGCCGGCAATGGCACTGTCCTAATCACAGATGTCTTTGTAATTGCGGCTGAAATCAGGACTGCCAGCGAGAGTGAAATTGTGCGAGTTCAGCTGAACTTGCACTGCTTCACTCCCGCAGCCCAGTGTGAACCTGGGTTTAATCTGAGTCAATGGCAGGAGACTGTGGTGCCTCAAAACAGTTTCAGAAATAGACTGTTGATTCAGACAAGGTGACAGGGACTGTGGTTTGATTTAAAGTGGTATTGAACCCAAACATGCAACATATTGCAGTTAACAAATTATATGTGGCGCTTGCATCACTTTTACTCTTTCAGTCTTTCCCCCTCTGCTTTCACCTGTTGATCTGGCCAGTAACAGCTCCTGTATTAGAGTGCCTCCACTCTGGATGAAGGGGCACCTTTGGACAACAGCATTGTTAATTAAATTTATATCAGCGAAACGGGCCAAATCTGCAATGGGGGGGGGGTTCATATACAATTCAAGGTATAATGTGGAACAAAATCAACAGATTAGTCCCAAAAACAATTGCATTCAAAGCATGCTTTTATAACTGCTACAGTTCCTATTGTGCTTTTGTTAGCTTTCAACCAAACTGTTAAGCCATCAAGTGGCTGGTGTCATAACTGATCACATGTACGGCACCATGGCAAATGCAGATGAAACAGAGGCTAAGATGGCAGCATCATTGGTTGTAAAATAATAAAAATAAATAAATAAGAGGGTTTATTTTTACTAGAACGCTGTTGTGTTTTTTGTGAAATGATCAAAGTAAAATCATCTTGATTCCCCTAGTAATCTTTCATAACTATTCCCAAAGTTTTTATTAGGGAATAGAAGTAGACATTTAGCTGTAGCAGAAAACCTGTAGATATTGACTGCTTGCTTTGCAATTCTGCAGGGACACCATATCCAGGGAGATTTTAAGTCACACAACATCAAGCGAAAAGTCTAGACATGGGAAGGATTTCAGATCAATAATGTTTACGAGATATGGCAAACACAGTGAGGTAAAGAAAGAAAACAAGGATCACAAATCCTGGCCCGCTGGATTTCAGGGTAGCCATCTCCCCTCCATCTAGTACCCATTGTACACTGTCTGAGCTTTATTAAATAATTCATTATGGCAGCATCATAAATCTTAAATTTCATTTGCACTTCGGAAGTAGCAAGGAACAACAACTTTTTGCAATACTAGCAAACAGAGAATGTTATGTCTCCCGCCTTGCCTCACAATAACTGTGTGCATCTTCAAAGTCTCGGTGCAACCTTAATGTGGAAAGTAGAGATTTTTTTTATATGAATGCTTGCATAAATGAATGAATTAAAATTCAAAGAAGGGACAGTATTTCTAATGTAACAAATGCCTCTGCTTCACACACATGCCACTCAGCCACAAATACAGAAGAAAGTGGTAAGGAAGTATGTGCCCATCTGTCATCAGATACAGTATATCAGATTCTACTTGTAAGTATTTTAGAGACTGCAGTTTAGTAGGGGGTCAGAGGGAGGAACCACCATATGCCAGAAAAAAAGGTAAATGCTAAAGAGAAATTCTGATGCTACAGTGCTGGAATGAAGCAGTAGTAGAAGAAATGGGCTACTGGAGAGGCAAGCTTATGCAGTCTTCAATTGAAAATCATAAGGCAACTTTGACACTGGGGCGCGAGCGGTTTCGGCGGTAAAGCGCTATTTTTAGCGGCACTTTACCGTTGTTTTAGCGGCACTTTGTTGTTTTTGCGCCGCTATTCGGTTGCCAGCGGGGCGCTTTTATTATATAGGTTTTATATAGTGCCAACAGTTTGCGCAGCGCTTTACAACATCAGGGAAGACAGTACAATCACAATACAATTCAATACAGAGGGATCAGGGGGCCCTGCTCGTTAGAGCTTACAGTCTAGAAGGGAGGGTCACGTGAAACAAAGGGTAGTAGCTGTGGGGGATGATCAGGTGGACAAAATGAAAATACAGTTGTTAGGTGTGGGTAGGATAGGCTTCTCTGAAGAGGAGGGTTTTTAGGGATCCTCTAAAAGCTAATAGAAAAGGAGATAGATGGACAGATTGGGGTAAGGAGTTCCATAGGCTTGGAGAGGCTCTGGAAAAGTCCTGGAGATGAGCATGGGAGGAGCTGATGAGAGAGCTAGAGAGCAGGAGGTCTCGAGAAGAACGAAGAGAACGATTATGTTGGTATTTAGAGACTAGGTCAGTGATGTAGCTGGGGGCAGTGTTGTGGATGGCTTTGTAGGTAGTTGTTAGTATTTTGAATTTAATTTGTTGGGTGAGCGAAAGCCAGAGGAGGGATTGACAGAGAGGAGTGGCAGAGACAGAGCGGTTGCTAAGGTGGATGAGTCTGGCAGCAGCATTCATGATGGACTGAAGGGGGGTTAAAATTTTCAGAGGTAAGCCAATAAGGAGGGAGTTGCAGTAATTGAGGCAAGAAATGACCAGGGAGTGAAAGGGGCGTATTTTGGAGATGTTGCGGAGGTTAAGGCGGCAAGATTTGGACAGTGATTGGATGTGAGGCTTAAAGGAGAGTTCAGAGTCCAGAACTACTCCTAGGACCTTGGTGTGTGGGGATGGGCTGATAGTTGTGCCATCAATTTTGACAGAGAGATTGGGGGAGGGGGCACGTGGAGGAGGAAAAATGATCAGTTCAGTTTTGGACAGATTAAGTTTGAGGAAGTGGTGTGACATCCAAACTGATATATTGGATAGTAAATTAGAGATACGTGAGGAGAATGAAGGAGTGAGTAGAGGGGCAGAGAAATAGATTTGAGTGTCGTCAGCGTAGAGGTGGTATTGGAAGCCGTGGGAGGCTATCAGCTGACCCAGGGAGGAGGTGTAGATTGAAAATAGGAGAGGTCCAAGAACAGAACCTTGGGGGACACCAACTGAGAAAGGAAGAGGAGAGGAGGAAGTAGAGTTGTAAGTAACGCTAAAGGTGCAGTTGGATAAGTAGGTAGAGAACCAGCGAAGAGTAGAGTCGCGGAGACCAAAGGCATGGAGTTGTTTTTTTTTTAGGAGGAGGGGGTGGTCAACCGTATCGAAGGCAGCAGAGAGGAGTAGGAGTACAGAATAGTGTCCCTTAGTTTTGGCCGTTAGTATATCATTTGTTAGTTTTAGGAGAGCAGTTTCTGTGGAGTGTTGGAGGACGAAATCCAGACTGAAGGGGATCAAGAAGGTTATTTTCGGCAAGGTGGACTCTCAGTCGGTTGTATACTAGAAGTTCAAGGAGTTTGGATAAAAAGGGGAGCAAGGAGATAGGTGTAGGTTGTTAAGATTGGATAGGTCCAGAGAGGGCTTTTTAAGTATGGGGCTGACTAGTGCATGTTAACCCCCGCTAGCGACCGAAGAAGAGTTAAAACCGCACACAAAAAAGCGCCGCATTTCTTCAAAAGGCAGGGGTGCTTTAGGAGCAGTGTATACACCGCTCCTACAGCGCCTCAAAGATGCGGCTAGCAGGACTGAGCGTCCCGCCAGAGCACCGCTCCAGTGTAAAAGCGCTCGGGCTTTCACACTGTAGTGAAAAAGGCTCTTTCAAGGGGCTGCACAGGCACGATTTTTAGCGCTATAGCACCTGCAATGCGCCTCAATGTGAAAGTAGCCTAAGAGACTCTACAAGGTCTGCTTGAACAAAGCTAAGGCTCCATACACACTGGGCTGAAAAAAATAAATAAAAATAAGTCAGATCCCTTAGCAGAAAAAAAACGCTCATAAAAAGTATTTTTGCACACAGTTTAGGCGTGTTTATGAGAGCTTAAAAAAAAAATTCTGCCAGAAAGCTCCAATCAGAAACGCAAACCAGAAGGTTTTTTTTTTCCTGCCTCTAAACGCCAAGCTCAATATATGCCTGTAATCGTCCTATTATGCATAGGCACATAGCATTGCATTGAGCTGTTTCTAAAGGCAAAACACACAACTCCTGTAGAAGCAGCAATTTTTAGGCTAGTGTGAATGGAGCCTAAAGACAGTGGCTGGATTGGACCAGTTTCCTCTATTAGATAGTGGATTGGTTTGTGCCTTACTCACTGCATATGCAAAATGACTCCGCTAGGGCATGCATCTTCTGTTGTTGATGGGGGAAGCCAGGTGCTGTGTATTCTGGCAGTCCTAACCAATAAAACCTGACATAGTCTGGACAGAAACATTGGTATTACTGATTGCGTTTTCCAGAAACGCCCTCTACAAGACTTTGCACAAGTATGCCCACATGACATGTTACCTTAAAGGACTACTGCTGGGAAACTGCAGTGGCATAATATAGTGCATGTCTGCTTTAAATACACTTCCACAGTTCAGCGAGTTTCTCCAATCCCAACATTGAGAATGTAATTAAAATCAATGTGACCTTTTTTCCTATCAAAAAAGATTCCAAAGATTCCATTTTTTTTTTAAACAAACATGTTATACTTACCTGTTTTGTGCAATGGTTTTGAACAGAGAAGCCCCAATCCTCTTCTTTTTGGTTCCCCCGATGGGGGACCTGCCCCCCAATAGCAAGCAGCTTGCTATAGGGGCACTTGAGCAGGCTCGCTCCCGAGCCGCAATCCTGTGAATGGACATTGTTTATTCACACACAGAGCATGGCTCAGCCCCGCCCCTGCTCTTTTCTCACTGGTTGTGTTTGACAGCAGTGTGAACCAATGAGGAGAGAATGATTCGGGAGAGCCGCTGCTCTCATGCACATTATTGGATCGAGATGGGGCTCAGGTAAGCAAAAAGGGGAAAGCTGCACCCAAAAGGTATTTTACCTTAATGCATTAGGCCCCTTTCACACTTGTGTGACTTGTGCTGCGACTTGGGACTGGAAAGTTGCATTACAAGTCATTCTCCATGATTTTCAATGAGTACTATTCGTATTTGTGTGACTTCAAGTTGCAGTGACTTCAAAGTAAGCCCTGCACTACTTTGGTCTGACTTTGAGGCGACTTGAGGTCCCTACACCTCAACATTACACAGGCATTGCTTAAAGTCACGCCGAAAATTGCATCAAAGTCGCAGGAAAAAATGTGGCAAAATTGCACAACTTTCAGGTCGCACAAGTGTGAAATGGGCCTTAAGCTAAAAAAATCTTCTGCCTTTAGAATCACTTTAAGTAGACCAAACACGGATCAATTTTTGTCCGCTTTCTGCTGCATTGGCCAAAACTTGATAGGAATATCAAAGAAGCTGGATGGAAATTTTTTGTCCGAGCAGTAACTGTAGCCAATCACCTATTCAGGTATTCTGACAGCCACATGCACTGACCGTCAGAAGACAATAGCTGGCAGAGAGTATTTGTCCATCGGCGCTATTTAGCACGGATGTAACAATATTTTGATATTCTTGCATGCTCCTTATATATAATGTAGGTACCTCCAAGGACTTCCTAGTGAGCTTTTATGTATTAAAAAGGAAAATAGAGCTTGCAGGGGGAGCAAACCAACACAAAAAACACATATAGCACCCTGGAGGAATATGAACCCAATACTCCAGAGCTGCAAGGCAAACCTGCCAACCACATATGCAAAACAAGGGGTTAATTAAGCACACTCTGGATACGGGTGTATAAAACAACTATTATATAGGAGGGAGAGGGATTGGAATGGATGTTCAGATGGAAAAAATAAATATAGAAAGATATAGATAGATAGATATATCTATCTCTTAGTCCATGACATAAGTCCATAAAATTACTCAAAAACAAGCTTTCCACAGAGATGGCTGTCAGCTTGCAGATAGAAGGATCTGAAACCTGCCAACCACTATGCCTTAGTAATCATTAAATTTGATTATTTTCAATGCACCAATTCGCCCGTACACACGATCAGAAATTTGTATGTACGATACCAGATCGTAGGATTTTCATTTATTCAGTTCAGTGTTTGTCCGAATATACAATACAAATACACAACACATTAAATGACTTCCAAATTTTTATTCTGTTGTACGAGCATTTTTGTAACTTTAGTAAATACTTAATTTCCGATATGAGACTAGCATGCAAAAACAAAATAAAAAAGATAATAATTTGTCCGATAATATCATTGTTTTTACCAGGCATACAATACAGTGCCTTGAAAAAGCATTCATACAACCTGAAATTTTCCACATTTTGTCATGTTACAACCAAAAACGTAAATTAGGTTATTGGGATTTTATGGGATAGACCAACACAAAGTGGCACATAATTGTGAAGTGGATAGAAAATGATAAATGGTTTTCATTTTTTTTTTTTTTTTTAGTTTTACAAATAAATATGTAAAAAGTGTGGTGTGCATTTGTATTTAGCCCCCTTTACTCTGATAACCCCTAACTAAAATCTAGTGGAACCAATTTCCTTTAGAAGTCACCTAATTAGTAAATAGCGTTCACCTGTGTGTAATTTAATCTCATTATAAATACAGCATTTCTGTGAAGCCCTCAGAGGTTTGTTAGAGAACCTTAGTGTACAAACAGCATCACGAAGGCCAGGGAACACACCAGACAGGTCAGGGATAAAGTTGTGGAGAAGTTTAAAGCATGGTTAGGTAATAAAAAAAAAAAAATATCCCAAGCTTTGCACATCTGTTGAATCCATCATCTGAAAATGGAAAGAGTATGGCACAACTGCAAACCTACCAAGACATGGCCATCCACCTAAACGGACAGGCCAGTCAAGGAGACCATTATTTAGAGAAGCAGCCAAGAGGCCAATGGTAACGCTGGAGAAGCTGCAGTACACAGCTCAGGTAGGAGAATCTGTCCACAGGGCAACTATTAGTCGTGCACTCCACAAATCTGGAAGAGTGGCAAGAAGAAAGCCATTGTTGAAAGAAAGCCATAAAAAGTCCAGTTTGCAAAAAGTCACGAGGGGGACACAGCAAAATGTGGCAGAAGGTGCTCTGGTCAGATGAGATCAAAATTGAACTTTTTGGACTAAAAACAAAACGCTGTGTGTGGCTTCAAACTAACACTGCACATCACCCTGAACACATCACCACCGCAAAACATGGTGGTGGCAGCATTTTGTGGGGATGCTTTTTTTCAGCAGGGACAGGGAAGCCATAATTTTCCTTGCACTTCAAAATTATGTGCAACTTTGTGTTGGTCTATCACATAACATCCCACTAAAATATATTTATGTTTTTGGTTCTAATATGACAAAATGTGGAAAATTTCAAGGGGTACGCATTCTTTTTCAAGGCACTGTAAGAGTGAGGCCATCCATAAATAATACTTAAAAATATCTATAGGAGTTAGTAGCAAAAGTGAAAATGGAGCAGAATTCATAAATACATCAAATATGATTGAGGATAGGAGCAGAATTTAAATGAGATTACCGTTATAACAAGAGGCAAATTAACATCTGAATAGATAGTATTCAAGCAAAACACGCTCACTTATCAGCAGACCGGTGAAAGGATCCATATGCAGCAATCAAAAAAGATTACAGAGGTGATGATATATGAAGAGTAGGGCTAATTAGTAACAAGGTTGGAAGCCACATAGTGAAACAAATTCAAATGGTCTAGGCCAGTGCTGTCTAGATATTTAGAAGTAGTGGTGGTGGTGGTGTGTGTGTGGTACATTTTATATTCTTTACACATCAAAGCAGCATTTTGGGAATGTGGGCATACTTCAATAAAGACGTGGCACTGTTTAAGGGCCAGTTCACACCAGACGCAGTTCTGTGTGCTTTTTTTCTGCACAAAATGCATGCACAGTGTTTTTCATGTATTCCAATGGCTCTAGTTGGCTCTAGATCACACCATGCAGTCAGTTTCCGGTCAGTTTCTGCACCGGAAACTGACTGCATGGTGTGAACTAGAGCCAACAAGAGCAACTGGAATACATGTAAAACACTATGCATGTTTTTTTTAGTGCAGAAAAAAAGCACACAAAACTGTACGGAACTGCGTCTGGTGTGAACTGGGCCTAATACAAATTAAAAAGAACACAGACAACAGCCTCTTATGCAGCATCAATGAGCAGATAAGTAGCAACTGTAATGTAGAGTCACTGTGCCCCAGTGCAGTGTTAATGAGCCCATATAAAAAATAAAAATAAAGAAAATCTCTGATATGGCATCAGTGAAATATTATTTAGTTGTGATCTTCTACAGGTAATTTGTATGTCCCGAATAATCTTGTCATCACTATAGGCATACTTGAAATTCTTAAATGCTTAAGTCAGTGTTCTAATTTGTTGTAGTCTGTCACTTTGTCTGCACAGTTTCCTCTGTTATGTGAATGTGGAGAAAAATATAAATAACGGTGTGTAAAATACAAAAAGCAATTTATATACTTGTCACTATCATTACATGTAATGACTACATCATTTTACTTTATGCATTTACATGAGAATGGTCCTTTAAACAGTATTTATATGTGTTAATGTCAACCACATACATTTCCCTCTGTGTCCACTGTATGGTTTGCTGGAACTTGTAGTATAATGAAAAACTGTTAGACTTTGCCCATCACTGATAAACAGTATAGGGGCATCATGGTAATTGTTGACAATTACAAAGCCTTTTACAAAATACAAAAGCAAAAAAAAAAGAAAGTAAGAAAATCTAATTGTATTGACATGTATAGAAAATGAACATTAACAGTATGAAAGCAGAAAGTGTTCACAATTTTAACTCTACTTGAATGATTACTAGGAAAACCAGTTTCTTTATTTGAAGGCTTAACATGCAAATAAAGCAGGTTAAGGTGCTAGAAGGATAAATGAGTTTTCTTCTGCAAGTAATGGTATGAAAGCACTGCAATAGTATTTCAGGCAGATGACATCATGCTGAGTGGGAGGGGGGAGACCGAAGAGCTGAATCAGGCACCAGGAAGACAGCAATGTCTAGGAAGAGACAACTTGGTTAACCCATCATGTCCCGTGAAATAGATGAAAACATGCAAGTATGCCGTCTCCTGCAACAACACTGCTGACCAAAAGGTGAGGGAGGCATAGTGGTAAATATAGGAAAAGAGATTTGATATCACTGCCAGCAGAATTTTCTGTAACATATAGAATGAACAGTCTGCAGCTGCTTAAGAGGCTTAAAAAAAAACAAAAAAAAAAACACATTTCTCAGTCTGTCCAGGAACCACTGCAAAGCTATCTCACATGACTTATTGGCAGAGGAAGAGAACATGAAGAAAATGTTATCTAAAGGACTCTGCTGCCCTCTAATGGTTCTTCAGCTCCCCTCCCCCAATCATACATTTCCTGGAACTGAACTGATATGTTGTCATTTAAAACCGTTTAACGCGTGTGTATCTCAGTGAGAATCTAGTCCAGTATTTCTGGTTTACATTAAAATAAAAGTAGCACTAATGACTTAAAGTGACTTAAAGCCAATTTATCTCAAAGATTTCTACTGGTGAAAATAAAAAAATTTCACAGTTAAATAATCAGCAAGTAACCAAACTGTTGACACTGCAAATCGAGTAAAATAATTAACCGGGGAAAATGGCAGACAAAAAATGATAATATACTAAACACCATCTCACATACTTTAAAGTGAAACTACAGTAAAATCATGGATATAAAATTATGGATATGCCTTCAAAATGGCCTTTGTTGTATCTTTTGATTTATGTACTATTTGCCTTTAATTGTACATAAAATATGCAAATTGTGACTTTCTTTGAAGTTATTTGTATATCACCTGTCTGTAATTAATTTTACACAAGCAGTTCCTCCTAATGAATGACATCACAGTGGCACCTGTTCTGCACATGCACAGCTCAGTGAGTATACATTCATAGGTCCAGAATGAATGAACCCCCAAGCACAAGCAATAGGGGTTACAGCCTTCTGCCCTGACCAAAATGGCCAAAGATTCCAAACCCAGAAAAAGGCTGGGTGAATGTGTCAGCATCAGCGAGAGAGCAAGGGGAGGCAGTAAAGGTGCTTCTATAAATTAAAAACATATCTTGGTGTTGGTGTGTTCAATCCTCTTGCCAGTTATTAACCCAGCTATCATGGTTCCATGTCTTTTAACTCTCTGGCCACCAGTCTTACACAATCCCCACTGTAGTTCTCTGTAAAGCAATTGGTGATGTAATTACATTGCTGCACGTTGCAGTGGGTGAATATCGGAGTTTGGGACTCCAAATCTCATCTGCCCAGTGTGCTGAATAGGTAGATATGCAGGCCAAGACACTCCTGGCCTGTTCCGCATCTTTTGGCCTCACACTTTCACTGAGAGACCAGGAGTCTCCTGGTCTGCCATGGCTGTCCACACCTATGATGTGTAGGTTATGTTAATGAGTCTTAGGCCCCTCATCACATCCACATGTGATACTGAACTGCAAGAGCATAATGTAAAGTGTACCCACACATAACATAAGGGGCGATAGAACAGGGTTCAGTGATGTGGATGGGCAGTGCCAGGAGCCTATGAGGAGCACACTACTGATCAACCACACACACCCATTAGAAAATCTCTGTACACATTGTAATAAATTCAGCGACACTACTTTTATAGTATATACTGTACGTAATGCTTAGATATTTGCTCATCCTTAGGTGACAGTTATGCTATATATTCACCCTGTTTGTATTGTATGCACTTCCTTAGCTTATAAAGAATATAAAAAAAAAAAAAGAAAAAAAAAATTGTTAGGGGCAAGTTAGATTCTGTCACATGGCTTTTACAGCAGCAGAGGGGGAGATTCATGATTGCAAGGCGAGTATTGAGTGTGTTGTGGTACCACTTTAGACAAGCATAGTCATTTTGTTTTGTCTTGTGTGTGACAGATTACCGGTATATTTAATTAAAAGGAAAGATTCCTGTCAATTGGAACTAAAGGCAAAAACCTTATTTTTTTTCATTTCGGGTAAAGGAAAGGAAGGGTTATAACCCCATGTCAGTTTTATTTTTACCATCAGTGTAAACTGGGGAAATTTCCCTTCACTTCTTGTCCCATAGCTAAAACAGGAAGTGAGCCAAAATCCCACCACTGCCTTGCCTCTCCACCTAATCCAGAGAAAGCTTTGCATTCATTCAGAAGATGCAGAGCATTCGCTGAATGGTGCACATGCTGAGTGGTCAACCTCCTGTGTTCAGAATGCATCAGACCAGCTGCACAAGCTGGCAGCAAGTAGAGATCACTGGAGTAGCGGTGCCTACTTCAGTGATTTCCAGCTTACAGGGGGCATTGGCCAGGTGGACCAACAAAACTATATACAAATATATCATAACTAGAACTCATCTTTAAATATCAGCAGCAAGTAAGCATACACTATCCAGAGCAAAACTACAGGTTTGGTTTAATGCACCTCTCCCCTATTCCCCTTACATTGGTGGTCAATGGGAGAAAGGTCCCCTTACACATTTTGATCAGTGGGGGAATGCCCTTCCATGCATTGGCTGTCAATGGTAGGATGGCCTCCCCACACTGATAGCAGGAGGAAGGATGGTTCTTAGATTGGTTGTCTTTGTAGAAGTGTCCCATTACACTGGTGATCAGTGGAATAAAATGTCTTACAGTGACGGTCTGTAACAAGAATAACCCCCTCGTGGACAGATAAAATAATTTCTTTAGGTGGTTACAGGGACAGAGAAGAAAATATTTCACCTGTCGCCCGCTCTGCTGAGTAATGCCAGCACTGAAACTAAGCAGGCAATGTCAGGCAAGAGATCAATCATTCCAAATGTCATGTTGTGTCAGTTATGAAAATTTCTCGCAGAACCATAGAGTTCTTGGGATTCCTGACAGAGAAAGGCTGTTATACGCAGTGAAACAAAGAATAAAACAAAAGACCTGGCAAATATATTTTTTACCAGAAAAGTCAGCAATGTCAGCTCCCATATAGCTTTATTTTAATAAGAAAACAGGTATATATTACTTTATTGCATTATCTGAGCCTAAGTATCTTTCCAATTAGATAAAAAAAAAAAAAAGAAAAACGTAAAATCTTTTTACGATTAAAAATTGCTCCATTTTTTTTTTTTTTGGCAAAATGCATAAGTAATTACATGGGTTTAATTACCAGTATGTATTCATAAGTGTATGTGTATTGTAAATTTCTGCTTCAAATGTAAGGTTTGCAAAAAGGCAGTTCAGATAGCACAGTGCATTCAAAAGTTTCCCAAAGAAATTAAGGGTTTATAGTTGGTTATAGGTGTATGTTAAATGATAGACAGAATAACAACCAAAAATCCAGAAAATAACATGATACAAATGTTATAATTTGAGTTGCAGTTGAGTAAAATAAGGATTTGATCCCTTACCAACCAACAATAATTCTGGCTCCCACAGACTGGTTACAGTATGTACTCATATGGTACACAGATTTGTCCGGTCAATTTAAGAAGGTGCTCCCAACGACAATGCGTTCTGTCTATAAAAGACACCTGTCTCCAGAATATTTTTCTTCCATTCAAACGTCACCATCATGGGCAAGACCCAAAGAACTGTCAAAGGATGCCAGGGACAAGATTTTAGACCTGCACAAGTCTGGAATGGGCTACATTCCTACATCATTCGTAGGATGACCAGCAGTAGGAAGCTTGGTTGGAAGGAGACAACTGTTGGAGCGATCATTTGCAAATAGAAGAAATACAAAGTAACTAATGTCCCTCGGTCTGGAGCTCCATGCAAGTTTTTGCCTCATGGGGTAAGGATGATCATGAGAAAAGTGAGGGATCAGCCCAGAACTACACGGGAAGAGCTTGTAAATTGATCTCAAGGCAGTTGGGACCACGGTCACCAAACAAACTATTGGTAACACAATACGCCGCCATGGATTGAAATCCTGCAGCGCCCGCAAGGTCCCCCTTCTCAAGAAGGCACATGTAAAAGGTCCATCTGAAGTTTGCCAATGAACATCTAAAATGATTAAGAGAAGGATTGGGAGAAACTACTGTAGTCAGATAAGACCAGAATGAAGCCCTTTGTCATTAACTTGACTCACCGTGTTTGGAGGTAGAAAATCGTTGACTTTGACCCTAAGAACACCATCCCCACAGTCAAAACACAGAGGTTGAAACATTATGCTTTGAGGCGGTTTCTCTTCTAAAAGGGACAAGCTGACTTTGCCGCATTGAGGGGCCAATGGACAGGGCCACATATTGTAAAATCTTGGATGAGAACCTTCTTCACTCAGACAGAACACTGAAGTGGGTCGTGGATAGGTCTTTCAGCATGACGATCCATAACATACCACAAGGGCAACAAAGGAGTGGCTCAAAAATAAGCACATTAAGGTCATGGAGGGCCCTAGCCAGTCCCCAGAGCCTAATCCTAGAGAAAAATTTATGAAGGGAGTTGAAACTTGCCAAGCGACAGCCAAGAAGCCTTAAAAATTTAGAGAGGATCTGTAAAGAAGGGTGGGCCAAAATCCCTGCTGAGATGTGTGCAAACATGGTAACTACAAGAAATGTCTTACTTCTGTGCTCGCCAACAGGGGTTTCTCCACCAAGTACAAAGCCATGTTTTGCTTGGGGATCAAATATTTATTTTACAATATAAAGGGATATGGGAAATAATTTTTCTACACACACACACACACACACACCTAGACAGGTTGAACGGGAAGGAATGTAGTCTCTATTTAACTTTACTATGTAACTACTCACTGAACTGCAACTCAATTTATAACATTTGTATAGTGTTTGTTCTGGATTTTTGGTTGATAATTCTGTCTCTATCCATTAAAATACACCTATGATAAACATTATAGACCCTTTGCTTCTTTGTAGGTGGACAAACTTACAAAATCTGCAGGGGATCAAATAATTATTCCCCCCACTGTATATATTACACAAAACATATTACACACACCGTACAAAGTTATCAAACTCTTAGGCACTTTTTGACAGTTTAGAATATGTGTGTCTTAGATGGTTCTTTTATGTCTTTCAGATTAGTATGTCAATAGATAGCAATGTGTTTCGGTGTGCCAAATGCTTAGTGGTTGTCCATGGAAAAAGAGTGAAGCAAAGATTAAATACATCACTCTCTCTTTGCCACAAAATCTGAACGATGTTCAGAATCCCTATCAGCAAAGAACCTGTAAAAATCAATGGGAACCAGGTACACAATCTGCAGTGAAGAACAATCCCATCAGAAGTGGTTTGTATAAAAGTTGCAACCACAAAGCCATTCTCCTAGATGTAAGAAAAACCTAACAACTTTACACATGAAAACACTAAAGCCAGGGGGCAGAAAAAGGGCAGAAGGTGCTCAAAATTAATGAGTCCAAATTTGAAATGAGTTTCTCCAAATAAATACAGTTTGTCCACGAGTTGTAGACAGTATCTGAACAAAAGTCTTTAAGTGACAGTAAAGCAAAGTAGACATTGCCAGTTTTGAGTCTTTTCCACAAAGCAAATGTTTTGATTAAAACCGCTGCACCTCTCACTGATCAGTATAGGCAGATTCTGATACATTTATTCTGCAGTATGACAATTCATGCAATATATATATATATATATATATATATATATATATATATATATATATATATATATATATATCTACAGCATAGCTGCCACAGAGCACTGATCTCAACAGAGACAGTCCAGGTAGAATTACTTGCAAATATATCTTAAGACTACGAAAAGTCTGCAGTGGGACTGTGTCAAGTTCTCCAGGATGCTTGGAACACCCTGCCAGGTGAGTACCTTCAGCCACTGGATTGCATGTGTACCTAAGAGAAAGGTGTGATTTTTTTTTTTTTTTAAGAGCAGAGTGGGCACACTGGATGTTGATTTAATTGACTTATTTCTGTTTACTGAACTTGCAAGGTATAAAGAACAAATAGGAAAGAAAGGGCACATACAAAGGTTTAAGCTGTTGCAGGCAGGTAGTTAAGTTGCCCTAATTTTTTAAAGAATTATTCTAAATTAACTTGCCAATCTAGTTATGTAGTCTGGAGCTACCCAAAAGTTTCAAGTACTAGGGCAAATACCATAATTGTGTTGTTGAACAGAGCTGTTCTACCTGGAAATAGAAAGGCTGCATGAGAAAATAACAGTGCCAGTGTTTCCTTTAACCACTTTGACTGCCCGCCGATTGACGGCGGCAGAATGGCAATCCTGCGCAAATCGTCGTAGCTGTACGGTGGGCGCTCTGAGTATAGGGGGCATGCCCGCCATGTCCCCAAGGAGCCAATGCGCGTTTCCGGTGGCCACAATATCCGCCTGGCCTCCGTGATCTCTCCTGACAGAGCGAGAACGGGGATTTGTGTGTGTAAACACACAAATCCACATCCTGTCTGGGGAGAAGAGACAGATCTAGTATATAGAAACAACGATTGGTCTCCTCCCCAAGTCAGTCTCACCCCCCAGTTAGAACACACAACAGTCAGGGAACACATTTAACCCCTTGATTGCCTCCTAGTGTTAACCCCTTCCCTGTCAGTGACATTTACATCAGACATTTTTATTTTTTGTGGATAATTATTATAGCAAAAAGTAAAAAATAGTGTTTTTGTTTTCAAAATTGTCGCTCTTCTATTGTTTATAGCGCAAAAAAAAAAACTGCAGAGGTGATCACATACCACCAAAAGAAAGCTCTATTTGTGGGGAAAAAAACACATCAACTTTGATTGGGTACAATGACTCACGACTGCGCAATCGTCAGTTAAAGCGACGCAGTGCCGTATCGCAAACAGATGGCTTGGTCAGGAAGGGGGGTAAATCCTTCCGGGGCTGAAGTGGTTAAAGAGTGTGTTTGCAACTATGCCCTTAACTGCACAAAAAAGCACACTCTCGTTTACAAGTGTGTTAAAAAATGAAAACTATTCAATTTAGATTGAAGAATGTAGCTCGATTCTCAACATCTGTTTCTATAAAGTTTTAACAGTTTGTTGTAATCATACAAGAGTAAAGCCAGCCTGAAGTTAAAAGTAATGTCATTTTTTTTTTTAGGCTGCATTGAAACTGCACTATTAGTGATAACATTCAAATATGGAACGTTGTAAACTTGTGTTATTTAAAACCACATTCTGCAACTTCAACAGAGAACACATGTTAGGTATACACAAGCAGATCTTTCATACATTTATGAAAATAATTGAGCATTTGGTTAATTTTCAGACAATCCTACAGCACCAAATTACCTCTATTCTTGATGCTGTACAAAGTAGAGATGTACCGAAATTTCGGCCGCCGAAAATTATCGGCCGAAAACTGTATTTTCGGTATCGGCCGATGGCAAAAATCAGCCGAAACCGAAAGGGGGCAGGGTCCGCCCCGGGTGCCACCCATTGCAGGAGTGTCACCCAGTCCTTCACTACCTCCTCGCCGCAAACTCCGTGCGGGATCACCAGCCGCGCTGAACAACCTCCTCTCCCCTTCCTCCACCTTCTCCCCGCCCTCCTCCCCCCTGAGGAGTCGCGCTGTGTCACGGAGCTCAGTGGAAAAGTTTGGTCGCGCTGTGACAAAAGTCCCGCCCTCCTCCTAGACCAACTCCTGTGATAGATGCAGTGTTCTGTCTATCACACGAGCTGGTCTAGGAGGAGGGCGGGACTTTTGTCACAACGTGACCAAACCTTTCCACTGAGCTTTGTGACACAGTGTGAGATGCAGGCAAGCTTGGCCCTTAGAGCTGCCTCTAACTTTGAAAAAGTTCTAAACAGAACATATGGCTTCCTTTTTTCATAAGAAGCTGATGTTTATGGTATGTTCCTCCCTGTCCCAGTCATTATCATTGAAAAAGAAAGGTCAGTGAAGGAATGAACAGAGATGTGTCTGGGAAATGACAAGCATGGAATTAGCACAAATAGAATTGGCACGGGTGAGGCTCCACTGATGGGCACGGGTGAGGCTCCACTGATGGGCACGGGTCAGGCTCCACTGATGGGCACGGGTCAGGCTCCACTGATGGGCACGGGTCAGGCTCCACTGATGGGCACGGGTCAGGCTCCACTGATGGGCACGGGTCAGGCTCCACTGATGGGCACGGGTCAGGCTCCACTGATGGGCACGGGTCAGGCTCCACTGATGGGCACGGGTCAGGCTCCACTGATGGGCACGGGTCAGGCTCCACTGATGGGCACGGGTCAGGCTCCACTGATGGGCACGGGTCAGGCTCCACTGATGGGCACGGGTGAGGCTCCACTGATGGGCACGGGTGAGGCTGCACTGATGGGCACGGGTGAGGCTGCACTGATGGGCACGGGTGAGGCTGCACTGGTGAGGCTGCACTGATGGGCACTGGTGAGGCTGCACTGATGGGCACTGGTGAGGCTGCACTGATGGGCACTGGTGAGGCTGCACTGATGGGCACTGGTGAGGCTGCACTGATGGGCACTGGTGAGGCTGCACTGATGGGCACTGGTGAGGCTGCATCTCCTGTACCATGTCCCCAGTCTCTGACCACCTCCTGTACCATGTCCCCAGTCTCTGACCACCTCATGTACCATGTGCCCAGTCTCTGGCCATCTCCTGTACCATGTGCCCAGTCTCTGACCATCTCCTGTACCATGTCCCCAGTCTCTGACCATCTCCTGTATAAAAATATATATATATATTTTTTTAAACCGTCACTTTCGGTATCGGTGCTGTTTCGGTATCGGTTTTCGGGATCTTGTATTTTTCATTCTCGGTTTCGGCACCAAAAAAACCATTCGGTGCATCCCTAGTACAAAGGTTCACTTCCAGGAATTTTTGTAGAGAAAACATAAAAAAAAAAACTTAAAAAAAAAAAGGTATTTAACCCCTTCCTGCTCACCCCTTTAAAATGTTTTGAATGTCTGGCAGGGTGGGAAGGATCAGCAATCATGTGACCACTGTGATTGGCTATCACAGAGGTCACATGATTGGGCGACTGTCCCGCCTGCTACCAATCGTTAGTGGGGACCAAGAGCAGGGTTTAGGTCCATACACGCGATACGAAAATTGGAAGATGCCTTTCGTCTGACAAACAATCTGGCGATTTTCGGATCATTGGTATGGTGCTTTCGACAGCCGATTCATATTTTTCGTCCGACAAAAGCTGGATGTGCAGACTATAAAATTTGTTGTATGCAAACTCAACGTCCGATCTTCGTTTAATTAGTACGGTTTTTGTCCGAAAAAAATCTTAAGCGCAAGACTATTCATGCTCATGAAACAAAAACACATACAAAACTATTTAACACATTACTTAAGTTGTATTCTGTCGTACGAGACTTTTTGTATAGTGAGTAACCTCTTCACTTTCGACATGAGGCTAGCATGAAACAAAAACCGGACCAACGGTCGTCCGAAAATATGATTGTGTGTTTGAGGCTTTAGACAGCTTGGTTTCTATAATGGAAGAGTGCTTAAGTAAAGATGTTGCAGGCGGCAACAGGCTAAAGAAAACCTAGCATCAAATAATTGTTTTTTCTTTCTCGTACATCACGGGACACAGAGCGGCATAGTCATTACTATGTGGGTTATATAGTTTACCTTCAGGTGCTGGCACTGGCAACTTCCAAACCGGAAGTACCCTCCCCTATATAAGCCCCTCCCATCCGGGAGCACCTCAGTTTTTTGCCAGTGTCTAAGGTGTTGGCCAAGAAGTAACGTGTTTTTCACTGAGCTTGCGTAGAGGTTCTTTTGGGCCTCAGTAAGCTATTCCGGATCCAACCAAAAAAGCTTCATAGCTAAACGGTCGGTACCCGGGCCTTGCAGAGAAGAGCAAGGTTTTGCCTGTAAGGCTTCTCTTAGGAGAGCTGGACCCTGGGATCCAGAGCTCTGGTCATACCCACGACTAAGATGCTTTCTGTGCAGGGTGCTATACAGGTCCAGGGGAGTGGAATCCTTGGGAACCCGGTCCCTGAAGGTTTAATTACAATGCCTGCCGTGAGAGGTGAAGTTTGGGCTTCTGTGGACCAAACAGAGTCCTGCGGCGGGGAAAAGGTAAGTGGGGGCCCCCCAGGAACTTGGTTCTATTAGGGGACCCCCAAGCCTAATATGTCTTTCTGCCTGTTACCTAACGGTATTCCCGCTAAATATCTGTGCATGCCTGTAACTACTAAAAAATTTAATAATTTTAATAGTGGTCAAGAAATAAAAAAAATAAAAAAAGACAGACCGCGGTACCTGTGTTAATCCACTAGAGGCCGCTGTGGAACGTTTCTTGTCATGTGGACTTTTTCTTTTCATCAGAGTCAAGTCCAGGCAGATGGCGAGTTCTCTTGTGGGAAACTGCTTCCTCTGCCATGTTGCAATGCTCGTCCATCCCCCGGCCTGCGGCAAAAGGGCCCTGTCTCCTGTCCCTAGTTTCCTTTTTCAAAAAAGAGCGCCGAAGGCGCACGTGCCCGCGCGCGGGCACGCGGCTCTATATATATATATAGAGGTGAGCTGGAAAAGGGGGCGGAGCTTGGGGGATGACGCTCTGTGCGCGCCGCAGCGCTTCTGCGCATGTGCGGGCGTCCCAGCATGTTAAAAGGCACAATTATGTGTTGTGAGCTGGCTATGGAGTGCAGAGACAGAGCTGGCAACATTTAAAAAAAGGCATACAGCAAGCGGTTGATGCAGGCATCCCCATAGAAAGGCACATTAGTAGACACCAACTGTTTATATAGCAGCAATTGTGCTAGACTATTGTCAGTAAGTGGTGTATTTCGGCTGGAATACCTCAGCTTTGGGCTTAGGAATATGCCGTCTAAAAACTCCGGGACTAAAAATCCCAGGAAGCATAGGGGGTCTCCATCGGGCTCTGAGGATCTTGGGCATGCTTCGGCTGCACCAATCTCCCATGAAGAATCAGAGGTTAGTGACCGTAGAGCACCCTCAGGAGTACCTGGTACTGTGGCTATCCTCACTTCACCTGCTCCTGTGTATGTAACAGAGGAGGTTTTTTCCTCAGCTCTGGGAGGGCTGGAAGAGAGATTGTCAACATTGATCGCTGCTTCCCTGTCAGAGGGAAAGCGCGCCCGATCTCCGTCTCCTCCCTCAGAGTACCTGTTAGCAGAGCAACAGTCCCATACAGGGATCGACCTACCTGAAGGGGATCAGGATGAGGTTGATTCTGTTGTAGAGGAATCAACAGTGGAAGAGCCATTCTCAGCATCACATGCTGAAAGATTATGGGTTCAGTCCCTGACTAACATGGTCCGATCAGCATTTAAAATGCCCCTTGCGGAGCCATCATCCACTTCTGTCGCCTCGTTGGGGTCACTAAAAGCTCCCCAGACTGTTTGTTCCTTTCCAATCCATCCTTTACTGGAAGGGCTCATTTACCAGGATTGGGAACATCCTGATAAAATATTTACTCCTCCCAAGAGATTTCAGGTGGTCTATCCCATGGAGGATAAGTTCATCAAAAATGGAGGGTCCCTACAGTGGACGCAGCCATCTCTTGTGTGAATAAATCACTGACATGTCCAGTGGATAATGTCCAAATGTTCAAGGACCCAATAGATAAGAAATTGGAGTCCTTATTAAAATCTGCTTTTGCTACAGCAGGCTTGGTGACACAACCAGCAGTGGCAGCTATTGGGGTCTGCCAAGCAGTGAAGGATCAGTTGAAACAGGTCTTAAGGGACTTGCCAGATCAGCAGGCCCTTGCCCTAGCTGATCTACCTAGGGCCGTATGCTTTGCGGTTGACGCTATAAAGGATTCAATCCATCAGGCCTCCCGCCTTACGCTGTCTGTAGTACATATGCGCAGGCTTCTATGGCTCAAAAACTGGTCTGCTGAAGCCCCCTGTAAAAAATTGCTGGTCAGCTTCCCATTTCATGGTGAACGCTTATTCGGGGAAGACCTGGACAAATATATCCAGAAAATTTCCAGCGGTAAAAGTACACTCTTGCCGGTTAAAAACAGAGTTAGAGGTCCCTCTTTTAAGAGGCCTGCCTCTCCAGTCCCTAGGACATCGGCTGTGAAACCGTTCCGACGGCCTCCTCAGTCAAATCCCGGGGGTAAAAATCAGGGACAATCGCAGGGTAACAAGAAGCCCTGGGTCAGGAGAGGTACAAAACCTCCCCCAAAGTCAAATGCATGAATGGTTGCCCCCACTCAATCGGGTGGGGGGAAGACTTCAGTTGTTCGTAGAGACCTGGCGGGACACGATCAGAGACAGATGGGTGCTCTCCGCAGTAAGTCTGGGATACAAATTGGAGTTAAAAGACTCCCCTCCTTCCCATTTTATAAGGTCGAACGTGCCAAGGGATCCCCGGAAGAGAGGATCCCTCCTGTTGGCACTAGAACAACTATTGCTCCAAGCAGTAATTATGGAGGTCCCCCTAGAAGAATGGGGGTTCGGGTTTTACTCAAACCTCTTTACAGTCCCGAAGCAAAACGGGGACGTGAGGCCCATATTAAATCTAAAAGGGCTAAACAAATTCCTACATATCAGGACTTTCCGGATGGAGTCGATCCGATCGGTGGCCGCTGCCCTACAAGGGGAGGAATGGTTAGCCTCGATCGACATCAAAGATGCTTATTTGCACATTCCCATCTTTCCAGTCCACCAAAAATTTCTACGCTTTGCAGTAGAAGGGCACCATTTTCAGTTCAGAGCCTTACCCTTCGGTCTGGCCACAGCACCACGCGTGTTCACAAAAATTCTGGCCCCATTATTGGCCAATTAAAGAACACGAGGTGTAACGATAATGGCATATCTAGACGACTTGTTGCTGATAGACCACTCAGTGGAAAAACTGGAAGTGTTTGTTCACGAGACAATCGAGTATCTGGAATCTCACGGTTGGATTATCAACCGAGACAAGTCAGCCCTAAAACCAGTCAAAAGTCTGGAATACTTGGGGCTAAGGCTGGATTCAGACCAGAGAAAAATTTTCTTGCCTCAAGAAAAGGTGTCGTCTTTGAGAGATTTGATCCACCTAGTGGGTACAAAAAGACAGCCATCCATACGCCTGTGCATGAGGCTGCTGGGAAAAATGGTGGCATCATTCGAAGCAGTACCCTACGGTCAATTCCATTCAAGGAATTTGCAAAGGGCTATACTGTCAGCCTGGAACAAAAAAGTTCAGGCCCTAGACTTACCAATGTCCTTGTCCCCTTCCGTTCGCAAGAGCCTCCGTTGGTGGTTGGTTCCCCAGAATCTGGAAAAAGGGAAATCCTTCAGTCCGATTTCTTGGAAGGTGGTCACTACAGATGCCAGCCTTATAGGCTGGGGAGCAGTACTGGAGCAATGGTCTCTCCAGGGCAGATGGTCGGATGCAGAAAAGGCCCTGCCCATCAATCTCTTAGAGATACGAGCAGCCCGGTATGCCCTAGTAGCATGGACATCCAAACTCCAAGGGTCCCCTGTCAGAATTCAATCGGACAATGCCACGGCAGTGGCATATATCAATCATCAGGGTGGCACCAGGAGTCGTGCAGCCCAGAGGGAAGTAAATTGCATCCTGAAATGGGCAGAAAGATATGTCCCAGCCATATCCGCGGTATTCATTCCAGGAGTGGAGAATTGGAAGGCGGACTTTCTAAGTCGCCAACAATTATGCCCAGGGGAATGGTCCCTTCACCCCGAGGTTTTCCGGACAATATGTCAGCGGTGGGGAACACCGGATGTAGATCTGCTAGCATCCAGATTCAACGCAAAGGTGGACAGGTTTGTCTCTTGGACAAGGGATCCCCTAGCTTGCGGCTCGGATGCCCTAGTGTTCCCTTGGGATCAGTTCAAGCTGATATAGGCATTCCCACCGCCACAATTGTTACCTCGATTACTCCGCAGAATCAGGGTAGAAAAGAAACCAGTGATTCTGGTGGCTCCAGCGTGGCCCCGAAGAGCATGGTACGCGGAGATTGTAAAGATGTCTGTGGGGAGTCCTTGGACCCTCCCACATCGTCCGGACCTGCTTTCGCAAGGACCGATATACCACCCTTCCTTACCAGCCCTAGGTTTGACGGCCTGGCTATTGAAGCCCACATTCTAAAAAAAGAGAGGTCTCTCTAATCCTGTGGTATCTACCATGATCAATGCCAGGAAGCCGGTATCCAGGCAGATGTACTATAGAATCTGGAAGGCGTACATCGCCTGGTGTGAGGCCAAGAAATGGCATCCACGTAAGTACGTAATAGGTAGGATTCTGGACTTCCTACAGTGGGCTGTAGATAGGAAGCATGCCTTGAGTACTATCAAGGGTCAGATTTCGGCCTTGTCAATATTTTTTCAGAGGCCCTTGGCTTCGCATTCACTAGTCAAAGCCTTTATACAAGGAGTGATGCGTATTAGCCCTCCGGTTAATATTCCCATATGTCCATGGGACTTAGACCTGGTTCTGTCGGTTCTACAGAAACAACCATTTGAACCATTACACAGCATATTTCCCTGGTTCTTCTCACCAGGAAATTGATTTTTCTAGTAGCCATTTGTTCGGCTAAAAGAGTGTCGGAATTAGCCGCTATGTCCTGTAGGGAGCCATATCTGGTTATCCATAAGGATAGAGTAGTGTTACGTCCTCATCCAGCCTTTCTTCCTAAGGTGGTATCGAGGTTTCATTTGAACCAAGATGTGGTTCTTCCTTCTTTTTTCCCCAAACCTAGTTCAGTAGAGGAAAAATTATTACATTCTTTGGATGTAGTAAGAGCAGTTAAAGCTTATCTAAAAGCCACTGCTCAGATTCGCAGAACGGATACTTTGTTTATTCTGCCGGAAGGCCCCAGAAAGGGTCAGGCAGCGTCAAAATCTACTTTAGCCAAGTGGATTCGACAGGTCATTATGCAAGCCTATGGCTTGAGAAGGAGACCGCCTCCGTTCAAAGTTAGGGCGCACTCCACGAGAGCAGTTGGAACTTCATGGGCAGTGCATCACCAGGCCTCCCTGGCTCAAATCTGTAAGGCCGCAACATGGTCTTCAGTACACACGTTTACTAGGTTCTACCAGGTGGACGTTAAAAGTCAGGAGGATGTCG
This sequence comes from Rana muscosa, assembly GCA_029206835.1. Taxonomy (NCBI): domain Eukaryota; kingdom Metazoa; phylum Chordata; class Amphibia; order Anura; family Ranidae; genus Rana; species Rana muscosa. The sequence goes on from CM055122.1 coordinate 1,078,105,038, forward strand.
CCTTTGGGCGCAGTGTGTTGCAGGCCGCAAAAGATCCTCATGTCTGATAGCGCTCAGCTTATGTATGGTGTATCCCCCCCCTCATTGGGCATTGCTTTAGGACATCCCACATAGTAATGACTATGCCGCTCTGTGTCCCGTGATGTACGAGAAAGAAAATAGGATTTTTATAACAGCTTACCTGTAAAATCCTTTTCTTGGAGTACATCACGGGACACAGAGCTCCCACCCCTCTTTTGGGGACACTTATTGCTTTGCTACAAAACTGAGGTGCTCCCGGATGGGAGGGGCTTATATAGGGGAGGGTACTTCCGGTTTGGAAGTTGCCAGTGCCAGCACCTGAAGGTAAACTATATAACCCACATAGTAATGACTATGCCGCTGTGTCCCGTGATGTACTCCAAGAAAAGGATTTTACAGGTAAGCTGTTATAAAAATCCTATTTTATGTTATGTGCATAAAAGCTACACAATGTGTTACACATAGGCCTCAATCACACTGCCACTTACATAATTAATTTTAACCACTTCCTTACAGGGCACTTAAACCCCCTTCGTACTCAGACCAATTTTCAGCTTTCAGAGCTGACGCACTTTGAATGACAATTGTGCGGTCATACAACGCTGTACCCAGATTATATTTTTATCTTTTTTTTTTCCACAAATAGAGCTTTCTTTTGGTGGTATTTGATCACCTCTGCGGTTTTTATTTTTTGCGCTATAAACAAAAAAAGACAGAAAATGTTGAAAAAAAAACAGATTTTTTTTTACTTTTTGCTATAATAATATCCCTTTTTTTTTTCTCAGTTTAGGCCGATACGTATTCTTCTATATATTTTTGGTAAAAAAATAGCAATAAGCGTATAGTGATTGGTTTGCGCAAAAGTTATAGCGCCTACAAAATAGGGGATAGATTTATGACATTTTTATTATATATTTTTTTTTTTACTAGTAATGGCGGCGATCTGCGATTTTTGTCAGGCCTGCGATATTGCGGCGGACATATTGGACACTTTTGACACTATTTTGGGACCATTCACATTTATACAGCAAACAGTGCTATAAATATGCATTGATTACTGTATAAATGTGACTGTCAGGGAAGGGGTTAACACTAGGGGGCGATCAAGGGGTTAAAAATGTTCCCTGGAAGTGATTCTTACTGTGTGGGGGAGGGGACCGATCTGTGTCCCTATGTACAAGGGACACAGCATCGGTCTCCTCTCTCCCTGACAGGACGTGGATCTCTGTGTTTACACACAGAGATCCACGTCCTGCCTCTGTAACCGCCGATCGCGTGTACATGGCAGACATCGCGGCCGCCAGGCACGCGCATCGGCATCACTTGACGCGGCGGGCACAGCTGTTCCCTGGCGGCGCGCGGGGGGGGGAGATGTAAACTGTAGGACGTCCATCCGGCACTTGAGAGCCACGCTGCAGATGTCTTTCGTCTATAGCGCGGGTCTCAAGTGGTTAATTTTTTATAGGTTATGTGCATTTGTAGGACATTTCTGAATGCATATAAATAATATAATTCATACTTGGTGTTTAGGTGCACTCAGTGCTGTTTTTTTTTGGCTTCTGCCGACAACCCCCCACCCAGCTGGTCAGTGTATTTCAGTCTAAGCATTTTACACAGGACTGCTCTTGTGCTACGTTTAAGCTACTGCTGCCACACCCCAGGGAAATCTGAGTTTTCACCAGAACATGAAGGAAACTCTTTCAATGGGGCACCTGATCTCCAGACAACCAAGAGGGAATATTCCCTCATATTGGAAAGATACACTCTCGCTTCCTGTCTACAGGGCAGGGAAAGTGATGTCAAATATTCGCTTTCCATCCAGCGTACGTATATACAACATGCTGAACTGGAAGCAGCTGCAGCTAATTTTTCAGCTGGCAATGCTCTTTCGGGTAATATAAATGGCTATGCAGCTGCCCGACCACTTTTACCGCGCTTGGAAGGGTCCCCCTCTAATGCTGCCAACCGCCGCCATTCCCAGGCTCTCCCACCCCATCAGGGAACCCAGGACTGCTGTAAGTGGTTGGCAGCACACAGTGAAGGAGGAACATTCATTTCTCCCCGGCTCTACGATATATGAAGCCAGAAGTGACTGGCTGTGAATGGTGGCAGGGAGGCAGCTGATCAAACGGATCTGAGTTTGACTGGCTGCCTTGGAGGCCAGAGGAGGGATCAGGTGTCTAAAAAAGACTTCCTACCTGCAAAAAGATGTGCATTTATAATTTTTTGTATAAAGGTGAACTTATCTTTTAACTCTAAACTGGTCACCTGTAAAGGCTTTTAAAGTGTTGCCTATGGACAATTCTAGGTACCATAATTTGTTGCCATTTCAAAAGCATGGGAAAATGTAAATCTTGATATGTTTGTTGTGTTGAGAAAATAGATACCATAGTATTTTATATTTTTTACCATAGAATGGGGTATTATATTATTTTGTGCACACTAAAAAGCATTTAAGTGCATTTGTTTCCTGAAAATTTGCATTTTAAAAAGGCTGCACATATAATATGTGATATGACAAATTGCAACAGATACCATTTTATTCTCCAGGGCCTCTGCTTTCAGGAAATATATAAAAGTTTGGGAGCTTTGAAGTGTCACTAAACCCACAACAGTAAAATCATATTTAGCAGTTTATATTTACTAAAATAAAGCATTTCCATGTTGTGTACTGCGGGAGACCACATATAGTGAATGCAGGGTCCTGGGTTTAGTAATATTTTTATAACAGCTTACCTGTAAAATCCTTTTCTTGGAGTACATCACGGGACACAGAGCGACTTAGTCATTACTAATGGGTTATATAGATTACCTTCAGGTGTTGGCACTGGCCAATTCCAAACCGCAAGTACCCTCCCCTATATAAGCCCCTCCCATCCGGGAGCACCTCAGTTTTGTAGCCAAGCAATAAGTGTCCCAAAAAGAGGGGTGGGAGCTCTGTGTCCCGTGATGTACTCCAAGAAAAGGATTTTACAGGTAAGCTGTTATAAAAATCCCTTTTTCTTTTTCGTACATCACGGGACACAGAGCGACTTAGTCATTACTAATGGGACGTCCCAAAGCAATGCCAAATGAGGGGAGGGATACATAAGCTGGGCGCCATCAGGCATGAGGATCTTTTGCGGCCTGCAACACACTGCGCCCAAAGGCGACATCCTCCTGACTTCTAACGTCTACCTGGTAGAATCTAGTAAACGTGTGTACTGAAGACCATGTTGCGGCCTTACATACTTGAGCCAGGGAGGCCTGGTGATGCACTGCCCATGAAGTTCCAACTGCTCTTGTGGAGTGCGCCCTAACTTTGAACGGAGGCGGTCTCTTTCTCAAGCCATAGGCTTGTATTATGACCTGTCGAATCCACTTGGCTAAAGTGGATTTTGATGCTGCCTGACCCTTTTTAGGGCCTTCCGGCAGAATAAACAAAGTATCCGTTCTGCGAATCTGAGCAGTGGCTTTTAGATAAGCTTTAACTGCTCTTACTACATCCAAAGAATGTAATAACTTTTCCTCTACCGAGCTAGGTTTGGGGAAAAAAGAAGGAAGAACCACATCTTGGTTCAAATGAAACCTCGATACCACCTTGGGAAGAAAGGCTGGATGAGGACGTAATACTACTCTGTCCTTATGGACAACCAGATATGGCTCCTTACAGGACAAGGCGGCTAATTCCGATACTCTTTTAGCCGAACAAACGGCTACTAAGAAAATCAATTTCCTGGTGAGAAGAACCAAGGAAATGTGTTGCAAAGGTTCAAACGGTTGTTTCTGTAGAACTGACAGAACCAGGTTTAAGTCCCAAGGACATATGGGAACACTAACCGGAGGGCTAATACGCATCACTCCTTGTATGAAAGCTTTGACTAGTGAATGCGAAGCCAAGGGCCTTTGAAAAAATATTGACAAGGCCGAAATCTGACCCTTGATAGTACTCAAGGCCAGCTTCCTATCTACAGCCCACTGTAGGAAGTCCAAAATCCTCCCTATCACGTACTTACATGGATGCCATTTCTTGGCCTCATACCACGTAATGTACGCTTTCCAGATCCTATAATAGATCTGCCTGGATACCGGCTTCCTGGCATTGATCATGGTAGATACCACAGAATTAGAGAGCCCTCTCTTTTTCAGAATGTGGGCTTCAATAGCCAGGCCGTCAAACCTAGGGCTGGTAAGGAAGGGTGGTATATCGGTCCCTGCGACAGCAGGTCCGGACGATGTGGGAGGGTCCAAGGACTCCTCACTGACATTTTTACAATCTCCGCGTACCATGCCCTTCGGGGCCCCGCTGGAGCCACCAGAATCACTGGTTTCTTTTCTACCCTGATTCTGCGGAGTAATCGCGGTAACAATTGTGGCGGTGGGAATGCATATATCAGCTTGAACTGATCCCAAGGGAACACTAGGGCATCCGAGCTGCAAGCTAGAGGATCCCTTGTGCGAGACACAAATCTGTCCACCTTTGCGTTGAATCTGGATGCTAGCAGATCTACATCCGGTGTTCCCCACCGCTGGCATATTGCCTGGAAAACCTCGGGGTGAAGAGACCATTCCCCCGGGCATAATTGTTGGCGACTTAAAAAGTCCGCTCTCCAATTTTCCACTCCTGGGATGAAAACCGCGGATATGGCTGGGACATATCTTTCTGCCCACTCCAGGATGCAATTTGCTTCCCTCTGGGCTGCACGACTCCTGGTGCCACCCTGGTGATTGATATATGCCACTGCTGTGGCATTGTCTGATTGAATTCTGACAGGGGACCCTTGGAGTTTGGATGTCCATGCTACTAGGGCATACCGGGCTGCTCGTATCTCTAAGAGATTGATGGGCAGGGCCTTTTCTGCTTCTGACCACTTGCCCTGGAGAGACCATTGCTCCAGTACTGCCCCCCAGCCTATGAGGCTGGCATCTGTAGTGACTACCTTCCAAGAAACCGGACTGAAGGGTTTCCCTTTTTCCAGATTCTGGGGCACCAACCACCAATGGAGGCTCTTGCGAACGGAAGGGGACAGGGACATTGGTAAGTCTAAAGCCTGAACTTTTTTTTTTTTTTTTTGTTCCAGGCTGACAGTATGGCCCTTTGCAAATTCCTTGAATGGAATTGACCGTAGGGTACCGCTTCGAATGAAGCCACCATTTTTCCCAGCAGCCTCATGCAGAGGCGTATGGATGGTTTTCTTTTTGTACCCACTAAGTGGGTCAAATCTTTTAAAGACGACACCTTCTCTGGAGGTAAGAAAATCTTTCTCTGATTTGAATCCAGCCTTAGCCCTAAGTATTCCAGACTTTTGACTGGTCTTAGAGCTGACTTGTCCCGGTTGATAATCCAACCGTGATATTCCAGATACTTGATTGTCTTGAGAATAGCTACTTCCAGCTTTTCCACTGAGTGGTCTATTAGTAGCAGGTCGTCTAGATATGCCATTATCGTTACACCCTGTGTTCTTAGATTGGCCAATAATGGGGCCAGAATTTTTGTGAACACTCGTGGTGCTGTGGCCAGACCGAAAGGTAAGGCTCTGAACTGAAAATGGCGCCCTTCTACTGCAAAGCGTAGAAATTTCTGGTGTGCCGGAAAGATGGGAATATGCAGACAAGCATCCTTTATGTCGATCGAGGCTAACCATTCCTGCCCTTGTAGGGCGGTGGCCACCGATCGGATCGACTCCATCCGAAAAGTCCTGATATTTAGGAACTTGTTTAGCCCTTTTAGATTTAATATGGGCCTCACGTCCCCATTTGGTTTGGGGACTGTGAAAAGGTTCGAGTAAAACCCGAATCCGCTTTCTTCCAGGGGAACCTTCATGATTACACCTTGGAGCAATAGTTGTTCTAGTGCCAGAAGGAGGGATCCTCTCTTCTGGGGATCTCTTGGCACGTTTGACCTCATAAATTGGGCAGGAGGAGTGCCTTTTAACTCCAGCTTGTATCCCAGACTTACTGCGGAGAGCACCCATCTGTCTCTGATGGTGTCCCGCCAGGTCTCTGTGAACAACTGAAGTCTTCCCCCTACCCGATTGAGTGGGGGCAACGCTTCATGCCTTAGGGGGAGGTTTTGTACCTCTCTTGATCCAGGGCTTCTTGTTACCCTGTGATTGTCCCCGATTTCTGCCCCCTGAATTTGACCGCGGAGGTCGTCGGAACTGCTTCACAGCCGATGTGCCCGGGACTGGAGAAGTAGGCCTCTTAAAAGAAGGACTTCTACCCTTGTTCTTAACCGGTAAGAGTGAACTTTTACCGGCAGAAATTTTCTGGATATATTTGTCCAGATCTTCTCCAAATAAGCGTTCTCCATGAAATGGGAAGCTAACCAGCAGTTTTTTACAGGGAGCTTCAGCAGACCAGTTTTTGAGCCACAGAAGCCTACGCATATGTACTATAGACAGCGTAAAGCGGGAGGCCTGTTGGATTGTATCCTTTATGGCGTCCACCGCAAAACACAAGGCTCTAGGCAGGTCAGCTAGGGCAAGAGCCTGCTGATCTGGTAAGTCCCTTAAGACTTGTTTCAACTGATCTTTCACTGCTTGGCAGACTCCAATCGCTGCTACCGCAGGTTGTGTCACCATACTTGCTGTAGAGAAAGCAGATTTTAGTAAAGACTCCAATTTTTTATCTATTGGGTCTTTGAACATTGGAACATTATCTACTGGACATGTCAGTGATTTGTTAACAGAAGAGATGGCTGCGTCCACTGTAGGGACCCTCCATTTTTTTATGAACTTATCCTCCATGGGATAGATCACCGGAAATCTCTTGGGGGGAGCAAATATTTTATCAGGATGCTCCCAATCCTGGTAAATAAGCCCTTCTAATAAAGGGTGGATTGGGAAGGAACAGACAGCCTGGGGAGCTTTTAGCGACCCCAGCGAGGAAACCGTAGTGGATGGTGGTTCCGCCAGAGGCATTTTAAATGCTGATCGGACCATATTAGTCAGAGACTGAACCCATAATCTTTCAGCCTGAGATGCTGAGAAAGGTTCTTCCACTGTTGATTCCTCCATAACTGAATCAACCTCATCCTGATCCCCTTCAGGTAGGTCGATCTCTGTGTGGGGCTGTTCCTCCACTAACAGGCACTCTGAAGGAGGAGACGGAGATCGGACGCGCTTTTCCTGTGACAGGGAAGCAGCGATCAATGCTGTTAATCTCTCTTCCAATCCTCCCAGAGTTGAGGATAAAAACCTCCTCTGTTATATATACAGGAGCAGGTGGACTGGGGACAGCCGCAGCACCAGGCATTCCTGCGGGGTTTCTACGGCTACTGACCTCTGAATTCTCAGGGGAGATTGGTGCAGTACAAGCATGCCCAATATCCTCAGAGCCCGATGGAGACCCCTTTGGCTTCCTGGAAGATCTATTTCCGGAGCGTCTGGACGACATATCCTTTAAGCACAAAGCTGAGGTATTCCCGTCGTCATACACCAATTTTGCTGGTAATAGTCTAACAAAGTTGCTGCTATATACCAGCTGGTGTCCACTAAAGTGCCTTTCTATGGGGATGCCTGCATCAACCGCCTCTGTGTGCCACTGTTTGTTGCTAGCTCTGTTTGCATCCAGCTGACACTTGTACTGTGTCTTTTAACCATGCTGGGACGCCCGCACATGCGCAGAAGCGCCGCGGTGCGCATCGAGCGTCATCCACCCGCCCCGCCCCTTTTTTTCATAGGAGGCGCGAGCACGTGCGCGCGCCCGTGCGCCATTGGCGCCCTTTTCGAAATCAAACAGGGGACTAGGAGCCAGGGCCCTTTTTGCCGGAGGGCCTGTGCGGTGGATGAGCGCAGCAACAGGGCAGAGGAAGTGGATTCCCACAGAGAAACTTACCAGCTGCCTGGATCTTTTGACTTGAGAAAACCAAAGATCCACATGACAAGAAAAATGGACTACAGCGGCCTCTAGTGGTTTAACACAGGTACCGCGGTCCCTTTTTTTTTTTTTTTCTTGACTACTATTAAAATTTTACATTTTCAGTAGATACAGGCAAACACAGATATTTAGCGGGAATACCGTTAGGTAACAGACAGAAAGACAAATTAGGCTTGGGGGTCCCCCAATAGAACCAAGTTCCTGGGGGCCCCCACTTACCTGATCCCCGCCGCAGGACTTTGTTTGGTCCACAGAAGTCCAAACTTCACCTATCACGGCAGGCATTGTAATTAAACCTTCAGGGACCGGGTTCCCAAGGATTCCACTCCCCTGGACCTGTATAGCACCCTGCACAGACAACATCTTGGTCGTGGGTATGACCAGAGCTCTGGATCCCAGGGTCCAGCCCTCCTAAGAGAAGCATTACAGGCAAAACCTTGCTCTTCTGCTGCAAGGCCCGGGTACCGACCGTTTAGCTATGAAGCTTTTTTGGTGGGATCCGGAACAGCTTACTAAGGCCCAAAAGAACCTGTACGCAAGCCCAGTGAAAACACATGTTACTCTTTGGCCAACACCTTAGACACTGGCAAAAAACTGAGGTGCTCCCGGATGGGAGGGGCTTATATAGGGGAGGGTACTTCCGGTTTGGAATTGGCCAGTGCCAACACCTGAAGGTAACCTATATAACCCATTAGTAATGACTAAGTCGCTCTGTGTCCCGTGATGTACGAAAAAGAAATGCACATTTTAACATGTATGTGAAAATGTAAAAATTGGCCCAGGCGACTAGTGATTTAAGGGGTTGTAAAGGTTCTCTGTTTTTTTTTTTTAATTAACAAACATGTTATATACTTACCTCCTCTGTGCAAGGGTTTTGCACAGAGTGGCCCCATTCCTCCTCCTTGTAGTGATGTCATGTATATTGGTCTCCAGTTGATAATTGATGTTTAGTTATTAGTAATGATGAAATAAGTTGTGTTCCGCAGCAAACGCCCAAATTCTCCAGAGATTGCACTTTAATAGACTTTCAATACAGAACAAGGTCCAATACTGATGACAACGAACCCAACAGAGTATATTCTAGACCTGTGCTTTCATATTCCTACAGAATATATCTCCTGTGCCTTCATCCTTCATGATCATGCAGGAATACATGACTAGCCTGAATATTAGCTTTATATATCTTATCCATTGAATGACTGAGCAATTTGATTGGCTGTCTTTGATCCATACTCTGTCATTCAGGATGACAGAGAATGACCCCCAACCTAGCCGGAAACTACCACAGCCATTATTTGCATTCTTGCATAATAACATCAACAAGCTGTCTTTTGACATATGCAATTAGATTGCGGAGACGGAAGGTTGCCTGAATACCGCCTTGATATGTAAAGATAGACTCGTCCTGGAAACAACTCCCCTTGATAAGATTAACACATCAAAGCTGTCTTCTAGCCTCCCTCACATGTGCAATCCAGTTGACTGACAACTGCTGGCCTGGTCAATATTGTATTCACATATAAAACACATTATATATATATATATACATACATATATATATATACATACATATGTCCATACATATACACATATCTAATAAATCAGTCAACATATTACAATACTCCTCTGCCCCCCCCCCCCAATTGGTCCTCCTGGCTCCTTCCCGCATTGAGTGCCCCCTCAGAGACCCGCTTTCCAAGGGGGCACTTGTGTGGGCGCGCTCCCAAGTCCTGCTGCTGCGTCCAGCAGGAATTGGCCACACCTCCGACTCCCGTGTCACTGGCTTTGATTAACAGCAGTGGGAGCCAATGGCTCCTGCTGCTATAAATCTGTCCAATGAGGGCGGGACAGTGGCTGGAGCTGCGGCACTCGTTCTCATCACTGTAAAGATCGGGTTCAGGGAGGCTGCATTACTACAGAAGGTTTTTCACCTTAATACAAGGTTAAAAAAGTAGTTGTAAACCCCAAAAAAACCTGTTGCTGTAACTACACTGTGAGCTGGAGTTCGGCTTCAATTTGTTAGTGTATGTGTAAATCTGCCAGTACATCCAACACTCCCCCTCCCCTAAGAATAACAATGCTGCTGTCCAAAAATGCCCCCCCTCCCCATTCATAGTGGGTGTACTGAAATACAGGTGGTGTGTTACACAGGCCAGATCGCCAGGTGAAAACAAAGGGAAAAAATCCTAAAAAATAAGAAAAGTAAACAAATGCAGCCACCAAATCTAAGGATTGGTAAACTGCAATATAATAAATGTTTACTTTTGGGTTTATTACCTCTTTAATGAAACACACAGACCGAAGAAGAAAAAAAATAAATTACAGTAGTTCAAGAGGAATTCAGGGCTACCTCCACATGCAGAGACAGTGCAGAGCAAGTCATGGTAAACCAGTAATGGGGAAAAGTCAGATGCAGAAGGACCACAGACAAAACAGTCGACTACTAGCTTTTAACCCTCTGCTTTCCTTTTTTGGGAACAACATCCACAGTTTAGTTCCACTTTAAATGTTCATTGCATATAGAAAATAAATATACAGCAATACAGTGTTTATTTTGTCAATTAAATATTCTGATGTATAGGAGATATAATAATGAATGTATATAAAACAATGTATGCAGTTTTGTGAACTGACACTACTGACCAATCATTGTCCTCTTGTCAATCTGAAAAAAACACCCACTGTTTACTCTAGTCATACAGAGCTTCCTTACCTCCTTCAACCCTTGTTGCTATCCGCCTCCCCCTGGCATTCATTATGAAAGGCTAGCTCAGGTGACGGCTGGTGGTGACATCATTTACGGCCGGTGAGACGCACACTGATGTGAATGTTTGGCATTTAGCTCGTATTTTTTTTATTTACAAGTGAGTGTAATTAGTTTTAATTATACTATCCCCCCCCCCCCCCAAAAAAAAAGAAATGCTATTTAGATCTCTTCTGTTATCTTCGCTAGGTTTGTTAACCGCTTCCCAATCGCCTCCGGCCACGCACGATCGCGTTCACGAGCAGCAGCACGGGGGTTTGTGTGTGTAAACAGAGGAGAGAAGACAGATTGCGTGTTTCTACAAGGTATGAATAGAGATCTGTCATCTCCTAGTTTTTTTTTTTTTTATTGGGATATTTACTATAGCAAAAAGTAAAAATAGGATTTTTTTTTACTCACCGTAAAATCATTTTCTTGATTCGTCCAAGGACGGACACAGCTCCATAAATCTTGACTGTTAGGTATGTTCCGTCTATTAGGAGAGGACAAGGCAGAAACATGTTAATATGCATACATGTTATTTTAAAACAGAGTTGAAACAGCCCCGCCCAGGGGGCGGTTCCTCTCAACATAACCCTCCTCCCTGCAGCTAGCAGCCTCAGTTCGTAACAAGCAGTACAAACTAAAAAAAACAAAAGGAGGGGTGGGAGCTGTGTCCGTCCATGGACGAAACGAGAATAGGATTTTACGGTGAGTAAAAAAATCCTATTTTCTCTTCTTCGTCCATGGACGGACACGGCTCCATAAATCTTGACTGTTGGGACATCCCAAAGCAGTGTCAAAAAACGAGGGGTGGGCACAGCAAACAAAAAAAACGGTTTCACCCCAAACAGAGCTCCTCAACGGAGAAGCAACCTCAAACAGCCGCCTGCAAAACTTTACGGCCGAAGCTAGCATCCGAAGATGCACTCACATCAACCTTGTAAAACTTTGAAAAAGTGTGCACGGACGACCAGGTCGCCGCCTAACACACTTGCGAGACAGACGCTTGATGTCGGAAAGCCCAAGAGGCACCAATAGCCCTGGTCGAATGTGCCTTAACGGGAAAAGGAGGTGCCCGCCCTTTAAGGGCATAGGCCTGAATGACAATCTGCCTGATCCACCAAGAAATGGTGGACGACGAGACCGCCTGACCCTTCTGTGGACCAGACACCGACACAAACAGTGAGTCAGACCTCCGAAAACGAAGCCGTAACAGACAGGTACACTGGCAGGGCACGTACCACGTCCAGGGAATGCAACGCAACCTCCCTGGCATGAGATGGCAGAGGACACAAGGAAGGAAGCACAATGTCCTCATTCAGGTGAAAGGCCGAAACCACCTTAGGAAGGAAGGCCGCGGGCGTAGCACCGCTTTATTCTTATGCAAGACCAAATATGGGGACTTGCAAGACAAGGCCGCCAATTCAGAAACCCTCCGGACAGATATAATGGCTACCAGGAAAGCCACCTTCTGAGTGTCAAAAGAGGAATCTCCCTAATGTCCTCAAAAGGAGGTTTTCTTAAGGGCCGAGAGCACCAGATTCAAATCCCACGGAGGTAGTGGAGGCCGCACTGGAGGAGCCACATGTCGGACCCCCTGCACAAACGTACTCACTAGCGAATGAGATGCCTGGGGTCGCTGAAAGAAAACAGCCAAGGCTGAAATCTGCCCCTTAATGGTGCTTAGGGCCAGTTTCTGATCCACACCGCGCTGCAAAAACAGCAGGATCCTGGAAATCGAATAAGTCCGTGGACGCCATTCCATCTCCTCACACATGTGTGATGATGTATCTTCCTATAAGATTTCCGAGCCCTCAACATAGTTGAAACGACCGAATCCGACAGGCCCCCGGTCCCTCAACACCTGGCTTTCAATAGCCACGCCGTTAAAGCCAGTGACTGTAAAGCAGGAGGAAGAATGGGACCTTGCGACAGAAGGTCCTCCCTCAGTGGTAGCCGCCAGGGGACATCTGCCACCAGCCGCACAAGGTCGGCGTACCAGGGCCGCCTGGGCCAATCTGGGGCGATTAGAATCACTGGAATTCCTTCGGACACTACCCTACGGAGTAGACGGGGGAGCAACTTCAGTGGGGGAAGGCATAAATCAGCCGATACCAACCCCACGGAGCCACCAACACGTCTGCCCAGAGATCTCTGGACCTGGCCACGAACCTCGATACCTTGCGATTGAGTCGAGAAGCCAGGAGATCCACATCTGGCGTACCCCACTTCCAGTAAAGGAGTTGAAAAACCTCCGGATGTAACGACCATTCCCTGTGGTCCAGCATCTGGCAACTCAGATAGTCCGCCTGACAGTTTTTCACGCCCGGAATGTAAACAGCCGATAGGGCTGGCACGCTCCTTTCCGCCCACCGTAGGATGTGAGCGACATCCGACGCTGCGGCTGCACTTCTTGTTCCTCCTTGATGGTTGACATATGCCACCGCTGTGGCGTTGTCTGACTGGATCCTGACCGGAAGCCCCTGCAGCCTCTGAGACCACTTGGAGAGGCACAGCCTGATCGCCTGGAGTTCCAGAACATTGATCGGCAGTTGGGATTCAGTCGGGGACCAGCGGCCCTGGGCCGCTTGAACACCCCAGACTCGCCCCCACCGGTCAGGCTGGTGTCCGTCGTGATCACCGTCAAAAGAAAAGGGAGGAAGGACTTCCCGGATAGAAGAGCCGGGGATCTCAGCCACCAATTCAGAGATGACCTGAAAAGGTGACTTAAGTGAATCTGATCCAGAGACAATAGAGATTTGTTCCATTTGGAGAGAATGGTGAGTAAGTGGGTACACTGGAGGGGAACCCAACTTGCACTTTATTTAAAGAGACAGCACCTGGCAAAGTTAAAGACTGCATGATCAATTGTCACAATTTCAATGTATGAAGAAACACAAGGATATGGACTAATTGATAAATCGTACGTGTTTTTATTACATTTAAATAGTTTATTTACCTCATTTCCTGAAGAGGGCTGTGCACAGGAGATGCCCTCACAATCTGACAGATTTGGAGTGTTTTTGCAAAGAAGAGTGGGCAAATATTGCCACGTCAAGATGTGCCATGCTGATAAGACTCGTACCCAAAAAGACTGAGTGATGTAATCAAATCAAAAGGTGCTTCAAAAAAGTATTAGTTTAAGGGTGTGCACACTTATGCAAACATTTTTAATTTTTTTTATTTTTACTTCCCTCCACATAAAAAGATTTCAGTTTATGTTCAACTGAGTTGTATAATTTATAGGTCACATTAAAAGGTGGAAAAATTTCTGAAATTATTTATTTATGTCTCATTTTTTCACATCACAGAAACCTGACATTTTGACAGGGGGGTGTAGACTTTTTATATCCACTGTATGTTTGAAACCACATACAATGTTGACTGACTCACTACCTTTGCTGGAAGTTTATTACAAGCATCAACTACCATTTCAGTAAAATAATACTAAGATTAGTTTTGAACTTAACCCCAATTAGATGGAGGTCATGTCCCTGTGTTCTTGATTTTGGTTCCATATTGAAAATACTGCCCTCTCTAGAACCTTATTCATCCCCTTGATGTATTTGACCGTTTTAATCAAGTATTCCCTTTCCCTTCTTTCCCCCAGACTGTACATATATTAAGTTCCTGAAGTCGCTCTTGATTTTTTTTTTATCCCCCAGACCTTTCACCATTTTAGTTACCCGTCTCTGGACTCATTCTATCATTTCAATATTTGTTTTTTTGTAAAGGAGGTCTCCAAAACTGGACACAGTATTCTAAATGAGGTCTCACTAAAGAACTATATAGGGGAATCAGGACCTCCTTTGTCCTGCTGGTGACTCCTTCAGTGATGCATCCTAGAATTCTATTCGGTCTTCACGCGGTCTGGTTACACCGTTGGCTCATTTTGCAATCATCTGAAATAAGTACCCCCAAATCTTTTTCCTCTGTAGTGCTGGCCTACGCTGTACTCTCAATGTTGTACTCTCTCAAGGGATTATTTTTCCCTAGGTGCATTATTTTACCTTCTGAAATATTGAACTGCAGTTTCCACTAATTTAACAAATCTTCCAGCAATGCCAAATCTTGTTCCATGTCCCAATTTCTTGGCTCTTTACTTATACTGCATCAGCAACTTATGCTGGGTATACACAAGCTAAAAATTGTCCGGTCCAGCAGTGTGTACACCTGCCTGTCCATCAGAAGCCGGTCCAATGACCAGCTTTTGTTTCAGGGACACGCTGAAAAGCCAGCATCCGATCGGCGCTTGCAGCCAATGGCAGAATACATAGGTACAGAATAGGAGATTGCCGCACCAGCATTGCTTGTGTTGGTACGGCTGTCTGACAGTTTTTATTTTTATTCAGCCCACTGCGTTTAAAAAATAAAAATAAAAAAAATAGGATTTTTTACTCACCGTAAAATCCTTTTCTCTGAGTCCATGGACCGACACAGCTTCTCTTTTAACAAAGTTGGTATTATCCGTTAATTAGGAGTGACTAGGCAGAAAACTTGTAAAAAGTGTTGCATCACACCTTCTACAGTACCGCCCAGGGGGCGGACCCTCTGGTATAACCTCTCAGTCTGCATCTCGCAGATCAGTTCGTCAAAAAGCAGTACAAACTTCAAAGGAGGGGTGGGTTCTGTGTCGGTCCATGGACTCAGAGAAAAGGATTTTACGGTGAGTAAAAAATCCTATTTACGCTTTCGTCCATGGACCGACACAGCTTCTCTATTGACCAAGTGGGACGTCCCAAAGCCGTGTCAGAGAAAAAACGAGGGGTGGTAACAGCATAAAAATAAACTTCACCCCAAAACAAACACAAAACAGCACTCCTCCAATGGAGGAGCTGCAACTCTAAACAGCCGCTTGCAAAACCTTGCGGCCGAAAGAGGCATCCGAAGATGCACCTACATCAATTTTGTTAAAGTGTGAGCGGACGACCAAGTCGCCGCTTTACATAATTGGGAAACAGACGCTTGATGTCGGAAAGCCCAAGAGGCACCTATTGCCCTGGTCGATTGTGCCGTGACAGGAAAGGGGGCGCTTGACCCTTTAAGACGTAAGCCTGGATTATGTTGTCGAATCCACCTAGAGATGGTGGCCGACGAGACTGCTTGGCCCTTCTTGGGACCAGCCACCGAAACAGTGAGTCTGACTTCTGGAACAGGGAAGTAGCAGATAAGTATACTCTCAAAGCTCGGACAACGTCCAAGGAATGCAACGCCGACTCCTTAGGATTCGACGGATGAGGACACAAGGATGGAAGTACAATGTCTTCGTTGAGATGAAAAGCCGAAACAACCTTCGGAAGAAAGGAAGGCTGCGGCCTCAGCACCACCTTTATCCTTGTGGAAAACCAAATAGGGAGCCTTGCGGGACAAGGCTGCCAGCTCAGAGACTCGTCTAACCGACGTAACAGCCACCAAAACGACCACTTTCTGAGAAAGTGTCAACAGGGTAATATCTCTAATATTCTCAAACGGTGCCTTCTGAAGCCCCGAGAGGACCAGGTTCAAGTGCCACGGAGGTAACGGGGGACGGACCAGAGGGGCTACATGTCGAACCCCCTGCACAAATGTACTCATGAGAGAGTGAGCCGCCAGGGATCGCTGAAAAAAGACAGCCAGGGCAGAGATCTGTCCCTTAATCGTACTTAGGGCAAGCCCTTTGGTCCACCCCATGCTGTAAAAACAGCAGGATTCTGGAAACCAAATCGGTACGCGGATGCCATCTCCTTTCCTCACACATGGAGATGTAGGCCTTCCAAGTGCGGTGATAAACCTTCCTAGCGGACAGTTTGAGCACTTCTCATAGTAGAGATTACTGAATCTGACAGGCCCCGGTCTCTCAGTACCTGGTTCTCAACAGCCATGCCGTTAAAGCCAATGACTGTAAAGCAGAATGGAGTATGGACCTTGCGATAGCAGGTCCTTCTGCAGTGGTAGGCGCCAGGGGACGTCTGCTACCAGACGTACTAGATCGGCGTACCAAGGACGCTGAGGCCAATCTGGAGCGATTAGGATCATTGGAATTCCCTCTGCCTCCACTCTGCAGAGCAGAAGAGGAAGAAGCCTTAAGGGAGGGAAGGCATAGATTAGTCGATACTGACCCTACGATGCCACCAACGCGTCCGTTGCGTCTGCCCATGGGTCTCTTGACCGGGCCACAAACCTCAATACCTTCCGATTGAGTCGGGAAGCCAGAAGATCTACATCTGGTGTGCCCCATCTTTGGCAGAGGAGTTGGAACACCTCCGGGTGTAACGACCATTCTCCCTGGTCCAGCATCTGGCGGCTCAGGTAGTCTGCCTGCCAGTTCTCCACACCCGGAATGTACACGGCCGACAGTGCCGGTATGCTCCTCTCTGCCCACTTCAGGATGCGAGCAACCTCCGATGCTGCAGCTGAGCTTCTTGTTCCTCCTTGATGATTGACATATGCCACCGCTGTGGCGTTGTCTGACTGGATCCTGACTGGACGCCCTTGCAGCCTCAGACCATTTGAAGAGGCACAGCCTGATCGCCCGGATTTCCAGGACATTGATCGGCAGGAGGGCTTCCTCTGGGCTCCAGCGACCTTGTGCCGACTGAACACCCCAGACTCCCCCTCAACCTGTAAGGCTGGCTTCCGTCGTGATCACTATCCAGTAAACCGGAAGAAATGACTTCCCGGCCATTAGAGCCGGTGCTGTCAGCCACCATACCAGGGATCTCCTGACTAGGTGGCTCACTTGGATTTGATAATCCAGAGATGAAGGGCATATGTTCCATCTGGACAGAACTTTCTTCTGTAACACTCGAGTGTGGTATTGAGCATATGGGACCGCCTCCAAGGAGGCTACCATGAGGCCCAACAATCGCATGCAAAAACGGAGTGACGACCAATTCCTGGAAGTCAGCTGCCGTACTGCAGCCCGGAGGGTCTGCAACTTCTCCACAGGGAGGAATACCTTTGCCTCTGAGGAATCCAGAATCAACCCCAGGTACACTAGGCTTTGAGTGGGCACCAATACTGACTTTTGTGTGTTTAGTATCCAACCACAGTCTTGAAGAGTCTGACAGGTAATGGACACGCTTACCTCTAATTCTGAGCTTGAAGGGGCCTTCAGCAGAAGGTCGTCCAAGTAGCCTGTGATAGCGATACCCCGCTGTCTTAGAAGTGCCAGAATCGGAGCGAGCACCTTGGTGAACATCCTCGGTGCTGAGGCAAGGCCAAACGGGAGGGCCACAAACCAGAGACTTCTGGTGTCTGGAGTATATGGGGACATGCAGGTATGCGTCCTTGATGTCCAATGAGGCTAGAAAGTCCCCCGGATGGAGAGCTGTGACTACAGATCAAACCGACTCCATCCGAAATCTTTGTACTTTCACAAAGCAATTGAGGGCTCTGAGATCCAAGATTGGACAAACCCCCTCCTTCGGCACAATAAACAGATTTGAGTAAAAACCCTGACCCCGTTCCTGTTCTGGAACTGGAATAACTACCTCGCGTTCCAGTAGACCCTGGACCGCCCCATACAGGGCCTCCCGACGGGTCGGTAGTAGCTGGAGATTGGAGGTGATGAATCTGTCCGGTGGACAAGAGAGAAACTCTATCTTGTAGCCTGAGGAGATTACTTCGCAAAGCCACCTGTCGGAGACTAGAGCTGTCCACTAAATCGCAAATTTGCGAAGACGTCCCCCCACCCGAGAGCTGGGTGGGGGCGAACCTTCATGCGGACGCATTTTTGTCCGCAGGCTTGTTGGGTATGCGGGACCAAGGACGCCTTTGTCCTTGGGCAGGCGCTTTATCGGCCTGGGGTCTTTTCCCTGTCGCCCTAGGGGGACGAAAAAAACGCTTGCGTGCAGTAAAGGAGGGCCCTTGCCCTTGGCGTGGCCCCTTACCCTTGCTAATTTGGGGAAGCAAAGTGCTTTTACCTGCTGTGGCATCCTTGATGTCATCCAGAGAAGCCCCAAAAAGTCTGTCGCCCTTAAAAGGCAGATCCAACAGGGCTTTCTTGGAATTCTGGTCCGTAGATCAGCCTTTTAGCCAAATCAGGCGGCGTATTGCTACTGCATAAACCGAAGCTTTAGACAGCAGGGGAATAGTATCCATGTCTGACTCGCAGACAAACCTAAGGCCCTGGACCAACTGGTCGGCCAATGTTATCTCATCAGGAGGAGCATCTCGCTCCTTAACCCCTGGAGTAGCAATCTTGCCCATTCAGTAAGTGTGTGAGACACTAGGGCCCCCGCCAAATGCCTGGCGTACTGCCGAGCCTACCACTGAGTATAGGTAGCAAGTGAGTGCTTCAGCCTTCTTATCCACAGGGTCCTTGAAAACAGGAGCCCCTTCTACAGGAATTGTGGTGGCTCTATTAAGTCTGGACACCGGAGAGTCCACTATAGGGGGGAGAGGTCCATTTCTTCAGAAAACTCCTCAAAAGGGGTACCGTACCGCAAACCTCTTTGGGGCTGTAAAGACCCTCAGTGGGTTATCCCATTCCTTGTATAAGAGTTTATCAAAAGACACACAAGGGAACACCTTATTAATGCGGGCAGGTCTATGAAACCCAAGTGGACCGGAGTCTCTGCTGCTTCTGCAGTATTTTCCAACTTTAGCGTATCCCGCACTGCAGTAATAAGGTCAGATACCAATGCCGTCTCGCGTACTGACCTGGACTTGGAGTCATCCTCACTGTCCGGTCACGGTCTGCAGTCTCTGATGCGTCAGAATCTGGGCCCTGAGCCGTAGCTGGACCTGGTTCTGCATCAGAATTATCCCCAGAAGCTTGCAGGGGACGGGGCGTTTAATACCCCCTGTATTCCCGTGCGCTGCTTCCACCCTGGCAGCCAACGCCTCTAGGATTGCCGTCATAGCGTTCATAGACACTTAAGGGGCACCAGTTGCTAAATCTGGTGTTTCAGGGGAGAAGACATCTGGCTCAGATGTCATTGCTGACCACACGCTGACACCCACAGGGCTTCAGGCAAGATATCAATAGGCCACCCTCCTGCGCTGCAGAGATGCTGGGTTACCCAGAGGACTGACCACCCTGGACCGGTACTGCTATGCTGCCGTGTGCTGCGCCTGTGATGCTGTCCCACTGCTGCTGTGTCAGTCTGCTTCTTTCATCAGCACTTCCTGTGTGAATTTTCGCGCCAGTGTAATGCACCCAAGAGGCCGGAGGCCCTCGCAAAATGGTTGCCAAAAACGTCTGTATGGAAGATAATGTGGGCTCTAAGAAAATGGCCGCTGAGCCGAAGATAGAGGTCAAGCAGCTGTAGCCCACAAAAAGATGGCCGCCGAACGGCAATATATACATACAGGGTGGACAAACATGGCCGCCGGTCAGCTGATAGGGGCCAGTGGGTGTGGCCGAACCACAGGAAGATGGCAGTCGAGCAGTCACAAGAGGCCGAACTTGGCATGGAACACCCCAAAATGGCCGCCGACAGCATGGAGGAGGAAGCACATACAGGTAAGCAGAAATTACATTTCTTTTAAATGTTAGTTACAGCCAGCCCCGCTCCAGTGGAACCCCCTAGGTGACCCCCAGCACCCAGCAACCTTTAGCTAGAAGCCCAGGGAGGAGGGAAAGGCAGGGAGAGAGGGAAGAAAGGGGCCACAACCACTTGATCTCTCCAGGAATGTCCAGCTAAATCACCCAGCCGAGGCAGGGGAGTTTTAATTACCTATCCTGTATGTATTATGCTGGAAGACATTCTAAACAGATCATTGTCCGCGCACGGAAAGTGACTGTTGGCCAAGCATGCTGTGATTGGACCCAAAAGTGACGATCATATGTATGCCCTGGAGCGTGACGCTCACCGGACAGGCTGCTGCGACTCGGCCGTAAGGTCAGCCGAAGCTGAGCGGTCCGATGCAGGCCCTGGAGCGTAGGCTCACCGGCCACCCATGGAGCGACGGGCATGTCGTGGAAAACCCAGCGCGTAGCTAGGGTCGGCACACGCTCGATGGCCGAAACTGGGGAGACCACAAGGATCGAGGATCCAGCCTGTCACCCAGTCGGCAGTTAATCGAAGATCGCAGGTAACAACAAATGTAGCAAAAAAATATATCTTTTTCCCCCGGACCAATGGGCCCGAAGGGAGCCATGTCCTACTCCTTGCTAGACAGAAAAAAACTGATCTGCGAGATGCAGACAGAGGTTATACCAGAGGGTCCGCCCCCTGGGCAGTACTGTAGAAGGTGTGATGCAACACTTTTTACACGTTTTTCTGCCTAGTCACTCCTAATTAACGGATAATACCCACTTTGTCAATAGAGAAGCTGTGTCGGTCCATGGACGAAAGAGTAAAGAATAATTGTGTACCAGGCTTTAGCATTAAAGACAAAGTTATGGTATGACAGCCAGGAAACTAGCATTCTCTGAGGGAGAGAAAAGCAAAGGCAGCCTCCATTATTCTATTACTACAGTTTCTCTTAAATCGAATAGTTGCTAGAGTGGTCAACTTTCTAGTTCTTATTGATACATCAGGCCTACCATAATATTGTGTGTGACACACAGAGTGGTAGAACAATCTGAACATTAGAATTAGGGAAACAAAAAAGGCACATTGTAATAACAAGGGACCAGACTACTTAAAAATTCTTATATTTTTTTTCGTTTTCAGCACATTAGTTAGCTTAAACACCACTGTCCAATTAATCTAGAACTTTGAGATTGTGGCCTGGGACAAGTATGCAAATTAGGAGTTTTGACTTTGCCTAAAGCCAGAAAAAAGTTTTCGGTAAAGGTATTCCTATTTGCAGACTTAAATGTATGGATCAGAGGTAGTCGGATGCAAATAGACACATCATTTATATCCAGCAGCCCTTAGATCCAACAAGGGTCCCCAAATGTCTTGTGTCAAAATACATACAAACAGGCATGGCTGTTAAAAAAAATTAATTAAAAAAAAGTGACATCCATCCTCTAAATTAGAAAGCGATGTGATCAGGGACACTTACTGGTGACATTATGTAAAAAAAAAACACACACACACACACACACACACACACGGCTTTTCTCAGAAAAAAAGGTCCAGGAACTCACCCCCTCCTCCTAGGTCACGCCCCTGGAACCACCCCCCCTAAAACCACATAGTCCAGCAAGAGACAGCCCAGTCCAGCAAGAGACAGCCCAGTCCAGCAAGAGACAGCCCAGTCCAGCAAGAGACAGCCCAGTCCAGCAAGTAGCAGTGCTTGAGAGGGAGGGAGAATCAGTAGCAGTGATGGGGGGGGGGGGGAATCAGTGGCAGTGCTGGGTGCAGATCAGTGACACTCACTTGTCCACTCAGTTCCCCCTGCCTGAATGTGAGAGAGAGAGGTCAGAGAGAGGGGGTAAAATAGGGGACACACCGGGATGCACAGGTATTCCGTGCATTCCCATACAAGCAGTCCCATTGGTGGCTGCATGGACACAGCCGCTGTGTCCCAATATGACATCCATGTGGGTATGGGTGCTTGTCCCTGGACTCACCCCCAATGTCACATTGAGAATAGCAGATGTGTCGGTACAGCCCCTTTGTCCCAATAAATAACAATGGGGACTTCCGACACAGGGATGTATGGAACACCTGTACATCCTTGTTTCAGTAAAACATCGCCCTGCATGAGGCACAGATAATCACTCTGTTTGAATCCCCCAGTCCACCCCCTCTGTAGAATCTATTACCTCCCAGCTTCCTGTATAAATAGGATTTTTTTGTACTCACCGTAAAATCCTATTCTCTGACGTCCATGGACTGACACGGCATCTTCAATGTTGACAAAGTGGGTTATGTTCCTGCTCATAGGAGAAGACTAGACAGAATGTTAGATGTTTTAACATACATTCCATTACCAGAGCTGAACAGCCCCGCCCAGGAAGCGGTCCCTCCGGACATAACCCTCCTACCTGCAGCCTCAGTTTGTATTAAAGCAGTACAAACTCCAAAAGAAGGGGTGGGTGTTGTGTCAGTTCATGAACGTCAGACAAAAGGATTCTATGGGTATGAGTAAAAAAATATATATATATTTCCACTTACCGTCCATGGACTGAGACAGCATCATCAATCTTGACCAAGTGGGACGTCCCAAAGCAGTGTCAAAGAACGAGGAGTGGGAACAGAATCAAGGAAAAAAAACTTCACCCCAAACAAGCAGAGCTCATCAACGGAGCAGGTGCAACATTAAACAGCCGCCTGCAAAACCTTGCGGTCGAAGGAAGCATCAGAAGATGTAGCCACATCAACCTTATAGAACTTTGGAAAGGTATGTGCGGACGACCAGGTCGCCGCCTTGCACACTTGTACAAACAGACGCTTGATGTCAGAAAGCACCAATTGCCCTGGTAGAATGCGCCGTAACTGAAAAGGGAGGCCCCCGCCCCTTAAGGGCATAGGCCTATACGACGGTCTGCCTGATCCACCGAGAAATGGTGGCAGAAGAAACCGCTTAGCCCTGTTTAGAACCAGACACAAACAGCGAGTCAGACTTCCGAAACGAAGCCGTAGCAGACAGGTACACCCATAAAGCACGTACCACATCTAACGTGTGAAGCGCAAACTCTCTGGGATGCGATGGACGAGGACATAAAGACGTTAGTACAATGTCCTCATTAAGGTGGAAGGTCGAGACCACCTTCGGGAGGAAAGAAGGCTGCGGGCGCAGCACCGCCTTATCCTTATGGAGGACCAAGTATGGCGGTTTGCAAGACAAGGCCGCCAATTAAGAAAAACTTCTGACAGAAGTAATGGCTACTAGAAAAGCCACCTTCTGAGATAAAGTTGAGAGGAATCTCTGTGATGTTTTCAAAAGGAGGTTCCTGAAGAACCGAGAGCACCAAATTCAAATCCCAAGGAGGAAGAGGTGGTTTAATAGGGAGGAGCACATGTCAGACCCCCTGTATGAAGGTACTAATCAAAGAATGGCTCGCTGAAAGAAAATAGCCAAAGCCGAAATCTGACCCTTAATGGTGCTTAAGGCAAACTTTTGGGTCACAGCACGCTGTAAAAACAGCAAGATCCTGGGAACGGAATACGTCCGTGGACGCCAATCCAGCTCCTCGCACATAGCGATGTAGGCCCTCCAGGTTTGGTGGTATATCTTCCTGGAAGATTTTCGTGCCTTCAGCATGGTCGAGATGACCGATTTCGAGAGACCCGGTCTCTCAGCACCTGGCTTTCAATAAAATAATAAAAGTTCAAAAATGAACAAAATATTTCTTCAAGAGACTGGCCCTGAAGAGTGCCACGTCCTCTCCTCTGCTAGGCAGAAAAAAAACTGAGGCTGCTGGCTGCAGGTAGGAGGGTTATGTCCGGAGGGACCGCCCCCTGGGCAGGGCTGTTCAGCTCTGGTAATGTAATGTATGTTAAAACATCTAACATTCTGCCTAGTCTTCTCCTATGAGCAGGAACATAACCCACTTTGTCAAGATTGAAGATGCTGCGTCAGTCCATGGACGTTAAGAGAAATAAAGTTTTACAAGTTAGTTCCAGAAGAAACTGCTAAGCCACATACACCGAGTCACACTGCAAAGTCTTACTGTGCACAGTGCTCTATCTTGCTCCCTCGCTCTGCTGTGTAGAAAGCCTGCTATTTATTTCTCATTATTCTAAGGCACCAGTATGAAAAAATTTACCTGTGCACGCTGGAGGGGAGAAGAAAATTAGCTGCCTGCAGCGTTCAGCCAGCCTGTTGCTGCCTACTGCCCATTAATGGGCGGAACTTGAGCAGGAGGAGAGCGATGTCAGATCACTCTGACTCTCCTGCCTGCCAAAGCCCATACTTTGCAGACCGCACTCATCAACCGTAGGTGATGGGTCGCCGGTGTTCTGATGGAACATCGGCACCTACTGGATTGAGGTACCGCCCCCTCACCCACGACACAGCCCGCCCCCTCCTCTGCTGGGAGGATTCTGTGTGGGAGAGCTGCGCTGTCACTTGGAGACAAAGGAACGGAGCTCCAGTGTTAGTGACAGCAGTGAGCGAAAAGCGCGGGGACGGTGCCTGAGGTGGCAGAACGTCGTTCCGCCGAGTTCCGGTAGAAAAAAAGCCCTGTATAATTATATATATATATATATTACATTTTTATTTTTTACTTTTATTTTTTGTTAACACGGTGACCAGAGGAATACAGTGTTGCCATAGTAACATTGTACTACTCTAGGGATGTGATCAGGATTTTTCATTTTTTACACAATTTGGTAAAAGCAACCATTTCTACTGAATGAAACTGAAGTTCATTCAGTGTGTATTGTTGTGATTATCTGCTAGCACAGCTAGCAGCACACTTTTACACAATGGATGGCATGAAAGGAAAACATACATTGTTTACAATGGTCATGTGATTTGCTGTAAATGGTTACAGCAATCACATGGTTTCAGCAGCCAGCCATTACACTGATCAGTCATCGGCGGTGTCTGATGGATACAGCCGGTGACAGTTCACGCCGCAGCATGGCCCTGTGGCATCGTGTGAGGCGCGTTTCGAGAGGGCGTCATATTATGGCCAACCAAGACGATATATGTCCCACCCAGCCGTCAATTGACATTAGGCTGGGTGGAAGTGGTTAAGCCTCCTCAGGCCCTTTAGGAGAAAGTTAACATTATGGGTAGGTATCTAGGCTGTGACTAATACAGTATGCACCTGACAATTTATATGTGCATGACTACTTTGCACTTTTTGCGCATACACACCTTTTACATTTATTATAAAGGGGATATCCATTATTTCCCATACTAACACTACATAACTTTAAACTTGTTGTATAACCTATACTTATGGATGTGACATCATCTCTGACCAGTAAACAAGATTATTCATGATTCTATATGTACTTGTTGGAAGGTTAATTTAGTTTTTTTCTTTTACACACGTTAGCATTCTCTTCTGTTAGTAGCATGGAACCAAGTTTGTGCATCACCCAAGTGGGAAGGTCTTCAGTTGTGAGCAGATGAAATGCTGTTCAAAGTCAATGTGCTTGTTGGCTTCAGGGATAGAAGAATTAATGAGAAAATGAGAAAGTGGCAGATGGTGTAGCCGTACTCCTCACTGCACACGTCCTCCTCTTGAAGCAGTTTCTAAACATGCAAAGCTCCAGGGCCCCACCTGGTAGCGGTATAATTACCCTAAATGTGCACTTATGTTTCATTACACCTTAGATATTACTATGTGCACTGATTGCAAGTACCAATCCCTTTCATTTCCATTCACCTCTCTATAGTCTAACATTAGATAACAGAGAAGTATATGTTGCATCTCCCATCAGAGCAAGACTCCTGCTGAGAAAACAGCAGCCAAGAAATTATTTGTCACTCTGTGGGAGTGCTATTGGGCCTGATAAGGATGACATCATCCTTCCCTTGCCAATAACAATGATGCTAACAAGAAGACACAATCAACAAACCTCCTTTTTGCTCTTGTCTGAAGCTGTGGCAGGTGCAACTCCTAATGCCTAGAAATGAGCCCAGCATTAGCTTCCAGCTCAAAACTGTTCCTTTTTGATCACGATGCAAAGCAGAAGTTTGCTCTTTCCATAAGGCCGTGCAGCTGCCATTGCTTTCACTGCAGATGCTTTCATTAATTTTATCAAGGGCATGCTGAAATAAGTGCTTATTCAGCACGCCGGCTATTTGGTAGCAGCTGGAGGTATAAAACAAACTATCTGAACAAGACTGCACTAACTCATCATGTAAATTAAAAAGGTTTGCCTTCTCCCGTGTGAATGGGCCAGGGGCTCTATTGTTTTAATTTCAAGAAAATCCTTTTTTTTTTTTTATGTTACAGTTATGTGTAATTAGAGAAAACTACAATACAGAGTTAATATG
Source organism: Rana muscosa (assembly GCA_029206835.1). Taxonomy (NCBI): domain Eukaryota; kingdom Metazoa; phylum Chordata; class Amphibia; order Anura; family Ranidae; genus Rana; species Rana muscosa. Next base: position 1,078,131,448 of record CM055122.1, read on the forward strand.
CCAATTTGGAGTGTAAGCTCCTTGAGGGCACTGATGTGAATGAACAATGTGTATGTGAAAGTGCTGCTTAAATTGTTGGCACTATATAAATACCTCTAACAAATAAATAAAAAATACATTTATAATGTGCTTGGCTTTTCGGTGGAGGCCTGGGCAATGTGTGCAGCTTTAAGTAGTACAGTTGCACATACAGCATGTAGCACAAAGTTATTAGAGTCACATTGTTCTAAGGGAAATAATCTCTTCATCAAACAGCAGTATTATTGTGTTCCAACAAAAAAGCAACAGTTTTATGGTTTGTGTTCACAAAGGTAAGAATGGCACATGCCCTGAGGTCCAGCTCCAATTAAGTGACCTTGTACAGTAGGACACGACAATAGCATTGGCTGTACAAACATTTTTATAACTTGTTTACTGATCGCAGTATGATGAGGAGAGAAGCGTTTCAGACAAAACTACTGCCTGAAAGTAGTATGTCAAAAGCATAATAAATGATCTGCACATGATTTAAAATACATGCACCCTGTTCACTGGTTATACTGTATATGCTTAGCAAAATTTAGGCTAAAGCAGTACTTGGGGAAAAAAATTTAAATAAAGTCATTCCTCTTTCTGCCCAAGCACCTCCATATTTCTTACGGACATCTGTTAGACCCCTTTCACCCCAAAGCAGTTTTCAGGCATTTTAGCGCTAGAAATAGTGCCTGTAAAAAGCCTGAAAACTCCCTCCTATTGATTATAATGGGTGCTTTTTACACCCGGGTGGTGCGCTTGCGGGACGTTCAGAGAGGTCCTGCAAGCAGCATCTTTGGGGCGGTTTGGCAGCAATGTATACAGTGCCCCCAAACGCCCCCCCTGCCCTTGGCAATGAATGGGCAGCACTTCCGAAGCACCTTCTTTGGTGTTAAAAGCGCCCTGCTAGTGGCCAAAAAGTGCTGCTTAACCACTTCAGCCCCGGAAGATTTGGCTGCTCAATGACCAGGCCATTTTTTGTCATACGGCACTGCGCCGCTTTAACTGACAATTGCGCTGTTGTGCAACGTTGTACCCAAATAAAATTGACATCCTTTTTTCCCCACAAATAGAGCTTTCTTTTGGTGGTATTTGATCATCTCTGTGGTTTTTATTTTGTACGCTATAAACAAAAAAAAAGTGACTATCGTATATACTCGAGTATAAGCAGAGTTTTTCAGCACATTTTTTTGTGCTGAAAATGCCCCCCTCGGCTTATACTCGAGTCACCTTTTTGCGCCTGATCTCCCGGACTTTTAGGGCCCGGTACCAGCCAGCCGTAGGTCCCATGGATCCCAAACCTGGCACACATATAGCCCCACTACCCATCTATAAGTGTGCAAAGTTTGTTGTCCGGAGGACCTACGGCCGATTTTTCAAAGCCAGGCACCCCTTCCATATACTCCCATGTTAAACGTATGTCTATTAATGGACACAGTGTGGCATGGGCACAGTGAGGCACGGGCACAGTGAGGCATGCACACATTGAGAGGCAAAGTGAGGCACAGTGAGGCATGCAGATGGACACCCTAGGCTTATACTCGAGTCAATACGTTTTCCCAGTTTTTTGTGGTAAAATTAGGTGCCTCGGCTTATATTCGGTTTGGCTTATACTCGAGTATATACAGTATTTAAAAAAAAAAAAACACAATATTTTGTACTTTTTGCTATAATACATATCCCCAATTAAATATATATAAAAAAAAAGAGCAAACGGTTTCCTCAGTTTAGGCCGATATGTATTCTTATACATATTTTTGGTAATAAAAATCGCAATAAGCGTATACTGATTGGTTTGCGCAAAAGTTATTGCGTCTACATAATAGTGGATAGATTATTGGCATTTTTATATTTTTTTTTTTTTTACTAGTAATGGCAGTGATCTGCGATATTTATTGGGACTGCGACATTATGGCGGACTCTTGACACCATTTTGGGATCATTGGCATTTATACAGCGATCAGTGCTAGGTTAACACTAGAGGGTGATCAAGGGGTTAACTGTGTTCCCTAGTGTGTGTTATAACTGTATGGGGGATGAAAGTGACTGGAGGAATTGACAGTTCGTGGAACCTAGCTTGTAGGTCTGCCTTTTCTCTCCTCACATAACAGGGATGTGTGTGTTTACACACACACACACACACACACACACACACGTCCCTGTTCTGCCTCTCTGCCCATGACTGCCGGCCATGTGCATCGGCACCCCCGCAGAGCAGTAAGAGTATGTGCGTGCCTGCTACCCTGCTTAAAGGGGCCGACGTACAGCTACGGCGGTTCGTGGGACCATGCTTGATCTGCCACTGTATAATGACGCCGTTTGGTCGGCAAGTGGTTAAACATTGCTAAAGTGGCGCTAAAACAAGCGGCGCTTTAGCGCTAACGTGGCCCCAGAGTGAAAGGGGTCTTACAATTATGTGTTGGTACAACCTGGCTTTTATCAAATGTCCCTGATATGACCAGAAAAAGGCAAATATCCAAAAGACCAAAGGGAAAAAACAAATAAAAATCTCAGACTGTTTACTCTAGGTTATGCAACAGGGTTTACTTTGCTAACCACACAAAGTACCCACCCTACTTCAGGGAGCATGAGAAGTGTTTTGATCTAAGTAAAGAATTTGACTTATAATTTTTATGTTCACCATAGAGATCATGGGGTTGATTTAGTAAAGGCAAAAAGACTTCACTTTGCAAGTGAATTTGCCCTTGGGCTTAGAGAAAAGTGAAAATCTGAGCGCAAGCAAAAATGTTTTTTTCCTGTCTTTTTTTTATTTTTTCCTTCCTAAAGCTTCACCAAAATCATTAAGCTCTGGTGGAAAATGATCTTGCAAACTGAAAAAACCTGTCTGCCTTTAGTAACTCAACCTCCATACTACTATTGAAAAATAGGTACTTTTTGCCTTTATGAATAAGCCAACACTTTTTTTGTGCAAATAGGGTGCTGATACAGGTATCATCTAAGAAACCAGTGCACTAAGAAGCAATCTTAAGGGGGGACCTTCCCTGTTACACTACACTGTCTACTGGCTTAAAAAAAAAAAAAAAAAACATTATACATATATTCTGGCTTCGGGAAAGGCCAGATCTGTAATACATGGTTGCTAATTTAAACAAAAACACTTCAGGCAACAAAATGCCTGAAATGACATTAATTTGATTTTCAGTTTATCAATCCTCCTCTTTAAATCGGGGTCTATTTCTTGTTACCATAGTGTAACATTATTCATAGTCACAACTGAAAGCGCAACAGCTAAATGCTGTTCTTTAGTGCTCCTTGATTTATAGCTATTTAGAACCCCAGCAGGCAAACTACATAGCACATTAATTGTACCTTACTGAACTGCACCTAACTTTGAAAAAAGGACTTCTTAGCAATTTCAGCTGGCTATATAGTCCATATTAGGTACTAGAGTGGTCTGACACCTACTCATTAAAAAGGAATTCAATATACAGTATTTTATTGCTCTATAAATAGTTACAATGTATATCAGAACACAAAAAGGGAAAAACTTAAATTTATATCAAAAAAGGAACAATTAGGCCCCTTTCACACATACGGATCGTTCATTTCATCAGTTTAGTCATGTCTTTTCAAAGAAAAAACAGATGATTTTTATCAGGTTTTCATGAGTTTCTAATCAGTTTATTTAAAGATCCACTAACAATGCAAAAACGGATGGGAAAACAGACTGTCAGTTTACATCCATTTTCCGCCCGATCCAATTATTAGAGCTTTGATATGTTTTAGAAAAAACATATGTTGACGGATGCAAATGTAAACTAATGTAAATGAATGATCATTCATTTGCATCCATTCTTTCCATAGAGATGCATTGATGTCCGTTTTTCATCTGTCGACAGCATGTGCGAGAGTGGCCTTACTCTCCCTCTCAATAGAAAAACAGAAGATATGTTAATAAATCTGAACATCTGCCTCATCAATACTTTTGCACCTTAACAATTCTTAACAATAATTACCAGGCATTCAAGTTTGAGAGCAGCCAAATTGTGGGATATTTTATACCGGTATGCCATGTATACTCTTCCCTAAACTAGAAAAAACAAAACAAATATCTAAATCATTACTACAGCCAATGTGTCTCCTCTATAGTTATTTGAGGAATATTATTTAATGGAAAATACAAAAGAAAATCCTCTAATTCTGGTAGCTCAACAGCATAATCAATATATATATAGTGGCAGAGCGAGGCTCTGTCCCAATGAAAATGGGGTTAAAACGGACACAGAGTCTGCATGTCAGCAGACTGCAGAACTACAGAGCATAGCTTGGAAATTGAGAAAACAGTTTTGGCAGCTTTCTCCGGGTTTTGCTAAGTTCGGATGGGGCTGTGTAGTTTGGAGATCCCGCAGAGACTTGGGTGGGGTGGGATCTCCAACCCTGTGTCCGGGTCTTGTGGACAGCCAGCATGGTGTGTGCTCAGGTGCACACAACCAATATAATGAGGGGCTGGTGAGAGCAGAAGGTGGAGGATGGTGGAGAGTGAACAACTTGCTACTGCTAAGTGAAGACAGACCTATGCCTGGAGAGCGGTCTGCCCTGTGGGAGACTGCAGCCCATGTAAAGGGGATTCTTTGCCCAGGGACTGGGAAAGGCTGGCCAGCCTTGAGAGTCGGGGAGACTGAGGAAGCCAGTGAGTCCAGGGGGCTGGAAAGAATTGTTTCTATTTGAAAGCAAGCAGAGGAACTGCTGACAAGAGCCAGGTGGCTTGGTATGTTTTTCATTTATGTGCTGAATGAAGTTTGAACCCCTGCGTGGGAATCCTGAATGGACATTTTGCTTTTGTTTTTTCTGTTTAAATAAACGTGGGCTACCAGGCCCTTAACTAGAATGCCTGTCTGATATGGACTCACTGCATAAAAATGCATCTATCCACTTGAGCTAAAACACCCCAATATCACAAAATATATATATATATATATATATATATATATATATATATATATATATATATTCAAAAAAGAAGGGACAATGACTCCAATAGCATTCAAACAATTTCCTTTACTTCAAAAGAGCATAGCATGACATGGCATAACAGCATAGCCACTGTACAGTTCCGAGCATCCCTGCTCTTCCTCAGGCTTACAGGCTTAGTGTGAAAATACAATTCAAAGAAGACTCATTATATCCCAACACCTGAAGGGGTCACCCAACAGGTGTATCCCATCCTGCTGGATCAAGAAAACAATCCAACAGGATAAGTCAAGGTTCCATTAACCCTATAAGGGTCTTTAGAACCAAAAGGTTCTTGAAATAAAATTCCCACATCAACCACAAAATATCATACCAAATGTCAACATCCATGGCCTGCATTGCATGAAATCATAAAACAAAACGATACGATCATTCAAACATATCGAAAAAGGGGAACGATATTCCAAATGTACATGTATACTTTTTTCTTATTCCTTATTTCGTTTCACGAACCCGACCAGTCTTTATTTGGTCACCATCTATAAAGAAAAAACACAAAAGAATCTAGAATCTCAAAAAGGCATTTACAGAAACAAATACAGGTCATAGTCCCTGTTCATACCCCTCGGATGCAGGGACTGTAACCTGTTAATCCACCAAACCTCTCGTTGCTTTAATCTCATGATCCGATCACCCCCTCTCTTATCCCGTGGAATATCTTCCAGGACCATGAATCTTAAGTCTGAGTCCCGATGTCCCATCTCCAAAAAATGTTTGGAGACAGGCAGACCAGGCTGTTTGTGTCTGATGGTGCTGCGATGCTGAGCAATTCTGTCCTTTATTTTTTGGGTTGTTTCCCCAACATAAATCATATTACACGGACACATAAGGATATACACAACATAAGAGGACTGGCATGTGAAATTTTTTATGATAATCCTATCCCCATTAGTGGGAATAATAAAGTGATCACCCTTAGCCATAAGGTTGCACTGAATGCAGTTTAAACAGGGATAGCATCCTTTCCTTTTCTTTCCCAAGAAGGTGGTCTTTGTTCCCCGTTCTTTAGATCTATATTCTGATCTCACAAGAGTCACGTAGAGTCTTGTTTCTACGAAAAGCTTTAATGGGGACCTGCTGAAAGACATCAATCTGCGGGTAAGCACGCTTCAAAAGAGGCCAGTGCTTACTAATAATTTTAAAGACCTGATCACTATAACTATGAAATTGCATAGAGAAGGGTAATCTTGCCACTGATATTTTACGTCTACTAATAGTTGCATTCTTTTCCACTTGTTGTATTTTGCTCAACTCCTGAGAGACTATTCTTTGAGGATATCCTCGTTCACAGAACTTGGAACACATTGCTTTAATCCTTATTTCCCTAGTTGCTTCATTACTCACTATACGTTTCACTCGTAGTAATTGACTCTTGATAATCGATCTGAATACATGGGGGGGATGGAAACTGTCAAAGGATAGTAACTGATTTCTATCAGTAGGTTTGGTATATAAATCTGATTCCAAACGGCCATGCTCAATGTAAATTCTGGTGTCTAAAAATGGAACTGACACTCCCCCAATGTTTATTTTGAATTTAATTTCTGGACAGAATTTGCTCAACATTGCATCAAAAATGGTTAACGACTGAATGTTGCCACGCCAAATTGCAAAGACGTCATCTATAAAGCGCCACCAAGTGACACAATGTTCTTGGAATAATGCATTTGAAAAAACATATTTATGTTCAAATTCATTCATGAACGTGCATGCATAAGGCGGTGCGACATTAGAGCCCATCGCGACTGCAGATAACTGTACAAAGAATTGGTCCTTAAATAAAAAATAATTATTCGACAATAACAGTTGGAATAAATCTTCAAAAAGAGAGATCTGTGCCTCGGAATATTCATTGTTACTTCTGATAAGACCAATAGCGGCACGAATGCCCGCATGATGCGGAATGGATGTGTATAGGCTTGTAACATCCCACGTAACCAAAATTTCATCTCCTTTGCATCGGGAGTATTGTCTAATCTTTTTAAAAAAATCATCAGTGTCCTTGATGTACGATCTGGTGCTTTTAATAAGTGTGGACAAAATTTTGTCCAAAAACTGTGCAGTCGGGACAAAAATGGAGTCACGTCCCGATACGATGGGACGGCCAGGTGGAGAACAACTGTCCTTGTGTATTTTAGGTAAGGTGTATAACACCGGTATTCGTGTGTGGGTAGGTAACAGGAATTCAAAAAGGTCACGGGTGATCACCCCATCTTTAAGTGCAGATTTCAAAATATTTTCCAAATGTTTCCTTATTTGCCAGGTAGGATCTGTAGCTACTTGTTTATATACCGACTTATCTTCCAACTGGCGGAGGATTTCTTCCTCATACAGTTGGGGGTCCATTATAACTATTTTTCCCCCTTTATCCGCAGGTTTGAATATAACATCATCCCTTCGGCTGAGATTCCTAAGAGCATCCCTTTCCTCGTGGGATAAATTATTAGGAACATGGTCTCTATAGTCAATGTGTGATACCAGCTCTTTAATCTCTTCAGTGACCGTTTTAACAAATGTCTCAACCGGGGCATAGGTGGTGGGTGGCACCGATTTGGTTTTCACCCACAGACCTAAAGATTTGCAGTTTAATGTGCAATCAGTGAAATCCTCCTCAATGAAGGGTCTATGTGTAAAATGTACCCTCCATCTAATGTTACGGAACAATCAATATAAGTCCTGGTCAAGTTGAAATACATTCAAGTGGCTTTTAGGACAAAAAAAAAAAGACCTCGGTTGATCAATCTTACCTCCTCCGGAGACAGGACATGCCGTGAAATGTTGTGAATCAGATCTAACGAGCTCGACCTCGGTAACCCCGGGGGGGACGGTACCGGTCCACGCCAGGTACCTCGTCCCTGCTGGCCCGGGAGTGAAACGTATAGTGAGTAATGAAGCAACTAGGGAAATAAGGATTAAAGAAATGTGTTCCAAGTTCTGTGAACGAGGATATCCTCAAAGAATAGTCTCAGGAGTTGAGCAAAATACAACAAGTGGAAAAGAATGCAACTATTAGTAGACGTAAAATATCAGTGGCAAGATTACCCTTCTCTATGCAATTTCATAGTTATAGTGATCAGGTCTTTAAAATTATTAGTAAGCACTGGCCTCTTTTGAAGCGTGCTTACCCGCAGATTGATGTCTATCAGCAGGTCCCCATTAAAGCTTTTAGTAGAAACAAGACTCTACGTGACTCTTGTGAGATCAGAATATAGATCTAAAGAACGGGGAACAAAGACCACCTTCTTGGGAAAGAAAAGGAAAGGATGCTATCCCTGTTTAAACTGCATTCAGTGCAACCTTATGGCTAAGGGTGATCACTTTATTAATCCCACTAATGGGGATAGGATTATCATAAAAAAAAATTCACATGCCAGTCCTCTTATGTTGTATATATCCTTATGTGTCCGTGTAATATGATTTATGTTGGGGAAACAACCCAAAAAATAAAAGGACAGAATTGCTCAGCATCACAGCACCATCAGACACAAACAGCCTGGTCTGCCTGTCTCCAAACATTTTTTTGGAGAAGGGACATCGGGACTCAGACTTAAGATTCATGGTCCTGGAAGATATTCCACGGGATAAGAGAGGGGGTGATCGGATCATGAGATTAAAGCAACGAGAGGTTTGGTGGATTAACAGGTTACAGTCCCTGCATCCGAGGGGTATGAACAGGGACTAGATTCTTTTGTATTTTTTCTTTATAGATGGTGACCAAATAAAGACTGGTCAGGTTCGTGAAACAAAATAAGGAATAAGAAAAAGTATACATGTACATTTGGAATATTGTTCCTCTTTTTCGATATGTTTGAATGATCGTATCGTTTTGTTTTATGATTTCATGCAATGCAGGCCATGGATGTTGACATTTGGTATGATATTTTGTGGTTGATGTGGGAATTTTATTTCAAGAACCTTTTGGTTCTAAAGACCCTTATAGGGTTAATGGAACGTTGACTTATACTGTTGGATTGTTTTCTTGACCCAGCAGGATGGGATACACCTGTTGGGTGACGCCTTCAGGTGTTGGGATATAATGAGTCTTCTTTGAATTGTATTTTCACATTAAGCCTGTAAGCCTGAGGAAGAGCAGGGATGCTCGGAACTGTACAGTGGCTATGTTGTTATGCCATGTCATGCTATGCTCTTTTGAAGTAAAGGAAATTGTTTGAATGCTATTGGAGTCATTGTCCCTTCTTTTTTGAATATCGAATACAATAGTGGGAGTTGGGAGCCCACCTTGACGTTTCTCCACTCCATTCCAAGGACTAGAGGGAAGTAACCCACCTGAAGCTTGTTATATATGTAGCGGGTATTTGAATTTAGGGGAGGCATCTGGGTGGTAGTGTAACCCAGATGCACTAATTGCTAGGGGATCCGAGACCTTTTTTTCTGGTTCCTGGAGGACTTTGATGGTGTGAGGTTCCTTGCGGTCCACGGGTGGCGCTGTTGCCCTGAGCCGGGGCTGAACTCACACCGCAAGACTGTACCTTTTTGTCCTACCCTGGAGCTGGTACAGCGGGGCGGGTAACCCGCTGTGGCGCAAAGGGAGAGAGGGGTTAAAGGGGGTGGACGCCCTTACCACGGGGTTCAGAGTTCAGAGCTCAGAGTCCGGAGTGGGAGTCGGAGGACTCGGTCGCACCCAGGCACCTGTCTGGGTTCGTGAGGACTGGTGTGCGGAACTTCTCTGGAGAGTCCGGCGCAGCATCGCTGGTGACAGAGAGGCCTCCGGTTTCTCCCTTGGACGGATTTCCTTCCCCTGACAGGGGCAGTGCTAGCGAAGGTAATTCACGTTCTACCTCACATAGTCAGTGGCAGTGACTATTTGCCACTGGTGATACCACAGTGGTTGGCAACAGAAGGGAAAGGATTGTGCCTCAATCTATCCCCAATTATTACTCAGTAGAAGAAACTGTTTGTTGTTTGAAGAATAAAACTGAGTTGGACCTATTCATTGTGTGGAACTCTGGTTACCAAGAGCAAAGGAGTCAGGGACGAAGTACTGGACTTGACTCTAGGACACCTACACAAAACCCAATCTTCTGGCCTTCACCTATCAGCTATGGAGGACATGGGCCGTGGTGTATCTCATCCCTCACCCCAGCACTATAACCCCTAGACGAAGAAAGACAAGCCAAGCATGAGAAAGGGAGAGAGGGGTGAGGCCGCTACACATATATATATATTTTTTTTCGAATAGATGTACTGTATTACAAGCATGTTCATTGCCTCCCTAACCCTTTTTACGACCAGATGTCAAATAAACCTAGATGTTAAAAGCATCAATATGCTTGTATGGCTACATATACAGTGGATATAAAAAGTCTACACACCCCTGGTAAAATGTCTTATTTTTGTGATGTAATAAAATGACACAAAGATAAATAATTTCAGAACTTTTTCCACCTTTAATGTGACCTATATACTGTTCAACTCAATTGAACAACAAACTGACATTTTTTAGGTGAAGGGAAGTAAAAATAACTAAAAAAATAAATAAGTGTGCACACCCTTAAACGTAATACTTTGTTGAAACACCATTTGATTTTATAACATCACTCAGTCTTTTTGGGTAAGAGTCCATCAGCAAGGCACATCTTGGACTTGGCAATATTTGCCCACTCTTTGCAAAAACACTCCAAATATGTCAGATTGTGAGGGTATCTCCTGTGACAAAACCCTCTTCAGATCACCCCACAGGTTTTCAATTGGATTCTGGTCTGGGCTCTGGCTGGGCCATTCCAAAACTGTAATCTTCTTCTGATGAAGCCATTCCTTTGGTTTGAATGTATGCTTTGGGTCGTTGTCATGCTGTCATGTTCAGCTTTCTAGCAGATGCCTGAAGGTTTTGTGCCAATATTGACTGGTATTTGGAACTGTTCATAATTCCCTCTACCTTGACTGAGGCCCCTTGTTCCAAATTTAGAAAAACAGCCCCAAAGCATGCTTCACTGTATAGTGTTAATTTATTGATGTGCAGTGTTTTTGCATCAAACATATCTTTTTGGAATTATGGCCAAAAAAGTTCAACTTGGTTTCATCAGACCATAACATTTTCCCACATGCTTTAGGGAGACTTCAGTTGTGTTTTTGAAAAATTTAGCCAGGCTTGGATGTTTTTATTCGTAAGAAAAGACTTCCATCTTGCCACTCTACCCCATAGGCCAGACATATGAAGAATAAGGGAGATTGTTGTCACATGTATCACACAGCCAGTACTTACCAGATATTCCTGCAGCTAATGTTGCTGTAGGCCTCTTGGTAACCTCCCTGACCAGTTTTATTTTCATCAATTTTGAAGGGACGTCCAGTTCTTGGTAATGTCACTGTTGTACCATATTTTCTCCACTTGATGACTGTCTTTACCATGTTCCATGGCATATCTAATGCCTTGGAAATTCTTTTGTATCCTTCTCCTGACTGATACCTTTTAACAATGAGATCCTTCTGATGCTTTGGAAGCTCTCCGGACCATGGCTTTTGCTGTAGTTTGCGACTAAGAAAAGGTCAGGAAAGACCTACTAGAACAGCAGAACTTTATTTAGGGTTAATCAGAGGCACTTTAAATGATGGCAGGTGTGTACCGACTACTATTTAACATGAGTCTGAATGTAATTGCTTAATTCTGAACACAGCTACATCCTCAGTTGTAAGAGGGTGTGCATACTTATGCAATCATTTGTTTTTTATTTTTACTTTCTCCCCCTAAAAGATTTTACGAAAAGGAAGGCAGGATATATGGACAGCCGCACACCAAAAACCATTGAGGTTGCCTTTAATAGGTAAAATACATGAAGCACTGCAAGTCACAGCAAAAACAAGGGGGTACAGCCGACGCGTTTCACACTAGGGTCTAGTGCTTAGTCATGGTTTTTGGTGTGCGGCTGTCCATATATCCTGCCTTCCTTTTTGTGTCTACAGCATTGCCAGCACCCGTGGTTCCTGGGAGGACACGGTTTTTCTCACCTGCACTCACCTAGAGTGGTGATCTTTTTCTCTTTCCCTAAAAGATTTTAGTTTGTTTTTCAATTGACTTGTACAGTTTATAGGTCACAATAAATGTAAAAAAAGTTCTGAAATTGTTTATCTTTGTCTTACATAACAGAAACCTGACATTTTAACAGGGACGTGTACACTTTTTATATACACTGTATGTTGATTGTTTTTCCAAAGTCAGCTGTTAAAGTGGAACTTCAGTCTCTCAAACATTGACTTTTTTTAATCCTTAGGCTGCTAGCATTAGTAAATAAAAGTGGAGAGTATATCATATTTACTTTGTTTAAACTTTTTTTTCTTACATTTCTTCAGGTACTTTTTGGTTCCCATGCCTAGGAAAATGAATGATGTCATACATCCCAGGAGTCTTCAGGAGGGGAGGGGGGGGGGGGTTCTCAGCCAAGTATGCCCTCCTGCCTGCATGGCTAAACTAAGGGCAGATGGATTCAAGGAAGTAAATGCTATATAATCTGCCCTCACTCAAGATGGTTACAGCCAGAAAAGCTGTGGCATGGAAGGTTTCCCCAATGGGGTTTTTAAGCAGCGAAAATTCCAACAATTGCAAAAATGTATATTAAAACAATTTATTGAGTATGTACATTGTGACAGTCATGACAATAAAAATTAGAGTCTCTGGTCAACAAAATAAAATATTCCACACACAAAGTTACAAACACAACATTGCAAATACAGTTGTACATATCAAGAACATCTGTATATGTTGAATTACTGACGCATTTTTATCCCTAGTACGGGATCTTCTTCAGAGGATTTTTAGTTTGCTGTAAAAGATTATGTAATGAGTTTCAATTATTTACCTAGGTATGTACCCAATGGTTAGAAAACAAAGTATATAGTTACCAATCAACTGAGTGTTGGAGACATTATTTATGACCAGAGTTCCACCAGAGACGTTTAGAAGAGATCCCAGTAGCCTCCCGGCCACTGGACTTCCAGGAGCGTGAAAAGCCAGAAAAGCTAGGGAGTTAGCATGCTGCTCTGCTGCATAATTTTTCAGGGTCAGTGAATCAGTGAAAGTATTAAGGACAGCCAATCAGCATTGCCAGAAGGACAATATGAATTGCAGCTCCCGTATTTTCCAATGACAGATTTAATTTAGGGCCAGAGTTCAATTATACATAGTCCTTCCTGGAGTTTTTATTCCTATTGTGTTTCACATTTAACATATAACACATGGAAAAATAAGTCAATTTCAGTGTTGCTAGAGTGATCAGCAATCATGATATATTCTAAGTGAGTCACACAATGTTACAGAATGTAATTTTTTTTTTTAAATATCTAACCAATAGTATGACATCAGTATATGCTGTATATATTTTGTTTGCACACAAAGACAGCCACTTTCTCACAGCAAAAGGCCAACTCTAAAGTCTTTAAGTTCAACTGGGCCAGATTATCAATAACCCAATATGTTTGTACTGTTGCTAAATAATTAAGTTCTAATCTTGTGTCAGCTGCACAATGATGCAGCCTTGCCCTGGGATTTCATTTGCTAAAACTTATTTCTTCCTTTGCTGCTGGCAAGAGCCTGCTTTTAGGCTGCAATGTCAAAGTTCAGCCTAGGCTCCAGCTGAGAGCTAATCATGACATCTGACCTGGTTTGCCAATAAATGGAAAACAAAAGGAACTTATTTTTTCTCTTCTGTCCTTTGGGGAACTAACTCTTTGAATGAAAAGCTGCATATTCAAGACTAGGTCAGAAATATAATTACCTTGAATTGAAAGCAGGCCCAGCCTGCAGTGGTAGATAAACTAGGCCTTGTTTTCTGCAATTTGGAAATACCCAGGACTTTATAATCTATTTTAATCTGCTAGGGGCCTGGTTTATATAAGTGCATGTCCAATTAAAATTTACAGCTCACTTAATGCCAGACCAAGGAATGAAGAAGCCTCATAAATTTAGGCAAGCAAATGGGGCACAAAACGAGCTTGTGATTCTGCGAAGATTGTAACAGTTTTTTTTTCCCCCCGGTTTTTTTACTTCTTATAGATCAGTCTTAAACTTATAGTTTATACTTGCACAAAGCAGGCAATGTACTTTATACGAGTAGGTGTGCATTACATGATTACATTGTGAGGATCCAATATTATCATGTGTAGTCATAAGGACAAAGTTTAATGCGGAATATAGGTCAAATAAATGTAAGCATTCCTTTAAAATGTATTATATGAATATCTTTTGCATCCCTGCAACACTTTATCAGCTTCATATAACCCACAAAGTTTGAGACAAAATGGGACTCTGTATGCTACAAGTCTGTATTGTGTGGAAAGATTTACAAAACAGAGTGCAGAGCTTAACACATAAATAAAATTGGGGCCTAAAGAGTAAATGGTTGGGGAGAAAAAAAAACAGGATTTTTATAACGGCTTATCTGCAAAATTATTTTCTTGGAGTACACCACGGGACACAGAGCCAGTCATTACATAATGGGTTAAGGGTCACCAGCGGTGATTGGACACTGGCACAACCAATTGAAGACAGTTCCCCTCCATATAACCCCTCCCATCAGGGTAGTACCTCAGTTTTGTAGCAAAGCAGTAAGGTTCCCATAAGAAGGGGGGGGGACCTCTGTGTCCCGTGGTGTACTCCAAGAAAATGATTTTACAGGTAAGCTGTTATAAATATCCTGTTTTCTTTATCGTACACCACGGGATACAGAGCCAGTCATTACATAATGGGACGTCCCAGAGCAATGCTCAATGTTGGGTGGGAGACACAGATCAAGCAGGCCACTTACAGACAAGAAGCCCTATAGTGCTGCCTGCAGCACACTACCCTCAAAGGCGGCATCCTCATGTCCTTTCACATCAACTTGATAGAATTTGGAAAATGTATGGACTGAAGACCAAGTTGCAGCTTTACAGATCTGAGCCATTGAAGCCTGGTGATATACTGCCAATGAAGCACTTATCGCCCTGGTGTGCCTTAACAGAAAAAGGAGGAATCCTGTTCTTTAAACCATGAGCTTGAATAATTACTTGTCAAATCCACCTAGAAATGGTGGATTTTGATGCAGCTTGTCCCTTCTTGGGACCATCTGGCAAAATAAATAAAACATCTGTTTTACGTATCTGAGCGGTTGCCTGCAGATACACTTTTACTGCTCTCACTACAACTAGAGAGTGCAATAACATTTCCCCCCGCTGTCCGCGGATCAGGAAAAAAAGAAGGCAGAACAATATCTTCATTCAAATGAAACGCTGACACCACCTTTGGTAAAAAGGTAGGATGGGGTCGTATTACAATTTTGTCTTTGTGACAAATAAAATAAGGCTCTTTCCAAGAAAGAGCTACTAATTCTGATACTCTCCTAGCAGAAGAGATAGCAATCAACAAGGCCAATTTCCTGCTCAAAAGGATCAAAGGGATATGGCGAATAGGTTCAAAAGGTTGCTTTTGCAATACTGACAATACCAAATTCAAATCCCATGGGCACAAGGGAGACTCGACTGGCGGATTGATCTGCAGTACCCCCTGAATGAAAGCCCGAACTAGGGAATGAGATGCCAGTGGTCTTTGAAAAAAGACTGATCGTACCATCAAGGGTCAAATATCGGCTCCAAGGGCTAATTTCATATCCACTCCTAACTGGCAAAAGGCGAGAATCCTACTTATGTCATACTTCTGAGGATTCCATCTTCTGGTTTCACACCAGGAAACATATGCCTTTCAGACTCTATAGTAGATAAGCCTGGAGGCTGGCTTTCTATCATTAATGAGTGTAGAAAGAACTGGACCTGAGATCCCTTGTTTCTTGAAAATGTAAGTCTCAGTAGCCAGACCGTCAAATTTAGCTTTTGTAAGGAGGGATGGAACACTGGACCCTGCGACAGCAGGTCATGACGGAGCCAAAGCTTCCAAGGTCTTCCTACCGCCATCTTTATGATCTCTGTGTACCAGGGCCTTCTGGGCCAATTTGGGGCCACTAGGATTACTGGAATTCCCTCCTTCTTGATCCTGCAAAGTAGCCTTTGTAAAAGAGGGAACCGGAGGAAATGCATAGATCAGTGAGAACTGATTCCAGGGAATTATTAGAGCATCCGATTCATAGGCCAGAGGATCTCTCGTCCTGGATACAAAGTTGTCCAACTTCCTGTTGAACCTGGAAGCTAGCAGGTCTACATCCGGGGTCCCCCATTTCTGACATATGGCCTGAAAGACATCGGGTGTTGAGACCACTCTCCTGGTGACAGCTGCTGGCGACTCAGATAGTCCGCTTGCCAGTTTTCTACTCCTGGAATGAAGATTGCAGAGAGACAAGGAACATAATCTTCTGCCCATGCCAAAATACGATTCACCTCCTGAGCACCCTGACTGCGGGTGCCTCCTTATTGATTGATGTAAGCTACTCCAGTAGCATTGTCGGATTGAATCCGAACAGGGTGGCCCTGTAACCTGTCTCTCCAGGTTCTGAGGGCTAGATATACTGCCCGAATCTCCAGTATGTTGATGGGCAGGCTCTCTTCGGTCTTGGCCCAGGTTACCTGGGCTGAAGCTTCTTCTAACACTGCTCCCCAGCCCAATAGGCTGGCATCGGTAGACACCACCTTCCAGGTGACTGGGAGAAAGGATCTTCCTTTCTGTAAGTTCTTGGTTTTTAACCACCAACTGAAGCTTTGGCGCACTTGTGGAGACAGGCGCATGGGTCAAGCCAGAGCTTGGATCTTCCTGTTCCAGACGGCTAAGCTACTGCCTTGAAGTAGTCTCAAATTAAATTGGGCGTAAGAGACAGCCTCAAAGAAGACCACCATCTTCCCCAATAGACTCATGCAAAGGCGAATAGACGGCCTGTTTATTTGCCTTGATCTTGTGGTTTAGGTCCTTTAGAGACTTGATCTTTGGCTCTGGCAGGAATACCCTGCTTTGTGCTGTGTCTATGATCATGCCCAAATACTCTACCCTTGTTTGGGCTTGTCGAGAGGACTTCTGTAGGTTTACGATCCATCCTAAATGCTCCAGGTACTTTACTGTAGTGAGCACAGCGTGATCTAATCCTGCCACTGACTGATCTATCACAAGTAAATTGTCTAGATAGGCTGTTACCGCTAAGATTTGCCAACAGAGGGGATAGCACCTTTGTCAATACTCTGGGTGCGATAGCCACACCAAAAGGGTAGAGCCACAAACTGGAAGTAACGATGTTCTACCGCCAACCTTAGGAATTTTTGGTGAGCAGGATGGATAGGCCCATGTAAATATGCGTCCTTGATGTCTATAGACACCATAAATTCTCTGCCTTGTAAGGTGACTACCACGGATCGAATAGTTTCTATTCGGAAATGGCGAATGTTCAGAAACTGATTTAGAGATCTTAAATCCAGGATGGGTCTGACATCTCCATTTGGTTTTGAGGTTTGAATAAAAACCTGAACACTTGCTCTTTTAGGGGTACTTCTTTAAACACACCTTGAGACTGCAAGTGATCCAATCCTTTGAAGAAGGATCCTCTTTTTAGTGGATCTTTGGAGAGCATTGAACTTCGGTACTGAGAAGATGGGATCTCTCGAAATTCCAGTTTGTACCCTAGGGATACTGTGGATACTACCTACTTGTCCTGGATTTCTGGGATTTCTGTCTGCCATGCCGCTGAAAACTGACAAAGCCGTCTTGTCCTTCTGAGTCTGATTTTCTTTAGCCTTTGTGGCTGGCTGAAAATGCCGTCGCCACTGGATGGAGGCAGATCTTCCGGGAGCCAGGGAAAGAGAACGTTTAAAACAAGGCCGCTTGTGCTTCCTCTTCTCTGGTAAAAGAGTGGTTTTACCGCTCGATCTCTTTTGGATATACTTTTCCAGATCATCCCCAAAGAGGCGTTCACCATGGAAGGGAAAACTGGCCAAAAGCTTTTTGCATGGAGCTTCTGCTTTAGCCAAAGAATTCTGCGCATATGCACCAGCTGGAGTGTGAGGCGAGATGCTTGCTGAACAGAATCTCTAATGGCATCCACTGTAAAATATAAGGCTTTAGGTAAATTCTCCCAAAATTTGACTTG
Organism: Rana muscosa; assembly: GCA_029206835.1. Classification (NCBI taxonomy): domain Eukaryota; kingdom Metazoa; phylum Chordata; class Amphibia; order Anura; family Ranidae; genus Rana; species Rana muscosa. The sequence goes on from CM055122.1 coordinate 1,078,149,462, forward strand.
TTCTGGAGGCAGATCCGTCAGCCCCTATTTTACCTGTTCCTGGAGGACCTGACACATACCAACTGCTGCTACAGCAGGTTGGGCAACTGAACCAGCCAAAAGGAATGAAGATTCCAATTTCCTTTCAGAAGGATCTTTAAACACTTGTACATTGTCCACCAGAAAAGTCAGGTTTTTATTTATACAAGAAATGGCTGCATCTACAGAAGGCAGATTCCACTTCTATGGAAGAGAAGTTTTCCAAGGATAAAGAATGTCAAACTTCTTAGGAGGTGAAAAACGCTTATCTGGATGTTGCCAGTCTGCGTAAATTAGCTTTTCTAGTATCGGATGAACCGGAAAAGAGCATGCACCCTGCTGGGATTTTAGTGAACCCAGGGAGGAGACAGGTGATTCAGCTAGCTCCGAAGAGGGTAACAAATGCAGAACGCACTGTTTCAGCATAACATTGCCCCAGTAATTTTACAATCTGGGAAGCAGAGAAAGGTTCATCTGATATCCCTGATCCATCCGACTCCACATCCTTATCCCCTGCAGGTGTTACCTTATCCCTCATCATCCTCAGATTTTTCTGAAAGGAGATCTAAAAAACAAAAGAAAAAGATCTGCTTTGCTTTTTGTCCTTTTGTGAGGACTTTGCGATTAACGTAGTGATTCTCCCATCTAAGTTGTTTAGGGCTGTTGCCAAAGTGTCCTCAGTGACATATGCAGGCCCAGGCACCACAGGAGAGGCTGCTACTGCTGATAGCGGCAATGGCTCATCCTGTGTCAGATAATACCAGAGAGGAAGGTACCGAGCATGCACGGCTAGAGCCTCCTGTCTCAGGCGGCGATTTTTTTTGTCTTTTTTCTCAGAATTTCTTCCCTGGGAAGGCATACTACCAAGCAAAGCTGAGGTACCGCAACGCATATACTACTGTGCTAGTTTAGCAATCTACATAAAGTATGCAACTTAAAACACAGTTTCATGCATAGTGTATAGGTGTCTCTTTTGGGAGTGCTCAGCCAACCACAGAGTCTTACGTGCCCCTATAATGCTCCTGTGTCCTATCAAGGAGAGAGCAGCCAGCATGTGAGGTTCTTTTTAAGGCTTCCTGTGAATCAGCGCCGTTCCAAGACTTGCCTGCTCCTCCCCCCGCCGTCAAAGCGCGCCCCCGTGATCACACGCACCGACCTAGGGCAAATGGCGGCGGTGCTGGGGTGAGGGAAGCCAGTAAAATAACTATGATGCCTGTTCTATCTTGGCTTTAACAGCGCCAACTGAGCAATAAACCTGGCATCCGACAGAGGGACAGGCGGCTGTCTATCAGGCAGAGCTCTGCAGCGGAGGTATGCAGTGTGCTTGTCCAAGGGAACTGACACTGTATGGAGCATGGTGAGTACAAACTCAGCTCTCTACTGCCCCCAGTGGCGGCAAAAGAGAAGACACTAACTCAACATTTAGGAAAGGTCCTTAAGATTATACGTGGGAATCTTTTCCTTTTACCTTATCCTCGTGCAAGGTTTTTCTGCTGAAATCAGACAGAACCAATCTTCACCTCTCACGGCGGGTTTTGTGTGCCAACCTTCAGGGATTTGGGTTCCTACTTAAAGGAGACCTCTCTCCTGGGCCTTGTAATGGACTCTTACCAGGACTTTTAGCGTAGAAAGGTGCAAGTGCTGGACCCTAGAGCCCAGTCCTCCGAAGAGAGACATTACAGGCGACACCTCATGAGGCCCGGATCCCATCCAGTTTTGGCATAAAATCTTAGGCGTCTTGGATGGATCCGAAAGCATAGCTCTTTTTACCCCCACAGGGTCTCCTTGGCAGAGCTTTCCTTTAGCACACCCTAATCGCAACCAACACCTTAGACAATGGCAAAAAAACTGAGGTACCTCCCTGATGGGAGGGGAACGGTCTTCAATTGGTTGTGCCAGTGTCCAATCACCGCTGGTAACCCTTAACCCATTATGTAATGACTGGCTCTGTGTCCCATGGTGTACGATAAAGAAATATGAATTTTAGGTGGTGTAGTTAGTTTTACACCTTTTAGTCTACACATGCTAGCATCATACCAACCCACAAAAAGAGGTAGCATAACAGCAGTAGCCGAATGATGGCTACAGCGCTGTCTGATAAGTCTGGGAGAACGTCCTCCCAGAATCGCGCTCCCAGTTATGTCTGACTGTTAGTTCTCCCAGCCCCAGAGTATCAATCAGGGTAAAACGCCAATGACAGCGGGATCACTAGTACGTGTCTGGTTTGGCTCCTCCCCACTCCTCCACACCAGTGCCCATCCGTGCCACACAAAAGTGTAATAGGTAATCAAATTATAGATGTGTAATTTATTTCCCTAGAACGCCTGACGGTGCTCCCTGAATGCTGGGCCTCTGTATGTGGCCCGGCTGTGTAAAAGTCTCACATGTGGTATCACCATACTCAGGACGAGTAGCAAAATCTATTTTGGGGCATAATTTCTATGTACATGCCATGTGTTATCTCTATCTTATAAATACATCTTTGTGTAAAAAAAAAAAAAAAAAAAATTCCCACATTTTCCAAAAGTGTGTGCAAAAAAAAAAAAAAAATGTTCACAAGACTCATTATGCCTCAGAGTATACGTTGGGGTGTTTACTTTCCAAAATGGGGTCTTTTTTTGGACGTTTCCATCCTGGTTGCTCCAGAGCCTTCAAAAGTGTAAGACGTAGTCCAGAAATTGGATGTGTAATTTATGCTCCTAGAACGCCTGATGGTGCTCCCTGCTTGTTGGGCCTTTGTATGTGGCCAGGCTGTGAAAAAGCCTCAAACAAGTGGTATTGCCATACTCAAGAAAAATAGCAGAATGTGTTTTGGGGTGTCATTTGTGGTATGCATATGCTGTGTGAGAAAAATTACTTGTTAATAACAATTTTGTGGAAAAAAATAAAGGAGGAAAAGAAAATCTTAATTTTCCCAACAATTGTGGGGAAAAAATACAACTTAAAAAAATAAAATAAAAACTCACCATGCCTCTTATTAAATATCTTAGGCGGTCTACTTTATAAAAATGGGTCGTTTGGGGGGTATTTGTACTGTCCTGTCTTGTTAGGGTCTCAAGAAATTAGATAGACTTTCAGTACATCAATGTTTGATTCATTCTCAATGATTGGCACAATAGCTTATAGACTAACTTTTCCCAAAGACCAAATAATATACACAGATTTGGATTATTTTTACCAAATATATGTAGCAGTAGAAAAATTACTAAATTTGCTAAAATTTTGAAACAGAAACGAAGCCCAAAAAAACAAACCCAGAGGTGATTGAATACGACCAATTTTCAGCATTCAGTGCGGACGCACTTTGAATGACAATTGAGCGGTCATACAACACTGTACCCAAATTATATTTTTATCATTTTTTTCCCCACAAATAGAGCTTTCTTTTGATGGTATTTGATCATCTCTGCAGTTTTTATTTTTTGTGCTATAAACAAAAAAAAGACAGAACATTTTGAAAAAAACACAATATTTTTTTTTTACTTTTTGCTATAATAATATCCCATTTTTTTTTCTCAGTTTAGGCCGATACATATTCTACATATTTTTGGTAAAAGAAAAAAAGCAATAAGCGTATAGTGATCGGTTTGCGCAAAAGTTATAGCGCCTACAAAATAGAGGATAGATTTATGACATTTTTATTATTTTTTTTGTTTTCACTAATAATGGCGGCGTTCTGTGATTTTTGTCAGGCCTGTGATATTGCGGCGGACATATCGGACACTTGACACTATTTTGGGACCATTCACATTTATACAGCGAACAGTGCTATAAATATGCTCTGATTACTGTATAAATGTGACTGGCAGGGAAGGGGATAACACTAGGGGATGATCAAGGGGTAAAATATGTAAACTGGGAGTGATTCTTACTGTGGGGGGAGGGGACTGACTGGGGAAGGGGACCGATCTGTGTCCCTATGTACAAGGGACACAGCATCGGTCTCCTCTCTCCCTGACAGGATGTGGAGCTCTGTGTTTACACACAGAGATCCACGTCCTGCCTCTAACAGCCGATCGCGTGTACCTGGCGGATATCGCGACCGCCAGGCACGCGCATTGGCACCACGTGACACGCTGGGCACAGCTTTTCCCCTCCGCGGCACGTGGGGGGGAATGTAAACAGGAAGACGTCCAGGGACGTCCACCCGGCAGTTGAGAGCCGTGCTGTAGGCGTCTTTTGTCTATAGAGCGGATCTCAAGTGGTTAAAGTGGTTGTAAACCCTTTTGGACTACTTCTACCTATAGATAAGCCTAGAATAAGTGCGCCGTTAAGGAGATATTTTACTTGTAGTCCGCTGAAAAAACCAACGGCGCATGCGCGGGGAAGAAACAAAACTAAGTGCCGTTTCTTCCCCAGCCTGTGCCGTGAATCGCGGCTCCTGTGCGCGGGAGTGACGTCATGTGGCTCCGGCGAATCACAGAGCCGGAGTCCGTGGCCTGGAAGGAAGAGGGGCCAGAAGATGGACGCTGCCTACTCTGGGGACATCGCTGGATTCTTTTGCAAATAAGTGTCACATAATGGGCTAGTATGTGATGCATACTAGCCCATTATGCTTTTCATTTGCAGGCTTTGCAGCGGGCTAAAGAGGAAGTAAAACCCATCAGATACATTGACCTAATTGAACACTGAATAAAAAGGAATTAGGGTAGGTTACAGAAAGTTGGAGGTTACAATAGGTGGCATATATTCACCATATTAAGAAGCATACCATCTTTACACGTACACTATTACTTTTCTCATCACGTCTTTCAGGCCAGCTGTGAAGTGAAAGATAGGAAAGGCAGGAGAAAGACAGCATACACCACCACCGTGCACCTCAAATACACAAATTGTAACAAAGTATGTAACCTTTCCAGTATGTAGAAGACTACAGCATACACCAATCACTTTGCATATCACTGCATGCACCTCAACACGCTCAGCACTTTGTACTTTGCAACCCTTTTCAATACCTCAAAATGTACCTCTAAAAAGTCTGCAAAAATCAACGGTGTTCTTTAGTTGGCGGCAATAATCTGCCTTTCAGCTTCTGCCCCATGTCCAGACCTACTTGAAGAAAGTCCAGAAAACAAACAAACTCAACTACTCAGTAAATAGACCACTTTCCAAAATAATCTGTAAAAAATAATAAAAAAATGTTCCAGATAGTAAAATATATTTTTTTTTTTAAATCCCCACTTTGCTACTCTTGAGGGGTGGAGATTGAGAGACCTCTTTGTTTAAAGATAGCCCAGTCAATCGCCAGACAGTCTTGAGCCTCCAAGGAGCTATGAAGAGGACTTTTGACTCCACTTTCTCACAGATTTTCTTTAAAAGCCTTGGGAGAATAGGTTAAGGGGAAACACATGTGCAAGAGCAAAGTCCCAGCTCTGGATGAGGACATCCAACCCTTCTGGAAGGTCCTCATGTTTAACCTCTTCACAACCGCTCTTTGCAGCCCCTGGGTTTTAAGGTGGGGATGGGGGGTAGACTTTCCAATCACATGATCACTATAATTGGCTTTCACAGTAGTTCCATGATTAGGAAACCAACCTGCTGGCTTCTGAATATAACTAGAGACTGTGAGCTGTCTATGAGCATGCCCTCGGCATGGAAGCCTTAACCACAAAGGATGCATATGTGTGGCGTGTAGGCATTAAGGTCCATCCTCCTTGCAGCCATACATTGCATTAAATGGTCAGTAAGGGAGAAAGGAAAGTAACCCAGTGAGGGGCCTGGGAAGATGTATTTGACATAAGGAGTTTAACTGAACTTTGAATCTCTGACCTACAAAAGGTCCATCAAATGTTACATCATACATGGCGATTTCTCTGACTATTTGTCCAATTTGGGACAGAGCGGTTTGAACTATGACGCTTTAATAGTAAATTTTATAATTGTACTTTTGTTAAAAGCATGGTGAAATGTATATAGCCAAAAAGGTAAAAAAAAAAAAGAAGAAGTAGTAGAAGAGACTATGGGAAAATCCTTATCAAGCTGGATGTCTCATAGCATCCTTGTTCTCCAGACAGGCAGCAGTATCGGGGTTCTCATTTATCCTGCAGCACATCAACAGCGGACTGGGCCAGGATCTCTAAAAAAAAAAAAAGTCTGCCCGCAGAACCAAGTTTCCCTGTGCTGCTCTATGCCCATCTCTACATAGCCCAATTGTTTATCCATTCACAGAAAGGGAATAAAAATGCTTCAGAAAATCTCAAAGAAAGCATACCATTGTGGAGAAAAAGGACACAAAACAAAAAACAAAACCAATCCTTCAAAATTTGCCTTACTGGAAGTTACATTAGAACCAGATGTGTTGGGTTCCAGAACAAGAAGTCCACAAGGAACCATGACCGACACCCAACAATGCATTCTGATGCTGCCCTGAGGCTTACAGCCCCCAAAGTGAGCCTTAGGGAGGAATTACCAGTGTATGCCACTGCTCTCACATGGAGCCTATGGCAAGACTCGTGGCAGACTGTTAACTGCAGGACTTGCATCTAGGAGTCATAAGGTGAATCAAAACCTTCCAGTACCACCACACTTCTAAACTTTCGCTCAGGCTGGGTCTCTAATAGACTCCCTATCAGACATGTCAGACCTGTTAAGGGGGAGAAGAGACTAGTTCAAATAGGAGCCACTGAAAAAATGGCACTTCTGCCTTTGTTCATATTAGAACAATAAATGAATGATAGACCGGGATTATTTTTACCAGCACCCAAAAAAAGTAACAGTAGACCGTCTAGCATTAATTGGAGTACAACAAATAATCACAAGTGCAACAATTTGTGAAATAAATATAAATACATTATTATTAAAATACAGTCAAATATCATAATAAAAATAAAGTATATATGTATAAAAGCCCATGCCTATCGGTCAGAAGCAGCTTTCTATGAAAGTTATAGCGGTTTTGCAATAACATATTGGTCTGCTTTGGAGGTTACCGCTCATGTGCAGCTGATGATCTCCTCACAGGATCCAGAACCAAGGGTGCAGCCAATGCATATAGCAATGCAAAAATGATGAGAGACCTTGGACTGCCGCACCCCAAAAAAATATATTCGTTCTTTTATTTAAAATAACAAGTACATGGCACAGCAAAGGAAACAGCTAATGTGAGCTGATGCGTTTCGCACTGAACTTCAGCGCTTAATCATAGCTGAAGTTCAGTGTGAAACGCGTCAGCTCACATTAGCTGTTTCCTTTGCTGTGCCATGTACTTGTTTTTATTTTAAATAAAAGAACAAATATTTTTTTGGAGTGCGCAGTCCAAGGTCTCATCATTTTTATATTGGTCTGCTTGTTTGGCATGCTATGTACAATAAATACTACACTTGTTTCATGGTGCAATAAATACTACACTATTCCCATCTTAGATGGCTCCGGTATGAGCTTTATTGGCAGCTTGGATTGGCGCTGGGAACTGGAGAGGAGAGCACTGTGGGTGGATGCATATGGTTACCGGGATGACCACTACCTATAATGTTAAGCTTGCTACACATTTTGTAGCACTTTTCTGGTGAGTGCTCATTTCATGAAGCAGTGGTTGGTGCTTCTTTAGACTGGGAATAATCTGGAAGAAATCTGAGTCATTGGTAGAGAAATTATAATACATATGTTTTTTTGGACTATACACAACGTTTTTGCACTTTTATATGTAGAGAGAATATGAAAAACATCTATGACACAACCTCCAATTTGCAATTTTGTAAAAGCACTTCTAGTTGTTTTACGTCATATGCAAAAAACTGAATTGTACAATCAGGTGCAGAGAGTTGCTTCTTCAAAATGCTCCAAAAACTGGAATTCAAAACCAGTGTCCATGACAACGCATTTCCAAAGTCCTGAGAGGGTGAGCGGGGAGAGTTCAATTTACAAATAGCAAAGATAGTTAAAAGAACCTGATGACTCAATGGAGTAAAGAAGTCACAGTTTAGACGATACAAAATGAACAAAGCAAGGTTAAGCTAACATCAGTTTGCATTTTTTACAAAGATAAAGGTTTGTTGCTTGATGAATATGTATCAAAACATAACTATTGGCCAAAATCAACCCCACGCCAGTCACATTGTCCCTGATCACCGCCACACCAGTTACCAGTGCCCCTGATCACTGTTAGTATCACCAGACCAGTGTATGCCAGCAAAAGCACCCCTAATTGTTACCACACCAGTCCCAGTCTCCAGAGCAGTGTAAAGCCCGGTACAGACTAACAGTTTTTTGTTGGTCAACCCAGGGGGTTTAAACACAATATACAATGCATCCGTAAATTATTCACAGTGCTTCACTTTTTCCACCTTTTTTAATGTTACAACCTTATTCCAAAATGGATTAAGTTAATTATTTTCCTCAAAATTCTACAAACAATACACCCAAATGACAATGTGAAAAAAGTTTGCTTGGAGTCTTTAAAAATGTATTAAAATAAAAAACAAAAAATATCACGCGTAGATCAGTATTGATCAATACATTTTTGAAGCACCAATTACAGCCTCCAGTCTTTTTGAGTATGATGCTTCAACAAAGTGTAGCACTTACCCCCATTTAAGGGACCGGCTGGTTTTGTTGGGTCTGCAAACTACCTCCAAGGCTTCCGTTGTCAGGGTGTGAGAAAAGTCTTTAGATAGGCCAATGTCCACACAATGTAAAATCCAAACAGTCAGGCTTTATTTTACTTTGCTGAAGTGGAAAACTTTAGAGGGAAGTAGGAAACGAGAGAAACACAGGGGAAGGTTCAGGCACGCAACACTAAAGTCCTAATCGTCGCCACTCAAGCCTGAGTGGGTATTGCTCACCCGGATAGTACCGTTTAGTAGTCCTAGCAGCCGGGATTAAGCATGAATCAATGTTTCTAGGGATACGATCAGGAATCCTCTGCCACAGGATTGTTAAAAGTCCCAAACCTCCCAGCCAAGCAATAGTGAAGAACCTTTAAGCCAGATTGGCGTATTGCAGGGCTTGTAATGATGGATCCCTCCTTAGGTGAGCTCCAGGCCTCCTCCCGAGACAGCAGTACCGTCGCTAGTCTCCTTCGGAGCAGATCCTCCCCTGGTCGCCTTCCCTAAGCGTGGCTTCCCTCAAGTGGGTAGCTGAGGATCCTTTTTTAAAGTATAGGCCTCAGCCAGCAGAGTTGGGCCTATCATGCAACGATGCAGCCTCTGGCTAAAAGGTGCCCGGGGCCAGAACACACACAAGCACCCCGTGCCATGAGGGCCACGAGGTGCACACCAACGGGTGGGCTCCCAGGGCGGAACCCCAGAACAGGACCCCAATAATAGCATCTGCCCCTTATGTACCCTCTCCCAGCATTCACAGCTGGTAGACCACACCCACTGTATGGCTGCCGGGAAAGCACACCCAAGGTGTTGTGATACCCCCTGTGGTTCAACCTATGCCGGTGATGACAGTGCTACCTACAGGCAGACAGGGAACACTACTGCCAGGCAGCATCACACCCAGAGCAGAAGCAAATCCAGAACAATCAAGTGGTCTGAGCCCAATTACTGGCTCAGACTACCCTTAAATTTAGGCAGCGCCCCCAAATATGGGGGGGGGGGCGCTACACAAGTTTTAAGCAAAGGCTGTGAATACTTATCTACGCGTGATATTTTTTGTTTCTTATTTTTAATAAATTTGCAAAGATTTCAAACAAACTTCTTTCACAATGTCATTATGGGGCATTGTTTGTAGAATTTTGAGAAAAATTATGAATTTATTCCATTTTGGAATAAGGCTATAACAGAGCAAAATGTGGAAAAAGTGAAGCACTGAACACCGTCCAGATGCACTGTACATGTGAAGTCTGAGCACCAAGATGCTATGTTAGATAGATAACTAGTCCTCTAAAAAATACAGTCAGTGAGTGAGTGATCTTTCTTGCCCTTTACCATGCGCTCCACAGCCTCTTACCAGAATACAATGATTGCTCAAATTATAAAGAGACCAATAAAGCTGGTAAATAGATTTACAAAGAAGTTTCTCGCTACCACCAGTAGCAGCGACCAGGCAAATATAAATCTCCAGTCAGAGGCTGACGGGTGCATGGTAAAGAGCATTTAATGGATTGCCAGTTGGTGAGTGAATGTAAGTGTGCAGCACCATATGCTCAAAATATATCCACAATCTATTATGTAAAATATATACCACAGTAACCACAATATAAATGTGAATAAGTGCCAAGTGAAAAAGCAGTTAAGTAGTCCTCCAAAAAATACAGCCAGTGAGAGCTCTCCTTCAGTGCCCTTCACCATGCACTCGGCAGCCTCTTGGTGATTTATATTTGAAGACTGAGCACTGGGACTGGTGGCAAAAAAGAGCTCCTTTGTGAATCTATTTACCAGCTTTATTGATCACTTTATATTTTGAGCAATCCCATTGTAATACGCTAAGAGGCTGTGGGGTGCAAGGTAAAGGGCATTGAAGGAGATTGCTCACTCACTGGCTATATTTTTTTTGGAGGACTTCTCTATTTCACTTAGCACTTTGGTGCTCTGACATTTTCACATTTATATTGTGTTTGCTGGGGTATATTTTTTATACAACAGTGGATATATTTTACTATTATAATTTGAGCATATGGGGATGTGCACTTATAATCTTTCACCAACTAGTATTTATCTAGTATACAGATAATTTTGGGTGCACCTCCTGGCACATAGTCACACAGAAAGATTTTTTTATTTTTTATCAATAGCCCCTATTCAACCTAACAGAACTAGGCCTAGACTGGAATCGCAGGATCTCAATATACAAATTAACCCCAATGACTTGCAACTGTAACTGATGCAAAAGTTAACTATGGATCATTAATGTGAGGGAATACTTAAAGAAAAAAAAGCAGACATTTGTTTATGTTATACTCTAACACGTGTGTTCCAAAAAAGCGGCCAGTCAATAAAAGGACTGGGATAGCAAGACATTTCATACTGACAACAGATTGTAATTATTACAGGCGGGAAAAAAATAAAATAAACCTGGTTTATCAAACCAAAGTCATGCTACCTACATCCTGTAAGGGTGGGGTAAATTGTGCATAATGTATAATAACGTTTTTTTGTGTTTTCTCGTACTTTTTCACCTTGTTTTTTTGTTTTCTCAGTTGCTACACACCTATATGTTCTGAGAAAATCCACTACCATCTGACAATGCAGTATTGAGACCAATAAGACACAGCAATATTGTCCGAGATGGTCTACAGTCAAACATCAGTAAAACATAGTAAAAGAGCTTTTAAGTAAGGGCTAATAGGCAACATAAGAAATTTCAAAGGGTTTTAAGTATTTAAAACCATGTTTTACTTCTATATTTTAAAAACAGTGGTGCACATTCTAATCATGTACACCAGGGTTCTCCAGACTTTTCAAAGGCCCAGTTTATTGTCCTTCAGACTTGAGGGCCGCATTGTGGCCAGCAGGGGCAGAAAATGTCACGGGCCCAGCATGAGTGACAAATATGGCCTTAGGGTTGGTGGTCAATAGGCGTAGTGTCCCTATTAGTAAGAGGAATAGGATCCCATCACTGGTATTGGTGGTAGAAATAGTGACTCATTGTTGTGTCAGTGGGAGGAATAGTGCCCCAAGGGCCAGATAAAGGCAAGCAAAGGGCCACATCTGGCTCTCCGGCTGCAGTTTGGAGACCCCTGATTTACACTGATATTTACTGTCCTATTATTCTTTAAAGAAATATCACCACAATTCATTGAAAAATTCAGAGAGTAAATGTTTAAGTTCTGAGATAAACGTTCTAAGGACATTCTCTGTAAGCATGTTCTGGAAAACGAAAAAGGTCAGAGAGGGTCGAGGGAATAAAGTCAGTATGAGATTTTGTTGATGCTTGCAGAGTTATATATTGAGACTGGACAGGAACCAAAATACTGGAGAAGTCTTTGACAGATGCCTTCTGCATGCTGAATATTACAGAGAATAAAACTGCAACTAAACACTATTAACACAGAATTCAGGAATCTGCCCTAATTACTCAAGACTCCTGAGAGTAGAAGATTATAAAATTATTCCAGATCTGATATCCAATGCCAAAATGCATAGAACTGTACAGACTTCTTTTATGCATTAGGTATCACGCCAGAATGGAGCAGCATCCAAGTAAAAGCATCTGTTTCACATGAGAAGCATACATTTTATGGTTTATGTTATAATATTCGGCAAGGGCATGATGTACACTGCATACACACAATGTCATTAGGTAAAAAGCTAGCATATTTCCTTTTACAAAGATTCTACAAAAATAAATTAAGGAAAGTTACAACTTCTCATTAACATCTGTACTTGACATGAATGCAACAAAATCTTATATTAAATCTCAAATCACACGTTTAAAGTTGGGTCAACTTCTAATGCGATTATCCTTCCTCAAATCAGTTAAAAATCTAGTCATATTTCCAAAATAATTGAATGGTATAAAGAAAATTACAATCTAGCTACAAGATTCTATTGGTTGTCTGCTGAGAAACTGTAGAACTACTATAGTTTTTGTAAAGACTAGATTATAGAAAATAGATTTCACCCAAAAATCTCTATACAAAAAAAAAAAAAAAAAAAATCATGGCCGCATAATCTCCAGCTCCGCAAACCACCTAAGGAACATGGCTACCACCACAGCTCCATTGGGGCCATACGCAGTCTGATGTGACTCTAAATACCTCCTCACACCACCGGGATGTTGTGCCGCCTGAGAGGAGCCTAAACTGAAGAAACTCTCGGGTTTCTTTACTCTGGTCCGGACGAATCTTCAACAAAATGGCGGTGGGGACATCCGCTCCAGTCCGAGGAAAGGCCTCTAGCAGTGGCTACCTTTATCTTTCCCCAGTCGCAGAAGTGGCCGGGATCAGGTAAAATGGTGGCGATTCACCTCCAGCATCACCCAGTGCCTACAGCCAAGCTAAATCAAAGCTGTGGCATGATCCCCAGTCTGAGGATGTCACGGATTTGAGCGAGCCCTGTATTGAGGGAAGGTGCCCGCATGACAATACCCAGAAAAATTACCCAATTGCCTCATCCCCCACAGTGGGGCAGCCTATGTCTGATATTCTCATGAAAGACATGTTCCTATCTCTTCACTAATCCCTCCAACGGACATGTTTGCCTGCTTCCAAACATGTAAAGCTCTAATACCCCGGCGGCCAATGTAACATCGATTAGGACACCAAAGGGAGAGATCTCCACTGAAGTACCAGTGATCTTGAATACATTCAGCGCCTTCTATAAATCCCTGTATAAATCTATGAAAGAGGCTGAGAATAGGGGATTTGAGGCCTTTCTCCGGGGAATGGTGGTCCCGGTCTTGTCAGAGCGGGACAGGGCAGATTTGGAATCACCAATCACCCTGGAGGAACTGCAGATAGCGCTGGCGGGGATGCCCAGCCAAAAATCACCAGGTCTAGATGGGCTCCCAATCGAACTGTACAAGCGGTACGGCGAAATATTGCTCCCAGAGTTGTTGAAGACATTGGGGTGGGCACTAGCCTCTGGGGGGCTTCCCACCTCAATGTCGGAAGCTACAATTATTGCAATCCACAAGGAGGGGAAAGACCATCTGGATGTCTCTTCCTACCGTCCAATCTCACTATTATGTACCGACGTAAACATTTTGGCCAAAAGTACTTGCAACACGCCTCAACGGATGTATCCAGAGCCTCATTCATCCGGACCAGTAAGGCTTTATTCCAAATAGGTAAACGAGTATTAATATCAGAAGGTTTTTTTGTAATATACAAATCCCTACAGACGACGGTACTAGAGCATTGCTAGCCTTGGATGCTGCAAAGGCATTCGATACCCTTGAGTGGGAATATTTGTGGAGGGTATTGGAGAGGTTTGGATTTGGCCCGATTTTTATTAATTGGGTCAAATTATTGTACAGCAAACCCTGTCCTAAAATAAAAATAAAAAATGTATCATCAGAACAGTTCCAACTGGAGAGAGGGACAAAACAGGGCTGCCCCCTCTCCCCTCTATTGTTCGCCCTTGCAATGGAGCCAATGGCCATTAAGACTAGACAAATGTCAGGAATAAGGGGATTTAGTAGGTTGGAGGGGGAGGAACGCATAGCACTATTTGCGGACGATGTACTGTTTTTCTTGGGAGACGTCGAGTCCTCATTAAATACAGTGATACAGTTGGTTGAGGAATTTGGACGTTTCTCGGGCCTGGTCATCAACTGGGAAAAATCGGCCTTATTGCCGGTTGACCCACTTGATGGCCAGGCCCTGCCTGGGGTAGCCCGGTTAAAAGTTGTCACAAAACTGAAATATTTGGGGGTCTGGATTACTAGGGACATAAACCAGTATGTAAATTTAAACACTGCCCCATTATTACTTAAATTAAAACAGAAAGGTGACATATAGAAACGATTCCCCTATCAGTAGCAGGGCGCTGCAACCTGATAAAAATGATATGGCTGCCACAACTACTGTACCTGTTCCATAATTCTCCAATTTGGCTCTGCCAAAACTGGTTTAAGAAAATTGAATCGCTCTTTAGGGAGCGGATATGGAAGGGGCGGCAGTCGAGGATCAGCTTGCAAACCTTGCAACTCCCAAACAAAGAGGGGTGATTTGCGGTTCCCCACCCAAGATCATACTTCCTGGCCTCCCAACTACAACACCTGGCGGGTTGTGGACTCCCAATGGAGGGCAATCCTAGTGTCAACATGATGCCAACGGGGGCTCAACACCGCATATTGGCGGAGGCACTGGAGGCAGACTCTTATCTATAGATGCCCGACTGTAGAACTAGTCAAGAAAGTTTGTCAGGGAACTAAGGTATCCATGGGATACAGCGGAGTAACCGAGCTTACCCCCATATGGATCAACAAAAAATTTCCAGAAATTAGCGCCATAGAGAAATCCAGGGAATGGGACAGGCAGGGTATTAAACGTTTAACTCAGCTATACAGGAGTAACCAAATGAAAACATTCTCAGATTTAAGTAGCGATTTAATATATCAAACAAGACCTTCTACAAATATCTCCAGATCAGGCATGCTGTCCAGGCCCACGTTAAGGCGGGATTGCATAGTGCACACTGTTACAAATCTTTTTTCTTTTCCATTTGTGCCATTTTTTTTCACTATACATGAAATTGTATACAAGTACATTTGGTATGAAAAACAAATGATAAAAAGCAATTAAAGTAAAAAAAAAAAACATGTAAAGCGCTAGGGGACAGAGTGAGCAACTTGGAAGACTTCATGGGTACGTGTATGGAATCCTATAATGACATGGTGGACGCACATATGTCTCACTCAAAGGACAGTGCCTGGCTGAAAACAAAAGTAGCGGACTTGGAGGATCGCTCCAGACGTAACAATCTTAAAGTCAGAATCATTCCAGAAACTGTACTTCTTTTGTAAGCTTCCTCACTATGCACAGGATATTTTTCATGACGTAGCACCATCAATGACCCCTGAGGATCTCACAATAGATTGTATTCATAGAATCCTGAAGCCCTCTTTCCTCCCTCAAGAGGTAACCAGAGATTTCCTTCTGAGGATGCACTACTTTGAGGCGAAGGAATCCATTCTAGCAGTATTCAGTAATAAAAAGATTTTCGGCCTGAACAAGCCGCAACCATTCAAGTTTTACCTGACCTTTCTGCCCATACCCTACAACGGCTCAAAAATCTACTCCGCATCACCAAAGCTCTGAGAAACCACGATATTGGGTACCAGTGGAAATATGCAGCTACACTCAAAATCACACAGGAAGGTTCCACTCAATCGTCAATACTATTACGGAGATGCTTCACCTACTAAAAAGTTGGATTATCATTCCAGTGGACGCACCAATCGCAAGCACCTCTCGCTTCCCCTCCAGACATTCCAGGGAGCACAATCAGGGCCTAGACAAGCATTACAATAAAAAAAAGTGACCAGACAATCGGCAAAGCCTGATGGATCAAATGGATCAGAGAAGGGGATGTGATGACTATCACAGCAGGTGCTGGAGCCTGAGCGGTATACGATTACATGTTTCAGGGTTTAACCCCTTCCTCAGATAACACGCTCAGATAGCTGCCAAAACTCTGGTATCCACTTCAAGAGTGGACAGTCCTTTTTCAAATAAAAGTGGTCTCAGTGGCGTATTCGCAGCGAGAACACTTTTAAATCGGTGGTGGGACAGGCCCCCCCCCATCGCACTCCGGTCGCCTCCACCGCTTACCAGAGCCGTCGGTAGTGGGGAAGACGATCGGGTCCTTTTCCCCCACAGGCTGGATGCTGAGTGAGGGGCGGACAGCCCCCGCTCGGTTCCACACCATTGGATGGCAACGTCTCTTCCGCCTAATGGTCTTAAAGGAGATATTTTTTTTTGTAAAAAACACTTTTTTTATTGCATTTTAGTGCAAATGTTATATATGAGGTATTTTTGACCCCAGATTTCACACTTAAGAAGTCATGTCATGCTTTTTCTCTATTACAAGGGATGTTTACATTCCCTGTAAAAGGAATAAAAGTGACCCAAATTATTTATTTTCTAGGGTATAACAAAAAAATTATTTGAACTTGTAAACACTGAGTCTGAAAAAATAGGCCCGGTCCTTAGGTTGTTAACCTATGTGTGGTTAACTAATGCTAACCAATCCACTAATTTCCATCCCACAAACTCATGACATTCTAACCGAATTTATTGAAATATCTTATTACAAAGTCAACCATTCCAAGTCCCTAGTGATGGCTCTAAATACCCCTCAACCAATACCAATCAAACTAAAAAAGGGACTTGCAGTACACCTGGGCCAAATCAAGCATCCCCCTACTTTGGTATAACAATCACCCCCTCCTATACCACCCTAGAAACAGCCAACTACAAACCTCTTATAGCCAAAATTGAGGTGGATGTGAAAGAAAAATAGCCCAGGCGGAGATATCCTTGGTGGGCAGGTTAGACTATAAAATGCAGATCCTGGGGGGCGTGGCCGGAACCTGACCTGAATGGCAGCATAGCTTTGCAGCTCTCTCTCAGCCCGCAGCTAAAGATCAAAAAAAAGGGTGCCATACCTCTCCAAAATGGGTGGATCCAGAACGACCCGCTCTATGAAGCCTCGGGGGTCCTTGCAACCCCCCCAGGTTCGTCATCCGACCTCCGGGACTACTTCAGTCAACCTGACCTCACACCGAGCAGGATGATCAAGATGGCGCCGGCCGGCACCATGGAGCAGGCCGCAGCCCTCCATCCGAACTCCATCCCGGCCTCCCAGCAACAACGGGATCCCCTGGGCCCAGGCACCTCACAGCAGATGACCGGGGAGCCACCCCGGGTCCAAGGAGCGGTGAGTCCCCCCCTCGGGCCAACGCTACATTCCGCAGCCAGCCGCCCCTCATCCCCGGCGGCCATCTTGGGACTCCCCACGAGGCCTCAGCCATACACCCAGTGCTCTGGGGCCTTCCCGCAGCTGCTCCGTACCGCCTCAGATCCGGGCCTAACGGACACACCAGCCAGCTCGCAGCCCTATGCTGGAGGGGGAGAGGACCATCCATCCCTGCCAAGCCTCCCTCACACACCCCCGACCTGCGAGTCACCGGGAACATGTAACCCCACTGTGACCACCGTACCGGACCCCCTATCACCCAGGACACAGAGGCAATCCAGGTCGAGGGCCCCTCTTTTACAGGGCCCACACGCAGCACCAGCCCTCTCCTATGCCCAGGCAGCAAGCCCCCCTCTCCCTCCACACTCCCCGAAGTCCCCTGCCAGGAATCCCCCACCCCCGCAAAGCCCGGACTGGAGTGACCCGTGGGAATACCAGGGGGCCCATCATACCTCACCAAATCCCCTCTGGGGAGCTAGCCTATACCCCCACTACCCCCATGATCAGCCGGACAACTGCCCCAGGGCACTGGGACAGGAGTACCCCCCCAGATACCCCCGCCGTGGCAGGCATATCTCCAAGCAATGCCGACTAAGGATGATTTCAGACAACTTGTCGAGGAAGTGAAGTCCACTTGCAGATCGGAGATTCAAGCCCTCCAATCGGGACTCAAACACTTAGCAGACAGGGTGGAGATGGCTGAGGAGGAAATCCAAGAAACCAAAATTGCAATACATAGAACCCAAGTTCAGGGGTCTGAACACCGCACCCTCCTCCGAGACATGCAGCGCCACGTAGAGGACCTGGACAACAGGGGGCGCAGGAACAATATCCGTGTCCGGGGGTCCCAGATGCAGAGGGCCCGGAAGATGTCCAGAATACGCTACAAACTCTCTTTAATGACCTTATTGGGGCAGCCCCAAACCACACTATCGAAATGGATAGAGCACACCGAGCATTACGGCCCAAGGGCACCGCGGCCAGACCCCGAGATATTATTTGCAGGCTATCATCGTACCCTCTGAAAGAAGATATCATGAGGCAAGCCCGCCTAGCACGCAAAGTAACCCTAGGAGACCACCACATCCAACTATTCCCGGACTTGTCCTGGATCACTTTGCAAAAAAGACGGCTTCTCCAACCACTGCTGCGAATGCTCCAGGAAGAGAACATTCCTTACCGATGGGGATTCCCCTTCAGCCTCACAGCCAAACATCAGGGCAAGACGGCGACCCTGAGATACCCGGAGGACCTCAACCCTTTTTGCAACATCCTGGAACTTAGAGTACCCCAGCTTCCCGAGTGGGATCTCATAGCCACCCCGCCCCCACCGCCCACAGTCTGGCAGACGGTCCCTCCACCTAAGCGCTCCAGAGGACCGGAGAGATCCCCGAGGGGCCGGGGATCACACCAGCGAAGATCATGAGCAAGTCACCCCACTACCTCATAGCATGCGTGAAGGACCGTTCCTTCACCCCCTTTTCTTTCTCCTCGTTTTTTCTTTTTTGTCCATCCAGGTGGAGCATCCCTGGCATCAGGCTGTTCACTGATCCACCTTTGGCACCCTAGCCATACCCAGATAAACACTATGGGCGAGTCTCGGAAGAGACTTTGGAGAGAGACTGTCCGAGTTACCCCTGCCTCCCCCCCTTTTTTATTTCCTTTTTTGGAATACTGGACTACCAGAGCAAGCGGGTTTACAATGTCTTGCATGTTGGACTTTGGGTTCCCCTGGGGCCCCCTGGCTCACCCTCATGAGGTGGGGGCGGGGGGGCCCACGGGAAGCCTTTTGGACCTGGGCCGGCTGGTCCCCTTAGGTCTGATAATGTTGTTTTTTGTGTTCATACATAGATTTGTTGCACTAACTACTCTTCTCTCTTTCTTAGCTATTCTTAACCCCCTCCCTTCCTTTGTCGTCACCTGGCTCCACCACCGGGACCCCCGGATCTCCTCCAGCGCAAAACCGGCTCCCAGCCATGACGGTCCGGACCATCTCCGCCACCACCAGATGAGTATATACACTCCCCACCCGAACACTCATGGCTAAAATATTATCTTTAAATGTCCACGGCCTGAACTCTAATCGTAAGAGACATCTGGCATTGAGGGAGTTTAGGCAGTCGGGGGCGAGTGTTGTCATGGTACAGGAAACCCACTTTGACAAGGAGGGCACATTCGCGTTCGCCTCCAGGTATTACCCACAGGTCTATTTATCCTCAGGGCCCCACAAGAGAGCAGGTGTGGCCATCCTGATTAAACAGGGGTCCCCCTTCAAGTACTCGTCCCACTATAGTGATCCTCAGGGCCATTTCCTTATCCTCCGGGGCCTGTGGATGGACAGGGAAATCACGTTCTGTGTAGTTTATGTCCCAAATGTCAGGCAGACGGGATTCCTTAATAGAGCACTAGCTCGCCTTTTCCGCTCAGACCATGGACTATTAGTGGTGGGGGGGACTTTAACCTAACCCATTCGGAGCTGGCGGATCGCCAGGGACTGGGCCCCAGGGCGCCTACTGCTCGAGCACTTAGAGACTCGAGGCTCTTCCGCCAAATAACCAGAAGGTACGCCCTCTTTGACGCCTGGCGGGCCCTCCACCCTGGTGACCGACAGTACACTTTCTATTCTGCCCCACACCGAACGCACTCCTGCATAGACTACGTTTTTGTTAATAATGCCACCCTACGCGTGGCCCGAACCGCACAGATTCTGCCAATCTCGTGGTCGGATCACTCCCCGGTGGTGCTGACCCTAGACATAGGCACCCCGACGCGAGGACCATGCACCTGGCGACTAAACACATTCCTGCTGCAACACCTCCCCTCGAAAATGGAACTGTCCTCCACACTACAACATTACCTGGCAGAAAACAATACGGGGGATGTAACCGCATCCACTCTATGGGAAGCCCACAAGGCGGTGATGAGGGGCAGATGTATGGCCCTCTCCTCTGCCATGAAGCGGGACGCGCAGGCCTTGCAGACCCAGACAGAAAAAGAGCTTAGAACCCTTGAAAAACAACTCCAATCCAACCCCACTCTGACTCTCCTAAAAAAATGACTTCCCTTAGAGCAACCTTAGGTGACCTGGCCCTGGGCCGAGTTGAGAAAGCCCTAATCAAACTAAAACAGAAGTTTTACGACAAGGGTAACAAAGCCCATACACTGCTAGCTCGGAAGCTCCGTGACAGCACCCAGGCTTCGACCCCACATCAGATCCAAAACGGTTCGGGCACCCTGGTTTCCCACCCCACGGACATAGCACAATCCTTTGCGGAATTCTACGAGGCCCTGTACAACAATCCTGATATTCCCGCAAACCCCCCCAAGCCCGAAACGGCCAAACGTATCCAGCAATACCTGGACTGTAGTGGAATATCGCAACTCCATTCTACAGATCTTGACTCCCTGAACGCCCCGATAACACATGAGGAAATAGAACAGACAGTCAAATCCCTACCCAATTGTAAAGCCCCAGGCCCAGATGGCTTTCCTTATGAGTACTACAAGGAATTCCTCCCACTCCTGCTCCCCTCCATGGGCAGACTCTTTAATGCTTTCCTACATGACACCCCGATCCCGAGGGATATGCAGAGCTCCTTTATCACAGTGATCCCCAAGCCCGGGAAGGACCCCTCCATCTGCGCTAACTATAGGCCAATTGCCCTGCTTAACTCGGACTTAAAAATATTCACTAAACTCTTGTCTATACGCCTGAACACGGCCTTACCCTCCCTGATCCATAAGGATCAGGTGGGCTTGGTCCCCCTTCGCCAGGCAGGAGACAACACCAGGAAGATCATAGACTTGGTGGAGGTGGCGAACAGGGAGCGCACACAAGCCCTGTTGCTGAGTTTAGACGCAGAAAAGGCGTTCGACCGCCTGGGGTGACCCTTCCTGTTCGCCACACTCCGCCACGTGGGATTTAGGGGACCCTTCTATAGAGCCATACAGCACCTATACTTAGACCCTTCCTCCCAGGTCAGGACCCCCTTCGCCCTGTCAGCTCCGCTACCGGTGCGAAATGGCACCAGACAGGGGTGTCCGCTTTCACCCCTATTTGCACTGTGTGTGGAACCCCTAGCAGCCACAATCCGTAATAACCCGGACATTAAGGGCATAAAGGTACGAGACAGGGAGTTTAAAATCTCCCTGTTCGCAGACGACATTATTCTCTCATTAACCCAACCTCGAACCTCCCTCCCAAATCTCCACGCAGAACTAGATCGATACGGGGCTCTATCGGGTTATAAAATGAATACATCTAAGTCAGAGGCCCTTCCAATCAACACACCGGGGGAGGAGGTAGCACACCTGAAAGCCAACTTCCCCTATAGCTGGAAAACCACCGCCCTAAAGTACCTGGGAATTAATATCACCCCACAATTCGCTACCCTCTACCGGGAGAATTTCCCTCCTCTTTTCCACAATATCAGAACCCTTCTCCAACAATGGAAAAAACATCACATCTCCTTGCTTGGAAGGATCGCGTCTGTGAAAATGACGATCCTCCCAAAATTACTGTACCTCTTCCAGACCCTACCTATCCCTGTTCCCTACGGCCAACTGAAACACTTACAAGCGGACCTACTGCAATTTACATGGAACTACGGGAGGCACAGAATCCCACGTTCAGTATTACAAGCAGCTAGGTCTGACGGGGGCCTGGCCTTCCCTAACCTGGTAAAATACTACCAGGCGGCACAACTGAGAGCGATAACTTCCTGGTTCACACTCCGCTCTTATAATAAATGGACAGAGATAGAGAAACTATGGTTAGCCCCGATACACCCAAACAGCCTGTTATGGAGCGCGAACGCGGAGGTGGACCCTGCCCGATTGCTAGGCCCGATGGCACAGCTCCGGAGGCTATGGCGTAAACTAACACGACAACACAAACTGTCGTCGGACAGCTCGCTCCTGACCTCCTTTGCCTGTAACCCCGACATGCCAGATAGCTTAACCCACCAAATGTCCTCCCCCTGGACAACGAGAGACCTCTTTCACTTTGGAAACTTGATAGACCCATGCACCCGTAAACTACACTCTTTTGAGGACTTGCAATCACACTATGACCTCCCTAAACAAGCTTTCTACGGGTATCTCCAAATCCGCCACTATGCCCTAACGTTCGCTCCAAACCTGCATTTCTCCCCACCTACCCCTTTTGAGCGCCTAATTCTGGCAGGCTCAGCTCAGAGAGGCCTGATCTCAGATATATACAAAATACTGAATGAGAGGCCCCTTGATTCAATGGGCAAACACAGATATATGATTAAATGGGAAAAGGCTTTGGGTGAGGAGATACCCGTGGACCAATGGCGGGCCATTTGGACCCAGGCGTCCAAGACATCGCTATGTACGCTCTATAAAGAAAATATTTACAAAATAATGTACTTCTGGTACATGACCCCTGATGTTCTCCATGCCATTCACCCGGCCAGCTCAGATCGCTGCTGGCGATGCATGGGGGCGAAGGGGACTCTATATCATATCTACTGGGAGTGCCCACTGATAGCCCCCTTCTGGGCTTCTGTACACCAACTACTAATTCGACTCCTTGAAACGGAGGTCCCCATGACCCCTAAATTTTTCATACTAGGACTGATGTCTCTGAAGGCCCCACGCCCACATAAGAAGCTAGCTAGTCATGTCCTTACGGCAGCCCGCTGCCTAGTGGCACTAAACTGGAAACGCAGCTCCCCTCCTCCGGAGGGAGCGCTGTATGCTAGGATTAGAGATGTAGAAGTAATGGAGAGGATGACCGCAAGAATTCAGGATCGCCTGGACGCGCATAACATGGTTTGGGAGCTCTGGCACCGAAGGGAGGAACGCGGTGACTTGGAGCCAGGTATAACTTGACGACACCCCCCCCCCCACACCCCCTCTACCCCCACCCTTCTATTGTCTTTTCGCCCCATCCCCCCCCTTTTTTTTTTCATTCTTCTATTTCTTTTCTTTCTTCTCTTGTTATATTATCCTCTTCATGGGAGCCCCTTTGGGATCCTCGCACTAATGTACATAATAACTATATTGGCTCGAAACTTGGTTGATGACATACCATGTCCCTGTTGTGATAACTAGATAGGATTGGATAATACAGCACATAGCAGAGATACAGTGATTACATGCTCAGGAACTGTTACGACCCTATACCCAGACGTGTTAACGATTATCCTGTTGGTTGTAAAACTATTGCATTTGATTTGTGTCCGATGTGGCTTTCAATAAAAAGAGTTATTGATAAAAAAAAATGCAGATCCTTCCCCAAATTCTGTATATATTTAGGACCCTCCATATCCCATTTAAACAATCAAATATGAAAACGCTTATATCCATGTCAAGAAGCTTTATTTAGAAATGGAAAAGGGATCAATGCTCCCATGCATCCCTGACAAAACATATGGAAGTTGGTGGTATGGGAATAGTAGATCTACAGGATTATTTACCGTATTTAATCTGCGTATAACACGCACCCTAACTTTAAGAGTGAAGTTTCAGGGAAAAAAAACTTTCCACAGTCTCCTGCATATAACACGCAGGCATAGTTTACCCTCTATTTTCAGGGTAAAAAAGTGAGTGTTATACGCCAATAAATACAGTATTTAACAGCTGTTCAGCTGAACCTTTTAAAACACTGGTTCAACCCATCCGTAGAACCACTCTGGCTAGACAGAGAAAGGAGTCAATAAAACCTCTATTCTTTGCTCCTTATTGTATGTTAACATGTGGGAAGCACTAAACCTATCAGCACTCCCTATTACCAGGGTGCGTTCATCCATGCTTAGCGGACCTTAGTAGACTCCCCCTCTCAACCTTCTAGACACTCCATTGTCACAGCACCGTTTACTAGAGCATCTCATCCCTGACATTAAACTTGAATAAATATGGTATCCTCTCCTTAGAAGACCTACTTAAAAGGGGAACCACCCCTGCTCTCCAGAAACCCTTATTGACAAATATAATCACCCACGATCCACTTTCTTCACTCTATACCGTCTCTACCACTTCTTAAATACCTCTGATACCCACCATCCATATGCATTCCAAATGATGGCAATATTTCACTGACCCTGTCAAAGCCACAAAAGGTACATCGCTCATTTATAACATACTG
This sequence comes from Rana muscosa, assembly GCA_029206835.1. Taxonomy (NCBI): domain Eukaryota; kingdom Metazoa; phylum Chordata; class Amphibia; order Anura; family Ranidae; genus Rana; species Rana muscosa. Next base: position 1,078,173,903 of record CM055122.1, read on the forward strand.
CACGATAAAACTAAATTCAGCAAGTCAAAGCCCATGCTTCAATGGGAATCAGACCTCCAAGCGTCCTTTTCTGATTACCAATAGTCTCAAGCTATTCAGTACACGTATGATATCGCACACTGTGTAAACCACTGGGAAATGGCCCTAAAAGTCTCCCTTAAGTGGCATCTCACCCTGTATAGCTTGGCCAAAATGTTCACCACCTACTTCCCCACTATGTTAGCGTGAATGTGGATCCCCAGGCAACATTATGCATATTTTATGGTCCTGTAAATACATCCATAGTTTTTGGAGGAAAACGTTCTCAATAATATCGGATATAACTGGCATCATTACCCCGGGTAATCCTGCACTCGCCCTACTTAATTTAGGCATTGATCATTTCCCTGCTATGTTCCGAGGCATAGTGCCAACATTCACCTATCTGCCAAACTAACCATAACCAGACGCTGGAAACAAGACTTGACTCCCAATCCATCTGAAGCAAAGTGATAAATATTACCCACCAACACTTCCTATGGAAAAAAATCCCTAGCTCTTCAACAAAAGTGCTTCCGCTCCTTTGACCTTGTATGGAAACCCTGGTCCCTCTGGCACCCCTCAGATTCCCAAAACTTTGTCTACCCAACATAACCTTGTAAACAGAACTTGCGCTTTAGCCTGGTAATCATACTGTGCTCTGATGTTACAACTATCAGTGCCATAATTATATATATCTTTTTCTATGCAACTATAATTATATGTTTCTGTATATCTGTGTGCCTCTCTCTGCATTGTAATTCTACAGTTTAGAAACCCCAAACTTTTTACTGTACCGATAAGAGTTCATTACCACAACATTACTACACTTGCCTTATTAACTTTGCTTGACTTATTACCAAGCGGCTGCGTCCGCGTTGATATCAATACTATTTGTAACACGTTTCTCTTTAAAACCAAGCATGGCCAAAGTTTTGGGCTATGTTTCTCCTGTGGCTAAAGACCACTGTCAGCTGACATTAACAGAACCGGTCCAGGATCTGATAGATCGCAACCACATGGATGGGATGCATCCAGAAACCTGGACCGACAGCTGGCTCGGTCTTTCAGCAAACCACTGAGCCAGCCGCTCCCACTTCCTCCACAGCCCAGCACTCCAGTGAGTGCTGGAGGGGCAGAGCAGAGAGCTGCTGACAGAGTCATCACCAACTCTCTGAAGGCTGAGGACTGAGAGCTGAGTGATCAGCAGTATTTGATCTCTCAGTTCTCAGTCTTAGAGGCAGCGGGGGACAGCTGCAGTTGGGATAAGTGCTACAGACATTTCAGGTAGTATGATTTTTTTTTAGTTTTGTGCGATTCCCAAACTTCTCTATTAACAACATTGTATAAAATTAACACACACACACACAGATCAGCCATAACTTAATCAACACCCACCTAATATTGAGTAGGTCCCCTTTCTGCCACCAAAACCCGTTGAGGCCTGGACAGCACTAGACCTCTGAAGATATGCCGAGGTATCTGGCACCAAGCAGTCAGTGGCAGTAAGTTGAGAGGTGGGACTTTGGTGCATTGAACTTGTTTTTGCAGCACATCCCACAGCTGCTCAATTGCACAGAAACCTAGAGAATTTGAAAACCAAGTCAACAACCCAAATTTGTTGCTGTGTTCCTCAACCATTCTTGAACCATTTTTGCAGTGTGGCAGGCAGTGGTGTCTCCAGCTTTCATATTTAGGGGGGGCACATGGGGGGACAGGGACAAAGGTAGGGGGGCCAACTATAAAATGCAAATATATATATATATATATATATATATATCCTGGGGCCCTTTACTACGATCCCACAATGGGTCCTTTCACATGTTCTGCAGTGAGCTCCCTTCCTACTATACTGGGGCCCCACCAGGGTGGCAGAAAACAAGAGATATATGTCACCAGCACACCAAGAAAATATAAGGGTCCAAAGCAGTGGGAGAACTATCAGGGTTGCAAAGGTTGTCTTGCCACCGGGCCCTGGTGTTCTGCCACTGTGGGGTTCCCCAGCTGTCCTGTCCCTGTTATTGACAGGACTGGTCTGGCATCTGTCTCCTTGGCACCGGCGGCAGTCTATTAGGACTTTGTGCTGGTGACATTATGCGTGCATGTAGGGGAAGGCTGGCACTATTGGTTATAGAGAGCCGAGCCCCCAGCTGGTCACCTAGCAGCAGTAATGCTGTATAACCTTCTCTGTTGACATGCTGATCGGGATGTGATCCTAGTGATGCTCCCAGTCAGATCTAATAAACACAGTATTTATTAGCATCAAGAGTACAACCACATATATATAATCAACCGTATGTTCAGCAGCCATGTGGGCTCTATACCTGTAAAGTGTGGGCTTTGATCAATAAAATCACTGATATTTAACACTAGGATTTGACTAGGAGCATCATCTGGATTGCATCATGATCAGCATGTCAGAGAAGGCTCCACTGCTGCTAAGCAACCTGCAGGGAGCTCAACTGTCTACAATCAATAGAGATGGGCTCGGGTGTGTTTGAAATCCCACATGCCCGATCCCGCCAGGAAGCCGACACTCCACAGTGCTAATCACAGCCAGCGAGACATTTCCTGATCTGTGGAGCTGCGGACCGGGAAATGTGTCATTGCCTGTGATTAGCACTGTGCAGTGTGGGCTTCCTGGCAGGCTCTGGCATGTGGAATTTTGAACATGCCCAGCCCATCTTTAACAACAAATTGTACTGGCCCTCCTGTACATCAGCCCCATAAAGTAACCAGCACTGGGTTCCAATGTGCTGCCGCCGCTACCATGGAGACAGAGACCAGCGCTGTGAATAGCCGGGACAGGACAGCAACTATGGTTGTTCCAGCACTGGTCCACACTGGGAACATTCCCCCATCCACCTATAATGTGTAGATGGTGTAGCAGGTACTTGAATTTAGGGGAAGCATCTGGGTGGTAGTGTAACCCAGATGCCTTGATTGTTAGGAAATTCAAGGTTCCCTTTGTGAATCTTGGAGGACTCTGGTGGTGTGAAGTTCCCGCCGGCCTATAGGTGGCGTTGTTGCCTTGGACCGGGGTTGGGCTCGCACCGCAAGACTGTACCTTTTTGTCCTCGCCTGGAGCTGGTACAGCGGGGCGGGGAACCCGCTGTGGCGCGAAGGGAGAGGTCATAAAAGGGGCGGACGCCCTGATCACGGGGTTAGAGTCCGGAGCCAGAAGATGCGGCTGCACCCAGGCACCCTCAGCTTGAGTGCTGGCGTAACGGTGTTCCAGGCCTAGGTGCCCTTGACCTGGCCGGAGTGGAGATGGAGTCCATCTCAGGCACCTTTAGCCTGGGGTGAGGTACTATGACGGATGCCTGGGGCTCAGTACCTTCGACTGAGTTCCGGGAGGGTGGAGGAATCCGAGGGGGCCCCAACTCCTTGGGTGCCCGTGTCTGAGTTTGTGAGGACTGGTGTGCAGTAACTTCTCTGAAGAGTCCGGCGCAGCATCGCTGGTGACAGAGAGGCCTCCATTTCTCCCTTGGACGGATTTCTTCCTCTGACAGGGGCAGAGTGAGCGAAGGTAATTCACGTTCTACATTACCTAGTCAGTGGCAGTGACTATTCACCACTGGTGACAGCACAGTGGTCAGCAGCAGAAGGGAAAGGATTGTGCCTCGATCTGTCCCCATTTTCCAAAGTAAAGAAACAGTTTTATTGCTTGGCAAGAAGAATAAAACTGAGTTGGACCTATTCACTGTGTGGAACTCTGGTTACTAGGAGCAAAGGAGTCAGGGACGAAGTACTGGACTTGACTCTAGGACACCTACACAAAACCCAATTTGCTGGCCTTCACCTCTTAGCTATGGAGGACATGGCCCGTGGTGTGTCTTATCTCTCTCTCCCAGGTACCCCTAGACAACAGCCAAATAACCGATAAAGATAGAGAGAGAGAGAGGGGAGACCCCGCTACAGGGGAATTGGATCATTTCCTTTTTTTTTTCATTCAACCTAATAGTTGAATGAAAAAAGTGATCAATGTATGGGCTGCCTAAGAGCTAAGACCAGCCATAGACCTTTTAAATCTCAGCTGGTCCAGCAGGAACTGGCTGAGATTTGAACCATTAATGAGCAGATTCTCTTATGATTATCACTAGTGATTGCTATAGCCACTAGTGATAATCACTGTTTGTCGGGAGAATACAATTGCTGGGCAGGAGGGATATTCCCCTGTCAGCACTGTCTGTGTTGATGGGGGAATTATGCAAGTTTCTTTCCTGCAATCTGTGGATGCAGGAAAGAAATGTGCACTGTATATTATCTGCCTAACTGAAAGTGAAAGTAAATTGTGAATGTCTTGAAAGAACAGGAGAGGGGGAGGGAGACAGATGGGGGAGAGAAGGGATGGAGATAATGCAGTTCAGTGATTACAGTGTACTGCAGTCTGCAGTGCACACACTTACCCACGGTCCAGGCTAGAATCTCAGGCATCATTCACACACAGCCAGGAATGCTGCTGATTTTCATATTTCCCGCCCACGCATCCCCTCTCTTCAGATACAGCACGCCGGGATAGTGTGGGCGGGACTGGAAGGAGGAGCTGTATTCCTCCCTGCTCGTATGTGAGGAGAGTGAGGGGGGGTAGCTGGACTCGCTGGGCTGTGAAAGAGTGTCATAGACTGACACTCGGCTCAGCTTGCAGTCACCATTCTCGGAATTTACAGGCTGGTTCTCCTGTCCCAAGGACGGGAGAAATCAGTCTCTTTTTTCAGTAACTGAGATGAAGGCTTGGGCCCCTCTCCCACAGTGCTCGTGGAGTCCTTCCTGCAACTCGCTCTTCTCCGTGCCAATGAGGATGCAGGGAAAGGAGCAGATCGGGCGGCTGTGGTTGTGTGAGCGCTTGCATTATGCAGTGTCACCGAGCAGAGGGAGGGGGGAGGAATCCCCCGCAGGAGCTGACTGGGGACGCTCTCCCTCTCAGGAGAGACTATGTTACCCCAGCAGCAGCCCGAGCGGAAAAAAAAATGCAAAAAAAAAAATTTTTTTTTGGGGGGGGGGGCACATGGTGGGGCACAGCATAATGTTGGGGGGGCCAAGGCCCCCTCTGGTCCCCCCTAGGGACGCCATTGGCGGCAAGGTACATAAAAAAGTCCACTCCCATCAGGAAATACAATTACTGTGAAAGGATATACTTGGTCAGCAACAATGTTGTGGTAGGCAGTATGTGTCAAATATCTTCCACAGGGATGGCAGGACCCAAGATTTCCCAGCAGAACATTGCCCAAAGCATCACACTTTGCTTCTGCTGGTTTGCCTGCTTCCCATACTGCAACCTGGTGCCATCTCTTCCCCAGGTAAGTTACTGTATGCACTGGTACCCAGCCGTCCACATGATGTAAAAGAAAGTCAGGCTACTTTCTGCCATTGCTCTGTGGTTCTAGTTTTGATGCTCAACTGCTTATTGCAAGTGCTTTTGACTGTGGACAGGAGTCAACAAGGACACTCTGATTGGTCTGCAGCTATGCAGCCCCATACACAACAAACCAGGATACCCATTTGTTCAACTTCAGGCACATCATGTTTACTTGCTGCCCAAAATATCCCAAAAACTTTCAGAATGTATTGTAAGAATATAATCAAGATTATTCACTTAACCTGTCAGTGGTCAAAGTTATTGCTGATCAGTGTTCATGCACACACACAAATGTATAATGTATATATAAATATCTCTCTCTATAACCAATTATATATATATATATATATATAAATACACACACACATATACACACACATATACAGTGGGTACGGAAAGTATTCAGACCCCCTTAAATTTTTCACTCTGTTATATTGCAGCCATTTGCTAAAATCATTTAAGTTATTTTTTTTTCTCATTAATGTACACACAGCACCCCATATTGACAGATAAACACAGAATTGTTGACATTTTTGCAGATTTAAAAAAAAAGAAAAACTGAAATATCACATGGTCCTAAGTATTCAGACCCTTTGCTCAGTATTTAGTAGAAGCACTCTTTTGATCTAATACAGCCATGAGTTTTTTGGGGAAAGATGCAACAAGTTTTTCACACCTGGATTTGGGTATCCTCTGCCATTCCCCCTTGCAGATCCTCTCCAGTTCTGTCAGGTTGGATGGTACACGTTGGTGGACAGCCATTTTTAGGTCTCTCCAGAGATGCTCAATTGGGTTTAAGTCAGGGCTCTGGCTGGGCCATTTAAGAACAGTCACGGAGTTGTTGTGAAGCCACTCCATTATTTTAGCCGTGTGCTTACGGTCATTGTCTTGTTGGAAGGTAAACCGTCCGTCCTGAGCACTCTGGAGAAGGTTTTCATCCAGGATATCACTGTACTTGGCCGCATTCATCTTTCCCTCGATTGCAACCAGTCGTCCTGTCCCTGCAGCTGAAAAACACCCCCACAGCATGATGCTGCCATCACCATGCTTCAATGTTCGGACTTTATTGGACAGGTGATGAGCAGTGCCTGGTTTTCTCCACACATACCACTTAGAATTAAGACCAACAAGTTCTATCTTGGTCTCATCAGTCCAGAGAATCTTATTTCTCACCATCTTGGAGTCCTTCAGGTGTATTTTAGCAAACTCCATGCGGGCTTTCATGTGTCTTGCACTGAGGAGAGGCTTCCATCGGGCCACTCTGCCATAAAGCCCCGACTGGTGGAAGGCTGCAGTGATGACTGACTTTCTACAACTTTCTCCCATCTCCCGACTGCATCTCTGGAGCTCAGCCACAGTGATCTTTGGGATCTTCTTTAACTCTCTCACCAAGGCTCTTCTCCCCCAATAGCTCAGTTTGGCAGGATGGCCAGCTCTAGGAAGGGTTCTGGTCGTCCCAAACGTCCTCCATTTAAGGATTATGGAGGCCACTGTGCTCTTAGGAACCTTAAGTGCAGCAGAATTTTTTTGTAACCTTGGCCAGATCTGTGCCTTGCCACAATTCTGTCTCTGAGCTCTTCAGGCAGTTCCTTTGACCTCATGATTCTCATTTGCTCTGATATGCGCTGTAAGGTCTTATATAGATAGGTGTGTGGCTTTCCTAATCAATTCCAATCAGTATAATCAAACACAGCTGGACTCAAATGAAGGTGTAGAACCATCTCAAGGATGATCAGAAGAAATGGACAGCACCTGAGTTAAATATATGAGTGTCACAGCAAAGGGTCTGAATACTTAGGACCATGTGATATTTCAGTTTTTCTTTTTTAATAAATCTGCAAAAATGTCAACAAATCTGTGTTTTTCAGTCAATATGGGGTGCTGTGTGTACATTAATGAGGAAAAAAATTAACTTAAATGATTTTAGCAAATGGCTGCAATATAACAAAGTGAAAAATTTAAGGGGGTCTGAATACTTTCCGTACCCACTGTATGTGTGTATATATATATATATATATATATAGATATATATATAGATATATATATAGATATATATATAGATATATAGATATAGAGAGACTGAGATGGAAATCTATCCACACACAAAGAAACACGCATCACACTACCCCTACCATTGGCAACTGCAGCTGGAATGGACAGTGTGAATGTGCCCTCAGCGAGGCAAAAACTGGGTGTCGCCCACAGCAAAACCCATCACCAACTTTAGGGGCTCTGGTGAGGAGATGACTCCTCAGATTCTGCGCCTTGGTCTAAGGGCTCACACCATCGCCAAGACAGGCAGGCACACTCTTCTATTGCCAATGGGTATCCTGCTTGTTACAGTTCTGTATGTCGGCGCCACTTCCACTGCTTAGCCCCAGCTGTGGTAACCAATTTATGGTTAGCCAGCTTGTTCCCTAATGGTAAAGGACTCCAACTCATGAATATAAACATGTTGTTATTTCCGAGAGAGTTTGTCAATAAAAAATGTTGCAGAAGCTGTTTTTTTTTGTTTTGTTTTTTAGTATAATATGATTATTACTGTCTATATCAATGTGTTATGGCCGGAAGTGTGCCAATGCAGGCAAACTTTTGCCTATAAGCAATGTAAAACATCCTAGATGTTCTTTTATGGTCAAACTTATCTACCCTGGTCTCTTACCTTCTAACGTAAGCAAAGCTCAAGTCTGCTCCACATCTTAACATCATATTGTATCTGGTATTCTTTAAACACCAGCTGCTGTGGTATTTTTAAGTGCAGGCCAGCAGACCAATGCCATCCACTGTAAGCTACAAACTTTCACAAACAGTAAATAATCATTTATTCATAGAAGAAATTGGTCGAACCTTCCAAATTCCTTATTAGGCTACATTAAAAGTGTCACAAAATAGCTACCACGTTTCGGCATAAGTAAAAATGAGAAATCACAACATTTATAATAACAAAGAAGTCTGCTCCACAATCAAGAAGACAGATTCCATTTAAAAAAAAAAAATGAACACCATTAAAACATAGAGGAAATACAGCACAGTCTCCCTCTGAAAAGTGACACAAATGTTGTCAGTATGTTGTGTAGCGGGGTGTTCCCCTTTAATGCAGAGAGATAAGAAGTTCCAGGTGAGTCGAGAGGAAGTAAAGAGACATTACTGGAAGTGAAAGCAGAGGAGAGAAAGAGACTACATCTCCCAGTACATCTTGCAGCACCCAGGGTGCATTGCTCCAGAACAGAGACTGCTGGGGCAGACTTTATAAAGGGGAGGCGGAGTTTTGGTCGCTCTCTTTGGACCCCCCTCTCCTAGCAAGAGGATGTCTGTGCTGAACTGCTGTGTGCACAAGGCCTGAAGCCCGGGCCGTGTGCTCCTTTCCAAAGAGCCCTCTGCCAGCCTAGCAGAGCCTTAGAGACATCTAATCCTCCTTGCTGCAGTACACCAGAAGGATTGAAGACTTGGATGTCGGTGGATTCCTGTTCCTAGACGAATCGATGGAGGAAACGGACTTGGACTTGTCCAGGTGGTGAGAGCTGTTTAAAGACAGATACTTTATCTTTACTATTCGTTGGGATTACAAAGTTGTTCTTCAAGTGCACCACCGAGAGATTGCTAGCGAATATTGTTTCACTGAACTTCCATTTAGATCAGTCAGGCCTGACTGCATAGGTAGACATTGCTGGGTGTTAGTTTACCCATGAGGGGAAGTAGCTGTAAAAGGGCAGCGCTAGAGTTGCATAGCAATACTTTATTATTCTGATTACTCTGTTTATCTTTATTACTGTTTATTGCAGGGATCTGCAACTTGTTATACTGTTGTTTATTACTTGCCCATTAGCCTCAGTAAAATATCTGGGTAAAGTACATTTGGTGTCAGTTCCGCTTACTTTAATAGGAGTTTTAAAGTATATTCTGTGTATGTTTGTTATAGGACTGCGTCACCAACAGTTGCGATCACGCGGTCCTATCTCTCTATCACCAGCTGTGCCACGGGAGGTTAGAGCCGATTGCCGGGGGTTGACAGCGGTGCACTGCAGGGCCCAAATCAATATCAGCGGCTCTCTTAACTGGGGGTAGCGCTACAGTTGCAAAACAAAAATTACTTTAAAAATAAATCAATGTCCCATCTATGTTTAAGACCTGTTGGTGTCCTGGTATATAGAGTAAATATCCACCATACTTCTTGCTGGAGTAGGATGCGATGTAGGTCGCATCCTCTCTAGGTGGTCTATTAACCTGCTCTATGCCAGAGAATAAAAACATATCCAAATTATAATTGTGTACCTCTCAGAAATGTTTTGAAACATTTAACATATTGAATCATTTTGTTTAATCGGTTGATTGTGGACCAGACCGTTTGTAATTATAAATGTTGTGATCTCTCATTTTTACTTATGGATGAAACATAAATATTTTGTGGCATTTTTAATGTAGCCCAATAAAGAACTTGGAACTTGAGAGCACACACTCCAGCATTGACCCTCAGCAATCTATGTGGTAACGGATACAGAAAAACAAACAAGGCGCCTCTAAGTGCAGAAGTATAAAACTTTTAATATCCCCTAAAAGGGTTAAAAACACTTACAAGATAGTGGATGAAACAGGCATGTAGTAGGTAAGTGCGTCCAGGAGATGTTCCAGTGGCAGGGCAGTCCCAGTCTCTGATGTTAAAGCTTCCAGGAAAGTCCACGATAACAGCTGATTGTGCTGTGAATGTTCAGAGGACACAGTAACGCTGGAGCCTGGGGATGATGTCAGAGGAAGCGAGACAGAAACCAGCATGGAACACGAACAGGAAGTGGACAGGAAGTGTGTCATGGAGGCGGGACGCGTTTCGGAACAGCTCATTGGTCACTGGCTGAAGAAGGAACCAATGAGCTGTTCCGAAACGCGTCCCGCCTCCATGACACACTTCCTGTCCACTTCCTGTTCGTGTTCCATGCTGGTTTCTGTCTCGCTTCCTCTGACATCATCCCCAGGCTCCAGCGTTACTGTGTCCTCTGAACATTCACAGCACAATCAGCTGTTATCGTGGACTTTCCTGGAAGCTTTAACATCAGAGACTGGGACTGCCCTGCCACTGGAACATCTCCTGGACGCACTTACCTACTACATGCCTGTTTCATCCACTATCTTGTAAGTGTTTTTAACCCTTTTAGGGGATATTAAAAGTTTTATACTTCTGCACTTAGAGGCGCCTTGTTTGTTTTTCTGTTTCCATTAGAGATTGCTTGTCTCCCTGAGTGCTGCCTAAAGTGTGTGAAGATTTGCTACCCTCTCCAACACAGACCTTATCTGTCAGGATTCAAATTCTTGGAGCGCCCTGGATATACACATTTTTCTGGATCTATGTGGTAACGGATGCGGTTGAGCGTGGGTAAAGTTTTTTCAGCACATAATCATGGGATCTGAGAAAGCAGACTTACATTGAGGGCTTGTTCACACCATTATCATTGCCAAGTTTTTCTGCACACTACGGCACATGTATGATGTGAACAGGGCACATAAAATACAACTGTTTTCTATGTGCTCAGTTTACACCATATATGTGCAGAAACAGAACAGACTGCCTCTATATTGTCTCACAGACGGAATCCAGCACGGACTACTGTATGTAGCTGAAGCTACATATAGTACATATCGAGCTTAAAACCAGTGCAGCAGTTAGTGATGGAAATAGTTCATTTGGACCTACTTATTACTATAAAATATGCAATAAAAACACGGTACTGGTAATCCCAGGTCCACTCCATTGCTACAGATGTTACAAAAAGCATCAAAGTTCATTCTTAAGCAAAAGCATAATAAAAATAAACACTATTTGGCTAGACAGGGCCGTCTTGCAAAAAACTGCACAACATAGTAGGTAGGGTTCTTAAACCTCATGGACATTGTGTATAAAATTTGCTTTGCAAGCAGTAAAATAGCTAAGAGAAACCAGATTTAATGTTTTGCATGATATGGTGTCTAGAAACCTGGAACAGATTCTGGATAATACACACTTGGGCCAAAAACTAGCAATAAAATCCTATGTAAGCAGCAAAACCTCATAAATCTAGAGCACTGTGACCCTTTCTCATTGCTGACACAGGACTTTGGCTGTCTGATTAGTGTAGCTGAAAATAACTCTTGCTGGAATAAGAATGTAAATCATTTAGAAATTAAAAAAAAAAGAGAAAAGCATGGCAGGTCACTGATAAGCTTCTTCAGATGTTTTTAAATGTTCTAACCACTTTTGACATTTGTAAGTTAACAGCTATAATTGTAACTGGTGAAATAAGTTCACAAATCAGAATACTAGATCTGAACAACAGTTTAGATTTTTACTATTGATAAAGTAGAGAAATATGAAAACTCAGCAACATCAGCAATTATTTCATATCAATTTAAAACCTTAAAGGATAAATTTGGCTAGGACAAACACTGCTCCTTAACATGCTTGGCCCTCACATTATAAATAGGTGCTGGGCTACAGCAATATGGAGAAGGAGACCTTGCCTTTATTTTTCTCCCCCTCTACTGAGATACTAACATATTACTGTACCATTCTCCTCTAGCCAGCAGGGGAATACAAACATGGCCCATACATGGTTTGAATCTCGGCCGGTTCCTGCAGAACCAACAGATTTGAACAATACATGGCCCGTCTTAGTCTATGTGACCAAGGACTAGGATTTATGTTGTGGTGTGACAGTCAGGTGGTTTGGGACAGGTAGGGCACTGTCACACTGATGTGGTGGGGGCGGTAGAGGTAAAGTGCCACTAGTTTTAGTGGCGCTTTACCTACGCTAGCAGATTTCAATGGGCAGGGCGTTTTAGGAGCGGTGCATATCTGTGAAAAAGGTTTGTGCCCTAGTTAGGCTCCATGTACACAGAAGCTGATAAACTGCAGTTAATGGGCGTTTTGGCGTTTTTTTTAAAAGCCCATTAACTGCACTCTATGTTAGCCTATGTGTTCATGTACACATAAAGTTTTTTAGCTTTAATGAGCAGTGGAGTTAATGGGCTTTTTTCTGAACGCAGGAAATTTGCGTTCAAAGTGCCGTTTTTCGGCAGAAAAAAACGCAAAAAAACGCAAAACGCCGAAAAACGCTCATAAACGCTCATAAACGCTCAAAAACGCTGGCCGCGAGCGTTTTTTAGTCCATTGAAAAAAAAAATTTTTTTTTTTTTTTTTTTTAAAAAGCTAAAAAAAGCTACACTGAAAAACGCTAATAAAAGCTAGTAAAAAAACGCTGATAAAAGCTAGCTTTTTCTGCTGCTTTAAAAACGGCCGTTTTTGAGCTTCTGTGTACATGGAGCCTTAATCCGAAAAGTCAAAATGTCACTACACTATAAAAAATTAAAAAATTTAATATGTATTATTGCATCAAAACCTTCCATTGCTCCCAGCCCACTTCAAATCTCCAGGGTCTTTTTTTTTTTTTGGGCTGCTGTGATCCAACTTCCTATTAGAGGATGTTAATTTTCCATGGCCTCACTGTATTTAGAAACATAGCCACCATTCTAGCTTGCTTCCAAAATGTACTAGGGACTAGAGATGTGTTGTGTGCACACAGCACTGCACATGACCGCAACATGTAGTGTTATGCCAATATATGCAAATAATTTTTTCCCCTGCAGGCAACAAAATGTATTGTTGAAAAGGGAAAAGCAAGATGTAAAATGTATACAACTCCAATTCCAAAAAAGTTGGGACAGTGTGTAAAATCTATAAAAAAAAAAAAAAAAAAAAGAAGAAGATTTGCAAATCCCAAAATGTTTAACCCATTTAAACCAGGCCTTTTTCAGATGTGTTGTTTACAAGTAAAAATCAGTATTTCTTTGCTGGAACATTACTTGGAACCAACAAACATTAGATTTTTTTTTTTTTTAGCAGAGACCATAGAGAATAAAATGGCAGTTGTTGCAATATTTCATGTCACACTGTACTTGCGCAGCAGTCTTTCAAATGCATTTTTTGGGGGAAAAAATACTTTAATGAAATAAAAAAATTAAACAATATAGTTACCTTAATGTTTTTGTATAATGTGAAAGTTGATGTTACGCTGAGTAAATATATGCCTAACACGTCATGCTTTAAAATTGTGCACGCTCGTACAATGGCGACAAACTATGGTACATAAAATTCTCCAGAGGCGACGCTTTAAAAAATCTTTACAGGTTACCTGTGTAGAGTTACAGAGGATGTCTTGCTCTAGAGTTATTGCTCGCGCTATAACGATAGAGGCAATACCTCACATGTGTGGTTTGAACACCGTTTCATATGCAGGCGCGACTTACACATGTGTTTGCTCCTGTGTGCAAGCTCGGAGGAGTGGGGTGCTTTCTTTTTTTTTTCTTACTATCCCTTTCATTTTTATTTTTTTTATCACTTTTATTTCTATTACAAGAAATGTAAACATCCCTTGTAATAGAAATAAGCATGACAGGTCCTGGTTATCGAGAGATCTGGGGTTAAAGCAACAAAAAAAGTAATTTTGCCTTTAAGGAAAAGAAAAAAAAAAAACATTCCTTGAAGGCAGAGAGGTGGAAGTAATGTCTGATGTCATTCTGGTCCTCCAACGGCATAGGAGTACATTTACGTCATTGCGTAGACATTAAATACCATTGTTATGGCAGCAACTAGCTGCCATAACTCCTGTATTTTGTACTGTGGGCGATTCTGCATCTCATAAAAATGGTCCCAATGGTGGATTTGCCGCAAGATGACTTTTATAGGCAGGGGGAGAGGTGCCCCTCTGTGGCTTCCCAGCCGTCTCTGAGCTTACCGGAACTGTCGGAAAGCCCAGAGCCGAGTCATCAGATGCCTGGGCAGGAAGCCGAGTGAGGGATAACACCGCATAGGCTCAGGAATACTTCCAAAAATCACGGTATGAACCCAGTTTGGTGTGCCATTCAAATGCAAGGTAAAGCTCTATCATGCAAAGAAGAAGCCATATCTAAACATGATCCAGAACTTCCAGTGTCTTCTCTGGTCCAAAGATAATTTTAAATGGTCTGTTGCAAAGTAGAAACCAGTTCTGTGGTCAGGCGAATCAAAAGTTTACATTCATTTTGGCAACAATGGGAGCCATGTCCTTCAGACTAAAGAGAGATCTTCCGGCTTCTTATCAGTGCTGTTCAAAAGCCTGAAACTTTGATGGAATGGGCAACTTGCATATCTGGAAAGTCGCCATCAAACAATGAAAGATATACCTAGGTTTTAGAGAAGCATATGCTCCCATCCAGACGACATCTTATTCAGAAGAATGGAAACCACCCCAATCTATACCTAGCCTTTACAGCAAGGTGCAATGGGAAGGGCACGTACATTGCAAAGAAAAGATTTCCCAGCACACTTCAAAGCCATAAACATAAGAAAGATAAGTGTAAGCACAGGGGGATGAAGTAACTGTAAGCATATAGCAATGAACCAATAGAAAAACAATAAAAGTCCATTAGTCCTTTAAAGGATCAGTCCTTAAAACAAATGGCGGCAGCTATCCTCAGAGAAAGCCAGCTCTGTGAACAGATGAGGAAGGAAGGAAAACACAGAAGGTAATTAAGAAAAGTTTTTATTGCAAAGTAAATGTAACACTCACAAGAAGTAAATGGATGTCAAGCTCATCTGTGTGATCAAAGTGGTAAGTCTCCAGGCATCCGGGACCATTATCCAGGCATCAGTGGAATGGCAAGGGATCCATTATGCAGTCCTGTGGCCACCAGGAAGTCGGCCGACACCAGCGTGAAACACAAGGATATGACATCACCAGAAGTGATCAGGCATCATGGAGAAACAGTTCTGGATGGTCAGAAAATACCAGGCTATGTGCTCGGAACTCAGCACCTTCTACAGGTCTAACGTTGTATCGCTGGAATGGTAATATTTATGTGTACAGGAGCTCTGTGGGACATCAAGCTCCAGCACACACGGCACACAAAAGGAAGTGATCATTTAGGTTTGCCTACAATGGACTAAACTAGCATTGCACAATCACACTATACGATTATAAACATTTAGAATAATTAAAATTGTTGATTTAGAACTATAGAAATAGATATGAAAATAGATACCCACAGAGCTCCTGTACACATAAATAACACCATTCCAGCATTACAACGTTAGGCCTGTAGAAGGAGCTGCGCTCCGAGCGCGTAGACTGCCATTTCCTGACCATCCAGAACTGTCTCTCCATGGTGCCTGATAACTTCCGGTGATGTCATATCCTTGTGTTTCACGTTGGTTCCCGGACGACTTCCTGGTTGGCACAGGACTGCATAACGGATCCCCTGTCATTCCAATGATGCCTGGATAATGGTCCTGGATGCCTAGAGAGTTACCACTTTGATTACACGATGAGCTTCACATTCATTTACTTCTTGCGAGTGATTCATTTACTTTGCGATTAAAACTTTGCTTTAATACTACACAGCCAGCTTGCAAAACTACTGAACTGACCATCTAGCAGTTTTTTTTTTTTTTTAAACATAAAGGAGGATTGCATGCTTTGCATCTTCTCCACTGCTCTTTACTTGATTTCTCAAGGACCTTGCTGCCTGCACGCAGCGATTCGTGTACTGACATCACCTCCTGAAACTCTTCCTCTCAGCATATTTGTACTACTCTAGTTCAGAAGGCAGGCTCGCAACACACACAAAAAGTGCCTACTCACAGGGCATAGTGAATATCTGTCACTTAACTTAAAGAAGTAAATGCGTGTGGATCTGCAAAGTATGTATACAGACTTGATGATCTAAGTAGGCTAGCAATAATTGAAATAATATGAGTTTACATTTTGACCATAGATATGCTTTAAATTAAATACTTGTAGGCACTGCAATGTTACTACAACGCAAATCAGGGGTCTCTAAAAAAAAATTTAACAATGGGCCAATTAACCATCCTTTAGACAGCAGGGCCCGAATTTGGCCAGTGGGAGTAGATAATGCCTAAGGCTTGGTGATCAGTGGGAGTAAAAAAATTACAGTGTGGTTAGGAGGAGGAGGAATAGTGCCCCATCATTAGTGTCAGTGGGGAGAACAGGGCCCCATTGTTGGTGTCAGTGGGGAGAAAGTGTGTTTCATTGTTAATGTAAGTTAAAAGGACAAGTGCTCCATCATTGGTGGCAGTAGAAGAAATAGGGCCCTATCTCTGGTGTTAGTGGAAGGAACAGTGCCCCATCAATGGTGCCAGAGGAAAAATGTATGCCCCATAGTTGGTGTCAGTGGGAAGAATAAGAGTGCCTTGTATCAATCAGTGAGATTAAGCGTTTCCCAAGGGCCTGATGAGGACAAGCACATTTGGTACTTTTCCAAATCATAATATGTATATATATATATATATTAGGGCTGCAACTAACGATTATTTTCATAATCGATTAGTTGGCCGATTGTTTCGATTAATCGACTAATCGGTTAATAACCGTAAAAAAAAAAAAAAAAAAGGTAATTTTTGCCATTTTTTTTTTTTTGGGCCAATTTGTTGTTGGGCAGATTACAAAACACAAACTGCCGCAAAAACACATTACATGCTTTTCTGAAGCTTCTCCATTGAAGTATATTAAACCAAAAAACAAAATGGCACCGTTTTGCGTTAAAAAAAAAGTCCTTGCCCTTTCAAAATACGCAGCAGCTGAAAAAATCATGGATGTGAACGTGTCCCTTAGAAACCATGTAAATTAACTGTAGTGTGTTTCTGCAAAAAGCACCAAAAAACACAGAGGTGTGACCCAGGCCTGAGATGTTTAGTAACATAATGGGGTTAAAAAAATAGGATTTTTATAACAGCTTACCTGTAAAATCCTTTTCTTGGAGTACATCACGGGACACAGAGCGACATAGTCATTACTAATGGGTTATATAGTTACCGTCAGGTGCTGGCACTGGCAACTTCCAAAACCGGAAGTACCCTCCCCTATATAAGCCCCTCCCATCCGGGAGCACCTCAGTTTTGTAGCAAAGCAATAAGTGTCCCCAAAGAGGGGCGGGAGCTCTGTGTCCCGTGATGTACTCCAAGAAAAGGATTTTACAGGTAAGCTGTTATAAAAATCCTATTTTCTTTCTCGTACATCACGGGACACAGAGCGACATAGTCATTACTAATGGGATGTCCTAAAGCAATGCCAAATGAGGGGGGGGATACACCATATATAAGCTGAGCGCTATCAGACATGAGGATCTTTTGCGGCCTGCAACACACTGCGCCCAAAGGCGACATCCTCCTGACTTCTAACGTCCACCTGGTAGAACCTAGTAAACGTGTGTACTGAAGACCATGTTGCGGCCTTACAGACTTGAGCCAGGGAGGCCTGGTGATGCACTGCCCATGAAGTTCCAACTGCTCTCGTGGAGTGCGCCCTAACTTTGAACGGAGGCAGTCTACTTCTCAAGCTATAGGCTTGTATTATGACCTGTCGAATCCACTTGGCTAAAGTAGATTTTGACGCTGCCTGACCCTTTCTGGGGCCTTCCGGCAGAATAAACAAAGTATCCGTTCTGCGAATCTGAGCAGTGGCTTTTAGATAAGCTTTAACTGCTCTTACTACATCCAAAGAATGCAATAACTTTTCCTCTACCGAAGTAGGCTTGGGGAAAAAAGAAGGAAGAACCACATCTTGGTTCAAATGAAAACTCGATACCACCTTAGGAAGAAAGGCTGGATGAGGACGTAACACTACTCTGTCCTTATGGATAACCAGATATGGCTCCTTACAGGACATAGCTGCTAATTCCGATACTCTTTTAGCCGAACAAATGGCTACTAGAAAAATCAATTTCCTGGTGAGAAGCACCAAGGAAATATGCTGTAATGGTTCAAATGGTTGTTTCTGTAGAACCGACAGAACCAAGTTTAGATCCCATGGACATATGGGAATATTAACCGGAGGACTAATACGCATCACTCCTTGTATAAAGGCTTTGACTAGTGAATGCGAAGCCAAGGGCCTTTGAAAAAATATTGACAAGGCCGAAATCTGACCCTTGATAGTACTCAAGGCAAGCTTCCTATCTACAGCCCACTGTAGGAAGTCCAGAATCCTACCTATTACGTACTTATGTGGATGCCATTTCTTGGCCTCACACCACGCGATGTACGCCTTCCAGATTCTATAGTAGATCTGCCTGGATACCGGCTTCCTGGCATTGATCATGGTAGATACCACAGCATTAGAGAGCCCTCTCTTTTTTAGAATGTGGGCTTCAATAGCCAGGCCGTCAAACCTAGGGCTGGTAAGGAAGGGTGGTATATCGGTCCTTGCGAAAGCCGGACGACGTGGGAGAGTCCAAGGACTCCCCACTGAAATTTTACAATCTCCGCGTACCACGCTCTTCGGGGCCACGCTGGAGCCACCGGAATCACCGGTTTCTTTTCTACCCTGATTCTGCGGAGTAATCGAGGTAACCATTGTGGCGGTGTGAATGCATATATCAGCTTGAACTGATCCCAAGGGAACACTAGGGCATCCGAGCTGCAAGCTAGGGGATCCCTTGTCCGAGAGACAAACCTGTCCCCCTTTGTGTTGAATCTGGATGCTAGAAGATCTACATCCGATGTTCCCCACCGCTGACATATTGTCCAGAAAACCTCGGGGTGAAGGGACCCTTCCTCTGGGCCTAATTGCTGGCGACTTAGAAAGTCCGCCTTCCAATTCTCCACTCCTGGAATGAATACCGCAGATATGGCTGGGACATATTTTTCTGCCCATTTCAGGATGTAATTTACTTCCCTCTGGGCTGCACGACTCCTGGTGCCCCCCTGATGATTGATATATGCCACTGCTGTGGCATTGTCTGATTGCATTCTGACAGGGGACCCTTGGAGTTTGGATGTCCATGCTACTAGGGCATACCGGGCTGCTCGTATCTCTAAGAGATTGATGGGCAGGGCCTTTTCTGCATCCGACCATCTGCCCTGTAGAGACTATTGCTCCAGTACTGCTCCCCAGCCTGTAAGGCTGGCATCTGTAGTGACCACCTTCCAAGAAATCGGACTGAAGGATTTCCTTTTTTCCAGATTCTGGGGAACCAAACCCCCACGGAGGCTCTTGCGAACGGAAGGGGACAAGGACATTGTAAGTCTAGGGCCTGAACTTTTTTGTTCCAGGCTGACAGTATGGCCCCTTGCAAATTCCTTGAATGGAATTGACCGTAGGGTACTGCTTCGAATGATGCCACCATTTTTCCCAGCAGCCTCATATACAGGCGTATGGACGGCTGTCTTTTTTGTACCCACTAAGTGGATCAAATCTTTCAAAGACAACACCTTTCCTCGAGGCAAGAATATTTTTCTCTGGCCTGAATCCAACCTTAGCCCCAAGTATTCCAGACTTTTGACTGGTTTTTAGGGCTGACTTGTCTCGGTTGATAATCCAACCGTGAGATTCCAGATACTTGATCGTCTTGTGAACGACCACGTCTAGTTTTTTCACTGAGTGGTCTATCAGCAACAAGTCATCCAGATATGCCATTATTACACCTTGTGTTCTTAGATTGGCCAATAAAGGGCCAGAATTTTTGTAAACACTCGTGGTGCTGTGGCCAAACCGAAGGGTAAGGCTCTGAACTGAAAATGGCGCCCTTCTACTGCAAAGCGTAGAAATTTTTGGTGGACTGGAAAGATGGGAATGTGCAAATAAGCATCTTTGATGTCGATCGTGGCTAACCAATCCTCCCCTTGTAGGGCAGTGGCCACCGATCGGATCGACTCCATCGGAAAGTCCTGATATACAGGAATTTGTATAGGCCTTTTAGAATTAATATGGGCCTCCCGTCCGCGTTTGCTTCGGGACTGTAAAGAGGTTTGAGTAAAACCCGAACCCTCATTCTTCCAGGGGAACCTCCATAATTACTCCTTGGAGCAATAGTTGTTCTAGTGCCAACAGGAGGGACTCTCTCTTCCGGGGATCCCTTGGCACGTTTGACCTCAAAAATGGGAAGGAGGAGAGTCTTTTAACTCCAAACTGTATCCCAAACCTACTGCGGAGAGCACCTATCTGTCTTGATCGTGTCCCGCCAGGTCTCTTGCGAACAACTGGAGTCCTCCCCCCACCCGACTGAGTGGGGGCTTCATGAATTTAACTTTGGGGGAGGTTTTGTACGTCCCCTGACCCAGGGTTTCTCATTACCCTGCTACTGTCCCTGTTTTTTACCCCTGGGATTTGACCGAGGAGGCCGTCGGAACTGTTACACAGCCGATGCCCCAGGGACTGGAGAAGCAGGCCTCTTAAAGAGGGACCTCTAACTCTGCTTTTAACCGGCAAGAGCGTATTTTTACCGCTGGAAATTTTCTGGATATTTGTCCAGGTTTTCCCTGAATAAGCGTTCACCATGAAATGGGACGCTAACCAGCCATTCTTTACAGGGAGCTTCAGCAGACCAGTTTTTGAGCCATAGGAGCCTACGCATATGTACTATAGACAGCGTAAGGCGGGAGGCCTGATGGACTGAATCCTCTATGGCGTCAACCGCAAAGCCTAAGGCTCTAGGTAGATCAGCTAGGGCAAAGCCTGCTGATCTGTCAAGTCCCTCAAGACCTGTTTCAACTGATCCTTCACTGCTTAGCAGACCCCAATAGCTGCTACTGCTGGTTGTATCACCAAGCAGATTTTCATAAGGACTCCAATCTTTTATCTATTGGGTTCTTGAACATTTGGACATTATCCACTGGACATGTCAGTGATTTATACATACAAGAGATGGCTGCGTCCACTGTAGGGACCTTCCATTTTTTTTTTTTTTTTTTTTTTTTTTTGATGAACTTATCCTCCATGGGATAGACCACCGGAAATCTCTTGGGGGAATAAATATTTTCTCAGGACGTTCCCAATCCTGGTAAATGAGCCCTTTCAGTAAAGGGTGAAGTGGAAAAGAACAGACAGTCTGGGGGCTTCTAGCGACCCCAACGAGGATACAGTAGTGGTTGATGGTTCCGCAAGGTGCATTTTTAAATGCTGATCGGACCATGTTAGTCAGAGACTGAACCCATAATCTTTCAGCTTGAGATGCTGAGAAAGGGTTCCCCCACTGTTGATTCCTCTATAACAGAATCAACCTTATCCTGATCCCCTTCAGGCAGGTCGATCCCTGTATGGGACTGTTGCTCTGCTAACAGGCACTCTGAAGGAGGAGACGGAGATCGGGCGTGCTTTCCCTGACAGGGAGGCAGCGATAAATTTTGACAATCTCTCTCTAATCCTCCCAGAGCTGAGGAAAAAACCTCCTCTGTTACATACACAGGAGCAGGTGACTGAGGACAGCCACAGTACCAAGTACCCCTGCGGGGTCTCTACGGTCACTTACCTCTGAACTTCAGGGGAGACTGGTGCAGCAGGAGTATGCCCAAGATCCTCAGAGCCCGATGAGACCCCCTTCGCTTCCTGGAAGATTCAGTTCCGGAGCTACTGGACGGCATATTCCTAAGCCTAAAGCTGAGGTATTCCAGCCGTAATACACCTCTTTTACTGAGAATAGTCTAGCACAATTGCTGCTATATCACAGTTGGTGTCTACTAATGTGCCTTTCTAGGGGATGCCTGTATCAACCGCTTGCTGTATGCCTTTAAATGTTGCCAGCTCTGTCTCTGTACTTCATAGCCAGCTTACTGCAATAATGTGGCTTTTTAAAAACCTGCTGGGACGCCCGCACATGCGCAGAAGCGCTGCGGCGCGCACAGAGCGTCATCCCCCAGGCCCCGCCCCTTTTTCCGGCCACCTCTATATATAGAGGCGCGTGCACGCGCACGCGCGCGGCCACGTGCGCCTCGGCGCTAATTTTCAAACATGGAAACCAGGGACAGGAGCCAGGGCCCCCTTTGCCGCAGGCCGGGGGATAGACGAACACTGCAACATGGCAGAGGAAACAGTTTCCTGTAGGAGAACTCACCAGCTGCCTGG
The DNA here is from genome assembly GCA_029206835.1 of Rana muscosa. Classification (NCBI taxonomy): domain Eukaryota; kingdom Metazoa; phylum Chordata; class Amphibia; order Anura; family Ranidae; genus Rana; species Rana muscosa. Next base: position 1,078,196,142 of record CM055122.1, read on the forward strand.
ACTTTGCTCTCTGAGAAGAAACTAGTCCATATGACAAGAAAAACATTCCACAGCGGCCTCTAGTGGACAAACACAGGTACCGCAGTTTAATATACTAAACATATATAAAAAAACATTCTTTTTTTTTTTTTTTTTTTTCTTGACCACCATTAAAAATTATTACATTTTTTTTAGTAGTTACAGGCATGCACAGATATTAGCGGGAATACCGTTAGGTAACAGACAGAAAGACAAATTAGGCTTGGGGGTCCCCCAATAGAACCAAGTTCCTGGGGGCCCCCACTTACCTGTTCCCCGCCGCAGGACTTTGTTTGGTCCACAAAAGCCCAAACTTCACCTATCACGGCAGGCATTGTAATCAAACCTTCAGGGACCGGGTTCCCAAGGATTCCACTCCCCTGGACCTGTATAGCACCCTGCACAGAAAACATCTTGGTCGTGGGTATGACCAGAGCTCTGGATCCCAGGGTCCAGCTCTCCTAATTGAAGCATTACAGGCAGAACCTTGCTCTTCTCTGCAAGGCCCGGGTACCGACCGTTTAGCTATGAAGCTTTTTTGGTCGGATCCGGAATAGCTTACTGAGGCCCAAAAGAACCTGTACGCAAGCTCAGTGAAAAACACATGTTTCTTCTTGGCCAACACCTTAGACACTGGCAAAAAACTGAGGTGCTCCCGGATGGGAGGGGCTTATATAGGGGAGGGTACTTCCGGTTTTGGAAGTTGCCAGTGCCAGCACCTGACGGTAACTATATAACCCATTAGTAATGACTATGTCGCTCTGTGTCCCGTGATGTACGAGAAAGAAAACTAAAATTAGTACAAAAAGAGCAAATAATCGCTACTGTAAGGGGTTCATTTTTTACTGTGGGACAGTGAAAGTAATATTTACAGTAGCAATTTGCTCTTTTTGTACTATAAAGGGTTAATTTTAGTTTATTTTTAACCTCATTATGTTACTGGCCGATTAATCGATTATGAAAATTGTAATCGATTAATTTCATAATCGATTAGTTGTCGATTAATCGATTAGTTGTTTCGGCCCTTATATATATATATACCTCCCAAGAACATTTGTAAAATGTTTTATAAGTCTTCATATGGAAAAGTTTGGAGACTCCTACTGTAAAGTATTAATTTACTTGGTGAATTTTGATGATCAGCCATAACATTATGACCACTGACAGAAAGTGATTAACATTATCTTGTTATAATGGCATTTGAAAGTGGGTGTTATATATTAGGCAGCAAGTAAACATGTTGTCATTGAAGTTAATGTATGGAAAGCAGTTAAATTTGCATGCATAAGGATTTGAAAAACTTTGGCAGGGGCCAAATTGTGATGGCTAGACAACTAGGTCAGAGAATCTCCAAAACGGAAGCCCTTCTGGGATGTTCCTGGTCAGCACCTACCAAAATTGATGCATGAAAGGAAACCTGGCAAACTGGTGACAGGGTTTTGGGCAGCCAAGACTCTATGATGCATGTGGGGAGCGAAGCCTGGCCTGTGTAGTTCAATAGAAGAGCTACTGCAGCTCAAATTGCTGAAAAAGCCCATGCTGACCTGTGTCACTGATGGCTTGGTAAAGCATAAATTCAATAGTCTAGTGGAGTCAGTACCTCAAAGGGTTCTTTTGGGTGGTCATAATGGTATGGCTGACTGATGTACACCCTATTAATTTAGAATTAAAAAAAGAATCAGAAGCAGGACTGCCTTTCATATGAAAAGTGATGCAGCTATACTTCTGCTGTACAGATCATACAACTGTAGTTCTAGCAATATAAAGTTGAACTATGTACAAAATTGATTCTAAAGGATCCTGACTCTTCCCGCCTTTCCCACTCTCACCTTCCCTACATCTTTCCTCTTTAACCCTCTATTACCCCCTCTCCCCTCCCCCCCTTATTATCTGTTTACTGCTAAATGTTATTTGGAGGCCTGAATTGCATGCCCCCCTTGCTAGTTATGGCTGCAAAGCAATACAAAGTTTGCCCGCCGAAACAGGAGCTGCCAAGTGGGAGGCGATAGTGTTCTGCCTCCCACTGAGGAACTGGAGGGGCCTGGATGCGGCTCTGGCCTGGGCGGAGCAGTGGAGGAGGTTAGTTGGAGGTCCTGGTTACCCCCCCTTCCGGTGTGGGGCATGGGCTGGGGCGGCATTGGGGGGCCCAACCCAGACCCCTTCATGTGTTGAGGCCAACGTGAAACGGGGCTGGCCCTGCGAGGGCAGCCTGCCCTGACGACCACTATGTAGTTGGCGGTTGGAATCTTGAGATAACAAGCTGGTGGAAAACAGGGGACATATACCCTCTATGTATACGTAAACACCCCCATGTTGTATCCATTTCTGTTATTACATGTTGCCTTTTCTTTTTGTTTTCTCATGCATGACAAATGTGTGTCACCATTACGTTTACACTGCAACTGTATGTCAAGCTGTGACTGAACCTAATAAACAAAGTTTACACCACAAAAAAAAAAAAAATCATTCTAAAAAGACAAAACATGCAGTCTGTCAATATTAACACAGACACTTTTTTTTGTTGGCCCACCCTGAAAGATAGTTTTATTACCTGTTGATTTAGCCTGTAGATTGGGCAATTTTTAATTTCCTGTAACACCCCAAGCTGTCAATCAAAAATGACAGTTACAGGGTTGGAACAAACCACAGTACATTTGTGGGCTTGCTTCTAAGGCTTCATGCCCAAAGACGTTTTTACAGCTGCGTTTTTTACAGCTTAAAAGTGTCTGTCCATGTTATTGTAAAAAAAAAAATTCTCAAAAAAAAACCAACAAAAGAAAAAAAAAAAAAAAATGTCGGAGCTAAAAAAACGCGACCGCGCGTTAGTGCGCGTTTTTTGACGCTCGCGTTTTTTTCTGCCTTACTCCGACGCTGAGGAACGCACTGGTCCTGGTTTTTTTACAACTTAAAAACGTATATGCTATTTGCAGCTCAAAAACGTCTAGGTGGGCATGAAGCTATAGACTAACATGGACAGGCGTTTTTAAGCTGTAAAAAATGCTCAAAAACGCAGCTGTAAAAACGTCCGTGGGCACGAGGCCTAAATGTCAGCATTTATTCAGAGTTCCCCCAAAATCCATACCAGACCCTTATCCGAGCATGCAGCCGGGCAGGTCGGGGGGGGGTGGTGGCCCATACCAGGCCACATGCCTTCAACATGGGGGAGTGGGTGCTTTGGGGAGGGGGGGTCCTGTGCCCCCTACCCCAAAGCCCCTTGTCCCCCATGGTGAGAAGGGCCTTTTTCCGACAAGCCAGGGGTTGTCGGGGTCTGCGGGTGGGGGGGCTTATCAGAATCTGGAAGCCCCCCACCTTATGTGAATGAGTATGGGGTACATTGTACCCCTACCCATTCACCCAAAAAGAGTGTCAGATATAAAAACAGCACACAGGTTTTTGTCAAAATAATTTTTTAAAGCAGCTCCGGCGTCTCTTCTCCTTCCGATTTCTTCTCCCTCAGTCGATGTCTTCATCCTCCGGTTATTCTCCCTCCGCTTTTTACTTCCAGCAGTTAGTTTTTTCTCCCTCCACTGACGTCTTCTTCCACTGCCGGTTCTCCTCTCTGCGGTCTTATCCCGCTTTTCTCCTGACACTCTCTCTCGCTGTAATGCTGGGTCTGCCATTACTTACATAGCCATGGGGCGGGGCAACCCGATGGCATCATCTGGAGGCCCCACCCCTTGTGACGCCTCTGCCCCACCATGCCCCAGGCAGCCGAGAGAGGAGAAACGGCAGAGGGAGAAGACAGCAGAAGAAGACATCAGCAGAGGGAGAAGAACCAAAGGGTGAAGACATCGCCGGAGGGAGAAGAAATTGGAAGAAGACACGCCGGAGCTGCTTTAATAAATTACTTTGTCAAAAACCTGAGTACCGTTTTTATTTTTTGACACTTTTTTGGGGTGAATGGGTAGGGATACAATGTACCCCTACTCATTCAAATAGGGTGGGGGGCTGGGATTTGGGGGCCCCCCTTGTTAAAAGGGGCTTACAGATTTCAATAAACACCCTGCCCGCAGACCACGACAACCACCGGCCAAGTTGACTGGAAGAGGCGCTTGTCCTCATCAACATGGGGACAAGGTGCTTTGGGGTGCCCCAAAGCACCCACTCCCGAATGTTGAGGGCATGGTATGATCCAGGAGGAGGGGGGGCTCGCTCGTTCCTCCCACTTTCCTGACCTGCCAGGCTGTGTGTTCGGATAAGGGTCTGGCATGGATTTTAGGGGGGGGGAACCAAACACCAAAAAAAAAATTGTTCCCCTTAAAATGCACACCAGACCAAATGGTCTGGTATGCTCTTGGGGGGGTCCTCAGAACGTGTTGGCTCTGGTTGTTTTTTTACAGTTTGAAAACGCCTATGCCACTTACAGCTCCTAAAAGCCTGTGTGTGCATGGACGCATAAAATAACATGGAGAGGTGTTTTTAAGCTGCAAACGAAACTGTCTGCCGCTGCTAAAAGCAGCTGTAAAAATGGTCTGTGTGCATGAGGCCTTATTATTGCTATATACACGATAAAAATGAAATGTTTTAGAGAAATAAAAAAAATATGTTTTCCTTACTTTGATGAAACAAAAACATTTGAAAATGAAGAAACCTGCTTGTATGTGGGGTGTTAAAACATGGAGCAAGTTATTTTTCTGAACACAGAAAACATGCACTTGAAACCTGCAGACCACTAAATGTATGCAAATCCTATTCGATGACCAACTTTACATCTCCCAGATGTGTTCTCTACATAATGCACTGCATACTTTGCCGAAATCTCAAAACGGTCTTCGGTTATAAACACAAAAGTTGAATATAATATGCCAATTACAGAGCAGACCAATGTCATGACTAAACAGTCCCAGGTTCCTGAGGTCATTTTACTTTTATAAGAACTGTAGTTTCTTCTTTCCATAAAATCCACACAATCTTAACTAAAGCTTTTAAAAGATTTAAACTGCCCATATATTTACCACAGCTGGCTGCTCAGAGCAGCATTTTTTTTCTGACAAAAGCTTGGCTCAAGGGATGACTTTCAATAGATCGCAGCGAGGTAGCTGCTCTGCTACACACGAAAACCTTACCCAGAATCAGGTAGTCTACGAATGATTTAGCGCCGGGTTCCCAACGAACATGTGATGCGCTCCGGGAGAGAGGTGGCCCGCTTCCGTCCGCGCTCCGGTCCCGAGGCAAGCTTTATCTTTTTCTGTACACAGCCAGTAAATTTTTTTTATAGCTTAACACCAAGAAAAATTTAAAACTACCCTTGCATTAATGCTCTCTGCAATTCAGGGGTTAAATGCTAACATTTTGTCTAGGGGAAAAGTAAAAAGACAGAGCAAAAAAATTATCTTACTTTATCAGACTTTAGATGCTGTCCAAGGCAAGTTTAATTTGTAACAACTCATGCCACCCACTCCAAAATATGCTGGTCAGTCTGAATACCTTTAATGATAGATTGTTACAACCACTGTGTACCACAGAGTAACACAGGAAATCATTTTGCCATCAAGATATTTAAATCTCTCTCCATGAGTGCTGGATGTGGGAATATTCAGGAGATGGAATAAAGGTACCGTATTATACACGAGTATAAGCCGAGTTTTTCAGCACTTTTTTTGTGCTGAAAATGCCCCCCTCGGCTTATACTCGAGTCACTTTTTTGCGCCTGATCTCCCGGACTTTGGAGACCCAGTACCGGCCGGCCGTAGGTCCTCTGGACCCCAAACTTGGCACACTTGTATCCCCACTCTTCCTCTACAAGTGTGAAAAGTTTGTTGTCTGGGGGACCTACGGCCGGGGAGCACTGATTTTTCAAACGCGGGCACCCCTTCCATAGACTCCCATGTTAAGCGGTCAGTCTAGTCATGGGCACAGTGAGGCATGCAGATGGACACCCTAGGCTTATACTCGAGTCAATACGTTTTCCCATTTTTTTGTGGTAAAATTAGGTGCCTTGGCTTATATTTGGGTCTGCTTATACTCGAGTATATACGGTAATTGAGATTTCAACCTGAAATATCCTTAACATCGGTAATAAAAACACTTGAAATTTTTAAGGAAGTGTCCTACTATAAAATCAATCAAAATGAATGCTATATCCTCCCTATGAATATACCGAATTCAATAATAAACATTAGCACTCAGTATGGATTCAACTGTAACAATACCGCATTAACTTACTTAGGAATACAACTAGCATCACATTCAACAAAATTATATGACGTTAATTCCCCCTCCCCCTCTTAGAGCAAATTAATCAGGACCTAATAAAAATACAGAAAACAACTATCATGGGTCGAGAGAATAGCTGCATTTAAAATGCAAACATTACCAAAGATACTATACTATTTTAGATGCCTACCGATCCCAATACCTGCTAAATTCTTCAAGCAATTAAATACTAAACTTAAACAATTTATCTGGAACAGAAACAAACCAAGGGTTACATTCTCAATCCTAAACACCATTAAAACTCATGGAGGAATGAATTTACCAGATATCAAGAATTACTATTATGCAGCCATTTTAGATCAGATGAAGTAGTGGTTTTCCCCCCAGAAAGACAAGTTATGGTATATGGGAATATATATCCCAACAAAAAGACTGTATTAAGAAAGGTATCTCCTTTTATGACATACTTTCATCCCAACGTGACAAGAAAAATGCTCATATGGTGAAATGGGAGACAGACTTAAACTTATCCTTTTCCTGGGAACAGTGGAAAATATCATTCCAAACAATTAAAGCATCTTTCATGCATCAAACACTGGGATAATGCCCAAAAAATAACTAACAGGTGGTACCTAACTCCGTATAGACTTTCCAAAATTTACCCAACCACATCCAATATTTGTTGGAGGTGTAACGAGCAAACCGGGAATCTCCTACACACTCTTTGGAGTTGCAAAACCTTAAGAAGCTTTTGGAACTCAATCTCATCCTCCATAGCAGACATTACAGGTAACCTTCTGAGCTTACACCTGCCTCAGCCTTACTAGGAATTGATCTCGAGAAATACCCCAACAGATATAGAACTAATATGATCCATATTTTGATAGCTTCAAGACTTACAATTGCAAACTCTGGAAACCTACAGAAAAACCCAATAATATCTACTGTAACAGACTGAATTCTCAAGCACAATTTTAATTAACGCTAGCATATAAAAATCATTCTCCCACCTCCTTTAGGAGAAAATGGAAAGCTTGGATAACACACCCTAGAGCCTGCTCTTAAAAGATTGTATAATCTAAACTTACTCGAATGTTTGAAAACCCTTACACATCCATCTTAGCAGTATACCGGTGTAGAATAATACTTCAGCTACCCTTTCCCTATGTTCACTCTCTATTTTTATGTTATCCTTTTGATATTTTTCTACTTAAAGTTGGATTAGGCTGTCTCATTGTGTATTGTGATGGCCTACCAGTCCTACAGTCTGAACCCTTCTGGGGAAGGCTGGTTTAGGTAATCAAGGCCTGAACTAAGTCTATTCGCTCGGCCTTTACAGGTTTATGTATTACATGTTATATGAACTGCAACCATGTCCTTTATGCTTCTGTTTTTGGTTGTACAAACTTATTTGATAAAATAAAAAAATATATAGTTTAAAAAAAATAATAATAATAATTCAGAGATCAGATCTGGCCTGTGCAGAAGAGGCCAGGGGTCATCTGTTAAAAAGTCTGGGTATGACTGTGTACCAGATTCTTCTAGTCCAGTTTTGTACAATTAGAATCACTGTTTTCTGCTCTTGTTCTACTTGCTTAAGCAGACTAGCTAGGATTTGCACTGGAGTAAAGGTGCAAAATTAGCCTGAAAGGAGAATATAGCTAGAGGATCCCTGGTTCTGGCAACAGAGTGAGTTTGATGTTGAATTGTGAGGCCATGATGTCCACATCTGGAATTCCCCATGGTTGGCATATCAGATTGAAGACATCTGGATGAAGGGGCTATTTCTGCTTTCCAGTTGTCCACTCTTGGGATGTGGACCACAAGATAGCTTGACAGTGTGTTTTTGCCCATGAGATGATCTGTTTAGCTTGAGGTTTGATGAAAGCCATCATAGCATTGTCTGACCTCATCCTGATTGGGTGCCCCTTCAAAAGTGGGGTCCAGTGCTTTATGGACAACCTAAGTGCTGAGCTCAAAGATGTGGATGGGGAGCTTGGCTTCTCAAAGTGATCAAGCTCATGTACCTTATAGGAACTAGAAGACACCTCCCCAGCCTGAAGGACCTTTGTCTGTTGTGATAACTTGCAAGTGATAGGGGAGGAAGGACTTCCCCACTGTTAGAGCTGGAGTGGTGATCACCAAATTAGAGAATTCCTTGCTTGGCTGGACAGGATAAAAGGGTAAATCAGGATACGAAGACTGTTTTTTCCAAGTCAAAAATATGTTTTGGTGGAGAGTTCTTGAATGGAATTGGGCAAATGGTACGGTCTCAAAGAAGGCTAACATTGGGCTTAGAAATCACATGTGGAATCTGTGTGTGAATGTCTCGTGGATCTCAATTCTTGAGCATGTGCTCTTAAAGAACTTTTTCTGGGATAAATACTTTGTTTGGGACATTTCCAGCACCAAAATTGTGTATTCCAGGTGAAGGGAAGTCTGGAGAGCAGATATGTTTAAATTGATAACACAAGCCAAAGGTCTGAAGCACCTGATCGGTCTTGTTCATATTTTCTGATAGCTTCAAGGTAGAGAAGTCCTTCAGAAAAAGGTTGTCTAGATAGCCTTTAACGTGAATGTCCGAGTTACAGGAAGAACATGTGGAGGCACTAAAACCTTTTCCAACACACTGGGAGTAGAGAATAGGGCAGAGGATAGGATAAAGGACAGTGCAACAAACTGGCAGTGGTTGTCTGACAAAATGAGGCATAGAACGCGTTGAGTGAGTAAATGTCAACATGCAGATAGGCATTTTGGATTTCTTCAAATGTTATATATTCCCCTCGTCTCCGAGAGGGAATTACTGACCTTGCCAATTCCACGCATAATAAAAGAATTTCAAGTCCAGAATAGGATGAATTTTTAAGTTGGCCTTTGGTACTGTGAACATGTTTGCACAGAAGCGTTTCAACCCGTCTTGTGATGGTATGGGCATAACTACTCTACCTGGGACAAGAGGTGGGTCAGGGCATTCAGCAAATCTGTTTTTCAGCAGTTTTTGGTTGATTTGAAAGTGATGAGGTAGTGGCGTTCTGAACTCCATTTTTTACCCCTTTAAAACCACGGATTGAATCTATAGGTCTGGGGTGTCTGACCTAGACAGAGGTAAACTCCACTCAAACTCCATTGTGAAGGGGGCTTTGGTGTAAAACTTGTGGGTCAAGCCTTGCGCTAAAACGAAGGGTTAGCGAGAACAGGCACTGCATTTAGAGAGCTAGGAGTTCCTGAGCAGGGTGCTTTTGGGACCTTCCGCTGTGCAAGTAAACCCTTCCCACTTGTAACCGGTTTGTCTCCCCCTAAATAGATGTCTTCTTTGGAAAGGCATACATGAGGCTTCTTTTGCAGGCAGCATCAGCTGTCTAAGCTTTTAGCCATAATATTCTGTGCAAGTTCATGGAGATTAGAGACATTCTATAAATTTTTCTCATGACATGTTCTAGGGCATCCACACAGAAAAACTGAGGAAAAGGGTTGTTGCTGCAATTGCTCTTTTTAAGTACTGGAAAGCAGGTTCTTGTTCATTGCCCTAGACCAGTTAGCTGCAGTTTGACATACTGAAAACAGGAGTGACAGCTGTTGGCAGAACTAGGCCTGCCAAAGGCCATATGTTCTGTTCCCACCGAGTGGGGGCTGGGTACAGTGCCCATGGTTTTACCAAAATTGTGCCCGTTTACAGTGGTTCTTTGTTGGCAATAAAAGACAGAGGGATTGATTCAAGAACTAAAAAATAATAAAAATTACTAAACTAGTGCTATTTTTTTTTTAAATAACAAACATGTTATACTTACCTGCACTGTACAATGGTATTGCACAGAGTGACCTTGAACCTCAGCTGCCGACACTCCAGGCTCCTCCTCTTCTCAGTGAGCCACCATACAAAGCAGCTTCCTATGGGGAAATGTATGTGGGCTCTACCCCGAGGACTCTGATACAGGAGGATGAGGGGGTGATACAATTACTGGGACATGCATTCGGTAAAAAATGTTGAACCTTTATCTTCATATACAGGTGGAAGACAAACCCTGACAGTGGCAGGGGGATCGTGCTTTTTCTGTGGCAGGGAAAGCTCTCAAAGTAGGTTGATGCAATCTGGATCCTTGAGCTCTACAGCCGCAACCCTGTGACTGTGGTTATTTTCTTTTTTCTCCGCTTGTTCCATTTAGAATGGGGTCTACCTTGACTATTTGAAGTTTTGTACTGTTTTTATTTTATGCTGCATTTTATATTCTGGAGTGACCCCCTTCCGCTACCTGTAAAAGTGATCTGAGGGCTGTATAGCTGCTCATATCACTATAAAAAAAAAAAAAAAAGTCTACTGTAAAAAAACAGAACCAGGATCATGGTTGTAGTTCTAACCATGATCCTGGTATAACCACCTTAATAAGTGGTTATATATACGTATGACAGTATTGAGTTGGTTAAGCGAAGGGTTGTTTTCTCCATGAAGATCACCTTCAGACGCTAGCTCAAAACCGAGGATTCAAAGAGTAGGGTATGGTTATATCAGAGGCACTCAGGGGGCGTGGCCCCTAAAGCTCTACCATTGTCCAATTACCTAAAGGTACACGCCTATAACCCATAGCATATGAATAATCAGACTGTGTCCTGGACAATTAGGATTTTGACTTTTTAGTCACTACAAGTACTATTCTAGCACATTATTTAATGTGTATGCTATTGTTATGGTTTCCCTCCATCAATAATTATTGATAAACTATTTCAAAATTACCAAGCAACTGCAGGATGTTTATCTATCATGTCCATTACAATAACCCCCTCTAGAATGAACAAACACAGAGTTAAGCTCAATTCAAACAAGACCAAGGTTCATGAATCGAGCAACTTCACAGGAATAGAACAAAGTATTTGTGTGATAAAATGGATTGCATTTATTTATTGTAGTGTGTAGCAGTGCACAGGTGGCGAGTCACAAAATCCAATAAAATTTATTTGGTTAGCTTGAGGCAAGCTTAGAGCATACCTTTACATATGATGCAACTAAATTGCTGGGAAAAAAAAAAGAAAAAAAAAGTTAATGTACATACATTTTTGTGGGTTTCAAAGCATTCAGGGAGCTACAAAACCTACACTGCCTGACCTCACAACACTGCCCCTCCCAGTCAACCCCACGCTCCAGTTTGTAAAGTCAGAACGTAGACAGGCAGCTGAAAACCAATGAACTGCAAGCATGGGCGTCCGCTCCATAGGGCAAGGGGGGTCGTTTGCCCCCCCTGGAATCGAGAAGGTGTTGGCCAAATTGGCAGTGTTCTACACCCTCCGCCGCCCTTACACCCACTTCCAGTCCCGCTGGACCTGCTGAAGGTGAGAAAGAAGGAGAGCCGGGCTGTGTGTGTGGTATGGAGGGAGGAGGAGATGTCCTACAACACGTGTGTGTGTGACTGCAGAGACATGACGTCATAGGACATGTCATACATATGGTCAGTGTGCAGTGTAGTGGTCAGTAGTCAGTGTGTAGTAGTCAGAGTGTAGTGTCCAGAGGTGCAGGGTGCTGCTGTGTAATGTAAAGGGGTCCAGTGATGCAGGGTGCTGTGTAATGTAAAGGGGTCCAGTGATGCAGGGTGATGTGTAATGTAAAGGGGTCCAGTGATGCAGGGTGATGTGTAATGTAAAGGGGTGCAGGGTGCTGTGTAATGTAAAGGGGTCCAGTGATGCAGGATGCTGTGTAATGTAAAGGGGGTCAGTGATGCAGGGTGCTGTGTAATGTAAAGGGGGTCAGTGATGCAGGGTGTTGTGTAATGTAAAGGGGGTCAGTGATGCAGGGTGCTGTGTAATGTAAAGGGGTCCAGTGATGCGGGGTGCTGTGTAATGTAAAGGGGTCCAGTGATGCGGGGTGCTGTGTAATGTAAAGGGATCCAGAGATGTGGGGTGCTGTGTAATGTAAAGGGGTCCAGAGGTGCAGTTGTGGAGAGGGGGTACACAGTAGTGACAAAGAGATATTTAAAGATGCAGGGGGCACAGTGGGGTGTTTTTACATTTTAATGTGGGGGGGGTCGCTTTTAACCCCCGCTAGCGGTCATAGAAAAGGGTAAAATGTGACTGTATTGCCGCTGCTGAAGCGCCCCCCCCCCCGAAAACATTTCAGCGGACGCCCATGACTGCAAGCAACCCAACATGTTTGAGAACCTTGTGCAATGCTACAAAGCCTGATAATCTCCTGTAGGACTTCCTCCTTTCATTATTTTATATGCAGTGCGGGGGGATAGTAGAAATTCCATTTGAAGCTAAATTTCAGGTAATTATGCTAGCAGAATTTCAAATACATTTAAAAATGTCTGACTAAATTCATAGTGCAAATAAAGTTTACGTTTGCTGTTTTAGGCCCCATGCACACGAGACGCTGTTATTTGCTGTTGAACGCGCGTTCAGAGGCAGTTGGACGCTTTTTTCAACTGCTCCTGAACCCATTCAATGTTATCCTATGTGTCCATGCACACACTCTCGTTTTTTGGCGTTTACAAGCAGTTGCGTTTAACCTCGTTTTTCCAGAAGCAAAAAAATGGGTTCAGACGCAAAAGTTTTCACGTTTCAGACGCTAAACGCTGCTAAACGCGGCTAAACGCGGTACCGGCGTTTTGCCGCGTTTGCGTTTATAAGCGTTTTTAAAGGTGACCTATTTTTTAACATTAGAAATCTCAAAAATGATGGCAAATGATGAAAAACTATTAAAAAATATAAAAGAAAACTGTAATTGCTTGCATCGCATTGTGGACAATCCACAACTTGTGGCAGGTAAAGTGGCAAGTGGACAATCAACAACTTGTGTCAGGTGATGTGGCCAGGTGACGTGGCCAGGTGACGTGGCAAGTGGACAATCCACAGCTTGTGGCAGGTGACGTGGCCAGCTGACGTGGCAGGTAACGTGGCCAGGTGACGTGGCCAGGTGACGTGGCAAGTGGACAATCCACAACTTGTGGCAGGCGACGTGGCCAGGTGACGTGGCAGGTGACGTGGCAAGTGGACAATTCACAACTTGTGGCAGGTGATGTGGCACGTGATGTGGCCAGGTGACGTGGAAAGTGGACAATCCACAACTTGTGGCAGGTGACGTGGCCAGGTGACGTGGCAAGTGGACAATCCACAACTTGTGGCAGGTGACATGGCCAGGTGACGTGGCAAGTGGACAATTCACAACTTGTGGCAGGTGATGTGGCACGTGATGTGGCCAGGTGACGTGGAAAGTGGACAATCCACAACTTGTGGCAGGTGACGTGGCCAGGTGACGTGGCAAGTGGACAATCCACAACTTGTGGCAGGTGACGTGGCCAGGTGACGTGGCAGGTGACGTGGCAAGTGGACAATTCACAACTTGTGGCAGGTGAAGTGGCCAGGTGACGTGGCACGTGATGTGGCCAGGTGACATGGCAAGTGGACAATCCACAACTTGTGGCAGGTGACGTGGCAAGTGGACAATCCACAACTTGTGGCAGGTGACGTGGCCAGCTGACGTGGCAGGTAACGTGGCCAGGTGACGTGGCAGGTAACATGGCCAGGTGACGTGGCAGGTAACATGGCCAGGTGACGTGGCCAGGTAACGTGGCAAGTGGACAATCCACAACTTGTGGCAGGTGACGTGGCACGTGATGCGGCAAGGTGACGTGGCAAGTGGACAATCCACAACTTGTGGCAGGTGACGTGGCCAGGTGACGTGGCCAGGTGATGTGGCCAGGTGACGTGGCAGGTGACGTGGCAAGTGGACAATCCACAACTTGTGGCAGATGATGTGGCAAGTGATACGCTAAATACAAGTACACTGCTGCTCTCTCAGCTGCTGCTACTCACTCTGGTCTCACAAACTGGCTGAAATGGTTAAAATTTACTGTTTTTTGAGCTTAGGGAGGGTCTATGATGAAACGCTTATAAACGCAAACGCGGTTAAACGCCGCTAAACGCGGCAAAACGCGCGTTTATAAACGCCAGTTTCAGCGTTTAAAAACGTGTGTTCAGCAGAGTTTGCACCTGCGTCTCGTGTGCATGGGGACTAAGTGTAAAACTCCAGGCAAGCATACAGAGTTGTACAAGCAGGTTAAAAACATTTATGCCTTAGGGATGTTCCCATAAAGGTGTACTCTACAAGAGTAAATGCTACACTGGCTCACAACAATGAAACAGTTTTAAATTGCAAATAAATAATATGACAATTCTCTCTTCAAACTGAACATAAATGTTTTATTTGAAATCTGTTTTGTGGAACACCTGAAGCCTGAGAGATGACCCACTCTAGACCACTTCAAAAACAGCCAGTCCATGGTAAATATTCCAAAAGGTTTACTAATTTATATTGTTGGTCTATAGAACAAAGTGTGAAAATGTCCAAGAAAAATCAATTTTTTTTTTTTTACTACTTCAGACTTTATGCTCAAGGGAAATGTCCATGCTTTTATGCCTGTTTTTATTTAAAGTATAACTAAAAGGGAAACTTTTTTTTTTTTCCTTTTTCAATTTGGATAGAGTGGAGAAGGATTAGAACACCTGTCAGTTTTCTTGTACAAAGGATTTTATTGAAAAAATAGGATTTTTGTACTCACCGTAAAATCCGTTTGACGTCCATGGACGTAACAAAGCAGTACAAATCTTAAAAGGAAGGGTGGGTGCTGTGTCAGTCCATGGACGTCAGAGAAATGGATTTTACGATGAGTACAAAAATCCTATTTTCTCTTACCATCCATGGACTGACACAGCCTCTTCATACTGAACACGTGGGACGTCCCAAAGCAGTATAAAGAAGAGGGTGGGAGCAGTAGTAAAGGAAAAACCAAACTTCACTCCAAACAAGCAGAGCTCCTCAACGGAGGAGTTGCAACTTCAAACAGCAGCCTGCAACACCTTGCGGCCGAAGGAAGCATCCGAAGTTGCAGCCACATCAACCTTGTAGAACTTAGAAAAGGTATGTGCGGACGACCAGGTCGCCGCCTTGCACACTTGTGCAACCGACGCTTGATGTCGGAAAGCCCAGGAAGCACCAATTGCCCTGGTGGAATGCGCCGTAACCGGAAAGGGAGGCGCCCGCTCCTTAAGGGCATAGGCCTGTATGACGGTCTGCCTGATCCATCTAGAAATGGTGGCAGGCGACACCGCTTGGCCCTGTTGTGGACCAGACACAAACAGCGAGTCAGACTTCCGAATGGGAGCAGTAACAGACAGGTACACCCGCAAGGCACGTACCACATCTAGCGTGTGAAGCGCAAACTCCCTGAGATGCGATGGATGAGGACACAAGGACGGAAGAACAATGTCCTCATTAAGGTGAAAGGCCGAGACCACCTTCGAGAGAAAAGAAGGTCGCGGACGCAACACAGCCTTATCCTTATGGATGATCAAGTAAGGCGGCTTTGCAAGACAATGCCGCCAACTCAGACACCCGTCTAACAGAAGTGATGGCTACCAGGAAAGCCACCTTCTGAAACAAGGTCAAGAGAGGGATATCTCTGATGTTTTCAAAAGGAGGTTCTTGAAGAACCGAGAGCACCAAATTCAGATCCCAAGGAGGGAGAGGAGGTTTGACAGACGGGGATCACATGGCGAACCCCCTGCACAAAGGTGCAAATCAAGGAATGGCCCGCTAGCGGTCGTTGAAAGAAGACAACCAGAGCCGAAATCTGACCCTTGATGGTACTTAAAGCCAGCTTTTGGGTCACATCACGCTGTAAGAACAGCAGAATCCTGGGAACGGAATACGTCCGTGGACGCCAATCTAGCTCCTCGCACATAGCGATGTAAGCCTTCCAGGTACGGTGATAGATCTTCCTGGAGGAAGATTTCCGTGCCCTCAACATGGTCGAGATGACCGAATCTGAGAGACCTCGGTCCCTCAGCACCTGGCTTTCAATAGCCATGCCGTTAAAGCCAAGGACTGTAAATTAGGATGCAGTATGGGACCTTGAGGCAGAAGGTCCTCCCGCAGAGGTAGTCGCCAGGGAACGTCCGCGACTAGCCGCACAAGATCGGCGTACCAATAGCGCCGTGGCCAATCCGGAGCAATGAGGATCACCGGAAAGCCCTCGGCCTCTACCCTGCGAAGCAGACGGGGAAGCAACTGCAGCTGAGGGTAGGCATACATCAGGCGATACTGACCCCACGGGGCAACTAACGCGTCTGAGGCATCTGCCCAGGGGTTCCTGGACCTGGCCACAAACCTTGACACCTTGCGATTGAGTCGAAAGGCCAAGAGGTCCACATCCGGCGTGCCCCATTGCCGGCAAAGGAGTTGGAACACCTCTGGATGCAAGGACCATTCCCCCTGGTCCAACGTCTGACGGCTCAGATATGTAGCCAGCGCCGGCACGCTTCTTTCCGCCCACCTTAGGATGTGGACAACCTCGGATGCCGCAGCTGAGCTCCGAGTTCCCCCCTGATGGTTGACATAAGCCACTGCTGTGGCGTTATCCGATTGGATCCTGACCGAGCGGCCCTGTAGCCTCTCCGACCACGACAAGGAGGGACAGTCTGATTGCCCGGAGTTCCAGAACATTGATCGGTAGACAGGATATGGCTGGGGTCCAAAGCCCTTGAGCTGAGAGGACTCCCCAAACTCCCCCCAAGCCCGTAAGGCTGGCGTCCGTCGTGATCACCGTCCACTGGATAAGAAGGAATGACTTCCCGGACCGAAGGGCCGGGGATCTCAACCACCACGTCAGAAACGCCCTGACCAGGTGACTCACCTGAATCTGATGATCCAAAGACAACGGGGACTTGTCCCAAGTGGACAGGATCCCCCACTGTAGGGTACGAGTGTGAGATTGGGCATACGGAACTGCCTCGAAGGAGACCACCATGGGTCCCAGGACTCTCATGCAGAAACGGATTGACGACCATTTTCGGGACATCAGAACCCGCACCGCAGACTGGGGAGTCTGCAAGGGTAGGAACACTTTTGCCTCCGAGGAGTCCAGGGTCAAACCTAGATACTCCAGGCGCCGAGTCGGGACCAGGACAGACTTCTGAGTGTTCAGGAGCCACCCAAAGTCCCGGAGGGTCTGACTATCGTCACATTTTCTTCCAATTCTGAGCCAGAGTCTGCTCTCAGAAGATCGTCCAGATAACCCACGATAGCAATGCTGTGCTGTCCCAGCAAAGCCAGAATCGGGGCAAGCACCTTGATGAAGACCCGCGGTGCCGACGCTAAGCCGAAAGGAAGTGCCACAAATTGATAGTGGACTTCGCCGATCGCAAAGCGCAGAAACTTCTGGTGACTTGTGCAGATTAGGTCATGCAAATAGGCGTCCTTGATGTCCAAGGACTCCAGAAAGTCCCCGGGATGGAGCGCAGCAACCACCGTGCAAACCGATTCCATGTGGAATTTTTGAACCTTCACAAAGGCATTTAAGGGCCTTGAGATCCAGAATTGGACGGACTCCGTCCTCCTTTGGGACCACAAACAGATTTGAATAAAATCCCTGAAACCTCTCCTGTGACGGTACCGGCACAATTACTCCGCACCTGAGCAAGTCCTGCACTGACCCTAAAAGGGCCGCCCGATGCGCTGGAAGGAGAGGGAGATTTGAGGGAAAGAATCTGTTTGGAGGCCAGGAGCGGAACTCTATCCTGTACCCCGAGGTGACCACCTCGCACACCCACCAGTCGGAGATCAGGGAGGTCCACCGATAGGTAAACCAGCGATAACCGCCCCCCCCCCCCCCCCCAGAGTCGGGCGGGGGCAAGACTTCATGCGGTGGCAGGCTTGGGAGCCGACTTGGTCGGCTTACGCACCCAGGGACGCTTCTGTCCACCAGTCGCACTCTTTTCAGTCTGGGAGGGCTTACCCGTGGACTCTGACTGATGAAAAAACCTTCTGAGCTGGAAAGGAGGGGCCCGGCTTACGGCGGGGCTCCTTACCCTTAGTAGCCTGAGGAAGGAAGGTGCTCTTAACCCCTCCGTGACATCCTTAATAATGTCATCTAGGGCAGCACCAAACAGCCTACCGCCCTTAAAGGGCAAGTCAGTCAGGAGCATTTTAGAGGCCAGGTCAGCAGACCAGCATTTCAACCAGATAAGACGACGCAACACCACCGCATACACTGAGACCCTAGAAATTAAGGGAGCAGCGTCCAAAGTGGCATTGCACACATACACTAGGCCCTGCACCAGTTGGTGGGCCAGTGCAATGGTTTCTGGAGGAAGATTATGCTCCTGCACAGTCTGGTGCAAAATCTTTGCCCATTCCGTGAGTGTCTGAGACACCAAGGTCGCCGCTACAATAGGACGTAAGGTGGATCCCAGCAAGGCAAACATGGCTCTGCTCACCACTTCCGACCTCCTGTCAGTGGAGTCCTTAAAGGCAGGAATCGCCTCCATTGGGAGAGTTGTGGCTTTATTCAAACGGGCGACCGGGGGGGGGGGGTCGACCACCGGAGGAGAGGCCCATTTTTTAATCAGGGGCTCCTCAAAAGGGTACCTAGTAGACAGACGCCGCAGGAGCGCAAAAGTCTTCTGCGGCTTTTCCCAAACCTGATCTATGAACCTGTCAAAGAAAGGCATGTAAGGAAAAACTTTTTTTAGAAGGCTTAGCTTCCTCAGCCGCAGCATCCAGCTTGAGAGTGTCCCTCACGGCATCAATGAGTTCACTTACAAGCACCCTGTCCTTTGCTGACTCAGAGCAGGAGTCTTCCTCACAAGGAATGTCCTGTTCAAAAATCAAAAATATCAAAGCTAGGGTCCTGAGCTGCAGCTACAGTAGGCCCATATCTGAATCAGAGCACTCCCTTACTGGAGACTGTGTGGGGAGAGGGCGCTTCATAGCCCCCTTGCGCTTGCACATTGCTTCCATCCTGACAAGAAATGATTCCAGGACCGCCGACAACTGGTCCATAGGGACCGCAGGTGCTGAAGCACTGGCTGTTGCCTCTGACATGAATGGGGAAGCAGGTGAACCAGACTCCATACTCGCCACTCAGACTTTTCCCAATAAAAGAAAAAATCCACCCTCTGGCTGCGCTGACTGTGGGGGGTTACCCAGGGGATTCACCAACCCGGATAGGACCGTTCAGTTCCGCTGCCTGTGCTGTCCTCGTTCAGCGCGAGGGAGCAGTGAGGAGAATGTGAGGAGAATGTGAGGAGAATCGCGCCGTTGCAGGAGCGATAGGCCAAACAATCACAAAAAACCGTGTGCGGCTCAAAGAAAACGGCCTCTGCAATGTAACTGCGCCATAGCGATCCACGGCAAGATGGCCGCCATGCGCGCCAATGCAAAAAAGACAAAGTGACACAAAAACATGGCGCCGAACGGCGCCCAGGCCCAAAATTACTTACCCGTCCCAGAAGGACCCACTGGTGTGTTTCTGACAGACCTAACACAGTGCAGTACTGAGTAGCTGTCGGCCCGGCCAACCGCAAAAGATACAGCAGGACTGTTAAGTCTTGTGTGGACCGTGGAGCATAAAAGCCCACTGGCCACCCATGGAGGCATGGGGAATGTCGTGAACTGAGTCACACGCCGGAGCGAGGAATCAGCACGCACTATGGTCGGACAGGGAAGACTACGAGGATATCTTGTACCCAACCTGTTGCTCAGCCGACAGTTGATAGAAGATCTCAAAAATAAAATAATACAATTCCAAAAGGAATTAAAAAAAAAAATCTCAGGAGACTGGCTCCTAAGAGAGCCACGTTTTCTCTGCTAGGCAGAAAAAAACTGAGGGCTGCTGGCTGCAGGTAGGAGGGTTATGTCCGGAGGGACCGCCCCCTGGGCGGGGCTGTTCAGCTTTGGTTTTTAGAATGTATGTTGTAACATCTAAAATTCTGCCTAGGCTTCTCCTGCTCGCAGGGACATAAACCCACTTGTTCAGTATGAAGAGGCGGTGTCAGTCCATGGACAGTAAGAGAAATACAGATCAACAGTACGATACAAAAACAGTGGTGGACACAGCAAAGAAAAAAAAAAGGGAAAAAAAAAAGAAACTTCTGAAAACTAAAAAGTTAGTCCAAGGCACTGAGTTCAAAGAAGCCCTTGGGGATCCAAGGGTGATCGTGTGTGGTCAGCAAGAGGTTGACATCCGTTCACAAGACAATTCAAGGGGGATCATGCTAGACTAGGTATACATGCTAATGGTCTCGCAGGACCACAAGAACAACATGTGACAAAATAAATTACGAAACAAACATTCCAAAAAACAAAACAAAAAAAGCTTGCAGAAAATGTATAAAATTAGGCATTATCTATCGGTAGTTGAAAAATAAAAAAAAGGTAACATTTCTACAGAGCATGTGTCCTTTCCCAACAGGACCAAGCCAGTGGGCCAGAAAAAAAAAGGAGAAGTAAAAGAGAAAGAGAAGATAGGAAAAAGCAGAGAGGAAAAGGGAGACCAGAAAGATGAATAGAATAAGGAGGAAGGGGAGGGAAAAGAATAAGAAAGGGAATAAAAACGAAGAAAGGAGTCGATGGGGTGGGGGGAGCAGAGGCGTACTAGAGAGAGAAGTGCTGGGTCGAATCGTTAAGAGTGGTTATGAGCCACCCAAGGTTGCCAGATTCTGAGGAATTTATCATGAGTATCTGATAGCACGGCCGTCAGTTTCTCATTTATCATGATATCGTTCACACAATTTTTAACAGCTTCTAAACTGAGGGCCGGCGTTTTCCAAGTCCTGGCTATGGTCAATTTAGTTGCAGTAAAAATATGCGACGGCAGTTGGCGTTCCTGACGAAGCAATTCCGTAATTGGTTTCCATAGAAGGGCCTCAAATGTGTCCCTCTTTAAATTGTTATTAAAAAGATTGCGAAGAAGCGCATAAACTCTGACCCACAGTCTGCACACCCTGGGACACGTCCACCAGATGTGTGCCATTGTACCATCTTGAGAACATCCATGGAAACATAAGGGAGAATAAGATGGGAAAAAACTTGCCAACCTGGCTGGAGTGTAATACCATCTGTAAAACACTTTATAAGCGTTTTCTAATTAGAAAACATTTCTAGAACATTTGGACAGGGCGATAGTCATACTCTGCCAATCTTCCAGATCAAGCTGTTTCCCCAGCTCCGCCTCCCATTGGTTGCACATGCAGTATGTAAAAATGGAACACACTCTACATAGTGCATTAAGCGTTTAAAAAGATTTATTCCATTAAAATATATTGCACTTACAATTATGCAGTTAAAATTTGCCTTTTAAGTCTGGTGTGCCGTGCCGTGCCCCTGGAAGAAGTAAGTTTTTTACGAAACGGACGTAGGGCGGAGCGACGCGCTGACGTCACCTCTAACACTTCCGAGAAGGACGGGTGTCTGATGAATGTGCAACGGCCGGCACACCAGACTTAAAAGGCAAATTTTAACTGCTTAATTGTTAATGCAATATATTTTAATGGAATAAATATTTTTAAACGTTTAATGCACTATGTGGAGTGTGTTCCATTTTTACATACTGCATGTGCCCATTGAGACTATCGGAGGCCGGTGCTCTAGGAATCTTGTGTGCTGTGGTGATTCGTGGGAGAAACTGCTTGATTTCTGCATACACTGACCCTCTGTCACGGGGGGTCTTGCACAGCTGGTAAGGAGAAAATCCTGCTATTTGGTGGTGGAACGTCACAAATGAATGTGGACACAATACGTTACTTCATATAAGTTTTACACGGAGCACTGGTGTTTTCTAATGGACTTCATTTAATGATTCTTTTGATGGATTATATTATTTTAATGTAGATCACAGTACACTTTCTTATTTATAGTCCAATTTGTATTAGCTTTTCACTCATAAGTTTTCAATTAATTGATGTGTGTTTCATTGGTTATTTATTATTTATCCCATCACTTTTAGTGTTTGGTCACGGGTTAGCGCGATTTTTTCGCCTTTTTTCCCTTTTTTTTCCCTTTATTACAATATTGTCGGTCAACAGTTTTGGTGTAAATGGGTGACCCCCCTTTACTAAATGATACAAAGCCGTTACGTATGGGGCAAGGACGTCCGCTAATTTCCGTTAGTATAGTGCTGTGAAGCCATCCAGGCCCAGCCTTGTTCTCACCTTCAGCTCTTTAATGCACTGGAGGACTTCCGAGACCTGAATGTCTCGGTCCATTAGGGACTCGTGGGTTTCCGAAAGAGGGTAAGGACAAGTCCGACAAAAAGGCGTTGAGGCCCTGGGTGGCTAGCTGATCAGGGGCAGAGTAAAGTTTAATATGGCGGTGACAGAATTCGTCCAAGACCAGCTGGGGGTTGCCTGTGAGGATGTTGTGGTGGGTGCATAAAGCGATAGGGGTAAATTTTGGGGTTAAGGTGCGCAATCTATTGGCCAACATCGAATAGGGGTTGTTAGCTTTGGCATACCATTTGACGGGTCCATCGCAAAGTACGTTCTGCTTCATCAGTTAGGCATAGGTCCAGATCCGTACAGGCTGTCTCTAATAGCCTGCGGTTGGCAGGTGTGGGAGATTGCTTGAAGGCCGACGACAAAGCCTACAGGCGCTGCTCCAAAGCATGGCAAGCCTGAACTCGCTCCTTCTTGCGTTTTGATGCCAATCGGATAACATGACCACGAAGAACAGCCTTATAAGCTTCCCATAACATCACTGGGGATGAGACCGTCCCAGTATTAAGGAGAAAATATTCAACAGAAGCCTTGTGGATGTCACTGAGGATCTCTTTGAAAGACAAGAGAGTCATTCATCACCCATGGGGATTGTTGTGGTTTGCCAAGCAGAGAGTGACAGACCATCAGGATCGGGTCATGGTCCAACCACGGGACAGCCAAGATAGAAACCGAATCGATTAGAGGAAGGTGTTTACGTAATACAAACATATGATCGATCCTGGAGTGAGTGTGATGGGGGTGGGAATAGTGGGTATAGTCCCTGCCGCAGGGATGAAGCTCCCGCCATATATTCACCAGGTCATGGCCGTGCAAAGAATGTTGGAATCTTTTTGCAGCAGGGGAGGGGGGGTTTATGATCTGATGGGTAGTTGTCAAGCGAAGGGTTCAAAGTCACGTTTGAGTCATCTGACAACAGCAGCGTGCCTTTCTGATGGGGCTTTAACAGGGAGCAGACATGGCACCTGTCAGTTTTTATTATGTCTGTGCCTATAGCTTTACTTCAAGTGCTTCTCATTAAAACATAAAAAGTACTCATATAGACCTTTTATACATTGGAGAAAATGATTGTGAAAAATGGAAAAACAATGATAAATGAAAAGTTTTTTCTTTTTCTTTTTATGAAACCCACAAAAATTATACTATTTTATCAAATTGATCAATCCAACATATAACATGATGTGGCATAAATTCATTGTTTCATACATATCACATGCTTTTCAAATAAAGGAACAACTTCCAGTCTTGTTACATGCAATTATTATCTCAAGCACAAATAATATTCCTTACATCGTATGCAAGTTATGAACACTGAGGTGCATGGCGAAATACCCAAGACTATGGTAATTTCAGTCACATCTATGTGTCAAATTTGTGCAGATATTCTTGACAGCAGACAAGAAAAAAGGCCCCCGATAGAAAGCAAACACAGATGTGGAGATGGACATTCTAGGCAATTCATCATAGCACAAATAGAACAGAGGACATGGGCAAATCAAACCCGGAGTACCATATGTTCCCATTACCAGGAAAATGTTATCCTGCATAAACTGATAAAAGTCATGCCAACTGACAGTTGTTCCTTCTGCCTCTCTCTTTAATTTACGGAGATTGCATTACATTACCTAGTCCTACTGGCTAGGAGCTAATATCTGAGTATTCTACAACCTGCTACAAAATGTTAGCAAACAGGAGAATTTATTAACGCTTTATATATATATAAAAAAAAAAAAAAACATGTATTAATTAACCGCTTGCCGACCATATACCATAAATATACGGCAGCAAGGCGGCTCTCCTGCGCTGGATCACGTACCTAGTACTTTCAGGTTGGGGCACAGCAGGAGTCGATCAGTGGCAGCCGCGGACTCGATGTCTGCCGGCAGAAGTCAATTATTCATTACACAGGCAGACCGGCAGTCTGCCTGTGTAAACAAGGCAGATTGCCGTTCTGTCAGCGGGGAAGATATTGATCATGTGCTCCTATTAAGCAGGAACACAGATCTCTGCCTTCCCCTAGTACAAGCACCTCCCACAGTTTAGTAAAGCACAGGCTAGGAACACATGTAAACCTTTGATCGCCCTTGATGTTAATTAGGGTTGCACTGAACACTTTAAGACTAAGTACTCGCCGATACTTTTTTATTTTTTTATGTCCTGCGACAGTGGCACTAATATACAGCATTGATGAGGAGGCACTAATATGCAGCACTGATGAGGCATGGACTGTCAGTCGTTTATTATATTTACAATTTTTTGTAAATCCCCGATGTGGCATCGACGCATGCGACCCCAATAATCGATCTCTGTGACGTCATGCGACATGCCCCTCCCGGGAGAGCGCTCCGAGCATGTCAAAATAACAGTTTTGTAATAAATCCCGCGTTATAATCCATTAAGTGGCCACCGCTGTATGTGCTTTTTAAAATATATGCAGATTCATACCTCATATTTCAGTGTTTATATAACTGTATATTCTGCTCATGTGACTGCACGGTCTGGCCCGCCTCTCTCCTATCAAGTCTCATGCCTCATGTCTCATGTCTCTCCTTCTCCTGACGTCAGCCCCGCCCGCCTCTCTTCTGATCTGATAGTTACAGTCGGTGGGCGGGGCTTAGAACTACCACTGACGTCAGGAGAGCGAGAGACTTGAGAGGAGAGAGGCGTGCCAGACCGTGCAGTCACATGAGCGGCATATACAGTTATATACACACACTGAGATATGAATCTGCATATATTTTAAAAAGCACATACAGCGGTGGCCACTTAATGGATTATAACGCAGCATTTATTACCACACAGGTATTTTAACAGCAGTATGTGACTGTGTACTCCTACACCTGCTCTGTGCTGGCATTTCTCAGGCTCCCTGTTTGCACATTCCACTGTTTTAACTCCTAGTGTGCTGGAATGTGCAAAGCCCAGAGAAATTTCAGCACAGAGACAGTAAAGTGAAACTCACAGGGCTGTTTGTCAGTTGTGGATTCTAATCCCTCCTGACATCCCAGCAGCCGTGTGTGTGTGTGTGAATTCCTGTACCCTGTAGTACACCGGATTAGTGCATATTTTAAAGGGGAGTTCCACCCTATTTTTCGTTTATAAAAAGTCAGCAGCTACAAAAAGTGTAGCTGCTGACTTTTATTAAAACTGACACTCACCTGTACCGTGGTCCGCTCCTCTTCTCCTCCTCTATGCCGTCAAATCTACTGTGGGCACCTGGCCACGACAGCTTACGGCTTCACGGCCGGGCGTGCACTGCCATTGGCCAGCCAATCTTCTGGGACCTGTGTTGTGTCCCAGAAGATCGCTGTCGCGGAGGGGCTGCCTAGGGCGAGAGGAGTCGCTGCCTAGGCGGGCGGGACATGAAGGAGAAAGTGGGACAGGAAGTCCCACTAAAAAGAGGTTACACACTCCTCCCCCCCCCCTCTAAAAAATGACATGCCATATGTGGCATGTCAGGGGGCTAGGAGTGCTTAAAACGGAAGTTCCACTGGGTGGAACTCCGCTTTAGGGAGTGAGGTTATTTTGAATTCAAAGCAGTTCCAGTAAATGTTTTGTTTATTAAAAGTCAGCAGCTACAAAGAAAGTGTATCTTCTGACCTTTAATAAAAAGACACTCACCTGTCCCACAATCCAGCGACGTGGCCACCCAAACACTCCATGCTCTCCCCCGCCTGTCCACAGCGCTGGCAATACTACTGTGGGCATCCGGCTGTGACAGCTTGCAGCTTCACAGCCAGGTGCGCATGTCTCACTGAGCTGTCCTGCATAGCCGGGCAATCTTCTGGGACCTGTGATGTGTCCCAGAAGATTGCTTGGAGGAAGGGCCGCCTAGGCGGCCCAAGCGGAAGCGCATCAGTAATCGTGATGCATCGCGGAATCTAATTGAATCGTTGACCAGATAATCGTAATCTAATCTAATCTAATCGTATCGTGAGACCAGTGAAGATGCCCACCCCTAATTGTTTATAAAAGGATTTTTATAACAGCTTACCTGTAAAATCCTTTTCTTGGAGTACATCACGGGACACAGAGCGGCATAGTAATTACTATGTGGGTTATAGAGATTACCTTCAGGTGATGGACACTGGCGCACCCAAGACAGGAAGTCCCCTCCCCTATATAATCCCTCCCATACCGGTACCTCAGTTTTGTAGCAAAGCAATAAGTGTCTCAAAAGAGGGGTGGGAGCTCTGTGTTCCGTGATGTACTCCAAGAAAAGTATTTTACAGGTAAGCGGTTATAAAAATCCGATTTTCTTTCTCGTACATCACAGGACACAGTGCGGCATAATAATTACTATGTGGGAAGTCCCAAAGCAATGCCCAAATGAGGGGAGGGAGACACCATACATAAGCTGGGCGCCAACAGACCTGAGGATCTAAATTGCAGCCTGCAACACACTGCGCCCAAAGGCGACATCCTCCTGACTTCTTACATCCACCTGGTAGAACCTAGTGAACGTGTGTACCGAAGACCATGTCGCGGCCTTACAAATTTGAGCCATGGAGGCCTGATGCTGCACTGCCCAGGAAGTACCAACTGCTCTCATAGAGTGCGCTTTAATCTTAAATGGAGGCAACTTTCTTTTTAAGCCATAGGCTTGAACAATGATCTGTCAAATCCACTTAGCAAGAGTAGATTTCGACGCTGCCTGGCCCTTTTTCGGGCCTTCCGGCAGAATAGATAACATATCTGTTTTCCGAATCTGAGCGGTGGCTTGTAGATAAGCCTTAACCGCTCTCACTACATCCAAAGAATGTAATAATTTCTCTTCTACCGAGCTAGGCTTGGGAAAAAAGGAAGGAAGAACCACATCTTGGTTCAAATGAAAACTCGAAACCACTTTGGGAAGAAAAGTTGGATGAGGACGTAGAACTACTCTGTCCTTATGGATAACCAAATATGGCTCCTTACAGGACATGGCGGCCAATTCCGACACTCTCCTGGCAGAGGATATGGCTACCATTTTTTTTTTTCCTGGTGAGAAGAACCAAGGGAATGTGCCGCAAGGGTTCAAATGGTTGTCTCTGAAGAACCGATAGAACCAGGTTTAGGTCCCATGGACATACGGGAGTTTTAACCGGTGGGTTAATACGAGTCACCCCTTGCAAAAAAGATTTAACTAATGAATGCGAGGCTAGGGGCCTTTGAAAAAGTATTGACAAGGCCGAAACCTGACCCTTAATAGTACTTAAGGCTAACTTCTTATCCACAGCCCACTGCAGGAAGTCCAGAACTCTTGCCTATAACGTACTTACGAGGATGCCAGTTCCTGGCCTCACACCAAGCGATGTACACCTTCCAAACTCTATAGTAAATATGCCTAGATACCGGCTTCCTGGCATTGATCATGGTAGATACAACAGAGTTAGAGAGACCTCTCTTTTTTAGGATGTGGGATTCAATAGCCAGACCGTTAAACTTAGAGTTCGTAAGGAAGGGTGGTATACCGGTCCTTGTGAAAGCAGGTCCGGACGAAGTGGAAGGGTCCAAGGACTCCCCACAGACATCTTTACAATCTCTGCGTACCAGGATCTTCAGGGCCACGCTGGAGCCACCAGAATCACTGGCTTCTTTTCCCACCTGACCCTGCGGAGGAGTCGAGGTAACAACTGTAGTGGCGGGAACGCGTATATTAGTTTGAACTGATCCCAAGTAAACACCAGCGCATCCGATCCGTAAGCGAGGGAGTCGCAAATCTGTCCACCTTTGCGTTGAATCTGGATGCTAGCAGATCTAAGTCCGGTGTTCCCCACCGCTGACATATTGATCGAAAAATGTCGGGGTGAAGGGACCATTCCCCCGGGGATAATTGTTGGCGATTTAGGAAGTCCGCCTTCCAATTCTCTATTCCTGTAATAAAGACAGCGGATATGCATGGGACATACGTCTCTGCCCATCTCAAGATGTGATTCACCTCCTTCTGGGCTGCACAATTCTTGGTGCCCCCCTGGTGATTGACGTATGCCACTGCTGTGGCATTGTCTGATTGAATCCTGACAGGGGACCCCCAAAGCTTGGATGTTCATGCTTTTAGGGCATATCGAGCTGCCCGAATTTCCAGAAGGTTGATGGCCAGAGCCTTCTCTGTATACGACCATCTCCCCTGGAGAGACCATTGCTCCAGTACTGCCCCCCAGCCTACAAGACTGGCATCTGTAGTGACCACCTTCCAAGATATCGGACTGAAAGATATCCCCTTTTGCAGATTTTAGGGTACCAACCACCAACAGAGGCTTTACTGAACTTTAGAGGTCAGGGACATCGGGAAGTCTAGGGCCTGAACCTTTTTGTTCCATGCTGAAAGGATGGCCCTCTACAATTTCCTTGAGTGGAACTGGGCGTACGGTACAGCTTCAAACGATGCCACCATCTTCTCCAGCAACCGCATGCACAGGCGTATGGACGGCTGTCTTTTTGCACAAACCAGCTGGATTAGGTCCTTCAAAGAAGACATCTTTGCCAGGGGCAAGAAAATCATCTTTTGGTCTGAGTCCACCTGCAGCCCTAAATATTCCAGACTCTTCACTGGTTGCAAGGCTGACTTGTCTAGGTTGATGACTCAACCATAAGACTCCAGATACCTGATCGTGTCGTAAATCACTACCTTTGGTTTGGTAACTGAGTGATCTATTAACAACAGGTCGTCTAAGTACGCCATTATCGACACACCTCGAGTTCTAAGGTCGGCCAACAGGGGGGCCAAAATTTTTGTGAACACCCGTGGTGCCGTAGCCAGACCGAAAGGTAAGGCCACAAACTGAAAATGGCGCCCTTCTACTGCAAAGCGTAGAAACCTTTGACGACCCAAACAAATGGGGACGTGCAGATAGGCATCTTTGATGTCGATGGAAGCTAACCATTCTCCCCCTTGCATGGTAGCGGCTACTGACCGGATTGACTCCATCCGAAAAGACTGGATGTTCAGGAATTTGTTTAGACTCTTGAGATCCAATATGGGCCTTACGTCCCCGTTCGGCTTTGGGACTGTAAAGAGGTTTGAGTAGAATCCCAACCCCCGTTCTTCCATAGGAACCTCCACAATTACTCCTTGGAGTAACAGTTGGTCCAATGCCAAAAGGAGAGATCCTCTCTTTAACGGTTCTTTTGACACGTTTGACCACATAAAGTGGGGAGGAGGAAAATCCCATAACTCCAATTTGTATCCCAGAGTTACTGTGGAGAGCACCCATATGTCTCTGATCGTCTCTCGCCAAGTCTCTGTGAACTGAAGTCTTCCCCCCACCTGCTTGAGTGGGGGGAGCCCTTCATAGGACCGACTTGGAGGCCGGTTTAGTACCTCTTCGGTTCCAGGGTTTTTTACTACCCTGAGGTTGTCCCTGAGTTTTGCCCCCAGAATTTGATCCGGGAGGCCATCAGAACTGCTTAGAGACAGATGTCCCAGGGACTGGGGAGGTAGGCCTCTTAAAAGAGGGGCCCCTAAACCTTTTCTTGACCGGTAAGAGGGTACTTTTACCACTGGAAATCTTCTAGATATATTTATCCAGGTCTTCGCCAAATAAAAGCTCACCATGAAATGGAAAACTGGCTAGAAGCTTTTTACAAGGTGTCTCAGCTAACCAGTTCTTAAGCCATAGGAGTCTACACATGTGTACTAATGACAGCGGGAGGCCTGATGGATCGAATCCTTGATGGCGTCAACCGCAAAGCATAATGCTCTAGGCATATCAGCCAGGTCATGAGCCTGCTGATCTGGCAAATCCCTTAAAACCAGCTTCATCTGGTCTTTTAAGGCTTGGCAAACACCAATAGCTGCCACTGCTGGCTGTGCCACAGCTGTAGAAAAGGCAGATTTTAACAAGGATTCCAATTTTTTGTCTATTGGATCCTTGAACATCTGAACATTATCCACTGGACATGTCAGGGACTTGTTCACACAGGAGATGGCCGCGTCTACTGTAGGCACACTCCATTTTTGGGTGAACTTGTCTTCCATAGGATAGATCACCGAAAACTTTTAGGAGGAGCAAACGGTTTATCAGGATGTTCCCAATCCTGGTAAATAAGTCCTTCCAGTAACGGATGGACTGGGAAGGAACAATTGGCCTGTGGAGCTTTTAAAGACCCCAACGAGGAAACAGAAGCAATCATTGGTTCAGAAAAGGGCAACTTAAAGGCTGATCGAACCATGACCGTCAAGGACTGGACCAACAGTCTTTCAGCTTGAGACGCTGAAAAAGGTTCCTCCACAGTCGATTCTTCTGAGGCAGAGTCATCCTCAGCCTGATCCCCCTCAGGCAGGTCAATCCCTTCGTGGGACTGTTGCTCTGCTGACAGGTACTCTAATGAAGGAGACAGATCTGGCGCGCTCTCTCTCTGGAAGAGAAGAAGCGTTTAATGCTGCCAATCTTTGCTCCAATCCTCCCAGAGCTGAGGCAAAAGCCTCCTCTCCGTTACATACACAGGAGCAGGTGAACTGAGGGCAGCCGCAGCACCTAGCACTCCTGAGGGCTCCCTGCGTGTACTAATCTCCGATTTCTCAGGGGAGGCTGGTGCAGCAGAGGCATGCCCCAGATCCTCAGAGCCCAATGGAGACCCTTTCTGCTTCTTAGGATTTTTAGTCCCAGAGCCCTTGGACGGCATATTCCTTAGCCCAAAGCTGAGGTATCTATAGCCAAATACACCACTTACTGACATATAGTCTAGCGCACTTGCTGCTATATGTATCAGTCTGGTGCTTAACTAATGTGCCTTTCTAGGGGATGCCTGTTTCAACCGCCTGCTGTATGCCTCTAGGTATCTGTTTACCACCAAGCCCATGCTCTGTCCCTCCACAGCAGCTCCACAGAAAAAAACTGGGATTTTAAAGAGGCTGGGACGTCCGCACATGTGCAGAAACACGCCAGCGAGCACAGAGCGTCATCCGCCAAGCCCCGCCCCCTTCCAGGCTATTTCTCATATATTGAGTGTGCACGCGCGTGCACGTATGCACCGCCGACGCTGATACACATGGAGAAGCATGTAGGCAAGTAGGGAGAGGAGCCAGGACCCACCGCTGACTATACACAGAGCCTGGGGATGACAGAGCAGTGGTAAGCATGACAGACGAGTTTGCAGCTTCTCTTCAGAGAGCGTCTATCATCTGCCTGGGCTTACACTAATAGGAGGTATAGCCCAAAGACATCCCACAACAGCCTCTACTGGTTATATATATATATATATATATATATATATATATATATACACACACACACACACACATACATACACACACATATACACATACACACACACACACACAACGGCCTCTACTGGTTATATATATATATATATATATATATAACAATGTTTTCTTTTTTTTGGAGGGGGGGTTGGATGGATCTTTCAGGCATAACTTTTTGACTACCCACCTAAAGTTGAGTAGGTCATCCTTTTGCCCCCAAAACAGCTCTATTTGCGGTCCAATTAGCCCTAATCTATCAAAGGATTGGTGCCACTAGACCTCTATGCTGTGGTATCTGATACCATCAGTAACAAATCATTTAAGTCCTGTAAAAGTTGCAAGGTGGGGCCTCTAAGGATTGGTTTTGTTTTTTCAGAACATTAAACCCCGCACAACCACCCGGCCAACCTCATTATGTAAAATAAAATGTGATTTATTAGATCATGACACTTTCTTCCATTTTCCTGACACAGGTCAGTATGGGCACCCTGAGCGGTCTGCAGCTACACAGTCCTATACACAACTGCAATGCCCATTTTTTTCTACTTTCAACAAATCAACTTCACGGAAAACATGTTTATTGCCCAATACACCCACTGTCTTTTTAATGCCACAGTAACAAGATAATCAAGGTTATTTGCTTAACCTGTCAGTGGTCAAAGTTTTGGCGGATTGATTGAAATATACTGTATATACACTGCTCAAAATTTTTTAACGGAACACTTTTTAATCAGTATACAGCAGGGATATGCAATTGGCAGACCTCCAGCTGTTGCCAAACTACAAGTCCCATGAGGCATAGCAAGACTCTGACAGTAGCAAGCATGACACCCAGAGGCAGAGGCATGATGGGACTTGGAGTTTTGCAACAGCTGGAGGACCGCTAATTGCATATCCCTGGTATACAGCATCAAGTCAATTCAACTCCTTTAGATATTGATCTGGTCTGTTAAGTCGCAGAGGAGACTGTTAATTAGAATCATCTGCTTTGGTGTTATTTAATTTACAGCAGGTGCACTAGATGGGCAACAATGAGATGACCTCCAAAACAGGAACGGTTTTACAGGTGAAGGCTGCTGTTTATTTTTCCCCTACTAATCTTTTCTGACTATTTCACTAGTTTTGCATTTGGCTAAGGTCAGTGACACTACTGGTAGCATGAGGCAATATCTGGACCCTGCACAGGCAGTCCAACTCCTCCAAGATGGCACATCAACACATTTCATTGCCAGAGTGTTTGTTGTGTATCCCAGCACAGTCTCAAGAGCATGGAGGAGCATGGAGGAGATGCCAGGAGACAGGCAGTTACTCTAGGAGAGCTGGACAGGGCTGTAGAAGGTCTTTAACCCATCATCAGGACTGGTATCTACTCCTTTGTGCAAGGAGGAACAGGATGAGCACTACAAAATGACCTCTAGCAGGCCACTGGTGTGATCGTCTCTGACCAGTCAGAAACAGACTTAGTGAGGATGGCCTGAGGGCCCATGTCCTCTCACTGCACGGCACCATGGAGTTTGATTGGCATTTGCCATTGAACACCAGAATTTGCAGGTCTGCTACTGGCACCCCGTGCTTTTCACATATGAGAGCAGGTTCATGCTGAGCACATGTGACAGACGTCAAAGGGTCTGGAGAAGTCGTGGAGAACATTATGCGGCCTGTAACATTGTTCAGCATGACCGGTTTCAGTGGTGGGTCAGTGATGGTCTGGGAGGCATAAACATGGGAGGGATGCACAGACTTTGACAGGCTAGACAATGACACCCTGACAGCCATTAGGTAGCGGGATGAAATCCTTGGACCTATTGTCAGACCCTACGCTGGCATAGTGGATCCTGGGTTCCTCCTGGTGCACGACAAGGCTCAGCCTCATGTGGTGAGAGTATGCAGCCAGTTCCTGAAGGATGAAGGAATTAAAACCATTGAATGGCCCACATGCCAATAGAACACCTCTGGGACACTGTTTCGGTCCATCCGATGCCACCAGGTTGCACCTCAGTCTGTTCAGGAGCTAAGTGATGCCCCGGTCAAGATCTGGAGGAAATATCCAGAACACCATCTGTCATCTCATTAGCAGCATTCCCCCGACGTTATCAGGCACACATACAAGTACGTGGGGGCCATACAAACTTGAGTTGCTGCAATGAAATTTCAGCAAAATGGACTAGCCTGTTGCATATTTTTTTTACTTTGCTTTTCAGGGTCTCTTTGAATTCAGCCCCCCGTGTAGGTTGATAATTTTCATTTTCATAATTTTGATTTCCAAATGATATGGCACCCTTTCAATCTTAACACATTACCCAGTCCATATCAGTATAGATATCCGCAATTATAAATTTCTCCATTGAGATCTGATGTGTTTTCAAAGTGTTCTCTTCATTTTGTGTTATATATATAATTCTCCGTTGAGGGTTGTTAGCAGTAAAGCGACAGTGCGCGGTCAGCAAGTGGTTAAACATTGCAGTCCTATCCTTTCCTTCAAGTCCAGTCCTGTCCTATCCTTTAAGCCCAGCAATACAGTTCGATAAAAACGTGCACATCCCAATACCAGCAAAGTAATTTGGTATCTATGCAGTGCAGTGAGACCCGTTGCAGTTAAGCATGTTATAAAGAGTGTAATATGAACAAGCCCTTAAAGTACTGTATTTATTGGCGTATAACACTCACTTTTTTACCCTGAAAATAGAGGGTAAACTGTGCCTGCGTGTTATACGCAGGGGGCTGTGGAAAGTTTTTCTCCTGAAACTTCCTTCTTGAAGCTAGGGTGTGTGTTATATGCCGATAAGTACGGCATTTGCAACAGTGCAAATAATGTGTGGGGTTTAAAATGATCAATGCTGTACTGAAGAACACCTTCAAGCTGTGTGTGTGTGTGTGTATATATATATATATATGTATATATATATATATATATATATATATTGTGAGGGGGTTAGCTCGGCAGCGGGTGTGTGTGACCCCCGGGATGGGCTCCCCACACAAAACAGGCCCAGCAAACGGAGGTTGTGGTTTTCAAAATCAAAAAGGTGCGGTTTATTTTCTATTTACAGTGACAAAACACAGCAAAGCAAAAGAAACATAAATAAAATAAATCCTGGTCAACTTGACCTCTGAGTAAACATACAGGGTTCCTAACTAACAACTGGGATCAGCCTAGTGCTGTCCTAGTCCCTAAGTCCCTGGTTTTAAATGTCCAAGCAAATAGCCACACAGGCTTTGTCTCACCGCACAGGGGTTCACTCTCCCTAGACAGTCCACACAGGTCTGGTTCCAGGCATGAGCTAACACCTAATGAATCTGGGAGTTCTTATAGAGGCCTAAATGAGCTGACAAGCTTCAGCTGGTCTCATCAACTCCCTGTCTGCACGACGCCCCACACTCTCCCTAGAGGTATGAGTCATCCATGAGCCCACTAGCCTCAGCTGGGCTTATACAACTCTCCACCTAGTTGTATAAGTCGGCGTAAAGCCTGAATCTGGGCGAAATATATCTACCCCCCTGGATGCAACCAGGTGACTTTACCTTCCTGCTGTCACAATATATATATATATATATATATATATATATATATATATATATATATATATATATATATAGTGGTGCACTCTGGGCACAAGTTCAAAAGATCCACACATCATCCTGCTGTCCATTCTCCTCATCCATCCATAAGACACAATGAAGAGTCACTTGCTTTAC
Organism: Rana muscosa; assembly: GCA_029206835.1. NCBI lineage: Eukaryota > Metazoa > Chordata > Amphibia > Anura > Ranidae > Rana > Rana muscosa. Next base: position 1,078,231,237 of record CM055122.1, read on the forward strand.
CTTGTGGTATTTTTATTATAAAAGTTTCTTGGGTAGAGTTGGGTAAGGGTGTAGTGACATGGGATGCCCATAGATATTAGCACTTTAGTTCTGAGAATAAACGCACAGCAAAGATTGTAGTTTAGTGAGCTGCGTCACTGCAGACTATTGCTCCCTTTATGCTGCACTCTTTAGGACAAGTCACTCTGAATTACTTTTTGTGGTAATAATCAGTTATCCAGATGCCGGCCCTGTGTCCGGAAGGTATCCTCATACACCCCCCTTACTGCAATTGGTATCTGATGGACTACTAGGCCCAAATAGTCCAGTGATGGAAAGGCTTAGTTCCCCGGCCACAGCCTTCAATCTTGAGATGAGATAAGGTTAGAGTCTCTCCTTGTAACATCCTGCTGTGTAGGACTGACCGTGCAACATCCCGTCAAAGACACCCCCTTGTGGCTGTTACTAGGGGCAACAGCAGATATTCCCAAGTCTCCTCAATAGACTACTCTGGTCCCATCACTTGCTGTCATGTACCCACTGACCTGTTCCATGGTCCCCGGTCCATGGAAGAGACATGGTTCAACCGCACAGTCCAGCAATAACAGTTCCAGGTTCCTTTCTCTTAATGTTGAATTCCTCCTTTGCGGTGTTAAAGTGGTCCTCCATCAGGACTTTCTCCTCAGCACCTAGTAGGCCCCAGCCCCCCAGGCCGAGGCCTTGTCACACAGACATTACTGCTCCATGCTCTTTCCTCTCAGGACTCCCCCCCAGTGGAATGTTACCTCAGCTTAAATAGCTGGCCCGCCCCCTGACAATCCTAGTTGAAGATTGGTAGAGCTGCCACACAAGTTGCCTGTCACTCAGAGCTTCCGGCTCCGCCCCTTCCAGAACATTCTTCCTGAAAGCAGTGGCGGAGTTCCAGAGTCTGAGCACAGGTGGCCACACCCACTGCTACTGTGACACTCCCAGTCCCAGATCAAAACAACCAGGCCTGGCTAAATTTACCCGCACTGACAGTTTAAAACAACCACTATTTCTACACATACCAAAAGGTAGTGGGCGCTACATACATATAATGTATATATATATATATATATATATATATATATATATATACACACACACACACATACATATATATATATATATATATACACATATACATACACACATATTTTTTTACAACATTATTAAAGAAGTGTTAAGTGTAGACAAACATGTAAACCAATACTTTTGTACAATGCACAGGTTCATGAACATAGTGGAAAGTTGAGGAGGGGTGGGGGGTATTCTGTCCTCCACAAGGTCATCAATAGAGAGTGCTCGTGAGTAACTATAACTGCAATTAGGTCTAAGGTTTTTTTCCTAACCCCTTTTGCCTGAAGAAAAAGTAAGAGGTGTTGGGGTCATAGCCTTCAGGTATTGGTTAGTGGTTTTAAAGTATATGCTAGGCCACCAGGTCTAACTGAATTTGTTGTCAGTTTTTATAGTAGGCCCAATTGTAGGACCTTATTTTATTTTAGAGAACCAAAGTTGTTTGCTCCATGGCGTCAGCATATGGAAGAAATCTGGCTACTTAATCTAACCTTGTGTCTCTTATTAGTACATCTGCCTGCCTGTAAGACCAGCAACTCCAGGGCTGCACTATACACCTGCCATTCCTGTCCAATCCAGTATGATGTGCTTTCCCAGATCCTAATCTCTTGTGCTTCCCTGTACCTGGTTGGCATGACTTCATCGATGAGCAAGGTGGACCTACAGCCAATTTGATGCTACAACTTCCTGAGTCTCAAGAAACAGTAATAAGGTTGGTCTGGGGAATGCAGGTGGAAAGTGCCATTGTGTCAGGAGACCTGCACATTAAATTAACGGCCCCATTTGTAAGCAGCATCTGCAAAACAGAGAACATTCAGCAGTGGATTTGACAAGTGCCATAGACTGGAAGGGTGTGTATCAGTGTCCTGTCTAATTCAAGTTGTACTCTGATCTAGGCTTCTCTTATTTAATTTTTTAATAGAATAAAAATGAAGATCACAGTGTACATCCCTTGGAGTACCTAGGTTAGGATTTCATGGTCCCTGCACTCTATATGCACCCAGACAAGTTCTAGCCCTGCGATCGATAACTTCCTCATCAGGGGATTTTGAAATGCCTTTACTATGGACTTGAGCAACACCCCTGTTGTCGCCTCTGGGATGCTCTTTATACTGGTTGCCAAGGATTCTAGGTCCTGTTTTGTGGTAATGCAGGGAAAGGATCTACCAGAGGACCCCATTCATTTGAGTGTCCAGGAAGGGTGATGCCCAGTAAGGAATCTTCCCGGGGGAGGTCTGGAGTTGAGTTCAGTGAGGCCAGTGGGATAAGATTACAAAATTAGAGTTGGGGCTTGTGAGGCATGGGATCTGCACTGCTTCTAGCTTGGGAGCCCAACTGTGAGCATAGGATCGTGAAAATAGGATTGTGTATATGGGATTGTATGTTGTTTTTTATTGGTTGAACTAGATGGATTTGTGTCTTTTTTCAACCATTGTAACTATGAAAGAAAGATGAGCAGGTTGGCACCATGTTGGCAAGCTGGTAAGATCACCGAAGAGTGAAGGCAAGTCACTGTGGAGATCCAGAGAGCTGGTACATAGGAAACTCCGGTGAACTTTCAAGATGTGAACGGTCAGAAAAGCTGTCAAGTGGTCAGGGACGCTGTGACCAATCAGCAACGTGTTTACCACTCCTCATTCCTTTCACGTTTTACCGATCCCAACAACTTGAACCAGGAGAGGAGCACTACGTGCAGACTGAGGATTCACTTTTAAGCTGTTGATATGCCTATTACTCCAAGACATTTGTGAGTGCACAACACACTGTTTTTAATGCCATTTCATTTAATAAAATGTACTGCACCAGTGGCTGCTTTCTACGCCTTTCTTCTCTTGCAGTGCCTGGGTTTCCAGCCGCATAAAGAAAGCAGTCTTGTTTAGTTAGCTGAGCCAGGAGACCAATGATTACTTTTACAGCCCATGCCTCTGGAATTTTTGTTTTGCTTTTCCAACATTGTATAATTTGGTGTTAATTTTGATAACTTCTGACAGAGTTCTTCAATTTCCCTCTTTACTTTGTGGCAGCTCTCTATCTATTTGTACTCAACTCTGCCTCTGGTCATCCATTAGTACCACTCTTAAACCCCATACACTATCCAATTTTGATTGGATGGATAATTATTTTTGGCCCTCTAGCAAGAGGAGACCCGAGCTTATAAGTTTGTTCTTGTTACACAGTGAGTCATAGCAGTGTCAGAGAAGTTGTTCCATTTTTACAGTTTATAAAACCATTAAAAAAATGAGGGGAAACGTTTATGGGGGATAAGATAAACATGCAATGCTTACTTTCTTGGTGCTTTTTGGATTTTGACAAACAGACACAGAGATCAGGCATAAGTGGAAGCATACAGAAACACATCTGCCAGCAACCAGTTTCTGTTAGTCTTTTTTCTCACATAAGATTTTCAAAATTTGTTTTGTGCATGTTGCAAGCTTACTGCAGGTTGCCAAAGAAAATTACAATCTCTGGAAACCAAGTAATCAGAGCCTTCTATTGTAAAATTACCAGTTTTCCCAAGACAGCCCATCCCAGCACTTGTATATAAATCCTTAAAAATATATACTTTTTGATGTATTTTACCAAATAGAAAATATAATTGTATTTTTTTTTACCAAATAGTAAGTAAATATCATTGAATGAAACTTGTCCGTATGTGCAATCATTAGTCATGTGCATCAACAAACCTTCCTCTCCCCAGATTTTTTTTACCTTGTTCCTATAGACACTACCAGGCTTGAAAAATTCTTGCAGCCGACAGATGCTTGGTTCCTATAAACGTAGAATACCCCTAAACATAAAACAAGTGAAAATTTCACAGCTTGACCATACCTTGAAAAGACTGCTTCGCTCGGTCAACCAGTTCTTCTATAGAATAACTAGCAAGCTCTCCCCTTGCATGTTTTGTTTTGCAGTAGGTACACGCATTTAGACACCTACAAAATAAAATACAAACAAGGTGTGTGTGAACAGTGCAGATTTGTCTTGTAAAACATAAAAACTTGACAACTATAATAGGTTGCAAGGGTTGTAGCAAACTTGATTCCCAACTACTTGTTCTGTATAGAAACAAAGCATAGGACTTTACTTAGATAATACAATTTTAATTATGATTTTTTGCAGCCCATGTAAGCTCTTAGATTTAAACATCTCTCCAAAATTATCTGATTAGTGTACACTCCCGCTGAGGCCTACCGATACTCAAACCACCCCCCCCCCCCTTATAAATGCTGCAGCCAAACTCATCAATCTATCCAATTGCTTAGTGTCTGCCAACCCCATTCTGTCAATCCTTCCAATAGCTTCCTCTCACCCAACTCATACAGTTCTAAATACTGACCACATACAAAGCCTTCCACAACTCTGCTCCAAGCTACACTAAAAACCTTTTTATAAAAAAATATAACAAATTATCCCCTTCTCTTCTCCCAAGACCTGCTCTTTAGCCCCCTGGTTACCGCCTTCAACGGTCATCTTCAGAACTTCTCCAGAGACTCTCCCTTCCTCTGGAACTCCCTGTCCTATCCATCTGGCCATCTCCTACACTGTCCAAACTTCAGGCAATCCTTAAAAATGCATCTCTTTAGGGAAGCCTATCCCACCCCTAACAATTAAAATTTTACATTCTCCATTAACTCCACCCACACAGTTATTACTCTATTTGTGAGTTGCCTTTGCATAGAGATTGTAAGATTTCATGAGCAGAGCCCTCCTACTAATTTGTAAATCCTGAATAATAATCATAATAATAGAAAAAATGTAATTTATGAATACAAAAACGATATGTGGAAATAAGGTTTTTTTAAAAAAAAAGCAGACAAATTGATCAATCCTGATGTACGGCCTATCTAATTTATTGAGGCCCTTAACCACTTGCTGACCAGCCGCCACCATTATACTGCAGCAGGTCAGCATGTCCCCGTGAACAGTCGTAGCTGTAGGTCGGTCCCTTTAAGTGGGATAGCACGCGTGCCAGCCGCTGCACGTAGCTGGCGGTCACGAGAGCCAGAAGAGGGACAGGTGTGTGTACACACACAAATCCCTGTTCTGTGAGGAGAGATTGTGTGTTCCTACTAGTTAGGGACAATGATCTGTCATCTCTTTAGGTCAGTCCCATGCCCCCTAGTTAGAACACACGAGGGAGCACAGTTAACCCCTTGATCGACCCCTAGTGTTAACCCCTTCCCTGCCAGTGACATTTACACAGTAATCAGTGCATTTTTATAGCACTGATTGCTGTACAATTGTCAATGGTCCCAAAAATGTGTTAAGTGTCTGATCTGTCTGCCATAATGTTGCAGTCCCAATAAAAATCGCTGATCAACGCCATTACTAGAAAAAATAAATAAAAATATTTTGTAGATGCTATAACTTTTGTGCAAACCAATCAATATACACTTATTGCAATTTTTATTACCAAAAATATGTAGAAGAATACATATTGGCCTAAACTAAGGGAAAAAAAATGCGTTTTAAAAAAAAAAAAAAATTGGGGCCATTATAGCAAAAAGCACCATTTTATTATTTTTTTTTTCAAAATTGAGCGCAAACAATAAAAAATGCAGAAATTATCAAACACCGCCAAAAGAAAGCGCTGTTTGTGGGAGAAAAAAAAAATGAACATCAATTTGTCTGGGTACAGCGGCGCAATTGTCAGTGAAAGCGACAGTGCCGTATCGCAAAAAATGGCCTGGTCATTGAGCAGCCAAATTTTCCAGGGCTGAAGTGGTTAAAAAGCAAGGACAGCAAAATTCCCCCCCAAATGACCCCTTTTTGGGAAGTAGACAGTTTGTGGCATTTAGTAAAAGACATGTTGAGTCTTTACAATTATGCAATTATTGGTCACATTTTTTTAAAAACAGAGACATTATTTATTTTTAGAATTTTTTACACATACTGTCACCAGTGCAGTAAGGTACAGCATCATCATATGACTGGTGTTGCGAAAACAGGGGATACAGACTGGTGGCAGTATGGTAAAAAATAAAAACATTTATTTTTATTTATCCATTTCAGGTAGTTACATAAACATAAAGGTACATATAGTGGTGTCAATTTAGGCAGTGCTTCACATATTATACATTCGCATCACTCCCTGCCCCCAAGAAGCTTCCAGTCTAAGGTCCCTAACTCACATATACATACAAGGGTCAATTTAGACAGGATCCAATTAACTTACCATCATGTCTTTGGATCGTGGGAGGGAACCAGAGCACCCGGAGGAAACCCACGCAGGCACAGGGAGAACATGCTAAATTCAGACAGGTAGTGTGGTGGTTAAGATTCAAACCGGTGACCCTAGTTATGCTAGGCACTAGTGCTAACCACTTAACCAAAATTTAAAAATTAAATTTTTGGTCAAATTTTAATACAATTTTTTTTTTTTAACATTTTATAAAAAAAAAAAAATACATACTCTCATCAGGGTAGTTCTGTGTCACCATAGTAACACTACTACTCTGGGGAGTGACTTCAATTGCTCTTACAATGATGATCATACAGCAATGTTTTCAACTGTCATGAATGGATTACATTCCTGACAGCTGTGATCAGTAGTGATTGGCTACAGCTAATCTGTGATTGGCGCAGGTACTATGTGATAGCTGTGGGCCAATCACAGCATTACTCTACAGGAAACACAGCTATTATGAATACAATTCATTCATAACAGCTTTGTTGATGTTGTGATCATGTAACCGCAAAGCGATCACATGATAATCCCTGGCCGAGTATTGGGATCCACAATCCTGACAGCGGTCATGGGAGCTAAGCACCCTTTTACCACGAACAGGCTTGATGATGTACATGATCCAGCCTGCCCGTGCCGCCTGATTGCATTAACCGTACTGTGGCTGGTCGGCAAGTGTTTAAAAGTGGTTTGGGAAGTATAAATTCTTTACACCTCCCAGATAAATTCTTTAGAAGTGCCAGTGTCAAAGAGGCATAATTGCCTTGTTTGCTCCCTTTTGATTTGCTAAATAAATCAAAGTATTTTGGTATATTTGCTTGATAAGTGGAAAAAAATAAAATAAAATTTGTTGATTTTGACAGAAATCCTGTGGGCCAATAACTTTCTTTGCCCTGTGTGCACAATGGTGGAGCTAGGGCTTACATCACATTCTATTTGTGTCAAATGCGCCCCCTCCCAGACACTGAAGCTCACAATGGGATGGTTGCAGCAACAGAGGCAGTGGTGTGCAGGATGCAGTGGGCAAGGTGCTGACTGACAGGTTACAGTAAAGGCTTGTGTATCAGCAGTAAAAGATACTGTTATCCAGGTCCCTATAACATTTCATCATCCTACTGCAGTGAAAGCAGGCACAAACTACATGAGTGGCAATTCTGCATTGAATTCAGGATCAGAGCAGGACCATTGCCATTCCATCAAAGTTAGCTCAATTAGGTGGATTTACTAGCATGATTTAAACTTAGTGGGATATTGCAGGGGGGGGGGGGGGGGGCTAAGAGAAAAATACAGAAGCACTTAAAATAATTTGGGCAGCAGCACTATTTTTGGAATGGTGTAATTCAACTATGACAAAACACATTCTATTTGGAAAACTATGTGTGTTGCTTTGCACAAAACTGGACCTAAAATGTCAGTGTAAGGGTAGTTCACGCCAAAACAACGTCCTCCAGGTCTGTTCCGGACGCATTTGTGCATACACATTTTTGACATGTTTCAGACATGTCTTTCCTATTTTTTGCTTCCTCTTTCTTTTTTTCACCACTGTACTGTGGTCCGGTGCGTTTTACTACAGTTCTGTGCAGGAATAATGCAGCATATTATACTTGTTTTTCTGAAAAAGTAACACACTGGAACTGCAAGCGCTGGTGTGCACTATGCAATTGAAAACCATGTAACCTACTTTCTATATGCGTTTTGGATGTAGAAAAAATAAAACAATGAATAGCAGGTGTGAACTAGTCCTCAATATCTAGAAAAATCTTAACAAGGCAATTGATACTAATTATATAATCTGTCCCCAATTAAAAGCCCTGTCTATACTTTCACACCCACTCTTTTCTACAGAAAAAAAAAAGTGCTAAACCTGAATTATTAGTAGGTTTGTTTCTACTGATTTAAAAGAATAAATGTTCATAAAAACAACTAGCCGCCAAGAAGTTATAAAATAGTCACAATTTTAAAACGGAGTTCCACCCAAATTTGGAACTTTTGCTAAATCCACTCCTCGCCCCCTTACATGCCACATTTGGCATGTAATTTTCAGTAGGAGTGGGACTTCCTGTCCCACTTACTCCTTCCGCCCTGGGGTCGCCTAGGCGATACGTCATTTCAACTTTTGGCGGCCCCTCCCTGTAGGCGATCACCTGGGACGTGACAGGTCCCAGGCGATCGCCTGTCCACTCAGAGAGCACTACGCCGTTCGTGCATGTGCAGTGAGTGCCTGGCCGTGAAGCCGAAAGCTGCCACGGCCGGGTGCCCACACTATGAATGGAGGCGCCGGCGGAGAAGGGGGGAGAGGAGCGGAGCTCAGGGCGGCGCGGCGCTGGACAGTGGAACAGGTAAGTGTCTGTTTATTAAAAGCCAGCAGCTACACTTTTTGTAGCTGCTGACTTTTAATAAACATAAAAAAAGGCTCGAACTCCCCTTTAAACAGGTCTATGTTGTTACATTATTTTATCAATCGTAAGCACTTAGTAAAATGATGAGTTGGCACACATGAGTTTTACTTATATGTTAAATGTTCAATAACCTAAATAGAAAAATATTTAAATAATTATAATTCACACAAACAAAAAACTGCCACTTAAAAGAGTGCATTCAGTACTGTATGGGAGAAAAATAAATATAACAGCACATAATCTAGCACAGGCTCCCTGAGCTGTAAGACTTAAAAAAAAAATGACAGGATAGAACAATTCATGCTAGCGTATGGTGCCTTTTCCTACTTTACTGTGTGGCTAAAGTTGCCTTGGGCCAAATTTTTACCTTCAAAGGGACGTTAAAAGACTTGAGCAGGAGGACTTTGATAATCCGAGTCATATTCCTAGCAAACAGGTTTTCACATCTGAAAGAAATCCCAGTTGGAGTGCTACATTGTCTGAGACAAAGTTTAAACTGTTACTGGAAGTCAACCGCTCTCATCTAAGAAAGAAAGGTGGGAACACTGACCAGACAGCATAGATGCTGCAGTGATGGTGCAGGCCAGTTTTAATAGATCTCATGAGACATGTTGAGAAAACAGACATCCCCAAATGCTGTGTCAGCAGTCTCATTACTGATAGTATAAAGATAAAAGCCAAGCAATATATTTCTTTCCTGTCAGTTTGTACACTTCAAGAACTGACATTTGATGAAAATATGACTTTAAGAACAGCTGTCATGACACCACAAGATCTGACATAATTCTGCCAGCCAACCCTTCCTCATTTAAGACACCTGAGAAACAATGTTGAAAGATTTATTAAGTGAAACCGGATTAGCATGAGCTGGTAATATACAATTTTGACTGTAAAATCATGAATTCACCACCAATAAATCTGCCTCAAGCCTGATTAAGAGCAAGCAAAAACCGGGTGTTGGTTTAATCCCAGCTCTAGCAAAGGTTTAACAAGACGTATGCTACATTCAACAGATGCAGAATGCCACAAGAAACATGGGTCATGTTGAAAACGCTTTACACTTTAAAGTGATACTAAAAAAAAAACACTGTTTCATTTACATTGTCCCTTCGATTTCTCTAGATTTATGATGGCACTATTTAAAAAAAAGAATAAAAAATATAAAAAAAAACATCCAAATACCTTTTTCTTCAATCTACATGTAATAATCCCAACCCCATTGTGTCTAGCTGGTAGAAGGAGGGAGGGAGTGGGCTGTCATTTACCACTGTATACACCCACATTACTCTATAGTCACATGGGCTGCTCAGTTGTGATGGGGAGGAAATGTTCTGCATAGAAACACACTGAAAACTGAGCATGTGCAGAGCTGCTCTGCAAAATCCCCAAATGCATTGGGGACATACACAGAAGGGGGAGATAGAAAATAGTGTGACCTGCCTTTACACGCACATGAACTTTAATGGCATCCCAGTCTTAGTCCGCAAAGTACAATATTGAGTTGGCCCACCCTTTGCAGCTATAACAACTTCAACTCTTATGGGAAGACTGTCCACAAGGTTTAGGACTCACTCATCCATGTCTTTATGGACCTTGCTTTATACACTGGTTCAAATCATTTGGTGGACGTGGGATTATGGTGTGGGGTTGTTTTTCAGGGAGTTGCGTTGGGCTCATTAGTTCCAGTGAAGGGAACTGTTAAGGCATCAGCATACCAAGACATTTTGGACAATTCCATGCTCCAAAATTTGAGGATGGTCCTTTCCTGTTCCAACACGACTCCACACCAGTGCACAAAGCAAGGTCCATAAAGACATGGATGAGAGAGTTTGGGGTGAAGGAACTTGACTGACCTAAACCTGATAGAACACCTTTGGGTTGAATTAGAGTGGAGACTACAAGCCAGGCCTTCTCATTCAACATCAGTGCCTGACATTACAAATGTGCTTCTGGAAGAATGGTCAAACATTCCCATAGACACACTCCTAAACCTTGTGGACAGCCTTCCCAGTAGAGTTAAAGCTGTTTATCTGCAAAGGGTGGGCCAACTCAATATTGAACCCTAAGGACTAAGACTGGGATGCCATTAAAGATTAGGAGCGTATACTTTTGGTATATTATATATATATATATATATATATATATATATATATACACACACACACACACACACACACATACATATACACACACACACACACTGGTGCAAAAAAGTATTTAGTCAGCCACCAACTGTGCAAGTTCTCCCACTTAAAGGGGTTGTAAAGGTACATGTTTTTTCACCTTAATGCATCCTATGCATTAAGGTGAAAAAACATTCGACAATACCGCCCCCCCCAGCCCCCGTTTTACTTACCTGGCCCCTCAAAAGTCCCGCGCTCGCTCCCGTCATCCTCCGAGTTCCTGAGCCCGGCCGTTGATTGGCTACACTGGATGGATTGAAAGCAGCGCAGCCATTGGCTGGTGCTGCTGTCAATCACATCCAATGACGTGGCACGCCGGGGGGCGGGGCCGAGTGATACAGTCGGTGGCTATGGCCGCCGCTGTATCACGGGAGCGCGCCCGCAGTAACTCCACACCATGCGAGCTCGCTCGCATTATGGTGTGGAGTCCTTGTGGGGAGGAGCTGAAACAGCCGCCGAGGGACCCCAGAAGACCAGGATCGGGGCCACTGTGTGCAAAACGAGCTGCACAGTGGAGGTAAGTATAACATGTTTGTTATTTAAAAGAAAAAAAAAACGGGAACCTTTAGTGTTCCTTTAAGATGAGAGAGGCCTGTAATTGTCATCATAGGTATACCTTCAACTATGAGAGACAAAATGTGGAAACAAATCCAGACAATCACATTGTCTGATTTGGAAAGAATTTATTTGCAAATTATGGTGGAAAATAAGTATTTGGTCAATATCAAACAAGCAAGATTTCTGGCTCCCACAGACCTGTATCTTCTTTACGAGGCTCCTCTGTCCTCCACTCATTACCTGTATTAATGGCACCTGTTTGAACTTGTTATCAGTATAAAAGACACCTGTCCACAATCTCAAACAGTCACACTCCATACTCCACTATGGTGAAGACCAAAGAGCTGTCGAAGGACACCAGAAACAAAATTGTAGACCTGGGAAGACTGAATCTGCAATAGGCAAGCAGCTTGGTGTGAAGAAATCAACTGTGGGAGCAATAATTAGAAAATGCAAGACACACAAGACCACTGATAATCTCCCTCGATCTGGGGCTCCACGCAAGATCTCACCCCGTGGGGTCAAAATGATCACAAGAACAGTAAACAAAAATCCCAGAACCACACGGGCGGACCTAGTGAATGACCTGCAAAGAGCTGGGACCAACGTAACAAAGGCTACCATCAGTAACACACTTGGCCGCCAGGGACTCAGATCCTGCAGTGCCAGACGTGTCCCCCTGCTTAAGCCAGTACATGTCCGGGCCCGTCAGAGGTTTGCTAGAGAGCATTTGGATGATCCAGAAGAGGATTGGGAGAATGTCATATGGTCAGATGAAAACAAAGTATTACTGTTTGGTAGAAATACAACTTGTCGTGTTTGGAGGAGAGAGAATGCTGAGTTGCAACCAAAGAACACCATACCTACTGTGAAGCATGGGGGTGGCAACATGCTTTGGGGCTGTTTCTCTGCAAAGGGAACAGGACGACTGATCCGTGTACATGACAGAATGAATGGGGCCATGTATCGTGAGATTTTGAGTGCAAACCTCCTCCCATCAGCAAGGGCATTGAAGATGAAAGGTGGCTGGGTCTTTCAGCATGACAATGATCCCAAACACACTGCCCGGGCAACAAAGGAGTGGCTTGGTAAGAAGCATTTCAAGGTCCTGGAGTGGCCTAGCCAGTCTCCAGATCTCAACCCCATAGAAAACCTTTAGAGGGAGTTGAAAGTCTGTGTTGCCCAGCGACAGCCCCAAAAACCTCACTGCTCTAGAGGAGATCTGCATGGAGGAATGGGCCAACATACCAGCAACAGTGTGTGACAACCTTGTGAACACTTACAGAAAACGTTTGACCTCTGTCGTTGCCAACAAAGGATATATAACAAAGTATTGAGATGAACTTTTGATATTGACCAAATACTTATTTTTCACCATAATTTTCAAATAAATTCTTTCCAAATCAGACAATGTGATTGTCTGGATTTGTTTCCACATTCTGTCTCTCATAGTTGAGGTATACCTATGATGACAATTACAGGCCTCTATCATCTTTTTAAGTAGGAGAACTTGCACAATTGGTGGCTGACTAAATACTTTTTTGCCCCACTGTGTATGTGTGTATGTATATATATATATTTTTTTCATGCATTTTTACATGCTTTGGTTAAAGCAGACCATAACCCATCCATGGCACTTCCGGTCATCTGCTTTCTTGCCACTCTCATGTTAACAATTGAATCCTTGACTAGGTGAGAATAATGTAGGATACGTGTTCAGCACGGGGGATTTTACACATCCACAGACACCAGTGGCTGTGTATGCACAAGATTCTCACCCATGCAGACACCCCCGCAGCTCTGCCAGTCTAACGGTCCTGTTAGAAACATGCAGATTTCTGCACATGTGTGGCAGTCCTCAAGCATATGCAGACATGTCACAGGTCTCTGCCAGGTCTACGGGACCCATGGTGAGTATTGCACATGTGCAGGACCACAGTCAAGGATGATGGCACCAGAGAAAAGCAGTGAGGGAGAATTGTTGTGGCTGCCAGGAAGACAACGCTGGACTCCATTGACTAGCATATGTTTTTTTTATATTCTGACACCGGGACAATCATCGAGACATAATGTGAAATTTTGTTATGCAGAGTGAAGTTCTTATGTAAACTTGACATTTGTTTTCCCTCAATGCCTCATTACAAAGGGGGTGAAATCTCTTCTTAGCACTTAATAAAACAGGTGTCCCCACTGAAGGATTCTTCCACCATGTTTCACAGCTGGGATAATATTTTGCTGGTGTCTTTATATCAATCAATATTCTTGGAAACCTTAATATTGTGCCAAAAATAAAAGCACTCTTAAAAACTTTATGTGAATCCATTTATTTGATCTTCTGTAAATTCCTATTCCACAAAGTGCAAGTGTGCTTTAGCCAGTAACAAATAAAGTGCTCCAAAAGCTTATACCCAGTGGTTTGGATAACTCAACAAAAACAAATGACCTAATAAAAGAGGTCTATCAGTGCTTTAAGGTGAGTATTTTCTAGCCAGCAGAGAAACCTTCACATTCATATACATCACTTCAGTTGAATTTCTCCCATAAATGTCAGGCACATATAAGGATATACAAATTACGAAGGGGCCTCAATCTGTAAAACCATAAAGTATATTTATTAAATTAAACATGTAAAAAACAATTGCACTCACATATTGCAGCGTCTCAAATTTTAGACAAGAGTTCAAAAGTTTAGAGGGTTTGCCATCACTTTATACTGCCATCATTGAAACTGGCATTTAACCGGGAAGCTGAAACCGGAAGTGACGTCACATGAGATAACCACACTTAATCGTGTAATCGTTTTACATGTTTGTTTTAATGATTATAATTTAAGGTTTTACACAATGTGAGTGCAATTCTTTTACATGTTTAATTTTTTAAATATACTTTATGGTTTTACAGATTGAGGCCCCTTCTTTGTAATAACCTTATATGAACACAATACAGTCAGGAAAGCAGCACAAAGTGCAGCAGCCAGCAACACTGAAAGTTGTAAACTGCAAGTGCTAGGGTAAGGATTTTAACAAATAGTTTACCTGGGGAGTGTTTAGTTTATTGTGCTGAACATGTTAAGCTAATAAAAATAGATACATTCAGTAAGGTGAATGTTTCTAGATTTGCTTAAGTTTCATAAATAGAGGCATATCTATAAAGCAGTTGATGTGACATTCAATGACTGACATTAGTGACATTCACTGCTGGCGCATCTTCCTGGTAAATGTGTTCTTAAATTACAGTGATTAATTCACCTGCAGCTAATAATTCGTAACATTTGCTGCTTTATAAATATAGCCATGAGTGCACTTAATATCCACTGTTTTATGCCAAGGATATAAGCATGTTTTCTGAAATGTCAGTTTGTCAAAAAAGAAATAAATTTTAATGCACTTATACAGGCAGTGGATAAATACACAAAAATAGAGGTACATGCAACGTCACATCTGCTCAAATTGTCTGAATGATGCTCCAAACCATTAAAATACCAATATTTTATAAACACTATTACACTAAACTTCACAAATTCCTTACAGTTTTCAAATGTTTTTTAGAATTTTAAAAACTCAAGCGTTATCAAGGTAAAAAGAGAAGTTAGGACATAAAAGCATAATTTAATTTGTGAGAAATATATCATGGTTGGAAGTTTCACCACACAATGACAAGGTTTTAAAGCACAAGCAGCACCAGCATACTGGGCACTGATTTTTTTTTTCACACTGTGTAGGATTGCACTCAAAGTACAAGTTATTGTAACATTCTGCTTCCTCCATAAATATTCAGCAGACAGGAAAACAGAAACAGGTCAAAGGAAAAACAAAGTGTACACTTATGTAATCTTTAATTAGAACACATGGTTTGAAGAAACGCTGCAAGTACATTTTGTGTAAAAACTTTGTAAACAAAAAGTTCAGTTTATAAAAACAAAACACATTACTTGTCCATGAAAAGGAGCCAATAATTGAATCAAATGAAATATTCCCATTAATTTGCTGGATAAGCATCTTTGAAAGGCAAAAAAAATTGGATTTTTATAACAGCTTACCTGTAAAATCCTTTTCTTGGAGTACACCACGAGACACAGAGCCTAAGTCTTTACATAGTGGGTTGTATAGTTCACCTCAGGTGATTGGACACTGGCATAACCAATGAAGACAAGTTCCCCTCTATATAACCCCTCCCATAAAGGAAGTACCTCAGTTTTGTAGCAAAGCAGTAAGTATCCCAGAAGAGGGGCGAGACCTGTGTGTCCCGTGGTGTATTCCAAGAAAAGTATTTTACAGGTAAGCTGTTCTAAAAATTATATTTTATTTATCTTACACCACGGGACACAGAGCCTAATTCATTACATAGTGGGACGTCTCAGAGCAATGCTCAATATGAGGGGAGGGACACACAGATCAAGCAGACCGCCATCGGACGAGAGGCCCTAAAACCGCTGCCTGCAGCACACTACACCCGAAGGCGGCATCCTGATGTCCTCTTACGTCTATCTGGTAGATTTTGGTAAATGTATGGACTGAAGACCAAGTTGCAGCCTTACAGATCTGAGCCATCGAAGCCTGATAATGCACCGCCCAGGAGGCACTTATTGACCTGGTCAAATGCGTCTTGACAGGAAAAGGAGGAATTTTATTCCTTAAATCATAAGTTTGAATAATCACTTGTCGAATCCATTTAGAAATGGTCGATTTCGATGCTGCCTGGCCCTTTTTGGGGCCATCTGGCAGAATAAACAAAACATGTTTTACGTATCTGAGCAGTTGCTTGCAGATAAACCTTCATTGCGTTTACTACATCTAGAGAGCGCAAAAAAAATGTCCCCCACTGACTGCGGTTCAGGAAAAAAGGAAGGCAAAACAATATATTGATTTAAATGAAACGGCGAGACCACTTTAGGAAGAAAAGTAGGATGGGGCCGGAATACAATTTTGTCTGACAAACTAAATAAGGCTCTTTATAAGAAAGAGCTGCTAATTCAGATACTCTCCTAGCAGAGGAGATAGCAACCAAAAATGCCAATTTCCGACTCAAGAGAATCAATGGAATATGACGAATAGGTTCAAAGGGCTGCTTTTGCAAGCATGACAGAACTAGATTTAAATCCCATGGGCACAAGGGAGGTTTGACTTGCGGATTTACCCGCAACACTCCCTGAATAAATGCCTGGACTAGGGAATGTGATGCCAACGGTCTCTGAAAAAAAGACTGATAGAGCCGAGATTTGACCCTTAATAGTACTGAGGGCTAATCTCATATCTACCCCTAATCGAGAGAAGGCCAGAATCCTACCAATGACATACTTTTGAGGGTTCCACCCCCTAGATTCACACCAGGAAACATATGCCTTCCAGACTCTATAGTAAATGATTCTGGAGGCCGGCTTCCTAGCTTTAATGAGAGTAGAAAGAACTGGACCTGAGAGCCTACGTTTCTTCAGCATGTAGGTTTCAACAGCCAGACCGTCAAATTTAGCTTTGGTAAAGAAGGATGGAACAAAGGAGCTTGTGATAGCAGGTCTTGGCCAAGTGGGAGAATCCAAGGCTCCCCCACTGCCATCCTTATGATCTTGGTGTACCAGGACCTTCTGGGCCAATTCGGGGCCACCAAGAGAACTGGTATTCCCTTTTCTTTGATCTTGCAAAGAAGTCTCTGCAAGAGCGGAACTGGAGGGAATACATAGATCAGGGAAAACTGATCCCAGGGAATCATTAGTGCATCTGTTCCATAGGACAGAGGATCCTTTGACCTCGATACAAAGTTGTCCAACTTCCTGTTGAACCTGGAAGTGAACAGGTGTACCTCCGGGGGTCCCCCATTTCTGGCATATATCCTGAAAAATGTTATATATATCTCTGACCATCTCTTGTACCCGGTCTTCAATCTCTGACCATCTCTTGTACCATGTCTGCAATCTCTGACCATCACTTGTACCATGTCCGCAATCTCTGACCATCACTTGTACCATGTCTGCAATCTCTGACCATCTCTTGTACCATGTCTGCAATCTCTGACCGTCTCTTGTACCATGTCTGCAATCTCACCATCTCTTGTACCATGTCTGCAATCTCTGACCATCTCTTGTACCATGTCTGCAATCTCTGACCATCTCCTGTACCATTTCTGCAGTCTCTGACCATCTCCTGTACCATGTCTGCAGTCTCTGACCATCTCCTGTACCATGTCTGCAGTCTCTGACCATCTCCTGTACCATGTCTGCAATCTCTGACCATCTCCTGTACCATGTCTGCAATCTCTGACCATCTCCTTTACCATGTCTGCAATCTCTGACCATCTCCTGTAATATGTCTGCAATCTCTGACCATCTCCTGTACCATGTCTGCAATCTCTGACCATCTCCTGTACCATGTCTGCAATCTCTGACCATCTCCTGTAATATGTCTGCAATCTCTGACCATCTCTGTACCATGTCTGCAATCTCTGACCATCTCATCTTTTTTCATGTCTGCAGTCTCTGAGGGGGAGCCTGGAGAGGAGTCAAGAGTGGGAGCGCCGCCAGATTGGGGATCACGAGAGAAGTCAGATGTGTGTGGACTGTGTAGCGGAGACTATAGAATAAAACCAGAGCGGCCAAGCTGGAGTTGCCTGACTGAGCCCTGCATAAGATGAGGTCAGTCTGAGGGGGGGGGGGTCACTGATGTAAGGGGGGCGTGAACACAATAATGTAAGGGGGCACTGAAATAAAGGTTAACCTTATATCAGTAACCCCCCCCCCTTTACCGTAGTGTATTCCCTCTGTGGAAGGTAATCTGTGTTAACCAGAGTCCTCCCCACTCAGAGCTCCCAATGTTCCCCTTTACATCAGAGTCTGCAGGATTTCCTCATGGTGCAAGGGTGAACTCTGTGGACCCTGATGTAAGTGGGAACTCTGATGTAAATGGGAGCGCAGAGCCCCCCCCTTACATCAGAGTTCCTCCTTAGATCATGATCTGTGGCATTGTCCTTTACATCACGGTTCGCTGAGTTCACCCTTGCACTGTAAGGGGGGAACTCTGTGCTGGCTGTGTTATATTAACCTGACGTTCATGTAAATAGAGAAATTAGTTTTTTGACTTTTGTTTAACTTTAACACATTGCTAATACATGTTTATAGTTTAAATACTAATAGTTGCACAGTTTAGCACAGAAAACATCCATTTAAGGTACTTTTTTGAATTGGCAGCGGGGGGGGGGGGGGGGGGGGAACGAAAAATTGGTGCTGTTCGTAATTTGTTGGTGTCTTGCCAGTAAATTTCACTTGGGGGGGGGGGGGGTTTGGCAACACTGGTACCGACTAACTGCACTGCCACTAAGAGGTTAGTCTGTACTGACTTTTGATGCCTTGATTTTAACTTTACAATAAAAGGTGATTATTTGAAGTGTGGCTATCCAGCTATTTTTTTTTTCAATCATCTCTGTTGCAAACAGAGCCAGCACCCTGTTTAACTGCGGAGACAGCTGATCGTAGGAGAGGTAATTACCTTGGAGCGGTGAACTCCCATGGAAATGGCGAATGTTTAGAAACGGATTTAGAGCCTTTTAGATCCATAAATGGGTCTGACGTCTCCGTTTGGCTTTGGAACCACAAAAAGATTTGAATAGAACCCCGTACCTTGTTCCCTTAGGGGAACTTCTTTGATTACCCCTTGGGACAGCAAGTGATCCACTGCTTGGAAGAAGGGTTTTCTTTTTAATGGAACTTTGGAGACATTTGAGTTTAGGAACCGATAAGATGGGATTTCCCAGATTTCTATTTTGTATCCTAAGGATACTGTGGAAATTACCCATTTGTCCCGGATTTCTGTCGACCAAGCTGCTGAAAACTGCAGAGCGGGGGCGCCCCCTCATGAGGAAGCTTTAGGGTTCTGTTTACCGGTTCTTTGTACCCAAGGTCTTTTGTGACCCTGGGTCTGATTCTGGGATTTCAGTTTTGTGGTTGATTGAGAATGCTGTCGCCACAGCCTAGAGGCAGAGGTCCCTGGAACTAGGAAAAGGGACCGTTTAAAACATGGGCGTTTATTTTTATTTTTCTCTGGCAATAGTATAGACTTCCCACTTGAGATCTTCTGGATGTATTTATCCAGATCATCCCCAAAGAGCCGTTCCCCATGAAAGGGTAAACCAGATAAAAAAATAGGATTTTTGTACTCACCGTAAAATCCGTTTCTCTGACGTCCATGGACTGACACAGCTCTCATACTGTTTACGTGTGGGTATATGTCCCTGCTCGCAGGAGAAGATCTAGGCAGAATGTTAGAAACATACATTCTAGAACAAAACCAGAGCTGAACAGCCCCGCCCAGGGGGGCGGTCTCTCCGGACATAACCCTTCTACCTGCAGCCTCAGTTCGTAACACAGCACTACAAAACTTAAAAGAAGGGTGGGTGCTGTGTCAGTCCATGGACGTCAGAGAAACGGATTTTACGGTGAGTACAAAAATCTGATTTTCTCTTATCGTCCATGGACTGACACAGCTCTCATACTGTTTACGTGTGGGACATCCCAAAGCAGTATCAGAAAAGGGTGGGAGCAATAGTAAAGGAACTACCAAAACTTCATTCCAAACCAGCAGAGCTCCTCAACAAAGGAGTTGCAACATTAAACACCGGCCTGCAACACTTTGCGGCCGAAGGAAGCATCTGAAGATGCAGCCACATCAACCTTATAGAATTTTGAAAAGGTATGAACGGACGACCAGGTCGCCGCCTTGCACACTTGTGCAACCGACGCTTGATGTCGGAAAGCCCAGGAAGCACCAATTGCCCCGGTGGAACGCGCCGAAACCGAAAAGGGAGGCGCCCGCCCCTTAATGGCATAGGCCTGTATAACAGTCTGTCTGATCCACCTAGAAATGGTGGCATAAGACACCGATGGTGTCTGTCTCTGGTCCAAAACAGGGCTAAACATTGAGTCAGACTTCCGAATAGAAGCAGTAGCCGCCAGGTACACCCGTAAGGCTCGCACCACATCTAAATTGTGAAGCGCAAAGTCTCTAGGATGCGATGGGTGAGGGCACAAGGACGGAAGGACAATGTCCTCATTAAGGTGAAAAGCCGAAACCACCTTTGGAAGGAAAGACAGTTGCGGTCGCAATACCGCCTTATCCTTATGGAGGACCAGGTAAGGCGACTTGCATGACAGAGCCGCCAACTCAGACACCTGTCTAACGGATACAAAGTTAAAAGAGGAATATCTCTGATATTTTCAAAGGGAGGTTCCTGAAGAACCGAGAGCACCAAGTTCAGATCCCAAGGAGGGAGCGGAGGCTTGGCAGGTGGAACCACATGGCGAACCCCCTGCACAAAAGTGCTAACTAAGGAATGACCTGCTAAGGGTCTGTTGCCTTATGAGGAATGTTTATGAATAATTTCCTTGTAAACTGGGAATATCTGTAACATATATGTATATATAATTTAGAGTATGAAATGTGGGTATCTGTATCTGTAAGAGTAACTTAGCTGACAAGCTGGGAGAGAGGACAATCTAATTACCTGTCCTCTTATTAAATATGCATGAATGCGGGGTGAATAGTGTTGAGGAGTCGTATGGTCTGACGAGGGAACCAGGAAGAGATAACAGCTGGAACTTCTAATCTATGCGACACCACCTTTATTTGCTAGATAAAGGCGTGTGTATTCGCCCCGGTTAACGAACCAATATCCATTTAAGGGGTAATTGGCCATGGCTAGTTCCATGCATAGCTAAGTGCCCCATTCAAGGGAAGTTAACGACCTCCGGTCTAATTAAATTATCTTTAAATCCAATTATCACTAAATTCCAGTAAAGAGTGGGCTAGTGTGGGAAATTAATATAACGGCAGGAGGGAGGCGAGAGATGACAGCAACCAATCGTAGCCGCCTTGGGTTAGTCAATGGGAGAGGGCTCCATAAAAGGACATCCCCAAGCAGTAGAGAGAGGGAGATGAGAGAACCTGGACCCAGGATACATTATAGGTAATTATCAGACCATCTCCCAGCACTTAACATATGCTTGCATTCTTCCTATGTTTGTCTGTCTATTTGTAATGTAATGTATATACTTTGTATTTTGAAAACTAATATTTACTCCCTTGCCAAAGACTGTAAATGTTTGCGGTGTATTAGATAGACTAATAACCATTCTTTAATAAATGCTTATTATATTGAAGCTTTCCAATCTTGTCAAAAAAAGAACTCTTATTTAAACCATATCATATATCGTTGAATATTGAATATTAAATATTAATATTTAAAAAGCAACAGGTCGTTGAAAGAAAAACGGCCAAGGCCGAAATCTGACCCTTAATTGTGCTCAAAGCCAGCCTTTGGGCCACACCACGCTGCAAGAACCGCAGGATTCTGGGGACAGAGTATGTCCGTGGATGCCAGTCTAGCTCTTCGCACATAGCGATGTAAGCTCTCCAGGTAAGGTGATGGATCTTTCTAGAAGACTTCCGTGCCCTAAGCATGGTTGAAATTACCGAATCCGACAGGCCTCGGCCCTTCAGTACCTGGCTCTTAATAGCCATGCCGTTAAACCAAGAGACTTTAAAGCAGGATGAAAGATAGGACCTTGAGACAGAAGGTCCTCCCTCATGGGCAGCCGCCAAGGGACGTCCGTGATGAGATGTACCAGATCGGCGTACCAGTGACGCCGAGGCCAATATGGGGCAAAGAGGATCACCGGAATGCCCTCGGCCGCTACCCTGCGCAGCAGACGAGGAATCAACTGCAGCGGAGGGTAAGCATACATCAAGTGATACTGACCCCACGGGGCCACCAACGCATCCGAGGCATCCGCCCAGGGGTCCCTGGACCTGGCCACAAACCTCGACACCTTGCGATTGAGTCAAGATGCCAACAGATCCACATCCGGTGTGCCCCACCGCCGACAAAGGAGTTGAAACACCTCCGGATGCAAGGACCACTCCCCCTGGTCCAGAAACTGGCGACTTAGATAGTCGGCCTGCCAGTTTTCTACGCCCGGAATGTATCCGGCAGACAGCGCCGGCACGCTTCTTTCCGCCCACCTTAGGATGTGGGCGACCTCGGATGCTGCAGCTGAGCTCCGAGTGCCCCCCTGATGGTTGACATACGCCACGGCCGTGGTGTTGTCCGGCTGAATTCTGATCGAGCGGCCCTGTAGCCTCTTCGAACACGCGGAGAGACACAGTCTGATCACCCGCAATTCCAGGACGTTGATTGGTAGACAAGATTCGTCCGGAGTCCAGAGCCCTTGAGCTGACAGGACTCCCCAAACTCCGCCCCAGCCCGTCAGGCTGGCGTCCGTCGTGACCACCGTCCACTGGATGGTGAGGAACGACTTCCCGGCCCGAAGAGTCGGGGATCTCAGCCACCATGTCAGGGACGTCTTGACAGAGTGACTCACCTGGATCTGAAGATCCAAGGACAACGGGGACTTGTCCCAAACAGACAGAATTCCCTTCTGCAATGCCCGAGTGTGTGATTGGGCATACGGAACCGCCTCGAAGGAGGCCACCATTAGTCCCAGGACTCATGCATAAACGAATTGACGATCATTTTTGGGACGTCAGGACCCGCACTGCCGACTGAAGTGTCAGTAACTTCTCCGAGGGTAGAAACACCTTTGTCCAGGATCAGACCCAGATACTCCAATCATTGAGTCGGGACTAGAACCGACTTCTGCATGTTCAGAAGCCACCCGAAATCCCGGAGGGTCTGACTGACTGACTATTGTCACATTTTCCTCCAATTCTGAGCCATTTTCTGCTCTGAGAAGGAGATCGTCCAGATAGCCCACGATAACAATTCTTCGCTGTCTCAGCAAAGCTAGAACCGGGGCAAGCACTTTGGTGAAAACCCGTGGTGCCGATGCTAGGCCGAAGGGAAGAGCCACAAACTGATAATGGACTTAGCCTATGGCAAAGCGTCCTTGATATCCAGCGTCCTTCTTTGGGACAACAAACAGGCTTGAGTAAAACTCCTGAAACCTCTCGTGACGGAACCGGCACAATCACTCCGCACCTGAGCAAATCCTGTACGGCCCTCAAGAGGGCCACCCGGCGGGCAGCAAGGAGAGGGAGGTTCGAGGGAAAGAACCTGTTTGGGGGCCATGAGCAAAACTCTATCCTGTATCCCGAGGGGACCACCTCGCACACCCACCGGTTGGAGATCTGGGAGGTCCACCGAACCGTGAACCTGCAAAGACGCTCCCCCACCCCAGATTCGGGCAGGGGCAAGACTTCATGCGGTGGCGGGCTTGGGAGCTTGCTTGTTAGGCTTATGCACCCAGGGACGCTTATGTCCCCCAGCCACACTTTTTTCAGTCTGAGCGGGCTTACCCGTGGATTCTGACTGACGAAAAAAATTGTTCGTCGGAAAGGAAGGGCCCGGCCTGTGGTGGGGCTCCTTTCCCTTAATAGACTGAGGAAGGAAGGTGCTCTTACCCCTAGACATCCTTAATTTCATCCAGGGCGTCCCCAAACAGTCTACCGCCCTTAAAAGGGCAAGTCAGCCAGGAGCTTTTTGGAAGCTAGGTCAGCCAACCAGCATTTCAGCCAGATAAGGCGATGCAGCACCACAGCAGAGATAGAGGCCATGGATATTAAAGGGGCCGCATCCAAAGTGGCATCGCACAGACTAAACCCTGCAGAAGTTGGTGAGCCAGGGCAATGGTCTCAGGAGGGAGATTATGCTCCTGTGCCGTCTGGTGCAAAATCTTTGCCCATCCTGTGAGTGTCTGAGACACAAGTGTCGCCGCCACTATAGGGCATAAGGCAGACCCCAATAAGGTAAACAGTTCTACTCACCACTTCTGACCTCCTGTCAGTGAGATCCTTAAATGCAGGAGTCCCTTACATTGGGAGCGTGGTAGCCTTATTCAAACGGGCGACCGGGGGTTTGACCACTGGGGGGGAGAGCCCACTTCTTAACCAGGTCCTCCTCAAAGGGGTACCTTATGGCTAGGCGCCCCGGGACCGTTAAAGTCTTCTGCGGCTTATCCCAGACTTGGTCAATGAATGTATAAAAAAAAGGCACATATGGAAAGACCTTTTTTGAAGAACCGGCTTTAAAGGAGCCAAAGGAGACAGCTTCCACCTGAGGTTCCTCAGTCTCAACATTCAGCTTGAGAGTGTCCCTCACAGCATCAATGAGTTCACTTACAAGCACCCTGTCAGTTACTGGTTCAGAACTGGGGTCTTCCTCACAAGTCCTCACATGTACTGTTCAAAAACATTAAAATCCTCAGAGCTAGGGTCCTTAACAGCAGTAGCTAGGCCCATATCTGAAACAGAGCACTCCCCTACAGGAGAATGTGTGGGGAGGGGGCGCTTTACAGCTCCCTTGCGCTTGCACACCGCTTCCATTCTGACAAGGAATGATTTCAGGACTGCCGACAACTGGTTCATAGGGACCGCAGGAGCACTGCCAGTTGCCTCTGACAAGTGTGGAGAAGCAGGTGAACCAGACTCCATACTGCCAGCCTCTGAGACCTTATACACTATTACAGTGAATAATACAGTCCAATCACTGGCTGCACTGAGGCTGAGGAGGGGATACCCAGAGGACCCACCAACCCTTAAGGACAGCTCAGTTCCGCTGAATGAAACTGCGCTGCAGCGCGAGTGAAGCCTGAGGAGAGTGTGAGGAATTTGTAAGGACACTGAGGAGATTTGCGCCACAGCAGCGCCGATAGAGGCCGGAACTGAAAGTGCCGCGGCTTCAAGAAAATGGCCGCCGGCCGCATGTATAACTGCGCCATTGAACCACGGCAAGATGGCCGTCGAGCGCATTATTTAAATTCACAATACAGCGCTAATGGCGCACGTAATGAAGTCCCCACACTCACACACCAGAACACTGCTCCTCTCCCAGAGTCCACTTACACAGACATGAGAGCCCCCCAGCCATGCCAGAGCGGCCCCCAAGTACCCCCACACAGTACAGCACCAGTACAGGGTGCAGAGAGCAGCATAACAGGGAGGAGACAGGGAGAAACCCCCCAGATAAAGAAACACAGCCAGCATGTACTCACCTGCAGCAGGAGAGACTACTTACCCATCCCAGAGGGACCCACTGACTTGTTTCAGACAGACCTATCACAGAGTAGTACTGAGTAGCTGTCGGCCCGGTCCACCGCGAAAGATACAGACAGGTACTGTTCAATCTTGAGAGGACCGCGGGACCATAAAAGCAACCCGGCCACCCCTGGAGTCATGGGGCATGTCGTGAACTGAGTTTCACGCACACAAGGTGAGGATCAGCACGCTCGATGGTCGGACAGGGAAGACGAGGATACCAGTTGTACCCAACCTGTTGCCCAGCCGACAGTTGATTGAAGGTCTCAAAAATAAAATAATAAAAATTCCCAAAGGAATAAAATGTACAAGTAAAATCTTCCAGGAGACTGGCTCCTGAGAGAGCCACGTCTTCTCCTTCTGCTAGGCAGAAAAAAACTGAGGCTGCTGGCTGCAGGTAGGAGGGTTATGTCCAGAGGGACCACCCCCCTGGGCGGGGCTGTTCATCTCTGGTTTTGTTCTAGAATGTATGTTTCTAACATTCTGCCTAGATCTTCTCCTGCGAGCAGGGACATATACCCACACGTAAACAGTATGAGAGCTGTGTCAGTTCATGGACGATGAGAAAAACTTTTTACATGGAGCTTCCGCAGACCAATGCTTTAACCAAAGGATTCTGCGCATATGCACCAACAGGAGGGTAAGGCAGGATGCCTGTTGGATAGAATCTCTCATGGCATCGACCGTAAAACCTAAGGCCTTAAGCAGGTTCTCCCAAAGCTTGAGCTGGTCTGGGGGAAGATCCTTGAGCCCTTGTTTCACCTGTTCCTTTAGGACCTGACACATACCAACAGCCACCACAGCAGGTTGGGTCACAGCGCCCGCCATCACAAAGAAAGATTTAAGTAAAGATTCTAACTTCTTTTCAGAAAAATCTTTAAAAACCTGCACATTGTCTAGAACTGCTGCTAAAGTGTCTTCAGTGACATATGCAGGAGCTGGCACAACAGGAGTGGCTTCTATACCTGATAAAAGGCAATGGCTCATCCTGTATGGGTGCATCTGATTCCTCAGAAGGATAATATCCGGCCAAAACGGTTAGAGCCTCCTGTTTTAGGTGGCGTGTCTATTTTGTCTTTCTTAGTCCCTGAATTCTTTTTTTGGTTAGACCTATTCCCTAAGCCAAAAGCAGAGGTACAGTGACAGTGCATACACTACTGTGCTAGTTTAGCAATCTACATAAAGTAAGCATCACACAGTCTGATGCTGAGTAGGTGCCTTTAAGTGCCTGTAATCCAAGCACCTAGAGAACTCATGTCCCCAAGCTGCTGTGTCTCTTCCTGTGGAGTCTGTCAGGCGTCTGAAGCGGATTTCAAAACTTCCCGCCTCGAGCATGCGCAGTAGAGTGGCGCACACGCTGGCGTGCCCGCTCACGTGACCACGCCCCCTTCCTGCTCTTGCAGAGCTCACAGAGTGAAAAGTGAGCGCGTCTATGGGGAATGACGGCATGTGGGAGAGAGGCCACAGTATGGGCGCTTTGCACCTCATGAAAGACATCCACCGCATCTACTGACAGGGCATTGTCTGGGAAGAGACCACATTTCTGCTTTGCAGAGCCTTGCAGCGGAGGAAGTGCCGTGCACTGAGCTTTTCGTTCCTTGCATGGCGAGTGGAACTCTAGCTCTTTACTCCCTCTAGTGGCGGTTTTAGGAAAGACAGCCATACTCAAAAAAGGGAAAGTTCTTAAAGCGGAGGTTCCGCGGCAGATCGTTTTTTTTTTTTTGGGATGATTTCATGTGGTTTAACTATTGAAATGTACACTCACTTTTTAGGTCTCCTCCTTTATCCTGTGTCAGTTTTCGTAAGAAAAACGGAGTTATAAAATCCTTTACTGCTTATTTCCATTTTGCTTGTGGGCATTGTGAAGCCCACAAGCAAGTATTTCCTGGAAGCGGTGAATGCCATCCCAGCATTCACCGCTATAGCGCCGTAAACAAACTGGTTGCCATCACAACGGGTGGCGTCAATGATAGTTCACGCCCCGTTGTGATGGTTTGCAAAAAAAAACTGACACGGCTCAGTATGGGGATAGAGCTGCAGCTGCATAGGTAGTGTTTTTACGCTAGTATCGTAGGTAGATAATAGCAAGATTTACCTGCATGCCCTTTTTTAAAATGGAGAATGTGGCGACACGCTCGTCACGTGACCGGCGTCACGCGTCAGTATGTGAAATCTCTCTAGATTTCGCTGCTCGGCGATACACAAGAACTCCCAACTATCATTGCGGCTCAGGGAAAAGGCTTAGACACGCCTACTCCCGCGGGAGATGAATCCCGGAAGTCTCCATTCAAATCTAAATACTACGGTATGTATATATTTATAAAAACAGTGACCTGCCTTTTAATGATGTACATAGTGCATTAATTGATTAGAAAGATAGTTTATATTTTCGGTGAACCTCCGCTTTAAGTGTTTAAAACGTAGACTTTTCCCACTTACCTTATCCACGCCGCAGTACTGCTGAGACCAGACAGTACCAATATTCACCCCTCACAGCGGGTAGTGTTGTGCCAACCTTCAGGGGAATGGGTTCCTACTTAAAGGAGACCTCTTCCCTGGGCCTTGTAAAAGACTGCCAGAAAAACTTTTGCGCATTTTAAATTGCGAAAAGTGCTGGATCCCAGAGTCCAATCCTCCAAAGAGAGACATTACAGGCACCACCTCGGTCTTCTGCGAGGCTCGGGTACCATCCATTTGGCGTAATTAATAAATGCTCTGGATGGACCCGGCGGCGTATATCCTTGACCCCCCAAGAGATTCCAACAGAGCTCCTTCTTAGCACATCCTTCTCGTGCCCTTCACCTTAAAAACTGAGGTACTTCCCTTATGGGAGGGGTTATATAGAGGGGAACTTGTCTTCATTGGTTGTGCCAGTGTCCAATCACCTGAGGTGAACTATACAACCCACTCAGCCTTACACCAACGTCATTGGCTGAGCGGACCTGATGGGGAACTTTTGAAGGGGCGAGTCTATTAATTTGTTACACTTGTACAGTAAAAAGATGTGTTAAATCAAAACGTTTAAAACAAAGTAACACATACTGTACTGTATCAAATACATACAGTACTGTACTCGAATATGCTTTATTACAAATAAGACTATAAAAACAAAGTTAACTGGGGAATCAAACTCTGGACACAGTGCACTAAAGTCAGAGACGCACCCACTGGACCACAGACACACATAGCTAAATTAGAACTTCACAACGTTGATGAATGACCAATGCCGAATGACAGTACAGTACGGCAACAACATGTGTTACTGTAAGGCCTCATGTCCACTGGCGTTTTTACAGCTGCGTTTTTTGCAGCTTAAAAACGCCTGTCCATGTTATTGTAAATATTTTTTTTTTTTTTTGAAAAAAAAAAAAAAAACAAAAAAAAAAACGTCGGAGCTAAAAACGCGACCACGCGTTAGTGCGCGTTTTTTGCGCGTTAGGGCGCGTTAGTGCGCGTTTTTGCGCGTTTTTTGACGCTCGCGTTTTTTCCTGCCAAATTCTGACGCTGAGGAACGCACTGGCCCTGGGTTTTTTTTACAGCTTACAAACGCCTATGCTCTTTACAGCTCAAAAACGCCTAGGTGGGCATGAAGCTATAGACTAACATGGACAGGCGTTTTTAAGCTGTAAAAAACGCTCAAAAACGCGGCTGAAAAAACGCCCGTGGGCATGAGGCCTAAATGTTTAAATTACAGCTCCCCTCCCCCCGCTCTGTGCAGATTGTAACTTTGAGAGCCGCTAAATACACAGGTGAAAAAATATACTGTATACTGTCTGGGAGCAGTTTTGCCAGTTAAAGGCTTTTAATTTTCATGAACATTTTACTGACAGAAATACAGAGAATGTCACTACTCAGCTTCCTCAGAAAATGCTAGTCTACTGGCTGGCGTTGACTTCAATACTGGGAAAGTCTACAGTAACTTACAGTAGAACAACATTGCAAAACTGGATAGTCAGAGTGCAATCGGAAATCCTTATCTGGATAGTTTTCCAGAGTTAGTCATTGGCTCATCATAAAAGCCAGGTAACTAGCATTTTCAAAAAGAAATGACCGCGATGGCTACCTTGGTGCTTTTTTTTTTTTTTTTTTTTTTTTAACTACTGCTTTCCTCTAATCCCTAATGGATTCTAGCAAATTTAACAGGCTTATTGAACATAAACACCCATACTTAGAAAAGATCCTGAGAGATGCCTGGAAACAGTGTTGCCAAACTCTTGTTTCAAAATAACTATTTAAAAAAAATATATATATTTCTGTTCTTTTATGTTAAACTAACAATAAATTAGGAGAATACAAAGTGAAAATCTACTGTATGGCTCTTGGATGAAAAGCAGAAAATAAATAAAAGGCTGGAAATAAAAGGCTAAGAAAACAAGTTGAGGTAGACATTACAATAGTTCCTCTTTTAGAATTCTCATTTTTGCATAGAAATTCACAATTACATTTAGATCAGTAAAAGTATTTTACATTATCATACTGCGGTCCTGATGGGGAACTTTTGAAGGGGCGGGTCTATTGATTTATTACACTGAGGATGAAGTTCTCCATCAGGTCCGCCAGCCAATGACGTAGGCGGGTCTGACATGCGAGGGGGCGGGTTCCCCTGAAATAACCACAGTGAAATAAATGAATAGACCCGCCGCTTCAAAAGTTCCCCATCAGGTCCGCTCAGCCTTACACCAACGTCATTGGCTGAGCGGACCTGATGGGGAACTTTTGAAGGGGCGGGTCTATTAATTTGTTACACTTGTACAGTAAAAAGATGTTTTAAATAAAAACGTTTAAAACAAAAGTAACACATACAGTACTGTACTCGAATATGCTTTATTACAAATAAGACTATAAAAAACAAAGTTAACTGGGGAATCGAACTCTGGACACAGTGCACTATAGGCAGAGACGCACCCACTGGACCATCAACCAATTCAGTTTATACATTCAGCGTTTTGCATTTGAAAAAAGATTGGCCATGGCTGGGATCGTAAAGTAAAATAGAAAACTAAGCGCGCACGACATCTAGCGGTGAAAGTGATTTAGGCAGGAAAAAAAAGAATGAATGAGCGACAGAGCTCGGCGCTGGCACCCGCGACGGGGGTCACAGGTGTCAATCTCGCCGCTAACAGCGGCGAGATTGACACAATATCAGCGGCACCTACTGTATGTGTTAAGACATTGCCCCTCCTATCTTTCTTTTACATAAAAGCCACTCAAAATTCAATAAAGGCCAGAGATCTAATGAACACACTATCCGTTTCCAAGTGTCATTTTGATTTCTCACGGATACGGGGGTCACTGAAAATGATCTTGCATTTACCTGAAATACACCCGGGTGGCGGCATTACCTGCTTCAGATGGTGGCAGTGGTGGAGATGAAAAAATCACCTTTGGTAAGAAGAATCTTTTTGTCTTTTAGACAGACTGTTTTCTCTTACCTTAGCTCTGATTTAAATTTCATCTAGAACTAAATTTATGTAGAAGAGGGATACGAACCACACCTTGGTGTATAGGGGATTTTTTGGGAAAATCCGCCTTTGAAAGTACCTTTGAGAAGGTCCTAATTAATTTAGAAGCGTTTTGGGAACGCTGTAGAAAAGTGTACACGACAGTCCTTTTGGCAAGGAGCTGAAATGGTAAATGAGGATTATATTTCGGTGATCCAACCTACTTTCGCTTTTCTATCTGTCGCATAGAAGTAATAAGAGAATTTGTTGTGTAGATACACTGACTGTAGGGGGCGGTTTGCACCATAGAAATGCAGTCCGGATGCGTTCCAGGTGGTTTTTTTACATGCACATTTTTGATGCGTTCCAGTGCGTTTTTTGTGCATTTTTAATGCAGTCCAGTGTTTTTTCACCCCTCCAGTGCGTTGTTTATGCATTTTTGCAGAGTTCCAGTGCAGGAAGGATGCTTGAACTGAAGTGCACTGGAACTGCAAGCACTGGTGTGAACTATGCCATTGAAGACCATATAACCTGCTTCAGAATTTTTATTTTATTTTTTTAAAACTCACTGGACTGCATGTGGTGTGAACTGGCCCTAAGGTTAAACAGTCAAAGTGGTCTACAGTATTAGAAATCTCCCTTGCTTATATCCAAATATTGTGAGAGTGGTAAGTACTTTTGTATGTATGATAAATATTGTCGCTGTGGTGCAGATGGGACAAAGGGGTTTTAGCTATACTATAGGGAACGTTGTTGTTAGTATAGGGAATTCTCTTCCATCTGCTCAGAGAAAAATGCTTACATTTTATGTGTTTGTTTGTTGTTGTCTTGGAATTCCAATTTAAAGTATAAGTTGTTTTTTCTTCTGAATGCAAACGGATTGTTGAGTAATTGATATGTCTTTTGATCCTGCCAAGTAGGAGAGCGTTGCTAAAGTGGGCAGGTGAGAGGGACAGAGTAGGGTACTCATCTGTGTGTGGTGCTTTATTATTGTTTGGCACAATACACAGAGGTATATGTCCGCTTGCATAAATCTGCTATTTCACTTCAAAACAACCGACCATACCTTCGTCAACGCTTTTGCGCAAAGCATACTGCTATATTTGCATTCCATATTCAGCAAGTTCGAGAGACTTGCTGAGGTGGAGAAAATGTTAAAGAAGGATTTAATTCAGAAACGTTATCTATATAGAATAAAAAATACACGTTTATTGTTAAAATGTTGCAACTATTGTCAGTCTATTTATGAAATGTGTTGGGCACATATTCCAATGTCAAACGCATAGTTAATTGGAAACATTAAAAGGGGAATGTGACGTCACTGATAAATTACATGTATGCGCTGGTACCAAATGTTTTTTTTTTGAGGAATCTGATCAGATACAATTTTTTTAGAGTAGCATTTCAACTTATACATGGGGTATTTTGATTATTTCAGTTAGGTTATGTTTCCACTATTGCAACCCCAGATTTGCGTGATTTGCAGTGTGACTTTGCAATGCGATTTTTGATGCAATGTCATGCAAAAGTGTGAGAAAAGGTCGCACCGAAGTAGGAACAAAATAGTGCAAGAACCTTTTTGCCTTGCTGCGACTTGAGGTGCACAAATTAAAACAAGGATCATTGAATTACATGGGTTTTTGACTTGTCATGCGACTTTGCATGTGTCAAGTCGCACAGCAACTCACAGTAGTGGAGACAGAGCCTTAGAGTCTGACTTTGGGGACTGATTTAATTGTGTAATTGCCTATCCTCACGTTATTGAAGTTAAGGCCTCATGCCCACTGGCGTTTTTACAGCTGCGTTTTTTGCAGCTTAAAAACGCCTGTCCATGTTATTGTAAATATATATATTTTTTTTTTTGAAAAAAAAAAAAAAAAAAAAAACGTCGGAGCTAAAAACGCGACCGCGCGTTAGTGCACGTTTTTGCGCGTTAGTGCGCGTTTTTTTCTGCCTAATTCTGACGCTGAGGAACGCACTGGTCCTGGGTTTTTTTTTACAGCTTAAAAACGTCTATGCTATTTGCAGCTCAAAAACGTCTAGGTGGGCATGAAGCTATAGACTAACATGGACAGGCGTTTTTAAGCTGTAAAAAACGTGGCTGTAAAAACGTCCGTGGGCATGAGGCCTAAAAGGTGTTGTTTTTCTTTTCAGTTTCGACAAATATAGTTTTGTTGATGTTGAGAAAAAAAAAAAAAAAGCAAACTTTTGCATTGTATAAGGACATTGCCTGTTACAAGACAAGGGAATGGATATTTGTTCAAATGGTTTTAATTTGTGTTTAGGCTGTATGAACAATGATTGGGGATTTAAAAATGTTTGATTTTCTTTTTTTTGGTTAAATACAATTTTAGGGCTCGGTTCACACATATGCGGTGCGAGTTTGAGCTCTGTTTTCACAGCTAATTGACAAAGTAGTTGTTCAGCGCTTCATGTCAGCTTTTTGTCAGGATTGCATATCAGGTCAGGATTCACAACTGAATGACATGTGCGATTCAGAAGCATTCCCATAGAAGTCAATGGCCCTGAATTCGCACGTAAGCCGGACCGCACTGCCTAGAAAACGCACACCTTTTTGGGCAGTGCGGAGTGCGAATGCACCGCAGGTGTGTGAGCCAGCCTCATCCAAGGAAGTTGTGTATTCCAGGTGCTACGCCAGAGGAATTGTGGTTGGTAAAGAAAAAGGAAGTAATTTAAGGTTTGTGTAATCCTATGCACTAGGGAAAAATACGAGAAAAAAAACAAAAAAGTGTAATGGTAAAAAGGTGCTTAAAAGATGTTCAAAGGGCAAATATGGAAAACATTTCTAAATAAAAGAATGAATGGAGTGGCCAAATGGATGTGAATAAAAGGAGAAAGTGGTTGTATTGTGTTTAATGAATGCACGAGGTATTATTTGATTAGTAAAGTATCTTAAGTGTTGGTTTAAAATGTACACAAAGAGATGGTTGTCTCATATTGTGTTTTCTTGTTCAGGGAGTAGAAGTTATTAGGCCCATGTTTCTGATAATATATATTTCTCTAAAACTTTGGGTTAAGTAACCAGGATACACAAAATAAATTGCTGCATATATTGAGTCCATGAGGTACGGAAATATGATGGGAAAGTTTGTTTGAATAACAGTTAGAGTGACTATTCTGGATATATTTACCTTTTGAATTCCCAGAGTTTCAATCGTGAAGTGTTAATGATGTAATGTAGTTTATCCATCAATGTTTTGTTTGTTGCTGATGATCAGATATATTTGAAAAGTTAGGAGGCTGACTTCTGAGTCAGAATATGTGTTTGGGTAAAATGTTCTGTTCTGAGTTCCTCGGGTCCACTTGGGTCCCGGGGATAGAATTAACTAAAGTTGTTTAGGTTTTATTGAAGTCCTGCTGTAATCTGAGAAACATTTTATATTTCTGCATGCTTTACTTATGTTTGAGTTAATGAGGAATATTATGTTTAATACCTCCAATGGTTAAGGCCTTAATTGATCAGATAGATTCTGTGATTATTCATGTTGGATGAGGAATATCTGCCCCAGCCAGCCAGAAGAAATGCCCATTCCTACCCTATACCCCATTTATACCCTGTCTTATACCCGATCCGGATGAAGAGACGACTACAGCTTTTACATGGAAATCTTTGTTGTTCATGTTTGTTGTTCAAATGCCATGGGAGATGCTGAGATGAGTAAAGGCGGACACCTGCTGGAAAATATTCCTGGAATGACACCTTGAGGGTTAGCCATGACGCACGCCCAAGGTCTACGAAATTCCAGTGAGCATCACAAGGGAGCGATACAGATATGCCAGCCTGAGACCCAAGTCTAGCCCAATGCATCAGTTCCCGTCTGTCTGTGGATATCGAGTTCTATCCTTACAAAGAGGCAGGGTTTTGGGGTAGAAGGATCTCTGTAAAATATGGATAAACACAGAATTGAACCAAAAGTTTTGGGAAAAGTTTAGGAGAATGAGAATTATAATGTGGACATTTCTTTTTCCTTCCCTTTCATGAATTTATTGGACATTCAGAAGCCATACAAGAGATTTTTTTTGTGCTTTTCTTTGGGACAATTTTTTATTTGGCGTAAAGGCTTTCATGCCCCTCCCACTTGCTTTTAAGGACTGTCACGCCCCTCCCCCCTTTGTATTTCATGGATAATTGCTATGATGCTGAGATTATCTGTTTATTGTTACATGCTTAGGATAATGATACATTTATGAGAAAGTAGTCCAGGTGAATGTCGGGGGCTTCAGGGTTTGTGATTATCACGTTCATGATAAAAGAGGGGATTGTAATAGAATATATGAAATTATTGAACTTTGACATACTTAGCTTAACTGGCAGTTTGCATAGAGTTACACCCTGCTACTGATATTCATGGATCAGCCTGATTGTATAAGCAAAGTCACCTTTTAGCTCTTGTAGACTGCTGAATCTAGTTTAATACAAGTTAAGAATATACTGAGTTTGTATTATTTTTAGAAACGTATGTGTTAAGACATTGCCCCTCCTATCTTTCTTTTACATAAAAGCCACTCAAAATTCAATAAAGGCCAGAGATCTAATGAACACACTATCCGTTTCCAAGTGTCATTTTGATTTCTCACGGATCCGGGGGTCACTGAAAATGATCTTGCATTTACCTGAAGTACACCCGGGTGGCGGCATTACCTGCTTCAATACCGTAGTTTGTAGATGCTATAACTTTCACACAAACCAATTAAATTACATTTATTGGGAATGTTTTTAACCAAAAACATGTAGCAGAATACTATTTGGCCTAAATTTATTTAGAAAATAGGATTTTTTGTACTCACTTTTCTCTGTCGTCCATGGATGGACACAGCCTTCTTAATTCTTGACATATGGGTTATGTTCCTGTTCATAGGAGAGGACTAGGCAGACATGTTAGATATTTAAATACATGTTATTTTAACAGAATTGAACAGCCCCGCCCAGGGGGCGGTCCCTCCAGACATAACCCTCTGCCCTGCAGTTAGCAGCTCAGTTCGTAACAAGCAGTACAAACATAAAAAGGAGGGGTGGGTGCTGTGTCCATCCATGGACGACAGAGAAAAGGATTTTACGGTGAGTACAAAAAAAATATTTTCTCTTTTCATCCATGGACGGACACAGCCTTCTTAATTCTTGACATATGGGACGTCCCCAAGCAGTGTCAAAAAAACGAGGGGTGAGAACAGTATAAAAAAAAACTACTAACTTCACCCCAAGCAAGCAGAGCTCCTCAACGGAGGAGTTGCAACTTTAAACAGCCGCCTGCAAAACCTCGCGGCCGAAGGAAGCATCTGAAGTTGCACGCACATCAACCTTGTAAAATTTTGAGAAGGTGCGGGCGGACGGACGTCCAAGTCGCCGCCCTTCACACCTGTGAGAGAAAAACACTTGATGTCGGAAAACCCAGGAAGCACTAATTGCCCTGGTTGAAAATGCCGTGACCGGAAAGGAGGGGCGCCCGTCCCTAAAGGGCATAGGCCCGCACAACGGTTTTCCCGATTCACCGAGAAACGGTGGTTGACGAGACTGATGGGCCCTTTTGTGGACCATACACCGACACAAACAGTGAATCAGACCTCCGGAACGGAGCCGTAGCAGACAGGTACACCCACAAGGCATGTACCACGTCTAAAGTATGGAGCGCAGTTTCTTCAGGATGCGACGGCCGAGGACACAAGGATGGATACAATGTCCTCATTCAGGTGGAAGGCCGAAACCACCTTTGGAAGAAAAGAAGGCTGCGGGCGTAATCCGCTTTATCCCTATGGAAGACCAAGTATGGTGACTTGCAAGACAAGGCCGCCAATTCAGAAACCCGTCTGACAGACGTAATGGCCACTAGAAAGGCCACCTTCTGAGATAGATAGTGTTGAGAGGAACCTCTCTGATGTTCTCAACAGGAGGTTCTTGAAGAACCGAGAGCACCAGGTTCAAATCCCAAGGAGGGAGAGGTGGTCTAATTGGGGGAAGCACATGCCGAAACCCCCTGTACAAAGGTACCCACCAGGGAAAGGGTCGCCAAAGGCTGTTGAAAGAAAACCGCCAAAGCTGAAACCTGACCCTTAATAGAGCTTAAGGCAAGTTTCTGATCCACTCCACGCTGTAAAAACAGCAGGACCCTGGAAACCGAATATGTCCGTGGACGCCACTCCATCTCTGCGCACATAGAGATGTATACCTTCCAAATGCAATGGTAGATCTTCCTGGGAGTTAGATTTTAGTGCCCTCAGCATAGTCGAGATGACCGAATCTGAAAAACCTCAGTTCCTTAGTACCTGGCTTTCAATAGCCATGCCGTTAAAGCCAGCGACTGTGAAGCAGGATGAAGTATGGGACCTTGAGACAGAAGGTCCTCCCGCATTGGCAGTCGCCAGTGCATCCGCCACCAGGCGTACAAAGGCGGCGTACCAAGGACGCCGGGGCCAATCTAGAGCGATTAGGATTACCGGGATCCCCTCGGTCTGCACTCTGCGGAGCAGACGAGGAAGCAACATCAGTGGAGGATAGGCAGAAATTAGCCGATACTGAACGCACGGGCCAGCAACGTGTGTGACGCGTCTGCCCAGGGATCTCTGGACCTTGCCACGAATCTCGATACCACGCGATTGAGATGAGAAGCCAGGAGGTCCATGACCAGCGTGCCCCACTTCCGGCAAAGGAGTTGAAACACCTCCGGATGCAATGACCTTTCCCCTTGGTCCAGCAATTGGCGACTCAATAGTCCGCCATCCAGAGTTGCACACCTTGAATGCAGATGGCCGATAGAGCCGGCACGCTTCTTCCCGCCCACCGCAGGATGTCCAGATGGTTGACATAAGCCACAGCCGCGGCGTTGTCCGACAGGATTCTGATCGGGCGCCCTTGTAGTCTCCTCGACCACAAGGAGAGACACAGCCTGATCGCCCGAAGTTCTAGAACATCGATCGGCAGACGGAATTCGTCCAGAGTCCAGCGACCTCGGGCCGACTGGACCCCCAGACTCCCCCCAACCTGTGAGGCTGGCGTCCAAATAGAAGGGAAGAAAAAAACTTCCCGGACTGAAGTGCCGGGAATGTCATTCACCAAGTCAGAGAGGTCCTGACTAGGCGATTTACCTGAATCTGATAATTCAGAGAGAACGAGGATTTGTTCCAATCCGAGTGTGGAATTGGGCATATGGTACTGCCTCAAAGGAGGCTACCAGGAGGCCCACTCACTGCAGCCTGGGGCGTCTGCAACTTCTCTGGAGGGAGAAAACTCTAGACTCCGATGAGTACAGCAACAGCCCTCTGTATTCTAGACGCTGAGTCTGAACTAGCACTGACATCTGGAGGTACAGCATCCACCCAAAGTCTTGGAGAGTCTGACAGACTATAGACACGTCGTCCTCTAATTTAAATCTGGAAACAGGTTACAGAAGAAGACCATCTAAACCACCTACAAAGGCAATGTCGCGCTGTCTCAGCAAGGCTAGAATCGGATCAAGCACCTTGGTGAGACCCTTGGTGCCAACGCTAGGTCAAAAGGGAGAGCCACAAATTAATAGTGGTCCTCCCTGACCGCCAAACGCAGGAACCATGTTGCATAAGGGGACATGCAAGCATGCGTCCCTGATGTCCAGGGACGCCCAAAGGTCCCCAGGATGGAGCAAACCGACTCCATCCTGAATATCCGAACCCCTAACAAGTCTTGAACTGCCCCATCAGGGCAGTCTGACGAGACGGTAGGAGAGGAAGATTTGAGGCAAAGAAACCTTTTTGGTGAACAAGAAAGAAAAACTCGATCTTGTACCCTGAAGAGACCCACTTCGCAAACCCACTGGTCGGAAAAAAGGAAGGCTACACAAAGGCATTGAGGGCCTTGAGGTCTAGGATTGGACAACTCTGTCCTCCTCTGGGACCATGAACAGATTTGAGTAGAATCCCTGAAACCTGTCCTGCGACGGTATGGGTATGACAGCCCTGCGTCAAAAAAAAACGCTTTTGTACGGCGAAGGAAGGTCCCAGCTCACGGGGCGGCCCTCTACGCTTAGTGGACTGAGGTAGAAGTATTCAGTTACCTCTTGTGACAATCTTAACAACGTCGTCCAGTGAGGCACCAAAGAGCCTCCCACCTTTGAAAGGTAAATCTGTCAGAGCTTCCATAGAAGCTCGGTCAGCGGACCAGTATAGCAGCCCTCTCAAGTGGCGCAAGACCACCAGGGACACAGAGGCAGTGGAGACTAAGAAGTTGCATCCAGGATTGCCGCACCTACGTACACCAGACCCTGCACCTGCTGGTCAGCCAGTGTCACAACTTTTTGAGAGAGATGATTGCTTCTCCACTGTCTGGTACAAATGTTTTGTCCATTCAGTGAGTGTCAGACACCAAAGTCGCAGCCACTAAAAGGCGCAACGCTGACCCCAGCATGGCGAACAATGTCTGAGTCACCACTTCTGATCACCTATCAGTAGTGTCCTTAAAAGCAGGTGCCCCCCCCCCCCCTACCGAGATAGTGGTAGCCCTGATATCAGGGGTTCAACTTCATGGGAAATTTTTTATTTTATTTTTTAAATGCTCTTAAAAGGGATAACGGACTACCGTGCGCTGAGGGACCAAAAAGGACCTCTGCGGCAGTCCCCATTCCTTATCTATGATCCATTAAAGAAATCATAAGGAAAAAACATATATAGAGCGGGTCGGTTAGTGCGACCCAAAAAAAGATTGACACCTCAGCGGATGTCCCAGCAGTTACGACATTGATAAATGCTGTTTGTGCAAGCACATTGTTTATACTGTGTATTGCGCCGAAGGCACGCACGTTATTGGAGAGTAGGAGGATACCGGAGTACCCGGAGGAAACCCACGCAGACACAGAAAGTAATAATGCATACACATACTGTGCATGTATTTAGTGTGTGTGTATAAACATATTGTGTATGTTTATACAGTGTATTACGCCGAGGGCGCGCATGTCTTTGGAGAGTGGGAGGAAACCGGAGCACCAGGAGGAAACTGGAGCACCCGGAGAAAACCCACACAGACATGAACATGCAAACTCCAGGCAGATGGCACCCTCTGACACCTCAGAACAGTGGTCCTGAGTCAAAGTCAGAGCATTCCCCAGGATAAGGCGAGGGAGGGGGCGCTTCATACGCCCCCCCCCCCCCCAACGCCCGCATCCAGGGCTGCAGACAAATTGTGCAGGGGCATACATACACATACTGTGCATGCCTGTTGCTTCAGACTCCATTCTGACCCACTACCAGTCCATAGGGACCAAGTCAACACATTAGCATAATATATATATATATATATATATATATATATAAATATACATACACATACTGTGTATGTATTTAGTGTATATGTAATGTGTGTGTGTAAAAACATAATGTATACGTTCTTACTGACAATTCACCCTCCTAACTGCGCTGACCGGGGGGGGGTTACCTAGGGCCACACAACCCAGCCAGACTGCGCAGCACCGTTGTCCGCTCTGCCTCACACACCTGAGGTAATCTGTGAGATGATTAGCGCTATTCGCGCCATTAAGAAAGATTCCAGCGCTAGAGGCCAAGACTCACAGTGAAAGAAACATTCCCAAAATGCCCGCCAGGCTCCTCAGGGAAAAAGGGTGCACACTACAAGAAAATGGCCGCCCGCAATGAAGACCTGCGCCACAGTGTGGCTACGAAAAGTGGCTGCCAATGGAATTTTTCAATACAGAAAAAAAACACTAGAAAATGGTGCCGGCGCTACCAAAAATGGCGCTCGAGCACACTGAGGTGGACGAGAAGGCAGCAGGAATGCCGAGCGGAGGCTACCAAAAAACACACCACCCCCACAGAGAGCGGACCCCGACACCCCCACAGACCCCAACTGGGATACGGAGACCCCTACAGGTACACCCCGCAGACGCAACAGGCCCCGCAATGGGGAGGAGGAAAGAGGGGGGACAGAGGGAGGGAAGGGAGGACAGGGGAACCCCTAATGACTCTCCAGGAAAGCCCAGCTGTTCCAAACCGTCAAAAACGGAAGGAACTGTACTTACCCGTCCATGCGTGGACATTGCTGGTGCGTCCCTGACAGACTAGAACCGAGTAGTACGGAGTAGCTGTCAGCCCGGTCCACTGTGAGCGAGACAGCAAGCAGCCCAGTCATATGTGGACCCTGGAGCATTAGCTCACCGGCCACCCCTGGAGCCAAGGGGTATGTCGTGACAGACCCGACGCCCATTTGCAAGGGACTGTACACGCTCGCTGGCCGGACTGGGAAGATTACAAGAATCTATATATCCAGCCTGTCGCCCAGCCGACTGTTGATAGAAAAATCACAAAATAAAATAAATTTAAATTAAATAAAAATAAAAAATAAAATTTCCTCAGGACTCTGGGCCCAAAGGGAGCCACGTCCATCTTCTCTGCTAGGCAAAACAAAACTGAGCTGCTAACTGCAGGGCGGAGGTTTATGTCTGGAGGGACCGGGTCTTTTTAGATAAAAAAAACAAAACAAAAAACTGCATGATGATACCTCCAAGAAAGCTTTGTGTGAAAAAAAATACATAAATTCCATTAGTGTACAATTAAAGCAGCACAGTGCTGAATAGCAAAAACTGCTCTGGTCATTAAAGGGATAAAACCTGATGTAGCACCCTGGGGTTTAGTCAGGGAGCTCCTCACAAATTAGTAGTCATTTTGGTCGATTGATAGGGATCTATTGATTTCTCCCTAAGTTTGGCCTTCTTGCACTTTTTCTACCACTAGGTGGCCGGGAACTTGGTGGTACTAGATATGAGGAGGGCAACCCAAGGTCAGGTTATGGGTATATGGGGTATCTCAGCCAACGGGCAGGGGTTTTCTTGAATCCCCTGGCCTGCTGGAAGAACCTATATATTCGGGAG
The DNA here is from genome assembly GCA_029206835.1 of Rana muscosa. Classification (NCBI taxonomy): domain Eukaryota; kingdom Metazoa; phylum Chordata; class Amphibia; order Anura; family Ranidae; genus Rana; species Rana muscosa. The sequence continues at coordinate 1,078,272,981 of CM055122.1, forward strand.
AGGTCAGGGGATCTGTGTTCTGTGCCACCCAGACTTCGGTCTGGGCGGACATGTGTTGTCTGCCAGGCCGGAGATTGGGCATATCCTGGGAGCATCTGCCTACAAGGCTGTGTGAGGCCCTATCCGGTAGTTAGAAGGCAGCGCAGGGTTGGGACTGTGCCTTGCAGTCCAACTAAAAGTAACAGTTCTGCCGGCCGGAGAATATTGTGGCCGGAGGTTGAAGGGAAGCTGTCGCCACTTAGGGTCCAACCACCTTTACCAGCAACCACAGTGAGTAACTGAAGTACCGGAGCAGTATTCTTACCGAACGGGCATGGTAGAGAATCGGTAAACTTCAGGCGGTGATTAAGTCAGGGACCCAACCAGCGAAGGCCACTTTTGCAGAGCAGCCTTGTGTGCCAAGCTAGGGACCGTGCCAGTCAGCAGGGGTGAAGCTTGAAGGAATCCAAAGTGCCAAGCTAGGGACCCAGCAGGGAAGCGTGGGTGACGCTTAAGGGAGATACCATCGCAAAAGCCTAGAGGAGCTCACAGGATTCAGAGTTAGTGAACCAGAGGGTCCAGTGAGGGACCAGGAGCTTAAGGGGCTGAAGTTGTAGTAAAGCTGAGAGAACTGTTACGTTTGAATTAGGAACTGTTAAGTACTGTAGCCATAGGGACAGCAAACCTGCATGTGCCAAAGTGGCACCTTGATATGGCCTTTCCCTGTATGGTTGTCCTCCTTATGAAGACTCGGAGTCTGCCTATTGAAATTTCAACTACTTAAGGGTGTCCTGGCCCTAACCCTCTTTGCCTTGCAAAATATAAAAGGACTGTTAAAAAAAATCTATTTTGCATCCAAGAAGTGTCTGGCGCCCAATGACTTTTACCACCTTTGCACCCACTATGCCTCACAACCCACGACATATTGAAGGATGTCAGCTGTCTGTGGCCTCAAAGGTTCTGGAAGAGTTTAGAGATCGTTCTGCACTTCTGCAGCTCTAAGTACAGGTTTAACAGAGGAATTTTACAATTTGCCTCTTGTTCTGCCCATATAGTCATAGTAATATGTGCTATGTGCTGTTACAGATTATACTGCAATGTTGGTTTGACATTGTTGCCATCTAGTGGCCAGAGTTAGTTATTATTTTGTCACAGGAAAAGGAATTCCTTCACAGTTAAGGCAGTAACCTTTAACCTGGAACTGTATTTGCTTCATTTCATGTCTGCTCTCTGATCCAAGCAGACTGCATGTAGAAGAGCTCCTGTCTATTCTTTGACTAATGGTGGAATTGTCTGAGTACTTTCACTAGTAGAGTGAGGCTGCTGTATAATGTTTTAATGTACTGACACATATGTTTGTTTATGCTTATGTTGTAGTTTTACAAAGTTATTCGGAAAAAGAATACATACAGATTTGATGTCTCCCGTTTCTTGACTTCTGAATTATTGTTAAGCTGTCTGACTAGTGTTATACAACAGTTCAATAACGCGAAGCAGAACACCTCTTAAAACGAGACACGTGCATTTCTCACCAGGTATGACCACTAAGACCCCATTCATACCGAGGCGCTTTTTAGACATTTTAGCGCTAAAAATAGCGACTGTAAAGCGCCTGTCATGCCTCCCCAGTGTGAAAGCTTGAGTGCTTTCACGCAGTGGCGGTGTGAGTGCAGGACAGGAAAAAAAAGTCATGCAAGCAACATCTTGGTAAATATATAAATAAAATCAAGGTTTTCAATGTGAACAATGTGAACAGTGAGGCAAATTTGTTGACACAATTTTTAAGCATATATTGCCACTTTAATATTAGCTGGCTATGCAAGGACATCATTCTAACAACTATATTCTCCTGAGGAAGTGTTCAGGTTCAGTCCTAATCACTCTGCCCTAGGTTAGGTCTGTCTAGGGGGGCGCAGCGGTGGTAAAATTAGGGATGAAACTCAGTGACGGCTGGTGGAAACCAGTGTGCCATGAATAGGGGGTGTCCATGCCGGCCGTGGATATAGGGGGGTGGTGTGGAGAGAGGGGGCGGCGCCCGGGCGCCTCTAATGGATGGGCTGCCATTTAAGAACCTTCTATAAACTGGTCACCATCTGCGGCCCACAGCTTGATAGCTTTAACCTGCTGGTTTGGGGTTTAATAAGGCTTCTGCCAAGCCATTCATTGACAAAAAGTTCCAAAAAGACTGACAAATGGGTGGTGCACAGGAAGAAAGTTGAATGGGGAGATGTGTGCAGTAAATGTAAAGAGAAAGTAAAATATCAGCATAAAACTTTTGACTCTGTAGGTCTACCATTGACTCAAATTGCTTAAAGTGATTTTTTTTTGTTTACAAAAAACAAACTTGTTATACTTGCCTGCTCTGTGTAGTGGTTTTGCACAGATCCTTCTCTTCTCGGGTCCCTCACCGGCACTACTGGCCCCTCCCCCTTGCAGAGTGCCCCCACATCAAGCGGCTTGCTATAGGATGGGCACCCAAGCCTAGACACTGCTCTGTGTGTCCATTCAGACACGGAGTCACGGCTCGACCCCACCCCTTTCACTCGTTGGCTTATTGCCGTCTCAGCCAATGAGAAGGGAGTGTCCCAAACAGCCGAGACTCTCATGCAACATCGTTGGATTGAGATGGGGCTCAGGCAAGTATTAGGGATGCTGGGGGGCTGCATAGAATGCATTAAAGTGTAAGTAACCCCCTATTGTTTCCAGCCAAGGAAGCTGCCATCTTTGCCTCTGTTTAATCTACAACTGCCATGATGTTGCACATGTGATCAGTTTAGACAGCAGCAATTGGATGGCTTGACAGTTTGGTTGAGAGCACAACCAATGAGAGTGTTATATTTCCAGCATGTGCCGGAAATTAAACTGTTTTATGGATGGGTTTACTTCCGCTTTAAAGATAAAAAACCTTCTTACTCTAGAACCACTTTAATTTACAGAATTGGTTATGTGAACATACAGTAGTGTGCTAGTTGTCCAAAATACATTGTATTGCTAAGGCTGGGTTCACACTGATACTACACGACAGTCATAAACTTTCATCCTACTTTGCTCTGCGACATCATTCCTACATTGGTCCTACATCCATCTGACTTTAATGAACAGGATACTACTTTGATCCAAATTTGTGACAGTCTGACTTGTCCTTTGACCAATCAAAACAATCCCAGTGTGAAATAAATTCCTTTAAAACTGGGTTCACACTTGTCCGGCAAACGCTCCGACATTGAGAGCTCATGTCGCATGACGTGTGAAAATCAATGTTTCCCTATGGGAGCCGTCTTAACTGGTCCGACACGTGTCAGTCCGACTTTGAAGATGCTCCCTCTCTGTACTACTTTGGTCCGACTTAGATCCTACTTCAGCCCATTGCATGACCCGACTTTGGCATGCGACTTGTGCTCTGCTGATCTTGAGGGGGAACTCTACGCCAAATTTTAAATAAAAAACCGGCATGGGTTCCCCCTTCAAGAGCATACCAGGCCCTTTGGTCTGGTCTGGATTTTAAGGGGACCCCCCAAAATCCATACCAGACCCTTATCCGAGCACGCAACCTGGCAGGCTGCAGGAAAAGAGGGGGGACGAGAGAGCGGTCCCCCTCCCTCCTGAACCGTACCAGGCCGCATGCCCTCAACATTGGGGGTTTGGTGCTTTGGGGCAGGGGGGGCGACCTGCGGCCCCCCCACACCAAAGCACCCTGCCCCCATGTTGATGGGGACAAGGGCCTCTTCCCGACAACTCTGGCCGTTGGTTGTCCGGGTCTGCGGGCGGGGGGGCTTATCGGAATCCGGGAGCCCCCCTTTAATAAGGGGCCCCCCGAGATCCCGGCCCCCCCACCCTATGTGAATAAGTATGAGGTACATCGTACCCCTACCTATTCACCAAAAAAAATGGCAATAAAAAAACCTGTTTTTTAAAGTAATATATTACACAGCTCCGGGGGTCTTCTTCCGACTCCGGGGGTCTCTTTTTCCAACTTCGGGGGTCTTCTGCTCTCCGGTGCCTTTTTCCTTCTGCCGGGCTTTTCCGCTATCTTCTTTCAGCTCTTTTGCTAGCGGAGAGGCCCGGTCTTCCCGTAGTCTCGTCCGGCTCTCCGTTGTCCTTCTGCAGGCCACTCCGCTATCTTCTTCCAGCTCTTTTGCTAGTGGAGAGACCCGGTCTTCCCCGTTGTCTCGTCCCACTCTCCGTTGTCCTTCTGCCGGGCTGCTCCACTACCTTGTTCCAGCTCTTTTGCTAGTGGAGGGGCCCGGTCTTCCCGTCGCCGTCTTCTTCCCTCTTCTCCTCCTCGATGTTCACTCGTCGCTTCCACCCGCTGTAATGCTGGATATTCGGTCCGCAACGATTTATACAGGCTTCTTATGACGTCACAGCCACATAGGGTGGGGGCCGGCATCTGGGGGCCCCCTTATTAAAGGGGGCTCTTGGATTCCGATCAGCCCCCGCCCGCATACCCCGACAACCAACGGCCAGGGTTGTCGGGACGAGGCCCTTGTCCCTATCAACATGCGGACAGGGTGGTTTGGTGTGGGGGGGCCGCAGGTCACCCCCCTGCCCCAAAGCACCAAACCCCCCATGTTGAGGGCATGCGGCCTGGTACGGTTCAGAAGGGAGGGGGCCACTCTTTCGTACCCCCCTCTTTTCCTGCAGCCTGCCAGGTTGCGTGCTCGGATAAGGGTCTGGTTTGGATTTTGAGGGGGACCCCCACGCCGTTTTTTCGGCTTAGGGGGGTTCCCCTTAAAATCCATACCAGACGGAAGGGCCTGGAATGCTCCTGGAGGGGAACCCATGCCAGTTTCTTATTTAAAATTTGGAGTGGAGTTCCCTCTCGAGATTCATACCAAACCGTACCTGGTATTGGCGAGAATCCACGTCAGATCCCCGTCCACTGGCCTCAATGTCAGCAATGCGTGTCGCTCATTGCGAAAGGAAAAACATTTTTCCTTTCCCGATGACGAGACAGCTCGGCGCTGGCTCTCGTGACGGGGCTCGTAGGGTGTCACTCGCCGCCAGAAGAGGCGAGATTGGCACAAAATCGGCAGAACCTACAGTACTTTGAAGTCGGTGTGACTTGAAGTTGTACATATATGAATGGTACTCATTGGAAATCATGGGGTATGTTGACCTGTCATGTGACTTTGCAGTCCCAAGTCGCACAAGTGTGATAGGTGCCTAAGCAGACCACACCTAACCACAGGTAAATGCTTAATGTGACACAGCTAGATTTCTATGTAAAGAAGCAGAATCCGGACAGAGAACACATCATACTAACTGTAAGATGGATATGTCCCTTGTGCTGAAATTTTCAGTTTTTAGTTTTAGCTAAACTAAGGTTTAAAGACAAATTAATCAATAATAGTGTGCTGAAGACAGCATTACTGGTAATATACTATATATGAACAAACTTTTGTAAAATATGATCAAAAATTAATTAAAGAATCAAAGAAAAAACAAAACTGCAAACAAAAGAAACAAAACATTAAAGTTCACTGACTAGTTTCAAAGCTATCAATTTTCATTTGGTAACCAAAATTTTCCACGTTCATGGAAAAGATGGCAAAAAGCAAACAATGTCTCTGCAAACATCCTAATTATGTGCTTACAAAAAAATCATGTTGGTTGTGTTACAAAACATTTATAAATGGGTTTGTGGCAAGAGGATAAAATAATAGAGCCTGCAACAAATTTTTAACCTCAATCCCAAAACAAAAAAAATAAAAAAATACTCACATAAGTTAGTGAAGTGGCTTATAGTTGTTTACGTGTGGACCAAAATGACCACTTATTGGAAAGAACATACGCTATGCCTTTTTTTCCCCCTTGTCATTATAATAATTTCCCAGAACTGAAAGGGTAAACTCAAAATATCACGGTTATCATTAGCTTGTTAATAAACAAGTGCAAATAATGTAAATAAATAAATACCAGTATTGACTGGACTGTGATTAGGAGTTTCATATACTTGTCACCTGCTTTTTGCCCTTTGTAATACTAACGAAATGGTCAAACTCATTATTGCATTATCACTAGTAAATCTGTATTTTTGACAAAGCTATGGCCCTTTGGTATGGTACTTAAATCAATTTGTAGATTATACCCCTACTCTCTCACCAAAAAAAATCCAACTAGATTGCGACGGACCAACTGGCACCCCACCTGGGTGCCTCCGCCAAGATACAGCTTCCTCCACTCTGGAACCAGGTATTATAGCTAAGAATTGCACCCAAGAACTAGACACTAGCTTAGGTGCAAACGGAAACACTTGATTGAAAAAATTGAGAATTTATACCACACAAAATCAGATAAGCTTGATCACATCAAAATCAATGCAAATTGACAGCTGAGTGTTTCTGTCCACTCCCTTCTAGCTACGTGTATAAAGATGGCCATACACTATGCAATCCGATTGTGTATTTAGTGAGAAGGGTGATTAAATGCAATCAAAAATGTGCACCTGGGAGTGGGAGGGTGGCTGATGCAGGGTGTGTGCCAATGAGGTGAGCTGGTCAACTCCTTCCTTTGTCATGACCTACACAGTCTGTAAGGACGCAAGACAGAAGCAATAGATAGGTTTGGAATAATGGATGGAGGACAGCAAGGTACATGTCTGTAGATTTTATGGAAAGCTTTGATATTTTTTCAAAAAAAGTACATGAATGCTATATTGGTGCACAGGGCAGCTGGAATTACGAAAAAAAAAAAGGGGAATTTGGCCTTTAAACAGTAATATAATCAGTGCATCTAACAGATAGCAGCCATCACCTAATTAAACAGTGAACTAATTAACCAGTAAGCCAACAGCTAGGCCCCTAGACAAGCCTCCATTAGCCAGGCAGTGACCAACCACCCCAGACAGTCCAGCAACAGATCTCATTAAACTGCTTTCTTTACACAAAAGTTTTCTCCCTTAGGCCTCGTACACACGGCCGAGATTCTCGTCGAAAAAAACATGTCGTTTTTTTCGACGAGATTCTTGGACAAGAAAATCGTCCCGGCCGAGTGTACACACGCTCGATTCAAAGAACCCGCGGTTCTTTGAATGGAGCGTACGCGGTGACGTCATCGACTACGACGAGCATGCGCTCGTCACATTCGATGCCGTCGCCGCCATCTTGGTATACCCTATCTATGCCTAGGAAGCTACCGCGCATGCGTCAAATTCATTTCGAACATGCGCGGGCTTCCCGGTGGACAGGTAAGTGAACACACACTCAATTTTCTCGTCGAGAAACAGGCTGACGAGAATCTCGACGAGAAAATAGAGAGCAGGTTCTCGACGAGAAACCCGATAGCCGCGTACACACGACCGATTTACTCGGCAAGACATCTCTGCCAGCAAGTTTCTTGGTGGTTCTTGCCGAGAAAATCGGCCGTGTGTACGAGGCCTCAGTTTCAAGTTAGCAGAGACCATCTTGGCTTGACTGTTAAATGTGGTAATATACATGTAATCTTGCATTAAATAAAAGGACATCTTTCTGAATGCTTGCAGCTTCCACAAATGCCAGGACCCATAGTCAGTAGGCAAAAGGCTATCCTGCAGTACCCTCCAAAAGAGATTATATATATAGCTAGATATCGATACAGATATAGAGAGAGAGCGAGAGAGAGTATATATGTTTTTGGGTTTATTATGGATTGAAAGTACCGTATTTTTCACTCTATAAGACACAAGCCCCCCCCCCCCCAAATAAAAATGGGGGGAAAGGTCTGTGCATCTTATGAAGCAAATATTGACCAGCAGGGCCGTTCATGTGGGGGAATCGTTCCGGTGGCAGAATGATACCCTGTGCAGCTCTCTGAACCAGCTGAAGGCCTGTTTCTCCCCTGCCTTCAGCTGCTAGAGAAACACAAGGTATTGTTCTGCAATTAACCCCCCACAAGTTTGACATTCGCATGTAAATCTCATGCTATTTATATGTAAATCACGCGGGCATTTATATGTAAATGAGGTCGGCAACCCGTTGCAATTCATATGCAAATCACGCCGCCTCCTCTGCATGCCGCCCACTTAGAGGATGTAAACAACCACTTCTACTCCCATTGCGCCTCCCACCACATACTGCTCTTGCAGAGTGGTTCAGCCCTGCAGCAGAGTTGAGTAGAGGGAAAGGGTTATTGCTTGGGAAGCAAAAGAGAATAGGTAGGGTGAAGAGGTACACAGTGAAGGGATCACCATCGGTACAAAGATAAGCAAAGAGAGGGTTCTGTGATGAAAGGGGAGCATATGGGGCATGTAGAGGTAATCAAAGAGGGAGGGGGGGTTAAGGTGCACGCGTGCTCCGTGACCACGGGGCAGGTGGACTCTATGTCCGCCGGTGTCCTGCGATCGTGTCACGCAGCTGCAGAACAGGGAGATGCCTATGTAAACAAGGCATTTCCCTGTTCTGCCTTGCAACATGACAGATCTACTGCTCTGTCATCAGGAGCAGTGATCTCTGTCGTCATGTCAGTGGCAGCCCATCCCCCCCACAGTTAGAATCACTCTCTAGGACACACTTGGCTCCTTGATCGCCCCCTAGTGTTTAACCCCTTCCCTGACAGTTTCATTTACAGAGTAATCAGTGCATTTTTATAGCACTGATCGCTGTTAAAATGACAATGGTCCCAAAATAGTGTCAAAAGTGTCTGATGTGTCTGCCATAATGTCGCAGTCACGATAAAAAAAAAAATAATTGCAGATTGTCGCCATTACTAATAAAAAAAATAAAGCAAATGCTATAAATCTATCCATTTTGTAGACGCTATAACTTTTGCGCAAACCAATCAAAATACACTTATCGCAAATTTTTTTTATACCAAAAATATGCATTGGACTACATACTGGCCTAAACTGAGGGGGAAAAAAAAAAATTGGGATATTATAGCAAAAAGTAAAAATTATTGCTTTTTTTCAAAATTGTCGCTCTTTTTTTTTATAGCGCAAAAAAAAAAAAAACAGGTGTGATCAAATACCACCAAAAGAAAGCTATTTGTGGGGGAAAAAAGGACGTCAATTTTGTCTGGGTGCAATGTCGCACGACCGTGCAATTGTCAGTTAAAGCGACGCAGTGCCGTATCGCAAAAAGTGCTCTGGTCAGGAAGGGGGTACATTTTTCTGGGGCTGAAGTGGTTAAAGAGGAAGGCAGGAGTACACCAAGTTTTTGCACATCAATAGTTTATTTTCTGTACTTCCTGCAGTTTGTTGAAAGTGATCAAAAAAATAGGGAAAGGTGCATGAAATCCAGAGATGTGCTAAATTTTGCTTGTTTTTTCTGGACTTTCGCTTAAAAGGTTAACTCCACTTTTGTGGGGAAACAATTGCAAATAAAGAAAAAATAATATAGCGCAGAGCTACTAGCCAGGCCTCAAGGGTTACTCGCCAACAGTTGCCCCACCCTGCACCTCCCCTAATTCTGCCCCTGTAAATTATCTCATGAAATGACACATACAGTGGAAATAAAAAGTCTACACACCCCTATTAAAGGTGATGTAAAAAAAATGAGACAAAGATAAATAATTTAAGAAATGTTTCCACCTTTAACGTGACCTATAATCCGTACCAGCTCAGTTGAAAACAAACGGAAATCTTTTCGTTGGAGGGAAGTAAATATAAAAAAAACAAAAATAATATGTTTGCATAAGTGTGCACACCCTTAAACTAATAATTTGTTGAAGCACCTTTTGATTTTATTACAGCACAGTCTTTTTGTGTATGAGTCCATCAGCATGGCACATCTTGACTAGGCAATATTTCTGTCAGATTGCAAGGGCATCTCTTGTGCACAGCCCTCTTCAGATCACCCCACAATTTTCAATCGGATTCAGGCCTGGGCTCTGGCTGGGCCATTCCAAAACTTTAATCTTCTTCTGGTGAAGCCATTCCTTTGTTGATTTGGATGTATGCTTTGGGTCGTTGTCATGCTGAAAGATGAAGTCATTCTTCATGTTCAACTTTCTAGCAGAAGCCTGAAGGTTTTGTGCCAATATTGACTGGTATTTGGAACTGTTCATAATTCCCTCTACCTTGACTAAGCCCATGTTCCAGCTGAAGAAAAACAGCCTCAAAGCATGATGCTGCCACCACCATGCTTCAAGGTGGGTATAGTGTTATTTTGGTGATGTGCAGTGTTTTTGCGCCAAAACATATCTTTTGGTTTCATCAGATCAGAACACATTTTACCAAATGCTTTTTCGGAGACTTCTGTCTTGCCACTCCACCCCATAGGCCAGACATATGAAGCATACATGTGGTAATAAAGTGCCACCGTCGGAAAACACAAATATCTAAAAGTGAGAGTTATACTGCAACTAATACTCACCACTAGTGTAAGGGAAAGAGAAAAACTGTATATTGGGTAGTTGTGCTCACCCTGTATTATATGAATGTTTCACCAATTGAATCAAAATAATTGTAAAAATTAAACAGTGCTTATAAATCTGGGAGAACAGCTCCCATTCAACCCCGCCTGACAGCGGTGCTCCCCCCTCCCCCGCTCAGAGGCAGCTTGCCAGAAATCATTTTCCACTCGAGTGGAAAATTTGAGGGTTGATATAGCATATACAATTGCTACACAAGTCATATTGTAATTGAATGCCATTAAAAATTACCTTTCCTTTTCAATCTGCAGCCCCTGTAATTTTATGAGAATGCATTGCAATACTGCACATTACCAAAATAACACCATACCCACATTGAAGCATGGTGGTGGAGTTGTTCTGTACACAGAGTGTGTAACCACCCCCCAGAAACATAATTTCCTGCTTGTGTGATTGGCTCAATAATTTTCACAGAAGTCTGCCCAAGATAAAGTCAGATTTCAGGCATCCCCTGCAACAAAAATTTCATTTTTAGTGAGATACTTCCTGTAGGAGAACGTCTAAAGGGATGCAGGCCCAGCAGATCTCATTAGTGTCCTGCAGGTGCACACCTTAAAGATAATTATGAAACTACTACCATTAGAGCCCTTTCACACTGTGCCGCCCTGAGCTATTTTTAGCGGCACTTTAACGTTGGATATGCGGTGCATTTCGGACGCTAACGAGGCCCTTTTAACCCCCGCTAGGGGCCAAAAAAGGGTTAAAACCACCCGCAATGCGCCGCTACAGCTGCGTTTTGCCGGCGCTGCCCATTGACTTCAATGGGGGGGAGCGCATTAGGAGTGGTGAGTTCACCGTTCCTTATGCGCTCCAAAGAAGCTGCTGGCAAGACTTTTAACGACGCCCTGCCAGCGCACCGCTCCAGTGTGAAAGCCCTCTGGCTTTCACACTGGAGTGAATGGAGCAACTGTTTTAGCGGGGTTTTCAGGTGCTATTTTTAACGCCTGCAAAACCCCCTCAGTGTGAAAAGGGTCTTAGACCCACTCAGAACAAAGGCCCGTACAGGGATTACTACAGAACAACCAAAGTTAGGAATCTGCAACAAAGTTTGTTAAAATCCTTGCAATGTACATAGATCACCCAGAGGGGAATGTGTTTTTCTCAACAAAAGTGGAGCTAGGCTTTAAAGTATATGTAAACACTCAACTTTAAAAAAAAGCCATTCAGTTTAAAATAGAAATACAAAGCAAAACATGTGTGCATGGATATAAAACCATTATAAAAATATGTTTTTTATTTAATCTCCGTTTTCAGCTGCCTGAGGGGCTTAGAGAAGTAAAGACTGTGTGTGTGGGGGGGGGGGGGGTGCAGCAGGTAGGAGAGAAACCTTCCCAGTGAAGAGCTGTACAGGGGGTATTAGCACAAGTCCGACCATTGGAAGATAGGGAGGCTGTGCTTCCAAGTAGAATGCAAAGAAGAAAACTGACCATGCTGAGATGGATGTGTTTCCATGCCTAGCGTGGTCAGGTTGAAATAGCAGGTGGACTGGGGAGGGTCACCAGGTAATTCACACAATAGAAGCGATGCAAAGAGAAAAATATACTTTTCAATATAAATACATGAAAACACAGATCAGGAATATGAGATGCTGGGGTAACATGCCCTTTAAAGGCAATGGGGATGAATAAAATGTTCTTATTATCAGCATTGAATATAGTCATGAACATAGAGCACTAGATTCTAAATATCTGATGGGTACAAGATACCTAACAAGTCAAGGATCTGAGGATGTTTACAGCTCTAAAGTGAATATTCCAAATTTGTTTTTTTCTGAGAGTCTTTGTTCAGTAAGGCCTTGACCATATAAAGTTTTTAGTGGCTGGTTCAAGACTGAAATGTGGTTTAACTAATTTTGAATGCATGATTTAATACAAGCAGATAGACTGGCAACATAAAGCTGTGCTGTTACAAACTGCCAGAGCTGAAATAAACTGAAACCTTAAAATGAACAGCTGCTGCAGCTGCAGGCGGGGCTCAAGCTACATGCACACCTCTGGCAAAGAAAAGAACTATTGTTACTTAAAGTACTTTTGGGACAAAACTATTTTGAGTGTCGAAATCTCACAGGAAACATTAGTCTGTGGTTGATTCTGTAACCTATAACAGGTACCAGTGCCTGGTTTGTTGGATAATAGGGTATTGTTGCAGTGCTGCTCAAAACATCCTGTGGCGTGAATTTGTGCAGTGTCACAGTCATGGCACAGTATGCAGACGCTGACAGATAGCCATCAGTCTAGGAGATAGCAAAGTCTATGGGAAAACATGCTGGAATTGTTTGGGTCCAAGAATTGCTATTGCATAATAAAATTTTACAACACGTGCAAGACTTTACTAATGGGCTGTAATCTAGAAGTTTCATACTCTGGTGGAATTTACAGTGGTGTCTGGAAACAACTTTCTAATAAAAGGTTAGTCCCAGCTTACGTAAACCACATGTACCATTTTATGATCCAGACAACTGTCATAGCACATAGTATATTTTCTGTACATCTTCAAAATAGTCATTTTTAATTTATAAAAAAAAAATATAGCCAAAAAGAATATGTACCTGACTTCAATTTCCCTATCGTAGGTTGGCTAAATGAACAATAACATCTGTTTGACTATTAAGAAGACACTGGGGGGGGGGGGGGGGATTTACTAAAACTGTAGCACACAGAATCTGGTGCAGCGGTGCATAGTAACCAATCAGCTTTTAACTTTTGCTTGTTCAATTGAGCTTTGACAATGAAATCTACAGTAGAATCTGATTGGTTACGATGCACAGTTGCACCAGATTTTGTGTGCATCAGCTTTAGTAAATTTTCCCCTATGACTGCAAGTTTTAGGCCCCATGCACACGAGACGCTGTTATTTGCTGTTGAACGCGCGTTCAGAGGCAGTTGGACGCTTTTTTCAACTGCTCCTGAACCCATTCAATGTTATCCTATGTGTCCATGCACACACTCTCGTTTTTTGGCGTTTACAAGCAGTTGCGTTTAACCTCGTTTTTCCAGAAGCAAAAAAATGGGTTCAGACGCAAAAGTTTTCCACGTTTCAGACGCTAAACGCTGCTAAACGCGGCTAAACGCGGGTACCGGCGTTTTGCCGCGTTTGCGTTTATAAGCGTTTTTAAAGGTGACCTATTTTTTAACATTAGAAATCTCAAAAATGATGGCAAATGATGAAAAACTATTAAAAAATATAAAAGAAAACTGTAATTGCTTGCATTGCATTGTGGACAATCCACAACTTGTGGCAGGTGACGTGGCAAGTGGACAATCCACAGCTTGTGGCAGGTGACGTGGCCAGGTGACGTGGCAGGTGGCGTGGCAGGTAACGTGGCCAGGTGACGTGGCAGGTGATGTGGCAAGTGGACAATTCACAACTTGTGGCAGGTGACGTGGCACGTGATGTGGCCAGGTGACGTGGAAAGTGGACAATCCACAACTTGTGGCAGGTGACGTGGCAGGTAATGTGGGCAGGTAACATGGCCAGGTGACGTGGCAGGTGACGTGGCAAGTGGACAATTCACAACTTGTGGCAGGTGACGTGGCCAGGTGACATGGCACGTGATGTGGCCAGGTAACATGGCAAGTGGACAATCCACAACTTGTGGCAGGTGACGTGGCCAGGTGACGTGGCAGGTGACGTGGCAAGTGGACAATCCACAACTTGTGGCAGGTGACGTGGCCAGCTGACGTGGCAGGTAACGTGGCCAGGTGACGTGGCCAGGTAACGTGGCAAGTGGACAATCTACAACTTGTGGCAGGTGACGTGGCACGTGATGTGGCCAGGTGACGTGGCAAGTGGACAATCCACAACTTGTGGCAGGTGACGTGGCCAGGTGACGTGGCCAGGTGACGTGGCAAGTGGACAATCCACAACTTGTGGCAGATGATGTGGCAAGTGATACGCTAAATACAAGTACACTGCTGCTCTCTCAGCTGCTGCTACTCACTCTGGTCTCACAAACTGGCTGAAATGGTTAAAATTTACTCTTTTTGAGCTTAGGGAGGGTCTATGATGAAACGCTTATAAACGCAAACGCGGTTAAACGCTGCTAAACGCGGCCGCAAACGCGGCAAAACGCGCGTTTATAAACGCTGGTTTCAGCGTTTAAAAACGTGTGTTCAGCAGAGTTTGCACCTGCGTCTCGTGTGCATGGGGCCTAAGGCTCCGTTCACACTTATGCGACTTTGGATACATAGGGGCTTAGTTACTAATACTGGAGCAGGCACAATCCGGTGCAGTTTTGCATAGGAACCAAACAGCTTCCATGCCAAAACTTAATTGAAAAAGCTGAAGTTGGAAGCTGATTGGCTACCATGCACAGCTGCACCAGATTCTGAGTGCACTAGTTTTAGTAAATATCGTCCATAAAGTCGCATGGCAAGTTCAAACCCATTGATTTAAATGGAACCCATTCAAATTTATGCCACAAAGTCAAAGCAATTTTTTTAAAGGTCCTGCACTACTTTAATGCGACTTGAGTGCCAGAGGGTGTAAAAGTTTCATCAAAGCTGCACTCAAAATTGCACGGCTTTGGAGTCGCACAAGTGTGAACAGAGCCTTAAAACGAGCACTGCAGTATTAAAGTGATTGTAAAGTCTGTTTTTTTTTTATAAAAAAAAAACAAAAAAACAAACAATCACGTTATACTTACCTGCTCTGTTGCGGTGGATTTGCACAGGGCAGTCTGAATCCTTCTCAGGTGCCATTTTTGTGATCCTGGCTCCTCCCTCCTATTCACTGCCCCCACAGCAAGCAGCTTGCTAATAGGGCACCCGAGCCGAGTCACAGCTCCCTGTGTCCATTCAGACACGGAGCCCCTTTCGGGTCCCATCCCCTCTCTCCCCTAATTGACTAGCTGACTTTGACAGCAGTGGGAGCCAATGACGCCGCTGGTGTGTCTCAGCCAATCAGGAAGGAGAATCTCGGATGACTGAGACACTCGTGACCATTACCGGACAGAGAGGTGCCTCAGGTAAGTATTAGGGGGGCTGTTGCACACAGAAGGCTTTTTATCTTAATTCATAGAATGCATTTAGATAAAAAAAAAAAACCTTCTGCCTTTACAACCCCCTTGAAAGAATAAGTTTACCTTTAAAAAAAAAAAAACTATAAATGCACATTTTTTTTTGCAGGTAAAAAAATATGTAGTTTTTTTTTTTGTTATGGACCCATGATCATCAGATCATGTGTGTAATGCCACGGTCCAGCAGGCTTGTCTGTGTAGCCATACCTCCAATATGACCAATTACACTGAGACAGGAAGACTGTCTGACTTTGTAGTTTTCCTATTCACAGAACACTGTGAATGGATGATGTGGCCGGAGACCCGCACAGCCGCATTTTTTTGCAGATTGTAACAGCTTGGGGGGGCTCGGGATCAGGGGCTGATGCATCGGTAACATGTTGCACCCCGATTATGGATGTTACAAATAGAGGTCGACCGATATGGGTTTTTCGCTGGCCGATGCCGATATTTAGAAATTTGGGCGGCCGATGGCCGATTTTTGTGGCCGATTTTTGTGGCCGATTTTTGTGTGGCCGATTAAAAAAAAAAAAAAAAAAAAAAAAAAAACCTCACCCACTCCACTCCTTCCTGCTTACTCCCGTCACTCTAGCACACACTTGATGTCCTCAGTACAGATGGCACTGGCAGGTGGCACTGGTTTGGAACTGGCAGGTGGCACTGGTGTGGAACTGGCAGGTGGCACTGGTGTGGAACTGGCAGGTGGCACTGATTGGCACTAGCAGATGGCGCTGGTTTGGAACTGACAGTTGGCACTGGCAGGTGGCACTGGTTTGGAACTGGCAGGTGGCACTGGCAGGTGGCACTGGTGTGGAACTGGCAGGAGGCACTGATTAGCACTGGCAGGTGGCACTGATTGGCACTAGCAGATGGCGTTGGTTTGGAACTGGCAGGTGGCACTGGTGTGGAACTGGCAGGTGGCACTGATTGGCACTAGCAGATGGCGCTGGTTTGGAACTGACAGATGGCACTGGTTTGGAACTGACAGATGGCACTGGTTTGGAACTGACAGATGGCACTAGTTTGGGACAGATGGCACTGATTGGCGGCGGCGCTGGCTGGCGGTGGCGGGCGGCGCTGGCTGGCGGTGGCGGGCGGCGCTGGCTGGCGGTGGCGGGCGGCGCTGGCTGGCGGTGGGTGGTGCTGGCTGGCGGTGGCGGCGGGTGGTGCTGGCTGGCGGTGGCGCTGGCTGGCGGTGGCGGGTGGTGCTGACGGTGGCTGGCGGTGGCACTGGCTGGCGGCACTGACAGATTGCACTGATTTTGCAGACCCAGCAGCTAAATTACATCAGCCAATGATTGGGCTGCTTTAGAAAGGGGGCGGGGCCACAAACACATAGCGACCCGCCCAGATACCATCCCATTAGCTGGTGTAATATAGCTGCTGGGTCCCGCCCACCCCGGCCGGGTCCCGCCCACCCCGACATCGAGCAGACCGCTCCTCTCTCTCTCTCCTTTCTGCTCACACACTCAGCGGCTCTGGCTGCATCAAGCGCCGCGCTGAGTGTGTGAGCAGAGAGGAGAGAGAGAGACAGAGAGGAGGTGTCAGCTCGATGTCGGGGTGGGCGGGACCCGGGCCGGGGTGGGCGGGACCCAGCAGCTATATTACACCAGCTAATGGGATGGTATCTGGGCGGGTCGCTACGTGTATGTGGCCCCGCCCCCTTTCTAAAGCAGCCCAATCATTGGCTGGTGTAATTTAGCTTCCGGGTCCCGCCCACCCCTGTAATTTAGCTGCCGGGTCCCGCCCACCCCGGCCGGGTCCCGCCCATCCCCGACATCAAGCTGACAGCTCCTCTCTGTCTCTCTCTCCTCTGCTCACACACTCAGCGCGCCGCTTGATGCAGCCAGAGCCGCTGAGTGTGGAGAAGGAAGAATGAGCGGAGGTCAGTCTGAAATATCGGCCTAATCTTGATAATAAATCGGCCGATGCCGATTTATCAAAAATGGCCAAATATCGGCCGATATATCGGCCAGCCGATATATCGGTCGACCTCTAGTTACAAAAGGTGACCTTATCCTTTAAAGTGACATGTTACACAATTGACACTTCCTACAGCTTTGAAACCGAAAGCCCGTACAGAGATATGGGCAAAAAGCTGTAGGCAGTCTGCAAGAGCCTGACATTGCACCCGCAATCTGCTGATCACAGATGCAATACTCTGCAAGCTCCTGAGAAAAATAAATGCACATTTTTTAAACCTGCAAAAGCATATACTGTATATACTCGAGTATAAGCCGAGTTTTTCCAGCCCTTTTTTAAGACTGAAACCCCCCCCCCCCCCCGGCTTATACTCGAATCAGTGTACCTGAAATTCTTGACAGGCTGTGGACGTCCATTCGTTGTTTAAAAGTCGCGGTCTCCTCCTGGTCCCTGCCGTGATAGGCGTTTCCCAGCAGACACTGTGTTCAGCCTATCACGGAACGGGACCAGGAGGAGACCGCGACTTTTAAACAACGAATGGACGCCCGCAGCCTGTCAAGAATTTCAGGTACACCGACTCGGGCACAGTGAGGCTGCAATGGGCACAGTGAGGTTGGGCACAGTGAGGCGTGCAAATGGGCATTGTTGACCCTCTTTTCCGCTTACAGTAGCTGCTGCATTCTCACTCTAGGCTTATACTCGAGTCAATACGTTTTCCCAGATTTTTTGTGGTAAAATTGGGTACCTCGGGTTATACTCGAGTATATACGGTACATTTATTATTTCTATTATAAAGGTGAACTGTAACTGATCCATTAAGCCGAGTACACACTGCTCGTTATTTTCCTTCAGCCACTGGGCTGAGGGCAAAAAAAAAAAGGAATAAGTTCCTGCATCTACACAAGCAACATAGATGCAGGTTGGTTTGTTAACAATTATCAAAAGATCCAGCAACCAGAATGCCAAGGGGTTTTGCCATATTGTGGGTGCCAGACTAACGGTTACTGTGTATTATTTCATACCTGTAGAGTAATCAGGCAGCAAACTTTTAACAGATGTTCATGCAGGGCTACGCTTTTACTTGCATGAGAGACAGACTTTTGTTATGAGACTCATGAAGAAAAGGAAAGCAATGCATACTGCCGATTACACTGCAGGCAAGTCATAAAAAAAAAAGGTTAAAGCTCAACTCTGGTAAATCTGAATATTTTCCCTTGCAGTGAGGATGCAGGTCTAGAGGAGAGCAAAAGTAGACTGCTCTCCCCCATGCTCCAGTGGTGGACAGTCCCCTGGCAATCTTGCATTCAGTGTAGGGCTATGGACCTTGCATCAGCTGAAATGTCAGGACCTTAGACCGCTAGTTCATGGGAGAGAAGATAATATGGGGACCAATCTAGCAGTGTGGAGAATTGGATACATTTTTTTCCCCCATGCCCCCTTGACCTAGCTAAACAGTTAGTTCTTGCAGTGCTGGTAAAGCCCCAATGCATGCAAGAATTTTTTTTTTGGCGTTTTCGCCTGGTGATCAGGCCAGTAACCCCCCTCCTGTAAAAAGGGCCTACACTCTGGATGAAGAAGCCACAGAGACACCTTTGAACAGCAGCACCATCAGTCCTGTGGGAGGGTGTGTTATATGCACTAGCAAATTTAGATACACTAAACAATTTGAAGTCCCACTCCAGTTAATACTTGCTAAGCAGTTACAGCAAACATTTCTTTTTTGGGTAAAGGTTTTATATACATCTGCAAGACCGCCTGTTATATTTAAAAAAAATAAAAAAAAACAAAACCTAGAGGCCAGATCACAGAAAATTAATGCAACCGTCATATCCAAGCACTGGTAAACTGCAATATAACAAAGGTTTGCTTTTGGGTTTAATATTGCTTTATGAGGTCTACATACATAGACTATATATATATATATACACACTATTTGCAGCTCAAAAACGTCTAGGTGGGCATGAAGCTATAGACTAACATGGACAGGCGTTTTTAAGCTGTAAAAAACGCTCAAAAACACGGCTGTAAAAACGTCCGTGGGCATGAGGCCTAATAATTAAATATATTGTGTGGGGGTTAACGCAGCAGCGGGTGTGTGTGACCCCCTGGATGGGTTCACCACACAAACAGGCACAGCAGAGAGTGGTAGGAGAAAACAAAAGGGTGTGGTTTTATTTGAACTATATACAGACAAAAAAATACAGCAAAAACAAAAGAAACAGGAAAAGAAATCCTGGTCAACTTGACCGCTCACTACACACGTTGGTGTCCCTAACTAACAACTGGGTACAGCCTTGTGCTGTCCCAGTCCCTAGCTCCCTGCTTTTAGAAGTTCTTAGCAATAACCACACAGGCTTTGGCTCACCGCACAGAGATCACACTCCCCAGTCTATCCACACAGAACTGGTCCCAGGATGGAGCATCTCCCTTAGCATGCTGGGAGTTCTTGTAGAGGCCCTAACGAGCCCACTTACTTCAGCTGGGCTCATTAACTCTTCCCCTGCAAGACTCCCAGCACTCCCCCTAGTGGTATAAATCGGAATAAAGCTTGAATCTAGGACATACATACCTTCCATCCTGGATGCAACCTGGTGATTTTACCTGCCTGCTGTTACAATATATATAAATATATATATATATATATAATTAAATATAAATATAATTATATATTAGAGCTGCACGATTCTGGGAAAAATGAGAATCACGATTCTTTTGCTTAGAACAAAGATCACGATTCTCTCACGATTCTTTAAAATGGTCAATTTGAAAAAAAAAATTATTCGCTTGTCGTTGACTTTTTTTAATTTTTGCATAATTTTCTTATTTTTAATATTTTTCTTATTCTTTACTTTTTAATTACTTTATTTTATTAATTTATTTTTTTATTTTTTTATCATTTTTTTTTCACTTCACTTTATTGCTATCACACAGGAGAAAACAATCCCCTGTGTGATAGCAATTGGAGGAGACAGGTTCTCTTCATTGACCCTCTCACTTTCAAAAACAGGAGTCCAAGCACTAGCACTGTGCTAGAACTCCTGTCACAGCTGAGATGGGAAGAGCACAGCTCTCCCCTCTCACTGTGAACATAGGCGGCAGGGACAGGAGACAGACTCGGCGGCCGGGGAAGGGGGGGGGGGGGGGGGGGAGTCCCAAAGACAGAGCCAGCCAAGTGTGGTATGTGGAAGGGGGGGGGGGACGGCAGCACGCATTTTCTGCTAGAAACTCACCGCCCCGTATGTTGAAATGGTCTCCGCTCTGCTCGCACACAGCCCCGCCTCCTCCTAACCCCGCACTGTGATAGACAGAACACATCCCAGCATTGGACCCGCATTCTGTCTATCACAGCGTGGGGTTAGGAGGAGGCGGGGCTGTGTGCGAGCAGAGACAGTTTCAATGTGTGTTTTACCGCTCTGCCATCCCGCGGCACGCCGCTGATCACGTGTGTGCCGATCCGCCCCTGCTTATCTGCCCAATACTAAAAATCGCGGTAATCCAGGATCGAGATCGCGCGGGGGGGTGAATTGAGATCGCGATTCTCATACGATTAATCGTGCAGCTCTTATATATATACACACATCTATCTTCAAACAATTCATACAGCTCCTACCCAGGATTCACAAATTATCAATTATAAAAATGTGTCTGACAGTTGTGTAAATCTTTTCTGAAAGCATTTATAAACAGAACTGCAAGTAGTTGTTCTAGATCCACTGCCATTTATTTTAAAATTACTTTATAATCCTAAGGGTCACCATATACATTACAATCTGCCCATACAATCTTTGAACAATCATACACCAAACAGCCACATTATGACCACTCACCATAACACTCATTGAGGCATGGTATCTGGCACCAAACCATTAGTAGCAAATCCTTTAAGTTGTGAGGTGGGTCCTCCATAGACCGTACTTGTTTTTCTAGCACATCTCAAAGATTCTCTATTGGATTGAGATCTGGAGATTTTGGAGGCCAAGTCAACACCTAAAACTCATTGTTGTGTTGCTCAAACCATTATTGAATTATTCAGACCAGAACACCTTTTTCCATTGCCCTGTGGTCCAGTTCTGATGATCAGGTTCCCACTGTAGGTACTTGTGGCTGTGGACATGGGTCAGCATGTGCACCCTGACTGGTATGCTGACATAATGGTATGTTAACAAAAAGAGGGGCTGCAGTGATCGATGTTAACCAGTGATGGCAATGACCCACAAAGTACATCTGATAAACTACTTGACGGTTTATTCACAAATGAGATTAAAACAGTGTATATGCCATTAAGCATTGGTAGTAAAGATACTGCGCTGGCTGGAGGCCGGCTAGGGCACTGATGGATAACCGTTTCCCGGGTGGCAGAATCCAGAGTTGGGAGGCGGTCATTGGAACCACGAGTTGTGCAGTACAGGCAAAAAATCCAAGCAGTTCCTGCCGGCGTGTATGGGTGGCGTCACTGTAGCTCTGGGCGCAAGCACGGTACTCGGAGGGGAGGGCTGTCGTGGGAAGTATGTGTGAAAACTTAAAGTGCATGTGCGCAAAACCTTTAGTCACAGCAACAGGGACGTTTGCGTTCCACGCTGACCATGGCAGCTTCCTCTTCCGGGACTGTCTCCGCCCAGGGCTCCAGAAACGCCTCTCACACACACGACCCATGACAGCCCTCCCGTCCGAGCACTGTGCTTGTGCCCAGAGCTACAGTGACGCAAGTACTGAGGAGTGGGTGGGGTGGTATAATCCCTATTTTACTGTGTAGATAGACAGTAAAGGTGGGTTTATCACACACACACACACACACACACACACACAGTATATATACTTATTTTAGGATGAATGTGTGTTCTGGTAGCCCCTATCGGGCTTACCCATAGGTATATAGAAAGAAGGGGTCCCAGATAGTGTAGTATGTAAAAGCAACTTTATTTAAAGGAGACAGCTGATGTAATCGCATAAACAATAAAAATAAAGGCATGTAATCCACGAGCAGCAAGCTCATATTCCTACGTCACTTGCGGTGTGCCTGTCTGTCCCAATGTAAAGTGTCATGCCCGTGTGACTATCACCAGGACATATACAGTGCCTTCCAAAAGTATTCACCCCCCTTGGCATTTTACATGTTTTGTTGCCTCACAACCTGGAATTAACATGGATTGTTTGAGGATTTGCATCATTTAATTTACAGAACATGAACACAACTTTGAAGATTTTTATATTTTTATTTTGTGAAGCAAACAAATAGGACAAAATAACAGTAAAGTCAATGTGCATAACTATTCACCCCCCCTAAAGTCAATACTTTGTAGAGCAACCTTTTGCGGATATCACAGCTCCAAGTCGCGTTGGATAAGTCTCTATGAGCTTGAAACATCTTACCACTGGGATTTTTACCCATTCCTCCTTGCAAAACTGCTCCAGCTCCTTCAAGTTTGATGGTTTGCGCTTGTGAACAGCAATCTTTAAGTCTGACCACAGATTTTCTATTGGATTGAGGTCTGGGCTTTGACTAGGACATCCAAACACATTTGCATGTTTTCCCTTAAACCACTCAAGTGTTGCTTTAGCAGTGTGTTTGGGGTCATTGTCGTGCTGGAAGGTGAACCTCGGTCCTAGCCTCAAATCACACAGTGTACAGGTTTTGCGCAAGAATATCCCTGTATTTAGCACCATCCATCTTTCCCTCAACTCTGACCAGTTTCCCAGTCCGAACTGCTGATGGTGTTCTTTGGGTGATGTGATGTTTTGGATTTGAGCCAGACATAGCATTTTCTTTGATGCCAAAAAGTAAAAATATAGTCTCATCAGACCACAGCACCTTCCTCCATACAATTTGGGAGTCTCCCACGTGCCTTTTCGCAAGCTTAAAACGTGCCATTTTGTTTTTTGCTTAAAGTAATGGCTTTCTTCTGGCCACTCTGCCATAAAGCCCAACTCTATGGAGCGTACGGCTTATTGTCGTCCTATGTACAGATACTCCAGTCTCTGCTGTGGAACTCTGCAGCTCCTCCAGGGTTACCTTAGGTGTCTGTGCGGCCTCTCTGATTAATGCCCTCCTTGTCTGGTCCATGAGTTTTGGTGTGCGGCCGTCTCTTGGCAGGTTTGCGGTTGTGCCATGTTCTTTCCATTTGGTTATGATAGATTTGATGGTGCTCCTAGGGATCATCAAAGATTTGGATATTTTTTTTATAACCTAACCCTGACTTGTAGTTCTCAACAACATTGTCCCTTACTTGTTTGGAGAGTTCCTTGGTCTTCATAGCAGTGTTTGGTTAGTGGTGCCTCTTGCTTAGGTGTTGCAGCCTTTGAAAAAGGTGTGTATATGTAATGACAGATCATGTGACACTAAGGCCACTTTCACACAGGCGCTTGAAAAACTGCCAGTAAAACACTGAGCGCTTTTGAAGCGCTTTTCAGGCGCTTTCAATTTATTTCAATGGAGAGGGGCGTTTTTTCAGCGCACTGCCCCAGTGTGAAAGGATTCATTGATTTTAATGGAAATAAGTTTTCAGGCGCTTTTTTTTTTAGCGTGAAAGCGCCTCAGTGTGAAAGTGGCCTTAGATTGCACACAGGTGGACATCATTTCACTAATTATGTGACTTCTGAGGGTAATTGGTTGCACCAGAGCTTTTTATGGGCTTCATAACAAAGGGGGTGAATACATACGCACATGCCAATTATCAGTTTTTTAGTTCTGAAAAATAGTTTTGTGTATGTATTTTTCAAATTTTACATCACCAACTTAGAGTATTGTGTTCTGATCCATCACATATAATTCAGATTAAAAAAGGCTGTAATGTGGGGGTGAATACTATTGCAAGGCACTGTAGAGAGGGTGAATCTCTCATACACCAATAAGACAGGGTAGATCTTTCTTAACCCATCCCCACTCTACCCAAAACTGAATAAAAAAGTTTTGTTTTAGATAGACTTTAACCACTGGCCTACTGCCCGCCATCATATGATGGCGAAACGATGAGACTCTCGTTCTGGGCGGACGTCATATGATGTCTTCGCCTTCCCAAGCCACTGGGGACCCAATGCGCGTGACCCGGCGGCCATGATGCCCGCCGGGCACCCGTGATTGCCCAGTAACGGAGCAGGAATCGTGGATCTGTTTGTGTAAAAACACAGATCCATGTCCTGTCAGGGAGAGGAGACCGACGGTGTGTCCCTTGTACATAGGAACACCGATCGGTCACCCCCCCCCCCAGTTAGAATCAATCCCTAGGGAACACATTTAACCCCTTGATCGCCCCCTAGTGTTAACCCCTTCCCTGCCAGTCATATTTATACAGTAATCAATGCACCTTTATAGCACGGATCTCTGCATAAATGTGAATGGTCCCAAAAATGTGTCAAAAGTGTCCGATGTGTCCGCCGCAATATCGCAGTCACAATAAAAATAGCAGATCGGCGTCACTAGTAAAAAAAAAAAAAAAAATGCTATAAATCTATCCCCTATTTTGTACCCGCTATAACTTTTGCGGAAACCAATCAAGATACGCTTATTGTGATTTTTTTTTTTACCAAAAATATGTACAAGAATACATATCGGCCTAAACTGAGGAAAAAAATTGTTTTAAAAAAAAATTGGATATTATAGCAAAAAGTTAAAAATAGTGTTTTTTCAAACTTGTCCCTCTTCTTTTGTTTATAGCGCAAGAAATGAAAACCACAGAGGTGATCAAATACCACCATTAAAAAAAGCTCTATTTGTGGGGAAAAAAATTATAAAAATATCATTTGGGTACAGTGTTGCATGACCGCGCACTTGTCATTCAAAGTGTGAAAGCGCTGAAAGATGAAAAATGGCTTGGGCAGGAAGGAGGTGAAAGTACCCTTTAACCACCTCAATAAAGTGCATCTCCACTTACATGGGTGGGAAAAAAACCCGAATGAAATAACAATATAGCGTATACATATGCGACACAAGTCACTGTAATCTAATGTTACCGTATATACTCGAGTATAAGCGGAGTTATTCAGCACATTTTTTTGTGCTGAAAATGCCACCCTCGGCTTATACTCGAGTCACCTTTTTGTGCCTGATCTCTAGGACTTTGGGAACCCGGTACCGGCCCGGAGTCCTCTGGACCCCAAACTTGGCACACATGTAGCCCCACTCTTCCTCTACAAGTGTGCAAAGATTGTTGTCTGGGGAACCTACAGCCGGGGAGCACCGATTTTTCAAACCTGGGCTCCCCTTCCATAGACTCCCATGTTAAACATCAGGGGCACAGTAAGGCATGGGCACAGTGAGGCATGCACATGGACACAGTGAGGCAAAGTGAGGCATGCAAATGGACACCCTAGGCTTATACTTGAGTCAATAAGTTTTCCCATTTTTTTTGTGGCAAAATTAGGTGCCTCGGCTTATATTCAGGTCGGCTTATACTCGAGTATATACGGTAATAAAAATGACCCTTGTTTTTCAATCTGCAGCACATTGTCTATAAAATGCAATATGGCTACCTGGAGGCGTTTTGTACACAGAAGGTGTACAGAACATCCCCAGATATGTAATTATCTGCTTGTGTGAATGGCTCACTGATTTTCCCAGAAGTCTGCACTAAGATACAGATCAGATGTTGAGCTTCCCCTGCAACAAAGATGTCAATTTTGGTGAGATACTCTTAAGCTGGCCATACACCTGTAGCGGGTATGTACTTTCCCTGGTGTAAATTTGAACTTGATAGAGACATTAGTGATGTGTAATTCCCTGCAGCCCAGCGGGTGGCGCTGTCGCCCTGGGCTGGGGTTGAATCATTGCTGTGTGTCGTGCCTTCTTTTTGTCCTCCCTCGGCAGCGGTATGGTGGGGCGGGGAACCCGCCGTGCTTGCTGGGAGAGGGTATAAAGGGGCCGGCCATCTTTGTCACGGGTCGGAGTCCAGGGCACCTTCAGCCTGTGGTTCATGTCGGTTCTCTAGGCGGGCCTAGGCCTAGAGGACAGCCGGAGGTCGTGTTCCATTCCAGGCACCGTTAGCCTGGGGTGAGGTACTCAGATGGAGGTCCGGAGCTCAGTGCCCAACACTGAGTTCCGCAAGGGAAGGAGATCCTAGGGAACCCCGGGAGTGGGTACCCGAATCCGGAAGGCGTAATGGACCGGGAGGAGCACCTCATTCGAAGACCTGGTGCAGCAGATTGCCAGTGACGGGTGAGTCTCTTACCGGAGACCGCTTGGAAGAAATCCCCCCTCATTCGAAAAATGCAACCCACTTTCAGGAAGGAAAGTGGAGAACTACATTGTGTCTGGGCCTATTCGCATCCACACCTCCTTCCCTGTTCTGTTTCTACCAAGGGAGTTCAACTGATTGTGTTCATTCGAGAGGAATAAAGGAGTGTTGAACTTTAATGGTGTGGGGCTCATTTCCTGACAGACATTGTTCAAGGTAACTCTTGGTGGAGGCTCCAGGTGCACAGCACTGACCCGAAGGTAAAATAACTTTGCTTGTATCACACTGACACCTGTGACAAAGGCCTGGCGTAGTGTCCCCGCTCCCTTCCCCTCTAAAAGATACCCCTAGACAACAGAGAGACGAGCTGAAGAGAAAGAGTGGTGCGAGGAGGGTGCTACACACCATTAGATTATCTGCAGATTTTCTATGGTTAGATGGAAAAAGTGGGAGATTCCTCCATCCACACAGTTAATATACATGGAGAAATCTGTTGCACTTTTTCCATCTAACCATAGAAAATCTGCAGATAATCTAATGGTGTATGGCCAGCTTTAAAATGGAAAATCACATCTAAAAAGGGGTGCAGACCCAGCAACTTTCCACATTCAAGACCTGCAGGTGCAGCAGCTGATTGATAATTATAAAACCATTCCCATACAAATTCACTGTGCACATGGACACAAACCGCTATTTCTTCAGGGGGGGGGTGTTTTTTTTAATTT
Source organism: Rana muscosa (assembly GCA_029206835.1). Taxonomy (NCBI): domain Eukaryota; kingdom Metazoa; phylum Chordata; class Amphibia; order Anura; family Ranidae; genus Rana; species Rana muscosa. The sequence continues at coordinate 1,078,300,142 of CM055122.1, forward strand.
TCAACAAAAGTGGGGTTACACTTTAATGTTTTTAGGTAACTTAATGCTTTGGCTGAATGTAGGATTTAATTGCCAATTTATCACCAAATTAACACTGATAATTGTTCAGTCTGCAAAACATTTCAGTTGTGATAGTTGTGAACAAAAGGTTAAAGTTCTTGCTAACAAGCGATAAAAATCTCACGTGTAACCCCAGCCTAAACTCCCACAAAGCCAGGCGTCTCACAGAGCCCTGCCTGTGCCTTACATCTCTGCAGTCATCAGGCACAGCTGACACAAATTAAAACAGTCTTGGCCTGTAATGCTAATGCATCTATACTACATAAGGCAGACTAAATCAGGCCATTCTATGACTTTGCTTATATTACATATGAGGGGATGGAAGAACTTACTCTAAACAGAGTCGAGGATTTAAAATTTCCCTATTTAACATTTTGGTTATCTTTATGGTTATGACAGGGAAAGAAAAAGCAGCTGTCAGGAAGCTGTGTGTCCTTAGTTGCCCTATAAGTCTTTACTTCACATGGGCTAGCTCATAACTACTCATACTGTAGTTTAATACTGTGGTTCTAAATAAATAGAGTAATGTTCAAAGATGCAAACCCCTAATTTTGTATGAAAAGAAAAAAGAACAACAAGGATTGATGACCAAATATCTATAACCAAATGCATAAATGAACATCAGTGTTTGGGAATAAACAAACAGCAAAATCTAAAAATACTGCCAATAGTACAGCTGGGTAGAACATCAATTTTATTTTTTTTCAGTGTAAATGAAAAAAGAAAAAAAAAAAAAAGTACCCCATTATAACAATATTAAGATGGAGGCTTCTCTGAGCTGTCATTTGCCAATAGCAGCTATCCACATGCTACCCAAGCCCAACATCGACCACATTACTTGGAGCAACTATTGACCTAATATATACCTTCGCTAAATCTAGACACCAAGATCCTGGCAAAGATCCTATACACCAATCAGTCTTAACATTAGGATCGCCGACAGGTAAAACAAATACTGTATATACACGAGTATAAGCCGAGTTTTTCAGCAAATTTTTTTGTGCTGAAAATGCCCCCTTGGCTTATACTCGAGTCAACTTTTTGCACCTGATCTCCCGGACTTTGGGGACCCCTGGAATTTGCACACATGTAGCCCCACTCTTCCTCTACAAGTGTGCAAAGTTTGTTGTCCGGGGGACCTACGGCCAGGGAGCACCGATTTTTCAAAGCTGGGCACCCCTTCCATAGACTCCTACGTTAAATGGTAATTTCTCTGGTGACTTTGGGAACCCCATACCGGCTGGTCGTAGGTCCCCTGGACCAGCAACTTGGCACACATGTAGCCCCATCTCACCTCTACAAGTGTGCAAAGTTTGTCGTCTAGGGGACCAACGGCCAGGGAGCAGCGATTTTTCAAAGCCGGCACTCCTTCCATAGACTCCCATGTTAAACATCAGTCTAGTCATGGGCACAGTGAGGCATGGGCACACCCCTAGGCTTATACTCAAGTCAATAAGTTTTCCCATTTTTTTGTGGTAAAATTAGGTGCCTCTGCTTATATTCGGGTCGGCTTATACTCGAGTACATACGGTAACACCGATTATCATGCTACAATAGCATCTGAATGTTGGAGGCATATATTAGGCAGCAAGTGAACATATTCCTAAAGTTCATGTAAAAAAAAAATTGCCATCACAGTTTGCTGCATATGTGACCGCGTAGCTGCAGACCGTTTAGGGTGCCCATAATGACCAGTGTCCACAGCCAAAAGCACCAACAATGGGCACGTGAGCATCAGAACTCAACCACAGAGCAATAGATGTATCACTTTTCTTTTAAGTCATGTGGATAGTCAGGTGTGTCACTTACCTAGGGACGAGATGCTGCAAGTATGGGAAGAAGGCAAGCTGGCGGAGGTAGTGTGATGCATTCAGCAATGTTCTGCTGGGAAACCTTGGGTCCTGCCATTCATGTGGATTTTGCTTGACACGTTCCACCTATCCTAAACATTTTTGGTGACTGTATTCCCTGATGGTAGTGGCCCCTTTCAGCAGGATATTGCGCCCCGCCACACTGCAAAAATGGTTCAAGAACAGTTTGAGGAACACAACGGCAAGTTTGAATTCTTGACTTGGCCTCCAAATTCTCCAGATCTCATTCCATCGAGCAAATGTGGGATGTGCTGGAAAAACAAGTCCGACTACACCTTGCAACTTACAGGGATATAAAGGATCTGCTACTAACAGCTTGGTGCCAGATGCCACAACATACCTTTTGAGGTCTAGCGGCATTGATCAGGGCATTTTTGGCAGCAAAGGGGGGACCTACTCAATGTTAAGTGGGTCATCATAATGCTATGACTGATCAGTGTATATGTGCCTCAATGGGGGTAAAGACGAAGACAATCCGATAAGCATACACTAGGCAGGCTTTATGCCAAAACACCAGGCCAGCGACAATATACGCCACATTCTCCAATCTACAATTCTTCACATATTGAAATAGAGACAGTATTCTTCTTTCCTGCTGTCCAGACATTAAAAAGCCTTTTATTTATGTAGTGCTACCCCCACTTAAGAGAGCCGCTGGATTTGTTTTCGGGCCCTGTGTACAGCACCACCAACCCCCGGCAATCTGCTCGCCCCAACCTAGCACAGCTAGTCTAGGGGTTATATTTTTATCATAATCAATTGGTATTGTAAGGGCACCCTCTTTACAGTAAGACAACACACAAATGTTAAAGATTAAGTATAACAGTTTTGCTTTGGTTGTAAAAGGCTTAAGCAGAATATAATACACACAACCGGCTTGCAGAGCCCTGCAATCAATATAGCACACAATAATGGCGCTGCGCAGTAACCCACCACGTGCAGCTATTATGGTATACACGCCCTGTGGCGCACTAAACAATATCCTATCTCCCCACCCTGGCCAGGCCTGACCCAGAATAAATCTCAGTCCTTCCTATAGGGATTTCTTCGCATGCAAACTTTCGGTGGTGCACTTGATGAATAGTATTTGTAATCCACAAACTGGCAATCCCTAAGAATACTATGCTGGGAGGGGACACTTCAACTCTGTCCTGCTACCGGTCCCCCAGTGGAACAACACGCAAACGATTGGTGAGCCACGGCAGTCTATAGGCCTAGAATCGGTAAAGTCTATCTGATTGAGCAAGTGCTCGCTCACCACTCCGGGCGTGATCCCAGCCCGGGACTTCCACCTGCTGTGTCTCCGCACACAGCATCTGCAACGATCGGGTCCCCGATCCAACTGATGTCCTCACTCGACCAGTCTGGTGCCACCCAGGCTCCGCAGCGGGGTGGAAGGCTCTTCGGAAGTTGCGCAAGGCCCAAGGCTTCAGGCCTTGCACTCCAGCAGATCCGCACAGGAAGAAGCTGTTGCTTGCAGCGTGGTGTCCAAAGAGGCCGAGCTCTGCCTCGCCTCCTCCTTAAATAACCTCTCACATGAGGCTCTGCGGTGGCCAACTGGGGTTCTGGGTAACGTAGTCCCGGGGCCTTAAAGGAGACCCCGCTACACTTAGTTCTCTGGCATCATCTTAAGCTCCTCCTAGAACCTTCAGGCCCAACTTCAGGAAATGGGTGGGTTTCTATTACAAGGGTCAAAATGCAGGTATACAAATCTAATTTTCTATATACCCTGCTTTGACATTAGCAGAGAAGAGAGGCAATTCTGCCCACTGTTTGCTCAGGCATTTGAACCACTAGAAATGGCCAAACTAAACACAAGCATACAAGCTGTAGATCTGGCAGGTACCGTATTTTCCGGTGTATAAGGCGACCGGGCGTATAAGACGACCCCCTAATTTTACAGTTTAAGATTTTTTGCCTGTACTCACCGTATAAGACGACCCCCTTCCGAGGCTTCCGACGCTTCATATTTCTTCCTTCTGGGGCCATATTCTTCTTCCTTCTTGCTGGAGCCAATCACGGCGAGCGATGTATTCTATTAATGAATACAAAGCCTGCTTGGATTGACAGAGGCTGTAACCTCATCAGCCCACGCCTCTCTGACTCTCAAAGCCAATCCGAGCAGGCTACTGTATGTAGCCTGCTTGGATTGGCAGAGGTTGTTACTCCAATCCGAGCAGGCTCTGTATTCATTTGAATACATCGCTCACCGGGATTGGCTAAGAGGTATATACTGTATGTAGCCAAAGCTACATACAGTATTACCGCACATCCAGCAGGCATCCAAGCAGCTGACCCGACGTATAAGACGACCCCCGCTTTTTGGCCAGTTTTTTTAAGTGTAAAAGGTAGTATTATATGCCAGAAAATACAGTATGTGCACAAAATCTGTCTCTGAGAACAACCTCATGTTTCAAACCAATTCACTTGCATCTTTTCCCAACTTTCTCTTGGTACTGGATAGTTTCCAAAAATTGTATGGGCTTCAGATTAAAGTTCTAAACATAATCCATCCTCTAAAGTCTGAAATAATTTTCCTTTTCACCAGGAATCTACCAACTCACCATTAACCACTTAAGCCCCAGACCATTTGGTAGCTAAAGGACCAGAGGTGAATTCAGAATTTTGCACTGCGCTGCTTTAACTGTAAATTGTGCGGACATGCAAGGTTGTACCCAAACAAAATTTGCGTCCTTTTCTTCCCACAAATAGAGCTTTCTTTTAATGGTATTTGATTGCCTCTGCGATTTTTATTTTTTGCGATATAAACGGAAAAAGACCGAAAATTTTGAAAAAAAATGATATTTTCTACTTTTTGTTATAAGAAAAATTGAATAAACTCAATTTTAGTCATACATTTAGGCCAAAATGTATTCAGCCACATGTCTTTAGTAAAAAAAATGTCAATAAGCGTATATTTATCGGTTTGCGCAAAAGTTATAGCGTTTACAAACTAGGGTACATTTTCTGGAATTTACACAGCTTTAAATTTATGACTGCCTATCTCATTTCTTGAGGTGCTAAAATGGCAGGGCAGTACAAAACCCCCCCAAATGACCCCATTTTAGAAAGTAGACACCCCAAGGAAATTGCTGAGAGGCATGTTGAGCCCATTGAATATTTTTTTTTGTCCCAAGTGATTGAATAATGACAAAAAAAAAAAAATTACAAAAAGTTGTCACTAAATGATATATTGCTCACACATGCCATGGTTATATGTGGAATTGCACCCCAAAATACATTCTGCTGCTTCTCCTGAGTACGAGGATACCACATGTGTGGGACTTTTTAGGAGCCTAGCCACGTACGGGACCCCGGAAACCAAGCACCGCCTTCAGGATTTCTAAGGGTGTAAATTTTTGATTTCACTCCTCACTACCTATCACAGTTTTGAAGGCCATAAAATGCCAAAATAGCACAAAACCCCCCCAAATGACCCCATTTTAGAAAGTAGACACCAAGGAAATTGCTGAGAGGCCTGTTGAGCCCATTGAATATTTATTTTTTTGTCCCAAGTGATTGAATAATGACAAAAAAAAAAAAAAATTACAAAAAGTTGTCACTAAATGATATGTTGCTCACACATGCCATGGTTATATGTGGAATTGCACCCCAAAATAAATTTTGCTGCTTCTCCTGAGTACGGAGATACCACATGTGTGGGACTTTTTAGAAGCCTAGTCGCGTACGGGACCCCGAAAACCAATCACCGCCTTCAGGATTTCTAGGCACAAATTTTTGATTTGACTCCTCACTACCTATCACAGTTTCGAAGGCCATAAAATGCCAAAATAGCACAAAACCCCCCCAAATGACCCCATTTTGGAAAGTAGACACCCCAAGCTGTTTGCTGAGAGGCATGGTGAGTATTTTACAGCTCTCATTTGTTTTTGAAAATGAAGAAAAAACATATTTTTTTTTCTTTTTTTTTTTCAATTTTCAAAACTTTGTGACAAAAAGCGAGATCTGCAAAATACTCACAATACCTCTCAGCAAATAGCTTGGGGTGTCTACTTTCCAAAATGGGGTCATTTGGGGGGGGGGGTTTGTGCCATCTGGGCATTCCATGGCCTCCGAAACTGTGATAGGCAGTGAGAAGTGAAATCAAAAATTTACACCCTTTAGAAAGCCTGAAGGCGGTGATTGGTTTTTGGGGTCCCGTACGCGGCTAGGCTCCCAAAAAGTCTCACACATGTGGTATCCCCGTACTCAGGAGAAGCAACAATGTATTTTGGGGTGTAATTCCACATATGCCCATGGCATGTTTGAGCAATATATCATTTAGTGACAACTTTGTGCAAAAATAAAATAAAAAATTGTCTTTTTTCCGCAACTTGTGTCAACATATAAAATATTCCATGGACTCGACATGCCTCTCAGTATATAGCTTGGGGTGTCTACTTTCCAAAATGGGGTCATTTGGGGGGGTTTTGAACTGTTCTGGCATTTTATACACAACATTAGGAAGCTTACATCCACTCTTCTAACCACTTGAAGACAAAGCCCTTTTTGACACTTTTTGTTTACATGAAAACATATTTTTTTTTGCAAGAAAATTATGTTGAACCCCCAAACATTATATATATTTTTAAAGCAAAGGCCCTACAGAATAAAATGGTGGGTGTTGCATTTTTTTTTCTACACAGTATTTGCGCAGCGATTTTTCAAACGCATTTTTTTGGGAAAAAATACACTTTTTTTAATTTTAATGCACTAAAACACACTATATTGCCCAAATGTTTGATGAAATAAAAAAGATGATCTTAGGCCGAGTACATAGATACCAAACACGACATGCTTTAAAATTTCGCACAAACGCGCATTGGCGACAAACTACATACATTTTTAAAAGCCTTTAAAAGCCTTTACAGGTTACCCCGTTAGATTTACAGAGGAGGTCTACTGCTAAAATTACTGCCCTCGATCTGACCTTCGCGGTGATACCTCACATGCATGGTGCAATTGCTGTTTACATATGACGCCAGACCGACGCTTGCGTTCGCCATTGGGCAAGAGCAGGGCAGGACAGGGGTGCTTTTTTTTTTTATTTTTTTTTTATTATTAATTTTGCTTTTTTATTTTATTTTTAAACTGTTGCTTCCATATTTTTTTTATTTTTTATCATTTTTATTGTTATCTCAGGGAATGTAAATATCCCCTATGATAGCTATAGGTAATGACAGGTACTCTTTTTTGAAAAAACTGGGGTCTATTGGACCCTAGATCTTTCCTCTGCCCTCAAAGCATCTGACCACACCAAGATCGGTGTGATAAAATACTTTCCCAATGGCGCTTTTTTTATGCGGGGGGGGGGTCATTCCCTCCCACTGCTTGTAAAAGCAGTCCAGAGGCTAATTAGCCACTAGGATTGCTTTTACATGAAAGCCGGCCGCTGGCTGAAAAGAATGATACCAAGATGATACCTAAACCCGCAGGCATCATTCTGGTATAAACATTCAAAGTCCAGCAACATACCAGTACGTTGCTGGTCCTTGTTGGACATGTATTGTAATCTTTTTTTTCATGCAGCCTGTTGGCTGAACGAAAAAAAAAGATTGATCGGTGGGTATGCTCACCATTAGAATACCGCCCTTCATCCACCCACTTCTAATGATGGGCATACATGCACCATTTATATATGCCGAAGCATGGGGGCATCTTCCCGCAAAAGTTATGCCGCGTACACATGGTCAGACTTTTCCACGGGCAAGCCTCCGTCGGAATTTCGACTGTATGTACACGGCATTAGGAGCAAAAACGCTCCTCCGCCCCTGCTGCCCCAATGCTTCGGCATATATGCTTTTTTTTTTTTTTTTAACTGTGGTGGCGAAATCACCTCCTACAGCACTGGAGTCGCAGGGACCAGGCCTGTCTCTGCGAACGCTGCAGTTATGTGTGTTGTGTTTTGCAAGTGACAGTGATCGATCGATACTGCACTTGGGTGGCCTGGGCTGGACGGAGGGGCAAAACGCAGGTGCTAGCAGGTATCTGGGCTGATTCCGCTAACACTGCGTTTTTGGGAACCCTAAACTGCTGGGGACGCTAGTATAGATCTGATCAGATCAGATATTGATCTGTTCAGATACTATACCACTAAGGGGGGTGTATGCTTAAAGCGTGGGTGTTAGCGCTACTGGCACTAACCTGACGCTGCCTGGGGTGTGAAGCAGACCCTCTCTGACGCTAAAACCTAATTGATATCACCCGCCGGGCGATCAGGGGGTTAAACCTTTATTGGGTTATATACGGCGGGTGCCCTGACACTATAAAAAGCAAACTAACTAACCAGCGTCACCCGTAACACTTATATGGTGATTACTGGTGAAAGGGTTAACTAGGGGCAATTAGGGGGTTAAAACCTTTATTAGGTAATATATGGGGGTACCTGACGCTATATAAAAACCTGACGGCGAACCTAAAAAAAAATTACTGGCTACCGATCTGCATCACCGACGCTAAGACAACGATCATAAAAACGATCGCTTAGCGACAGTGGTGATAGGGGGTGAAAGGGTTACCTGGGGGGCGATCAGGGGGTTAAACCTTTATTAGATAATATATGGGGGTACCTGACGCTATAAAAACCTGCGGCGAACCTAAAAAAAATTACTGGCTACCGATCTGCATCACCGACGCTAAGACAGCGATCAGAAAAACGATCGCTTAGCGACAGTGGTGATAGGGGGTGAAAGGGTTACCTGGGGGGCGATCAAGGGGGTTAAACCTTTATTAGGTAATATATTGGGGTACCTGACGCTATAAAAACCTGCGGCGAACCTAAAAAAAAATACTGGCTACTGATCTGCATCACCGACGCTAAGACAGCGATCAGAAAAATTATCGCTTAGTGACAGTGGTGATAGGGGGTGAAAGGGTTACCTGGGGGGCGATCAAGGGGGTTAAACCTTTATTAGGTAATATATGGGGGTACCCGACGCTATAAAAACCTGCGGCGAACCTAAAAAAAATTACTGCCTACCGATCAGCATCGCCGACGCTAAAACATCGATCAGAAAAATTATTGCTTAGTGACCGTGGTGATAGGGGGTGAAAGGGTTACCTGGGGGGCGATCAAGGGGGTTAAACCTTTATTAGGGGGGGGGTTAGGGGGCTACACTGGACCTAAAACTAAATGTACTGACACTTTTACAGTCACAAATGTCACTGATTGCAGTGATCACTAAATAAATGGTCACTGCAATCAGTGACACTGTGACTGGGGGGTGATCTGGGGGGGCCTGGGGGGGGGCGATTTATGTACCTATGTGTCCTGGTGTCAGTGTAGTGTTGTGTGCACTAACCTGCATCTTCTCCTGTACGGCGCTCGGTATATGTGAGCGCCGCAGGAGAGATGACATCACTTCCTCCAGCCTGTGTAAACAAGCACACAGGCAGGGGAAGCTCTCATTCGCCGGGAGCGATTGAGAGGGGGTGGCCGGAATCGAACGGCCGTCCCCTCATGCTGGATCGCTCCCGAAGTTAAAACGACCGCTCACTGTAAAGAAGGGGGGTCCGATCGGACCCCCCAACTATACAAAGGCAATCACGTACATATACGTGATTCTGCCTGTCGGTGCCATTCTGCCGACGTATATTTACAGTGGGCGGTCGTTAAGTGGTTAAGGGGTCTACCTCACTACCTCCTATAAAACCCTAAACTCATTTACAGTGCCTTGAAAAGGTATTCATACCTCTTGAAATTTTCCAAAATTTTGTCATGTTACAACAAAAAAATGCAAATGTTTTTTATTGGGATTTTATGTGATGGACCAATACAAAGTGTCACATAATTGTGAAGTGGAAGGAAAACAATAAATGGTTTTCCATTTTTTTTTACAAATTAATATCTTAAAAGTGTGGCTTGCATTTGTATTCAGCTCCTTTTACTCTGATACACCTAAGACCCCTTACACAGTGGGGAGGTTTGCAGGTGCTACTGCGCTAAAAATAGCGCCTGCAAAACGACCTGAAACAGCAGCTGCTGTTTCTCCAGTGTGAAAGCCCGAGGGCTTTCACACTGGAGCGGTGCGCTAGCAGGACGGTAAAAAAAATCCTGCTAGCCGCATCTTTGGAGCGGTGAAGGAACGGTGTGTTTACCGCTCCTGCCCATTGAAAGCAATGGGACACCGTGGCTATACCACCGGCATAGCGCCTTTGCAGTGGTTTTTAACCCTTTTTCGGCTGCTAGTGGGGGGTGAAACCGCCCCGCTAGTGGCCGAATACCGCCGCAAAATTTGCAGTAACCCGCCACCGCCGCTACCGCCCCAGTGTGAAAGGGGCCCAACTAAAATCTAGTGGAACCAATTGCCTTCAGAACTTCTCTAATTAGTAAAATAGAGTCCACCTGTGTGTAATTTAATTTCACTATACATACAGCTGTTCTGATAAGCCCTCAGAGGTTTTTTAGAGAACCTTAGTGAATAGCATTATGAAGACCAAGGAAAAGACCAGACAGGACAAGGATAAAATGATGGAGAAGTTTAAAAGCAGGGTTAGGTTATAAAAAAATATCACAAGCTTCGAACATCTCACGGAGAACTGGGAGAGGTTCACCTTCCAGCAGGACAACACCTCTGACCATACAGCCAGAGCTACAATGGAATGGTTTAGATCAAATCATATTCATGTGTTAGAATGGCCCACTCAAAGTGCAGACCTAAATCCAATTGAGAATCTGTGGCAAGACTTGAAAACTGCTGTTTACAGACACTCTCCCATCCAATCTGACAGAGCTTGAGATATTTTGCAAATAATGGGCAAAAATGTCACTCTAGATGTGCAAATCAGGTAGAGACCATGGCTAAAAAGATTGAAGCTGTAATTGCAGTGAAAGGTGGTTCTACGAAGTATTGGCTCAGGGGGGCTAAATACAAATGCACGCCACACTTTTCAGATATTTGTAAAAAAAAAAAAAATTGAAAACCATTTATCATTTTCCTTCTACTGCACAATTATGTGCCACTTTGTGTTGGTCCATCACAAAAAATCCCAATAAATTTTGCTTACAATTTTGGTTGTAACATGACAAAATGTGGAACATTTCAAGGGGTATGAATACTTTTTTAAAGGCACTGCAACTATCCAGCACTATGGTGTCAACTTGGCCTACTTAAAAAAATGTGGAAAAAACAACAACGTGCAGTGGAGCATACACTATCTGACATACTGTACCCAGAAGTGTTGGATAACAGTTTGGAGCACTTCATCTTCAAATTCTAGAAGAAAAATAAGTTAAGTCATTAAACAGTAGGGTCCCAGCACTCTACCTACACCACCCCCCCCCCCCCCAATTCTATCCCTGGGTACCTGCTCTGTGTATAAATTAGATGGTTGGAGTATCAACAACTCCCTGCTGAGTGGGGGTGCTGAGCTGCTGAAAATGAAAGCGCTTCTCCTGTAAACTTTGAGGAAGAAGTTCTTCTGTGTTTGCAGTTACAGAGGTCAGTGGGTACCCCTTAACTTCTCGGAGTGAATTATCCTTACTATGTGATCATTTTGGCATGTTATCCCTATTTTTCTGAACTACAGACAATAAAGTCTACATTTAATGGTTGTATGAATTAGGGTTGCACCGATACTAGGATCGGTATCAGTGCCGATACAGAGCATTTGCACGAGTACGTGTACTGGTGCAAATGCTCCGATGCTTGACCGGATACCTGGACTGTCAGGGACGATTGGTGCGCAGTCGGGGAAGTTACAATTACCGATCTCCCTGCGTGGCTTTCAATAAAGCATCTGATAGCCGCATTGCTGCCTCCTCTTCCACCCCCCCCAGTTTTCAGCTGCCTTATTGAAAGCCACACAGGGAGATCAGTGATTGAAACTCCCGCTGCACCAATCGTACCTGACTGTTCTCTATATACTCCTCCAGCAACCCCCCATGTCCTCCTTTGGTCCCCCTCCATGCTCTTCTGCCCCCCCTCCCAGATCGTTCAGGATGGAGTGGAGTGTAGGGAAAGGAGCTGGTCATTTACCGGCTCCTTCCTTTTCTGAATGGACAGCCTCATTGACTCCATTCATAACTGAGCATTGTAAAATATGTTTACGATGCTTCAGTTTATGAATAGAGAGGAGCCTCTGTCTCCTATCCATTAATCTTCAGTGCAGCGGAGGGCCCAGAGAAAGGGACTGGGGAATCTGTGTCCTCAGTCCCTTTCCCTGTCTCAAATGGGATTTGCCAGCGGTTTGTTTAGACCCCTGACACCCAACAGGGTTGCTAAAAAAAAAAAAAAAAAGGAAAAATTGAAATACATATTTAAAAGTAAAATTGTAAAAATAATGAAAAAAAAAAAAAAAAACTACTGACAGTCCACGCCTCATCAGGGCCCATCAGTACCACCTATCAGTGCTGCATATTAGTACCACTGTGACATGACATTAAAAAAGTATCGGTACTTGTACTCGGTCTTAAGTGGTATCGGTGCAACCCTAGTATGAATATTCCCTCTTTTCTGCCCATTTGTAGAAACATCTTTGGCTACAACTTTGGTTGCTTTATTTAGTTGCAGGTACTGTACAAGCTTCTCACTCTAGAATTATCTAACTTTTGCCCATTTTTATAGGCAAAACAGTGCTGGATGGTTGGATGGGGGCCATTTATGAACAGCAATTTTGCTACAGATTCTCATTTAGACTGTAATCTGATACTTCTATACATGTGTGCTCTGTATTTTGTTTTTAAACATAATTTGTAGATTAGCAAATGCTCGGAGCTCTCAGTGGTCAAGTGCCATTTAATTGTCTCTCTAAACTATTAATAATGGCTACAGAGGGAGTGCATGAGCTGAATCAGATATGCATTTTGAGAAGGAGCTGTGAGACAACCACTTTGCAGAGCTGTGAGGCAAGAAGCAGAGTGTGTAAATGTAACAGGCAAGCATGGCTGCCACCATGTACAACAACAGTTACAACTGATACATATAAATACACATATATATATACTTATACATACACGCACGCAGTATCTTACAAAAGTGAGTACACCCCTTAAATTTTTGTAAATATATTTTCATGCGACAACACTGAAGAAATTACACTTTGCTACAATGTAAAGTAGTGAGTGCACAGCTTGTATAACAGTGTAAATGTGCTGTCTCCTCAAAATAACTATACACCGCCATTAATGTCTAAACCGCTGGCAACAGAATGTCAAAATTTGGCTCAACCATTTTCCCTCTCCGGTGTCATGCGACTCGTTAGTGTTACAAGGTCTCAGGTGTGGTTGGGGAGCAAGTGTGTTCAATTTGGTGTTATCGCTCTCACTCTCTCATACTGGTCACTGGAGGTTCAACATGGCACCTCACAGCAAAGAAATCTAAGGATCTGAAAAAAATAATTGTTGCTCTACATAAAGATGGTCTAGGCTATACGAAGATTGCCAAGACCTTGGAACTAAGCTGCAGCACGGTGGTCGGGACCATACAGCGGTTTAACAGAACAGGTTCTACTCCGTACAGGCCTTGCCATGGTCGACCAAAGAAGTTGAGTGCACGTGCTCAGCGTCATATTCAGAGGTTGTCTTTGGGAAATAGAGGTATGAGTGCTGCCAGCATTGCTGCAGAGGTTGAAGGGGTGGGGGGTCAGCCTGTCAGTGCTCAGACCATACGCTGCATACTGCATCAAATTGGTCTGCATGGCTGTCGTCCCGGAAGAAAGCCTCTTCTAAAGATGGTGCACAAGAAAGCCTACATACAGTTTGCAGAAGACAAGCTGACTAAGGACAGGGATTACTGGAACTATGCCCTGTGGTCTGATGAGACCAAGATAAAACTTACAGGCGGTCCCCTACTTACAAACATCCGACTTACAAACGACTCCTACTTACAAACGTAGGGAGACAACAGGAAGTGAGAGGACATCTACCCCTAGGAAGGGAAATTCTCTCCTGTAAAAGTTAATATGGAAAAAAGGTGTCTCCACTAGAGGTCCACCGATATGGGTTTTTCTCTGGCCGATGCCGATATTTAGAAATCGCGTCGGCCAATGGCCGATATATGATGCCGATTTTTTTTGGGCAGATATGTTAGGCCGATTTCCCCCCCCCCCCCCCCTTCATCTCATAAAATCGAACAGTTAGACCCCTTTCACACTGGGGCGTTTTTCAGGCGCTTTTGGGCTAAAAATATCACCTGTAAAGTGCCTGCAAAACGGCTCCCCTGCAGTCTCAGTGTGAAAGCCTGAGTGCTTTCACACTGAGGTGGTGCGCTGGCAGGACGTTAAAAAAAAGTCCTGCAAGCAGCATCTTTGGAGTGGTGTATACCGCTCCTCCACCACTCCTGCCCATTGAAATGAACTGGCACCGCTGCCGAAAAGCACTTCTGCAGTGGCGCTACATGGGAGCATTTAACCCCTTCATCGGCCGCTAGCTGGGATATAAGCTCCCCGCTAGCAGCCAAATAGCACTGCTAGAATGACGGTCCAGTGTGAAAGCAGCGGAGTTCCACGGAAAAAATAAAAATAAAAGTCCGCAGCTACAAATACTGCAGCTGTTGACTTTTAATATATGGACACTTACCTGTCCTGGCGCCCGCGATATCGGCACCCGTAGCCGATCTCTCCCTCGGGTTCCTGCGCCGCCTTGCGGCTTCACTTCCTGATTCCCTACTGTGCATGCGCGAGTCAAGATGCGCGATCCCACTGGTCCCTGCTGTCTTCTGGGACCTGTGCGTCTCCCAGAAGACAGCGGGGGGGGCGGAGTAGGCGCCAGATGTGGCGTAGGTCACTGCAGTCACCGCGGTGATCTATACCCGGAAGAGGGAGCAAATACCCGGATTACACAGGTATCTGCTCCCTCCTCCCCCTGAAAGGTGCCAAATGTGACACCGGAGGGGGAGGATTCCGAAAAGCAGAAGTTCCATTATTACTCCTCTATAGTAACAAGTGATACATATTTTTTTTTTAAATTTTAACATTTATTTTAAACACAACAAGCCTCCAATCAGTACACTTGTATATATCATTTAGATTAAAAAAAAATAGGATTTTTTGTACTCACCGTAAAATCCGTTTCTCTGACATCCATGGACTGACACGGTGTCTCTTTACACTTTACACGTGGGTTATGTCCCTGCTTGCAGGAGAAGACCTAGGCAGAATGTGAGATGTTATACATACATTCTAAAAGCCAGAGCTGAACAGCCCCACCCAGGGGGCGGTCCCTCCGGACATAACCCTCCCACTACAGTCAGCAGACTTCAATTCGTAACAAAGCAGTACAAACTTAAAAAGGAAGGGTGGGTGCCGTGTCAGTCCATGGATGTCAGAGAAACGGATTTTACGGAGAGTACAAAAAATCCTATTTTCTCTTACCATCCATGGACTGACACGGTGTCTCTTTACACTTTACACGTGGGATGTCCCAAAGCAGTGTCAAGAGGGATGGGAGCAGTATAAATGGAAAAACCAAAAACTTCACTCCAATAAGGCAGAGCTCCTCAACGGAGGAGTCGCAACTTTAAACAGCGGCCTGCAGCACCCTGCGGCCAAAGGAAGCATCCAAAGATGCAGCCACATTAACCTTATAAAACTTAAAAGGCATGAACAGACATCCAGGTCGCCGCCTTGCACACTTGTGCAACCGACGCTTGATGTCGGAAAACCCAGGAAGCACCAATTGCCCTGGTGGAATGCGCCGTAACCGGAAAGGGAGGCGCCCGCCCTTTGAGAGCATAGGCTTGAATGACGGTTTGACTGATTCCCCTAGAAATGATGGCAGACGAAACCGCTTGGCCCTGTTATGGACCAGAGACTGTCACAAACAGTGAGTCGGACTTCCGAATAGAAGCAGTAGCAGACAGGTACACCCGTAAGGCTCGTACCACATCCAATATGTGCAGCGCAAACTCTCTGGGATGCGATGGGTGAGGACACAAGGACGAGAGGACAATGTCCTCATGTAGGTGAAAGGTCGACACCACCTTTGGCAAAAAGGAAGGTCGCGGATGCAACACCGCCTTATCCTTATGGATGACTAAATATGGCGACTTGCAGGACAAAGCCGCCAACTCAGACACCCGTCAAACAGAAGTGATTGCCACTAAAAGGCCACCTTCTGAGACAAGACAAGAGGGGAATATCCCGGATATTCCCAAAAGGAGGTTCCTGGAGGACTGAGAGCACCAAATTCAGATCCCACGGTGGGAAAGGAGGCTTGACAGGAGGGAGCACATAGCGAACCCCCAACACAAGGTGCTAACCAAGAAATGACCCGCTAGAGGTCGCTGAAAGAAGACGGCCAAGGCCGAAATCTGATCCTTGATGGTACTCAAAGCAAGCTTTTGGGTCACTCCACACTGCAGAGGACGCAGGATTCTGGGGACGGAATACGTCCGAGGACGCCAGTCCAGCACTTCGCATATGGCGATATAAGCTTTCAAGGCACAGTGATAGATCTGCCTGGGGGAAGACTTCCGTGTCCTTAACATGGTCAAAATGACCGAGTCCGAGAGACCTCGGTCCCTCAACACCTGGCTTTCAACAGCCCTGCCGTTAAAGCCAGAGAATGTAAGCCGGATGAAACATAGGACCTTGAGACTGAAGGTCCTCCCTCATCGGCAACCGCCAGGGAACGTCCGCGACGAGACGTACCAGATCAGCGTACCAGTGATGCTGAGGCCAATCCGGAACAATTAGGATCACCGGAGTTTATATCAGGCGATAAGGACCCTATGGGGCCACCAACGCATCCGAGGCATCGCCCAAGGATCCCTGGATCTGGCCACAACCTCGACCCTTGCGATTGAGTCGAGAGGCCATCAGGTCCACATCCGGCGTGCCCCACCGTTGGCAAAGGAGTTGAAATATGCAAGGACCACTCTTCTTGGTCCGGCGTCTGGCGATTGGCGACTCAGATAGTCCACCTGCCCATTGTCTATGCCCAGAATGTAAATGGCCTACAGAGCCGGCACGTTTCATCCGGCCCACTTCAGGATACGAACTACCTCGGAAGCTGCAGCTGAGCTCCGAGTCCCCCCTTGATGGTTTACATACGCCACTGCCGTGGCGTTGTCCGACTGGCTCCTGATGGAGCGACCCCGTACTCTCTCCGACCTGAGGAGAGACACAGTCCGATGGCCCGTATTTCCAGAACAGTGATTGGTAAACGGGCTCATCCGGAGTCCAAGGCCTTGAGCCGACAGGACTCCCCAGACTCCACCCCAGCCCGTCAGGCTGGTGTCCGTCGTGAGTACCGTCCATTGGATGGGAGGGGAACGTCTTTCCGGACCGAAGAGCCGAGGATCTCAACCACCATGTCAGGGGCGCCCTGACCAGGTGAATCACCTGGATCTGAAGATCCAAGGATAACGGGGATTTGTCCCAGGTGGACAAGATCGCCTTCTGCAATGCCCTGGTGTGTGATTGGGCATACAGCACGGCCGCGAAGGAGGCCACCACGAGTCCCGGGACTCTCATGCAAAAAAACGGATTGACAACCATTTTCGGGATGTCAGCACCCGCACCGCAGACTGAAGTGTCAGCAACTTCTCCAGAGGTAGGATACCTTTGCCTCCAAGGAGTCCAGAACCAGAACTAGATACTCCAGACACTGAGTCGGGACCAGGACTGACTCCTGAATGTTCAGGAACCACCCGAAGTCCCTGAGGGTCTAATTGACGATAGTCACCTTTCCTCTAAGTCTGAGCCACTTTCTACTCTTAGCAGAAGATCGTCCAGATAGCCCACGACAGCAATACCTCGCTGTAACAGAAGGCTAGAACCGGAGCAAGCACCTTGGTGAACACCCTAGGTGCCGAGGCTAGGCCGAAAGGAAGAGCCACAATCGATAGTGGACTTCGCTGATCGCAAGCGCAGAAACTTCTGGTGACTTGCGCAGATCGGAACATGCAAGTAGGCGTCCTTGAAGTCCAAGGACGCCAGAAGAAAATCCCTTTGGTGGAGTGTAGCGATCCCCGTGCGAATGGATTCCATGCGGAATTTCTGCACCTTCTTGAAGGCATTCAGGGCCTTGAGGTCCAGGATAGGTCGAACCACGTCCTATTTTTGGGACGACAAACAGATTCGAGTAGAATCCCTGAAAACTCTCCTGTGACGGAACCGGCACAATCACTCCGGACCTGATCAAATCCTGTACAGCCCCCAAGAGGGCTGCCCGACAGGTAGGAAGGAGAGGAAGATTCGAGGGAAAGTATCTGTCTGGGGGCCAGGATCGGAATACTATCCTGTATCCTGAGGTGACCACCTCGCACACCCACCAGTCGGAGATTCGGGAGGACCACCGATTCGTGACCTGCGAAGTCGTCCCCCCACCCCAGAGTCGGGCGGAGGCAAGACTTCACGCGGAGGCGGGCTTGGGAGCCGCTTGTTTGGCTTACGCATCCAGGGGCACTTGTGCCCACCAGCCGCACTGCCGTCAGTCTGAGAGGGCCTACCCGTGGACTCTGACTGACGAAAAAAATGCAAGTTAGACTTACCGGTAACTTGTTTTCCAATAGGCTTTCAGGACAGCACCCGAGAGATCATGGCTCCTCCTCCCACAGGAAACACCTCATCAATTAATTTTTTAATTGGAGGCCTCCACGTTGCTTCCCTCAGTTGTTTGTAGAGAACCTCCAGCCCCAGCTGCAACACATAAGCGACAGTTATTACATAGTATTACAGCCACAGCATAAAAAAAAAAGGGCGGGATCCTGCTGTCCTGAAAGCCTATTGGAAAACAAGTTACCGGTAAGTCTAACTTGCATTTTTCCAAAACGTCTTTCAGGACAGCACCCGAGAGGATAATCGAGACTTACCCCATTTAGGGTGGGACAACAGCCTGTAAGACTTTCCTTCCGAAAGCCTGGTCCCCAGCCGTCATGAGATCTAATCTATAATGACGGGCAAAGGTCGTCAGACTTGTCCATGTAGCTGCCTTACAGATTTGTTCGGGGGTGGCACCAGCTTTTTCTGCCCAACTCACCGCCGAAGCTCTAGTAGAATGAGCCCTGATACTTACTGGACTCTCCTGGCCTGTAAGGGAATAGGCGTCTGAGATACCCATTCTCAACCATCTGGCAATGGTTCCTCTAGAAGCTTGTCTTCCTTTTTTATTTCCGGAAAATAAAATGAATAGTGCATCTGAACGCCTAAAGTCTTTAGTAGCTTCCAGGTAACTTAAGACTGCTCTTTTAACATCCAGGGTATGGAATTCTTCTTCCTTCTTACCCGACGGATTAGAACAAAACGTAGGAAGTATTATCTCCTGGGTTCTATTTTGAACTGAGGCAAACTTTGGTAAAAAGTTAGGATCCGTCTTCAGCACAATTCTGTCTGAAAAAATAGAAAAAAATGGTTCCCTGATAGATAAAGCTTGCAGCTCACTGATCCTTCGAGCTGTT
The DNA here is from genome assembly GCA_029206835.1 of Rana muscosa. Taxonomy (NCBI): domain Eukaryota; kingdom Metazoa; phylum Chordata; class Amphibia; order Anura; family Ranidae; genus Rana; species Rana muscosa. The sequence continues at coordinate 1,078,319,412 of CM055122.1, forward strand.
GTAATAGCTACTAGAAAAATTGTTTTTAAAGTAATTAGCTTTAGGGAGGTTAAATTGAGAGGTTCGAAAGGTTCCCTGGTCAGGGCCTGTAGAACGACTGATAAGTCCCATGACGGACAGTTTTTGATCACTATCGGTCTAGCCCGAGTGAGGGCTTTAAAGAATCTGTTTACTAGGGGTTCTGACGAAATAGATTTCTCAAAATATACCCCCAGTGCGGCAACCTGAACTTTTAGGGTACTGATCGCTAGGCCCTTGTCTGCTCCTTCTTGCAGAAATTCCAAGATAGAAGAAATCTGCTTTAATGGTCTGCCGGATGTAGTGCACCAAGAGTTAAAGACTTTCCAGACTTTGTGATATATTGCTCTGGTAACATTCTTTCTGCTAGATAGGAGGGTAGCCACCAACCTATCCGAGAATCCTTTTCTCCTTAAGAGCTGCTCCTCAGAAGCCAGGCTGTGAGTTTTAGCTTTTCTACTTCTTGGTGAAACAGCGGACCTTGTAACAGAAGGTCTTGTCTCACGGGAAGATGCCAGTATGGTTTGATCTGCATCTGTAGAAGAGCCGAAAACCAGGGCCTCTTGGGCCAGAAGGGAGTGATGAGGATTACTGTCGTATCCTCTTTCCGGATTTTTGTTATGACCTGCGGAATCAGCTGAAAAGGAGGGAAGGCGTAGCTGAGGTGAAAATTCCAACTGTGCGCCAGAGCATCTACCCCCAGAGATGACTCGTTCCTGTTCAGGGAAAAAAAGAGAGATATTTGTGTATTTTCCTGAGTCGCAAAGAGATCCACTCTTGGCTGTCCCCATTTCTTCACTATTAGATTGAAGACATCTGGATTCAATTGCCACTCCGCTTCGTACACCTGGTTCCTGCTGAGGAAATCCGCTATCCCGTTTAGGGTCCCTTTTAGATGGACCGCGGACAAGGATTGAGTATGGAGCTCTGCCCAATTTAGAATGCTCTCTGCTAGGCCTTGAAGTATTCTGCTTCTGGTGCCCCCTTGTCGGTTTATGTAAGCCACCGCCGTGGCGTTGTCCGACAGGATTTGTGTATGTCGCCCTTGGACTTCTTCTGCAAAGAACAATAAGGCCATTTCTATCGCCTTTAGTTCCCTCCAGTTTGAAGATCTCATTGCTTCCCTTGTGGACCAAGATCCCTGAGCCCAACGACCGCTCATGTGAGCCCCCCAACCCCAGGAGCTGGCATCGGTTGTTAGCCGTACCTGGGTTGGAAAGGACCATAACAGGCCTGCTGAGAGTCTTGCCTGGTTCTTCCACCACCAGAGACTCCTCTTTACTTTGGTGGGGATCTTCACCAGTGAATCTAGTGAATTCTGCTGGCGATCCCAGATTTTTAACAGAAACTTTTGCAGTGGCCTGAAATGGAGCTTTGCCCATTGTACTGCCGGTATGGAAGAGGTCAGGGTTCCTAATGCTGACATGACCCTCCTGATGGACAGAAGCTGACTGGTTTGTAAGAGTGACACAACCTTTAACAGCTTTTCCCGTTTTTCTTCTGGGAGAAAAATCTTTTGCTCCACAGAGTTGATATGGAAACCCAGGAATAACACCTCCTGAGAGGGAATCAGATTGGACTTTTGGAGGTTTAGTATCCATCTGATGGATTCTAGGTGAGCACGTGCTCTGTCCAAGTTTCTCTGAAGTCCATCTCTTGTTTGGGCAAACAGTAGCAGGTCGTCTAGATAAGGAATCACTGAAATTCCCTCTAGACGCAAGGGTGCTAGCGCTTCGGCCATTACCTTCGTGAACACCCTTGGAGAAGATGACAGGCCGAATGGAAGAGCTCTGAATTGCAGGTGTACCACCTTCTTCCCTTCTCTCAGTGCTAACCTCAGATATCTCTGAGATCTGGCGGCAACAGGAATGTGGAGGTATGCGTCCTGCAAATCTATTGACGCCATGAAGCATCCTTGACTCAGGAGGCTTCTTACTGAGAAAATGGAATCCATCCGAAATCTTTTGTATTCTACTGACAAATTCAGCATTTTTAGATTTAGGATGAGGCGGTACTTTCCTGAAGGTTTCTGTACAAGGAAAACGTGAGAATAGAACCCCTGGAAGAACTCCCTTGTTGGAACCGGAACAATGACTCTCTGGGATATCAGTTCCTGAATTAGGGACTTCATGGCGAGTGCCTTGACCGGATCCCTCGGGACGTTTGTCACTAGGAATCTCTTTGGGGGTTCTTCCGTGAATTCCACCACATATCCTTGGGAGAGCATGTTTACAATATACTGATTTGTAGTGATGTCTCTCCACTGGGGAATGAACTCCTGGAGTCTTCCCCCTACTTGGGGTGGATTGTCACTGCGGCTTTCCGGGGGTCGCAGGAGGATGGAAGAGCACTCCACTCCTACCTTTTGGTTTCTGGGAAGACCACTGCTTCCTTTTGGTTTGCGTTTTTCCTTCCTGTTGTCCTTTTTGGGGACGAAAAAAACGCTTACGGGTCTGTACCTGTTGTTTTTTGACCGGAAACGCCTTCTTTTTGTCAGCCGTACGGTCAAGAATGGACTCCAGCTCCGAACCAAATAGCAAATCCCCTGCAAAGGGAATGCTACACAGTCTATTTTTAGATGCAGCATCTCCTGGCCAAGTTTTAAGCCACAATGCTCTCCTAGCAGAATTGGTCAAAGCCGCTGACCTGGCTGACATACGAATGGATTCTGCTGAAGCATCCGCAATATATGATACTGCTGCAGAAAGCGTTGTAAATGAGTCCAGAATCTCCTGTTTTGGAGAATCCGCCGTAACATGGGCCTTCATCTGGTTAATCCAGTGTTCTAAATTCCTAGCGACACAGGTTGCTGCCATTGCTGGTTTTAGATTGTTCATCACAGACTGCCAAGCCCTTTTAAGAAGCAAATCCATTCTTTTGTCCATGGGCTCCTTTAACATGCCCATGTCCTCAAAGGCAAGGTCAGTTGATTTTGAGACCTGTGAAAAAGCAGAGTCCAGTTTTGGAACCTTGTTCCAGATGGAATCCGGGTTGTCCTCAAATGGAAATCTTCTCTTATGAGACCGGGAAAAAAATGGCTTTTTCTCAGGTTCCAACCACTCTTTTTTAATCATGTCCGAGATTATTGAATGGACTGGAAAAACACGGCTTTTTGGATCACCCAAACCTGCATACATGCGGTCATGTAGGGAGAGCTCCTTCTTTTCCTCTTCAATCCCCAAAGTCGCATGGATTACTTTTAAAAGTCCTGCGACTTCTTCAAGCGACATTTTGTACTTAGAAGCGCTCTCTGCTTCATTTTCTTCCTCCTCAGAGTCTGTTCCATCTGGAGCAAGGGAAGCAGATTCTTGGGAAGCGTCTATCGGACCTCCCAATAATATTTGAGAGCCGTCTTGGGGTTCTGAAGAAGGCTGCGGAGCCCTAGGTTCCCTTGAAGGGCCTGGTTCTTCTCTTAGGTTTGACCTAAAAGCTTGAAAGGTGGCACGGAGTTCATCCTTAATTGTAGATACTAGATCGCCACAAAAGGATGGAGACTCTTCCCTGACTACATTTGCAGTGCAATCTGCACAAAGCGACTTGGTCCAAGCCTCGCTTAACTTTTCCTTGCAGACAGGGCACCTTCTCTTCACTGGTTGAGCAGAACTTTTGGCCTGCACAAACAGAAAAGAAAAAAAAAAACAGGGACCACGCTAAGAAAAAACTGTTACACAGTACAAATCAATACACCCAGGTGCACATAGGAAAAAACACTTTCACTTCCTTGTGCCCCGCAAGCCATGCACCACCACCATCAACTTTTACAAAAAGACCCCTAGATATTATGCAGACATGCTAAATCACCAGCCACTGCACCACCAGGGAGATGGGGGGTGGGGGAGATGGAGGGGGGAGAAGGTGAATACCCCCCCCTCTACAGGAGAAAGCGGCCCAGTGTAAAATAGGACACAGTCCCTTACCTTAGCCTTGCTGGTGCCTTGGCTTGCCCCCTTATCCGCTGCATCGCTATCCATAGCTGTCTGCGGATGCGTGGTGAAGAGAAAACGCCGGTTCCAGATTCAAAAACGCCGCCGCGCTGACCTGGAAGCGGAACTTTAAGGCACCAGGTGACCCTGCCCTCTCCCTCTGCGCTTTGCGGCCGGAAATGACGCGCGCGCCGACCCGGAAGTGCTGCCTCTTCCCATACAGGACGTGGCCGAGGCTCTCCTCGGCCACCAGAACAATGGCGGCCGCCGCAGAGCTCCACGCCGCTTTCGCCAGCGGTCGGTGAGAGTACAGCAACCACCGCTCTGAAGAAAAAGGAGGCAGCCCTCCCGGGCTGTACAGGCTCTCCCCGAGCACGGAAGGGGGAGAGGGAGCCCACGGGACCGTCCATGCTAGGAGGTAAGTGGGAGGATCAATCTCCTAAAAAAAAACAAAAACTGATTTGAGAACCTTGTCTCCCAGGAAAGCCCTGAGAGATCGTGGCTCTCCCAGAGGTGTTCCTCCAGCTGGAGGAAACACAAAAAACTGAGGGAAGCAACGTGGAGGCCTCCAATTAAAAAATTAATTGATGAGGTGTTTCCTGTGGGAGGAGGAGCCATGATCTCTCGGGTGCTGTCCTGAAAGACGTTTTGGAAAACCCCGTTTTGTTGGAAAGGAAGGCCCCTGTTTGCGGCGGGCCTCCTCACCCTTGCTAGTCTAAGGAAGAAGAGTGCTTTTACCTCCCGTGACATCCATGACAATGTCATCCAGAGCAGCACCGAAAGGTCTACCACCTTTAAATGGTAGATCCGTCAGGAGTTTCCTAAGGCTAGGTCAGCAGACCAGCATTTCAACCAGATAAGACGACGCAATACCACCGCTGAGACAGAGGCCCTGGATATTAAAGGGGCCGCGTCCAACGTGGCGTCGCACATATAAACCAGGCCCTGAACCAGTTGGTGGGCCAGAGCAACTGTGTCTGGAGGAAGATTATGCTCCTGTACAGCTAGGTGCAACATTTTTGCCCAACCTGTAAGTGTTTAAGACACAAGGGTCGCCGCTACCACAGGCCGTAGGGCGGATCCCAACAAGGCAAACATGGCTCTGCTCACCACTTCTGACCTCCTGTCAGTGGGGTCCTCAAATGCAGGAGTCCCCTCCATCGGGAGAGTGATGGCCTTGTTCAACCGGGCGACTGGAGCGTCAACCACTGGGGGAGAAGCCCACTTTTTAAGTAGGGCATTTTCAAGGGGTATCTGATAGACAAACGCCGCGGGACCATAAAAAAAAATTCTTCTGCGGCTTTTCCCAGACCTTATCAATGAGCTGGTCAAAGAAAGTACATATAGAAAAACCTCTTTAGAAGGCCTGGCCTTAAAAGAACCAAAGGAGACTGTATCCGCCTGAGGTTCTGCATCCGCAGCATTTTAGCTTGAGAGTGTCCCTCACCGCAGTCATGAGTACACTAACAAGCGCCCTGTCATTTACTGACTCAGAACTGGAGTTTTCCTCATAAGGAATGTCCTGTTCAAAACCATCCAACACATTCAGAACTAGGGTCCTGAGCGGTAGTGACTAGGCCCATATCCGAATCAGCGCACTGCCCTCATGAAGTAAAGTGGGGAGAGGGCGCTTTTTTGCTCCCTTGCGCTTGCACACAGCTCCCATCCTGGTCAGAAATGATTCCAGGACTGCCCACAACTGGTCCCTAGGGACTGCAGGTGCTGAAGCACTGCCTGTTGTCCACTGACATTTAGGGGAAGCTGGTGACAGAGACTCCATATTGCCCCCCTCTGAGACTCCTCAGATAAAAAGTCCACCCACAGGCTGTGCTGACTGAGGAGGGGGCACCCAGGGGACTCACCAAACTGGACCAGGGACCGCTCAGTTCCGCTGTCTGTACCGCGCTGTGTCAGCGCTGGTGAGCTGTTTGTGAGGAGATTCGCGCTGTTACAGCAGCGCTAGAGGCCAAATCTAGTGCTGAAGAGCGCGCGGGCTACAAGAAAATGGCCGCCGCACTTCACTGAGGCGATCCGCAGCAAGATGGCCGCCATGACGCAGCTAAAGTGAAAAAACAGCACACACACAGCGCCACTCGGCGCTCAGGCTCCAAAACACACAAAAAAAGGCCCCAAGCATATCTGCAGACCAGCATGAGCCCCTCCAAGAACAGTGTGACCCCCAGGCACCCCACACAGCACAGCGCCAGCAATGGTGACAGAGAATGACAATGAAATACAGGGGGAGACAGGGAAAATCCCCCACAGAGAAACACAGCTTTTTGTACTCACCTGCAGTAGGAGAGACTACTTACCCGTCCCCTGAGGGACCCACTGGTGTGTTTCTGACAGAACTATCACAGTGCAGTACTGAGTAGCTGTCGGCCCGGTCCACCGCGAAAGATACAGTCAGTCAGGAACTGTTCAGTCTTGAGAGGACCGTGGGAGCATCAAAGCAAACCCGGCCACCCCTGGAGTCATGGGGCCTGTCGTGAACTGAGTCTCACGCACACAAGGCGAGGATCAGCACGCTCGATGGTCGGACAGGGAAGACTACGAGGATATCTTGTACCCAACCTGTTGCCCAGCCGACAGTTGATAGAAGATTCTCAAAAATAAAATAAAAAAGAATTCCAGAAAAGGAATAAAAATAGGTCAGGAGACTGGCTCCTGAGAGAGCCACGTCTTCTCCTTCTGCTAGGCAGAAAAAAACTGAAGTCTGCTGACTGTAGTGGGAGGGTTATGTCCGGAGGGACCGCCCCCTGGGTGGGGCTGTTCAGCTCTGGCTTTTAGAATGTATGTATAACATCTCACATTCTGCCTAGGTCTTCTCCTGCAAGCAGGGACATAATCCACGTGTAAAGTGTAAAGAGACACCGTGTCAGTCCATGGATGGTAAGAGAAAATATATACATATATATATATATATATATATATATATATATATATATATATATATATATATATATCTCAAATACACAAAAACAGGTAATCAAAACTTTTGGATGAGAAAAAAAAATATGGGCTAACCTTACGGTTTATTTTTTTTATTCGTTAAAGTGTATTTTTTCCAAAAAAAAATCGTTTGAAAGACCGCTGCGCAAATACCGTGCAACATAAAATATTGCAATAATCGCTAATTTCCTAAGGTCTCTGCTAAAAATATATATATATATATATATATAATGTTTGGGGGTTCTAAGTGATTTTCTAGCAGAAGATACAGGATTTTTACTTGTAAGCAACAAGTGTCAAAAAAGATTTAGTCTTTAAATGGTTAAACTGAGAACTACTACAAGCAGAGTTCAGTCCTTTGAAGTTTAAACATTGTATCTTATCTCACCTCACACTTGGCAGGCTGCCCAAGAGGTAGAAGTCGCTTCCACGGGAAACTACTCAGGCAAATTGCATTGACTTCTATTACAGAACTATTTCAAGTCGCGCTGAAGTTTAAATCAGATTTTTTTTTTTTTTTACAATCGGTCAATGCCGATTAATGAAAAAGCTGCAAATATCGGCCGATGTATCGGCCGGCCGATATATCGGTCGACTTCTAGTCTCCACTGATGCTTCATCACCAATCCTCGTTTCCCTAATAACCCAAAATTTTCAAAATCCAATTGTTATTGGGACAGAAAGTGAGGTGAAATATTTTGAACAGGAGCACAGACAGCAAAAAAAATGTTACAGGGGTGATAACCCTTCCCTATGCTATCCAAAAAGCTTAAAAATAGATTTTTTTGGCTGGAGCTACACTTAAAAAATGTACCTGTTGCAACTTACAGATTCAACTTAACAAGTCTACAGTCCCGATTTTGTTTGTAACCCGGGGACCGCCTGTATTTGGTTCAGATGTTTCAAGTTTGTGTGGCAGCAACCAGGTGAGCAGTACAAACACAAGTGTGTCTTGCCTACAATCAACCATGGTGGTGGGAGTGTCAGGATTCTGCATGTGTGCTGCCGGCACTGGGGAGCTACAGTTCATTGAGGGAACCATGAATGCCAACATATACAGTGACATACTCAAGCAGAGCATGATCCCCCTCCCTTCGGAGACTGGGCTGTAGGGCAGTATTCCAACATAACGGCCCCAAACACACCTCCAAGATGACCACCGCCTTGCTAAAGAAGCTGAGGGTTAAGGTGATGGACTGGCCAAGCATGTCTTCAGATTTAAACCCTATTGAGCATCTGTGGGGCATCCTCAAAATGGAAGGTGGAGGAGCACAAGGTCTCCAACATCTACAAGCTCTGTGATGTCGTCATGAAGAGGACTCCAGTGGCAATCTGTGAAGCTCTGGTGAATTCCATTCCCAAGAGGGTTAAGGCAGTGCTGGTAAATGATGGTGGCCACAAAATATTGATGCTTTGGTCCAAATTTGGACATTTTCACTTAGGGGTGTACTCACTTTTATTGCCAGCGGTTTAGACATGTTGAGTTATTTTGAGGGGACAGCACATTTACACTTTTATACAAGTTGTACACTCACTACTTTACATTGTAGCAAAGTGTAATTTCTTTGGTGTTGAAACATGAAAAGGTATAATACAATATTTACAAAAATGTCAGGGGTGTACTCACTTTTTTGAGATACTGGTTTTATATATATATATATATATATATATATATATATATATATATATATTTAATGCAGCAATATGTACTGGTAGGATGACTATGCTTTCTCTTTAAGACAAGAAAAGTTTCTGATCCTTAAGTATTCCAAACAGAGTAACAAAGTAGCAAAACATCTACTGCCAACAGAACGGACAGCACATTTTACATGAGCCAAAGCCTAACAGTAAGCTAAGAAGAGGGAGGCCAAGATGACTAACAAAACTCTTCTGAAGATATGCTGAGTAGTGCGATTTTAAAAGCTAATTCTAGCTCTGGTCTTCCTTGATGGGAATAATTGAAGCTCTAAAGAAAGGACTGTGAAATACACAAATGACGCATGAACCTCTTACAGCAAAACAAAGTCTGTCAAAATGTATCACATCAAAAAGGGAAATGCACAAAAAAGACATGTGGTCTGGAAATAATGCTTTTAAGTTACAGCTCAAACCTGTCATATGACCATAAAATATTGTGAGAGAATAAAAGGGTAGAGTTACGGTAAATTTACAAGTATGTTCCTGCAAGTCTTCATAGAGTAAGGCCATTTAAAAAGCATCTTCAAATTTTAGATGGAAATCGGTAGGGTATTTCTTTGATATTTAAGTGTCCCCTGTCAGAACTCTACCCAGATTTACAAATTATCAGAAATAATTTGTATTGCGGTTATATTATCAACAAGATCAATTAAAATTCAGGGTCTGCAAGACCACTCATAAGGGCTGGAGAGTCAAAGAAATATAGTGATGACAACATTGAGATTTCTTGAAGTGATTGTTATTTTTATAGAGGAAAAAAAGATTTTACAAACACGTTATACTTACCTGCTTTCTGCAGTGGTTGTGCACAGAGCAGCCCGGATCATCCTCTTCTCGGGTCCCTCTTTGGCACTACTGTCCCCTCCCTCCTGTTGAATGCCCCCACAGCAAGCAGCTTGCTATGGGGCACCCGAGCCGCTGTTCCCGTTATTCAAAACATGGAGCCGTGGTAGGACCCGCCCCCTCTCTTTTCCCTCATTGGCTAAATGACTGACAGCAACGGAAGCCAATGGTGCAGCTGCTGTCTCAAAAAATCAGAAGGGAGAGTCCCGGACGACCCAGGCACCCGTGGACATCGCTGGATAGAGATGAGGCTCAGGTAAGTATTAGTGGGGCTGAGGGGGGCTGCTGCACACAGGCGGCTTTTTAGCTCTTCTTAATGCATGAAGATAAAAAACCTTCTGACGTTTCAACCACTTTAAAGGACACACAGGATTGTGTGAACGTTCAACACTCATTTGTGTTTTTATGTGTGTATTAGTGGGGTGTGGGCTATTACATTTTTTCCCGGTATTTTATTTAGCTTTCATTTTTTTTAAAATTTCATAACCTTATTGCCTTTACATTAAAGCCTGTGTTTGATCATCATACTGACCCTCGGCTGTGCTACCCAAATTCAGGTATGTGGATGACCCTTGTGCCTACAGGAACTTATGGAGTTTGAAAACATTCTCCACTTCGTTCATGCTCCTGTTTTGAAGTAAACGCTTACGTGCAACCACTCCTCAGTGTGGAAGACACAAGCAGTGCAGAAGACACAGGAAAGCACAGAGGGGGAAAATTTGAAAAAATGTAAATAAATCAGCAAAAACATAAATCCCGTTATTGCCATCTCATTTTACTGAAAAAATGCCTTAATATCACTTTATGTAGACATTAGGTGTCTGTTTTGAGGAGGTGGTGTCTTAATAGTGTATAGAGTAATCGGGTAACTACAAACACTATTATATAAAAACCAACAGTTTAATGTAAATATACAGTACGAGTTCCCATATGCTACAGCAGCTGATGTAACTACTTTAACCAGTTGCCGACCGCCGCACGAACATTTACGTCGGCAGAATGGCAAGGACAGGGAAATGGGCATATATATATATATACACGTCCCCTTTAAAATGGTCGCCGGTGCGCGCGCGACCCTGCCCGCGGGACACGCGGACTTGAAGTCCGCCGGTGTCCCGCGATCTTGTCACGGAGCTGAAGAACGGGGAAATGATAGAGTAAACACATTTCCCCGTTCTGCCTAGTGACATGTCACTGATCGTCTGTTCCCGGTCATCAGGAAAGGCGATCAGTAATGTGTCACGGCAAGCCACGCCCCCTAACAGAATCACTCCCTAGGTCAGACCTAACCCTTTCAGCGCCCCCTACAGGTTAACCCCTTCACTACCAGGGTAATTCTTACAGTAATCAGCGCATTTTTATAGCACTGATCGCTATGACAATGGTCCCAAAAAGGTGTCAAAAGTGTCCGATGTGTCTGCCATAATGTCGCAGTCACAATAAAAAAAAATCGCTAATTGCCATTACTAGTAAAAAAAAATAATAATAAAAAAATGACATAAAACTATGCCCTATTTTGTAGAGGCTATAACTTTTGCGCAAACCAAGCAAAAAAACACTTATTGCAGTTTTTTTTAGCAAAAAATGTGTAGAAGAATACGTATCGGCCAAAACTAAAAGGAAATGTCTTTATTTTCCACATTGGCTTGTCCATTAGTCCTACAAATGGCCAGAATTAACTTAAGATGGTCATCATCCCCCCCCCACCCCCCTGCAGTTTTTCCAAAAGCTAAAGAACTCCAGGCATATTGATTCTTGCCAAATCTGCCAGTAAATCACATTCATGCTTTAATACCTAATGAGTTATTGGTATAAACAAGTTGGAAGCTGTAACTCCTGATCTAAATTCTTGTTCCAGGTTGACGATTTACTAGATAATGAAGCAAAATGAGATGAACGCTTTGGGATTTACAAATTAATGTTTGTTGTTCTGGGTGGACGTCATCCCGACGCGGGCCATGTGGTGGTGCGATCGGTCACCAGCAGTGTCCACTGCACACAGCCGATGACTAATCAGTGTACTGGCCCACTATCAGTACCGTGTGATCGCTGTGACCAAGCAAAGCAGATCACATGACAATTGTAAATAATCAATGGCTTTGATTCATGCCATGATTCATTGTGTGAAAATTGTGTTGCTAGCTGTGATTGGTCACAATGATCACACAATACAGACATGGTCAATCACAGCCCATCCATACCATGTGATTAGCTGTGGCCAATGACAGCTAATCACGATACACACTGAATGAATCTGTTTCATTCAGTAAAAACGGTTGCTTACACCAGTGAAATTCACTGGTATAAGCAATCAAAAAATCCTAATCACTTCCAAGTGTAGTACAATGTTAGTATGGCAACACTGCATTGCTCTGGTCACAGTGTTGAAAAAAAAAAAAGTATAAAAATGTAAGAAAATGTTAACCAAATTGAAAAAAAATTAGATTTTTGTACTCACCGTAAAATCCGTTTCTCTGACGTCCATGGACTGACAAAAGCAGGATACTGTAAACGTGTGGGTATATGTCCCTGCTTGCAGGAGAAGATCTAGGCAGAATGTTAGATACATACATTCTAGAACAAACCAGAGCTGAACAGCCCCACCCAGGGGGGCCGTCCCTCCGGACATTACCCTCCCACCTGCAGCTAGCAGCCTCAGTTTGTAACAAAGCGGTACAAACCTTAAAAGAAGGGTGGGTGCTGTGTCAGTCCATGGATGTCAGAGAAACGGATTTTACGTTGAGTACAAAAATCCTATTTTCTCTTATCGTCCATGGACTGACACAGCAGGATACTGTAAACGTGTGGGACGTCCCAAAGCAGTATCAGAAAAGGGTGGGAGCAGTAGTAAAGGAACAACCAAAACTTCACTCCAAACAAGCAGAGCTCCTCAACGGAGGAGTTGCAACATTAAACAGCGGCCTGCAATGCTTTGCGGCTGAAGGAAGCATCCGAAGATGCAGCCACATCAACCTTTAAGAACTTAGAAAAGGTATGAACGGACGAGCAGGTCGCCGCCTTGCACACTTGTGCAACCGACGCTCGATGTCGGAAAGCCCAGGAAGCACCAACTGCCCTGGTGGAATGCGCAGTAACCGGAAAAGGGAGGCGCCCGCCCCTTAATGGCATAGGCCTGTATAACAGTCTGTCTGATCCACCTAGAAATGGTGGCAGACGACACCGCTTGGCTCTGTTTTGGACCAGAGACAGACACAAATAGTGAGTCAGACTTCCGAATGGAAGCAGTAGCAGACAGGTACACCCGTAAGGTTCGAACCACGTCCAAAATATGAAACGCAAACTCTCTAGGATGCGATGGAAGAGGGCACAAAGACGGAAGGACAATGTCCTCATTAAGGTGAAAGGCCAAACCACCTTTGGAAGGAAAGACAGTCGCGGGCGCAACACCGCCTTATCCTTATGAAGGACCAGGTAAGGCGACATGCATGACAGAGCCGCCAACTCAGACATCCGTCTAACAGAAGTGATGGCCACTAAGAAATCCACCTTCTGAGACAAGGTTAAAGGAGGAATATCTCCGATATTTTCAAAAGGAGGTTCCTGAAGAACCGAGAGCACCAAGTTCAGATCCCAAGGAGGGAGCGGAGGCTTGGCAGGGGGAACCACATGGCAAACCCCCTGCACAAAAGTGCTAACTAAAGAATGACCTGCTAGGGGTCATTGAAAGAAAACAGCCAAGGTCGAAATCTGACCCTTAAATAGTGCTCAAAGGCAGCCTTTGGGCTACACCATGCTGCAAGAACCGCAGGATTCTGGGTACAGAGTACGTCCGTGGACGCCAGTCTAGCTCTTCGCACATAGCGTTGTAAGCTCTCCAGGTACGATGATGGATCTTTCTAGAAGACGACTTCCGTGCCCTAAGCATGGTTTAAATCACCGAATCCGACAGGCCTTGGTCCTTCAGCAACTGGCTCTCAATAGCCATACCGTTAAAACCAGAGACTGTAAAGCAGGATGAAAGATAGGACCTTGAGACAGAAGGTCCTCCCTCATGGGCAGTCGCCAAGGGACGTCCGCGATGAGACGTACCAGATCGGCGTACCAATGACTCTGAGGCCAATCCGAGGCAAAGAGGATCACCGGAATGCCCTCGGCCGCAACCCTGCGCAGCAGACGAGGAATCAACTGCAGTGGAGGGTAAGCGTATATCAAGCGATACTGACCCCACGGGTCACAAACGCGTCAGAGGCATCCGCCCAGGGGTCCCTGGACCTAGCCAAAAACCTTGACACCTTGCGATTGAGTCAAGATGCCATCAGGTCTACATCCGGTGTGCCCCACTGCCAACAAAGGAGTTGAAACACTCCGGAAGCAAGGACCACTCCAACTGGTCCAAAGACTGGCGACTCAGATAGTCCACCTGCCAGTTTTCTACGCCCGGAATGTAGACGACCGACAGTGCCGGCACGCTTCTTTCCGCCCACTTTAGGATTTGGGCAACCTCGGATGCCGCAGCCGAGCTCCGAGTTCCCCCCTGATGGTTGACATACGCCACGCCCGTGGCGTTGTCTGACTGAATTCTGATCGAGCGGCCCTGTAGTCTCTTCGACCACGCGGAGAGACACAGTCTGATAGCTCGCAATTCCAGAACGTTGATTGGGAGACGAGATTCGTCCGGAGTCCAGAGACCTTGCGCTGACAGGACTCCCCAAACTCCTCTCAAGCCAGTCAGGCTGGCGTCCGTCGTGACCACCGTCCACTGGATGGGGAGGAACGACTTCCCGGCCCGAAGAGCCGGGGATCTCAGCCACCATGTCAGGAACGACTTCCCGGCCCGAAGAGCCGGGGATCTCAGCCACCATGTCAGGGACGCCTTGACAGAGTGACTCACCTGGATCTGAAGATCCAAGGACAACGGGGACTTGTCCCAAACCGACAGAATTCCGTTCTGTAATGCCCGAGTGTGTGATTGGGCATACGGGACCGCCTCGAAGGAGGCCACCATTAGTCCCAGGACCCTCATGCAGAAACGGATTGACAACCATTTTTGGGGCGTCAGGACCCGCACTGCCGACTGAAGTGTCAGTAACTTCTCCGCGGGTAGAAACACCTTCACTGCCGAACTGTCCAGGATCAGACCCAGATACTAGCACCGACTTATGCATGTTCAGAAGCCACCCAAAGTCCCGGAGGGTCTGGCTGACTATTGTCACATTTTCCTCCAAATCTGAGCCAGTTTCTGCTCTTGGAAGGAGGTCTTCCAGATAGCCCACGATAACCATTCCTCGCTGTCTCAGCAAAGCTAGAATCGGGGCAAGCACTTTGGTAAAAACCTGTGGTGCCGATGCTAGGCCGAAGAGAAGAGCCACGAACTGATAGTGGACTTCGCCTATGGCAAAGCGCAGAAACCTCTGGGGACGTGCGCAGATTGGGACGTGCAAGTAAGCGTCCTTGATATCCAAGGACGCCAGGAAATCCCCTTGGTGGAGGGTCGCAATCACCATGCGAATGGATTCCATCCGGAGTTTTTGAACCTTCACATAGGCATTCAAAGCCTTGAGGTCCAGGATTGGCCGTACCCCATCCTTCTTCGGGACAACAAACAGGTTTGACTAAAACCCCCGAAACCCCTCGTGACGGAACCGGCACAAGCACTCCGCACCCGAGAAAATCCTGTACGGCCTCCAAGAGGGCCGCCCGGCGGGCAGGAAGGAGAGGGAGGTTTGAGGGGAAGAACCTGTTCAGGGGCCATGAGCGGAACTCTATCCTGTATCCGGAGGTGACCACCTCGCACATGCACCGGTCAAAGATCCGGGAGGTCCACCGAACCGTGAACCTGCGAAGACGTCTCCCCACCCTAGAGTCGGGCAGGAGCAAGACTTCATGCGGTGGCGGGCTTGGGAGCTTGCTTGGTAGGCTTACGCACCCAGGGACGCTTGTGTCCCCCTGCCGCACTTTTTTCAGTCTGGGCGGGCTTACCTGTGGATTCTGACTGACGAAAAAACTACTTATTCGCCGGAAAGGAAGAGCCCAACCTGCGGAGGGGCTCCTTTCCCTTAACAGACTGAGGGATGAAGGTGCTCTTACCCCCCTGTGCCATCCTTAATAATGTCATCCAGGGTGGCGCCAAACAGTCTACCGCCCTTAAAGGGCGAGAGGCCGAAACCGAAAGTTAAAGCGCAGCGGCTTCAAGAAAATGGCCGCCGGCCGCAAATATAATTGCGCCATTGAACCACAGCAAGATGGCCGCTGGGCGCATAATTCAAAAAACATCCAGCGCTAATGCGCGTGCTAATGGGGCATGCAATAAGTCCCCACCTCACACACCAGAACAGTGCTCCTCTTCCCAGAGTCCACTAACAGACATGAGCGCCCCCAGCCAGGCCAGAGTGACTCCCATGCACCCCCACCGCACAGCACCAGTACAGGGTGCAGAGCAGCATAACAGGGGGGAGACGGGTAGAAACCCCCCCATATGAAGAAACACAGCCAGCATGTACTCACCTGCAGCAGGAGAGACTACTTACCCGTCCCAGAGGGACCCACTGGCTTTTTTCAGACAGACCTATCACAGAGCAGTACTGCGTAGCGGTCGGCCCGGTCCACCGCAAAAGATACAGTCAGTCAAGTACTGTTCAATCTTGAGAGGACCGCAGGAGCATAAAAGCAACCCGGGCACCCCTGGAGTCATGGGGCATGTCGTGAACTGAGTCTCACGCACACAAGGAGAGTATCAGCGCGCTCAATGGTCGGACAGGGAAGAGTACGAGGATACCAGTGTACCCAACCTGTTGCCCAGCCGACAGTTGATTGATGCTCTCCAAAATAAAATGATAACATTTCCAAAGGAATACATTTTAAAAGTAAAATATTCCAGGAGACTGGCTCCTGAGAGCGCCACGTCTTCTCCTTCTGCTAGGCAGAAAAAAACGGAGGCTGCTAGCTGCAGGTGGGAGGGTAATGTCCAGAGGGACCGCCCCCCTGGGCGGGGCTGTTCAGCTCTGGTTTGTTCTAGAATGTATGTTTCTAACATTCTGCCTAGATCTTCTCCTGCAAGCAGGGACATATACCCACACGTTTACAGTA
Organism: Rana muscosa; assembly: GCA_029206835.1. Lineage (NCBI taxonomy): Eukaryota > Metazoa > Chordata > Amphibia > Anura > Ranidae > Rana > Rana muscosa. The sequence continues at coordinate 1,078,335,893 of CM055122.1, forward strand.
TCCTGCTGTGTCAGTCCATGGACGTTAAGAGATTTTTTTTGTCAACAGTGTCTCTGATCTCCACCACACCAGTTATATGAGGACACTGTACTACAAGGATGACAGTATAAAAAAAAAGAAAAAAAAAAAAAGTGTTTTTCTTAATTTTCCAAAAAAAAGGTGTCAAGAAATTACAACTTGGGGGATATTTGTACTGTCTTGGTGTTTTTGGGCCTCAACAAAAGAGGCACATCAGGACTGATAAATTTTCCGATATATACCATACCATAGTTTGTGGACTCTAAGTTTCCTACAGACTATATAATAAACACTGATTTGGGTTATTTTCACCAAAGAAAGGTAGCTGAAAACAGTTTGGCCTAAAACTATGAAGAAAGATTATAAATTTTTAACATTTTAAAAAAGAAACAAAGAAAAAATAGTTTTTTTCCCCAAAGTTATCAGACTTTTTCATTTATTTAGCACTAAATTAAAAGCCCTCTGGTGATTAAATAGAAAGAAAGCTCTATTTGTGTGAACAAAAAGGTTAAAATTTCCTAAAACATTTATACTAACCTAGGTGGTTCAATGCTGCATCTGTCCCCTGCTGGCTCTGCACTGAGAACTGAGCGATCAAAAACCTGATCGTGGAGTTCTCCCATCCGCTCTGAGCAGAGAGCCGGGACGGTCAGTCTCGGGTTCTCTGCTGTACCCCTCACTGGAGCGCTGGGCTGCGGAAGGGGTAGGATGGGCTGGCTCTACCAGGATCTTTTTAGAGCCTGGACCAGCTCTGTGACGTCAGCCAACAGCAGACTTTAGCCCGCTATTGGCTAAATACAGGTCACAGGAGTGCAGAACAAACTGCAATTTTTTTATTCCAACAGATTCCCTTTAAATTGGAAGTCAAGCCTAATCTCTTACCATCTTAATCTATTTATGTGGGACAACAATTACCCATGGAAAACCAATATATAAACAAACTAAATACAGAGCACGTGAAGATGTGTTAGATGACTGCATACCACGTGTCACATTACTCACATAATAAACTGTACAGCAACTTTATAAAAGGCAGCCTGTGTTTGTTCATGCCAAACACTCATGGACTAAAAAAATTATTTGCATCTAGACATCTGTGACAAAGTAATCATTAACACACATTGGGGGGCAGGAGATTTCCTTTTACTATACCAAAGTTTAAAACATTAAGCGTGCACAACCAATATTACACAGATAACGAGTTGAGGATAAAATTAGCTCTAAGCAGCTGATTGCATACTTTGAAGACTCATTACTGACTAACAAAGAGGGTCTTGTGCGCCGAAGATAAAAAGGTCAACAATGATGCCATTTTATACGTCAATGGGCAAATTTAATATTCTAATTCAATGAAGACCTTGAAATGTCTTGGCATGGGCACATGCTTCTAAAAAGTCCCCTTTTTGTCCCAAAGTCGCAACGAGGTTCCAACATTACTCTGGATTTACTACAATTACATAAAATGAATATGTTGTGGACTTTAGTTTGCCACATACTACAAACTTGCATGAAAGCTATTTACAATAAGGAACAGAACAGACAATAGAATAATCAACAGAATATGGTTTTATTGAAAAACTTAAATACGCAACAGGAATAATAAATGAACTACCAAATTATTACCAAATGTCAGTTGAGAAATCAATTACAACTAAAACTTACAATTGCATCACTAAGGTCCTTTTATTATCTTAAAGGTTTTTCATCACTGGCTAATAAGAATGTTATGCTGTAATCACAAACGTTTTTCATAGGTAGTTATTTTAGGGGGAAAAAAATGCTATGAAGGCTTCAAAGGACTTAGAACAAATACTGTATCAGTAGATTCTAAAACCCATTAAACTACAGTGAGCAATTATATACAGAATTTTTGACATCGAGTTAAAAAAAAAAAAAAAAAAAAAAAATGGTGAGAAAGTGCTGGTCTCAGTGATCACATGGTACAGACAGGGCCAATTACCGTAGCTATTACATGGTACAGATGCACTGTAACACTTTGTTGCTCTGGTCACACTATGTAAACAAAAATAAAATTGTAAAAATAAACAAAATAAAAAAATCACAACTACAAGGCCTCATGCCCACGGGCGTTTTTTCAGCCGCGTTTTTGAGCGTTTTTTACAGCTTAAAAACGCCTGTCCATGTTAGTCTATAGCTTCATGCCCACCTAGGCGTTTTTGAGCTGTAAAGAGCATAGGCGTTTGTAAGCTGTAAAAAAAACCCAGGGCCAGTGCGTTCCTCAGCGTCAGAACTAGGCAGGAAAAAACGCGAGCGTCAAAAAACGCGCAAAAACGCGCACTAACGCGCAAAAAACGCGCACTAACGCGCGGTCGCGTTTTTAGCTCCGACGTTTTTTTTTTTTTTTTTTCAAAAAAAAAAAATAAAAAAAAAAAAATATTTACAATAACATGGACAGGCGTTTTTAAGCTGTAAAAAACGCTCAAAAACGCAGCTGTAAAAACGCCAGTGGGCATGAGGCCCAAAAAATAAAATAAAAACTTACCCTGTCTCTTACTAAATGCCTTTGACTGTCTAATTTCCAAACAGGGGACATTTGGGATAATTAATTGGATGTCAGTACATCAGGATTGATAGATTTTAAAATATATCATAGTTTTTGCGCTTTATAACTTTCCTACAGACTGAATATACACAGATTTGGGTTATGATTTGATAAGAAAGGTAGCCATATACCTTTTGGCCTAAATGTATGAAGAAAGATAATTTGCAGTTTTATAACAAAGAGAACATCACTTTTTTCTGTCTTTTTTGTTTATTCAGTAAAAAATAAAAATAAAACAGTGACAATTAGGCCCCAAGCACACGGGACGCTGTTAAACTTGCGTTCAGAGGCAGTTGGACACTTTTTTCAACTGCCCCTGAACCCATTTAATGTTATCCTATGTGACCATGTACACCGTCTCGTTTATTTCCGTTTATATGCAGTTGCATTTAACCACTTGACCACTGGGCACTTAAACCCCCTTAATAACCAGACCAATTTTCAGCTTTCGGTGCTCTCACATTTTGAATGACAATTACTCAGTCATACAACACTGTACCCATATGAAATTTTTGTCCTTTTTTTCACACAAATAGAGCTTTCTTTTGGTGGTATTTAATCACTGTTGGGTTTTTTATTTTTTGCGCTATAAGAGAAAAAAGACTGAAAATTTTGTAAAAAAATTATTTTTTTTTCGTTTCTGTTATAAAATTTTGCAAATTACTATTTTTTCTTCATAAATTTTGGCCAAAATTTATACTGCTACATATCTTTGGTAAAAATAAGTACAAATTGGTGTATATTATTTGGTCTTTGTGAAAGTTATAGAGTCCACAAGCTATGGTGCCAATATCTGAAAATTGATCACACCTGAAGTACTGACGGCCTATCTCAATTCTTGAGACCCTAACATGCCAGAAAAGTACAAATACCCCCCAAATGACCCCTTTTTGGAAAGAAGACATTCCAAGGTATTCAGAAAGAGGCATGGTGAGTTTTTTGAAGTTGTCATTTTTTCCCACAATTCTTTGCAAAATCAAGATTTTTTTTTTCTCTTTTTTTTTTTTCACAAAATTGTCATATTAGCAGGTTATTTCTCACACACAGCATATGCATTCCACAAATTACACCCCAAAACACATTCTGCTATTACTCCCGAGTATGGCGATACCACATGTGTGAGACTTTTACACAGCGTGGCCACATACAGAGGCCCAACATGCAGGGAGCACCTTCAGGCGTTCTGGAGCACCAAGGCCAATTCTGACATTTCTCTCCTACATGTAAAAATCATCATTTATTTGCTAGAAAATTACATAGAACCCCAAAACATTATATATGTTTTTTTAGCAAAGACCTTAGAGAATATAATGGTGGTTGTTGCAACTTTTTATCTCGCACGATATTTGCGCAGCAATTTTTTTAACGCGTTTTTTACGGAAAAAAAATGTTTTGTGCTTAAAAAAAAAACAAAAAAAACAGGAAAGTTAGCCCAATGTTTTTGCATAATGTGAAAGATGAAGTTACGCCGAGTAAATAGATACCTAACATGTCGCCCTTAAAAATTGCACACACTCGTGGAATGGCGCCAAACTTCGCTACTTAAAAAATCCCCATAGGCGACGCTTTAAATATTTTTACTGGTTACATGTTTTGAGTTACAGAGGAGGTCTAGGGCCAAAATGATTGCTCTCGCTCTAACGTTCGCAGAGATACCTCACATGTGTGGTTTGAAAACCGTTTTCATATGTGGGCGGGACTTACGTATGCGTTCGCTTCTGTATGCGAGCTCACGGGGACAGGGGCGCTTTAAAAAAAAAAAAAAAAATGTATTCTTCATTTTACTTTATTTATTTTAGTTTGACATGTTTTTCCGCCCTAAACATTTTTTTGATCACTTTTATACCTATTACAAGGAACGTAAACATCCCTTGTAATAGGAATATGGCATGACAGGTCCTCTTTACAGTGAGATATGGGGGGGGGGGGGGTGTCAATAAGACCCCACATCTCACCTCTAGGCTGGGAAGCCTGAAAAAAATACAAAAAAAAAAAAAAACAACAATCCTGGCTTTGATCGTAGCGGTGAGTCGGTAGAAGCACCGGAGGGCGGCGGGGGGGGGGGGACATCCCCTCTCGCCTCCCGTAAGAATGATCAAGCGGCGGAACAGCCGCTATGATTGTTCTTATGGTGTAGGGAATCGCCGGCTGAAAAAGCCGATATCTGAATGATGCCTGTAGGTGCTCCCATCATTCAGATATCCCCGCACAAAGTCAAGGACGTCATATGACGGCCGGAGGGCGGGAAGTGGTTATTGCAGAGTATTGCCGGGCATTGCGGAGTATTGCCGGGCATTGCGGAGTATTGCCGGGCATTGCAGAGTATTGCCGGGCATTGCGGAGTATTGCGGTGTATGGCAGGGTATTGCGGTGTATGGCAGGGTATTGCACGGGTATTGCACAGGGTATTGTGGAGGGTATTGTGGAGGGTATTGTGGAGGGTATTGCACAGGGTATTGTGGAGGGTATTGCACAGAGTATTGTGCAGGGTATTGCACAGAGTATTGTGCAGGGTATTGCAGAGTATTGTGCAGGGTATTGCAGAGTATTGTGCAGGGTATTGCAGAGTATTGTGCAGGGTATTGCAGAGTATTGTGCAGGGTATTGCAGAGTATTGCACCAGGGTATTGCAGAGTATTGTGCAGGGTATTGCAGAGTATTGCACCAGGGTATTGCAGAGTATTGCACCAGGGTATTGCAGAGTATTGCACCAGGGTATTGCAGAGTATTGCACCAGGGTATTGCAGAGTATTGCACCAGGGTATTGCAGAGTATTGCACCAGGGTATTGCAGAGTATTGCGGCAGGGTATTTTGCAGAGTATTGGCAGGGTGTATTGCAGAGTATTGGCAGGGTATAGCACAGGGATGGCTGAGCAGGGATGGATGGATGGTGGATCTGTGACTGCAATTGTCACAGATCCAGCCCACAGTGCTGCTGCTGCCATCCGCTCCCTCCCCCTCCCCTCTCACACTGTACCGATCGGTACAGAGAGGGGAGGGAGGAACCGGCGTCATCAAATGACGCCGGTCTGTTTACAAGTGATTGCTCCGTCATTTGACGGAGCGATCACGTGGTAAACGGCCGCTATCAGCGGCGATTTACCGCGATTCGTGATCCGCCGGGTCCTCTGGACTCGGCGGTCACGGAGTTTCCCGTGTGCGCGCCCCAGAGGCATATAACGTCCTCCCAGAGTTAAGCAACCACCCTGCCGCCGTTATTTGTCGGCAGGTGGTTGTTAAGTGGTTAACCTCATTTTTCTGAAAGCAAAAAAAATGGGTTCAGAAGCTAAACGTGGTGCCGGCGTTGTGCCGCAATTTAGTTAATAAGCGTTTTTAAAGGTGACCAATTTTTTTTACATTAGAAATCTCAAAAATTATGGAAAATTATGAAAAAAACATTAAAAAAAATATATAAAAAAACGAATTGCTTGCATTGCATTGTGGACAATCCACAACTTGTGGCCAGGTGACGTGGCAAGTGGACAATTCACAATTTGTGGCAGGTGATGTGGCCAGGTGACGTGGCCAGTGGACAATCCACAACTTGTGGCAGGTGACGTGGCCAGGTGACATGGCAAGTGACGTGGCCAGTGGACAATCCACAACTTGTGGCAGGTGACATGGCAAGTCGACAATCCACAACTTGTGGCAGGTGACGTGGCAAGTGGACAATCCACAGCTTGTGGCAGGTGACGTGGCAAGTGACACGCTAAATACAAGTACACTCCTGCTCTCTCAGCTGCTGCTACTCACTCTGGTCTCACAAAATGGCTGAAATGGTTAAATACAGTTTTTTGAGCTTAGGGAGGGTCTTATGATTTTTCTTAACTAAACGCTTATAGACGCAAACACGGTAAAACGTGGTAAACACCGCTAAAATCGCGGCAAAACGGGCGTTTCTAAACGCCAGTTTCAGCCTTTAAAAACATGCGTTCAGCAGAGTTTGCCCTGGTGTCCCGTGTGCATGGGGCCTTAAATACCACCAAAAAAACCTCTATTTATGTTAAAAAAATAATAATAAAAAAAAAAATATTTTCATTTTAGTACAGTGTTGCATTACTAATTAATTGGCATTCAAAGTATGACCGTGCTGAAACATGGCTTGGGTGGGAAGTGGGTGAAATTTACCGGTTTAACTGGTCAAAGTAATAAAAGAGTATTTTTTCTTTAAAAACAAATATTTTATGCTTGCTTCCTCTGTGCAGTGGTTTTGCTCAGAGCAGCCCTGACTCTTCAGGTCCCTCTGCGAGGCTCCTGGCCCCTCCTTCCTGTTTACTGCCCCCACAACAAACAGGTTTAGACACTGCCTCCTCTCTCTCCTGATTGGCTAACTGAGTTTTATTGACAGCAGCAGGAGCTAATGGTGCAGCTGCTGTTTCTCAGCCAATCAGGAGGGAGAGTCCCGGGCGGCTAAGGCACTTGTGCAGATTGCTGGAGGAAGATCAGGCTCAGGTATGCATCAGGGGGGCTGTTACACACAGAAGGCTTTTTAATTTAATACATGGAATGCATTAACCGCTTGCAGACCGCCTCACGTAGATATACATCGGCAAAATGGCACGGGCAGGCCAAGCAACGTGTATATATATATATATATATATATATATATATATATATATATATATATATATATATATATATATGTTGTTTTAAACCTGCCCCCTAGTGCGCGCGCCACCGCCGCGGTCTCCGTGATCTTACCCGCGGACTCGATGTCCGCCGGTGTCCCGCGATCTGGGGGGGGGGGGGGGGGGATATGTCTTTGTTAACAAGACATCTCCCTATTCTGCTTAGTGACACAGTACTGATCGTCTGCTCCCTCATCGGGAGCAGCGATCAGTGACATGTCACAGTAAGACACGCTCTTTAACAATTAGAATCACTCCCTAGGACACACTTAACGCTTTCAGCGCCCCCTACTGGTTAACCCATTCACTGCCAGTCACATTTACACATTAACCAGTGCATTTTTAAAGCACTGATCGCTGTATAAATGTGAATGGTCCCAAAATAGCGCCAAAAGTGTCCGATGTGTCCGCCATAATGTCACAGTCACGATAAAAATCGCAGACCACTGCCATAACAAGTAAAAAACGAAATTTATAATAAAAATGCAATAAAACTACCCCTATTTTGTAGATGCATTAACTTTTGTGCAAACCAATCAATATACACTTATTGCAATTTTTTTACCAAACATATGTCGAAGAATACGTATCGGCCTAAACTGAGAAAAAAAAATTGCTTTTTTTAAATAAATTAGGGATATTTATTATAGCAAAAAGTACAAAATATTGCTTTTTTCTCCCAAATAAAAACCACGGAGATGATCAAATACCACCAAAAGAAAGCTCTATTTGTTGGAAAAAAAGGATGTCAATTTTGTTTGGGAGCCACGTTAAAGCGACGGAGTGCCGAAATCGCTAAAATCTGTGCCGTCATTTGGGAGCCAAATTGTCCGGGGCTGAAGAGGTTAAGATAAAAAAACCTTCTGACTTTACAACCACTTTAAACAAGAGAAGGATCTGAGATTCCCAGATTTTTTTGTAAGGACCAGCCGCCGTAGTTATTTGTCGATACTTTGACCTTAAATACCGGGTTGACAGCAGCAGTTTACGGCAGCAGCTAGCTGCCACAATCACGGTATTTTTAAAAATGGCAGACTGTACTCGTTCAGATAAAAGTGGTCTCTGTGGCGAATTCGCCGCAAGATCACTTTTATCGGTGGGTGGTGCCACCCCTCCCGCGGAGTTCCAGTCGTATCCGTTACCTACTGGAGCCTTCAGTAGCGGCGGAGATGATCTGTTCCTCTGCCCTCACTGCCTGGATGCCGAGTGAGGGAAAGATGGCACCTCACTTGGCTCCATAGCATTGGAGGGCGGAAGTGAGATCTGAGGTCTTTTTGACCCCAGATCTCATATTTAAGAGGTCATGTCATGCTTTTTTTCTATTACAAGGGATGTTTACATCGCATATGGAGATTTTTAAGGGTAAAAGTTTGTCGCCATGCCAGGAGCGGGCGCAATTTTGTAGCGTGACATATTGGGTATCAATTTACTCGGCGTAACATCTTTCAAAATATAAAAAAATAAAATTGGGCTAACTCTACTGGTGTCTTTTTTCCCCAAAAAAGTGTGCTTGAAAGACCGCTGCTCAAATACGGTGTGACAATGTATTGCAAAGACCGCCATTTTATTCTCTGGGGCATCTGAAAAAATATATATAATGTTCGGGGGTTCCAAGTAATTTTCAAGCAAAAAATAATTTTTTAACTTGTAGACAGTCTGAAAAAATTGGATTTTTGTACTCACCGTAAAATCCGTTTCTCTGACATCCATGGACTGACACAGCCTCTTATACTTGACTTGTGGGTATATGTCCCTGCTTGCAGGAGAAGATCTAGGCAGAATGTTAGATGTTACAACATACATTCTAAAAACCAGAGCTGAACAGCCCTGCCCAGGGGGCGGTCCCTCGGACATAACCCTCACACTGCAGTCAGCAGACCTCATTTCGTAACAAAGCAGTACAAACCTTGAAAAGAAGGGTGGGTGCTGTGTCAGTCCATGGACGTCAGAGAAACGGATTTTACGGTGAGTACAAAAATCCTATTTTCTCTTATCGTCCATGGACTGACACAGCCTCTTATACTTGACTTGTGGGACGTCCCAAAGCAGTGTCAAGAAGAGGGGTGGGAGCAGTATAAATGGAAAACCAAAACTTCACTCCAAACAGGCAGAGGTCCTCAACGGAGGAGGTGCAACATTAAAACAGCTGCATGCAACACCTTGCGGCTGAAAGAAGCATCCGAAGATGCAGCCACATCAACCTTATAGAAATTAGAAAAGATATGAACAGACGACCAGGTCGCCGCCTTGCACACTTCTGCAACCGACGCTTGTCGGAAAGCCCAGGAAGCACCAATTGCCCTGGTGAAATGCGCCGTAACGGGAAAGGGAGGCGCCCACCCCTTAAGGGCATACGCCTGTATCACAGTCTGCCTGATCCATCTAGAAATGGTGGCAGACGAAACCGCTTGGCCCGGTTTTGGACCAGAGACAGACACAAACAGTGAGTCAGACTTCCGAATGGAAGCAGTAGCAGACAGGTACACCCGTAAGGCACGTACCACATCCAACGTGTGAAGCACAAACTCTCTGGGATGCGACGGGTGAGGACACAAGGACGGAAGAACAATGTCCTCATTAAGGTAAAAAGGCCAAAACCACCTTTGGAAGGAAAGATGGTCGTGGGCGCAACACCGCCTTATCCTTATGGAGGACCAAGTAAGGCGACCTGCAGGACAAGGCCGCCAACTCAGACACCCATCTAACAGAAGTAATGGCCACTAAGAAGGCCACCTTCTGAGACCAGGTCAAGAGGGGAATATCTCTGATATTTTCAAAGGGAGGTTCTTGGAGAACCAAGAGCACCAAATTCAGATCCCAAAGAAGGAGAGGAGGCTTGACAGGGGGATCACATGGCGAACCCCCTGCACAAAAGGTGCCAACCAAGGAATGGCCTGCTAGTGGACGTTGAAAGAAAATGGCCAAGGCCGAAATCTGACCCTTAATGGTGCTTAAAGACAGCTTTTGGGTCACACCACGCTGCAAGAACCGCAGGATTCTGGGGACGGAATACGTCCGTGGACGCCAGTCAAGCTCTTCGAACATAGCGATGTAAGCCTTCCAGGTACGGTGATCGATATTTCTGGAGGAAGACTTCCGTGCCCTTAAAATGGTCGAAATTACAGAATCTGAGAGACCTCGGTCCCTCAGAACCTGGCTTTCAATAGCCATGCCGTCAAAGCCAGAGACTGTAAAGCAGGATGAAATATAGGACCTTGAGACAGAAGGTCCTCCCTCATTGGCAGTCGCCAAGGAACGTCCACGATGAAACGTACAAGATCGGCATACCAATGACACAGAGGCCAATCCGGAGCAATGAGGATCACAGGAAACCCCTCGGCCGTCACCCTGCACAGCAGGCGAGGAAGTAACTGCAGCGGAGGGTACACATCAGGCGATACTGACTCCACGGGGCAACCAACGCATCCGAGGCATCCGCCCAGGGGTCCCTGGACCTGGCCCCAAACCTCAACACTTTGCGATTGAGTCGAGAGGCCATCAGGTTGAAAAACCTCCGGGTGCAAGGACCATTCCCCCTGTAACAGCGTCTGGTGACTCAGAAAGTCCGCCTGCCAGTTTTCTACGCCCGGAATGTAGACGGCTGACAGAGCTGGCACGCTTCTTTCCGCCCACCTTAGGATGTGGGCGACCTCAGATGCCGCAGCCGAGCTCCGAGTTCCCCCCTGATGGTTGACATATGCCACGGCGTTGTCCTACTGAATTCTGACTGAGCTGCCCTGTAGCCTCTCCTGGGGAGGAACGACTTCCCGGACCGAAGAGCCGGGGAACCTCAGCCACCACGTCAGGGACGCCCTGACAGGGTGACTCACCCGGATCTGACGATCTAGTGATAACGGGGACTTGTCCCAGGTGAACAGGATCTCCTTCTGCAATGCCCGAGTGTGTGATTGGGCATACGGAATGGCCTCGAAGTAGGCTACCATGAGTCCCAGAACTCTCATGCAGAAACTGATTGACGACCATTTTCTGGACGTCAGGACTCGTACAGCAGACCGAAGTGTCTGCAACTATTCTGAGGGTAGAAATACTTTCGCCTCCGAGGAGTCCAGGATCAGACCCAGATACTCCAAGTGCTGAGTTGGGACCAGGACCGATTTCTGAAGCTTCAGGAGCCACCCCAAATCCCGGAGGGTCCGACTGACTATTGTCACATTTTCTTCCAACTCTGAGCCATTGTCTGCTCTCAGAAGATAGTCCAGATAGCCCACGATAGCAATGTCTCGCTGTCTCAGCAAAGCTAGAACCGGGGCAAGCACCTTGGTGAAAACCTGTGGTGCCGACGCTAAGCCGAAGGGAAGGGCCACAAATTGATAGTGGCCTTCGCCTATCGCAAAGCGCAGAAACTTCTGGTGACTTGCGCAGATCGGAACATGCAAGTAGGCGTCCTTGGTATCCAAGGACGCCAGAAAATCCCCTGGAAGGAGTGCAGTGATCACCGTGCGAATTGATTCCATACGTAACTTTTGCACCTTCACAAATGTATTCAAGGCCTTGAGGTCCAGGATTTGCCGGACCCCGTCCTCCTTCGGGATAACAAACAGATTTGAGTAGAACCCCCGAAACCTCTCCTGTGATGGGACCGGCACAATTACGCCGTACCTGAGCAAATTCTGTACAGCCCCCAAGAGGGCCGCCCGACAGGCAGGAAGGAGAGGGAGATTTGAAGGGAAGAATCTGTCTGGGGGCCATGGACGGAACTTTATCCTGTATCCTGAGGTGACCACCTCGCACACCCACCGGTCAGAGATACGGGAGGTCCACCGATCCGTGAACTTGCAAAGTCGTCCCCCCACCTTAGAGTCAGGCAGGGGCAAGACTTCATGCGGTGGCAGGCTTGGGAGACGTTTGTTTTTTTGGCTTGCGCAACCAGGGACGCTTCTGTCCACCAGCCGCACTGTTGTCAGCTTGGGAGGGCTTACCCACGGATTCTGACTGACGAAAAAAAACAAAACATTTTTAGCTGGAAAGGAGGGGCCCGGCTTACGGCGGGGCTCCTTTCTTTTGGTAGTCTGAGGAAGGAGGGTGCTATTACCCCCAGTGACAACCTAAATAAGGTAATCCAGGGCAGCACCAAACAGCCTATTGCCCTTCAAGGGCAAATCAGTCAGGAGCTTCTTAGAGGCAAGGTCAGCCGACCAGCATTTCAACCAGATAAGACGCAACACAACCACAGAGACAGAGACAGAGGACCCAGATATTAATGGGGCCGCGTCCAAAGTGGCATCATACACATACACCAGACACTGCACAAGTTGGTGGGCCAGGGCAATGGTATCTGGAGGGAGATTATGCTCCTGCACAGTCTGGTGCAAAATCTTTGCCCATTCCGTGAGTGTCTGAGACACAAGGGTTGCTGCTACGATAGGACGTAAGGCGGACCCCCCAACATGGCTCTGCTCACCACTTCTGACCTCCTGTCAGTGGGGTCCTTAAATGCAGGAGTCCCCTCCATTGGGAGAGTGGTAGCCTTATTCAAACAGGCGACCGGGGGGTCGACCACCGGGGGAGAGGCCCACTTTTTAACCAGGGCCTCCTCAAAGGGGTACCTAATAGACAAACGCCGCCGGACCGCAAAAGTCTTCTGCGGCTTTTCCCAAACCTGATCAATTAACCTGTCAAAGAAAGGCGTATACGGGAAAACCTTTTTAGAAGGCTTGGCCTTAAAGGAACCAAAAAGGAAACAGCTTCCACCTGAGTTTCCGCAACCGCAGCATCCAGCTTGAGAGTGTCCCTCACAGCATCAATGAGTTCACTTACAAACGCCCTGTCATTTACTGACTCAGAACTGGGGTCTTCCTCACAAGGAATGTCCTGTTCAAAAACATCAAAGAATGCAGAGCTAGGGTCCTGAGCAGCAGCTAGTCCCATATCTGAATCAGAGCACTCCCCTTGTGGAGATAGCGTGGGGAGAGGGCGCTTATTAGCTCCCTTGCGCTCGCACACTGCTTCCATCCTGACAAGAAATGTTTCCCGGACTGCTGACAACTGGTCCATAGGGACCGCAGGTGCTGGGGCACTGCCTGTTGCCTCTGACATTAACGGGGAAGCAGGTGAACCAGACTCCATAACTCGCCACCCTCTGAGACCTTAATGCACATATTGAAGAAAAGTCCACCCGCTGACTGAGGAGGGGATACCCAGAGGACTCACCAACCCGGAGGGGACAACTCAGTTCCGCTGCCTGTACCGCGCTGTACCAGCGCGAGTGGAGAGTGAGATTTGCGGCCTTCCAGCACAGATAGAGGCCAAAGTAATGTGAAAAGTGCGCGCGGCTTCAAGAAAATGGCCGCCGGCCGAATGCCATCGATCCACGGCAAGATAGCCGCCGTGCACACAGTAAAACACCACAAAGCGCTGAATGGCGCCCAGGCCCGACACACAGAAAAGTCCCCCAGCTCTATGCAGGCAACCATGAGCCCCCCCCCCCCCGGGACAGAGTGACCACAAGGCACCCCCACAGCACAGCACCAGAGTAAAGGTGGAGAGAGCAGCAATAACAAGGGGGAGACAGGGAAAATCCCCCACACAGAGAAACATAGCATGTACTCACCTATGGGCAGGAGAGACTACTTACCCGTCCCAGAGGAACCCACTGGTTTGTTTGACAGACCTATCACAGTGCGGTACTGAGTAGCTGTCGGCCCGGTGCACCGCAAAAGATACAGCAGGACTGCTCAATCTTGTGAGGACCACGGAGCATAAAAGCCCACCGGCAACCCCTGGAGTCATGGGGCATGTCGTAAACTGAGTCTCACGCACACAAAGGCGAGGATCAGCACGCTTGATGGTCGGACAGGGAAGACTACGAGGATATCTTGTACCCAACCTGTTGCCCAGCCGACAGTTGATAGAAGATCTTAAAAATAAAATAAAATTCTCAAAGGAATAAAAAAAAAAAATCTGTCAGGAGAGCCACGTCTTCTCCTCTGCTAAGCAGAAAAAACTGAGGCTGCTGACTGCAGGTAGGAGGGTTATGTCCGGAGGGACCGCCCCCCCCTGGGCGGGGCTGTTCAGCTCTGGTTTTTAGAATGTATGTTGTAATATCTAACATTCTGCCTAGATCTTCTCCTGCGAGCAGGGATATATACCCACAAGTCAAGTATAAAAGGCTGTGTCAGTCCATGGACGATAAGAGAAATAGGCTTGGCCCTTAAAGTGGAGGTCCGCCCATTGCTGCAAAATTTAAAAGCCAGCAGCTGCACATACTACAGCTGCTGACTTTTAATAATCGGACACTTAACTGTCCAGGAGTCCAGCCATGTCGGCACCGCAGCCGATATTTCCATCAGCTGTCGGATGCATGCCGCCTCCATTGCGAGTAAGGGATCCCGGCAGTGTAGCCTTACGGCTTCACGCCGGGAACCCTACTGTGCATGCGCGAGGCTCCGCTCCTCTCTCCTACTGGCCCGGCGGCCAGGGAAGGAGGGAGCCCCAGCAATGAATTAAATACCCGTGGCTGAGGTTAACTGAAGCAGTGGCGCGATCCCCATGTGCTTGTGTCACCCGGACATGGCACATCTCCGATTGGCAGGAGGGTTCTGTGATTGGCCCTCCTGATGACATGACGGCGGTGTCCAATCACCACCGTCATGTGATGTAAATAAAGAGTCGGTTGCTAGGCGATCGGCTCTCCTTTCCTCACATGGAAATTGTCAGTGAGGCGAGGAGAGCGGATTTCTGCAGCCGGCCGGTGATCAGTGAGTATGAGCTGTTTTTTACAGCTTTTTACACACTGATCAACGGCCCAATGTCCCCACACAGTGTAAAACACACAAAGTCCCAAAAATAGTGTCCCCAGAACACATGTCCCCACACAGTAAAAACACCTGTCCCCCACATATGTAACAGTAAAATCACATGTCCCAATGTTCATCTACACAGATATGTCCGTGATCACCTTCGCACATCTGTACATGATCATCTGCGTACATCTATCCGTGATCACACTTAACAGGATTTTTTTTGCCAAAGACATTTAGCAGAATAAATTTTGGCTTAAATTTATGACAATTTGATTTTATGGATTTTTTTAAATTGTGTTTTTTCCCAAATGTCAGCTCTTATTCTGCTTATATTGCAAAAGATAAAAAACTGAGTCGTAAATAAATACCACCAAAAGAAAGCTCTATTTGTGTGGACAAAATTAGAAAAATGTTATTTGGGTACAGCGTAGCATGACCGCGGAATTCTCATTAAAAGTCCGAGAGCGCTGAAAGCTGAAAATTGGTCTGGGAAGGGGGGTGAAAAAGTGCCCAGTATTGAGGTGGTTAAAGACAAGAAAAATTGGAATACAACGAATCCACTAATTTCATCATCAGGAACATTTTTTTTTTTTTTTTTTTTTACCTGGCAAAGGGACACTTTTTGGAAGTTGGATAGGAAACGCGTAATTAAAGGACGTAGTAGATAAAGGGAAAAAAAATGTAGGAATTAAAACAGATTTGTTGAAGATCAATGAATAGAGATATTTACAGTTAAAGCTTTTTGTACCTACACTACCCCAACCAAGTAGAGATGGAGGGAAACTGAACCCAATAGAACAATTATGTAGTGTACAGACACCAGTGAAACATGGGGTATCTCAGATCTATGGTATTCTTATGGATCTGGGGGAGGGGGGGGCAGAGATACCCCCACTCATTGGAAAATGGGAATTGGAACTGGGTACACAACTGGAAGAATAATAAGTGGGAAAAAGCGATGGGAGCAGTGTATGACTACACAACTGATTTAACCACTTAAGCCCCGGACCATTTGGTAGCCAAAGGACCAGAGGTGAATTCCGAATTTTGCACTGCGCCGCTTTAACTGTAAATTGTGCGGACATGTAATGTTGTACCCAAACGAAATTTGCGTCCTTTTCTTCCCACAAATAGAGCTTTCTTTTAATGGTATTTGATTGCCTCTGCGATTTTTATTTTTTGCGATATAAACGGAAAAAGACCGAAAATTTTGAAAAAAAATTATATTTTCTAATTTTTGTTATAAGAAAAATCGAATAAACTCAATTTTAGTCATACATTTAGGCCAAAATGTATTCAGCCACATGTCTTTAGTAAAAAAAATGTCAATAAGCGTATATTTATTGGTTTGCGCAAAAGTTATAGCGTTTACAAACTAGGGTACATTTTCTGGAATTTACACAGCTTTAAATTTATGACTGCCTATCTCATTTCTTGAGGTGCTAAAATGGCAGGGCAGTACAAACCCCCCCAAATTACCCCATTTTAGAAATTAGACACCCCAAGGAAATTGCTGAGAGGCATGTTGAGCCCATTGAATATTTTTTTTTTGTCCCAAGTGATTGAATAATGACAAAAAGAAAATTACAAAAATTTGTCACTAAATGATATATTGCTCACACATGCCATGGTTATATGTGGAATTGCACCCCAAAATACATTCTGCTGCTTCTCCTGAGTATGGGGATACCACATGTGTGGGACTTTTTAGGAGCCTAACCGCGTACGGGACCCCGAAAACCAATCACCGCCTTCAGGATTTCTAGGCACAAATTTTGGATTTCACTCCTCACTACCTATCACAGTTTTGAAGGCCATAAAATGCCAAAATAGCACAAAACCCCCCCAAATGACCCCATTTTGGAAAGTAGACACCCCAAGCTGTTTGCTGAGAGGCATGGTGAGTATTTTACAGCTCTCATTTGTTTTTGAAAATGAAGAAAGAACATTTATTTTTTTATTTTTATTTTTTTCAATTTTCAAAACTTTGTGACAAAAAGCGAGATCTGCAAAATACTCACAATACCTCTCAGCAAATAGCTTGGGGTGTCTACTTTCCAAAATGGGGTCATTTGGGGGGGGGGTTTGTGCCATCTGGGCATTCCATGGCCTCCGAAACTGTGATAGGCAGTGAGAAGTGAAATCAAAAATTTACACCCTTTAGAAAGCCTGAAGGCGATGATTGGTTTTTGGGGTCCCGTACGCGGCTAGGCTCCCAAAAAGTCTCACACATGTGGTATCCCCGTACTCAGGAGAAGCAACAATGTATTTTGGGGTGTAATTCCACATATGCCCATGGCATGTTTGAGCAATATATCATTTAGTGACAACTTTGTGCAAAAATAAAATAAAAAATTGTCTTTTTTCCGCAACTTGTGTCAACATATAAAATATTCCATGGACTCGACATGCCTCTCAGTATATAGCTTGGGGTGTCTACTTTCCAAAATGGGGTCATTTGGGGGGGTTTTGAACTGTTCTGGCATTTTATACACAACATTAGGAAGCTTACATCCACTCTTCTAACCACTTGAAGACAAAGCCCTTTTTGACACTTTTTGTTTACATGAAAACATATTTTTTTTTGCAAGAAAATTATGTTGAACCCCCAAACATTATATATATTTTTAAAGCAAAGGCCCTACAGAATAAAATGGTGGGTGTTGCATTTTTTTTTCTACACAGTATTTGCGCAGCGATTTTTCAAACGCATTTTTTTGGGAAAAAATACACTTTTTTTAATTTTAATGCACTAAAACACACTATATTGCCCAAATGTTTGATGAAATAAAAAAGATGATCTTAGGCCGAGTACATAGATACCAAACACGACATGCTTTAAAATTTCGCACAAACGCGCATTGGCGACAAACTACATACATTTTTAAAAGCCTTTAAAAGCCTTTACAGGTTACCCCGTTAGATTTACAGAGGAGGTCTACTGCTAAAATTACTGCCCTCGATCTGACCTTCGCGGTGATACCTCACATGCATGGTGCAATTGCTGTTTACATATGACGCCAGACCGACGCTTGCGTTCGCCATTGGGCAAGAGCAGGGCAGGACAGGGGTGCTTTTTTTTTTTTTTTTTTTTTTATTATTAATTTTGCTTTTTTATTTTATTTTTAAACTGTTGCTTCCATATTTTTTTTATTTTTTATCATTTTTATTGTTATCTCAGGGAATGTAAATATCCCCTATGATAGCTATAGGTAATGACAGGTACTCTTTTTTGAAAAAACTGGGGTCTATTGGACCCTAGATCTTTCCTCTGCCCTCAAAGCATCTGACCACACCAAGATCGGTGTGATAAAATGCTTTCCCAATGGCGCTTTTTATATCCGGGGGGGGGGACATTCCCTCCCACTGCTTGTAAAAGCAGTCCAGAGGCTAATTAGCCACTAGGATTGCTTTTACATGAAAGCCGGCCGCTGGCTGAAAAGAATGATACCCAAGATGATACCTAAACCCACAGGCATCATTCTGGTATAAACATTCAAAGTCCAGCAACATACCAGTACATTGCTGGTCCTTGTTGGACATGTATTGTAATCTTTTTTTTTCATGCAGCCTGTTGGCTGAACGAAAAAAAAAGATTGATCGGTGGGTATGCCCACCATTAGAATACCGCCCTTCATCCACCCACTTCTAATGATGGGCATACATGCACCATTTATATATGCCGAAGCATGGGGGCATCTTCCCGCAAAAGTTATGCCGCGTACACATGGTCAGACTTTTCCACGGGCAAGCCTCCGTCGGAATTTTCGACCGTATGTACGCGGCATTAGGAGCAAAATCGCTCCTCCGCCCCTGCTGCCCCAATGCTTCGGCATATATGCTTTTTTTTTTTTTTAACTGTGGTGGTGAAATCACCTCCGACAGCACTGGAGTCGCAGGGATCAGGCCTGTCTCTGCGAACGCTGCAGTTATGTGTGTTGTGTTTTGCAAGTGACAGTGATCGATCGATACTGCACTTGGGTGGCCTGGGCTGGACGGAGGGGCAAAACGCAGGTGCTAGCAGGTATCTGGGCTGATCCCGCTAACACTGCGTTTTTGGGAACCCTAAACTGCTGATCAGATCAGATATTGATCTGTTCAGATACTATACCACTAAGGGGGGTGTATGCTTAACGCGTGGGTGTTAGCGCTACTGGCACTAACCTGACGCTGCCTGGGGTGTGACGCAGACCCTCTCGGACGCTAAAACCTAATTGATATCACCCGCCGGGCGATCAGGGGGTTAAACCTTTATTGGGTTATATACGGCGGGTGCCCTGACACTATAAAAAGTAAACTAACTAACCAGCGTCACCCGTAACACTTATATGATGATCACTGGTGAAAGGGTTAACTAGGAGCAATTAGGGGGTTAAAAGCTTTATTAGGTAATATATGGGGGTACCTGACGCTATATAAAAACCTGACGGCGAACCTAAAAAAAAATTACTGGCTACCTATCGGCATCACCGACACTAAGACAACGATCATAAAAACGATTGCTTAGCGACAGTGGTGATAGGGGGTAAAAGGGTTACCTGGGGGGCGATCAGGGGGTTAAACCTTTATTAGATAATATATGGGGGTACCTGACGCTATAAAAACCTGCGGCGAACCTAAAAAAAATTACTGGCTACCGATCTGCATCACCGACGCTAAGACAGCGATCAGAAAAATTATCGCTTAGTGACAGTGGTGATAGGGGGTGAAAGGGTTACCTGGGGGGCGATCAAGGGGGTTAAACCTTTATTAGGTAATATATGGGGGTACCCGACGCTATAAAAACCTGCGGCGAACCTAAAAAAAATTACTGGCTACCGATCAGCATCACCGACGCTAAGACATCGATCAGAAAAATGATCGCTTAGCGACGGCGGTGCTGGGGGGTGAAAGGGTTATCTGGGGGGTGATCAGGGGGTTAAACCTTTATTAGGGGGGGGTTAGGGGGCTACACTGGACCTAAAACTAAATGTAGTGACACTTTTACAGTCACAAATGTCACTGATTGCAGTGATCACTAAATAAATGGTCACTGCAATCAGTGACACTGTGACTGGGGGCTGGGGGGTGATCTGGGGGGTGATCTGGGGGTGTCTGGGGGGGCGATTTATGTGCCTATGTGTCCTGGTGTCAGTGTAGTGTTGTGTGCACTAACCTGCATCTTCTCCTGTACGGCGCTCGGTATATGTGAGCGCCGCAGGAGAGATGACATCACTTCCTCCCGCCTGTGTAAACAGTACACAGGCAGGGGAAGCTCTCATTCGCCGGGAGCGATCGAGAGGGGGGGGCCGGAATCGAACGGCCGTCCCCTCATGCCGGATTGCTCCCGAAGGTACAACGACCACCCACTGTAAAGAAGGGGGGTCCGATCGGACCCCCCAACTATACAAAGGCAATCACGTATATGTACGTGATTCTGCCTGTCGGTGCCATTCTGCCGACGTATATTTACAGTGGGCGGTCGTTAAGTGGTTAAACACGATAGAAATGAACTACAATCGTTTAGTAAAATGGTATAGAACACCAGATAAAGCCCAAAAATACCAACAAGATAAATATCCACTATGTTGGAGAGGCTGTAATTGTAATAATATAAATTAACTATAAAGACTCAATTTTGTGAAAAGCCGCCATTTTAAATATATTGCCTGATAAGTATTTTCTCTTGCCAGGAAGTGAATGGAGTGATCTAACTGATCTTCCACTCTTCTTTCAGCTCCATATGGTTGCCGTTGCGTCATTTCCAGGGCGCCTGTTTGCCGTGAAGCATCATTTCCAGTGCGGCTGGATTCTCCAATTCAGCCTATTGCGTGTCCTCAGTTTT
Source organism: Rana muscosa (assembly GCA_029206835.1). Lineage (NCBI taxonomy): Eukaryota > Metazoa > Chordata > Amphibia > Anura > Ranidae > Rana > Rana muscosa. The sequence continues at coordinate 1,078,356,690 of CM055122.1, forward strand.
TCTAATGGCGCCAAACGGACTGGAGGGGGGTATAAGAGGTAATCATCACTCATTGTGATGCTCTGTCCGCTGAAGGAAGGAACTTGTGAAGTGCTCCGGTTACCATTAGCTATTTAAAGGATCCATTGAGTCTTTTGTTACCATCCGTACCTATCCAGTTTTTAAGTTTAGACTTTGTTTTTGTTTCTTTTAAGGAAATCCCGGAACATCTTGGCAACAGCCTTTGAAGAAAACTTCCTTTCTTGTAAAAGAGTTTTTAAAACTTTTTTGGTGTTCCAATTTCACATGGGGCATGAGTAATATTAAATGTAGGCCTTCCTTGGAGAATTTTCTCTTCTCCTCTCCTATTCTGTGTTTTTTTAATGAGATACCAATTGAGATATGTTTATCTACCTTCAACACAGATGGACACATAGATCCTCCCAGTCTATTTCCCCTCTATATGATACTCCCAAATGGTCCTATACACCTTTCCACAACTAGTAGATTATCTTGAACACACAGGTTGGTACGATGGTCAATGCATTTATTGTAGAAAAAAGTGAAAAGAAACTGCGCTTAAAGTGTAAAGACTAGGTAGATGATAAAAATACCTAGAAAAAAAGAAAATAGAGGGAAAGCAGCAACTATTCTGAAAACAATCATCTGTGCATGTAAATAAGAAAAAAATATATATAGTCACACTAACTTATGACCGTGAACATAAGCCCACCACTGAATAATTGAAAAAATCCAAATAACAACAGTGATAAATCATATAAATGCTCGATAAAGAACAGTAAATGATCAGTGTAAATAAAACATTATTTTGAAGTAAAATGGATTATGATTAAACATTTAATATGATGATAGTCCAAAACTGCTATATAGGACCCTCAAAGTTCATATCTGAAAGTCCATGATAAACAAAACACCCGTGAACAAGTGTCCAAAATTAAATGAAAAAAGAGAAAAAAAAAAAACCCAAACAGAAGAAAAATCAGATCTTCTTATAATCCGTGACTTTCACCACCACCAGTAAGAATTCCTGCTTACCAGAAAGCGATGGTCCCCTATGACGGAGGACCTCAAACAGCCTCAAGTAATACTCAGTAAAACCTCCGGATTTCAGCAAATGATGAACTTCAATGGTTTAGTAGCCCGACAGCTCATATAACATCATGCGAATGTTCAACATAAACATGGAAAGAAGGAAGGACACTGGATAGTGTAAAATCCTTGGTGTACATTTATTAAAAAAGTGAAAACATACTCACAAGAGCAGTTAAAAAGACAGCCTTAAAATGTATCAGCGCCGACCGGTCAAAGGCGCTGGCACACAAATACGTCCGTGGAAGCCGAGCAGTGGAGGGGGACGTTCAGCACAAAGCTCGTATCCTGCCCTACGCGTTTCGTGAAAATTCACGTCGTCTCGGGGCACGGGCGATGGGCTGCGTCACCCCCTCTTTACAGGGAACACACCGGAAAAAGGGATCCGACCCAGAGGAGGGCGCGCGCGCACACGTCACGCCGCGAGGCAACCACGTCTCGCTAGCAGTGCCGCTAAGCCAGTCCAACGGCGGATGCACACGCACCTCTCCCCACGAGGAAACCAAGCCTCGTTTGTGAAGACATTCAGTGCGCGTCATCACGCCGAAGCGGAATGACGAAAGCACAAGGGGAGAGTGTGCCGCACATCCGCGTGACCATGGCAACAGAAATCATGGCAACGATATGCGCGCCCTCCAAGGGGGAAGGAACCCCCCAGGTGCGTCACAGGAAGCAGTAAAGCCCACAACCTCCGCCGCGACCCACAACCAATGGGTGCAGCGGGCGCAATGGGACAATAAGCTGCTCCGGATGTTGAATCCTAACAACAGAAGATATATACATTGATACTGGAAATAAAGAACATAATAATTCATACCAATATCAGGAAACATACGTAAAATACAGTAGACAAAAGAATTAATTTGCCTATATAATATTAAAAAAATTATTAAATGACACTAAAACCACATAGATTAATAGCGGTCACCAATGCATTTATTGTGTCTTTTGTTGTTCAAAGACCATGATGCAACTGTATAAAATATTCTCATTCATTGTTTCTTGATGTGTAATATGTATTTTTTCTATTGTAGTGATCAGTTCATATACAGTGTCTATTATAAAAGATCTCCTGAAGAAGCCGTAAAAGGCGAAACATGTAGAGACAAATCAGATGTGCACTTATTGTTGGTATATTGTTCCTGATCTATCTGAATATTTTATGCCCTTACCTATGAACTTTTATCAAAATACATTTTCTATTTTTCTAAATCATTTGTGTATGCGCATGAAAAGTCCCAAAAATCTTTCTATTTTCTCTTGCTGTTTATCTTGTATATCTGTATAGGAATGTTTGTATAGCAACACACCCCTATTGAGTTTGTTTATGATCAAGACGTAAATCCTGTTTACCCTGAGGCAAGAAGCCTAGATTTATGACTTAATGATCAGGTTGTCATCGGTTTATAGATAGCATAAATAAAATGAACAAAACGCAGCGCTAATGAAATGATAGTGCACACACCACTATACAAAGTAAGGGGGATATGTGTCCGGTAAGTGATGTAGATATGTGCAAACAAATAGTACAAGTAAAAATATATATAAATGAGGATTCAAAAAAATTACATCAAAAAATTCACACCACACTAAGGTGCATAAGTGCATAGACATGCAGAGTAAATAATAGTGGTAAACAGTCCAATCCTTAAAAATGACACACAAGTCCAAATAAAAGAATTCTAAGGTGCTTCAGTGTGGATAAAAAATTAATGAAAAATTCCACAGTGCTTTAGTGCATGTAATCAGTAGATGCAACCCAAGGATGAGGTATAATACAGTTCATACAACAACACACGGCCCAGTGAGTGATTCAAAAGTCATGCCAAAGTGTAGTCACACAGGTGCTCCCCTATAGTAATGGACGTTCACATTAGAGCATGCGACCTTGCAACTAAGCTTGGTCTGTGCACGCTTATGAACCACACCTGGGTTCTAATGGATAATCCTGGGTTCCTGGTTCCTTGGCAGGCAGCTCCAGATCATAGAATATATAAGAAAAAAACCCGAATGGTGCAAGTAACGTTTTAACAATATTTAAATAAAAAGAGATCCCTTGCCGGGGTACTCACATACTACAGGTGCGACAGTGCACCACTCTAACAGGCTCGTAGCGAGATGTACAGATCGGGATATTGTAAACAGTACAGACACACACACAGACACAGACACAGACACAGACACAGTCCTGCTGTCCTTTCCCCTCCCCTACGCGTGACTATACAGGGGGTGTCATATCTTCTTCAGGGGGAAATTTGATTGGACGGTAAGTATGTCCCTCTAATATATGTGCCGGTGGCCATGTTGCCGACTACCACGAACACTCTAGTGCTGGGTAATGGTCTACAATGAGTGTACTGCATAGGGAAAAACTATTTGGATACAAATGCAGACAGCTATTGCATCTATATTTACTTACTACGTTATGCCAAGGCCCTACGGAGTCCTAGTTGAACCATAAAGGCTGCTGAAATTTCGGTAAGGAATTTAAAAAGGACGGCAGTAGAGGAATATCACACCATAGCCCTAGAAGCAAGCATGAACATAACTGTTTGCGTTATTGAACTGTTGTATAACACTAGTCAGACAGCTTAAAGGGGTTGTAAAGGTTCCTTTTTTATTTTCTAAATAGGTTCCATTAAGCTAGTGCATTGTTGGTTCACTTACCTTTTCCTTTGATTTACCTTCTAAATGTTTTTTTTCTTTGTCTGAATTTCTCACTTACTGTTTCTCCTCACTAAACTTCACACCATCATCCGAGTGGTGTGGAGTCAGCCAGAACAGCCTACTGAACAGCTTACTGAGGAGAAACAGGAAGTGAGAAATTCAGACAAAGAAAAAAAATATTTAGAAGGGAAATCAAAAGGAAAAGGTAAGTGAACCAACAATGCACTAGCTTAAAGGAACCTATTTAGAAAATAAAAAACAAAACCTTTACAACCCCTTTAACAATAATTCAGAAGTCAAGAAACGTGAGACATCAAATCTGTATGTATTCTTTCTCCGAATATCTTTATTTTAAAACTACAACAAAGCATAAACAAAACAAATGTGTCAGTACATTAAACATTATACAGCAGCCTAACTCCATCAGCGAGAGTACTCACAGACAACTCCACCATTAGTCCAGGAATAGATAAGAGCTCTTTTGTATGCAGCCTGCTAGATCCAGGAGCAGTCATGAAATGGAGGAAATACAGTCCCAGGTTAAAGGTTACTGCTTCTAACTCTGAGGAAAATACCACTTCCTGTCACTAGATGGCAGCAACGTCAAACTAACATTGCAGTATAATATGTAAGAGCACATTGCACATATTTCTATGAATATGGGCAGAACACTCCCTGTCTGGCATAATTTATTATGTCACTACCTAAATAACTACTGCTATGCAGAAAAAAACTTATAAACAGGAAAATGGAATTCTAGCTAGTCTGAGATCAAAAACTATAATGTCAGTTACAGGTCCGAGATAAATTCTAGCGGTCTCATTTTTTACAATCTTGACCTCCACCTTTCTAACCTTGCCATCCCTGCTTGGTAGAGCATTGACAATAAGTCCTACTGGACACTCGTTCCTGCCTTCTTGGCCGTCCAACAGAAGGACATCGTCCACTTTTACATTTGGGCGATCCTCAGTCCATTTCCTATGGCGTTGCAGATTTGACAGATACTCTCTTTTCCATCTTTTCCAAAAAGTGTCTGCCAAGCATTGTACTTGCTTCCATTGTTTCGCATGAACTTGTGTTGTACTTATGGTTCCAGATGGAGCAGAGAGTTCACCTTTTGAGTCAACAACATTGCTGGGGTAAGGACCATAGGTGTATCTGGGTCTGAGGACACAGGAACTATAGGCCTGGCATTCATAACAGCTGTGACCTCTTCCATAAAGGTGCTTAAAGTCTCATGAGTCAAATGAGCAGGTTTGGTTTGTAGCAACATAGCATCCAAGATTCGCCAGGCAATACCTACAAGTCTCTCCCAGACACCACCCATATGTGAGGAGTGTGGAGGATTAAAGACCCATGTACATCCTCTGTCTTGGAGAAAGTCTTGCAATTGTGATTCACTGTCACAAATGTTAAGTTCTTTGCAGGCTCCCACAAAGTTTGTTCCTCTGTCAGAACGGAGCAGTTTTGCTGGGCAACGAATTGAGAAGAATCTCCTCAAAGCATTAATAAAGCTTGATGTTGATATGGCTTCAAGTAGCTCTATGTGTACAGCTCAGGTGGACAAACATGTGAAAAGGACTGCCCATTGTTTACTGTCCGCGCTGCCTCCTCTAGTGCGACGGGTTAAAACAGACCACAGACCAAATACATCTAAGCCCACATTGGTGAAAGGTGGTTGAGCAAATACTCTGTCCTCTGGTAGCTCTGCCATCTTTTGACTTTGTAATATTTCTTGCAGCTTGCGACAGAGGACACATTTGTGTATAACAGCTGATCCCAAACGCTTGCCACCAAGAATCCAGAAACCTGCGGATCTAATTGCACCTTCTGTGATGTGTCACCCTTGGTGAACTACTTGTTCATGATAGTACCTAAAAAGCAGTGTAGCAATGTGGTCATCATAAGGTATAATGACAGGCTGTTTCTCTTCCTCTGAAAGTTCAGCAAGAGACAAACGTCCACCTACTCTCAACAACCCATTCTGGTCTAAAAAGGGGCTAAGCCTCCTAAGACTGCTTTGTTTTGGGAATGTCTTGTTTTTTGATGCAGTCAATTTCCTTCTGGAAAGGTTTGTTTTTAACAGAAGAAATTATAACAGACTGAGCAAGTTCTACTAGATTGACCGGTTCATGGAAAAACTTTCCCACCTTCTGACCTGATCGCTATTGGTTTCTCTCCGGAAGGTTTTAGCGACATGTATTAGTCTGGCTAGGGTCTTAACTAATATCTTCCAGCAAGAAAATCTATCAAAGCATTGTGAGTGAAAGGTGGCTTCAGAAGCTTTGGTACTGAAACTCGTAATTTCCGCTCTGATTTCAAGGTCAGCTTCGGGCTCTATGAGTGGATAAACATTAGCAGTGTCTATCTGCTCACAGTGTGGTTGGCACAAAAAGGATGGGCCTGAGAACCATATAGAGTTCTGAAGGCATGCTGCTTGAGTAGGTCTAGTGGCATAATCTGCAGGGTTTTGCTTTGTAGGTACATAGAACCACTGATCTGGGTGTGAAAATTGCCTGATTCTATTCACTCTGTTGGAGACATACAGATGGAACCTCCTACTAGTGTTGTAAATGTACCCTTGGACAGTCTTGCCATCAGTGAAGAATTTCACAGCATCAAAGTCAGTGTCTAGTTCATCTGTGATTAGCTCAGACATTTTGACTGCAAGTACAGCAGCACACAACTCTAAACGAGGAATCGTGTGGGCTGGTTTAGGGCTTAAATTTGGACTTTCCCTGCAGAGTTTTGCAGAGTGCATGCAAGTGCTTCATGGCTTGCTCCCTGTTACTAGACAAAACACGTCTGGGTGTGCGAAAGGGGAGAGGGGCCACCCAACTGTGATTGTCATCTTGGTAAGCCTCTCTATCCATAATCTGCAAGAAAGTCTGATCGTCTATTGAGAGGGCCTGTTTATCATCTTTAGTTTTCTGGAACACTAATCCCTAGATTGTCTGTCTCAATGTTGGAATTGACTTCTTCTTTACCATATAGTGTAGGAGTGAGTGTTGTATTGACCTGCCAAAGCTTTCCTTGACAACGAAGCTGTTGTGACAGGGACTGAGAAGAGATGTTCGTCCATTTGTTAACACAGACATCTTCAAAGTGCTAATGTTGTCAGGCTGGTGCCCTGTCCCCAGGCAAACTTCTCCTACAATGACCCACCCCAGGTCCAGTCTCTGTGCATAGGGGGCATTATAAGGTCCATTGATTTGCTGGTGCACCTTGTGTACCTGAAGGATGTCTCTCCCAAGAAGGATAGAAACATCTGGCTCAACAGCTGGGATAAGGTGAGCAATTGAGCGGAGGTGAGGGTGTTGATGGGCTTCTTCTGGAGAGGGAATCTCAGTTTAGTTGTCAGGTATCATGCCACATTCTATTAGGGTAGGAAATGGGAACTGCACTTTCTTATTGAAGGATTCAATGGTAAAGTCAGCAGCTCTTCTCCCTGTGGTTTCAATTGTCCCTGCACATGTCCTTGGAGTGTATGGAACTGCACTTGCCTTGAGGTTAAAGATATCAAAGAAATCTGACTTTGCAAGGGATCTGTTGCTCTGTTCATCTAGCACTGCATACATTTTCACTGCCCTTTCTCCCTTGCCAGTGGGATACACAGTCACTAAATAAATTTTAGAGCATGAACGTGCACTCTTGCCATGACCACGTGTTTCAGTGCAATTAGACATTACCGAGGAGAGTGGGGTCTTCTGTTGCTCCCTGCCCTGATCTTTCCTGGGTTCTACAGTCTCTAGTGGGGCAGGAGCAGGGCCTGGGTGCAAAGCTTCAATAATGTCTTTCACTGCCACATTCTGTACATTCTACTGGTATTTTGCAGTCTTTGGCAACATGATAAGTAGACCCGCAACACTTGAAACAAATGCCGTTTTGTTTAAGGAAGGACATCCGCTCTGCAATGGGTTTGCTTCTAAAGCCTTTGCATTTCTTTAGTGGATGTGTTTTTTTTTGTGTATTGGGCAATGTCTATCAGGGTTTTCTATGGTGTGTACCTTGTGGGTTTCTTTGGTAGTCTGTGACTTCTGAAGGTACAGCTGTTTTGTGTGTGGATACAGAGGTCCTATCGTGAGGTCTGTGAGGTTTCTCAGGTCTGTCTGATTGATTGCCGCTGGTGGTGAAGGCGAAACTGGGATCACTTCGGATTTTCGCTTGCTGTCGGACGAACCTAAAAAACACAGAGAAAGGGGAAAAAAGTGACTCCATAATCTTCTTTGAATTTACCTCCCACAGACATCCACTTGTCTTGCAGATTTGAGGGTAGTTTCTCTACTATGGGATTAGTGCCTCTAGCTGTATCTAGATATGAAAGTCCTGGCAAGTAGCCATCCTCTTTGGCATATTCAATCTCTAGTAAAAGATCACTTAGTTCTTGCAGCCGCACGTTGTCTCTGTAGCCCACCTTGGGAAAGACTTCAAGTTTTTGTACGTAGGGGTTTCTGGTGCTTCATTCTTTGTTTGTTGGCAGCCGCTGACCTCATGTGGTTGATTGGGCCTGCTCAGGGGGTATCATGGTCTCGGCCTGCATTCCTTTGCTTCAGGTTTAAGAGGCTGTTCCTTTGTATGCACATCAGTAAGGTTCTGGATTTACTCACTTGTACGATCTGCAGAGAATAGAGGTTTTTCTGGAACCTCTGAGTCTTTATATGATTTTTCACTTCCTGACCGACTTGTTCAAGTAGGCAGCGGCCTCTGCTTCAGCAGCAGTCTGTCGCTGCAGGATGAGCAATTTTGATTCTAACTCCGCTTTCTTTGCTGCTATCTCCTGCATCATCATGGCTTCTTTTTTTGCGTACTGTAGCTGGATGTGGGCAGCTTCTGCTTTGGCCCGAGGTCTAACTGGTGAGGAACTTGCTGAGGACATTTTGCTAGCCCGTGAAGATCTGGACACATGCGATTGTGCATCGTCATGTTGGGCTCTGGGAATGTTCTCTCTGCCTTGCTGTGTCGGCGGTAGTGTGACATCAGCCTGGTACTTTGTTCCTGATCTTAGACTCATGCTGCAGTAATGGCATCTCAATTCGTTCCAGACCGCCTCGTGATGGTCTTTTTACTGTTCTGGTTCGCGTTATTTAACTGTTGTATAACACTAGTCAGAAGTCAAGAAACTTGAGACATCAAATCTGTATGTATTCTTTTTCCGAATAACTTTTTTTTAAAACTACAACAAAGCATAAACAAAACATGTGTGTCAGTACATTAAACATTATACAGCAGCGTAACTCCATCAGCGAGAGTACTCACAGACAATTCCACCATTAGTCCAGGAAGAGATAATCGCTCTTCTGTATGCAGCCTGCTAGATCCAGGAGCAGTCAAGAAATGGAGGAAATACAGTTCCAGGTTAAAGGTTACTGCTTCTAACTCTGAGGAAAATACCACTTCCTGTCACTAGATGGCAGCAACGTCAAACTAACATTGCAGTACAATATGTAAGAGCACATTGCACATATTACTATGAACAATATGGGCAGAATAATAACTATGCAACCTGCTACATCCCAATGAATAAATAACGCCTGAAATATGTAAACAAGTATATAACAAAAAAATTAAAAAAAACATAATATGCAGATGAATAAATTAAATTGGCATATTCTAGGGCATGGATATGCAATTAGCGGACCTCCAGCTGTTGCAAAACTACAAGTCCCATCATGCCTCTGCCTCTGGGTGTCATGCTTGCTGCTGTCAGAGTCTCGCTATGCCTCATGGGACTTGTAGTTTGGCAACAGCTGGAGGTCCGCTAATTGCATATCCCTGTTCTAGGGTATTCCTATTGCTATCAAAGCTGATACGTGCAGATAACCCATATACAAATATAATAGATACTGTTTAAAATGTATAAAATAAAAATAGATATATTAAAGACTAATCGGGATCATTGATTTAATGCTTATAAAAACGATTTAATATCAAAATCAATAATACTAGTCTAGAATTTTTAGAAAATATTTAAAAATAGAACTCCTTATAAAACCAACAAATCAAATACAACTGGGGTATTAAAGACCAGGGAATAACCATATACTAATGTATGCCAATAAGATAGGGGTGAATCAAGGGTGGAGATATATACTATAAATGGCCACTGCCAGGTGATAAGGGAAAACCAATGCAGACTAGTAATTGCTCAGAAAACATCTCAAGTCAAAATTTTTGTTTAATCCACCTGGCCACAAAGATCCCAACTGGTGTATCCACCATGATTCTCGTTTACTTATTTCCCTAATGTGGTTTGAGCCTCTCCAGTGGCGTTTGGGGGCCTCAATTCCCCAAAATTCCATTCCCCTTGTTCTTTTGTTGTGCACATCCCTGAAGTGAACCGATAGGTAATGCTTGTCAAAGCCTTTTTCTGATGTTCCTCCATGCGATCCTTGAGCGCCCTTTTAGTTCTACAGATATAAATCAGGTAGCATGGACACTTAATTGCATACACCACACCCACTGCATCACATGAGAAAAATTATTTGATCGTATGAGTTTACTTAGATTGGGGGTTAAAAAATGCTTTTACTTTTTTGACATTGCTCGGAACCCGCACACAACTATAACATCATCCACACCCAAAGAAACCTTTCATATCCTAAAACATTTTGGGTTTGGCTGTGGGTGGTTCCACCACGTTGTGTACCAGCCTCTCAAGTTAGGTGCCCTTCCAATATTTCCAGATAATATTTTCTACTTCTTTGTTTTGCATATTGAAATCCAGAACAATACATGTCCCCATGTCGTTACTGGTTTCATCAGTAGTGGTATTAGCCTTCAATAAATCCTCCCTAGCCATTTTTCTAATCTTATCCTTCTCGGTTTCCAGGAAAGTATCGCTATACCCTTTATCTTTAAACATCCCAGTTAGCAGCTCGGATTGAAACTCAAAATCAGTGTCCTGCGTGCAATTTTTCCGTATACTCATATACTGTCCTCTGGGTATGTTATTAATCCATGGTCTATGATGGCAGCTCATAGTGGGGATGTAAGAGTTACGGTCCGTCGCTTTGAAATATGTCTTGGTTTCTATGCCCCGCATGGTATTGCAGATCTCCAAATCTAGAAAGTGTACCTTTTCTTTACTTACACTCCATGTAAAGGGTAATGTTTGGGTCATTCTCATTCATAGACTGGAGTTGGTCTTCCAAAGATTCTACATCACCGTCCCATATGATCAGCAGGTCATCTATGAACCATCTGTAAAGCATAATCCTTGGGTCCTTGTTGAACAAGATAGCAAAACTTGTTGTGACAGAGGCTCTCTGAGCTAAACAGCCCCTCCCCTTTCTATTGTTGGATACCCCATAATAAACCACATGCTTTCTAAGTAAAAGTCAGACACTTGGTAAAATTCACTCTCCTGCCTTCATTGATTTCACAGAGTCTCTCGGAACCAAAAGGGTCCACGGTGGCTTGCTGAATTAATACAAAGGATGGTCCAGAACCGATAATTCACATCAGTAATCAGCTAGGTACTATGACCCATATCTGGTGGGAGGGAGGTAAAGGGAGGTGAGGAGAGGGGGGAAGGAGGGGATATATTTATATGTATCGATCAATTGTCTTTGTTCAAATGTACTGATTAATGTACTTTTTTTAATGAAAAAACAAAAAAAAGGGTAGAATAAAAAATAAAAACATATGATACATTGTACGCATACTTAAAAATCCCTAATCTCAAAGATTAAAATGTTATACATATATATAAGTTATTTTTTTTCACCCAAGAGTGTTCATGCCTATAGTGTAGGTTTAATCACAGTAAATTTGCATAATCAGGAGATCCTGGGAAACAGGATGCATCTCTATACAATCTTGTGAAATAGGAAAGCAAGAAAATTATCTCAGCATGTCCCGGGGGAATACAAATGGAGAAACCATTGCCAACGCCTAGATCACAGGCAAGTAAGCCAAATGTATTTTTACCAGCAAAATGTACTTCCAAATTGTCTCTGATAAACTCATTTAATTTCACCATAGGACATCCAATGCTACATACAAAAATGAAATATGAAGACAAGATGGCATCAATGTCAATTTTACTGTAAAGCAACATAGGGTTGATTAAACTAAGCATCAGATGCTTATTTAGCATGTTAATGAAGTCTAATATAATTATGCAGACAGCACTGCATAAACTGTGTTGTATTCCCTTCTGAACAAACAGTGCCAACAAGAGAAATTCAATAAAGCATGTTTGCAGTTTAAACATTATTTCTGAACCCAGAGTATAGAAATAGAAAAGACAAAGTTCTACTGGTTTATTGACTTGTATCAGTGTCGAATATGCTTTATGTTGGGTCTTGCCTACTTTGTTTTAACACTTAAATATGCGTCATTGCTTAGAAGAGAAAGAAAATGCATATGTCTCCATGCAGTGAAGTCTACAATTTAACTACCTGAGTCTAATTTACACATTACAGAATGAAAGAACAAGCATGGAAGCACAATCCCAATAAATTTAATGTTGAGGCATATTTTCTAGCCATGTGCAAGCAAATAACTGCTTCAGCCTAATACAGGGGGTGGGGTTGATTGTAAATTGTGCAATTATGGGAGGAGATTGTGACCATTAACTGTACCGCATCCAATCATTTGAACACCTTGCATTCAAAAGAATGCAGGATGTTTTCAAAATAGATGAACTGCATAATGAGTGGCCTACTGTGATTTGTGTACAGTTTGAATAAAAGTAGGAGTATTACATAATTTGGCAGTGGCCTCACACTGCACAAATTACATCAATGGTTCATTTATTTTTACAGTGGAAATTACCAATATTGTTTTTTGGTTGGAATACAGCTTTGATATTTGGTACTTTCCAGGGAAATAGATTAAAGTGAACATGTGCAAATACTATGCACCCTAGGGGCTCATGCACAGTGCAGCTTTTATTTCTGCTTGAAGAAGCTTGTGCTTTTTTTGTGCTCCTGTGCTCATTTTAATTAAGCTTCTTCAAGCTCCTTTGAGCATCTTTGAATTTTTTTCAGCAAAAGCATTTTTTTGTTGTTGATTTTTTTACACACAAACCCTCCTAGATAGTATTTTCTTAACCACTACATAAACAAAACAAAAAGCTGTTACAAATGTTTTTGCGTGTTTTCGAGCTTCACTGAGCTCTTTGGGGCAGTAGCTGTTCTCAAAGTTTGGTGGGTGTTTTTTTTCCTGCCTGTAGAAGCATATGCCTGAAAATGCCTAAAAAGACCATCGTGTGCATGGACACATTGGCTAACATGGAGGGGAGTTTCTAGGCAAAAAAAAAATAAGAGCTCAAAAGCCTGTAGGAGCCGCTTCTTTGAGCTGCAGTGTGCATGAGCCCTAAAGTTGCTGTATATTCTGATTAGGCTATAAAAGCATATTAAAACAAGTCTTCATTCACCTCTGTAGATTTAGACATTGTGGAGGCATGCGTCTTCAGAGTTCACAACAGGAGGTAGTAAAATCAATGTACTTTTCCTATTACCTTCTTTTGAACCTGAATTTTGGTAGCCCACCAGCCTTCTAATAAAAGCACACAGCAGGCTATTAATAACTAGCTGAAACCTGACTTTAGAGCTGCGATGCAAACATCTTTGATGTTTGAAGATGCTTGAGAATTAGTTACTTTGTCGTACATACAGCGAGAGAAGTAAGGCGCGCCACTGAGCACTTTGCATATTTGGGAACTGAGAGACTTTAATGACTAAATCATATGTGATGAATATTTTGTAATTTTAGGTTTGCCATTCATATTTATTTTATACACAAGTGGAGTTGATAATAAATATTCTTTCACAGCACAATTTAATTAACTATGTCTATAGTAAGGGCACAGGTGCACTTTAAACTTTCCAAAGCTACCAATCCAATTTTAAAGAAGGTGTCTGCTAAATTATTTTATGCAGTTTCCATGCCACGCACAATACATAATTTGATTGGACCGTGTTACGAGTATCAGACATTTACCTAATGCATATACAGTAGATCACCACATTCCTAAATAAGAATTTGCCAGGTATTCTCCAAGTCAACATTTTCTATATTTATAATGTGGCCAACATGCACTCAAGGAATGTGAGAGCAACTGCTTAATGTCTGAAGAAAGTGGATAATATACTAACTTCTATTGGCCAGCCAGAGCTCTCAATAGTGCTGAAACTTAGTTTCAAAGTCAAGTCAGCACATGGAAGGCCAATCTCATTTTTTCTAAATTAATAGATATTATATTGTGACTAAGAAGTCAGAGATAGCACAAGTATGCAAGTTACAAGGCTGTCAGAATTCCTTGTTCTAGGTCAATACCTTAAAATTAAAAATTACTATTACAATACCTTAAAAATACTAAAGCTATTGAAATAACCTTCCAGCTAAGCAAGTCATTTTATCAAAAGTTAAGGTTTAAAATGACATTCCACATATTATTCATCATTTTAAAAACAGAAGAAAAACGTTTTTCAGGCCTTTTTCTTTCATCTCTTTCTTTAAAAATGTTAAAGGCCTGACCTCCAAATATGGTCCTCAACACAGCTCTGTATGTTATCAGGGTAAAGCCCCGTACACACGGTCGGACTTCCATCTAACTTTTCCGTGGTTTTATGTCCAAACGGAGTTGTCGGGAACACCCATAGCATACACACGCTCTGACTTTTCTGCAAACTTTCCCAAAACTTTTTGCAACATCACGTGGTTTTTCTGCTCTTTACCGCCACCCTTTGGTCAACTTCTGCTATTGTTGGTTGATTTTACATTAGTTGTTTTGTCCATCGGACAAAAGTCCAATGGTTTTCTGTACACACGGTCGGACTTTGCTCCATCGGACTTTTGTTGGGCAAAAGTTTGTCCATTTGCAGACCCAACTTTTGTCCAATGAAAACAAGAAAAAAGCAAAAAAAAAGTTTGTCCGATGGAGCGTACACACGGTCGGATTGTTGGTCCAACTTGCTCAAAATTAAGTTTGTTGGCCAAAAGTCTGACCGTGTGTACGGGGCTTAACACCGTCCTATGACCTGGACAGCAATGAATCAGGATCTTACACAGAGGAAATCTGTTATAAAGCAACTTTTTTTTCAAACTGTGTAGCTTCAGGTTTTTACAGGGAAGCCTTAGCAAAATGCCTAAAAATTGTAGAAAAACTGTATATAAGCCAACAGGTCAATCAAGTCTGACATTTAGTTATACAAAGCCACATGTTTTTCCGTGCACCCGTACAACCTTCTCACTGCCGGAATCCTAACAAAACAACCAATGGTTTTATCGGTTGATTTGTGAAAATTATCTCCCTTATCACCAATCTTTTTTGCTCTTCCCTAATGCTACAATATATTATTTTGCTTACTATTGCAGTGCTCACCGCCGGAGGGGCCACTAAGCCCACGTCTCCCTTAGTTCTTCAATAACTCAGGCCCATACACCAGATCCACACACCAACAACCCAGGCTCAGTCTAGCGGATGTCTTTTTGTAAATTTATTGCAGCAATCAACAGAAGAGAGGGATATGGTGCAGGACAGTCCAAAATATAACACATATAGAAGAAAATTTTCATAATTACAAATCCTTTTGAAAGCAATCATTGCTGGGGGAAGATGTGATAGCAAGCTATTCTGGGACTCTATACAAGTAGTGCCAGTCCATTCAGCAAGCGCATGATGAGGCCCAACAGCTTTTCAGTATACTTGCTGCCCCCCAGGGGGTAGCAGCCCCAGCAAAATAACCCAAGCCATTATCGGAGATTGGCTGAGGTCAGATGAATATTCTTAACTTCAGTGGCTGACCCTCACAGCTATTTATGAAGCTACTTCCAGAGACAGAATGAAGCAGTCAAAAACTTGACCAGACCAAAAAACAGACTGCCACTCAACTGGAGTACAGCAGAGCCAAAAACCAATTTCAGCCTGACTAGGGCGGGGCACTACACTATAAATTAGTATATTCTGTGCTTAGATGTAGGCTGGGCTGCTGCCTCCCCTGGGGGGCTTCAAAATTGGGGCACCAACAGTGTGAAAAATATAAGTATAGGGGTGCATGGTGCTGGATACCGTCATACACTCACAACATACGCTTTACCCCTGCAGGGGTGCTAGGATCTGGTGAGTAGGGAACTGAAGGGGAACACAGAAGTCACTTCACTATTTGCAAAAGATTTGTGGCTAAATATATGCACGAGTCACTTGGAAGTTATTTGCACTACAAAGACTGGACTAAATGTCTCTCTCTATCTATCTATCTATATATATATATATATAGTGGGTACAGAAAGTATTCAGACCCCCTTACATTTTTCACTCTGTTATATTGCAGCCATTTGCTAAAATCATTTTTCATTTTTTTTCCTCAATGTACACACAGCACCCCCATATTGACAGAAAAACACAGAATTGTTGTCATTTTTGCAGATTAAAAAAGAAAAACTGAAATATCACATGGTTCTAAGTATTCAGACCCTTTGCTCAGTATTTAGTAGAAGCTCCCTTTTGATCTAATACATCCATGAGTCTTTTTGGGAAAGATGCAACAATTATTTCACACCTGGATTTTGGGATCCTCTGCCATTCCTCCTTGCAGATCCTCTCCAGTTCTGTCAGGTTGGACGGTAAACGTTGATGGACAGCCATTTTTAGGTCTCTCCAGAGATGCTCAATTGGGTTTAAGTCAGGGCTCTGGCTGGGCCATTGAAGAACAGTCACGGAGTTGTTGTGAAGCTACTCATTCGTTATTTTAGCTGTGTGCTTGGGGTCATTGTCTTGTTGGAAGGTAAACCTTCGGCCCAGACTGAGTTCCTGAGCACTCGAGAAGGTTTTCGTCCAGGATATCTTTGTACTTGGCCGCATTCATCTTTTCCTCAATTGCAACCAGTCGTCCTGTCCCTGCAGCTGAAAAACACCCCCACAGCATGATGCTGCCACTACCATGCTTCACTGTTGGGACTGTATTGGACAGGTGATGAGCAGTGGAGTCCTTCAGGTGTTTTTTTTAGCAAACTCCATGCAGGCATTCATGTGTCTTGCCATAAAGCCCCGACTGGTGGAGGGCTGCAGTGATGGTTTACTTTCTACAACTTTCTCCCATCTCCCGACTGCATCTCTGGAGCTCAGCCACAGTGATCTTTGGGTTCTTCTTTACCTCTCTCACCAAGGCACTTCTCCCCCGATAGCTCAGTTTGGCCAGACGGCCAGCTCTAGGAAGGGTTCTGGTCATCCCAAACGTTTTCCATTTAAGGATTATGGAGGCCACTGTGCTCTTCGGAACCTTACGTGCATTATTTTTTTTTGTAACCATGGCCGGATCTGTGCCTTGCCACAATTCTGTCTCTGAGCTCTTCAGGCAGTTCCTTTGACCTCATGATTCTCATTTGCTCTCACATGCACTGTGAGCTGTAAGGTCTTATATAGACAGGTGTGTGGCTTTCCTAATCAAGTCCAATCAATATAATCAAAAACACAGCTGGACTCAAATTAAGGTTTAGAACCATCTAAAGCAAGGATATGCAATTAGCGGACCTCCAGCTGTTGCAAAACTACAAGTCCCATCATGATCTACCTCTGGGTGTCATGCTTGTGGCTGTCAGAGTCTTGCTATGCCTAATGGGACTTGTAGTTCTGCAACAGCTGGAGGTCCGCTAATTGCATATCCCTGATCTAAAGGATGAAAAGAAGAAATGGACAGCACCTGAGTTAAATATATGAGTGTCACAGCAAAGGGTCTGAATACTTAGGACCATGTGATATTTCAGTTTTTCTTTTTTAATAAAGCTCCAAAAATGACAACAATTCTGTGTTTTTCTGTCAATATGGGGTGCTGTGTGTACATTAATGAGGAAAAAAAATTAACTTAAAACATTTTAGCAAATGGCTGCAATATAACAAAGATTGAAAAATCTAAGGGGGTCTGAATACCCTGCCTGTCTGTCTGCCTGCGTCTGTGTGTGTGTGTGTGTGTGTATATTATATATATATATATACATATATATATATATATATATATATATATATATATATATATATATATATATATATATACACACACACACACACATATATATATACATATATACATATACACACACATGCACTTTTTTTAGTGATGAATTTTCTAGATGTAATTTCCTTATATTGTATCTAATTTATCGATTTTGATTTGTTTTTTTACCTTCACGGTACTCTCTGGAACCTATACACAACTTTGTAACCAAACAATTAATAGAGCACTAAATATATACACCTTTTGGTAAAGGATATCGGGTGAGAACCCCTTTAAATACACAAATTTCACACATTGACAGATCTCACCGCTTGTTACTTGGTAAATTGCACTCATCTGAGAAGAATGACTCACCCAGGAGGTTCACTCTTCAGGTAAGGGGCAGGGCACTACACTATGTACACCCTTTTTGTACTTTCAAAATTTAATAAACATGGATCAATAAAATGTTTACATGAAAAAACAAACAAAAAAAAACAATGATTTTGGCAATGTCTCCCACGGGCTTTGTATTTAAACTGTGCAAACCGCTGCAATAGCCATATACCATAAACATGTTATTAAAAATTTTCAAACTAAAAAACATGGCATGAAAAACAGGAAAACGCTTCCAAACCACACATTTAAATAATCTAGTATTCCATGTTACTAAATATACAGTGTGTCTTCAAAGTTGGGAACTTTTATTGCTATTATGTGTCTCTTTAAATTGGACAACTAGTACAGAACAGATTTCTTATTTCGCATGCTTAAAGTGATATTCAAATTTTATTTTTTATATACTTGTCTGCTCTGTGCAATGGTTTTGCACAGAGCAGCACCAATCCCCTTCTGGTGCTACTGGCTTCTCTTACCACTTGCGGGGGGGGGGGGGTACTCATGTGAGCTTGGCCCTGAGCCTCCATGTGTGCGTCTGCAGACACAGTTTTGGTTCAGCCAAATTTTTTTAAACTTGGGAACATTCAGCATTCTGAATTTCTCCAAAAGGTGTGCTTTACAGAGTAGCAAGTGATGCCGTGTTGAGCAAAATAGTTTAACAGCTTGCAGACTGACCGCCGTCGATTGATGGCGGCACAATGGCACTCCTGTGCGAATCGCTGTAGCTGTACGTCGGGCGCTTTGAGTATAGGGGGGGGGGGGGGGCGCGTGACGTAGGAGCCAATGCACATGGGCATGATGGCCACCCGTGATTGCTCCAGAGAATGACAGAACGGAGATCTGTCAATATAAACAGACAGATCTCCGTTGAGTCAGGGGTGAGCAGAGCGATCCGTTGTTCCTAATGCTTAGGAACAACAAATCAGTCTCGTCCCCCAGGCAGCCCCCCCCCCTCCCCACAGTTAGAATCACTCCCTAGGACAAGAATCACTCCCTAGGACACACTTAACCCCTTGATGTCCCCCCTAGTGTTAACCCCTTACCTGCCAATGGCATATATAGCACTGATAGCTGTATAAATGTCAATGGTCCCAAAATAGTGTCAACGGTGTCCGATGTGTCTGCCGCAATGTTGCAGTCCCGATAAAATAAAAAAACCACAGATCACTGCCATTACTGGTAAAAAAAAGAAAATGCCATAAATCTATCCCCCATTTTAGTAGACGCGATAACTTTTGCTCAAACCAATCAATATACACTTATTGCGATTTTTTTTACCAAAAATATTTAGAAGAATACATACCGGCCTAGACTGAGGAAGAAATTTTTTTTTTTTACCAATTTTTTGTGGATATTCATTATAGCAAAAAGTAATAGCTTTTTCTCAAAATTGTCGCTCTCTTTTTGTTTATAGCGCAAAAAATAAAAACTGCAGAGGTGATCAAATACCACCAAAAGAAAGCCCTATTTGTGGGGAAAAAAAAAGGATGCCAATTTTGTTTGGGTACAACGTCGCACAACCGTGCAATTGTCAGTTAAAACTACGCAGTGCCGTATTGCAAAAAATGGCCTGGTCAGGAAAGGGGTAAATTCTTCTGGGGCTGAAGTGGTTAAAACCTTTCTAGCACCCCTTACTGGCAAGATATTTTAAAACATTTTTTTCCCTGCAAATGTTTACATGTTTTCTGAAAAAGACCAGATGGTCAAAAATAGTGTTTTATAGCCTAAATTCTCCTTCTGTAAAAAACATTTCTGAGAAGAATGGGGATTTCCACTGGAAAGACATGAGGAAAACAAGCATATACCGATCTTAGTTGACATGGCCTTGTACTTGATGAGTGATGGAAAAGTCCTAGCTTTTTTTTTTTTTTATTGGAAATCAACTTTATTGAAAAGTATGCACGGTACATAAATCAACATAAGCCAGTATGGCCAAAATAATAGTACATACATGAACACAGTGAAGCATCTGTGTGACATAAAGATAATAACATCAGTGAAAGTAGAGCCGGTACACAACAAAAATAAAAAATCGACATATCAAGTACACGTTTCACCATCCGCCATCCATCTGTCCCAGACCTTCTCATACTTTAGCGGACACCCTCTATGTACATAAATCAGTTTTTTATATGGGAGAGCATCGTTAACCGCCTTTTTCCAGCACTGAATTGTAGGGGGCAGGGCCTGCATCCAATTACGGGCCACTACTTTTCTTGCCAAGAATAGCGTCTCATGTAAAAAGGTACGGAGGGGTTTGTCGGCATCCAAGTCTGGCAACAGGCCAAGTAGGCACATCTTTGGGTCAAGGGTAGCAGGGGAGCCCATCTGATCGTGTAGGAAGCGTATCACCTGTGTCCAGTATGCCTGAATGGTAGGGCAGAACCATATGAGGTGGTAGAAGGAGCCCGGGGTATGGTCACAGAGGCGGCATCCTGGATTGTACGTGGGCCTGAAACGTGCTACTCTCTGAGGGGTCAGATATGTTCTATGTATGATGTACAGCTGTGTGAGGCGGTCCGACAGCTTGGGGGAAACCTTTTTCACGTCCTCCAAAATCTCGCCCCAGTCGAAAAGTCCTAGCTTTAAAGTGAAACTAAACTCATTGAGTTAAAGGTTTTCCAAAAAGGGTTGTATTCAAGGCATGCCAGGAATTATACCTGCCACAGCTGGTTGTTCTCTCAACCAAACTGTCAAGCCATCAAATAGCTGGTGTCAAAACTGACCACAAGCAGCACCATGGCAACTGCAGATCAAGACAGCGGTTTTCTTGGCTGTAAAGTACAGGGGGGGTTTAGTTCCATTTTAACACAATATTAAAAAAAAAATGAATCATTATTAGTATTATTATGAAATTACATTTTGGTATCATGAAGAGCAACAGGGGTGATGAAAAGTGATAAAAGAAGGAAAAAAATAAAAAAAATAAAAAAAAAACGTGGGGAGAGGTAAACTGAAAATAATAGAGGGTGAGGTCTTCAATGCAGTGCTTTGATTGGATAACAAAGGAGCAGATCGGATGCAGTAAAAGCATGTTTACCTAAAGGAGGTAGCGGGTACTTTAGACCAGCCTCCCTTTACCCTAATTAACATAGTTAATGGAGTACCAGTTTAAAGGCAACACTGATAATAACCTATAACTGAAATGCAGCGCTAAAAACTGAATTTCACCAAGTGATAGGTTTCACAAAGTGCTCAATGTGAAAAAGAATTGAATAAGTCCACATAAAGTCCGTTCAAAGACCGTGGAATGTGATGATCAAAACAGACGTGTGACAATATCGGTCATCTTATAAACTTTCTGACAAAGGAGTAAGGGAGAATACTCTTACCGGAAATGGTGGATCTACTTATTAGGCAGATCGTTAGAGCGTATGAAATCCCAATTTCAAGTCGCATCAGCTGGCGCAAAGACTCTGGATTTACCACACGAATCGCAGATGGTCATTCGTTTCAAGGAAATCCCAACCTCAAAAAGTGGTGATGACCTCCAATCTAGGAATCCTTTTCAGGACTGAAGGATGGCATGATGGAAAAAAAAACCTCCAAGCAGCAACTCAATCCACCACAATCATGGAAGAAAGGGAAAATAAAGAGGTGCTCCAATGGTGCGGGTAAATGTGGGTTTATTGAAAAACCGTCAAAAATTTAAAAAAGTCATCACAATACAAAAAGATAAAAAAGGGGCAATAAGTGGAGTGGTGTACCAATCCCGACACGTTTCATACACAAGTACTTCAACTGGGGCATCATCCAGCTCCCACAAATTGCCTGACATTTATAATAAACACTTCAAACATGAATACGATCTAACCAATCAGTCAAGTTCCCAATACTGACACCTAATTGGAGGAAGGCTGTCTTATGATCAAATGGGCATGACCACCCCAACACTATAAACCAATCG
Organism: Rana muscosa; assembly: GCA_029206835.1. NCBI lineage: Eukaryota > Metazoa > Chordata > Amphibia > Anura > Ranidae > Rana > Rana muscosa. The sequence goes on from CM055122.1 coordinate 1,078,378,692, forward strand.
GAATCACTGCTGAAAAAACTTCCTAGGTCAATGATGACCATAGAATGACTAAGCAGGAAGTGAACCCAGCAGCGGCCAATCGGAACTAAAAAACAGCCTGCGAAAATCGGGAGGACGACGACTGCGGTGGTAAACACCCAAATGTCCACTCGTACGTCCCCATTGGCGGAACATGGGCCCTGAATGTCCAATGGGATGTGTACTGTCTGCACAGAAAGTAATTTTCTGGCATCCATATTGCTCCACTATCTTCCCGCAGGACATGGGCCAAACATGAAAGCACCCTAGCTGCAGCGGAGAAACTACGTCTAAAATGAACATGAACTGGCAAACATTATCCATCTTAAAGTCGTGATGCGCATGAAAGCCTCTGGGCATGTGCAGACCAGATATTGTCCGCCGTTGCGCAACGTCATGACGCACATCTGACGCCATGACGATCGTGCGGCCCTAAGTGACAGGATACACCACAAGATACTAATATACACACTGGGCTGGCCAACCCTTCACTGTTTAACCCCCTGGTTTTATGGCACCACCTATCAATGTTTTTCGCAATCTGGTCTTACAGGACTTCGAAAGGTTGCCGGTCAAAAAGATGGACATGAACCCTAAAATCAAAGTAGGATTAAAACAACTCTGAACAGAAAGATTTAATCATTTGTTCGGCCGACAAGGGTGGCGCCATTGTCATGCTGGACAAAAGTTGATTATGTCAAAAAAAATGGACAGAATTCTAAGCGATTCTGATACCTACACCCGGATTCATACAGACCCCACTGTTCGTTACAAGAAGGCTCTGGTCGAGTTGGTTGATGAGGGCTTATCCTTAGAGATGCTTGACAAAAAATAAAAGAGCTTCCTCGTGTCTGTAGCACCTAGGATCCCGGCTATCTACCATCTCTTAAAGGTCCACAAGGACCCGGTCAATACCCCTGGTCGTCCTATAGTCAGTGGGATTGACTCGGTGACTGCGAGGATAGGGAGATACATAGATATTTCCATCTTCAGCCCCTAGTTAGACTGGTTCCTTCATATCTGAAGGATACAGGAGATACTATCAAACTGTTACAATCAGTCAACTTCCAGGAAGGCACTATTCTAGTTACGGCAGATGTTGCCGCACTATATACGTGCATACCTCATGAGTTGGGCTTTGAGGCAGTAGACCACTATCTATCCCAGAGTACCACTTTGCCGGCCATCCAGCGCAATTTCATCATGCAGCTCCTCAGGTTTGCAACCACACACAACTATTTCTTGTTCCAGAGTAGTTTTTATTTGCAGACCAAGGGAGTGGCCATGGGGGCTAATTTGCCCCAAGTCTGGCCAACCTTTTCATGGCCAAGTGGGAGAAGGATGTCGTCTATGCTCTCAACAGACCAGAGCTGGTTCCTGTGGGCCAGATATATAGACGACATCCTCCTATGGAGAGGAGATCAGGAGTCTCTGGATGACATTATGCCTTCACTCAATTCCAATGATAGAGGTATACGGCTGAGCCATGAGGCTAGTCGTACATCTATCCACTTCTTGGACCTTGAAATTAAGGTGGTGGACCATCATTTGGAGTTCACCACCTATTTCAAACCGACTGACCGTAATGGTTACATCCCTATGGATAGTTGCCACCACCCACAGTGGTTGAAATCTGTTCCTCACAGTCAGTTTCTACTAGGGTTGTCCCGATACCGATACTAGTATCGGTACCGATACAGAGCATTTGCCCAAGTACTTGTACTCGGGCAAATGCTCCCGATGCTTCACCTGATACCTGGACAGTCAGCGGTGATCAGTGCGGTGGGGGAGTTACAAGCACCGATCACCGCTGTATATATTTAAAAGTCTGACAGCCGTTTCTCCGCGCCCCCCCCCCGCGGCTTTCAGCTGCTGTAGTGACATCAGCGGTGATCGGTGCTTGTAACTCACACACGATCACCGCTGACTGTCCCCGCATCCTCCTCCAGCCCCCCTCCATTCTGCTGCTGTTTTCCTCCCTCCATGCTGCGGTCTCGTGTCCCCCTTCATTCTCATGTCTCCCTCCGTGACCCCCTCCATTCTCATGTCTCCCTCTGTGACCCTCTCCATTCTCATGTCTCCCTCCGTGACCCCCTTCATTCTCCATTCTCATGTCTCCCTCCGTGACCCCCTCCATTCTCATGTCTCCCTCCGTGACCCCCTCCATTCTCATGTCTCCCTCCATGACCCTCTCCATTCTCATGTCTCCCTCTGTGACCCCCTCCATTCTCCATTCTCATGTCTCCCTCTGTGACCCTCTCCATTCTCATGTCTCCCTCCATGACCCTCTCCATTCTCATGTCTCCCTCTGTGACCCCCTCCATTCTCCATTCTCATGTCTCCCTCTGTGACCCCTCCATTCTCATGTCTCCCTCCGTGACCCCCTCCATTCTCCATTCTCATGTCTCCCTCTGTGACCCTCTCCATTCTCATGTCTCCCTCCGTGACCCCCTTCATTCTCCATTCTCATGTCTCCCTCCGTGACCCCCTCTATTCTCATGTCTCCCTCCGTGACCCCCTCCATTCTCATGTCTCCCTCCGTGACCCCCTCCATTCTCCATTCTCATGTCTCCCTCCGTGACCCCCTCCATTCTCATGTCTCCCTCCATGACCCTCTCCATTCTCATGTCTCCCTCCGTGACCCCCTCCATTCTCCATTCTCATGTCTCCCTCTGTGACCCTCTCCATTCTCATGTCTCCCTCCGTGACCCCCTTCATTCTCCATTCTCATGTCTCCCTCCGTGACCCCCTCTATTTTCATGTCTCCCTCCGTGACCCCCTCCATTCTCATGTCTCCCTCCGTGACCCCCTCCATTCTCATGTCTCATGTCTCCCTCCGTGACCCCCTCCATTCTCATGTCTCCCTCCGTGACCCCCTCCATTCTCATGTCTCCCTCCGTGACCCCCTCCATTCTCATGTCTCCCTCCGTGACCCCCTCCATTCTCATGTCTCCCTCCGTGACCCCCTCCATTCTCATGTCTCCCTCCGTGCTGCCTTCCCTCTCCGTTCTCCTCCTCCTCCACCCCCTCTTACTGTCAGGATGGAGAGCGGAGGTAGGAGCCGGTAAACCCGGCTCCTTACTGTTCCGAATGAACAGAGTCAGTGATCACTGACTCTGTCCATTCACCCAACTGAAACATCGTAAACTGTGTTTACAATGTTTCAGTTTATGAATGAAGAGAAGCCGCTGTCTTCTCTCCATTCATTTTCAGCGCAGCTGAGGCTGCTGAGAAAGGGACTGGGGAATCTGTGTTCCTAGTCCCTTTCCCTGTCTCAAAGGGGAGATGTCAGAGGTCTGTTAAGACCCCTGATATCTCACCAAAGCCCCCCAACAGGGCTGATAAAAAAATAACAAATTTAATAAAAAAATAAATAATAAAGAAATGAATTGTAAAAAATAAATAAAAAATAGAAGAAAAAACACACTGACACTGTCCACCCCCACCCTTAAAAAAAGAAAGCATTGTAAAAAAAAAAAAAAAAAAAATTGTAAAAAAAATAAAATAAAACAAATTGTAAAAAAAAAAAAAAACTACTGACATGTGCACTGTCACATGAGATTAAAAAAAAAGAAGTATCGTATTCGGTATCGGCGAGTACTTGGAAAAAAGTATCGGTACTTGTACTCGGTCTTAAAAAAGTGGTATCGGGACAACCCTAGTTTCTACGATTGCAGAGGAACTGTACTAGAGAGGGGGAATTTGCTTCATAGGCAGCTATCCCAAGAGATAGATTTGTCGAAAAGGGCTATGCTCCCAAAGATTTGGATGTTGAAATCGATCGGATTAAAGAGATCGATCGGAATTCACTTTTACAGGTTGGTTCTAAGGGGACTAAGTATCACAAATTTAGATGGTCCTTTTTTACCACCTATTCCGTCCAATCCAGACAAGTCAAATAAATCCTTAAAAGACACGTTATTGCCGGAACAAGCTGGGGTGATTTTTAGGGGTGCTAGGTCCATTCAGGGACAGATTGCACCCAACATCATAAACCAGTTTGTTTCTTTCCTGACTGTAAAGGCTATTATCCTTGTCGCAGGTGCAAGGTCTGTTTGCACAATATTAGTGGCAGACGCAAAAGTGAGACCTTCCAGTCAACAACCACACTACGTGTCTACCAAATGAAGTGTTTTACTAAATGTGCGACACAATATATTGTTTATCTTTTGACCTGCCCGTGCAAAAGGCAATATGTTGGGCGTACAATTAGGACCTTTACCATTAGGGTAGGCGAATACATATCCAACATTAAGAGTGGTAAGACCAATCACAGTGTTCCTCGCCACTCTTTCGAACACCGTGACCCCAAGAGGACAGAGTTTTTGGTGATCGACCAATTTGTTTCTCATTGGAGGGGAGAGTCCCGTATAAGAGGAGTATCCAGCCTTGAAACATATTGGATATATGAATTAGGCACTTATGAGCCTTTTGGTATGAATGTGGAGTGGGACATCAACTCTTATCAATGTGGCTTAGATTTGGTGTCCCCCTCACTTTTACTCCTCATTCACTATATCCATCCAACTCTTTTTTCCACCCTTGGGGTCTATGTCATCCATGATTTTAGACCATTTTCCATTGCCACTTATGGAGATGTTTCCTGAAGCGTCATTCAGGCACATTGCATGTTATATTGTAGTGTCTCTGCATGAGCGTTTATCCCTGTCACTTAGGGCCGCGCGATCGTCATGGCGTCAGATGTGCGTCATGACGTTACGCAACGGCGGATGATATCTGGTCTGCGTATGCCCAGAGGCTTCCAACAACATGGATAATGTTTGCCAGTTCATGTTCATTTTAGACGTAGTTTCTCCGCTGCAGCTAGGGAGATTTCATGTTTGGCCCATGTCCTGCGGGAAGATAGTGGAGCAATATGGATGCCAGAAACTTACCTTCTGTGCAGACAGTACACATCCCATTGGACATTCAGGGCACATGTTCCGCCAATGGGGACGTACGAGTGGACATGTGGGTGTTTATCACCGCAGTCCTCTCCAATTTTCGCAGGCTTTTTTTGTAGTTCCGATTGGCCGCTGCTGGGTTCACTTCCTGCTTAGTCATTCTATGGTCATCATTGACCTAGGAAGTTTTTTCAGCAGTGATTCCGATTGGTTTATAGTGTTGGGGTGGTCATGCCCATTTGATCATGTGGCAGCCTTCCTCCAATTAGGTGTCAGTATTGGGAACTTCACTGATTGGTTATATTTTATTCATGTTTGGAGTGTTTATTATAAATGTTAGGCAATTTGTGGGAGCTGGTTGATGCCCCAGTTGAAGTACTTGTGTACAAAACGTGTCAGCTTGGTACACCACTCCACTTATTGCCCCTTTATCTTTTTGTATTGTGATCACTTAAATTTTTGTTGGTTTTTCAATAAACCCACATTTACCCACACCATTGGAGCACCTCTTTATTTTCCCTTTCTTCCATGATTGTGGTGCATTGAGTTGCTGCTTGGAGGTTTTTTTTTTCCATCATGCCATCCTTCAGTCCTGAAAAGAATTCCTAGATTGGAGCTCATTTTGCCATCACCTGAAGACCACGAGGATATCCAGTGAATCCAGAGTCTTTTGAGGTTGGGATTTCCTTGCAACGAATGACCATCTGTGATTCGTGTGTGTGACAGAACCCACTGTCACTGTGTGTTTTGGAAGGGACTGTGGGCTGGCCTCTTACCCACATATTATGGCCCAGAACAGACTAAGAGACTTGGGGACGAGCTGGCATTGAGATAATGTAATGTGATGCTACATCCCTTCTCCCCCATCCCCCTCTCTTGTTGCTGTGTTTAATTGTGTTGGTTCATGGCACGTAGACAACGGTCTGGACTGGAGACATCTCTCCGAAGGGGATGTATATTGAGGGGCTGCCTGCTTACCATAATCCCTTTATGTTTAACTGTAGTCTCTGTTTCAATGTACAAGTGTTCAGTTCCCATTGGTTCTTCCTTCCCCCTACGCCCCCTCTATGACAAGGCTAAGGGGAGTGTCCCTGTGTAAAAGTGTATGTTTTGTATTTAATAAACAGTTTATGCTCTGCATGTTTAACCCTCAACACCTGTGTGGCTTGTCTCGTGATTGAGGGGTTAAGGGCTGGTTATGGCGAATCTGCAGGCTGCGGGTGCGTTTGGAGGACAGGAGACACAGGTCTGGCGGATGTGCCCACCAGGGGTATCTGAGATCCGTCACAGTGTGGGTTCATCCAGAGTCTTTATGCCAGCTGATGTGACTTGCCATTGGGATTTCATACGCTCTAACGATCTGCCTAATAAGTAGATCCACTAGTTCCAGTAAGAGTATTCTCCCTTACTCCTTTGTCAGAAGGTTTATGAGATGACCGATATTGTCACACGTCTGTTTTGATCATCACATTCCACGGTCTTTGAACAGATTTTAGGTGGACTTATTCAATTATTTTTCACATGGAGCACGTTGTGACACCCATCACTTGGTGTAATTCAGTTTTTAGAGCTGCATTTCAGTTATAAGTTGTATTTGAATTTTGGTCACGTTATGTGCAGCTGCTTTTGTTTTTTCACTTGTTGTTTTTCACTTTTAGTTCAGTCATGGGACTAGCGCAATATTCCGCTTTATTTCCATATTTACATATTGACGGTGTAACACACAAAAGCTACTATGAAAACAAATTTTTCACAAATCTACTAGACATTTTGTGAAGAAAGGCTTTAATACCTATATGTGTGGTAAGTACCAGCCACATGCAAATTCATTCCATATTGAACATTTCAGTTATTGCGGTACTAAAGAAAAATGTGATCAAGTCTCATTTTCTCAATTAACCTTTCATTACATAACAAGTTGACCCTAATGACATAGGCTTTCAATAGCTTAAAGAAACACCTTTTGCCAATGCTATTGACAAGCGATGAAATCTGTTTCATGGAATATTAGATAAGTGAAAACAGCTGTGTAAGTGAAGAGATGTTGACAAAAGGGAATATCTGGATTTCTCACATTACAAGCAGATACTTAATGCAGATGACAAGCCGCAGCAAAATACCTAATTTGTAGTGTGGGACATATATAGTCTTACATATTGCTGTGATGCATTTTTTTTTCACAGACACGATTTTACATACAGTATGTTCAAATTGTAAATTATATGAATCAATTTACCCTTCACTTACAAAAACATTTCTGCATAGGCTCATTATATGTTTATAATGTAATATACAATAAAGTTATGTGTTGACATATCTTTAATCAATAGTGAGTTAAAAGCAAACTGGACATGATACAACCTAAAAATATACATTGCATGTCAATTGAATGTGCTCTCAGATTGGAATTGCATACTATTTTCATAAGGATGTTGAAAAACTTTATTTCCCTGCATAAGCCTTGCCCCATTCCCAGACCAAATGCACCTTCTCCCAAATATTCAAATGTATATAAAAAATCTACATACCCCTGTACAAATCTTTTTTTCTGTGATGTAAAAAGAAATGACAAAGATAAATATTTCAGAACTTTGTCCACCTTTAATGTGACCTATAAACCGTAAAACTCAATTAAAAACTATCTGTAAAAAATCAAAAATCTAAATAATGTAGTTGCACTCCCTCTTATAACTGGGTATGGTAGCTGTGTTTAGAATTAAGCAATCACATTCAAAACGCAAGGTAAATAGGAGTCAGTACACGTCTGCCATCATTTAAAGTGCCTCCGATTAACGCCAAATAAAGTTCAGCTGTTCTAGTAGGTCTTTCATGATATTTTCTCAGTCGCATCCTACAGCAAAAGCCATGGTCCGTAGAGAGCTTCCAAAGCATCAGAGGGATCTCATTGTTAGAAGGTATCAGTCAGGAGAAGGGTACAAAACATTTCCAAGGCATTAGATATACCATGGAACACAATGAAGACAGTTATCAAGTGGAGAAAATATGGCACAACAGTGACATTTCAAAGCACTGGACATCCTTCCAAAATTGATGAAAGTACGAGAAGAAAACTGGTCAGGGAGGCTGCCAAGAGGCCTACAGAAACATTAAAGGAGCTGCAGGCATAACTGACAAGTACTGGCTGTCTGGTACATGTGACAACAATCTCCCGTATTGTTCACATGTCTGGGCTATGGGGTAGAGTGGCGAGACGGAAGCATTTTCTTACACAGTAAAAAAAAATTAAGCCAGGCTAAATTTAGCAAAAACACACCTAATGTCTCCCAAAAACATGTGGGAAAATGTGTTCTGGTCTAATGAAACCAAGGTTGAACTTTTTGGCCATAATTTCAAAAGATATGTTGGTGCAAAAACAACACTGCACATCACTAAAAGATCACCATACCCAAGGTGAAACATGGTGCTGGCAGCATCTTGCTTTGGGGTGTTTTTTCTTCAGCTGGAACCGGGGCCTTAGTCAAGGTTGAGGGAATTATCAACAGTTCCAAAATACCAGTCAATATTGGCTTCTGCTAGAAAGCTGATCATGAAGAGGAACATCATCTTTCAGCAAGACAACAACCCAAAGCATACTTCCAAATCAACACCGGAATAGCTTCACCAGAAGATGATTAAAGTTTTGGAAAGGCCCAGCCAGAACCCAGACGTGAATCCAATTGAAAATCTGTGGGGTGATCTGAAGAGGGCTGTGCACAGGAGATGCCCTTGCAATCTGACAAATGGAGTGTTTTTGCAAAGAAGAGTGGGCAAATATTGGCAAGTCAAGATGTGCCGCCATGCTGATGGACTCATACTCAAAAAGACTGAGTGCTGTAATAAAATCAAAAGGTGATTTAACAAAGTATTAGTTTAAGGGTGTGTACACCTATGCAACTATATTTTTTTTATTATTTTTACTTCCCTCAACCTAAAAGATTTCAGTTTGTTGTTCAATTGAGTTGAACAGTTTATAGGTCACATTAAAAGGTGGAAAAAGTTCTGAAATTATTTATCTTTGTCTTTTTTTTTTACATCATAGAAACCTGACATTTTAACAGGGGTGTGTAGACTTTTTATATCCACTGTAGCTGAGGGAAGGTGCAGGACCATGGGACAGCATTTGAATCCTGAATAGAGCAATGAAAAAAAAACACCATGTAGTCTGCAACAACTTATGTATTGATGAACAAAAATGCATTCACTTTATTATGATAGATTACACACAAATTTGACAAAAAAAAATTGAAACCTACTTAGAACAAGATATACGTTCCTTTGGTATATACAGTATATTGCAAAATTGTTGTGTGTTTTTTTTTGTTATCAATTCAGTCGTTGTTGTGGACTCTATTGCTTCATTTTTTTTAGTTTTCTTACATTCCTCTATACAACATGCAAGGAAACGGAACATGACAACAGCAGGAGAGGAAACGGCAACAAGGGAATTAAGCGCCTTAGTCTGCTGCTGCACATTTTTCATTCACAGGCTGTGCAGAAAAATCAGATTATCCACCTAGCTCTGCCATTTGATAGGACGTTGTTCCTCAAAAGACAATAGTGGCAGCAGTCGGCGACTGCTACGCACACAAGTATGCATACTCATAAGACACGTTTGCTCATGTAAAAAAAATTTGCAGCTGCTGTAGATTCTGTCTTTTGGCTTCTTTTGCCCATTTTCAGAATCGTTTGCATTGTATAGAAAAAAAGTTTGTATAACCAGATCAAATGGTAAAGTTTGCAAACACAAATTCTGAAGGCAAATGGTTCTGCAGATGTGCACAACTGATATTTCTTGCAGGAAATTCTGCGGATACTGAAAAACAGAAGGATCTGTCTTGCAAGAAAAGGGTAATTTAAAGAGCATAGCTTAGCGAAAGCCCTCGTTCAGACTGTTGGGTCACGTGCAAATCGTGACATGTGAGAAATGTACAGGATAAAAGGCTTACATTGAAAGAGGCATGTTATTGATGTTTACTTTTAATCTTGCAAGTACTCTCCTCACTCCAGGAAGACAGTGATGTGAACAGGGAGACACGCAGACAAAGGAGTATTGACTGAAAATATATAATGTGTATAATATGGGATAAAGGAGTGATGAGAAGAATTAGGAAAATCTATTAGCTTAGCTACTTTTTATTGGAAATTCAAATCTAGTTAATTTACTATAAATCTACATGGAAAATGAAAGATCTGCTTGGTAGTTAATATAATGAAAAATTGGAAGTTCATAACCTTAAATTGATCCAATCTTTGCCAACTAAATGAACGCCTGTTGAATTCCCATTTGGACATTCCATTGGCATTTGTTATGTACAGTTAGGTTCATATATATATTTGGACAAAGGCACAATTTTCATACTTTTCGTTCCGTATGCCACCAGAATAAAATTAATATGTAACAATGAAAATGAATTTGAAGTGCAGATTTTCAGCTTTAAATTCAAGGGGGTTGAACATAAATATAAAGTACAAATTTTAGGAACTGCAACCCTTTTTATACACAGCCCCCCCCCCCTTAGGGGCTCAAATGTAATTGGACAAATTAATATAATCATAAATAAAATTTAAATTTGTAATATTTTGTTGAGAATTCTTTACTGGCAATGACTGCCTGAAGTCTGGAACCCATGGAAATTACTTAAGACTGGGTTTGCTCCTTTCTGATGCTTTGTCAGGCTCTAACTGCAGCCATCTTCAGTTCTTTGTTTGTGGTTCTTTCTGCATTTAGTTTTGCCTTCAGCAAATTAAATACATGCTCAATTGGGTGGATATCAGGTGATTGACTCAGCCATTGCAGAATATTCCACTTTTCCTTCAAAAGCTCCTGGGTTGCTTTTACAGTGTGTTTTGAATCATTGTCCATCTGTACTGGGAAACGTCGTCCAATCAACTTTGCTGTATTTGGCTGAATCTGGGCTGACAGTATCTCTCTAAACACTGCAGAATTCATCCAGCTGCTTCTGTCACATCAAACACCAATGACCCAGTGCCACTGGAAGCCATGCATGCCCATGTCATTACACTGCCATCATCGCGTTTTACAGATTATGTTGTGCACTTTGGATCATGAGCTGTTCCAAGCCTTCTCTACATTTTTTTCTTCCTGTCATTCTGGTACAAATTAATCTTTGTTTCATCCATCCAAAGAATGCTTTTCCAGAACTGGTCTGGCTTTTTTTTTTTATATGTATTTTGGCAAAATTATCTGGCTTTTCTATACTTCAGGCTTATGAATGGCTTGCACCTTGTGGTGAACGCTCTGTACTTGCTCTCGTAAAGTCTGCTCTTGGTGATACGCTCAACTCCTGTAGAGTGTCCTCCACTTGTCTGGATGTTGTGAATGGGTTTTTATTTACTATAAAGAGAATCCTACGATGATCCACCACACCACTGTCTTCTGTGGCCTTTTTATGTTGCTGAGCTCACCAGTGCGTTCTACTTTCCTCAGAATGTACCAAACTGTTGATATGGCCACTCCTAATGTTGCTGCTATCTCTCTGATGGATTGGTTTCCTTTTTGAAGCCTTACAATGGCCTGTTTCACTGCATGAACAGCCCCTTTTGAAAGCATGATGTAGGTTTACAGCAATGGATTCCAAATGCAAATACCACATTTATAATCAACTCCAGACCTTTTACCTGCCTAACTGATGAAGAATTAATGGAGTAGCCCACACCTGGCCATGAAATAGCTTTTGATTCAATTGTCCAATTACATTTGGTCCCTTGAAGAAAAAAAAAAGGGGGGTGGCTATTAAGAGCTGTAATTCCTAAAACCTCCCTCAAATTAAACCTAAGAGTGTGCACTTTCAGCCCATATCCATTATAAAACTATAGCTTGAATATGTTTTGGTAAATACATGAAAAAATAAATAAATTGTGCTTGTATCCAAATATACATGGACCTAACTGTATATAATGTGAAACAAACAGTAATAATATCCACGCAATATAATAACATTTTTGTTAATATAACTTTGACCATATACTATAAAATGAAACAAAGACTGATGGTGATTTTCCTGAAAGTAGGGAATGTGCTACTTGCAGACATCAGGGAAATGCAAAATGGGTGCCAGAATATAGGAAAAATAATCGTCTGTTTTGGTTCGATTACAGTATCTGTGTATTTCCACAATTAAAGTGGAACTCCAGTAAAAAAAGATAGACTATAGAAAGATAATAATTTTGTTGAGGTTTATTGCCATTTGTGTTTTTGTTGGAGAGCGTTGCCCAAACTTCCTGCCGAGAAACATACAGGCATAGGAAACGCAGCAGCAAAGAACATAAAATCTATACACATGTAAATTGAAAGCAAAAACACAAAACTTTTAGCTTTAGGTTAGTTTTCAGATGAGAGTAAAGATTCAAATAGGCTTAAAACCATATAGACTGAGGTTTTGTTATTCTTGGGAACATGAGGATCTACATCCTCAAGTCTCCCAAGAACAAAAGGGGACACCCAAGTACCAATTTTTTTGCATGAAGCACATAGACCTTTTTATCGTCCATCAGCAGCAGCACTTACCAGCTCATGCTACATCTAAGATGTAGATGATGCCTTCTGCTTTAACACAGATCCCAATCAGCAAGAGAAACAGTCTACTTTGTACCACCACTTGGTATGTGCCTTCACAACTCCTGAAGTGTTCCCCACAGTGGAGACCAGATGCATGCAGATGGACAAGGGCAGGAATCTATATGCACTTTATGCCGATATGTATGGCAATATTTCTGCCCCCGTGTTTTCTGCATTGCCATTAGTTGCTGTCCTACTAGACATTTCAATTAAGAAACTAAGTCTTGTATGGGAGAAAAAGAAACCCTGGACTGCCGCACTCTGTATAGACAGTTATTTATTCCAAAATTTCAGGTAAAAAATCCAAATTCAAAATAAATCCATAAATCCAAAACAACAAATGCAGATGGTGTGCATGCAGGGAAGGGTGGCTAACGCGTTTCACGTCACGAATTGACGCTTACTCATAACTAAGTCTTGTGCACTAAAACGATCCTCATTTTAGAGATGCTTAGAAAGAAGAATTTGGTTTCCAGCTATAAACGCTCCCTGGCCAATTTATTAGGTACGAAAGGAACACCACACTCCTGCGCTAGATTCAGCTGACTGCATAGTGTCACAGGTGCCTGGTCAAATTGTGGATAATCTCAAATACTTTGCTGCCCTCCAGGACTGTGGTCATTCAGACAGTGCTGTGAAAATAGAAAAACAAAAAAGAGGGCGCCCTGGTCTAGTGCATAAACCAACCGATTTATTAAGATATGAATAAAATCAAAGATTTCTACTCCCAACCATAAGTAAAAACACACTCCTCAGACCATGTGTGGCCATCTCTCATGGGTTTCTCAAATCACCGAACCTGGGAGTAGGGGGTCCTTGATGAGACCCCTCAGGCTGATGCGTTTTGAAGGACTGGCCGCCTTCTTTAGAGCCTCGATGAGAGATAGCCACACATGTGGCCTGATTAGTGTGTTTTTAACTTATGGTTTTGAGTAGACATCTTTATGATTTTATTCATATATTACAATTACTCTGTTGGATTATGCACTAGGCCAGGGTAACCTCTTCTTTTTCTATTCTCACAGCACTTTATTAGGTACATCTGTTCAATTGCTTGGTAACAAATTTCGAATCAGCCAACATGGCAGCAACTCAATGCATTTAGGCATCTAGATGTGGTGAAGACGACTTGCTGAAAATCAAATGGAGCATCAGAAAGGGGATTTAAGTGACTGATTGTGGCATGGTTGTTGGTGCCAGACAGGCCAGTCTGAGTATTTCAATAAATGCTGATCTACTGGGATTTCCATGCACAACCATCTCTGGGGTTTACAGAGAATAGTCTGAAAAAGAGTGGTGGTTGTGTGGAAGAAAATGTCTTGTTCATCAGAGGAGAATGGGCAGACTGGTCGGGATGAGAGAAAGGCAACAGTAACTCAAATAACCACTCGTTACAACCAAGGTATGCAGAATATCATCTCTGAACACACAACACATTGAACCTTGAAGCAGATTGGCTACAGCAGCAGGAGACCACATGGGTGCCACTCCTGCCAGCTAAGAGTAAACTGATGCTACAACTTGCACAGGCTCCCCAAAATTGTACAAAAGAAGATTGGAAAAATGGCTGCTGGTGGTGTATGGTGTGGGGGATATTTCCTTGGCACACTTAGGGCCCCTTAGTACCAATTGAGCATAATTTAAATACCACAGCCTACCTGAGTATTGTTGCAGACCATGTCCATGTTTTTATGATTACAGTGTTCCCATCTTCTGTTGGCTACTTGCAGAAGGATAACGTACCACGCCAAAAAGCTTAAATCCTCTCAAAACTAGTTTCTTTAACAGGACAATGAGTTCACAGTACTCCATTGGCCTCCAGTGTCACCAGATCTCAATCCAATAGAGTACCTTTTGGGATGTGGTGGAGCAGGAGATTTGCATCATAGATGTGCAGCCGACAAATCTGCAGCAACTGCATGATGCCATCTTGTCAATATGGACCAAAATCTGAGGAATATTTCCAACACCTTGTTGAATCTATGCCACAAAGAATTAAGGCAATTCTGAAGGCATCCCTGCCACGAGAGCGCAACATAATGCGTAGGGCGAAAAGAGAGGCCGACGCGGACCGGACGTGACGGAGTAGGACGCTCATGAGTTTCAGTTTTGTTTGTATAAAGTGTGGTTTTATTATCTTAAATGTGGGTGTATAATAAATATAATAAATGGATGGGAGTCTTGTATTTTCACTTCCCCTGTTGAGAGCTATGCAGAATGGCCGCATTAATTTTATAGGCGAGATTAAAAGAGCAATACACACATCCTGCATAAGAGGAGTAATTTGGAGAGGCCCCCCTGTGGATGGGAGGAAAGAGTGGTAACCATCTAGTGAAATACAAGGTGCATCAGTTAAATACATGTGCTATTGATACATATTTTGTGCTAATGACATATTTAAGGTGAGAGTTCTGGGAGCCTAAAGAGCACTTGGTGTTTTTTTGCACTTTATGGTTTTAACCTGCTGGTGGAAGGTGAAGGGTTTAACAAAGAAATTTAAACATGTGAAACAATCTTCGAGATTTTGTGGATTTATAAAGAGAAACTGGATTATAAATCGCTATAAATAACTGTGTATTGGATTTTTGATGAATTTATTTACTAGGAATATTATTGAGCACTTTTTATGGTTATCATTTATCGTGATCATCATGAATGACGTAACTAGTACCACAAAATTTGCACTTTGTAGTAGTATTGAGAGCAGTGCAGCACTTCACACTATTAATGGTATCCATGGAAAGGCACATAAGTCAATGGGGTTTATATGGCTAATTGGACCCATAGCTTAGTGAGAGAGTGATTGAACAAGTTCAATACTCTGGGGAAGACTGCCACCTTGTGGAAGAGAGAGGTGTCCAGTAACCCAGCTCCAATGTTTCCAGAGTAACAGGATTTTATAGCGAAGACATGGTTGAGAAATATTCCAGATGAACTTAGTGAATAGTTGACGGATTTTCTGAAAAAAGGCTGAGGGGAAGTCAATCGGGATTTTCTGAAAGAGGTAGAGAAAGCGTGGAATGAAGACTATTTTAAATAACTATAACTCTACCAAGCCAATGAGAGGCGTTTTGTCGAATAAGAGTCCAGATCCTATTGGGTTTTAGTAAGGAGTGGAAGGAAATTCAAGGGAAATAAACAAAAGGCTGTCGAGGGCAAATAGATCCCTAAGTAACGCGTGGACTTGAATGCAGTCGTGAATAAGAAGTTTTTTCAATTGTTGCAGAAGAGCATACGGGGGCCAAGGCCTATCTGCATGAGAGAAAGCTGAAGAAATTTCCAATTAACCTTATAAAACGCTTTTGCTCTGTCGATTGCCAGAGGAATAAGGGAATTATCTGAAGGCAGGTATAATCTGTCAAGAGAATGGTTGTTTTTGTTAAATTTTTTGATCATGAAGAGTGAAGCAGAGAACTGAGGTTGTACTACCCAAGGTAAAAATGAAGGAGCATATGGATAATCATAGATGGTATTTTGTTTTATTAGAAATACAGCAGGAGGAGCAAGAGAAAGAGAGGAAAGAGGTGTCTTGCTGTATGCTCATCTATATATTGAGCAATTTGTCACCTTCTTACTGTAATAGGTCAAGTATATCTGGTCTGAGTTCACAACACTGCACATGAGGGTAAAGTTTATCGGGAAGGAGGAACAATTATTGTTATTGGACTTGTTTTATTTTCTACTTTTGGATGGAGATTTTCTGAGCATTATAAATACCACATATTGTGTTTAGTGGAAGTGGTTCTCATAATGATCACTATTGTTTTTCTAAATTATAATACTGCATGCTAATTGTATTGGAGACGCATTGGAATTATGAAGTCAGTACCTTGAACTCATTGGGGGAGATTTACTAACACTAGGGAGCGCAAAATCTGGTGCAGCTCTGCATAGAAACCAATCAGCTTCCAGGTTTTTTTGTCAGAGCTTAATTGAAAAAGCTGAAGTTAGATGCCAATTGGCTTTGCACTCTCCAGTTTTAGTAAATCGTCCTAATTGTTTTCCTCAAACCATTCTTGAATTTATCAGACCAGGCCCCCCTTCTTCCATTGTGCCACAGTCCAGTTCTGATGCTCACACTGCCATTTTAGGCATTTTTGGCTGTGGACACGGGTCAGCATGGGAACCCTGACCAGTCTGTCGCTACACAGACCTATACGCAAAAATAAAATAAAAATATATGATGCACAGTGTGTTCTGACACCTTTCTATCTGAACCAACATTAATTTTTTTTAGAAATCTGAACCACAGTAGCCTTTCTATTGGATCGGGCTACACGGGTCAGCCTTTGTTGTTAGAGATGATTTGACCCATGTGCAGGGCACTCAGAGCACATGCAAAAATGATTGCCCTAGACTCCCTACTACACCCCCACTGTAATCCTCTGAAGTGACTGGAAAATCAGCAAACATGGAATTTTTTTTCCCCATAAGAGGAGCACACAGACAAGCATAAGTGAATTCTGAAGAGCTGTACTGTGACTGAAATTGTCCAAACCCAGCAAACAGCCTTTTTGTTTAGTACAGTAAAACCTTGGATTGTGAGCATAATTAGTTCCAGAAACATGCTTGTAATCCAAAGCACTTCTATATCAAAGCAAATTTCCCCATAAGAAATAATGGAAAATAGGATTGTTTGTACTCACCGTAAAATGCTTTTCTCTGTCGTCCAGGGACGGACACAGCTCCATAAATCTTGACATGTGGGTTATGTTCCTGTTCATAGGAGAGGACTAGGCAGAACATGCGAGTTATCTTAAAACATGTAACTAACAGTTGAACAGCCCTGCCCAGGGGGCGGTCCCTCCGTACATAACCCTCCACCCTGCAGTCAGCAGCCTCAGTTCGTAAAAAAGCAGTACAAACTAAAAAAGGAGGGGTGGGTGCTGTGTCTGTCCATGGACGACAGAGAAAAGGATTTTACGGCGAGTACAAAAAATCCTATTTTCTCTTTTCATCCATGGACGGACACCGCTCCTAAAATCTTGACATGTGTGACATCCCCAAGCAGTGTCAGAAAAAACGAGGGTTGGGAACAGTTATCAAAAGAAGACTTAACTTCACCCCAAAGAAAGAGCTCCTCAACGGAGGAGTTGCAACTTCAATCAGGCGCCTGCAAAACCTTGCGGCCAAAGTAAGCATCCTAAGATGCATTCACATCAACCTAGTAACACTTTGAGAAAGTGTAAACAGACAACCAGGTCGCGGTCTTGCACACCTGTGAGATAGATGCTAGATGTCGGAAAGCCCAGGAGGCACTAATTGACCTGGTTGAATGTGCCGTGACAGGAAAGGGAGGCGCCCGCCCCTTAAGGGCATAGGCCTGGATGACTGTCTGCTTGATCCACCAGGAAATGGTGGCCGACGAGACCGCCAGGCCCTTCTGTGGACCAGACACCGACACGAACAGTGAGTCAGAACTCCGGAATGGAGCAGTAGTAGACAAGTACACCCGTAGGGCACGTACCACGTCCAAGGAATGTAGCGCAGCCTCCTTGGGATGCGACGGCCAAGGACACAAGGATGGAAGTACAATGTCCTCGTGTAGGTGAAAAGCCGAAACTTCCTTAGGAATGAATGAAGGCTGCGAGCATAGTACCGCTTTATCCTTATGGAGTACCAAGTAAGGTGACTTGCAAGACAAGGCCGCCAATTCAGAAACCCTTCTGACCGATGTAATGTCAACTAGAAAGGCATCTTTCTGAGAAAGCGTTGAGAGGAATCACCCTGAGGTTCTCAAAGGAGGGTCCTGAAGTACCTAGAGCGC
This sequence comes from Rana muscosa, assembly GCA_029206835.1. Classification (NCBI taxonomy): domain Eukaryota; kingdom Metazoa; phylum Chordata; class Amphibia; order Anura; family Ranidae; genus Rana; species Rana muscosa. The sequence continues at coordinate 1,078,396,960 of CM055122.1, forward strand.
CAGATTCAAGTCCCACGGAGGAAGCGATGGTCCAATCGGGGGAACCACGTGCCGGACCCCCTGTAAAAACGTACTTAACAGTGAGTGAGCCACCAGGGATCTTTGGAAGAAGGCAGCCAAGGCTGAAATCTGTCCCCTAATAGTGCTTAAGGCAAGTTTCAGATCCACTCCGCGCTGTAAGAACAGCAGGATCCGAGAAACCGAATATGCCCGTGGACACCAAGCCATCTCTGCACACAGAGATGTAAGCCTTCCAAGTGCGATGGTAGATCATCCGGAAAGATGATTTCTGGGCCCTCAACATAGTGGAGATTACCGAATCTGACAGACCATGGTCCCTTAGTACCTGGCTTTCAACAGCCATGCCGGTAAAGCCACCGACTATTAAGCAGAATGAAGTATGGGACCTTGAAACAGAAGGTCCTCCCGCATTGGCAGCCACCAGGGAGCATCTGCTACCAGTCTCACGAGGTCAGCGTACCAGAGACGCCGGGGCCAGGCAAGGGTGATTAGAATCACCAGCGTCCCCTCGGCCTCCACTCTGCGGAGCAGACGAGGTAGCAATTTCATTGGGAGAAAGGCATAAATTTACTTGATACTGACGTGTCTGCCCAGGGATATCTGGACCTGGCCACAAACCTCGACACCTTGCGCGATTGAGTCGAGAGACCAGGAGATCCACAACTGGTGTGCCCCATTTCTGACAAAGGAGTTGAAACACCTCCGGGCGTAACGACCATTCCCCTTGGTCCAGCATCTGGCGACTCAGATAGTCCGCCTGCCAGTTTTCTATGCCCGGAATGCAAAAAGCCAATGGGCCGAAAGAAGCGTGTCGGCTCTATCTTAGGATGTGAACGACTTCCAATGCTGCGGCTGAGCTCCTTGTTCCTCCCTGATGGTTGACAGAATTAGGGGTGGAGGTGTGCTGTGGTTTGGGACCCATCGTCTTCTTAGGGCTGACCTTCAATGGATCAGACCCCAATTCTACATGTTAGACACACAACGTAGTTTGCATTGACATGTCCTACTATTTTTGTTACTCTAATTTTTTTTTCTCTCACTGCAGCCGGGTTGTGTCCATCTGATCCGCGGCCGGAGGGCCGGCATGTGTCTGGTTTCCCGGAAACTGGCAATGCGAGCTGTGGCCCCTCCCTCTTTTCCTCCCATTGGTCGGGGGGGATTGGGTGGGTGTCCCCAACGTGCGTCGGCACCACGCCTCCCACGCTGTGCGTGCGACGCCACATTGGGCGGTTGTCGCACGTGCGCTGGGTATAACATTGTGGTCCATGGCGTGAGAGGTCACTCTTGTGTACGCCGGGATGTCTTTCCCTTGTCTGCACAAGCGTGGCGCTGGGTGGGAACACTGCCTGTTCTGATGGGTCCGCACTCCACTCCCCCACGTCCACCACTATTCCACCGCCAAGTCAGCACAGTGGCTGTACACCTAGATTCCTGTTCTATCTCCACTTGGCTCTACGTCTCAATTGGATCAACCAAGGTAACCTCATGGTACCCATTTCTCTACCTAGGTCACTGACCTTTATTTGAATACTCCTCTGACTCATATTGTCATCTAGACATATACACCACTTTCCATCTTGTATAGCTTAGAAGTCCCAGTTTCCCTTGGTGGATGGTGTGCGTGTCCCTGATTTGCTGTCATTTTGTTCCCCCCCCCCTCAGTTCTCGGGCCAGGCCCTATTGATCGGCCTCCGATCTGTGGCTCTGCATGGTTCACATTGGGGTGTCATGCGAGTACAATTTTAGCATGGCCAATTACTTAATACCTACTATATATTTTTTTATTTTCCCTCGGTTCCCATAAGGGTATACTAACCAGATCACTTAGGTCATATTTTGTGTTCATAGAACATGGATGCACCTGGCTCCTGATGAATGGATACAACTCCATGAAACGCGTTGAGCCCCCCTGGATGCATCCAACATACATTGATCGTTTTTAGATGGTTTTACCGCCTCTTTTTTCCCCGTTGTGCAATGGTGTACCCCCACATATGGAGTATCGGGATGTACTTTACTTTTTTATTTTGTTTCATGACATGTTGTTATAGATGCCACTCATTGTATACTCTCATTTACTTGTCAATTTACAAGCAACACCGTTTTTATGCTTTGTCGATCATTTGTCTCAAACATACATATGTTTGGAATTATGTGAAGTTGATTGGTCCCACCACGCACACCTCATTTAAAGTCCCGACCTCCCGCCTCTTTACGACAGAAGCCACATCGTGGTATTGTCCGACTGGATCCTGACCGGACGCCCTTGAAGTCTCTGACCACTTAGAGAGGCACAAGTCTGATCGCTCGAAGTTCGAGGACATTGATTGGCAGGCAAAATTCATCTGGAGTCCAGCAACCCTGGGCTGACTGGACCCCCCAGACTCCCCCCCCCCAACCTGTGAGGCTTGCATCCTTCGTGATCACAGTTCAATGGAAATGAAGGAACGACCTCGCAGACTGAAGAGCCGGGGATCTCAGCCACCCTCTCAGGGAAGCATTGACCAGGTGACCTACCTGAATCCAGAGACAATGGAGATCTGTTCCATTTGGACAGGATCTCCTGCAATACTCGTGTGGAATTGGGCATACGGTACTGCCTCGAAGGAGACCACCATGAAGCCCAGAACTTGCATGTAAAAAACGGAGACACGACCATTTGCGGGACGCTAACAATTTCACCACCGGCCGGAGCGTCTGCAACTGTTCCAAAGGTAGGAAGACCTTCGCCTCCAAGGAGTCCAGGATCAAGCCTAGGACTCCAGACGCTGAGTCGGTACCAACACTGAATTCTGTATGTTCAGTACCCAACCAATTTCCCGGAGGGTCTGACTGGCTAAAGACACCTCCTCTAATTCTGAGCCAGAAGCAGCTCTCAGAAGAAGATTGTCGAAGTAGCCCACAAAAGCAATGCCTCGCTGTCTCAGCAAAGCCAGATCGGGGCGAGAACCTTGTTATAAACTTTTGGTGCGGACGCTATGCCAAATCGCAAAGCGCAGAAACCTCTGATGGCTGTTGCAGATGGGGACATGCAAGTATGCGTCCTTAATGTCCAGGGACGCCAGAAAATCCCCCGGATGGAGCGCAGCAGCCTCCGAACGAATGGATGCCGGCTGACCCGGACTGACGAAAATACCACTTCTGCGCGGAATAGGAGGGCCCTGGCCAACAGCGCGGCTCCTTCCCCTTAGAGGACTGCGGGAGAAGTGTGCTCTAACCTTCAGTGACATCCTTAATGTCGTCCAGCGAGATACCAAAAAGCCTCTGAAAGACAATCTGACAGAGCTCTCTTGGATGCTTGGTCAGTGGACCAGCATTCCAGCCAAATCAGACGGCGCAGTACCACCGCAGATACAGAGGCTCTGGAAACCATTTTACATACACACACTAAGTATGTATTAGTGTATACGTTTTTACTGTCTTTGGAGTGTGGGAGGAAACCGGAGTACCCAGAGGAAACCCACGCAGACACAGGGAGAACACAAACTCCTGGCAGAAGGTGATGGGGTCCGGGCACGAACCAGTGACCCCCTTGCTGCCAGGTGAGGGAGATAACCACCAACACCACTGTGCTGCCCTCCATCCAGTGAATGTCTGAGACACCAAAGTCGCAACCAATATGTCGCATTGCTGACCCCAGCATGGTGAACCTGAAGCGGGTCAACGCTTCGGACCTCCTATCAGTAGGGTCCTTTAGAATAACGGACCGCCATGCGCTGGGGGACCACAAAGGACCTCGGCGGCCTTTCCCATTCCTTATCTATGAACTTATCAAAGAAAGCAAAATAAGGAAAAACTGTCACAAAGCAGTCAGATTTGTGTGACCCAAAGGAGACAGACTCCTCTGCGGAAGTCCCAGACGCCCAGACGCCTCAGATAAAAAAGGCGCGGACCACAAGAAAATGGCCGCCCGCAATACCGACCTGTGCCACAGCGCGGCCACAACAAAATGGCCACCAGTGTAAATTTTAATAGATAAAAAAGCACACTAAGAATTGCGTCGGCGCAGCAAAAAATTGTGCACGAGCCTCGGGATGTGGACGAGAAGGCTGTGCAGAGACTTCCCAGGAGACAGACCCCCCCCTCACAGAAGCGGACCCCAGCGCCCCACGGTCCCCCACAGGGACCCGCAACCCCCCACAGGTACACCCCTGTTGCAGCGGGCCCTAAGGCAGGAAGGGAAAGGGCGACAGAGCAGGGAAAGACCCACAACCCATTGGTACGGAGTAGCTGTAGTCCCGGTCCACTGTGAGTGAGACAGCAAGCAGCCCAGTCATATGTGGACCCCGGAGCATGTGCTCACCGGCCACCCTTGGAGCCATGGGGTATGGTGGCAGAACCAGCGCGAAGCTAAGGACTGGCATGCTCGATGGCCGGAACTGGGAAGACTACAAGGATCTATAATATCCAGCCTGTTGCCCAGCCGGCAGTTGATAGAAGATATCACAAAAAAAAATACAATTATTCAGGACTCTGGGCCCAAAGGGAGCCATGTCCTTCTCTGCTAGGCAGAAAAAAACTGGGGCTGCTGACTGCAGGGTAATGTACGGAGGGAACGCCCCCTGGGCGGGACTGTTCAACTCTGTTAAAGTTACATGTTTTAAGATAACTCACATGTTCTGCCTAGGCCTCTCCTATGAACAGGAACATAACCCACATGTCAAGATTTATGGAGCGGTGTCCGTCCATGAACGAAAAGAGAAACTCAAATGATTCGTTCCACAGCCATTTATTCATAAATCCTTCAGTTTATAGTCCCTATAAAAAGATTATAGCAATGTGATACGTTGTGTAACCATAAAATGTCCATCCACAAAAGGAAGCCTCCACAAGGAGATTAGAAGCAAAATCCAGCAGGAGCTACAGAGTATAAAAGAAAAGTGAGACACCTCTAAGTGTAGCAATATGGTTACATTTAATGAAGGTACAACATTTAGCAAATTACATGGTTGATGATTAAAAGAGGCACATTTAAGTATGCAGGCATCCGGGGTAAAGCTGTTAACATAGACCGGCGTCCTCACCGCGGACTCTTACCGCTGTCAGTCTGCAATCATGACCGGGGAGACCAACATTCAGAAGAGAAATTGAAGCGTCCGTGGAGCGCAGCGTGGAAGGGACGATGTCAATGGCGGTGAGGAGGATGGTCTATGAGGACAGCTTTACCCCAGATGCTTGCATACTTAGATGTGCATGTTTTAATCATCAACCATAAGAGTTGACAAATGTTGTACCTTCATTAAATGTAACCATATCGCTACATTTAGAGGCGCCTCTCTTCTCTTTTATACTCAGGTTGTGACATTACGCTACTTGTATATCAAGACATTGCTTGTATATCAAGTCAAAATTTATTAAACATTTTTGCTTGTCTTACAAAACTCTCTCAAACCAAGTTACTCTCAAACCAAGGTTTTACTGTATTTGTATGACCAAAATTCCATGCAGCCAATGCTTGATTTCAAAAGACTGTATATGTGTTTCACTATGCAAAGGGTGCCCATTTAACTAGTTACTGTATTTTCTCTCAGTGGCCTGGTCCAACAACTTAAAGCAATTACTTCAATTCTGTGTCTTTCATAATTCTCTCTCAGATTCATGAAACATACATGACCGATCATTCACATCTTTGGTTTGTGTTCTTTTCAAATAGAAAAAAAATAGGATTTTTGTACTCACCGTAAAATCCTTTTCTCAGTCGTCCATGGACGGACACAGCTCCTTAATTCTTGACAGTTGGGTTATGTTCATGTTCATAGGAGAGGACTAGGCAGAACATGTTAGTTATCTTAAAACATTCAACTTTAACAGAGTTGAACAACCCCGCCCCGGGGGACGGTCCCTCCGTACATAACCCTCCTACCTGCCGTCAGGAGCCTGAGTTCGAAGTAAAGCAGTACAAACTAAAAAAGAAGGGGTGGGTGCTGTGTCCGTCCATGGACGACAGAGAAAAGGATTTTACGGTAAATACAAAAATCCCATTTTCTCTTTTCATCCATGGGCGGACACAGCTCCTCAATTCTTGACAGTTGGGATGTCCCAAAGCAGTGTTGCAACCTCAAAACACCCGCCTGCAAAACTTTGCAGCCAAAGCTAGCATCCGAAGATGCACTCACATCAATCTTGTAAAACTTGGAAAAAGCGTAAACGGACGACCAGGTCGCCGCCTTACACACTTGTGATACAGATGATTGAAGTCGGAAAGCCCAAGAGGCACCAAAAGCCCAGGTGGGACACGCTGTAACGGGAAAGAGGCGCCCGCCCTTAAGGACATAGGCCTGGATGATGGTCCGCTTGATCCACCGAGAAATGGTGGCCGACGAGACCACCAGGCCCCTTTTGTGGACCCGCCACCGACACAGTGAGTCAGACCTCCGAAACGGAGCCGTAACAGACAGGTACACCCGCAAGTCCCGTACCACATCCAAAGTGTGGAGCGCAGACTCTCTGGGATGCGATGACTGAGGACACAAGGATGGAAGTACAATGTCCTCTTTCAGGTGAAAAGCCGAAATCACCTGTGGAAGAAACTAAGGTCGTGGGCGTAGTACCGCTAAATCCTTATGGAGGATCAACATGGGGACTTGCAAGGCAAGGCCGCCAATTCAGAAACCCTTCTGACAGAAGTAATGGCCACTAGAAAGGCCACCTTCTGAGATCACGTCAGGAGAGGAATCTCACTGGTTTTCTCAAAAGTAGGTTCCTGAAGAACCGAGAGCACCAGGTTCAAATCCAAAGGAGGGAGAAGTGGTCTAATTGGGGGAAGCCCCCATCAAAACTCCTGTACAAAAAAGGTACCCACCAGGGAATGGGACGCGAACGGCCATAGAAAGAAAAAATCCAAGGCTGAGACTGACCCTTGGTGGTGCTTAAAACAAGTTTTTTTAAAACCACTCCATGCTGTAAAAACAGCAGGACCCTCGGAACCGAACACATCCGTGGATGGCACTTCATCTCCGCGCACCTGGAGGAGACGTAGGCCTTCCAGGTGCAATGGTAGATCTTGCAGGTGGAAGAATTCAGTGTCCTCAGCATGGTCGAGATGACCGAATCCGAAAGACCTCGGTCCCTTAGTACCTGGCTGACGATAACCATGCCATACGGCCAGCGGCTGTAAGGCAGGATGAAGTGTGGGACCTTGAGACAGAAGGTACTCCCGCATTGGCATCCGCCAGTGCGTTCGCCACCAGGTGTATGAAGTTGGCGTACCAAGGACGCTGGGGCCAATCCAGAGCAATTAGGATCACCAGGAATCCCCTCTTTCAGAACACTGAGGAGCAGCCGAGGTAGCCACAACAGTGGAGGATAGGCATAAACTAGCCCCCACGTGTCTGATGCGTCTGCCCAGGGTTCACTGGACCGGACCACGAATCTCAGCATCATGCAAACAAGTCGCAAAGCCAGGAGGTCCAGGTCTGACGTCCACCTCCAGCAAAGGGAGTAGAAACCCCTCCGGGTGCAAGAGCATTCCCCTTGTTCAACAACTGGCAACTCAAATAGTTTGCCAGTTAGAGTTCCACACCGAGAATGTAGACAGCCGACACGCTTCTTCCCGTCCACCGCAGGACAACCAGAAGGTTGACATAAGCCACAGTCGTGGCATTGTCCGACTGGAACCTGATTGGGCGGCCTTGTAGTTTCCACAACTTCCTGATCGTCCGAAGTTCCAGAACATTGACCGGCAGACGTGACTCGTCCAGAGTCCAGCGACCTGGACCCCCCAACCTCCCTTCAATAAAAAAGAAGGGAAAAACTTCACGGACAGAAGTGCCGGAATGTCAGCCATCAAGTCAGAGAGGCCCTGACTAGGCGATTCATCTGAATCTGATGATCCAGAGACAAATGGGGATGTGGACCGAATCCCCCCCCCCGAGTGTGGACTCGGACAAACGGTGCTGCCTTGAAGGAGGCCATCATGAGACCCATTTCACTGCCCCCTGGAGCATCCGCAACTTTTCTGGAGGAAGAAAAATTCTCGCCTCTGATGAGCACAGAACCAGCCCCAGGATGGTGACGGACTATAGCCACGTCTTCCTTTAATTCTAAACTGAAAACAGGTTATAAAAGACCATGCAGAGACCAATGATGACAATACCATGTTGATTCAGCAAGGCTAGAATCGAAGCGAGCACCCTGGTCTTAACTCCCGGTGCCGCTAGGTCAAAAAGGAGAGTCATAAATTTAGTGGTTCTTCCTGACCGCTAATCACAGGAACCTCTGGTGCTTGTCGCATCTGGGGACATACCAGCTCGCGTCCCTGGAGTCCAGGGACGTCCCTGGATGGTGCGAACCGACCATCCTGAATTTCCAAATCCCCACCCAGTCTTCAACTGCCCCATCAGGGCAGTCCGACGAGACTGTAGGACAAAGAAACCATCCGGTGAATAAGAAAGAAAACAAATCAATATTTATGAAGCGAGGTCGGAAAAACCGGACGGCTACACAAAGGCATTCAGGGCCTTGAGGCCTAAGAGCCATGAACAGCTCTGAATCTGTCCTGCCATGGTATGGGTATGACAACCCCCAAGAAACACCACAATATATTGGATAAGGAAGGTCCCAGCTTACGGGGCGCCTCTACTGTTAGCCAAAGAAAGGCAACTCTGTCAGAGCTTCCCTGGAAACTCGGTCAGCGGACCAGTATATCAGCCTTTTCAGGTGGCGCAAAACCACCCCGGACACAGAGGCCCTAGAGGCTAAAGCAGTCACAGTGCACCTGCTGGTCGATTTATAGAGGAAGCTTATGCTCATCCACTGCCTGGTACAAAAGCTTTGCCCAGTCATTGAGTGTCAGACTTACGGGCGTAACGCTGTACTTAGCATGGTGAACACAGTCCGAGCAATCGCTTCTGATCACCTCCGAAAGGCAGGTGACCCCCCTGCTGGGAAAGTGGTACCCCTAATACCAGGGGTCAACTTCATAGGCAAAAACACATATCCTTATGAAAATGCTCTACAAGGAATAACGTGCGTTGAGGGACCAAAAAGGACCTCTGCGACAATCCCAGTCCCCATCTATGAAGAGTCGTCTTCAATATAGAGTGGGTCGAGTGCGACCCAAAAAAGGGACTGACACCTTCCAGCAGCTACTTCATTGATAAGTGCTGATTGTACAAACACATAGTTTATACTGTGTAATATGCCAAAACGTGCAATTGGAGCGTGAGAGGAAACCCACTCAGCCACAGAGAGCATAGTACATAGACATACAGTGTATGTATTTTAGTGTGTGTGAATATTGAACATGTTTATGCTGTGCATAACCCAGAAGGCGCACATGCCATTGGAGCGTGGGAGGAAACCCATGCTGACACAGAGAATAACCATACAGACACATACTGTGAATGTATTTAGTGTCGTATATAAACATTGTTTATGTTTATAATATGCATTGCACCGAAGGCGCGCATGTCATAGGAGCGTGGGAGGACACCCAGGGGACACGTCTGCCCAGAATAAGACCGCTCAGCGTCATTGCCCGCCTCTATACACCAAGACTGTGTATATCTGTAATATCCATGCTGCTTTATAAGCAGTGTGTATGGAACAGTGAGGGAAGTTGTGAAGAGAATCGTGCTTGCTATCCAGGAGCCAGCACTATAGGCCCACACTGCGCCAAAAGATGGCCGCCGTAAGCCTCAGGAAAGGGCGCAACCACAAGAAAATGGCCGCCCGCAATAGCAACTGTGCCAGAGCACGGCCACGGCAAGATGGCCACCAATGGGAAAAAGCAATGCAATAGAAAACACCTTGAAAATGGCGCCAGCGCTGACAAAATGGCGCCCGAGCACGCAATGTGGACAAGAAGGCCAGGCATGGGCTTCCCTGGAGTAGAGCACCCCCCCACAGAGGAACGAGCTACGACACCACACAGACCCCCACCGGGACCCGGAGCCCCCCCCCCACAGGTACGCTCTGGTCGCAGCCAGCCCCGCCAGGGCAGAAGGGATAAAGGCGACAGAAAACAGGGAAGGGGAGGACAGGAGAACCCCCTTTCCCAGGAATGCCCAGCTGTTCACACCCGCTGAGGCAGGAGGGAACTGTACTTACCCGTCCAAGCGAGGACCTGCTGGTGCGTCCCTGACAGGCCTACAACCGAGTGGTACGGAGTAGCTGTCGGCCCGGTCCACTGTGAGTGAGACAACAAGCAGCCCAGTCATATGTGGACCCTGGAGCAGAAGCTCACCGGCCACCCCTGGAGTCATGGGGTATGTTGTGACAGACCCGACGCCTATTTGCAAGGGACTAACACGCTCGATGGCCAGACTGGGGGGACTACAAGGATCTATAATATCCTGCCTGTCATGCCCAGCCGGCAGTTGATAGAAGATCTTAAAAATAAAATAAAATAAAAATTTCTTCAGGACTCAGGTCCCAAAAGGGAGCCACATCCATCTCCTCTGCTAGGCAGGAAAAAAACTGAGGCTGCTGACTGCAGGTAGGAGGGTTATGTACGGAGAGACTGCCCCCTGGGCACGGCTGTTCAACTCTGTTAAAGTTACATGTTTTAAGATAACTAACATGTTCTGCTAATGTCCTCTCCTATGAACAGGAACATAACCCAACTGTCAAGAATTAAGGAGCTGTGTCCGTCCATGGACGAAAAGAGAAAAAGCCCTAATAACCTTGATTAAATTACTTTTTTTCCCCCACTTATTTTCAGATTCACAGTATTTTTTTAATAAAATAAATGGGGTTCTACAGAATGTTCACAGCCACATCAGTTACTTTTGAAATGCATTTAAAATAATATATTATATATATATATATACATATACACACACACACACACAAAATTTGTGCACGAAAAAAAAAAAAGAAAAAAAAGGGTCAGATTAGGTATTTTTGTCATAAACCACCAATTCATGAAAATAGCATACAAAAGTGTAGTGTAGTGTGCCCATTTATTCACTAGCCTACAAAAGCAGCAAGGGATTCTCTGGTTTCAGCTTAATGGATAAAACATCACAAATGGCACATCTCAACTTCCATACTAAGGCATGTGGGAACATAAAAACACAATTTACTTGATTGAAAGTGATGTGGGAGTCTTGTGTTTTAATTTCATCAGTCCCTGCCAGTGCAGTGGACTTTGTCCTTCACAGACGTTTTCTTACTAAAGTATCACCTAATGACAAAAATGTGTGTTGGCCTGTTAAATGTTTGGCACAACACTTCATATACCAGCAAGTTGTTTTGGTATTGAAAAAAAACCCCATACAAACGCAGTGCTAAAATAGCCATATATAAAAACAAGCCTTTAAGTGCTGGTTCACACAGGGATGACCTGTCAGGCGACACAGCCACCTGACAAGTCGCGCTCCATGCATTGCAATGGAACCGTTCTAATAGGAGCAACTCAAGTCGCTCAGACTTCGAAAAAGGTTTCTGTACTTCTTTCGGGTGACTTCGGAGTGGCTTGCATTGACTTCTATACAGAAGTTGTTTTGCAAGCCGCACTGAAGTCGCTCTGTATAGGGCGGCTTCAGTCGGACAACTTTAAAGCCGCTCCTGTATGAACCGGCACTAAGGGGAGGGGGGGGGGATAAATAATTTAGCATTATATTTCTCAGTGCATGAACACCTGACTTAACATATAGAAAACAGCAACACAAGCCATATTATAACTTACAGTTGAACTCCAGTACACTTTTTCACAGGAAGTGATGGGAAAATCACCCGTCAAAGCTGTCAAATATATTAGAAATGGAGCTGGAGTAAAGGTCCAATTGGAGGATTTATTTGTGAAACCGCAAATAAAAGGTAGGGATATGTGAATGATTAGCAAGAGGGAGGAAAAACCTAAACATGGCTGCCAGCAGGTCTACCAACCATGGAAATCCCCTTAGACGTATGTAAATGCCACCTTATACAATTTGCCACCCAGAAGACTACCCTCATCCACTACCATACAGAGATTTCCCCTAGCCAATTTATCGTCTCAACTTTTATGGTGACAACGTTGCCATGATTTTTTTTGATATTGGTGAAGGTTTTCGTGTTTTTGTGGCCAATAGCCTTACATTATTGAAATTGTGTTTCTTTTCCATTTATAAACTTTGTATCTATGCCGCTGCGAGTTCCATATTGAAGCCCCTTTACAAAACGTGCAAGGCTTGTTTTATTTTGTCTCAAGAAAACAGCTCAATCAACAACATAGTCATCTCCAAAACGGACTTGACTTCTCTCAAAACAGAGCTCTTCCAGCCTCCGAGACACAAGCGTTCATACTCACCATATAATCCTTGCTACTCATTTGCATTTCCTTTAGTGCATTATAGTGTTGCTCTATAACTTTGTCATTATATTTGGATTAAACGATAAACCACGGTTAGGTTTATGGTACCCATGCCTATCTTCTGGTTTTCTATGCTCTTCCCTCTCTGTATCCCTACTTCGAATATACTTAAAAATCTTATAGAAATCTTATAGGAATTAATACTAACAAATCATGAAAAAGTGTAGAATCTTTATGGGACTTTTTTGATAAAATTCCAAATCCCCTCTAACGATGGTAAATACTGCATATAAATATGTATACCAACATAGCCTGCCTGCCCATAGCAGATAAGTCAGCAATAACTGAAGCAGACATGGTGTAACTACTATACTAATTGACTAAGTTCGTCGGTATGAATATTGTCAGCTAGCAAAGAAAATACTGCATATCTGTTTCTCTTATTTCTGGCTGTCAATCAAACCAGAAGTCTGTGGACATTTAATATCAGAAACAAAAACCGGCAGTGAACACAGTTCTGGACTTAGGTTGAGTAGTACAACAAAAGCTTTTTTTATTTTTATTTGATAAACCATGTAAAGCTTTTTTAAAAAAAAAAAAAAAAAAAAAACAGCTTTACATGGTTTATCAATACATCCTCATCATTATTATTATTATTAAGATAAGTTGAATGTAAAACATTGTAAAAAGGTTTGCCAAGTTCAAATTCTAACCTCTTTTATTGAATATAGATCTGAAACTTTGATGCTGCTATAACTAAGGCTGTAATAGTGTAGAAGTACACAGTTTCATCCTGTATGACGACAGCACTTTAAAAACTATGCTTAGAATGCCATCTTAAGAATCAACCATGGAAATAACACACAATGCATACTAGTCCACTAGAGATGTGTTATAGTGACCCTAAATTTCACTAGTGGTCATATTACTAACCTAAAGTGAAGGACGGTGTCCCCATGCGTTTTAGCTAAATACTTTCTTTGGTCAAGAAAGCCAGTAACTGTATATGTAAGAATATAAATGTAGAATACAGAAAATAATGCATAAAACTAAAAAAGTTAATCAGCAAAAATTAAATAGAGCAAATATTTTCATGACTTGAAAGATGCCCCTGAGAGTTCCACAGGTATTCAGAAGATTTTAGTTCTTTAATCAGAAAGCACCATGTCAGAAGAAATATGAAATTGAATTCTTACGCAGCACTAAATATTTTATGAGCAAATTTGAAAGAAGCTTACCCTGTATTGATGGAAATGATTTCTATCAGTGGGTTCTTCCTAATCTTTGGCAAATCCAATCGAGCTCCCCCCAACCGTTTTCCATTATCCTTTTTCTGACCCAGCAGTCGCACTGAATGACCTTCAAAATACACAAACACGAGTTACTCTACTTCAGCATAATTCATCCTGCACCGCAAGAAATATTATTGGTCGCATTTAAATATTTAAAGCAGACATTAACAGAAAAATAAATGAATAATAAGGAGGAACTGCAATAATGGTAAAGAACACAAACGGATTTATAGCTAAATGATCCACCAAAGAGGCCTGGGAATTAACGCCATGTGTGTGCAGATGGCGAAGGTTTCAGATGTTCCTTTTGCTGGTAAAGAGTTCTGGCAAAGTACAAACTTGTGAATTTAAGATTCCAGGCACTAATTTTGCAACTGGATAAACGATGGGCATCAAAATGGGTATACATTATAGAAAATGATAAAATGTATTTGAATATCTGTGGCTGCAAAGCCCTATCATAATTAATTCAGTAGGGACAATAATGTCCTAAATAAGTGGTGATGGATAAAAAGTGCTCAACTGCTGTCAGCTCATTTTCCTCTGCATCTTCGCAAAACATATCATTACCACTGTGCTAAAATATGCATCTATATATGTTTGTTAAAGGGGTTGTATAGGTATGCATTTTTTCACCTTAATGCATCGTATGCATTAAGGTGAAAAAACACCTTGCTGTCACGGGCCACCCCGCCCCGTTTTACTTACCTGAGCGCGTTCACCTGTTGTGCGCGTCCCCCGGCGTCCTCTTCTCCACAGAGTCTCGACGTTGATTGGATAGCTTGATAGCAGCGCAGCCATTGGCTCCCAGTGCTGTCAACCAAATCCAATGATGCACCCGCTGGACCGAGTTATACACTCTCATGCTATGGATGCAGAGTGTATGACAGGGAGCGCGCCCGCAAGCTAACCCCCTCAGGAGAGAGCTTCCCAGAGGTGGCTAGCTATTGCGGGGAGGAGCCAAGACAGCTGCCGAGGGACCCCAGAACCAGAGGATCAGGGCCACTCTGTGCAAAACAAACTGCACAGTTGAGGCAAGTATGTTTGTTGTTAGTTAAAAAAATAAAAAATAAACTTTTACTTTAACTCCTGTTAAAATGATTTTTTCAATGTACTTCAAATGTCAATTATGGTAAATTTCTACCTGAATCCTAAAATATTGTTCAAAAGGTCAGTGCTGCTATAAATACAGTCCACCCTTTGATTTAATTTGTCTGTTTATTTGTAATCTTCCCTCAATCTGCCTATGCTCTCCTGATCTACATGGCTCCATATGTTGCCAGAGCACAGAGTTATTTCTCCTATGTGCCCACCATGTTTGTAGATGTGCCACTACACACCTACAATCTGTGATATCCCTAATCTTGCTTTACAGCCTGTTTCCTGCACTGCATTCAAAACGTACTGTACTTGTAATATGCAGTGGGTGTCAGTGTTACATTTAACGGCACCCCAAATGCAGGTCACAAATGAAGTGTGTTTGCCTGCAGCTGATCACATGGTACAGTAGTAACATGCGGCCCTGTTGATTCACTACGTTTGGCGTAGTCTTGCAATTTCAACCCACTCAAATGAATGGGCAAAAATCGCACTGCATCCGGATCGCATGTGATTCAAACAGTGCAAAGTGTGTTCCTGTGCAATTCATGGTGTGAACTGGCCCTTGGATAATAAACTATTGTTTGCTTATATGAAAAATTGCAATGACGCTGTTCGTGGGTATACTGTTCAAAATAAAAACGTATAACAGCATTGTTTCTTACACACTAAGAACACTTACACTTAACAACCTTTGGGTATAACTTTTTATTGGGTGCATGTGGTTTTTGTACATTAATTTATATTTTGATTTTGTGGGCTTGTAGCTTACTGAGGTTTTCTGTCCCACATGTTGCTCTCTTTTTTAAATGGTTTATTTACTGAGGATTTAGGACCAAACCTGAGCCCAAATTTATTAACAGGGATTAGTAGTATATAGTTGTTGGTAGAGCCAACAAAGATTGGTAGCAGATTATAAACACCACTGAAGCTGGGGAAGCCAAACTCCGGGGAAAAAGATGACCCTATGATTAAACTTTGATTGGCAGAGCGAAACATGTCAGGGGGTGTGGCTTAGAAAGAGACTCATGGGCTGAAGCCATTTTCAAGTCTACACCAAGTTGGCTGGACGGGAGTATGGTGCTTCTTTATTTTATAAAGGTTGGTAGATTAGCCCTAAACTTTATGACAACTGACAGGTTAAGTGAATAGCATTGTTAATGGCTGGATTCCTGTGCTTGGCTTACCTGGGGAAGAGATGGCACCAGGATGCAGTATGGAAAGAAAGCAAGCCAGTGGAAGCAGTGTGAAGCTTTAGGCCAGTGATGGTGAACCTTGGCATCCCAGATGTTTTGGAACTACATTTCACCATGCTGCTCAACTACACTGCAGAGTGCATAAGCATGATGGGAAATGTAGTTCCAAAACATCTGGGGTTCCAAGGTTTGCCATCACTGCTTTGGCAGTTCTGATGAGAAACCTTGGATCCTGCCATTCATGTGGATATTACTTGACACATGCCACCTACCCAAACATTGTTGCTGGTCAAGTACACCCCTCATGAAAACAGTATTCCCTGATGGCAAAGGCCTCTTCCAGTATAATAATACGCCCTGTCACGCTGCATAAAAATGGTTCAAGAACGGTTTAAGGAACACAATAAGTCTGAGGTTTAACATGGCCTCCAGATTTTCCAGATCTCAATCCAAGCAAGTAAGGGATAGGATGGGATAGGATGTGATGGAAAAACATATACCAAAGGATCTGCTACTGATGGCTTGGTGCTATATACCACAGAATATCTTCAGGTCTAGTGGCATCCATGTCTAAATGAGACAAGGTTGTTTAGGGGGCAAAAGGGGGACCTGCTCAATATTATACGGGTTGTCAAAATTATGGCTGGGATATGTGTATGTATAATTGTGTGTATATATATATATATATATATATATATATATATATATATATATATATATATTAGGGCTGTTACTGATTAAAAAAAAAAACGATTAATCGAACGCGAAAATTTTAATCGATTAATTTAGATTAATTATAACGCACATAGATATCCAACTACTTTTAGCTGATCTCCTTGCAGGCCGATTCCCAGTGCAGCTACCAACCACTGGAAAAATCGATAGCAGGATACAAAAAACACACAAAGGCAGCGCTCGATGGGAATAGCATTAAAACTTTTATAGTCTTCAAGTAGGTAACAAAATAAATATTGCACTGGAGATAAAAACGAATTTGGCTACATAAACTGTAAAAATGGTGCGAGTAATACCAAACGGTAGCAAAAGCAGTCATAAAAACATGTAGCTAAGTATGATACTGGTTTAAAAATGTGTAAAACTATACCACTGCTGAATCCAGATGAGAAGGGGCTAACATCAGTCCGTCGGCATGTAGATGTCCCGTGAAGGGAACTATCACAACTCCCAGTGAATGGCTGTAGAATCCCAGGTTGATAGAGGGAAGTGATAGAGGGAAGTGTAACAGCCCTTGCGTGTGGCAGATAGTAGGGTCCCGCCGGCATGCAGATATGAAGGTACAGCAAAGGAGACCTTCAGATGGACACGGCAAGCCCAAAGAATTTTGATCGATCAAAAGAATTTTGAAAGAACAAAAGAATTTTGATCGATCAAAGCAATTAATCGATTAATAGTTAATTTCCACAGCCCTAAATATATATATATATATATATATATATATATATATATATATATATATTAGGGCTGGGAAAAAAATCGATTTTAATCTTGAATCGAGTTTTGAGCTCAAATCGATTCAGTTTTGAAGAAAATCGATTTTTTTAGATTTTTTTTTCCTTCAAAGTTTCCGTAGCAGGACTGCAGGGGGCGTATCCGGAATGGCACTGGGCAGCGTTACCCCAATTACATCTACTCGCTGCAGCCGCCGTCTGCCTACCTGATCAGCGTGTCATGCAGACAGACGGCGGCCATTGCAGTGTTCAAAAGCCGCGCCTCCCGAGTCCTCGTCGTCTGTGATAGGCGGAACACTCAATTTCACAGCAGGCAGTATTCAGCCTATCACGGACATCCTCTCATCCTCGTCTGTGTTATGAGGATGACCATGATAGGCGGAACACTGAATGCTGGGAAATTGAGTGTTCCGCCTATCACAGACGAGGAGGAGGCACGGCTTTTGAATACTGGAATGGCCACCGGTGTAGCAGTAAAATCCGTATACCATGAAAATCTGCATCAGGTACGGGCACAGTGATTGAAGCACGGGCACAGTGAGACACGGGCACAGTGAGACAAGGGTACAGTGAGGCATGGACACAGTTCAATTCAACTAAGAGTAACCTCAGGATTTTTTGTTGTTTTATTAGCTAAATCCAAATACAGTATTAATAATTTGGATGTTTAACAATCTTTGTTGCACACTGCAAAAAACAACAAAAGGTAACAAGCGCTAAATTGGTGGATAAAGAAAAAAATATAATGGATGATAATAATAAGAAAAAAATCCCAACTATTTTGGGAAGTACAAAGTATCCAAAAGGGGGAAAAAACAGGATCTAGCGCAGCAAGAAAAAATCCGTACCCAGAAGTACAAAATACACAACATGCACACAATATAATCCAGCGCTCATGGAACATACATTATTAACTATTGAAAACTCTTGAAGAATTGATAAAAAAGCTTAGTCCATTCATTAATCACAATAAAGAGAGGGATCCAATCCCAAATGTGCAGAGGGCAAATGAATCTTAACTCTCCAGTTGCCAGTGGTGACAAACTTGTTAAACTTGCAGTGACATCCGTGGAGCAAGGAGGGGTTAAAAAAGTCAAAACAAAGCCTGTGGCATGATCTCAGTGTGAGCACAGTACATTGAATGATGGACAACAGGCAGACCAGCGTGTGGAGGGCCCTCCAACCCAAAAGGATGCAGAGCCAGGATCGCAGCAAAGCTGGGACAGAAGGAATCACACACAGAGTTTCAAGAGTTTAATAGTTAATAATGTATGTTCCATGAGCGCTGGAATATATTGTGTGTTTGTTGCACACTGACTTTGCAGTTAGAGAAAGGGTTTGCCTTTGCAATTTTGTTTGTTGATGCACTTTAATTAATATAATAAAAAAAAAACTCGAATCGAATATCGAGTTTTTTATAAAAAAAAACGCAGATTTTTTTGGGGGGGAAAATCGCCCAGCCCTAATATATATATATATATATATATACACACACACACACACACACACACACACACACACACACAGTATCTCACAAAAGTGAGTACACTCCTCACATTTTTGTTAATATTTTATTATACCTTTACATGTGACAACACTGGAGCAATGACACTTCGCTACAATGTAAAGTAGTGAGTGTACACAGCTTGTTTAACAGTGTAAATTTGCTGCCCCCCTCAAAATAACTCAACATACAGCCATTAATGTCTAAACCGCTGGCAACAAAAGTGAGTACACCCCTAAGTGAAAATGTTCAAATTGGGGAGCTACAGTTCATTGAGGGAATCATGATTGCCAACATGTACTGTGGCATATTGAAGCAGAGCATGAGCCCATCCTTTTGGAGACTGGGCCACAGGGCAGTATTCCAACATAACGACCCCAAACACACCTCCAAGATGACCACTGCCTTGCTAAAGAAGCTGAGGGTAAAGGTGATGGACTGGCCAAGCATGTCTCCAGACCTAAACCCTATGGAGCTTCCTCAAATGGAAAGTGGAGCAGCGCAAGGTCTCCAACATCCACCAGCTCTGTGATGACATCATGGAGAAGTGGAAGAGGACTCTAGTGGCAACCTGTGAAGCTCTGGTGAACTCCATGCCCAAGAGGGTTAAGGTAGTGCTGGAAAATAATGGTGGCCACACAAAATATTGACACTTTGGGCCCAATTTGGACATTTCCACTGTCATCACTTTTTTGCCAGCAGTTTAAACATTAATCGCTATGTGTTATTTTGAGGGGATAGCAAATGTGTTATACAAGCTGTACGCTCACTACTTTACATTGTAGCAAAGTGTAATTTCTTTAGTGTTGTCACATGAAAAGATAAAATATTTACAAAAATGTGAGGAGTGTACTCACTTTTGTGAGATACTGTGTATATGTATATACATACATACATACACTATTACCAAAAGCATTGGGATGCCAGCCTTTACACGCACATGAACTTTAAAAGGCATCCCAGTCTTAGGCAATAGGGTTCAATATTGAGTTGGCCGATGCTTTTCAACTATAACAGCTTAAACTATTCTGGGAAGGCTATCCACAAGGTTTAGGAGTGTGGCAATGGGAATGTTCAACCATTCTTTCAGAAGCGCATTTGTGAGGTCAGGCACTGATGTGGACAAGGCGGCTTGACTCGCAGACTCTCCTCTAATTTACCCCAAAGGTGTTCCATCACGTTGAGGTCAGGAAACTATGCAGGTCAGTCAAGTTCTTCCACCCCAAACTCGCTCATCCATGTCTTTATGGACCTTGTTGGTGAACTGGTGCTTAGTCATCTTGGAACAGGAAGGGGCCATCACCAAACTGTTCACACAAAGCTGAGAGAATGAAATTGTCCAACATTTCTTGGTATGCTGATACTCTCCAAAGTCCTCTTTTCGGATGAAAGTAAATTTTGCATTTCATTTGGAAATCAAGGTCCCAAAGTGTCTGGAGGAAGAGTGGAGAGACGCACAGAATCCAAGTTGCATGAGGACTAGTGTGAAGTTTCCACAGTCAGTGATGATTTGGGGAGCCATGTCATCTGCTGGTGTTGGACCACTGTATTTTATCAAGTCCAAAGTCAGCGCAGCCCTCTTCCAGGAAACTCTATAGCACTTAAACTTCCCTCTGCTGATCAGCTTTATGGAGATGCCAATTTCATTTTCCAGCAGGACTTGGCACCTGCCCACATTGCCAAAAGTACCAATAGCTGGTTTAATGATCATTGTATCACTGTGCTTGATTGGCCAGCAAACTCGCCTGACCTAAACTCCATAGAGAATCTGTGGAGTATTGTCAAGAGGAAGATGACACACCAAACCCTACAATGCAGACGAGCCTAAGGCCACCATCAAAGCAACCTGGGCTCTCATAACACCTCAGCAGTGACATGCCACAGGCGGATCGCCTCCATGCTACGCTGCATTAATGCTGCAATTCATGTAAAAGGAGCCCCAACCAAGTATTGAGTGCATACTATACTGTACATGGACATACTTTTCAATAAGCCAGCATTTCTGCATTAATTTTTTTTTATTGGTCTTGTGTAATATTCACATTTTCCGAGATTTTAGAGTTTTCACTAGCTGTAAGCCAAAATCATCAAAATTAAAAAGAAAGAAATGCTTGAAATATATCACTCTGTATGTAATGAATCTATATAATAGAGGAGTTTCACTTTTTGAAATAAATTACTGAAATAAATACCTTTATGATTTTCGAATTATTTTAAATGTACCTGTATACTAATAAAGTACCGTATTTATCAGGGTATAACACGCGCCGGCGTATAACATGCACCCCAAGTGTTTATTGCAGCCTTGGCCCCCCAGTGTGTATTGCAGCCTTGGCCCCCCAGTGTGTATTGCAGCCTTGGCCCCCCAGTGTGTATTGCAGCCTTGGCCCCCCAGTGTGTATTGCAGCCTTGGCCCCCCAGTGTGTATTGCAGCCTTGGCCCCCCAGTGTGTATTGCAGCCTTGGCCCCCCAGTGTGTATTGCAGCCTTGGCCCCCCAGTGTGTATTGCAGCCTTGGCCCCCCAGTGTGTATTGCAGCCTTGGCCCCCCAGTGTGTATTGCAGCCTTGGCCCCCCAGTGTGTATTGCAGCCTTGGCCCCCCAGTGTGTATTGCAGCCTTGGCCCCCCAGTGTGTATTGCAGCCTTGGCCCCCCAGTGTGTATTGCAGCCCTGCCCCCCAGTGTTTATTGCAGCCCTGCCCCCCAGTGTTTATTGCAGCCCTGCCCCCCAGTGTTTATTGCAGCCTTGCCCCCCAGTGTTTATTGCAGCCTTGGCCCCCAGTGTTTATTGCAGCCTTGGCCCCCAGTGTTTATTGCAGCCTTGGCCCCCAGTGTTTATTGCAGCCTTGGCCCCCAGTGTTTATTGCAGCCTTGGCCCCCAGTGTTTATTGCAGCCTTGGCCCCCAGTGTTTATTGCAGCCTTGGCCCCCAGTGTTTATTGCAGCCTTGGCCCCCAGTGTTTATTGCAGCCTTGGCCCCCAGTGTCCATTGCAGCCTTGGCCCCCAGTGTCCATTGCAGCCTTGGCCCCCAGTGTCCATTGCAGCCTTGGCCCCCAGTGTCCATTGCAGCCTTGGTCGAATTTAAATTAGGCGCCGCCGAGACAGGGCGGAGCGGGGCGAACGCCGCCGAGAACGCAGGGAACACAGTCACCCCGAGTCCTGCCCTATGATGGACATAACACAGGTCCAATGGCGGGACTGGGCGCGACTGTGAGCGGAGCCGAGAAAAGCCGAGTACACTCGGCTATGTGTATCTCGGCGGCGATCGCTCCGCTCACAGTTAGCAGAGATCGACAGGGATAGGTGGGCATCGGCGTATAACACGCACCCACAATTTCCCCCTGATTTTAAGTGTTATACGCCGATAAATACGGTATATTTAAACATGTGTGTGACTATACTAAAAGTACTGAGATATTAAATGAAAGGGACTTCTTTCCTTTGCATGCCAGAATTTGCAATGTATACATACAAATGCTTCATCAAGCAAAGTCAATATACATGTACATTTTAAAATGTACAGTATTATAGAAGTAAAAAAATAAAATAAATCGAGGAGAATATAATAGGCTCATCAATCATAACCTTGCTTAACTAATTAGTTTAATAGGCCATCAGAATAAACGGGCTTATTCATGTTATGACTAACTTAACAGAGTGAAACAGCACTTGGCTCCAAGATACGCATACACACATTGAAGTTAATGAAGAGGTGAGCAAGAATAGTCTGATAGCTTAATAGGTAAATCTGTTAGATACATATGATGTAATATACTTACATAGTGGCTAAGCAATACAGAACATTATGCTGCTACTGCTTAAAACAATGATACCATTAACTATGCCAGTGAAAATGCTTATTAAATATGTAGTCATCTGTGTCTTGCACTGGCCATGCATGTAATGATCAGTAGACTTCTAATTATATAGCAGATTAGCAATACAAAAAAAAAAAAAAAAAAAAATTAAAAAAAGAAAAAGATAAGAAAAGAGTTACACAACATTTAAATTCACATATATGCAAGATACCAAAATCTTTAGAACTAGAAAAGGTGTCGATTTGTATAGGGAGTTATGAATTTTCTGGGGTAAGCTGCATTTTTTAAATTCCCTGCTTCTGTATGGGCAGCCATAGTGAGCAACCTTGAACTGGTAAATGTGGATTAAGTATTACCATAGAATGACGCACAATCTGATCTTGAACCTAGATGCTGCTCTACTAGGGCATTATTAGAATTACAGGAGCACAAATAATATGTGCATAAATATAAAATCGCAAGCTGCAGTTGGGTTTCTCCAAAAAATGCAAGTGAAAAAACATTTTAACACTGCCGGTTTCCATTACAAGAAATTAAACTCATTGAAAAATCGTCTGGCGTTTAGACACTGCTGGATTCCAGGACACCCAAGTGTCCTAATGTTAAAAGTCTACAGTATTAGTAGCTGCGGACTCTTTTTGGGTCACTGTCTGCAAAAGACTTGAGACTGGGGCCGAGGTTCACCTTCCAGCTGAAAAAAGACCCTAAACATACAGACGGAGCTACAATGGAATCCTTTAGATCAAAGCATATTCATGTATTAGAATGGCCCAGTCAAAGTCCAGACTTAAATCCAATTGAGAATCTGTGGCAAGGCTTGAAAATTGCTGTTTACAGATGCTCTTCATCCAATCTGACAGTGCGTGAGCTATTTTGCAAATAAGAATGGGCAAAAAAAACACGCTCTAGATGTGCAAAGCTGGTAGAGACACAGCTGCAAGTCTTTTTGGGTATAATTGCAGCGAAAAGTGGTTCTACAAAGTATTGACTCAGGGGGCTAAATACAAATGTACACAACACTTTTCAATATTTGTAAAAAAATGTTGAAAACCATTTATCATTTTCCTTCCATTTCACAATTATGTGCCACTGTGTTGGTCTATCACATAAAATCCCAATAAGATACATTTATATTTTTGGTTGTAACATGACAAATTGTGGAAAATGTCAAGGGGTATGAATACTTTTTCAAGGCACTGTATTTCCTGGATAAGCAGTTTACAGAAAAAAAATACTGGATTTTTTTTAACCACTTCAGCCCCAGAAGAATTTACCCCCTTCCTCACAAGAGCACTTTTTGCATTTCGGCACTGCATCACTTTAGCTGACAATTGCGCAGTCGTACGACGTTGTACCCAAAACAAAATTGACGTACCACAAATAGAGCTTTCTTTTGGTGGTATATGATCACCTCTGAGGTTTTTATTTTTTGCGCTAAAAACAAAAAAGGAGCGACAATTTTGAAAAAAAAAAAAGCAATATATTTTACTTTTTGAAAAAAAAAACAGGAGTGCTGCCAGGTAAATTCTAGGAAAATACATTCAAGAGATAATACCCAAACATAGCTCCGCTGAAAACATCAGAATAATAATGTTGAGGTGAACATACAATATTGTACGTGAAACATGTGTAATAATAATAGGCCTAAATAGTCGAAAACAACTCCTATAACACACAATAAAGTGTCCTATAATGAATGTGGATGAAATAAAGGCTCTTGTTGTTCCGTGATAAACGTGCAGAATCCACTGTGAAGCATAAAATATCCACGTTACAGATGTGTTGCATCAAAACACCCAGGTTGAGTTTGAGGTATGTTCCAACATCCACGATAGACAGGTAGGTAATAAATACTCTTACCGTGAATCAGATGTAAATGAGCAGGGACGGGACCTCCGAGCCAGGTACTCCAGTAGGAATGTCTCTGATCCAATTTTCAAATAACACAGAGACTGTGGTTAGAAGGACCTCTCCCGATAATTCTTACACAAGAGGCATACATCTCAGAAGACCTTCCGTTAGGGATATCCCCTTAAGCAAGATGTCATGAAAAGAAGACAAAATGGCTCCACATGGTGAAAGTAACCAGTTGAAGGACTTTCGCTCGAAACATGTCAGGTTTTTAACTTGCTGTACCCTTGCCATCATGCTCATTTGTCAATTGTTACCTCGAGGATCACGCTTTTTTTATCTGCATCTGTCAAGGCTGCATGTAATGTTACTTTTAATCATGATGCAATGCCAATAAAGGCTTTATTTTTTACCTTATATCCTGGAGTTACTTTCACCATGTGGAGCCATTTTGTCTTCTTTTCATGTCATCTTGCTTAAGGGGATATCCCTAACGGAAGGTCTACTGAGGTGTATGCCTCTTGAGTAAGAATTATCGGGAGAGGTCCTTCTAACCACAGTCTGTGTTATTTGAAAATTGGATCAGAGACATTCCTACTTGAGTACCTGGCTCGGAGGTCCCGTCCATGCTCATTTACATCTGATTCACGGCAAGAGTATTTATTACCTACCTGTCTATCGTGGATGTTGGAACATACCTCAAACTCAACCTGGGTGTTTTGATGCAACACATCTGTAACGTGGATATTTTATGCTTCACAGTGGATTCTGCACATTTATCACGGAACAAGAGCCTTTATTTCATCCACATTCATTATAGGACACTTTATTGTGTGTTATAGGAGTTGACTATTTATTTAGGCATATTATTACACGTTTCACGTACAATATTGTACGTTCACCTTAACATTATTATTCTGATGTTTTCAGCGGAGCTGTGTTTGGGTATTATCTCTTGAATTTATTTTCATAGAATTTACCTGGCAGCACTCGTGGTTTTAGCGCTGCATTTTTTTCACGTTTACATCTTCATTGCAATACGTTCTTATTGTTTATGCTAGCAGCTTCACACTTTTTTTCACATTTTCCTTCACTGGTAGCGCAATTTTTTTCCCCATTTTTTTGAATATTTTACTTTTTGCTATAATAAATATCCCCCCAAAAATATATAAAAAAAAACAAATGTTTTCCTCAGTTTAGGCCAATATGTATTCTTTTATATATTTTTTGAAAAAGAAAAATCGCAATAAAGCGTATATTGATTGGTTTGCGCAAAAGTTATAGCGTCTACAAAATAGGGGTTAGAATTATGTCATTTTTATAAAAAAAATTTTTTACTAGTAATATCGGCGATCTGCGGTTTTTATCGGGACTGCGACATTATGGCGGACACATCGGACACTATTCTGGGACCAATGTCATTTATACAGCGATCAGTGCTATAAGAAGCCACTGATTACTGTATAAATGACACTGGCAGGGAAGGGGTTAAACACTAGGGGCGATCAAGTGGTTAAGTGTGTCCTAGGGAGTGATTCTAACTGTGGAGGGGGGGTGGGCTACCACTGACATGATAGCGATCACTGCTCCCAATGAAGGGAGCAGTAGATCCCTTTCATGTCACTAGGCAGAACAGGGAAATGCCTTGTTTACATAGGCATCTCCCCATTCTGCCTCTCCTCAATCGAGGGCCACCAGCGAACATTGGGTTTGCGGGACCCGCGGGCACACTCGAGGCGCGCGGGACACCACAGTTAAAGCAGTACTGTACTTAACATTTAAAAATTGCAAGTAGGTAAAGTTTGTTTTGGTAGACGAAATTGTATATGTCTTCTACATAAAGTTTAAAGACAGAGCTGGAATCCAATATCAATCCTTCACAATGCTTTATTTGGTAAAAGATAAACGAATTGGGACATCCAAACAAACCAAGCCGAACACAAAAGTGTTTCTGCCGAAGCCTTAGTCATAGGTAAATTGCTGTATACTCTGCCCTTCATTCTTAAACATGGCAGCACTTACAGGGAGCAGGCAACACAGCCACATCTAACCCCCAGTGCTAATTACTAGAGCAGTCTGTAAGGCTGGGTTCACTCATATGCGAATTGGATGCGGAGAAAACCATATTCAATTTGCATGACAGGAGAGCGTGATCGGCTCTCAAAGAAGCCAGTTCACACAGCTCTGGGGTGGCCACGGTCCACATTTAAAAAGTCCTCTTAGTCTTTGGTTCGGAATCAGGTGCGAATTCAGGCAAAAATTCGGACCCGATTTGCACCTGAATCGGTGAACAGGAACGCACCTGACCCCATGATGGGAACCGTGCCCGAGGCAACGGTGTTCAAAAAAAAAAAAAAAAAAAGGTATTTTTTTTATACGATCTTTGTTTTTAAATTTTCCCCCCTTTCCTCACTTATTCCTCTCTGAGAATTAGGATATAATGTTTGGGGGGTACTTTTGATACAATTTTTAATCTACACATGAAAGTTTTAAAATGTTTTGGGATTATGCACCCTTTTTGAACACAGTTGTCTGTCATGGACTGATCTAGTAATTTGCACCGGGATTAGATAAAGCTGAATTGCTGACTCCCTGTGCGTATGGCTATGTTTTAAGAAAGGGGGGACAGTATACAGCAGATTAACTATGACTAATGCTGCTTCAGCTAAATTGCATTAGTGTTATGCTAGATTTGTTTGGATGTCCTGGATTGCCTAACGTTTACCAAATAAAGAACTGTGAAGAATTGTTATCAGACTCCAGCTTTCTCTTTTGCCTTTTAATGCTTTGGAGGTTTACAGAAATCTGCACTGTTGAGGCTGACACCCTTGTTGTGTACACTAGCATGAACGTGGCGATACACTTGAGATGCTTCTATGCATATCTCTTCTGCCAAAAAGCTCAACAAGCGGTTAATCCTACACTGACTGGGACAGAGTTACACTCTTGGGTTTTGTAAGATGCTGAGAACTCAGCCTACTGCCAGTATAGTGTAATGCCAGGGTCACTCTATGGCTAAAGGAGGAAGACTCCAAAAAATAAGTGATGTATTAAATGGCAGCGACAGGGTGTGCAGACGTGCAGGAGGAGTGCTAAGCAAGAGGTAAGTGTGCCACATTGCGAGACACCAGGGCACTTAGATACAATTTAAAGAAAGTCCCCTTTGAGAGAAATACTGAGACTGCCATTGCTGACAAGCATGCAGATCAGTATTCAAAACTCCTAATTTAAATACTTGATCAGTTAGCAATTAAAAAAAGAAGTCAGTGAATAGATTAAAAACCCCAATAAAGTTGGGACCCTGCGCAAACTCCACATGAAAACAGAATACAATGATTTGCAAATCTCAAACAGCTATTTTATTCACAACAGCAAATAGAAAGCACATCAAATGTTCAAACTAGAAAAATGTACTAGTTTATGAAAAAAAACGATATAAGGTAATTTTGAATTATGTATTACAGCAACAAGTCTCCAAAAAAGTTGGGACAGGGTTGTAACAAAAAGCTGGCAAAGTGGTAGCAACGAGAAATACCTGGATGACATTTTGCAACTAAGTTAACTGGGAACAGGTGAATAACATAATTGGGTATAAAAAAAAAAAAAAAGAGCAAGGAGTCAAAGTGTCTCAGAAGTAAAGAATCGTCAAGGTTTTGTCCAAAAATTGGCAAAAATTTCAGAATAATGTTAAACGTAAAATTACAAAAATACTTTAAATAAATCGTCATCTACAGTACATGACATCTAAACGTTTCAGAGAATCTGGAGAAATTTCTGTGCACAAGGGACAAGGCCGAAACACGATGGATGCCTGTGAACTTCGTCCTCTCAGATAGAAGTGCATTTAAAACTGAAATGATTATGTGATGGATATCACTGAATGGGCTCAGAAATACTTCCAAAAATCGATGACTGTAAACACAGTTTGCTGTGCCATCCAAAAATGCAAGGTAAAGCTCTATCAGGCAAAAGCTTATTTAAAATGGTCTGTTACAAAGTGGAAAACTGTTATACGGTCAGACAAATCTAAATGTGACTCTTTTTTGGCAACCATGGGTGCCACATCCTTTGAACTAAAGAGAAGAGGGACATTTAAGTTTATCAGTGCCGAGTTCAAAATTATGCGTCTTTTGGGCAGCTTGTACAACTAGAAAAGCACCATAAATGCTGAAAGATAAATCCAGGTTTTAGAGCAGTACATGCTCCCATTTAGACAATGGGGAAATTTACTAAAACTGGTGGATTCAGAATCTGGTGCAGCTGTGAATTGTAACCAATCAGCTTCTAACTTCAGCTTGTTCAAAAATAAGCTTTGGCAATAAAACCTGGAAGCTGATTGGATGGTATGCAGCGCTGCAACAGATTTTGCACTCTGCAGCTTTAGTAAATAACCCCAATGTCTTTTTTCAGGAAAAACATTGTACACAGTGTGCACAATTAATAGGCAAGTTGTTTTTTTGAGGATTAAAAGTTATTAAACCTCAAACCTGAATATTTAGGAAAGTAAAAGTAAGGTTTTGGCTTTCTTATGAGAATATCTATGTGTGCACAATTATTGGGAAACTATTATTATGCAGAATTATTATGCAACTAAATGAAAAACAAAAATGTTCACATCTCACTTGTTTATTCTGATCTGTTAAAGTGAGAACAAAACAACTCAAAAAACGTACAAATAAAAAATTGACATTTAAAAAAAACAAAAACAAATTGTGACCAATATAGCGAACCTTCTTTTCAATAACAGTCATAAGCCTTCCATACATGTTGTCAGTTTCTTGATCTGTTGATGATGATAATCTTTTTGTTCAGCAGAAACCACAGCCTCCCAGACACTGTTCAGAGAGGTTTACTATTATGCGATGGAGCATTGTCCTGCAAAAATGTCATGTCATCTTCAAAGATGCAGACCTTTTCCTGTACTACTGCTTGAAGAAAGTGCCTTCTAAAACTGGCAGTAGGTTTGGGAGTTGATTTTGAGTCCATCTTCAACCTGCAAAGGTCCAATTAACAAACATGCCTATACTTACCTGCTCTGTGCAATCATTTTGTACAGAGCAGCCCTCTTATTCTGGGGTCCCCTGCCAGCGCTCCTGGCTCCTCTTCATCGGGTGCCTCCTTACGGAAAGCAGCTTTCCCTGGGGGCACCTGTACAAGCACACTTTTGAGTCCTGCTGTTGTGTCCATTGACACAGACAGCGGGACTCGGCCCCGCGTCACTGGATTTGATTGATAGCAGCAGGAGCTTTTGGCTAGTGCTGCTATCAATCTGCCCAATGAGGAGAGAGACAGCGGCTGGACCCGTGGGCTCATGCACATTGCTGGATTGGATATAGGTAAGAAAAATGGGGGTCTGGGGGATCCTGCAGCACAGAATGTTTTACACATTAATGCATTAAAGTGAAACACTTTGAGGATTTACAACCACTTTAATAAAACCTGCCCATACCAGAACCCCACCTTCACCTTGCTGGCATCTGAGTCGAAGTGGATCTCTGTGCCCAATACTGATCCAGCCACAGGCCCATCCACCTGGTCGGTCAATAGTCACTCTCCGCTCACCAGTCCAGAAACCTTTGAAAAATCTGGCTTCAGATACAATGCTGTGAAAAAGTATTTGCCCCCTTTCAGATTTTTTTGCATATTTGTCACACGTAAATGACTCAGATCATTAAACAAATATTACACAAAGATAGCCAGAGTAAATACAAAAATGCAGTTTTTAAATGATGGTTTCATTTATTGAGGCAAAAAAGATGTCCAAACCTGCCTAGCTTTATGTGAAAAAGTAATTGCCCCCTAAACCTAATAAAAGGTTGTGCCATCCTTGGTGGCAACAACTGCAGTCAAGCGTTTGTGATAACTGGCAATGAGTCTTTCACATAGCTGTGGAGTAATTTTGGCCCACTCTACTTTGCAGAATAGTTTTATTCAGCCACATTGGAGGGTTGTCCAGCACAAACCTGTGTAAGGTCATGATACAGCATCTCAATTGGATTTAAGTCCGGGCTTTGACTAGGTCACTCCAAAACCTAAATTTTGCTTTGGAAGTGGACTTGCTGTTGTGTTTCGGATCATTGTCCTGCTGCATAACCCAAGTGCACTTGAGGTCACAAACTGATGGCCGGAAATTCTCCATTAGGATTTTCTGACTGAGCTCAGAATTCATGGTTCCATCAATTATGGCAAGTCGTCCAGCCCCAGACCATCACACGAATACCACCATGTCGGACTGTTGGTATGATATTCTTGTTATAAAATGCTGCATTCGTTTTATGCAAGATGTAGCAGGACGCACACCTTCCAAAAAGATAACATTTTTGTCTCATCAGTCCACAGAATATTTGCCTAAAAGTCTTGGGGATAATCAATATGTATTTTGGTAAATGTGAAATGAGCCTTTGTGTTCTGTTTGGTCAGCAGTGGCTTTGGCCCTGTAACTCTCCCATGGATGCCATTTTTGCCCAGTCTATTTCTTATTGTTGAATCATGAACACTGATCTTACCTGAGGCAAATGAGGCCAGCAGTTAAGATGTTCTGGGTTCTTTTATGACCTCTTGGATGAGCCGTCGTCAAGCTCTTGGAGGAATTTTTTTAGGCCAGCCACCCCTGGGAAGGTTCACCACTGTTCCAAGTTATCTCCATTTGTGGATAATGGCTCTCCCTGTGGTTGACTGGAGTTCCAAAGCCTTAGAAATTGCTTTGAAACCCTTCCGATGTACATTACTTTTTTTTTCTAATCTGTTAAAATTGTTTTAGATTGTGGCATGATGTGTGGCTTTTTGTGATCTGTTAGTGCGCTTCACTTTGTCAGACAGCTTCTATTTATGTGATTTCTTCATTCAACAGGTCCTGGGTGTGGCAAGTGAAATTTAATGCAGCTTTCACAAAAAATTGTGGTTAATCACAGTTCATTCATGATTCAGCATGGGAGGGGGGCAATTACTTTTTCACATAGGGCCTGGCAGGTTTGAACAGCTTTTTTTCACTAAATTAAATAATTAAAAAACTGCATCTTGGATTTACTCTGGTTATCTTTGTGTAATATTAATATTTGTTTGATGATCTGAATCATTTACGTGTAAGAAATATGCAAAAAAATTAAAATCAGGAAGGGGCAAATACTTTTTCATAGCACTGTACAGACTTCACACTTCAACTTATGGGTCTTGTTCAGTGGTGGTCGGGTTTCAGCCTTCCTTACCTTGGCCATGTCTCTAAGCACTGAACACCTTGTACTTCTGGACAAGGTAGGTTGCAGTTCTGGAATATGAGCACTGGAGGATAATGGGTTCATGGTAGCTTCACGTTTGATTCTTCTCACATCTTTGGCAGTTAATTTGAGTCTTTTTCTCAACATGTTTCTTGCGACCCTGTTGACTATTTGCAATGAAACGCTTGATGATTCTGTGATCACACCCCAATATCTTAGCAATTTCAAGAGTGCTGCATCCCTCTGACAGAATTTTTTAAATTTTTGTAAAATCTTTTTTGGCCCATTTTGCCTATGAAAAAGAAGCTGCCTAGTAACTTCATAGTATAAGAATCCAAGTGCTCAAATGGCCTGCCTGCAGTCTAGACCTTTAAGAAGTTTAAAAAATGAAGCACATCTTAAAACACCAAAAAAAAAAATCAGGTAAGAAAAAAGGTACACAATTCCTCTTCCAAAACTCTAGCAACTAACTGGTCTCCTCAGTTCCCAGATATTTACAGTGTTGCCTAAAGAAGAGGGGGATGTTAAACATGACCCTGTCCCAACTTCTTTGACATGTATTGCCATAAATTTCATAATTAGCTTATTTTATTCTTAAAATTGTACATTTTTCAGTTAAAACATTATTAGATATGTCTTCTATTTTATGCTATAAAGAATGAGATTTTCAAATCATTGCATTCTGTTTTTATGCAGATTCTATACAGCATCCCAACTTTTTTGGAATTGCGGTTGTGACATGAAAGCCAACCAACATTTTCCAGAAAGAGGACAGCAAAAGTTTTCGTTAAATTTGAATGAATAGTCCCAGTGGAAGCTAAAGCAAAGGGAAATGAGCAATGGGGTCAGTGTAAAATCACTGATGCCTCATAAATACAGTCAATACTTATGTTATATATGTATATTATACAAAGTATTCATTCTAATTGGAATTTGTGTGTAGAATGAAATCATCTAATATACCTACCATAAAATTTGCTGTAAAAATAGGATTTTTTGTACTCACCGTAAAATCCTTTTCTCTGTCGTCCACGGACGGACACAGCTCCTTAAATCTTGACAAAGTGGGATTATGTTCTTGTTCATAGGAGAGGACTAGGCAGAACATGTTGGTTATCTTAAAACATGTAACTTTAACTGAGTCCCTCCGATCATAACACCTCACCCTGCAGCATGCAGCTCAGTTAGTCAAAAAGCAGTACAAACTTAAAAAGGAGGGGTGGGTGCTGTGTCCGTCCATGGACAGAGAAAAGGATTTTACGATGAGTACAAAAAATCCTATTTTCTCTTTTCGTCCATGGACGGACACAGCTCCTTAACTCTTGACAAAGTGGGACGTCCCCAAGAAGTGTCAGAAAAAAACACGAGGGGTGGCAACAGCAATCAAAAGAAGACTTAACTTCACCCCAAACAAACAGAGCTCCTCAATGGAGGAGTTGCAACCTCAAACAACCACCTGCAAAACCTTGCGGCCAAAGGAAGCATCCGAAGATGCACTCACATCAACCTTGCAAAACTTTGAGAAAGTGTGAACAGACGAGCAGGTCGCTGCCTTGCACACCTGTCAGACAGATGCCTGATATCGGAAAGCCCAGAAGGCACCAATTGTCCTGGTCGAATGCGCCGTGACAGGAAAAGGAGGCACCCGCCCCTTAAGGGCATAGGCCTGGATGATGGTCTGCCTGATCCACCGAGAAATGGTGGCCGAAGAGACCGCCAGGCCTTTCTGTAGCCCATACACGACACGAACAGCGAGTCAGATCTCCGGAACGGAGCAGTAGCAGAAAGGTACACTCGTAGGGCATGTACCACGTCCAAGGTATGTAGCGCAGCCTCCTTGGGATGCGACGGCCAAGGACAAGGATGGAAGTACAATGTCCTTGTGTAGGTGAAAAGCCAAAACTACCTTAGGAAGGAATGAAGGTTGCAGGCGTAGCACCACTTGATCCTTATGGAGGAACAAATAAGGCGACTTGCAAGACAAGGTCGCCAATTCAGAAACCCTTCTGACCGATGTAATGGCAACTAGAAAGGCAACTTTCTGAGAAAGCGTTGAGGAATCTCCCCGATTGTTCTCAAAGGGAGGTTCCCGAAGTACCGAGCGCACCAAATTCAAGTCCCATGGAGGAAGCGGTGGTCTAATCGGGGGAACCACGCGTCGGACCCCCTGTACAAACGTACTTACCAGTGAGTGAGCCGCCAGGGGTCGTTGGAAGACCGCCATTGCTAAAATCTGCCCCTTAATAGTGCTTAAGGCAAGTTTCTGATCCACTTTGCGCTGTAAGAACAGCAGGATCCGAGAAACCGAATATAATCTCCAGATAGAGATGTATGCCTTCCAAGTGCGATGGTAGATCTTCCGGGAAGATGATTTCAACATGGTGGAGATAACTGAATCTGACAGACCACGATCCCTTAGTACCTGACTTTCAATAGCCATGCTGTTAAAGCCAGCGACTGTAAAGCAGGATGAAGTATGGGACCTTGAGCCAGAAGGTCCTCCCGCAATGGCAGACGCCAGGGAGCGTCTGCTACCAGTCTCACGAGGTCAGCGTACCAGGGACGCCGGGGCAATTAGAATCACTGGAATCCCCTCGGCCTCCACTCTGCCGAGTAGACGAGGAAGCAACTTCAGTGGGGGAAAGGCATAAATTAGCCAATACTGACCCCATGGAGCCACCAACGCGTCTGCCCAGGGATCCCTGGACCTGGCCACAAACCTCCACACCTTGCGATTGAGTCGAGAGACCAGGAGATCCACAACTGGTGTGCCTCATTTCTGACAAAGGATTTGAAACACCGAGTGTAGCGACCATTCCCCTTGGTCCAGCATCTGGCGACTTAGATAGTCCGCCTGCCAGTTTTCAACGCCCGGTACGCTCCTTTCGGCCTATCCTAGGATGTGAGCGACCTCCGACGCTGCGGCCGAGCTCCTTGTTCCTCCCTGATGGTTGACATAAGCCACCGCCATGGCGTTGTCCGACTGGATCCTGACTGGACACCCTTGACGTCTCTGCGACTACTTGTAGAAGCACAGCCTGATCGCCCGAAGTTTGAGGACATTGATCGGTAGGATAGATTCTTCCGGAGTCCAGCAGCCCTGGGCCGACTGAACCCCCCCAACCGGTCAGGCTGGTGTCCGTCGTAATCACAGTCCAGTAGAAAGGAAGGAAGGAAAGACTTTCCGGACCGAAGAGCCGGGGATGTCAGCCACCAAGTCAGAGAGGCCCTGACTAGGCGACTTACCTGAATCTGATGATCCAGAGACAATGGGGATTTGTTCCATTTGGATAGAATCTCCTTCTGCAGCAACCGAGTATGGGATTGGGCATATGGTACTGCCTCGAAGGAGGCTACCATGAGTCCCAGGACTCATGCAGAAACGGAGAGACGACCATTTGCGGGATGTTAACGACCTCACTGCAGCCTGGAGCGTCTACAACTTCTCTGGAGGGAGAAAAACTCTCGCCTCTGATGAGTCCAGAATCAGCCCCAGGTATTCTAGGCGCTGAGTCGGAACACCGACTTCTGGAGGTTCACTATCCATCCAAAATCATGGAGAGTCTGACTATAGACACGTCCTCCTCTAATTCTGAACAGAAAGCAGCTCTCAGGAGAAGATCATCTAAGTAGCCTACAATGGCAATGCCTAGCTGTTTCAGCAAAGCCAGAATCAGGGCGAGCACCTTGGTTAAAACTCTTGGTGCCGACGCTAGGCCAAAAGGTAGAGCCACAAATTGATAGTGGTCCTCCCCGACCGCAAAACGCAAAAACCTCTGGTGCCTGTCGCATATGGGGACATGCAAGTATGCGTCCTTGATGTCCAGGGATGTCAGAAAGTCCCCGGGATGGAGCGCAGCTACCAACGAGCGAATCGATTCTATCCTGAATTTCCGAACCTTCACAAAGGCATTGAGGGCCTTGAGGTCTAGGATTGGATGAACTCCGTCCTTCTTTGGGACCACAAACAGATTTGAGTAGAATCCCTGAAACCTGTCCTGCGGCGGGACGGGTATGATTACCCCCGCGCCTCAACAAGTCTTGAACTTCCCCAGTCAGGGCAGTGACGAGACGGTAGGAGAGGAAGATTTGAGGGCAAGCATCTGTTTGGTGGACAAGAAACTCGATCTTGTACCCTGAAGTGATCACTTCGCAAACCCACTAGTCGGAAAGCAGGGAGGTCCACCGAGCTGCGAACTCGAAGACATCCCCTCACCCAAGCATCAGATGGGGGCAAGACTTCAGGCGGAAGCGGATTTGTTTTCTTCTATTTTCATCTGGTGATGCAGCCATTGTTTTCTTCTATTTTCATCTGGTGATGCAGCAATTAAGTCAGTGGTTTTTCAACAGAAAAACTCTTGCAGATACACAGATGAGACAGACCATTTAACAGTGGCAGGGATGCTTAAAATAATCATCTTTTATTTAAGTAAAACAGTTTACTGTAACTGATCAAGTGTTAACTGAAGTTCAGACTCAATTTGGTACTGTATTTAAATCTGTTCGTACTTCAACACTCCCCTCCCCCCAGAACGACATCCTGTCCAAATCTGTGCCCTCGTGCGCACTCATCCAGAGTGTTGCCTGTATAATACAGAAGTCGTGTTACTGGTCAGATCACCAGGGAAAAGAAGCCTAAAAAAAGAAAACAAAATCAGTCAACACTAATGGTTGGTAAGATGCAAAATCCTTTTTGGTTTTGGTGTTAAATACCGCTTTGCGGATGAGTGTAGATGAACCACAATACCACTGCCTGGAGAATCATATTACCTACTGATTGAAGAGGAGTGTGGATGCACCAGGATACCACTGCCAGGATAAATGTGCTTTATCAAAACCAAACATGATTGTGTGACGCGTGACAACCCATTCCTCCAAGTTAGTATGCTTATTCATTTATGCTTTTATTGCTCTTTCGAATAAAATTAATTGCATCGTTTGTGGGAATTCAGCCATACAATTTCTTCATTTGTCTCCATTTTGCCTAACTGAGGATGAGTGTAAAAGCAGCAGGAAATCCTTGTCAGGAGAGTAAATGTACCAACTAATTTAGGATGATATGAATGAATTCCCTTCAAATTAAGCCCTCTTGCAGTGCGCTGTCACCGCTGACGGGGCTTCCATCTTCGCCCTGTCTTACTTCTGGGCTTGCGGGCTCCGACCATTTAAATGGCCAAGCAGCGATGTCCCTTCCACGCAGGCACACAGGAGCCACGGCCACAGCGCTCTCAAAGGACAGCATGTCGTCCATTGAGAGCAGTGTGCTTGTGGCAGTGAAGTAATCGGCTGCAACTAAAGTTAATTTCTCAAGCACAATTAGGAGATATTTACTGTACCTACAGGTGAGCCAAGTACCCTCTTCCTCAGCGCCAAAAACCGAGGCGATAAGTACAATGGATAATCCAGAGCTTGTCCTCTCCTGTTCCAAGCCATAAGATGTCTTGTTGTATAGGCCTGGAATGGAACTGGGCATAGGGCACTGCCTCGAAGGAGGACACCATCCTTCCTAGAAGACTCATACAGAGCTGAATGGAGGGTTGCCTGGTGCCCCTTATCTGACGCACCTGATCCTTCAGGGCACAGATACTTACGGGTGGCAAAAATACCCTTGCTTGGACCATATCTAGGATCAAACCTAAATGCTTCACACTTTGAGCTGGTCTCAAGGCTGACTTTTTGGTATTTATGACCCAGCCTAAGCTTTCCAAAATACCGCACTGTGCAGGTTTATGCTCTGTTCTAGAGCCTGTAGTGAGTGAACCCTGAGCAAGAGGTTGTCCAGATACCAGAGCATCAAGATCCCTTGGGCCCTTAAAGGGGTTGTAAAGGTTCATTTTTTGTTTTCTTAATAGGTTCCTTTAAGCTAGTGCATTGTTGGTTCACTTACCTTTTCCTTATATTTCCCTTCAAAATGTTTTTATTCTTTGTTTTCTTTGTCTGAATTTCTCACTTCCTGTTCCTCCTCAGTAAGCTGTTCAGTAAGCTGTTCTGGCTGACTCCACACCACTCGGATGATGGTGTGAAGTTTAGTGAGGAGAAACAGGAAGTGAGAAATTCAGACAAAGGAAAAAAAAAAACATTTAGAAGGTACCGTATATACTCGAGTATAAGCCGAGTTTTTCAGCACATTTTTTTGTGCTGAAAATGCCCCCCTCGGCTTATACTCGAGTCACCTTTTTTGTGCCTGATCTCCCGGATTTTGGGGACCGCTACCGGCCAGCATTAGGTCCCCTGGACCTCAAACTTGAAACACATGTAGCCCCAATCTTGCCATACAAGTGTGCAAAGTTTGTTTTCCGGGGGACCTACGGCTGGGGAGCACCGATTTTTCAAAGCCGGGCATCCCTTCCATAGACTCCTATGTTAAAAACGGTCATTTCTCTGGTGATTTTGGGGACCCGGTACCGGCCAGTCGTAGGTCTCCTGGACCTGAAACCTGGCACACATGTAGCCCCATTTCTCCTCTACAAGTGTGCAAATATTTATGTCTGGGGGGACCTACGGCCGGGGAGCACCGATTTTTCAAAGCCGGGAACCCCTTCCATAGACTCCCATGTTAAACGTCAGTCGAGGCATGGAGCACAGTGGAGGCATGGAGCACAGTGGAGGCATGGAGCACAGTGGAGGCATGGAGCACAGTGGAGGCATGGAGCACAGTGGAGGCATGGAGCACAGTGGAGGCATGGAGCACAGTGGAGGCATGGAGCACAGTGGAGGCATGGAGCACAGTGGAGGCATGGAGCACAGTGGAGGCATGGAGCACAGTGGAGGCATGGAGCACAGTGGAGGCATGGAGCACAGTGGAGGCATGGAGCACAGTGGAGGCATGGAGCACAGTGGAGGCATGGAGCACAGTGGAGGCATGGAGCACAGTGGAGGCATGGAGCACAGTGGGGGCATGGAGCACAGTGGAGGCATGGAGCACAGTGGAGGCATGGAGCACAGTGGAGGCATGGAGCACAGTGGAGGCATGGAGCACAGTGGAGGCATGGAGCACAGTGGAGGCATGGAGCACAGTGGAGGCATGGAGCACAGTGGAGGCATGGAGCACAGTGGAGGCATGGAGCACAGTGAGGCATGGAGCACAGTGAGGCATGGAGCACAGTGAGGCATGGAACACAGTGAGGCATGCACATGGACACAGTGAGGCAAAGTGAGGCACAGTGAGGCACAGTGAGGCATGCAGATGGACACCCTAGGCTTATACTCGTGCGATTACATTTTCCCATTTTTTTGTGGTAAAATTAGGTGCCTCGGCTTATATTCGGGTCAGCTTATACTTGAGCATATACGGTAAATAGAAGGAAAAGGTAAGTGAGCCAACAATGCACTACCTTAATTGAACCTATTTGGAAAATAAAAAAACAAACCTTTACAACCCCTTTAAAATACCCAGTACTGGTGCTAGGACCTTTGTGAAAACCCAGAGAGCTGTGGCAATCCCAAAGGGTAGTGCCACAAACTGAAAATGGCATTCCTCTACTGCAAATTGCAGGAACCTCTAATGAGGCTAAGAAGATGGGTACATGTAGTAAATATGCTTCCTTTATATTGATGGAGGCTAGAAATTCTCCCATTTGGAGCGAGGCTACAACTGAGCGGACAGACTCCATCCAAAAGGACTGTATAAGTAGATACTGGTTCAGGGATCCTAGATCCAAAATGGGCCTCGTGACCCGGTTTGGTTTTTGAACCATAAACAGGTTTGAATAAAACCCTGTGTCGCTTTAGGATACAGGAACCTGTACAATCACTCCCCTGGCCCTAGCACCCTGTTGGTAGCGAAACTCTTCCCTCTAGAAATCTTTTGGATATATTTGTCCAAATGATCACCAAATAAACATTACCCATGAAAGGGGAAACCTGGCAACTTTTTTTTTGTCTACCAGTGTCCATTCACCTAGAGATGGCATCTAACCCAGTAGGTAATGAATATTAGCCCAACTCTGTGTCCCATGATGTATGAAAAAGAAAGATATGTTTGGGGCAAAAACCACTGCACATCACCAAAAGAACACCATACCCACCGTAAAGCATGGTGGCAGCATCATTCTTTGGGGCTGTTTTTCTTCAGCTGAAACAGGGGCCTTAGTCAAGGTAGAGGGAATTATGAACAATTCCAAATACCAGTCAATATTGGAACAAAACCTTCAGGCTTCTGCTATAAAACTGAACATGAAGAGGAACTTCATGTTTCAGCATTACAACGACCCAAAGCATACATCCAAATGAACAAAGGAATGGCTTCACCAGAAGAAGATTAAAGTTTTGGCATGGCCCAGCCAGAGCCCAGACCTCAATCCAATTGAAAATCTGAGGGGTGATTGAAGAGGGCTGTACACAGGAATTGCCCTTGCAATCTGACAGATTTGGAGTGTTTGAAGAGTGGGCAAATATTGCCAAGTCAAGATGTGCCATGCTAATAGACTCATAATCAAAATAACTGAGTGCTATAATAAAATCAAAAGGTGCTTCAACGCATGCGAACAGGACGGGTCAGAGGGAGGAGTCTCGTAATGCCGTGACGGAGCACGTAGACGAGGCACCAGGTCTCCAGCCCTCTCCGCTCCAGGAGAATGAATAACTCCGCCTGAAGTGCCGCCGCCGACCCGCACTACACTGCACCGCGCCGCATGGTACCTCATGTTGCCTTCGGCGCTGCGGGGTTAAACAGGAGGGAGAGACCAGGGAAACCCATAGCCAAGCCGAACACGCAGTGAGGAGACGCTGCACGCCGCACGAGATCCAGGAGGATCCCAGGAGTGTAGAGGCAAGGGAGGCCCGAGGGAAGCAGGAAGTGTGGAAGTTAGGAGCCGGTCAGTAAACAGACTAAAGGAAGAGGCAAGCGCTCCACCACACTGAAGCAGTTGTTAAACCTGCTAGACCTTCAAACTGGTGTGCAAACAAATCGCATGGACTTTCCAGTCTCTTTCCAGGTAGTGGTGAGTAATTCAAAGAAGGAAAGAAGAAGATAAAAAGGTACGAAAGAAAAATAATGACTAATGTGACTCAAGTATCCATGTATTGGTGAATATGAAAATGGACGGTAAAATAGGATTTTTTACTCACCGTAAAATCCTTTTCTCTGAGTCCATGGACCGACACAGCTTCTCTATTGACAAAGTGGGTATTATCCGTTAATTAGGAGTGACTAGGCAGAAAAACTTGTAAAAAGTGTTGCATCACACCTTCTACAGTACCGCCCAGGGGGCGGACCCTCTGGGTATACCCTCTCAGTCTGCATCTTCGCAGATCAGTTCGTCAAAAAGCAGTACAAACTTAAAAGGAGGGGTGGGTGCTGTGTCGGTCCATGGACTCAGAGAAAAGGATTTTACGGTGAGTAAAAAATCCTATTTACTCTTTCGTCCATGGACCGACACAGCTTCTCTATTGACAAAGTGGGACGTCCCAAAGCAGTGTCAGAGAAAAAACGAGGGGTGGTAACAGCATAAAAATAAACTTCACCCCAAACACAAAACAGCACTCCTCCAACGGAGGAGTTGCAACTCTAAACAGCCGCTTGCAAAACCTTGCGGCCAAAAGAGGCATCCGAAGATGCACCTACATCAATTTTGTAGAATTTTGTGAAAGTGTGAGCGGACGACCAAGTCGCCGCTTTACATAATTGGGAAACAGACGCTTGATGTCGGAAAGCCCAAGAGGCACCTATTGCCCTGGTCGAATGCGCCGTGACAGGAAAGGGGGCGCCTGACCCTTTAAGGCGTAAGCCTGGATTACTATCTGTCGGATCCACCTAGAGATGGTGGCCGATGAGACTGCTTGGCCCTTCTTGGGACCAGCCACCGAAACAAACAGTGAGTCTGACTTCCGGAACAGGTTAGTAGCAGATAGGTATTACCTCAAAGCTCGGACAACGTCCAAGGAATGCAACGCTGACTCCTTAGGATTCGACGGCTGAGGACACAAGGATGGAAGTACAATGTCTTCGTTGAGATGAAAAGCCGAAACGACTTTCGGAAGAAAGGAAGGCTGCGGCCGCAGCACCACCTTATCCTTGTGGAAAATCA
The DNA here is from genome assembly GCA_029206835.1 of Rana muscosa. NCBI lineage: Eukaryota > Metazoa > Chordata > Amphibia > Anura > Ranidae > Rana > Rana muscosa. Next base: position 1,078,438,687 of record CM055122.1, read on the forward strand.
AATAGGGAGCCTTGCAGGACAAGGCTGCCAGCTCAGAGACTCGTCTAACTGACGTAACAGCCACCAAAAAGACCACTTTCTGAGAAAGTGTCAACAGGGGAATATCTCTAATATTCTCAAACGGTGCCTTCTGAAGCACCGAGAGGACCAGGTTCAAGTCCCACGGAGGTAACGGGGGACGGACCGGAGGGGCCACATGTCGGACCCCCTGCACAAATGTACTCACGAGAGAGTGAGTCGCCAGGGGTCGCTGAAAAAAGACAGCCAGGGCAGATATCTGTCCCTAAAATCGTACTTAGGGCAAGCCCTTGGTCCACCCCATGCTGTAAAAACAGCAGGATTCTGGAAACCAAATAGGTACGCGGATGCCATTTCATTTCCTCACACATGGAGATGTTGGCCCTCCAAGTGCGGTGATAGACCTTCCTAGAGGACGGTTTTCGAGCACTTCTCATAGTAGAGATTACTGAGTCTGACAGGCCCCGGTCTCTCAGTACCTGGTTCTCAACAGCCATGCCGTTAAAGCCAATGACTGTAAAGCAGGATGGAATATGGGACCTTGCGATAGCAGGTCCTTCCGTAGTGGTAGGCGCCAGGGGACGTCTGCTACCAGACGTACTAGATCGGTGTACCAAGGACGCTGAGGCCAATCTGGACTGATTAGGATCATTGGAATTCCCTCTGCCTCCACTCTGCGAAGCAGAAGAGGAAGAAGCCTTAAGGGAGGGAAGGCATAGATTAGCCGATACTGACCCCACGATGCTACCAACGCGTCCGTTGCGTCTGCCCATGGGTCTCTTGACCGGGCCACAAATCTCAATACCTTCCGATTGAGTCGGGAAGTCAGAAGATCTACGTCTGGTGTGCCCCATCTTTGGCAGAGGAGTTGGAACACCTCCGGGTGTAAGGACCCTTCTCCCTGGTCCAGCATCTGGCGGCTCAGGTAGTCCGCCTGCCAGTTTTCCACACCCGGAATGTACACGGCCGACAGTGCCGGTACGCTCCTCTCTGCCCACTTCAGGATGCGAGCGATCTCCGATGCTGCAGCTGAGCTTCTTGTTCCTCCTTGATGATTGACATATGCCAGTGCTGTGGCGTTGTCTGACTGGATCCTGACTGGACGCCCCTGCAGCCTCTGAGACCATTTGAAGAGGCACAGCCTGATCGCCCGGATTACCAGGACATTGATCGGCAGGAGGGCTTCCTCTGGGGTCCAGCGACCTTGCGCCGACTGAACACCCCAGACTCCCCCCCAACCTGTAAGGCTGGCGTCCGTCGTGATCACTATCCAGTAAACCGGAAGAAAGGACTTCCCGGCCATTAGAGCCGGTGCTGTCAGCCACCATACCAGGGATCTCCTGACTATGTGGCTCACTCGGATTTGATAATCCAGAGATAATGGACATCTGTTCCATCTGGACAGAACTTCCTTCTGTAACACTCGAGTGTGGTATTGAGCATATGGAACCGCCTCGAAGGAGGCTACCCTGAGGCCCAACACTCGCATGCAAAAAACGGAGTGACGACCAATTCCTGGAAGTCAGCTGCCGTACTGCAGCCCGGAGGGTCTGCAATTTCTCCACAGGGAGGAATACCTTTGCCTCTGAAGAATCCAGAATCAACCCCAGGTACCCTAGGCGTTGAGTGGGCACCAATACTGACTTTTGCGTGTTTAGTATCCAACCACAGTCTCGAAGAGTCTGACAGGTAATGGACACGCTTACCTCTAATTCTGAGCTTGAAGGGGCCTTCAGCAGAAGGTCGTATAAGTAGCCTGTGATAGCGATACCCCGCTGTCTTAGAAGTGCCAGAATCGGAGCGAGCACCTTGGTGAACGTCCTGGGTGCTGAGGCAAGGCCCAACGGGAGGGCCACAAACTGGTAGTGGTCCTTCCCGATAGCAAATCGCAGAAACCTCTGGTGTCTGGAGTATATGGGGACATGCAGGTATGCGTCCTTGATGTCCAAGGAGGCCAGAAAGTCCCCCGGATGGAGAGCCGTGACTACAGATCGAACCGACTCCATCCGAAAACTTTGTACCTTCACAAAGCAATTGAGGGCTCTGAGATCCAAGCTTGGACAAACCCCCTCCTTCTTCGGCACAATGAACAGATTTGAGTAAAAACCCTGTTCCAGTTCTGGAACTGGAATAACTACCCCGCGTTCCAGTAGACCCTGGACCGCCCCATACAGGGCCTCCCGACGGGTCGGTAGTAGCTGGAGATTGGAGGTGTTGAATCTGTCCGGTGGACAAGAGAGAAACTATCTTGTAGCCTGAGGAGATTACTTTGCAAACCCACCTGTCGGAGATTAGTGCTGTCCACTGAGTCGCGAATTTGCGAAGACGTCTCCCCACCCGAGAGAGCTGGGTGGGGGTGGACCTTCATGCGGACGCAAATTTGTCCGCAGGCTTATTGGGTATGCGGGACCAGGGACGCTTTTGTCCTTGGGCAGGCGCTTTATCGGCCTGGGGTCTTTTCCCTGTCGCCCTAGGGGGACAAAAAAAACACTTGCGTGCAGTAAAGGAGGGCCCTTGCCCTTGGCGTGGCCCCTTACCCTTGCTAATTTGGGGAAGCAAAGTGCTTTTACTTCCTGTGGCATCCTTGATGATGTCATCCAGAGAAGCCCCAAAAAGTCTGTCGCCCTTAAAAGGCAGATCCAACAGGGCTTTCTTGGAAGTCTGGTCCGCAGACCAGCCTTTTAGCCAGATCAGGCGGCGTATTGCTACTGCATAAACCAAAGTTTTAGACAGCAGGGGAATAGTATTCATGTCTGACTCGCAGACAAACCTAAGGCCCTGGACCAACAGGTCGGCCAATGTTATCTCATCAGGAGGAGCATCTCGCTCCTTAACCCCTGGAGTAGCAATCTTGCCCATTCAGTAAGTGTGTGAGACACTAGGGCCCCCGCCAATGCCGGGCGTACTGCCGAGCCTACCACTGAGTATAGGTAGCGAGTGCTTCAGCCTTCTTATCCACAGGGTCCTTGAAAACAGGAGCCCCTTCTACAGGAATTGTGGTGGCTCTATTAAGTCTGGACACCGGAGGGTCCACTATAGGGGGAGAGGTCCATTTCTTCAGAAAACTCTCCTCAAAAGGGGTACCGTACCGCAAACCTCTTTGGGGCTGTAAAGACCCTCAGTGGGTTCTCCCATTCCTTGTATAAGAGTTTATCAAAAGACACACAAGGGAACACCTTAGCAGTGCGGGCAGGTCTATGAAACCCAAGTGGACCGAAGTCTCTGCTGCTTCTGCAGTATTTTCCAATTTTAGCATATCCTGCACTGCAGTAATAAGGTCAGATACCAAAGCCGTCTCGCGTACTGACCTGGACTTTGAGTCATTCTCACTGTCCGGTCACGGTCTGCAGTCTCTGATGCATCAGAATCTGGGCCCCAAGCCGTAGCTGGACCTGGTTTTGCACCAGAATTATCCCCAGAAGCTTGCAGGGGATGGGGCGTTTACTACCCCCTGTATTCCCGTGTGCTGCTTCCACCCTGGCAGCAAACGCCTCTAGGATTGCAGTCATAGCGTTCATAGACACCTCAGGGGCACCAGCTGCTAAATCTGGTGTTTCAGGGGAGAAGACATCTGGCTCAGATGCCATGCTGACCATACGCTGACACTCACAGGGCTCCAGGCAAGATATCAATAGGCCACCCTCCTGTGCTGCAGAGAGGCCGGGTCACCCAGAGGACTCACCACCCTGGATAGGTACTGCTATGCTGCGCCTGTGATGCTGTCCCACTGCTGCTGTGTCAGTCTGCTTCTTTTATCAGCACTTCCTGTGTGAATTTTCGCACCAGTGTAATGCACCCTAGAGGCCGGAGGCTCTCGAAAAATGGTTGCCAAAAACGTCTGTATGTAAGATAATGTGGGCTCTAAGAAAATGGCCGCCGACAGAAGATAGAGGTCAAGCAGCCATAGCCCACAAAAAGATGGCCGCCGAACGGCAATATCTGCATACAGGGTGGACAAACATGGCCGCCGATCAGCTGATAGGGGCCAGTGGGTGTGGCCGAACCACAGGAAGATGGCCGCCGGGCAGTCACAAGAGGCCAAACTTGGCATGGACCACCTCAAAATGGCCGCCGACAGCATGGAGGAGGGACACAAACACAGGTAAGAAAAAATGACATTTCTTTTAAATGTTAGTTACAGCCAGCCCCGCTCCAGTGGGACCCCCTAGGTGACCCCCAGCACCCAGCAACCTTTAGCTAGAAGCCCAGGGAGGAGGGAAAGGCAGGGAGAGAGGGAAGAAAGGGGCCACAACCACTTACTTGATCTCTCCAGGAATGTCCAGCTAAATCACCCAGCCGAGGCAGGGGAGTTTTACTTACCTATCCTGCATGTATTCTGCTGGAAGACATTCCAAACAGATCATCGTCCGCGCACGGAAGGTGACTGTTGGCCAGGCATGCTGTGATTGGACCCAGAAGGGACGATCATATGTATGCCCTGGAGCATGACGCTCACCGGACAGGCTGCTGCGACTCGGCCGTAAGGTCAGCCGAAGCTGAGCGGTCCGATGCAAGCCTTGGAGCGTAAGCTCACCGGCCAGGCTGCTGCGACTCGGCCGTAAGGTCAGCCAAAGCTGAGCGGTCCGATGCAGGCCCTGGAGCGTAAGCTCACCGGCCACCCGTGGAGCGACGGGCATGTCGTGGAAAACCCAGCGCGTAGCTAGGGTCGGCACACGCTCGATGGCCGAAACTGGGGAGACTACAAGGATCGAGGATCCAGCCTGTCACCCAGTCGGCAGTTGATTGAAGATCGCAGGAAACAACAAATGTAGCAAAAAAATAAAAAATAAAATATATATCTCTTTTTTCCCCGACCAATGGGCCCGAAGGGAGCCATGTCCTACTCCTTGCTAGACAGAAAAAAACTGATCTGCGAAGATGCAGACTGAGAGGGTATACCCAGAGGGTCCGCCCCCTGGGCGGTACTGTAGAAGGTGTGATGCAACACTTTTTACAAGTTTTTCTGCCTAGTCACTCCTAATTAACGGATAATACCCACTTTGTCAATAGAGAAGCTGTGTCGGTCCATGGACGAAAGAGTAATAGTTTTTATGCGTGCAGAAACTAGCGGATATAGAGGGGTGAGTACCCCCTCCTTCTCGCATAGACTGCTTGGCTCTTTCTAAAACCCTATGTAAATGTGCAGAAATAAGACCTACTGAATGCTCAAAGCTGAACAGTCCTCTTATATTTAAACGTTGAAACTGGATGCATTTCTACATTAAATGAGAAATAACTCTGTTCTAAAACTGATTAAGTGGCACTTTCCCTGTGAGACCAACAGAGAACTAAGGAAGGCGGCATTAATTGTTACTGGGTATTTCAGCTTCCTAACGGCTGGGAACACTGGGAATACTATAAAACATAGAAAACCGGCAACAAAAGCATATATCTATTAAGCCTGGTGCTTCCCCTGAAGTGTTGAACGGCAATTTGGGGCTGATAACAAGTAAAATAAAAGCCTATCATTTTTTTTTTGTGATGCTGGAAATGTGTTAGTGCTCTGTGTGATGCTAGAAATGTGTTAGTGCTCACCTATGCACATTCACTAGCTCTATTCGGAGCTGTGTGTGTGAGCGCTAAACAATACAAAACCAGAAGAGAATTCACAAAAATTGGTCTGTTCTTCAGAGAAATACTGCGAACTGTGAACTGTCAGTGGCTATAAGGGAGAAGGGGGAAAAAAAAAAGAGTGGGGAAAAAAGGGGTAAGAATAAAAAACGGGGAAAACCTATATTAGACCTGTTATCATAGCTATCGTAGAGAGTCTATATCCCCCAGCAGAAGAATTACTCTGTTTACACGACCCATCTCTCCCCCACCCACCAATGCCGGAAATGTAGATCAAGGAACTTAAGTAACATGAGTTCGAGAGGAAGGGGAGCAAGAGGGGGGGTAACCCCAAAATCCCCACGGCTAAGCCTGATCCCTAGCCCGGGGCCAATGAATAAATATGTAACTCACAGTGGAAATGGAGAGCCGGCGGAAAAGCAGCAAGGAGCTAAAAGTAATCAGACAGACAGCAAGGAGAAGAAGGAAAAGAAAAAAAAAACCAGAATAAAAATGCCGCAGAAATGGAAACACAGTCAGAGTCAATAATAGAACAAGAAACCGAAGCAGAACTGGAGCAGAGAAAAGAGGAGGAACAAAACAAGGGACAACTAACAACAAAAAGGGAAATAGAGGGTATGTTTGCAGCCCTGGAAAAAGCACTAAAAGCGCAAATGGAAGCAATACAGGAAAACATGGGATATATGCGCGAAAGAGTAGAGGAAGTGGAAAAAAAGCAGAAGGTAATGAAATCGCCATAAAAAAATTGGAAGGAGAAATAAAATCCATCAAAAAGGAACAAGAACAAGCATATAAACAGGAAGATCAAGAGAATAGAGATAGAAGGAACAACATAAGAATTTGAGAGGTACCCGAGACATTGCAGTCAGAGAACTTACCAGAAATAATAATGAAAACCTGTAAACCAATACTAGATAGAGAAATTATGGCCCCAATGAAAATTGAGAGAGCACATAGAATAAGAAGACCAAAATAAATTTCGCAGGAAAATCCGAGAGACATCATTGTGCGATTCGAAAATTGGGAGGAAAAAAAACAACTGTGGAGAAACCTGAGGGGAAAGACACCAAAAAAATTAGGAGAAAATCATTCAAATTTTTCAGGATTTATCGCAAGAAACTTTGAAAAGAAGAAGGAACTTAAAACCTTTACTGAAGGTTCTCATGGAACATGAGATCCAGTATAATTGGAGTTTTCCAGCATGACTGATTGGGAGGAAAGATGGTACCTCGGCAAGACTGAGATTTATCGAAGAGATACCAGAGTTTTGTAGAAAGCTGGAAATTCCCATACCAGATAATTAACCAGAATAAACAGGACGACAGAGAGAGACAGTGGGATACCATGTTTTTTCTACTCTGTTATAATAAGGGGGGCGGTGGAGGGAGGGGGCGGAGGAAGGGGAGATGAAGGAAATAGAAATATAGAGATACAGAGAGGGATGCGGAGACCTGGACTTGTTTACTGCACCAGCAACATACCCCTGGAGACAGGGGAGTGGGGCTTAACGGTGCCGAGCAGAACTCCACCTCGGCCTAGGGTGCAGAGTACCCAAAGGGGTACTAAGGGAGAAAATCCTGCACTAAGACCATGAGGTCAAGGTTCCAACAAGGGAGGTGGGAGGAGGGAGGGGGAGGGGGAGAGGGGGAAAGGGAAGGGGAGGGGGGGGTAGGGGTAAAAAGGATTTGTTTATTTTGGGAGGAGGGAGGGGAGAGGGAAGGAGAGGGAGAGAGACGGGGAGGGAGGGGATGGGGGATCTGTATTTGTACCTTTTAGGAAAAATTAATGAAGAAAAAAGGGGAAGAGGAAAAAAAAATGGAGATCTGAATGACCAACGTAAATTGTATTTCATATAATGTAGGAGGTATTAATTCTCCAGAAACAAGGCACATGATATTAAAGGAATTGGAAAGGTATTCTGCAGAAATAGTTTTCCTCCAGGAGACACACCTAGCGCAAGAGGGTAACACAAAAATATACTCCCGTACGATTCCAACCTGGTACTATGGAGATTCCCCAAATAAAAGATCAAAGGGGGTAGCCATAGGTGTGGGGAAGCATATAAGTTTCATAGTAGAAGATAGAAGAGTTGACCCTGAAGGTCGCTACCTGTTCCTAAAAGGGAATCTACAGGGAAAAAAATATACATTAGCAAACGTATATTGCCCAAATAACCATCCCAAAAAATATTTGAATGGGATCCTAAACGCTTTAATGGATTTTAAACAAGGCCATGTAATTCTAGCAGGGGATTTCAATTTCTCAATGGAGCATAGACTTGATAGTACGTCTGGTGCACCGATAAGAGATAGTAAACAATTAAAATTGGTCAAAAAAAATATATATATAACTATCAACTTGTAGACCCATGGAGGGTAGCTCATCCAAGTAAAAAAAAGATTATACGTACTATTCAAAGGTGCACGATACATACTCGAGATTAGATTATATATTAATTGACCAAGAGCTTTTGGAACATGTAGTGGATGCCTCTATAGGAGTTACATCAATTTCAGACCATGCCCCCGTAAAGGTAAAAATAAGATTTAACAATATAGAACGAAGAAAGGGTACATGGAGTTTAAATGAGGACCTCTTAGATAATAAAGAAGTAGGTGAGATAATATCAAAGGAAATGGAAGAATACTTTAAAATGAACAAAACACCAGAAGTAAGCGTAGAGCGCATAAGGCCTACATAAGAGGTAAACTGATAGCCATAGGAGCAGGGAAAAAGAAAGAAAGAGATCTGAATATAAAAAAGATCTATTAAAGGAACTGAATGACCTGGAACAAAAAGTTAAAAAAAACAGGGAGATAGGGAAATACATCAAAAGATAATCATCAAGAGAGGTCAACTTAGAGATTTGATGGAACAGGAAACCAGAAAAATATTTAAAAATGTAGCAAAGGAAAGGTACGAGTGGGGAAACAAACCTGGGAAATACTTAGCAAGAATAGCAAAGGGGAAAAAAACTTCAAACTACGTAGATAAAATCAAAAATCAAAAAGGAGAGATGAAATTCAAAACATCTGAAATTGCAGAAATATTTAAGACATACTATAGTACACTATATGACATTAGAGTGAAAGAGACACAACAGGAGGAGGAAAACAGGAAACTTAGAATACAGGAATACCTAGAACGAACTAACTTACCAAAAATAACTACCGAAAGTGCCGAGAGATTAGAAGACCCAATCACGCAAGAAGAAATAAATAAAGCCCTTCAAGAAACAGCAGGGGGGAAAAGCCCAGGGCCCGATGGATTTCATATCAAGTACTATAAAAAAAAATTAAAAAACAGTTGGTCCCAGAGCTATGTAACTATTATAATAGAATAGGGGAAGATGTAGAAATAAGAAAAGAATCTCTTCTTGCCAATATTTCGATTATACCAAAAACAGGAAAATATGGAACTATATGTTCCAACTATCGACCCATAGCGTTATTAAACACAGACATTAAGCTATATGCAAAAGTATTGGCAACGAGACTAAAAAACTTAATGTCGGAACTAATTAATGCAGACCAGGTGGGTTTTGTGGCAGGGAGGGAAGGGAGAGATAGATAATCGTATAACACTATTATTTGTTCAGAGAGAGAGAGAGAGAGAGAGAGAGAGAGGAAACCCCCAGTCGTACTCATGTCAATAGATGCGGAAAAAGCATTAGACCGAGTCGACTGGGGGTTTATGATGAATACACTTAGGTATGTAGGTCTGGGAACAAAGTATATGAGATGGATTAAAAACCTATATACTCACCCAACGGCAAGGGTAAAGGTAAATGGGAGTGTGTCGTCTGTGTTCGAGATGTATAATGGAACGAGACAGGGGTGTCCGCTCTCACCCCTCCTGTATGTGTTGGCATTAGAACCATTACTGTCAAATATACGGAATAGCCGGGATATGGGGGGGTGAGAATTGGAGAGGAGGAACATAAAGTGGCAGCGTATGCAGACGACATACTCCTATATCTAACAAGGCCAAGGCTGTCATTGCCTAACGTGAGCAAAGAAATAAAATAATATGGGGAGCTTTCAAACTTCAAGATAAACCCAATTAAGACAGTAATCCTGAATTTAGGTATAGATAGAGAAGAAGAAAGACTATTACAGAGAGAATTCCTGTTTACCTGGGGAAAAACAACATACTTAGGAATTAAAATAACACCAACACAAGGACTGTATCCGGCCAACTTTGTCCCTTTATTAAATTAAATCAAAACAGAATTAAAAAACATCTCCAAGAGACCCATTACATGGATAGGAAGGATCAACATACTAAAAATGATGATCCTACCGAAAAGAACATATAAGCTTCAGATGCTTCCAATAGAAATACCCCATTTTTTCTTTAAGCTGATTAGAACGATCATCCTGAACTACATATGGCAAGGTAAAAAGGCCATTAAATATATACTGCTAACCCGGGGGGGAAAAAAAAAGAGGGGGGTGGCCCTACCAGATTTAAAAAGATATCACAAAGCGATCATATTAGCTAGGTTAATGGAATGGGCAAATCCATACACAAAAAAAAAGTAGGCACAAATGGAAGACACTTTAAGTAAGACTCAGTTTAAAAAAAACATATGGATACCACCGAAATTTAGAGCACTAGGTGAAAAAATACATAACATAACTAGAAAAGTATGGAAAACACGGTATACACTGTATAGACACGAAAAATGGAAATATAATTCTCCATTGATTCCATTAGCAGACACAACGTTTTTTATATCAGGAAACGGTACACGAATGGGAAAACAAATGGGAATTGCACAATTAAAGGATATCACTTCACTAGGAAAAATGACAAAACAAGAGTTAAATAAGAAGCATGGGTGGGACCAGGTTAGCGACTGGGAATATCTTCAAGACATTTCGTAAGCACCATCCCACAACCAATAAGAAATGAAAAAACGCTAACCCCCATAGAAAAGATATGTAGTATAGAGAAGCCTTTGAGACATGGGATATCGCAGGTATATAAAATACTAACAGAATTAGAAACGGAAGGATCATTACCCTTTTTAGAAAAATTGAGTCAAGATCTAGGTGAAAAAATTGAGGAAAAACAAATAATAGAATCAGTTTATAGTTTTGCATCTGACATAGTAACGATAGAAACAAACTATAAAAACATGGTACGCTGGCATTTGACCCCAGAGAAAATGAATAAAATACATCCTAACAACTCCCCATTGTGTGGAAGGGGATGCGGGCTCTTAGGAACGACAATTCATATGTGGTGGGAATGCCCAGAAATAGAGGAGTATTGGACTGAAATCCTGGAGTATATAGAAATAGTAACTGGAGAAAAAATCTTACAAAGCGCCTGGACATGTCTATTCCATGGCACAAACAAAACAAAAAAGGAATACAGAAAAACGTTAGTCCCTTCCCTGCTAAACGCGGCAAAGGGGTTAATTCCAAAAAACTGGTTATCAATAAAAAAGCCAACCATAAAAGAATGGATACAGCAAGTTGACTATATCGCTGAGATGGAATACCTGAGCAGGGAAGGGGGGAAAGTAACAGAGTAAAATGGGAAGAATGGAGAGTTTTCAAATTGTCAGATAAATATGCAAAAGGAATGATAGGACAACATAAATAATAAATCGGAGTAGAAAAAAGAGAGAAGGGAAAGAGAAGAGAAAAAGTAGAGAAAAGAGGTAGGAATCGACAGATCCGAGGGTGGGGGAGGGGGTGGATGAAGGGGAGGGGGGTGGATGAAGGGGAGGGAGGGACATGGGTAATAGGGTAAAAATGGGAAAACAAGGAAAAATGTATAAATTTGTAATCCTTTTGATATGTTTAAACTGTATTACACCAATGTGGGTGTGTTGCTGTATAATATTAACAGATTTTCCAATAAAGAGTAAATGAAAAAAAAAAGAAAAGGTGCTTCAACAAAGTATTAGTTTAAAGGGTGTGCACACTTATGCAACCATATTATTTTTACTTTCCTCCACCTAAAATATTTCAGTTTGTTGTTCAACTGAGGTATACAGCTTATAGGTCACATTAAAAGGTGGAAAAGTTCCGAAATGATTTATCTGTCTCATTTTTTCACAGAAACCTGACTTTTAAACAGGGTTGTGTAGAATTTTCATATCCACTGTATATGGCTCAGTGGACACAGTTTTTATTGCATTTCTGATTCATAGGCGACTAGGGGTGCACCGAATGGAAATTGTGGTGCCGAAACCGAAAATGCAGGATGCACTTTGCCGAAAACTGAAACTGACAGTTTAAAAAATATTTATATTTTTATATATAATTGTATTATATTCAACTTTTTAAATTAATATCATTGATTTAAACAAACATATTGTTGGCACCTTTAGCAAGAAAAATGCAGTCTGCAGTCTATAACCATCTTTTGTATCAAGTCTGCAATATCTTACCCAACCACTTCCGGACCGCCCACCGTCGTTTTACACTGTACTTCGGAGAGGAATACAGTTATTATGGTAGCAGCTAGCTACCTACCATAACCCCAGTATCCTGTTCAAGAGCGGGTGAACAGCTTCAAGAAAAAAATGGTCTCTGCGGGGCAAGATCACTTATCAGCGGGTGGAGAGGGCCCCCCCTCCCGCGGCTCTACGGTGCCCTCCGCCACTTACCGGAGCTGCCAGCAGCGATCGTGTCATTTCTCCTGCTCAACATGGGGACGAGCGAGGGAAAGATGGCCCCCACCCTGTCTCCATATCGTTGCAGGGCGGAAGCGACATCAAAATGTCACCTCTGCCCATAGCTCTTAAAAGGGGACTTTTTTTGTTCACATTATTCAATTTCTTTTTTTTTTCTTTTTTTATTGCATTTCAGTTTAACTATGAGATCTGAGGTCTTTTTGACCCCAGATCTCATATTTAAGAGGTCTTGTCATGCTTTTTTTTTTCTATTACAAGGGATGTTTACATTCCTTGCAACAGGAATAAAAGTGTAATTTTTTTAGAAAGAACAGTGTAAAAATTAAAAAGGTAAAAAAAAAAAAAAATAATACATTTTTTATTTTTATAACCACTTAAGCCCCGGACCATTTTGTAGCTAAAGGACCAGAGGTGATTTCAGAATTTTGCACTGCGCTGCTTTAACTGTAAATTGTGCGGACATGCAATGTTGTACCCAAACGAAATTTGCGTCCTTTTCTTCCCACAAATAGAGCTTTCTTTTAATGGTATTTGATTGCCTCTGCGATTTTTATTTTTTGCGATATAAACGGAAATAGACCGAAAATTTTGAAAAAAAATGATATTTTCTACTTTTTGTTATAAGAAAAATCGAATAAACTCAATTTTAGTCATACATTTAGGCCAAAATGTATTCAGCCACGTCTTTAGTAAAAAAAATGTCAATAAGCGTATATTTATTGGTTTGCGCAAAACTTATAGCGTCTACAAACTACGGTACATTTTCTGGAATTTACACAGCTTTTAGTTTATGACTGCCTATCTCATTTCTTGAGGTGCTAAAATGGCAAGGCAGTACAAAACCCCCCCAAATGACCCCATTTTGGAAAGTAGACATCCCAAGGAAATTGCTGAGAGGCATGTTGAGCCCATTGAATATTTTTTTTTGCCTCAAGTGATTGAATAATGACAAAAAAATAAATAAAAAAATTACAAAAAGTTGTCACTAAATGATATATTGCTCACACATGCCATGGTTATATGTGGAATTGCACCCCAAAATACATTTTGCCGCTTCTCCTGAGTACAGGGATACCACATGTGTGGGACTTTTTGGGAGCCTAGCCGCGTACAGGGCCCCCGGAAACCAAGCACCGCCTTCAGGATTTCTAAGGGCGCAAATTTTTGATTTCACTCCTCACTACCTATCACAGTTTCGAAGGCCATAAAATGCCAAAATGGCACAAAACCCCCCCAAATGACCCCATTTTGGAAAGTAGACACCCCAAGCTATTTGCTGAGAGGCATGGTGAGTCTTTTACAGCTCTCATTTTGTTTTTGAAAAAGAAAGAAAATATATATATTTTTTTTCTTTTTTTTTCAGTTTTCAAAACTTTGTGACAAAAAGCGAGATCTGCAAAATACTCACAATACCTCTCAGCAAATAGCTTGGGGTGTCTACTTTCCAAAATGGGGTCATTTGGGGGGGTTTTGTGCCATCTGGGCATTCCACGGCCTCCGAAACTGTGATAGGCAGTGAGAAGTGAAATCAAAAATTTACACCCTTAGAAAGCCTGAAGGCGGTGCTTGGTTTTTGGGATCCCGTACGCGGCTAGGCTCCCAAAAAGTCTCACATGTGGTATCCCCGTACTCAGGAGAAGCAACAGAATGTATTTTGGGGTGTAATTCCACATATGCCCATGGCATGTTTGAGCAATATATCATTTAGTGACAACTTTGTGCAAAAAAAAAAATTGTCTTTTTTCCACAACCTGTGTCAACATATAAAATATTCCATGGACTCGACATGCCTCTCAGTATATAGCTTGGGGTGTCTACTTTCCAAAATGGGGTCATTTGGGGGGGTTTTGAACTGTTCTGGCATTTTATACACAACATTAGGAAGCCAACATCCACTCTTCTAACCACTTGAAGACAAAGCCCTTTTTGACACTTTTTGTTTACATGAAAACATATTTTTTTTGCAAGAAAATTATGTTGAACCCCCAAACATTATATATATTTTTAAAGCAAAGGCCCTACAGATTAAAATGGTGGGTGTTGCATTTTTTTTCTACACAGTATTTGCGCAGCGATTTTTTAAACGCATCTTTTGGGGAAAAAATACACTTTTTTAAATTTTAATGCACTAAAACACACTATATTGCCCAAATATTTGATGAAATAAAAAAGATTATCTTAGGCCGAGTACATAGATACCAAACATGACATGCTTTAAAATTTCACACAAACGCGCATTGGCGACAAACTACATACATTTTTAAAAGCCTTTACAGGTTACCCCGTTAGATTTACAGAGGTCGTCTACTGCTAAAATGACTGCCCTCGATCTGACCTTCGCGGTGATACCTCACATGCATGGTGCAATTGCTGTTTTTTTTTATTATTAATTTTGCTTTTTTCTTTTATTTTTAAATTGTTCCTTCCATATTTTTTTTTTTTTTTATCATTTTTATTGTTATCTCAGGGAATGTAAATATCCCCTATGATAGCAATAGGTAGTGACAGGTACTCTTTTTTTGAAAAAACTGGGGTCTTCTAGACCCTAGATCTTTCCTCTGCCCTCAAAGCATCTGACCACACCAAGATCGGTGTGATAAAATGCTTTCCCAATGGCGCTTTTTATATCCGGGGGGGGGGGGCATTCCCTCCCACTGCTTGTAAAAGCAGTCCAGAGGCTAATTAGCCACTAGGATTGCTTTTACATGAAAGCCGGCCGCTGGATGAAAAGAATGATACCAAGATGATACCTAAACCCGCAGGCATCATTCTGGTATAAACATTCAAAGTCCAGCAACATACCAGTACGTTGCTGGTCCTTGTTGGACATGTATTGTAATCTTTTTTTCATGCAGCCAGTTGGCTGAACGAAAAAAAGAGATTGATCGGTGGGTATGCCCACCATTAGAATACCGCCCTTCATCCACCCACTTCTAATGATGGGCATACATGCACCATTTATATATGCCAAAGCATGGGGGCATCCTCCCGCAAAAAAGTTATGCCGTACACACATGGTCGGACTTTTCCACGGGCAAGCCTCCGTCGGAATTTCGACCGTATGTACGCGGCATTAGGAGCAAAATCGCTCCTCCGCCCCTGCTGCCCCAATGCTTCGGCATATATGCTTTTTTTTTTTTTTTTAACTGTGGTGGTGAAATCACCTCCTACAGCACTGGAGTCGCAGGGATCAGGCCTGTCTCTGCGAACACTGCAGTTATGTGTGTTGTGTTTTGTAAGTAACAGTGATCGATCGATACTGCACTTGGGTGGCCTGGGCTGGACCGAGGGGCAAAACGCAGGTGCTAGCAGGTATCTGGGCTGATCCCGCTAACACTGCGTTTTTGGGAACCCTAAACTGCTGGGGACGCTAGTATAGATCTGATCAGATATTGATCTGTTCAGATACTATACCACTAAGGGAGGTGTATGCTTCACGCGTGGGTGTTAGCATTACTGGCACTAACCTGACGCTGCCTGGGGTGTGACGCAGACCCTCTCTGACGCTAAAACCTAATTGATATCACCCGCCGGGCGATCAGGGGGTTAAACCTTTATTGGGTTATATATACGGCGGGTGCCCTGACACTATAAAAAGCAAACTAACTAACCAGCGTCACCCGTAACACTTATATGGTGATCACTGGTGAAAGGGTTAACTAGGGGCAATTAGGGGGTTAAAACCTTTATTAGATAATATATGGGGTTACCTGACACTATAAAAACCTGCGGCGAACCTAAAAAAAATTACTGGCTACCGATCTGCATCACCGACGCTAAGACAGCGATCAGAAAAATGATCGCTTAGCGGCGGCGGTGCTAGGGGGTGAAAGGGTTATCTGGGGGGTGATCAGGGGGTTAAACCTTTATTCGGGGGGGGGGGGGTTTAGGGGCTACACTGGACCTAAAACTATTTTTAGTGACACTTTTACAGTCACAAATGTCACTGATTGCAGTAATCAGTAAATAAATGGTGGCTGGGGGGGGCGATTTGTGTGCCTATGTGTCCTGGTGTCAGTGTAGTGTTAGTGTAGTGTTAGTGTACTGACCTGTGTGTCTTCTCTTGTACGGCGCTCGGTATATGTGAGCGCCGCATTAGAGATAACATCACTTCCTCCTGCTTCCTCTGCCTGTGTAAACATTACACAGCAGAGGGAGCATTTTCATTCGACGGGAGCGATCGCGGGGGGGTGGCCGGAATCGAATGGCCGCCCCCTTATCTCTGATCGCTCCCCAACGAATACCGACCGCTCACTGTATAGGAGGGGGGTCCGATCGGACCCCCCAACTGTACAAAGGCAATCACGTACACTATACGTGATTGTGCCTGTCGGTGCCATTCTGCCGACGTACATATACAGTGAGCGGTCGTTAAGTGGTTAAACGTGCCCCGTCCCGCCGAAATATGACCCTTAGTGATACTCAAAGCGAGCCTTTGGGCCACTCATTGCTGCAGGAAACGCAGGATTCTAGGGACGGAATATGTCCGAGGACGTCAGTCCAGCTCTTCACACATGGCGATGTAAGCTTTCCAGGTACGGAGATAGATTATTCTGGAGGAAGACTTCCGTGCCCTTAATATGGACGAAATGACCGAGTCCGAGAGACCTCGGTCTCTCAACACCTAGCCTTCAACAGCCATGCCGTTAAGGCCAGAGACTGTAAAGGCAGGATGAAATATAGGACTTTGAGACAGAAAGTCCTCCCTTATTGGCAACCGCCAGGGAACGGCAGCGACGAGACGTACCAGATCGGCGTACCAGTGAAGCCAAGGCCAATCCAGAGCAATGAGGATCACCGGAATTCCCTCGGTCGCCACCCTGCGCAGCAGGCGAGGGAGCAACTGCAGCGGAGGATAAACGTGTATCAGGTGATAATGACCCCATGGGCCACTAATGCCTCTGAGGCATCCGCCCAAGGATCCCTAGTTCTGGCCACAAATCTCGATACCTTGCGATTGAGTCGAGAGGCCATCGTGTCCACCTCTGGCGTGCCCCACCGTCTGTGTGGCAAAGGAGTTGAAATACCTCCGGGTGCAAGGACCACTCTCCCTGGTCCAGCGTCTGGCGACTAAATAGTCCGCCAGTTCTATGCCCGGAATGTAAACGGCCGACAGAGCCGGCACACTTCTTTTAGCCCACTTCAGGGTACGGGGGAGCTCGGAAGCCGCAGCTGAGCTCCGAGTCCCCCCTTAATGGTCGACATACGCCACCGCCGTGACTTTGTCCGACTGGATCCTAATGGAGCGATCCTGCTATCTCTCAGACCACGAGGAGAGGCACAGTCTGATGGCCCGTATTTCCAGAACATTGATCGGCAAACGGGCTTCGTCCGGAGTCCAAGCCCTTGGGCCAACAGGACTCCCCAGACTACACCCCAGCCCTTCAGGCTGGCGTCCGTAGTGAACACCTTTCATTGGACGGGGAGGATCGACTTCCCGGACCGAAGAGCCGGGGACCCAAACCACCATGTCAGGGACGCCCTGACCAGGTGACTCACCTGGATCAGAAAATCCAAAGACAACGGGGATTTGTCCCAAGTGAACAAGACCGTGGTGTGTGATTGGTCCTACAGAACGGCCTCGAAAGAGGCCACCATGAGTCCCAGGACTCCCATGCAAAAACGGATTGACGACCATTTTTTGGGATGTCAGCACCCGCACTGCAGACTGAAGTGTCAGTAGCTTCCCCGGAGGTAGGAATACCTTCGCCTCCAAGGAGTCCAGAATCAGACCGCGATACTCCAGACGTTGAGTCGGGACCAGGACTGACTCCTGAATGTTTAGGAGCCACCCGAAGCCCACGACAGCGATACCTCGCCGTCTCATCAAAACTAGAACCGGCGCAAGCACCTTGGAGAGCACCCTCGGTGCCAAGCCTAGGCCGAAGGAAGAGCCACAAATTGATAGTGGACTTCACCGATCTCAAGCGTAGAAACTTCTGGTGACTCGCGCAGATCGGAACATGTAAGTAGGCGTCCTTGATGTCCAAGGTCGCCAGGAAAACCCCTTGACGGAGTGTATTGATCACCGTGCGAATGGATTCCATGCGGAACTTTTGCACCTTCACAAAGGCATTCAGGACCTGAGGTCCAAGATAGGCCGAACCCCGTCCCATTTTTGGGACGACAAACGAATTCGAGTAGAATCCCTGAAACCTCTCCTGTGACGGAACCGGCACAATCACTCCGGACCTGAGCAATCCTGAATAGGCCCCATAGGGCTGCCCGACGGGCAGGAAGGAGAGGGAGATTAGAGGGAAGAATCTGTCTGGGACCTATCCTGTAACCTGAGGTGATCACCCCACCCACCCACCGGTAGAGGATCCGGGAGGTCCACCGATCCGTGAACCTGCAAAGTCATCCCCCCTACCTCAGAGTCGGGTGGGGGCAAGACTTCACGCGGAGGCAGACTTGGGGAGCCGGCTTGTTTGGCTTACGCACCCAGGGGCACTTGTGTCCATCAGCCGCACCGCTGTCAGTCTGGGAGGGCCTCCCCGTTGACTGACGAAAAAAAAAATCTTTTTTGCTGGAAAGGAAGGACCCTGCTTACAGCGGCCTCCTCACCCTTGCTAGCCTGAGGAAGAAGAGTGCTTTTACCTCCCGTGACATCCTTGATGATGTCATCCAGCGCAGCACCGAAAATCCTACCACCTTTAAATGGTAGATCCGTCTGAGGCTTTTTAGAAGCTAGGTCAGCAGACCAGCATTTCAACCAGATCAGACAACGCAATACCACCGCCAAGACAGAGGCCCTGAGATATAAGGGGCCGCGACTAACGTGGCGTCGCAACATAAACCAGGCCCTGCACCATTTGGTGGGCCAGAGCAATAGTGTCTGGAGGAAGATTATGCTCCTGTATAGTTTGGTGCAAATTTTTTTGCCCAACCCGTAAGTGTCTGAGACACAAGGGTCGCCGCTACCACAGGCCGTAGGGCGGACCCCAACAAGGCAAACACGGCTCTGCTCACCACTTCTGACCTCCTGTCAGTGGGGTCCTTAAATGCAGGATTCCCCTCTATCGGGAGAGTGGTGGCCTTGTTCAACCGGGCGACTGGAGGGTCAACCACTGGGGGAGAAGCCCACGTTTTAAGTAGGGCATCTTCAAAGAGGTATCTGATAGGCAAACGCCGCGGGACCATAAAAGTCTTCTGCGGCTTTTTCCCCAGACCTCATCAATGAGCTGGGCAAAGAAAGGTACATATGGAAAAAAAACTTTTTTAGAAGGCCCGGCCCTAAGGAACCAGAGGAGACTGTCCGCCTGAGGTTCTACATCGCCCTGTCATTTACTGACACAGAACTGGAGTCTTCCTCGCAAGGAATGTCCTGTTCAAAACCATCAAATATATTCAGAGCTAGGGTCCTGAGCGGTAGTGGCTAGGCCCATATCTGAGAATCAGCGCACAACCCCCCCCCCCTTTTTTTTGTGGAAATAAAGTGGGGAGAGGGGCTTTTTTTGCTCCCTTGCGCTCACACACTGCTTCCCTCCTGGTCAGAATGATTCCAGGACTGCCGACAACTGGTCCATAAGGACCGCAGGTGCAGGAGCACTGCCAGTTGTCTCTAACAAGTGTGAAGAAACAGGTGAACCAGACTCCATGTTGCCACCCTCTGAGACCTTATTCACCATTACAGTGAATAATACAGCCCACCCACTGGCTGTGCTAGGGCTGAGGAGGGGATACCCAGAGTACTCACCACCCCTAGGGACCGCTCAGTACCGCTGTATGAGCCACGCTGTAGCGCGAGCCTGAGGAGAGTGAAGAATCTGTGAGGAGATGTGGTAGTTTGCGCCGTTCAGCAGCGCCGCTAGAGGCCGAAAACGAAACTGAAAGTGCCGCGGCTACAAGAAAATGGCCGCCGGGCACCTGTATAACTGTGCTTTGAGCCACGGCAAAATGGCCGCCGATGGCGCACTTTTTACATTTAAAACACTGCGCCAATGGCGCACGTAAAAAAACACACATTCCCCCAGAACACTTCCCAAGTGACTAACAGCCATGGAGCGGCCCCCCACCAGGGCAGAGTGACCCCCCAAGCATCCCCACACAGCACAGCAGCAGAACAGGGTGAACAGAGCATCATAACAGGGGGGAGACAGGGAGAACCCCCCCACACACAGAAACACAGCCAGCATGTACTCACCTTGCAGCAGGAGAGACTACTTCCCCATCCCGCAAGCACCTTGGAGAACACCCTCGGTGCCAATAGAGGGACTCACTGGCTTGTTTCAGACAGACCTATCACAGAGTCGTACTGCGTAGCTGTCGGCCCGGTCAACCGCGAAAGATACAGTAGGTACTGTTCAATCTTGAGAGGACCGCGGGAGCATGAAAGCAACCCGGCCACCCCTGGAGCCATGGGGTATGTCGTGAACCGAGTCTCACGCACACAAGGCGAGGATCAGCACGCTCGATGGTCGGACAGGGAAGACTACGAGGATACTAGTGTACCCAACCTGTTGCCCAGCCGACAGTTGATTGAAGGTCTCAAAAATAAAATAATAAAATTCCCAAAGGAATAAAATTTAAAAGTAAAATCTTCCAGGAGACTGGCTACTGAGAGAGCCACGTCTTCTTCTGCTAGGCAGAAAAAAACTGAGGTCTGCTAGCTGCAGGTGGGACGGTAATGTCTGGAGGGACCGCCCCCCTGGGCGGGGCTGTTCAGCTCTGGTTTGTTCTAGAATGTGTTAACATTTAACATTCTGCCTAGGTCTTCTCCTGCAAGCAGGGACATATACCCACACGTTCAGTGATTAAGAGCCGCCGTGTCGGTCCATGGATAAGAGAAATATATTTTCTCAAGTGCACTAGTCATACAGCTGAACAGTGTACACAAGTTCTTCCTAAAGCAGAGTTCCACCCAAAAGTGGCCACATGTGGCACCTTTCGGGGGTGGAGCAAATACTTGTCAAAACCAGGTACCCACTCCCACTTCCGAGTAAGGGCTCCACGACAACCTATGTCATTTACGGTCCCTCCGCCTTCCCCACCGCTGCCTTCTGGGAGATGCACACAGGACCCAGAAGACAGCAGGGACCATTAAGAAAGTGCAGCGCAATTCCTGCATGCGCAGTAGGAAAAGGGCTGTGAAGCCGCAAGGCTTCACTTCCTATTTCCCTTAGTAAGGATGCCGGCGTCTGCACCCTAAGCTGGTGGACGTATCGGCTAGGGGTGCTGACATAGCGAGATCGTTGACAGTTAAGCATCCTTATATTAAAAGTCAGCAGCTACAGTCTTTGATTGAAACTCCACTTTAAGTGATCGCTAACTGAACTTGGAGCTTGAGTTTTTTTTCTCTCCAATGAGCTGTGAGCAGGGTCATTTCCACCCTTCACATAAACAAAAAGGTGGGGCTGTGGGGTGGGAATGACCCAGCCTGCAGCTCGCCGGTGGAAAAAAAAAGAAACAGAGTGCAAGTTCAGCTAGAGAGGATTCTGGAGGATAGAAAACAGCGGAGCAGAGAGCGGTGACTAGCAGTCACCAGCTCTCTACTCATAACGACGGATAGAGCCGCGTGATCAGCGGTGTTTGATCACAAATTTTTTACCCTTACAAACGGCGGGAGACAGGCGCAGCATCGAAACGATGCTGCATCCACCTAGGCAAGTATTATTTTAAAGAAAAACATGTACCCATACTTCTCTTTTACTCTTAAGTATAAGTCAGAGCATGTAATGCCCAAAGGTCTCAGCATACCCCCTGGTATGTCTTCTGTCTCTATAGAACTACAACTCCAAGGATGTACTGCCGATTCCACACACATCTAGAAATAAATGTCCTAGCGTGTTTCAATGCCCTGTTTCTGTAAGACCAAAGCATGCCCCCCCCACTTGCCATCTGTTTAAAATAACAAATACCTGGTACAACATCACACCTTACAGCCAACCACAGAATTCATCATAAAATACATTGTTTAATATTAATGTAGTTGTGCCTGCAGCACACACAAAATTAAAAGTTAGATTATATATTTGTCTTCTAGCTTTATCTCAGTTTTAGTGCCTACATATCCTAACTTTAAATGTGTCTGGGCCAGTGAGTTCTACGACTATTATAATTTTTTAACTTGCTGCCCCTCTTATATAGACCACCCAGAGGTCATGGGTAGGGGACAAGACATGGTAGAAGCCCAACCCCTTACAATGTACAGAGAGCCATATCTCGGTAAAGCAACTTAACTAGATGTGTCAAGATAATTGTATACTGAATGTACTCACCTTTAATTGTTTCTTCAACAACTTCTACTACTCGATCAATCTGTTGAACCTGCAAAGTTACCCCAAATCAAAGATATTAGTTAAGAAATGCTGTTTTAGACAACTAAAAAGAGCATTTGTAAGATGTGCTATAACCACATAACTAGCAAATTTAAATTTAAAAAAAAACAAGAATGGAGAGTTAAGCCTCGTACACACGGTCGGACTTCAAACTTTTCCATGGATTTTTGCTCCAAAGGGAGTTGGCCGGGCACACCCATAGCATACACACGGCAGGACTTTTCTGCAAACTTTCCCAACATCACGTGGTTTTTCTGCTCTTTACCGCCACCCTTTGGTCAACTTCTGCTATTGTTGGTGGATTTTAACATTGGTTCTGGGCATGTGTATTTGTACTTCGGACAAAAGTCCAATGGATTTCTGTACACACGGTCGGGACTTTGCACCATCGGATTTTTGTTGACGAAAAGTTTGTCCGTTTGCAGAGCGAACTTTTGTCCGATGAAAACCGAAAAAGTTTGTCCGATTGAGCGTACACCTGGTCGGATTTTTTTTAAAAACATGCTCATTTTGAAGTTTGTTGGCAAGACGTCCGACCGTGTGTACGGGCCTTAAGTCAATTCAAATAGAAACTACAAATACACACATGGTGTTAGCATACTTGTACTCCTTTGTAGTTGTGATTGGTGGTTAAGGTTTGGGTTACCCCAAACATCATATATTCCTGATGTGTCTGTGTTACCATGTACTATTATTAAAAAGCATGCTCTCAATCACTTTGCATATTATTTCATGTATACTGTGATCCTGTACTTGCCAAATATGCTGCAGAAATCTCTCTCCGCCGAGTCTGACAGCATCCATTTTAACTGTGGGCAGAAGAAGCTGCTGTCTGTTCACTTCCTGGATTTACACAGCACACCTCCAGCTCTGCAGCTCTCATTAGCCCTCTTATGACTCATCCCCCCCTGCCTCCCTGGCAAACTCTCACGAGAGTGAGCTGTGCATGTCATAAAGGCATGTGGGAGACTCCCAAAATGTATGGAGGAAGGTGCTCTGGTCGGATGAGACTAAAATTGAACTTTTTGGCCAAAGAAAATGCTATGTCTGGCACAACCCCAACACATCACATCACCCAAAGAACACCATCCCCACAGTGAAACATGGTGGTGGCAGCTGATGTTTTTTTTTAGCAGTCAGGACTGGGAAACTGGTCAGATTTGAGGGAAAGATGGATGGTGCTAAATACAGGGATATTTTTGAGCAAAACCTGTACCACTCTGTGTGTGATTTGAGGCTAGGGCGGAGGTTCACCTTCCAGCAGAACAATGACCCCAAACACACTGCTAAAGCAACACCTTCAGTGGTTTAAGGAGAAACATGTAAATGTGTTGTAATGGCCTAGTCAAAGCCCAGACCTCAATCCAATAGAAAATCTGTGGTCAGACTTAAATATTGCTGTTCACAAGTGCAAAACATCCAACTTGAAGGAGCTGGAGCAGTTTTGCAAGGAGGAATTGGCAAAAATCTCAGTGGTAAGATGTGGCAAGCTCATACTTAGGCCAAAGCAGCTTGGAGCTGTGATAGCCGCAAAAGGTGACTCTACAAAATATTGACTTTAGGGGGGTTAATAGTTATTTATGCACATTGACTTTTCCTGTTAAGTTGTCATATTTGTTGTTGGCTTCACAATAAAAACTAAATAAATTAAGTTGTGGGCATGTTCTGTGAATTAAATGATGCAAATCCTCAAACAATCCATGTTATTTCCAGGTTGTGAGGCAACAAAACACAACTGCCAAGGGGGTGAATACTTTTGCAAGGCACTGTGTGTGTGTGTGTGTGTGTGTGTGTGTGTGTGTGTGTGTGTTTCCACAAATTTTCCACATCTTGTCATGTTGCAACCAAAAATGTAAATGTATTTTATTGAAATTGTATGTGATAGACCAACACAAAGTGGCACATAATTGTGACATGGAAGGAAAATGGTTTAACATTTTCTTACAAAAAAAAATTAAAAATATGTGAAAAGTGTGGTGTGCATTTGTATTCAGGCCTCCTGAGTCAATACTTTGTAGAACCACCTTTCACTGCAATTACAGCTGCAAGACTTTTGGGGTATGTCTCTACCAACTTAGCACATCTAGGAGAGTGAAATTTTTGTTCATTCTTTTTTTGCAAAATAGCTCAAGCTCTGTCAAATTGGATGGAGGATGTCTGAACAGCAATTTTCAAGTCTTGCCACATATTTTCAATTGGATTTAGGTCTGGACTTTGACTGGGCCATTCTAATACATGAATAGGCTTAAATCTAAACCATTCCATTGCAACTTTGGCTATATGTTTAGGGTTGTTGTCCTGCTGGAAGGTGAACCTCAGCCTCAAGTCTTTTGCAGACAGGTTTTCTTCTAAGATGGCCCTGTATTTGGCTCCACCCATCTTCCCATCAACTCTAACCAGCTTCCCTGTACATGCTGAAAAAAAGCATCCCCACAACATGGATGGTGTGTTCAGGGTGATGAGCAGTGTTAGTTTTCTGTCACACATAGTGTTTTGCTTTTAGGCCAAAAAGTTTGTTTGGTTTCATCCGACTAGAGCACCTTTCCCCACATAGCTCCTCGCAAACTGCTAACTGGACTTCTTATGGCTTTGTTTCAACAATGGCTTTCTTCTTGCCACTGTTATATAAAGGCCAGATTTGTGGAGTTCACAATAGTTGTCCTGTGGACATATTCTCCTGACTGAGCTGTGAATCATTGCAGCTCCTCCAGAGTTACCATGGGCCTCTTGCCTGCTGCTGATTAATGCTCTCTTTGCCTGGCCTGTCAGTTTAGGTGGACGGCCATGTCGTGGTAGATTTGCAGTTGTGCCATACTCTTTCCCTTTTTGGATGATGGATTGAACAGTGCTCCTTGAGGTGTTCAAAGCTTGGGATATTTTTTTATAACCTAACCCCACTTTAAATATCTCCACAACTTTATCCCTGACCTGTCGGGTGTGTTCCTTGGCCTTCATAATGCAGTTTGTTCACTAAGGTTCTCTAACGAACCTCTGAGGGCTTCAAACAACAGCTGTATTTATACTGAGAATAAATAACACAGGTGGACTATTTACTAATAAAGGCGACTTCTAAAGGCAATTGGTTCCACTAGATTTTAGTTAGGGGTTATCAGTAAAGGGGGCTGAAAACAAATGCACGCCACACTTTTTAGATATTTGTAAAAAATCTTGAAAACCATTTATCATTTTCCTTCCACTTCAGAATTATGTACCACTTTGTGTTGGTCCATCACAAAAAATACAAATGCATTAAAATACATTTAAGTCTTTAAATGTAACAAAATGTGGAACATTTAAAGGGGTATGAATACTTTTTCAAGGCACTGTATACACACACACACAAATGTTTTGACTTCCATTCCTTTTATAAACTGAACAGTTTGTTTTACAAAGTGAGGGTTCACATATACTTTAGGTGCCCTGTAACATTGGTCAGTGCCTTGCATCATTGTTCCATTGCAAAGATAAATAAACTGTATAGTGCTACTATGAACAAACCCATACTGACCCATACTAAGCAGGATACATGTACATAGTGTAAAGCAAATAGAAACATTATGTTTCATAATTGGTGTGGGATGTCACGAACAGGCAAAAGATTCAGAAAGACACTGCCTTGCTGGCAATATCACTGGTCACTATTTAGGGTCCAGGCTTAGCACATCTCGGTGGGCATAACCCTGAAGGAGTCTTCGGGGTCTGGGTTCGAAAGGGATGAACCATGGCCCTGAACACCAAGTACAGAGGTGGGCATCCATGCAGGATCAATAGCTACATAACATGCTGTCCCCACAGTGTGGGGTCTAAATACAGCTCCAAAGTTTTTACTTTAGTTGCACAGATCCAAATGCACCGTTTCTATTGTTCCATTAGAAGACAGTGAAATGTTGAAGAGTTAATTGTAGAAAACAAAGAAAAACGTAAAATAGTTAAGCTTACAGTGATTTCCCTGTAAGGGACAACATGTTCACCTTGAGACATAAGCCAAAAAAAACAATGAGGACTCATGGAATGGGGGGAAGGGTTATAGGGGATGCCCAGGGGACTTACAGTTGTGCTCAGAAGTTTACACAACCTGGCAGAATTTATGATTTCTTGGCCATTTTTCAGAGAAGAGATTGATAACACAAACATTTTTCACTCATGGTTAGTGTTTGGCTAAAGCCATTTATTATCAATCAACTGTGTTTACTCTTGTTAAATCATAATGGCAACAGAAACTACTCAAATTACCCTGATCAAAAGTTTACATACCCCAGTTCTTAATACCGTCTATTGCCCCCTTTAACATCAATGACAGCTTGAAGTCTTTTGCTCGATTTGTGGATGAGGCTATTTATCTTCTCAGCTGCCCATTCCTCTTGGCAAAAAGCCTCCAGTTCCTGTAAATTCTTGGGCGGTCTTGCATGAACTGCACATTTGAGATCTCCTCAGAGTAGCTCAATGATATTGAGGTCAGAAGACTGAGATGGCCACACCAGAACCTTCACTTTATTCTGCTGTAGCCAATGACAGGTAGACTGGGCCTTGTGTTTTGGATCATTGTCATGTTGGAATGTCCAAGTACGTCCAGTGTGCAGCTTCCTTGCTGATTAATTGCAAAAGTTCCTCCAGTATTTTTTGATAACATACTGCATTCATCTTGTCATCAATTTTGACCAAACTTCCTGTGCCTATGTAACTCACACATCCCCAAAACATCAGAGATCCACCTCCGTGTTTCACTGTAGGAATGGTGTACCTTTCATCATAGGCCTTGTTGACTCCTCTCCAAAATGAAGCCTTCACGGTTGTGGCCAAAAAGCTAAAAAGTATCACTCCAAATGACTTTGTGCCAGGTTTGAGGCTTGTCTATGCCGTTTGACGTATTGTAAGCGGGATACTTTGTGGCATTTGCGTAGTAATGGCTCTCTTCTGGTGACTCGACCATGCAGTCCATCTTTCTTCAAGTGCCTCCTTATTGTGCATCTTGAAACATCCACACCACATGTTTTCAGAGAGTCCTGTATTTCAGTTGAAGTTATTTGTGGGTTTTTCTTTGCATCTCGAACAATTTTCCTGGCAGTTGTGGCTGAAATTTTAGTTGGTCTAACTGACCATGGCTTGGTTTCAACAGAATCCCTCATTTTCCACTTTTTGATTAGAGTTTGAATACTGCTGATTGGCATTCTCAATTGCTTGGATATCTTTTTATATCCCTTTCCAGTTTTATAAAGTTCAATTACCTTTTCCCGCAGATCATTTGACAATTATTTTGCTTTCCCCATGACTCCGAATCCAGAAACATCATTGCAGCACTGAATGAAAGCTGCAAGGGTCTGTCAGGAGTCCAGAAACTCATTGATTTTTTTTATACACACACCAATTACAAGAAAACAGATCACAGGTGAGGATGGTTACCTTTAATAGCCATTCAAACAACTTTGTGTCAACTTGCGTGCATGTTATAAGGCCAAAATCACCAGGGTATGTAAAATTTTGATCAGGGTCATTTGGGTAGTTTATGTTGCCATTATGATTTAAAAAGAGTAAACACAGTTGATTATTAATAAATGGCTTCAGCCAAACACTAACCATGAGTGAAAGAAATGTTTGCGTGTTATCCATATTCTCTGAAAAATTGCCAAGAAATCATCAATTCTGCCAGGGTATGTAAACTTAGGAGCACAACTGTACTGTCAAAATGTATGCAAGTGTCCAACCACCTAAAAAGGTACCAGCCTATAACCAAGGATCTATGAGCATCAAGCCCATGCCCTGTACTGAATGATTAAGATTGATATATTTTAAATTATTGTGAGGTAAAGCCTAACTACCTTTTTATTTTGTTTGATCTGGATAGAGACTGTGCGAGTTGTGAAACCTATTCTTTTTTATTTTGCTCCGTTTTCTTAGCTTGAAAGATTTATTATCTCTATTTTTCATGATGATCATGGACCAAGTAAAATTTCAAGAAGTGTTGCTGCTATCATCTAAATCACATGAAGGTAAACCTTCCAATGGAGACGATTATATTGGTGCCAAATGTCTCAAAGATTATACTGCCCACATTGAGGATATATTGCATCTCTGGGACAGAAAGTGAAAACAAAGTGCAGGTTTTTAACAATTCTCTATTCTTATAAAACAAGACCAATGTGCTGCTAAAAAAAAGGACTGTCACACAAGTGATTGAAGACACTGTCAACTTACCCATTTACTCCAGCCCCCCAACCCAGTTGTACTCAATTTTATAGCACTTTCCGCACCTGCAAAATACCATGAGTTGGCTTTTGTTAGATCTTACAGAACGCAACTATGAGCACCCCCCTCCTCATGTGACAGTGTTTGGGTCTACAGAAGGCCTAAGCACTGCAACATGGGAGGAGGTCATGTGCTTAACAATATTGAGAACACAGGGTATTTTTCAGCAGCTGCAACAGAAGATGTAGCAGTAGGGGGTGGGAGCTGGACAGGCAAGTAGAAGGTGGTTGGGTGGTAGGCTTTAAACATACCCCCCACTAGGCCATGAATGTGCAAGGTGACAGGGCCTCTTTAAATCACTCAGTAGCATGTAATTATGTTGTATACAGCCCTTGCCTCAATCAGAATCCCTGATGAATGATCAACAACATTTCCACTCAAGGCAAGCCACGCAGAAAACGTACTTGAGCTAAAATGATTTACTACTTGCAGGCAAACACACCGTTACAGCTATGGTCTTGGCATAACCAATTAAAAAATTAAAGAAAAGGTATTGTGAACCTGATTTTTGTTACTAAGCCGATTGCGATCACAAATACAAAAAAAAAAAAAAAATCCTTTAAATTTGCTGAATAACTCACTTTGTCTACTATCTACCAGATTTAAATGAGTGTACTGGTAAAATGTGTTTTTGTGTATTAAACCAGCTGATCAACATTTAGGCACAGAAAAAAATTAAACAAAACATTAAGATTTGTCATAACTGTGGGTTTCTTCAGAGCCTGTTTTTCTGAAGTCTTTTGTCAGAACCTCAAGCAAAACTATGATTTCCAATGTCGCTTTCCCTGTTTAAATACATTTTTCCATTAAAAAGACTAAACTATTTGAAGTGGATGCCCCCTCTGGTAAGTTCTGCTGCACAAGGCCTGGCATGCTTTTTAAGCAAGTGACAATTAGCTTGGCTGCACTCCTTGAGATAAGTGGATGCCCTGCATGATCCCACTATTCCTCAAAGCATTAAAGCAAGTCATGGCACCAAAGAGTAGCAGTCACAAATAGCTTGCAAGTTGAAAGCTTTCCCCTCAAATAATCAGAACTACATTTGTTCCATTTGGTTTAGAGGGTTGGTTCACTTGTTGAAAACCTCAGTTGCATCAATTTTAATTAAACAGCTTATTTCTCCTGAAAGTGTATGCGTGTCTGTGTTCATTTTCACTTCTCTGCTCTATAATTTTGAGGTTTAAGTCACCAGCAGAGAACAGAAAATGTATTCTTGTATATGAGTGCCATGGAAACAGAAGGCTTAAGAAAATGATTCACTGTTGCATTAAAGCAGCCAAAAACCATTCTTTTGATTGTGCAAGGGTCACCGTTTTTTTTAACTACTAGACCGTTTAGCTTAACCCGAAATTTAACAGTTCTGCATGGTAGAAATAAATAAAAATAAGGGATGTAAAAAGATGTAGGCTAAAAGTGATTTTTTTTATTATTTTTTCTACCAGCCTTTCAGAATGGAATACAATTTTCCATTTCTAAAACACCAAAGACCCAAAACCGAATCACAAAAAGGTTTTTCTGGGCTTCAAAGAGCTTCTGTACAGAAAAAAAAAAATGGAACAAAATAAACTGCTCATGAAAATGTTTCAGCTGGCAAGCAATTATGTTTTTGTTAATAAACCATTTACCACCAGAAATCATAATTCACAAGACACATCTGGACAGCAAAAAACAACCACTTTAAAATTAAAAAAGATGGAGCGCTAGAAACGCAGCAAGTGCGATATGGAAATAGTTCCAAGGTCCAGGTGTGCCAGTAGGCAAAGTTAATTTACTGGTGAGACCAGACCAGGGTTTAGGGGTTCTGGTCTGTATCAGTGTGGATAGTCAGCTGTAGAGAGCAGAAGTGACTGTGGATATAGGTGTGTGAGAGAGTGTGAGAGAGTGTGAGAGAGTGTGTGAGAGTGTGTGAGAGTGAGTGAGAGAGAGAGAGTGAGTGAGAGAGAGAGAGTGAGTGAGAGAGAGTGAGTGAGAGTGAGTGAGAGTGAGAGAGAGTGAGTGAGAGTGAGTGAGAGTGAGTGAGAGTGAGTGAGAGTGAGTGAGAGTGAGTGAGAGTGAGTGAGAGTTAGTGAGAGTTAGTGAGAGTTAGTGAGAGTTAGTGAGAGTTAGTGAGAGTTAGTGAGAGTTAGTGAGAGTTAGTGAGAGTTAGTGAGAGTTAGTGAGAGTTAGTGAGAGTTAGTGAGAGTTAGTGAGAGTTAGTGAGAGTTAGTGAGAGTTAGTGAGAGTTAGTGAGAGTTAGTGAGAGTTAGTGAGAGTTAGTGAGAGTTAGTGAGAGTTAGTGAGAGTTAGTGAGAGTTAGTGAGAGTTAGTGAGAGTTAGTGAGAGTTAGTGAGAGTTAGTGAGAGTTAGTGAGAGTTAGTGAGAGTTAGTGAGAGTTAGTGAGAGAGAGAGGCGCACTGAGTGCAGTATGTCAGTTAAAATTCAATGTTTAATAAAAGTAAGATCAACTCACATTTTGGTGAGATATAACGTGCATGGCAAAAGTAGCTTGCGCTCCTGTAATCCAGCTGGGCAGCGGTGGTGGTTAGCAGTTCCTGGTGGCTACCGAGGCTGCAAGGCTGAAGACAGTCTCACAACAAGCACGTCAACTGTGATGGGAGGCGTGGTTGAGCTCGCGTTCAGAGCATTTGTGCTCCTTCATCAGGCTTATTCATGTGCCTGATGAAGGAGCACACATGCACCGAACGCGAGCTGACGTGCTTGTTGCGAGACAGTCTTCAGCCCCAAGCTACTTATGCCATGCACATTATATCTCACCAAAATGTGAGTTGATCTTACTTTTATTAAACATTAAATTTTAACTGACATACTGCACTCAGTGGCGCCGCTCCCCTCTCTCTCGAAAACAACCACTTACCACAGCAAAATGTATTATGTGAAACATGTCAAGCAGTGCTTTCTCTCTATCTATGGCTTGACAAGTTTGCTTTGAATCTAGAAACCATCTATAAAAAAAGTTATGACCCTTTTTATTTTTATTTCAACAAAGCCCTCTTTTTTTACGACAAAATCCATTCCCTTATACAGCCCTGATATGTACAATTACAGATGCACAACACAAGTTTACACACAGTTATGCCTCTCAGCTTTTGCATATTTTCTCACCAGCAGACCAATCAAGTCCATCTGTCCGTTTTCAGGCAAAACTGATCGCACCAACTATTGTTTTCTATGGGGCGGCAGATGTTAGCAGACATGTGTCCGCTGTAATCTGCCAGCATCCGATCCAATCTGGTTCACTAAAAAACACACAGATCGGATGACAATTGAATGGAAACAGACAGGCATTTTTTTCCCATCCAACTGCCCCATAGAGAACAGCAGGCTGTGTCCCCTTTCGCTCTGCATAGGGGAGCAGACACAGACCCCGTCATCTGCCAGCTCACCTGGGATCAGCAGGGAGATCCCACCGCTGAGCAGGCGGATCCACTTGGATGGATTCCTCTACATCTGAAAGTCGTCTTAACCTTATGATCCCTTAGACCCCTTTCACACTGGGGCGTTTTTCAGGCGCTTTAGCGTTAAAAAAAAAAGTGCCTGAAACAAGTCTCATCTGCAATCCCAATGTGAAAGCCCGAGTGCTTTCACACTGAGGCGCTGCGCTGGCAGGGCATCAAAAAAAGTCCTGCAAGCAGCTTCTTTGCAGTGATTTAGGACGTTGAATACACCGCTCCTAAAGCGCCCCCTTCCCATCGAGGCGCTTTTTTAACGCCAAAGCACCTGAAAAATGCCCCAGTGTGAAAGGGGTCTTAGCGGAGCTTTACCAGCGTTTTTTGGGCGCTGGCAGTGTAAAAGGGCCC
Source organism: Rana muscosa (assembly GCA_029206835.1). Classification (NCBI taxonomy): domain Eukaryota; kingdom Metazoa; phylum Chordata; class Amphibia; order Anura; family Ranidae; genus Rana; species Rana muscosa. Next base: position 1,078,471,248 of record CM055122.1, read on the forward strand.
TGAAAGCACTCAGGCTTTCACATTGGGATTGCAGATGAAACTTCTTTCAGGCGCTTTACAGGTGCTTTTTTTAACGCCAAAGCGCCTGAAAAACGCCCCAGTGTTAAAGGGGTCTAAGAACTTGCTACATTTAAAATTGTAATAAAGTCAGCAATAGTCTCCAGTCTCTGACTATCCTTCACTGATATTTACAGTTTTAAATGTACCAAGTTCTTTGGTATCCCAAGTAGGTTAATAGGCAAAAGCGGAGAGGCTTAACTGTGGGTAAACCTGTGTTGTGTATCTGTAAAGATACAAAATCAGGGCTACATAATAGAAGTTGTTCTGCGTGTATAACATTTTGAATACGCAAGGCATTTTATACCCTGGATCAGCCTGCACGTGTCACAGGGAAGCATGGAGGTTTCTGTTCAGAGTATAATATGGCAGAATAAAAAAAAAAGCTATAAAATTGCTTATACCTTACCCTGCCGTTCCCATAAGGTGGGCAATAAGTAATGTGTGGCTATTTTTCATGGGCAGCAAGCATTTACACCAGAAAGATGGCTGCAGTTGCAGTCATAATTCCGTCACCATTTTTTTTAGCCAGCGATCGGCTTTGCTGAAAAAGTGATTCAGACAACTGTAAAGCACCACGGAGACTTCCCCTTTCTCCAGCTGCCGCCATTTCTGGGCTGTCTTGTTCCCCCGGGGAGTCCAGGACAATGCGTTTGGACTTTGTGGCCTGCTCTCCTCTGATGAATACAGCCACAAGTGACAATTCCACCACTTCCGGTTTCAGTGCGGTCATCTCCTGGCCATTACAGACAGGGAAGATGATCAAAACAGATCTGTGTTTGTTTGATCAGCTGCCTTGGAGGGCAGGGGAGACATCAAGGGTGAGATTTATTAAAACTGGTGCACACAGAATATGGAGCAGCTGTGCATAGTAACCAATCAACAATTTTTTTTGTTAAGGCCTCATGCCCACGGACGTTTTTACAGCCGCGTTTTTGAGCGTTTTTTACAGCTTAAAAACGCCTGTCCATGTTAGTCTATAGCTTCATGCCCACCTAGACGTTTTTGATCTGCAAATAGCATAGACGTTTTTAAGCTGTAAAAAAAACCCAGGACCAGTGCGTTCCTCAGCGTCAGAATTAGGCAGAAAAAACCGCGAGCGTCAAAAAACGCGCAAAAACGCGCACTAACGCGCACTAACGCGCGGTCGCGTTTTTAGCTCCGACGTTTTTTGTTTTTTTTTTCCAAAAAAAATTAAAAATAAAAAAATTATTTACAATAACATGGACAGGCATTTTTAAGCTGCAAAAAACGCAGCTGTAAAAACGCCAGTGGGCATGAGGCCTAAAGCTTAATTGAACAAGCTGAAGTTAGAAGCCTATTAGTTACTATGCACAGCTGCACCAGATTCTGGGTGCACCGGTTTTAGTAACTCTCCCCAAGGGTCTAAGAGACTTCTGATGTCTCAAAGAGTACCTGTCACTGGCCAAAGCTTTATAGCTTTCTTAATAGCAAGAAGACTAAATAAAATCAAAGCCACCTCCTCACCCCTGTGTTAGGGCACAAATGCAAACAGGCATGTAGTTCAGATATGCATATGATAGCACCACACATGAGGCTCATGTTTAACTTTAAACAGATAACCTTTAAAGGCTTTTAATATGTCACCTGTGAACATTTTCAGGTACCATAGTTTGTCGTCATTTCATAAGCGTTGCGTAATTTTAAACCTTGATATGTTTGGTATCCATTTACTCGATGCAGCATCATATTTTATATTTTACTAAAAAATTATTATATTGTGTTTGTGTGCACTAAAATTCATTTAAGTGTATTGTTTTCCAGAAAGTTTGCATTTGATAATTCAAGTTAGACTTACCGGTAACTTGTTTTCCAGAAGTCTTTCAGGACAGCACCCTGAGAGACAGTGACTCCTCCCACCACTGCAGGAAACACCTTCTTCCTCCAAATCTTTAAAGGGAGGTACCTCCCTGGCATACCTCAGTTGTATCAGAGAACCTCCGGCCCCGGCTGGAACACATACGTTAGTAACAGCCTAGTATATCAAAACATTAGGGCGGGCCGTTGCTGTCCTGAAAGACTTCTGGAAAACAAGTTACCAGTAAGTCTAACTTGAATTTTCGTAACGTGTCTTTCAGGACAGCACCTTGAGAGGATAACAGAGACTTACCACCTTAGGGCGGAACAACAGCTTGTAGGACCTTTCTGCCGAAAGCCTGGTCACTGGCAGATGTGAGGTCCAGTCTGTAACGCTGCACGAACGTGCGAAAGCTTGACCATGTTGCTGCTCTGCAAATTTGGTCAGGGGTGGCACCAGCTCTTTCTGCCCATGTAGCCGCAAGTGCTTTTGTTGAGTGTGCACATATCCCTACTGGTGGCACCATACCTGCATGAGAGTAGGCTTCCAGAATGGCTAACTTAAACCATCTAGCTAAGGTACCCCCTTTGAAGCTAGGCAACCTTTTTTGTTGCCTCCAAACAGAATAAATAAGGAATCTGTGCGTCTAAAGCTCTTTGTTATTTTTAGATAGCATAACAAAGTCCTTCTTACATCCAACATATGAAAAAACATTTTTTCCCATTAAGGGTTTGCACAGAAAGTAGGTAGCACAATCTCCTGGAAACGATTGTTGAAGCTACCTTGGGCAAAAATTTTGGATCTGTTCTTAGAACAACTCTATCCGAAAATAACGATAAATAAGGTTCCCTTATTGACAGGGCATGTAGCTCACTGATCCTGCGCGCTGAAGTGATAGCGACCAGGAACAGAGTTTTAAGGGTGAGATCTTTGATAGATGCATTTTCTAAAGGTTCGAATGGCTTTCCTGCCAGAGACTGCAGAACTACCGAGAGATTCCATTTCGGGAAACCCCTAATCTGAGCCGTTCTAGACCTTGTAAGGGCTTTAAAGAACCTAGCTACTAGTGGTTCTGAGGCCACGGATCTTTCCAGAAACACTGTTAGTGCAGCTTCCTGTACCTTCAAAGTGCTGATTGCCAGACATTTATCTGCTCCCTCTTGTAAGAATTCCAAAATGGAACCAAGATTGTCCAGATTTTGAACAGATATCTCACACCAGGAGTTATAAACTTTCCACACCTTGGTGTATATGGCCCTTGTAACTTTCTTCCTGCTTTCTGGCAGTGTTGAAACTAAACGGTCTTGAAAAAGAAGGGGTTTTCAGAGTTGATTTCAGATACCAGGCTGTGAGGGAGAGACTGGACACATCTGGGTGATATACAGGACCCTGTATCAATAGCTCCTGCCTGGGAGGTAGATGCCAACATGGCTTGGCTGCCATTCCCAGGACAGTTGAGAACCAAGCTCTCTTGGGCCAGAACGGGGTGATCTAGGCGACAGGTACATTTTCCCTTGGAATTTTTCTTAGCACTAAAAGGGATTAAATGGAACGGGGGGAACGCAAAGCAAAGGCAAAATCTCCAAGGATGCGCCAGAGCATCTGTTCCTAGAGACCCGTCTAGTCTGTTTATGGAAAAGAATTGAGGTACTTGTGCGTTTTCCCTTGAGGCAAACAGGTCCACCTCTGGTTGACCCCACCTGCTGGAAATTGTCGCAAAGACCTCCGGGTTCAGTGACCATTCTGACTCCCAGACTGGTATGTCTGCTTAAGTAATCCACCACCCTGTTCAGGGATTCCTTTAAGTGGATTGCTGACAGAGATCATAAATTCCTTTCTGCCCACAGAAGGATCTCTGCTGCAAGAACCTGTAGAGGTCTGCTCCTTGTGCCCCCTTGCCTGTTGAGATATGCCACCTCCGTGGCATTGTCTGTCAACACCTGAACATGATGGTTCTGGAGATCCGGAGAAAAAAACTTTTGTAGAGCAAATGCGATCGCCTTTGGCTCTCTCTAATTTGAGGATCTTTTTGACTCTTCTTTCAGACAAGTCCCCTGGATGAAATCTTTCCTTAAGTGGGCTCCCCACCCCCCATGCACTGGCGTCCGTGGTCAGTCTCCTTTCTACTGGAAAGGACCACTCTAGACCTTTTGAAAGGATCTCCTGATCTTTCCACCAATAAAGTGACCTCTTCACTCGAGATGGAATTTTTATCTGAGTGTCCAGGGAACTGAGATTGTGATCCCATGACCTCAGGAGAAAGGACTGTAGGCACCTGAAATGCAAACTTGCCCATTGGATGGACGGCATAGTTGAAGTCAGAACTCCCAATGCCGACATTACCTGCCTTATTGTTATAGGCAGGTTGGACTGTAGCCGGCTCCTGAACCCTGTCCTTTTCCTGGGGGAGAAACATTTTCTGGCTTACCGAACCGACTTGGTAACCCAAGAAACGGATCTCCTGGGATGGAACTAGTGAAGACTTTTGTAGATTCAAAATCCAACCCAAAGATTCCTGGTGGCTTTGTGCCTTGGACAGGTTGTCTATTAACCTCTCTCGAAGGAGCGAACAATAACAAGTCGTCTAGGTAGGGTATAACTGCAATTCCCTGCCGACGAAGTGGGGCTAGGGCTTCCGCCATCACCTTGGTGAAAATCCGAGGCGAGGATGACAGCCCAAATGGTAGGGCCCTGAATTGTAGATGCTGGACTACTCCCCCCATCCTTACTGCCAACCTGAGGGGAGATTGGGATGTGTAGATATGCATCCCTTAAATCTATTGACGCCATATAACACTCTGGCGTCAATAGATTTTTTACCGAAAATATCGAGTTCATCCTGAACTTTCTGTATTTGACAGACTTGTTCATTGGCTTAAAGTTTAGGATCATCCTAAATTTTCCTGTTGGTTTTCTTATTAAGAAAATGTGAAAATAGAAACCCAGTTGTTCTTCTTCTGGAGGTACTTGTACCACCACACCCTGCTGGATCAGCTCTCTGTGAGGACTTCATGGCCAGGGATTTTTCTGGGTCCTTTGGGGTGTTTGTTATCAAAAACCTCTTTGGGGGGCCTCCGAGACCTCTATCACGCAACCTTGGGCTAGTCATTGTGATTACTCGGCTTGTGTAGGTGGATGGAAAAGGATTCCACCTTTTCCTTTGGCCTTTTGTGTGGTCCAATTCCTCCTACCCCCTTTGGGGTTTGTTTTTTTCTTGTTTTTTTAGTTCGAAAAAACATCTTGGGGGTTGTTTCTTCTTTTTAACTGGGAAAGATTTTTTCCTGTCAGCTGTCCTGTCTAGGATACTCTCTAGATCAGGCCCAAAAAGAAAGTCCCCTGAAAAAGGAATCCCGCAGAACTTGTTTTTTGAAGCTGCATCACCTGGCCAGGTCTTTAATCACAAAGCCCTTCTTGCTGTATTTGTCAAGGCTGCAGACCTTGCCGACATTTTTATTGCTTCAGCTGAAGCATCAGATATGCAAGATACCAAATTAGACAAAGTGGCAAAAGAGTCTAAAATCTCTTGTTTAGGTGAGTCTGCCACTATATGGGACTTTAACTGGTTAGTCCAAAATTCTAAATTTCTGGCTACACACGTTGTCCAGTTTAGGGACATTGTTCAGAGGGATCTTCCTCAAAAAAGGTAAGTGTCTTTTATGGGCCTTTGAGAAAAAGGGTTTTTTCTCTGGATCCTGACATTCTTTCTTTATAGCATCAGAAATGACCTGATGGACTGGGAAAGTCCAACCCTTAGGTTCACTCAGACCTGCATACATGTGGTCATGTAAGCTTAAATCCTTCCTTTCCTCACTTAGGCCAAGCGTAACATGAATGGCCCTAAATAGCCCATCCACCTCCTCCAAGGATAGTTTGAATTTTGAAGGGGACACTACCGCTTCCTCCCCTGAGTCCTCTGAATCCTCACTAGAAGGTACATAAGACTGTTCTTCCCTGGTAACAGGCTCCTCAGCCAGAGTATCTAATACTGGCACAGCCACAGACCCTTGGGAAGACTGAAGTGGAGGACTGAGCCATAGACGGGTTAACTAATGAGTCATGAAAAGTTTGAATCGTGGCAAAAAGTTTTCTTTACAGAGGCAACCAACTCTTCCCGTACTGAGGCTGATTCCTCTTGAACTAAAGAAGAATGTGCTGCATAAAGCTTATTTCCAATTCTCTCCCATCTTTGTCCTACATGAAGGACATCTCTTTCTAGGGTCAGAGCTCTTGGCCTTGAGAGAAGACAAAAAAGGGAAATAAAGCAGGAGGATCCTTAGTGAGACCCGGTCTCTGCCAATGGACCACCCCAAACAGGTGTACTAAGAAGAAAACCAAGAAACACCTCTGGTGCCCAGACAGGCCCCTTGCCACTAGGGGGATAGAAGAGAGAGAAACCCAAAAATCACAGGCAAAGGATAGGCAGAATTTAACCGCTGCCTCCTACCTGAGCCTTGCCGATGCCTGTGCCTGTCCCCACCGCTGTATCCGCCGCGTCCATTGCGGGTGTACCGCGTCTCGTGGCTTCACACTCCCACAGTGCCTCTGCACCTGCTCCTGTCCTGCCTCCTCCCCCTGCGTTTACGCCGGAAATGACATTTCACGCTGACCTGGCGATCCGCTCTCACTTCCGGTCTCTTGGACTACTCCAAAATGGCAGCGGTGCACGCGCAACCGCTGCCGCCTCCCAGACAAGCCAGTCACCCAGTCCATGGCTCCTCTGAGCACTCCAAGGGGAAGAGGAGCCCGAATTCCCCGTTTTCGATGCTGGGTAGAGCGGGAGGATAGCGGTTTCTAAAAGGAGAAAAATTAAGAGGGAAGCCCCGTCTCCCAGGAGAACCTGGAAACTCCTGACTCCCCTCACCGAAGATGTTCCCTCCAGGCCGGAGGAAACACAAAAACTGAGGAATGTCAGGGAGGTACCTCCCTTTAACCATTTGGAGGAAGGTATTTCCTGCAGTGGTGGGAGGAGTCACTATCTCATGGTGCTGTCCAGAAAGACGCCTTGGGAAAAGCTGCTGCGCAAAAATCATTTGACAAAAAATTGCAACAGCCACCATTTTATTCTCCAGGGCATACATTTCAGAAATTATATTTGAGGATTCTAAGTAATTGTCTAGAAAAAATATGCCGATTTGAATAATTACAAGACAATGGAAACAGATTCGCAGAGAGGCATTTGCTCAGGCAACTCTAGTGCACGGAGCAGGTTTTAATAACTTCCCAAGACATTACCCCACAGAAGTTTCACTTAACACATCTCACTAGGAACCAGCAAGGGGAGTGTAAGAACATCTAAACATGCAGACTGAAATAAAGCTACTGCAGTTTTCTGTGAATTTAAGTCTAGTACACACAATCAGAACAGCGGACGAAATATACGGCTTTCGAATCAATCATAAGATAATCTGATCCTTAGTATACAGCATTTGAGAGTCAATCACAACAGTTCATCCGAAATTACCCAAAGGAACAAAAATGTTTCTAAGATTTCAAGACCTTCGATTTTTGTTTAATCAGTAAAGTATTTGCCTAAAAAAAATTCAGACAAGACGAAAGCAAGATGAAAGAATACATTATAAAACACTTCCGAAATTGTATGCTCTCATACGAGAATTTTCATAAGTTTAGGAAACTCATTTTCGATATGAGACTAGCATGCAAAAAAAGAACGGACGATCATTTGTCCAAAATTCTCATTGTGTGTATGATTAGTTGTGCAGATAAACAGGAATCAAGTATAGACTGATTCTGCAGAGACTCGGCTGCAACATGAACAGCTGCTCACAGTGGCAGTTTGGTTCGGGAGACAGGGTACTATGACACTGTCTACTGTATTGTATTTTACACCTGCCATCTCATGTTGTCAGTTACACTAGGCATGCATACAGTGATGTACGAGCCTTGCTCAACACAAGATTATACACAAGTGAGAATGTGTGAAAGATGAAAGTTTAAAGAAGTTTGCCAAAATTAATTAAGAGCATTACTTTTGATACAACCACAGCTGAGGGAATCAATTTTTTTTTTTCTTATCCAAGCCATGTCAGCTACACTTTCCCCAACTGACCTTGGCTACAGATTTACAATACTGCTTCAGAGACAAATTATCTGGACAGAGTACTAAAAGTGAAAAATCTTCTTCAATGTTCCTTTAATCTACACAATAGCAAAAAGCAAACTATTACAAAACAAACTCCCAATACTCAGAATAAAAGCTCTATCTGCAACAAAAGTTCAAAGCCAAAAAGAAGCATATTTGCCCACTGTATGTATGTAAACAAATTTGATTTAAACAAGTTGACGAAAACGAATAGCTTATCAGGGGCTCAAGAAATTATTAGCTCGTTAACGATTAGCCTACAGAAAAATAGGGTTCTACAAGCGGTTGGGTGTACATACATGACCTAACCTCTCTCTGGCACCATCATAGTTGATCTGGTTTAAGAACACCATCCTTTAACTCAGAAAAATTCATACGTTTATGTCGAGGAGAGGTGAGAATTGAAATATTGAAGCAAACACTGCAACTTAAACAAAGGTGAAAAGTAGCAATTAAGCCAGACTTCCTAGATTTAATTTAGTCTGAATGCAATCAGCCAGAGGAGTTGGGGGGCTCTAAATAGAGAACATGGCATCTCTTGTTTTTAGATAGACTTAAAGGGGTTGTAAAGGTTCGTTTTTTATTTTCTAAATAGGTTCCTTTAAGCTAGTGCATTGTTGGTTCACTTACCTTTTCCTTTGATTTACCTTCAAAATGTTTTTTTTCTTTGTCTGAATTTCTCACTTCCTGTTTCTCCTCACTAAACTTCACACCATCATCCGAGTGGTGTGGAGTCAGCCAGAACAGCTTACTGAACAACTTACTGAGGAGGAACAGAAAGTGAGAAATTCAGACAAAGAAAACAAAGAAAAAAAATATTTAGAAGGGAAATCGAAGGAAAAAGGTAAGTGAACCAACAATGCACTAGCTTAAAGGAACCTATTTAGAAAATAATGAACCTTTACAACCCCTTTAACCACTTCCCTACCCAGCCATAGTCAAATGACATCCACAGATGGGATCTCCCATCCTGGGTGGACGTCATATGACGTCCTCGGCTTTGTAGGGGGATATCTGAATGATGCCTGCAGCTAGAGGCATCATTCAGATATCCTTTTGAAGTGCCGGCGATTCTGCGCACCATAAGAACGATCATAGCGGTGGTTCCGCCGCTTGATCGGTCTTACAGGCCATCCGGTGCTTCTCCGGGCTCCCCGTGCGATCGGGGACCCGGAGCGAATCTTCCAGCGTCGTTGGTGGGGTCACGTGATGAGCATAGAGATGACTGGTGACCAGATGGTCACCAGTCATCTCTATGATCGTCGGAGGCCCGGGCACGATGTGATGACGTCACGCCCGGGCTTCAAATGTAAACAAGGCCGCCATTGCGGCTGTAAGTATGAGATCAGTGAAAAAATTTTCACTGATCTCATGCTTTCCAGCCTGGAGGAGAGATGTGGGGTCTTATTGACCCCGCATCTCTCAATAAAGAGAACCTGTCACACATATCCTATTACAAGGGATGTTTACATTCCTTGTAATAGGAATAAAAGTGATAAAAAAAAAAAAAAAGTAAAATCATTGTAAAAAAGAAACAAGTAAAAAAAAAAAAAAAAAAAAAAATTAAAAACGCCCCTGTCCCCGGTAGCTCGCGATCAGAAGCGAATGCACACGCAAGTCGCCCACATATGTAAACACCGTTCAAACCACGCATGAGGTATCGCCGCGTGCGTTCGAGCGCGTGCAACAATTCTAGCACTAGACCTCCTCTGTAATTCTAACCTGGTAACCTGTAAAAAAAATTAAAGCTTCGCCTATGGAGATTTTTAAATACCGAAGTTTGGCGCCATTCCATGAGTTGAGTGTGCGCAATTTTAAAGCGTGACATGTTAGGTATCTATTTACTCGGCATAACATTATCTTTCATATTTTCCCAAAAAATTGGGCTAACTTTACTGTTTTGTTATTTTTTAATTCATGAAACCATTTTTTTTTTTTTTTAAAAGGCGTTTGAAAAATTATTGCGCAAATATCGTGCAAGAAAAAATGTTGCAATGACCGTCATTTTATTCCCTAGGGTGTCTGCTAAAAAAACATATATAATGTTTGGGGGTTCTGAGTAATTTTCTAGCAAAAGAATGATGATTTGTACATGTAGGAGAGAAGTGCTAGAATAGGCCCGGTATTGAATAGGTACAAAAAGCCCTGTATTGAAGTGGTTAAAGAGTAATTCCACTTTTGCCAAGGAAACACAGTCCCCTCTGGGTGGATCCAAGTAAATTGCAAGGATTTTTACAATCTTTGTAGAAGAGCGTTGCCTTATGAGTTTATGTGAAATCGCCATTAACAGCTGTAAAATATTGTAATTATGAATATCTATCAGTTAGAGGTGTATCAGTGTGGGTGTGTAACATGTATATCATAAGACCCTGTTATAGGGGGCAGGTTAAGTTGCCAGGAGGCCATATTCTAATTACTAATCCTGTATTTGAAAAGTATTTTCGAAGACACTTTGGTGCCTAAGCTCGTTTATCTAAACCAGCCCTTGCTCAACCAGTATGCCGTGGCACACTGGTGTGCCATCAGAGGTTCTCAGGTGTGTCGCGGGGTCAGGGGAGAGAAGGGCTGTCAGATGAGCCCGATCTCCTGCCGAGTACATCGACACTGAGACGCTCCGTGGGCTTCAAAAGTGAAAGTAAGGTGCAAATAAGTGTGCTGTGCTCTCTGCTTCCCCCTAGAGTGCAGTAGCCGGCTGAATGAGGAATCTGGAAAGGTACTGAGCTAGAAGCTAGATTTGTTTTAAAAGGGCTTTATACAGGTGTGTGTGCACATGTGAGTGTGTCTGTATATACACGTGTCTGTATGTGTGTATGCAAGTGTCTGTATGAATGTGTGTATGCATGTGTCTATGTGTGTGTGCTGCGCATGTGTCTGTATGTGTGTGTATGCACGTGGCTATGTGTGTCTGTGTATGTTACCTTTAATCCTGACCCCCCCCCCCCCCCATTCCTGTACCATCAGAATGGCTATTGTAGGGCTTTTAAGAACTGCTGCTCCTCTGAAAAGCAATCCATGCACAGATCGCTTTTTAGAGGCATTTGACAGGCGGTAAAGAGTCATTATGTTGCCTCCTCACCACCTGTTTTAAGCCCGTAAATGCAGCATCACTACACCGCAACCGTGCAATGCACACAGTTGTGGGGTAGTTGCAGTGCAGCCCCATTCACCCTCGGTATACCTCCAGTTGCAGCCACAGCATGTGTACACCCCCAGCTGCTGCCTCTGAAGCTAAAAGGTGGAGAAGTTGGGGGTGGTAAAAACAGCTCAACCATGTGGTTTTACCGCCCCTCTGACATGTGAACAAGCCCTTGGTTCACATCTGTGTGGCTGCGTGCCGGGCAGCCCATTCATTTCAATGGGCTTCCGTAACCAAAAAAATGCAGGGAAACAAGTCCCCAAACTTTTTTTTTTAAATTGCACTGCAGCAAAAGCACCCCATGTTTTCCAATGTGTGGGGTATGTACCCCTAAAGAGCAAAGCATTTGTCTGTGTGTCAGGAATGAGCGAAATTTTGCGCGTGTTCTGTGACACACCGTAATGTGAACCAAGCCTTGGACTGGGGTGCCTCAAGACTGAAAAATAGGATTTTTTACTCACCGTAAAATCCTTTTCTCTGAGTCCATAGACCGACACAGCTTCTCTATTGACAAAGTGGGTATTATCCGTTAATTAGGAGTGACTAGGCAGAAAAACTTGTAAAAAGTGTTGCATCACACCTTCTACAGTACCGCCCAGGGGGCGGACCCTCTGGGTATACCCTCTCAGTCTGCACATCGCAGATCAGTTCGTCAAAAAGCAGTACAAACTTAAAAGGAGGGGTGGGTGCTGTGTCGGTCCATGGACTCAGAGAAAAGGATTTTACGGTGAGTAAAAAATCCTATTTACTCTTTCGTCCATGGACCGACACAGCTTCTCTATTGACAAAGTGGGACGTCCCAAAGCAGTGTCAGAGAAAAAACGAGGGGTGGTAACAGCATAAAAACAAACTTCACCCCAAAACACAAAACAGCACTCCTCCAACGGAGGAGTTGCAACTCTAAACAGCCGCCTGCAAAACCTTGCGGCCGAAAGAGGCATCCGAAGATGCACCTACATCAACTTTGTAGAATTTTGTGAAAGTGTGAGCGGACAACCAAGTCGCCGCTTTACATAGTTGGGAAACAGACGCTTGATGTCGGAAAGCCCAAGAGGCACCTATTGCCCTGGTCAAATGCGCCGTGACAGGAAAGGGGGGCGCCTGACCCTTTAAGGCGTAAGCCTGGATTACTATCTGTCGGATCCACCTAGAGATGGTGGCCGATGAGACTGCTTGGCCCTTCTTGGGACCAGCCACCGAAACAAACAGTGAGTCTGACTTCCGGAACAGGGAAGTAGCAGATATGTATACTCTCAAAGCTCGGACAACGTCCAAGGAATGCAACGCCGACTCCTTAGGATTCGACGGCTGAGGACACAAGGATGGAAGTACAATGTCTTCGTTGAGATGAAAAGCCGAAACGACTTTCGGAAGAAAGGAAGGCTGCGGCCGCAGCACCACCTTATCCTTGTGGAAAATCAAATAAGGAGCCTTGCAGGACAGGGCTGCCAGCTCAGAGACTCGTCTAACTGACGTAACAGCCACCAAAAAGACCACCTTCTGAGAAAGTGTCAACAGGGGAATATCTCTAATATTCTCAAACGGTGCCTTCTGAAGCACCGAGAGGACCAGGTTCAAGTCCCACGGAGGTAACGGGGGCCGGACCGGAGGGGCCACATGTCGAACCCCCTGCACAAATGTACTCACGAGAGAGTGAGTCGCCAGGGGTCGCTGAAAAAAGACAGCCAGGGCAGATATCTGTCCCTTAATCGTACTTAGGGCAAGCCTTTGGTCTACCCCATGCTGTAAAAACAGCAGGATTCTGGAAACCAAATAGGTACGTGGATGCCATTTCATTTCCTCACACATGGAGATGTAGGCCCTCCAAGTGCGGTGATAGACCTTCCTAGAGGACGGTTTCCGAGCACTTCTCATAGTAGAGATTACTGAGTCTGACAGGCCCCGATCTCTCAGTACCTGGTTCTCAACAGCCATGCCGTTAAAGCCAATGACTGTAAAGCAGGATGGAATATGGGACCTTGCGATAGCAGGTCCTTCCGTAGTGGTAGGCGCCAGGGGACGTCTGCTACCAGATGTACTAGATCAGCGTACCAAGGACGCTGAGGCCAATCTGGAGCGATTAGGATCATTGGAATTCCCTCTGCCTCCACTCTGCGGAGCAGAAGAGGAAGAAGCCTTAAGGGAGGGAAAGCATAGATTAGCCGATACTGACCCCACGATGCTACCAACGCGTCCGTTGCGTCTGCCCATGGGTCTCTTGACCGGGCCACAAACCTCAATACCTTCCGATTGAGTCGGGAAGCCAGAAGATCTACGTCTGGTGTGCCCCATCTTTGGCAGAGGAGTTAGAACACCTCCGGGTGTAAGGACCATTCTCCCTGGTCCAGCATCTGGCGGCTCAGGTAGTCCGCCTGCCAGTTTTCCACACCCGGAATGTACACGGCCGACAGTGCCGGTACGCTCCTCTCTGCCCACTTCAGGATGCGAGCGATCTCCGATGCTGCAGCTGAGCTTCTTGTTCCTCCTTGATGATTGACCTATGCCACTGCTGTGGCATTGTCTGACTGGATCCTGACTGGACGCCCTTGCAGTCTCAGACCATTTTAAGAGGCACAGCTTGATCGCCCGGATCTCCAGGACATTGATCGGCAGGAGGGCTTCCTCTGGGGTCCAGCGACCTTGCGCCGACTGGACACCCCAGACTCCCCCCCAACCTGTAAGGCTGGCGTCCGTCGTGATCACTATCCAGTAAACCGGAAGAAATGACTTCCCGGCCATTAGAGCCGGTGCTGTCAGCCACCATACCAGGGATCTCCTGACTAGGTGGCTCACTCGGATTTGATAATCCAGAGATGAAGGGCATCTGTTCCATCTGGACAGAACTTCCTTCTGTAACACTCGAGTGTGGTATTGAGCATATGGGACCGCCTCGAAGGAGGCTACCATGAGGCCCAACACTCGCATGCAAAAACGGAGTGACGACCAATTCCTGGAAGTCAGCTGCCGTACTGCAGCCCGGAGGGTCTGCAACTTCTCCACCGGGAGGAATACCTTTGCCTCTGAGGAATCCAGAATCAACCCCAGGTACACTAGGCGTTGAGTGGGCACCAATACTGACTTTTGCGTGTTTAGTATCCAACCACAGTCTCGAAGAGTCTGACAGGTAATGGACACGCTTACCTCTAATTCTGAGCTTGAAGGGGCCTTCAGCAGAAGGTCGTCCAAGTAACCTGAGATAGCGATACCCCGCTGTCTTAGAAGTGCCAGAATCGGAGCGAGCACCTTGGTGAACGTCCTGGGTGCTGAGGCAAGGCCAAACGGGAGGGCCACAAACTGGTAGTGGTTCTTCCCGATAGCAAATCGCAGAAACCTCTGGTGTCTGGAGTATATGGGGACATGCAGGTATGCGTCCTTGATGTCCAAGGAGGCCAGAAAGTCCCCCGGATGGAGAGCCGTGACTACGGATCGAACCGACTCCATCCGAAATCTTTGTACCTTCACAAAGCAATTGAGGGCTCTGAGATCCAAGATTGGACGAACCCCCTCCTTCTTTGGCACAATGAACAGATTTGAGTAAAAACCCTGACCCAGTTCCTGTTCTGGAACTGGAATAACTACCCCGCGTTCCAGTAGACCCTGGACCGCCCCATACAGGGCCTCCCGACGGGTCGGTAGTAGCTGGAGATTGGAGGTGATGAATCTGTCTGGTGGACAAGAGAGAAATTCTATCTTGTAGCCTGAGGAGATTACTTCGCAAACCCACCTGTCGGAGACTAGAGCAGTCCACTGAGTCGCGAATTTGCGAAGACGTCCCCCCACCCGAGAGCTGGGTGGGGGCGGACCTTCATGTGGACGCAGATTTGTCCGCAGGCTTGTTGGGTCTGCGGGACCAAGGACGCTTTTGTCCTTGGGCAGGCGCTTTATCGGCCTGGGGTCTTTTCCCTGTCGCCTTAAGGGGGCGAAAAAACCGCTTACGTGCAGTAAAGGAGGGCCCTTGCCGTGGTCCCTTACCCTTGCTAGTTTGGGGAAGCAAAGTGCTTTTACCTCCTGTAGCATCCTTGATGATGTCATCCAGAGAAGCCCCAAAAAGTCTGTCGCCCTTAAAAGGCAGATCCAATAGGGCTTTCTTGGAAGTCTGGTCCGCAGACCAGCCCTTTAGCCAGATCAGGCGGCGTATTGCTACTGCATAAACCGAAGCTCTTGACAGCAGGGGAATAGTATCCATGTCTGACTCGCAGACAAACTTAAGGCCCTGGACCAACTGGTCGGCCAAAGTTATCTCATTAGGAGGAGCATCTCGCTCCTTTAACCCCTGGAGTAGCAATTTTGCCCATTCAGTAAGTGTCTGAGACACTAGGGCCCCCGCCAATGCCGGGCGTACTGCCGAGCCTACCACTGAGTATAGGTAGCGAGCGAGTGCTTCAGCCTTCTTATCCACAGGGTCCTTGAAAACAGGAGCCCCTTCTACTGGAATAGTGGTGGCTCTATTAAGTCTGGACACCGAAGGGTCCACTATAGGGGGAGAGGTCCATATCTTCAGAAAACTCTCCTCAAAGGGGTACCGTACTGCAAACCTCTTTGGGGCTGTAAAGACCCTCAGTGGGTTCTCCCATTCCTTGTATAAGAGTTTGTCAAAATAAGACACAAGGGAACACCTTAGCAGTGCGGGCAGGTTTACGAAACCCAAAGGGGACTGGAGTATCTGCTACTTCTTCAGTCCTTTCCAACTTTAGTGTATCCCGCACTGCAGTAATAAGGTCAGATACCAAAGCCGTCTCGCGTACCGACCTGGACTTGGAGTCCTCCTCACTGTCCGATCGGTCACGGTCTGCAGTCTCTGATGCATCAGAATCTGGGCCATGAGCCGTAGCTGGACCTGGTTCTGCATCAGAAATATCCCCAGAAGATTGCAGGGGACGGGGGCGTTTATTACCCCCTGTATTCCCGTGTGCTGCTTCCACCCTGGCAGCAAACGCCTCTAGGATTGCCGACATAGCGTCCATAGACACCTCAGGGACACCAGCTGCTAAATCTGGTGTTTCAGGGGAGAAGACCTCTGGCTCAGATGCCATGCTGACCACACGCTGACACTCACAGGGCTCCAGGCAAGATATCAATAGGCCACCCTCCTGTGCTGCAGAGATGCTGGGTTACCCAGAGGACTCACCACCCTGGATAGGTACTGCTATGCTGCGCCTGTGATGCTGTCCCCTTGCTGCTGTGTCAGTCTGCTTCTTTTATCAGCACTTCCTGTGTGAATTTTCGCGCCAGTGTAATGCACCCTAGAGGCCGGAGGCTCTCGCAAAATGGTTACCAAAAACGTCTGTATGGAAGATAATGTGGGCTCTAAGAAAATGGCCGCCGACAGAAGATAGAGGTCAGGCAGCCATAGCCCACAAAAAGATGGCCGCCGAACGGCAATATCTGCATACAGGGTGGACAAACATGGCCGCCGATCACCTGATAGGGGCCAGTGGGTGTGGCCGAACCACAGGAAGATGGCCGCCAGGCAGTTACAAGAGGCCAAACTTGGCATGGACCACCTCAAAATGGCAGCCGACAGCATGGAGACACAGAAACACAGGTAAGCAAAAAATGACATTTCTTTTAAATGTTAGTTACAGCCAGCCCCGCTCCAGTGGGACCCCCTAGGTGACCCCCAGCACCCAGCAACCTTTAGCTAGAAGCCCAGGGAGGAGGGAAAGGCAGGGAGAGAGGGAAGAAAGGGGCCACAACCACTTACTTGATCTCTCCAGGAATGTCCAGCTAAATCACCCAGCCGAGGCAGGGGAGTTTTACTTACCTATCCTGCATGTATTCTACTGGAAGACATTCCAAACAGATCATCGTCCGCGCACGGAAGGTGACTGTTGGCCAGGCATGCTGTGATTGGACCCAGAAGGGACGATCATATGTATGCCCTGGAGCATGACGCTCACCGGACAGGCTGCTGCGACTCGGCCGTAAGGTCAGCCGAAGCTGAGCGGTCCGATGCAAGCCTTGGAGCGTAAGCTCACCGGCCAGGCTGCTGCGACTCGGCCGTAAGGTCAGCCGAAGCTGAGCGGTCCGATGCAGGCCCCGGAGCGTAGGCTCACCGGCCACCCGTGGAGCGACGGGCATGTTGTGGAAAACCCAGCGCGTAGCTAGGGTCGGCACACGCTCGATGGCCGAAACTGGGGAGACTACAAGGATCGAGGATCCAGCCTGTCACCCAGTCGGCAGTTGATCGAAGATCGCAGGAAACAACAAATGTAGCAAAAAAAATAAAAATAAAATATATATATATATATCTTTTTTCCCCGGACCAATGGGCCCGAAGGGAGCCATGTCCTACTCCTTGCTAGACAGAAAAAAACTGATCTGCGATGTGCAGACTGAGAGGGTATACCCAGAGGGTCCGCCCCCTGGGCGGTACTGTAGAAGGTGTGATGCAACACTTTTTCAAGTTTTTCTGCCTAGTCACTCCTAATTAACGGATAATACCCACTTTGTCAATAGAGAAGCTGTGTCGGTCCATGGACGAAAGAGTAATACTTTTTAATGGCGCCCTGACTGGAAAAAGGTTGAGAAACAGAGATCTAAACAATGGGACCCAAACCTCTTTGCTCTACCAATATTCACTTCAAAGGATCCCTCGTTTAGATATGCAATGAAGATTGCCAGCCTGTCAACAATACTTAATTTCCCTGCAAATGTCATGTACTTACAAGTTTAAGTTTCCCGCTCAAAATAGTTTATGCCAAGGATTTGCATTAAAGGGTCTGACTTAGGCAAAGTATAGGGATTGAAGATTGCCCAATCTTTCAAAAGGAATAGAGAGGCCCACCAATCAGAGCCACGCCAACCAATAAGGCAACAGCCTATAATGATATACGGTACACAAACTAGATGGGAGGGGAGAGAACTCTCTGGTAGAGCAATCAGCAGAATGGGGCCCTTGTGTGCAGTAGCATGGTAACTATGGATCATATCCCTTGCACTGGTATCTAAATGTTTGTCTTATCACTCATTGTTTGTATTTTGTAATAGGTTAGAGCTCTCAGAATAATATTGCTTTTATGTAACTGGATATTAGACTTTCATATTATTTAC
Organism: Rana muscosa; assembly: GCA_029206835.1. NCBI lineage: Eukaryota > Metazoa > Chordata > Amphibia > Anura > Ranidae > Rana > Rana muscosa. Next base: position 1,078,489,413 of record CM055122.1, read on the forward strand.
CAATAAATTTCTGTTGTGTTAAAGCTTTCACTCATGGTCAAAGAACTCATTAACCCAAATCATATCTGAGATATCTCAAAATATAACTTACAGGTAGGACCCCTTTCACACTGGGGCGGGCAGGAGCGGTGGCGGTATAGCAGCGCGATTTTCAGCGCTGCTATACTGTCGTTATTACCGCGGTATGCGGTCGCTAGGGGGGTTAATTTAACCCCCGCTAGCGGCCGAAAAAGGGTTAATACCGCCCGCAAACCGCGGCTATTGCCGCGGTTTGCGGGCGGTATTACCGCGCTGTCCCATTGATTTCAATGGGAGACCGCGGTAAAGGAGCGGTGAACACACCGCTCCTTTACCGCTGTAAAGAAGCGGCTAGCAGGACTTTTGGAGCGGTCCTGCTAGCGCACCGCTTCAGTGTGAAAGCCTTCGGGCTTTCACATTGAAGGCACAGGGCAGGATTTTTTCATGCGGTATAACAGCGCTATTATTAGCGCTAAACCGCATGAAAAACGCCCCAGTGTGAAAGGGGCCTAACAGAGTCCTATCCAGGTTCCCACCCCCCAAAAAGTTTTTTGAAAGTCAGCAGCTACAAACACTGTAGGGGTGGCCGGAGGCAGACAAATGACCTTCCCTTTTGGGTGACCACCAGTACCTTTTAGTCTTTAAAATTATTCCCCCTGAAATATGGGCCCTGGTAGCCCATGATATCCCACAGCACGTTTGTCCCTGAAAAAGCCATGCAATACAGCGAAACAATGAGGCCAGCAAAAGAATAGTGGTGGAAAAATAAAAAAGATAATATAAAATGTCTATAAGTAGTAGTAGTACAAGAGAGGAAAATAAGCTTTAAGCTACTTGCAGGAGTAAAGTAAAAGTAGATTGAGAAAACAGAAAATAGGATAAGATTATAGGAGCGAGATATAGCATATAAATAAGCAAGATCATGCTTGTAAAAAGTAAAAATGAGAAGCGCACACATCATTTTAGGGAAAGTTTTTAATTAAAGTCAACTTTTTAAGGGCCCTTTCACACATCCAAGTCCACTTATCTATACATGGAAAAAAATATTTAAAAAAAATGGAAAAGGTTTGCTTTTCTGTTTTTTTTTGTGGTTGATTTACATCAGTTCCATTTACCGTATTTATCGGCGTATAACACGCACTTTTTTCCCCTTAAAATCAGGGGAAAATCGTGGGTGCGTGTTATACGCCGATACCCACTGATCCCGGCGATCTCCGCTGACTGAGCGGAGCGCAGCGATCGCCGCCGAGATACACATAGCCGAGTGTACTCGGCTATACTCGGCTTTTCTCGGCTCTGCTCACAGTCACGCCCAGTCCCGCCATTGGACCTGTGATATGTCCATCATAGGGCGGGACTCGGCGTGACTGTGAGCGGAGCCGAGAAAAGCCGAGTACACTCGGCTATGTGTATCTCGGCGGCGGCTCCGCCCAGTCCCTGCGTCTCTGCGTCCCTGTGTTCTCGGCGGCGTTCGCCCCGCTCCGCCTAGTCTCTGCGGCGATCTCAGCGGCGCCAATTTTGAAAACTGGGGCAAGGCTGCACTTAGCAAAGGCTGCACTGGACACTGGGCAAAGCTACACTGGGCAAAGGCTGCACTGGACAAAGCTGCACTGGACACTGGGCAAAGGCTGCACTGGGCAAAGGCTGCACTGGACACTGGGCAAAGCTGCACTGGACACTGGGCAAAGGCTGCACTGGACACTGGGCAAAGGCTGCACTGGACAAAGCTGCACTGGACACTGAGCAAAGCTGCACTGGGCAAAGGCTGCACTGGACACTGGGCAAAGGCTGCAATGGACACTGGGCAAAGGCTGCACTGGACACTGGGGCAAGGCTGCAATGGACACTGGGGCAAGGCTGCAATGGACACTGCTGACAAGGCTGCAACGGACACTGCTGACAAGGCTGCAACGGACACTGCTGACAAGGCTGCATTTAAATGTAAGTTTTTTTTTTCCTTAAACTTCCCTCCTAAAAGTTTTTTTCCCTAAAATTCCCTCCTAAACTTGGGGTGCGTGTTATACGCCGGTGCGTGTTATACGCCGATAAATACGGTACATTTAATTTTTGTTTATACTTTTGTCTACCTATAACTATTGTCTTCAACAATTTAAAAAAGTGCAGTGACAAACAGGAAGGGCACATTTTGATATAAGAGTCATCTCCATGCAGCATTGTCTCTTTCTATGTATGGTTGAATAAAAAGTGATGCCAGCGAGGTCATCAGAGTGCTGCCTTTCTGTACGCCATTGCATCTGCATGGAGCTTGTTCCCGGCTCCTTGGATCAGCACCCAGCATCTGCAGTAAAGGTAACTAAAAAGACATTTGCGTGGTGTTTTTTTCCCCCCAAGAACTTCCAACTATAGCCACATGCACAGTAGGCTTGTAACCTGGAATGCACAGCTGCAGGATCTATATCAACTGCCTGCAGCGTGTCAGTCTATAAAAGGGTAAAAGCTGTACCGACTGGTATGAAGAATTAAGGCTGAATGCCCGAAAACACAAGTCTATTTTCTGGTCATTTGTCTCTAGGCGCATACAGCCCTAAACTTTAGTACCACTTAGTACAGTGTCCAGCCGTAGCATCTTAAGCTGCTCACAAACTTTTACAGGCCATTGACAGCAGGACTAGGTGGTGCTCCTGTGCCTTCTGCAGCACAAAGCGAAAATGCCATTATCTCAGGCACAGCAGCTATACGCAGAAATGACCCGAGTCCTAAAAGTGAACATGTGAAAAATGAAAGAATATGGACACAAACTAAAGATGGTTGTATAGACTGATGTAAAGAGCATTATTTTTTTGCTTTTTTTATATTTATTATTAGCTTTCATGATGGAACTGGTGATGCTCGTATGAAAGGACTCCAACAATTGTAATTAAACATTTGGGGAAACTCTAAAGGACCAGACATACAATAAGAATAACGTATGTCACAATTTATTATGCCATTCGAAAACAAATCAAGATTAGATCATGGCCCCTTCAAAAGCCCCTCTAAATATGTCAATTGTCAGCATGCCAGTGGGCAGCAGTGGCTCTGGCAATTGACTATTAGGTTTAAAGATAGGGCAAGCATACATTCTAACAAAGAGTGCTTTGCATAGGGCATTAGTTAATGTCAGCCAAAGGAACTTCTCACAAATCCTCAAATTGAAAAACAGGTCAAAGAAAATAATGGCTGTCTGTGTCGGTCCAAAGTTTAGCACACCTTTTACAGGACTATTCGAATGTTGCTGCCTTTGTTTTTGCTTAAAAAGTGATTGTAAAGTCTCGTTTTTGTTTCCATAAAAATAAAAAAACATGTTATATTTACCTGCTTTATGCAGTGGTTTTGCACATAGCAGCCGAGATCCTCCCCTTCTCAGATCCCTCTTTGGCTCTCCTGGCCCCTCCCTCCTTTTGAGTGCCCCCACAGCAAGCAGCTTGCTATAGGGGCACCCGAGCCGAGTCACAGCTACTTGTCCAATCAGACACAGAGCCCCAGTTCGGCCCCGCCCCTCTCTGATTGTCTGACTGATTGAGAGCAGCAGGAGCCAATGGCGTGCTGCTGTGTCTCAGCCAATCAGGAGGAATGTCCTGGACAGCCGAGTCACTCGTGGACATAGCTGGACAGAGATGTTGCTCATAAAAGCATTAGTGGGTGCTGGGGAGGCTGCTGCACACAGAAGACTTTATCTTAATGCATTAAGATGAAAAAAAAAAAAACTTTACAACCCCTTTAAAACTGGGTAGGTAGTGAAATTGCCACCTTCTTCAGAGGTCTTTAGTCCTGTTTTACAATTTGATAGAGAGGGCAGGAGTATACAGGGCTTTAGGCAACATTTCCCATAATGATCCATTGAAGCTTAGACCAAGTGACCAGAATAGCCATGGAAAGAATTTTACTTCATGCTGGTGTTAATAAGACCAATCCAGAATTTGCTTAGCAGTGTGGGGAGGGCCAATTTACAATAATCATGAAAGCTTTTTACTTGTGACATTTAGCAATTATTCTGTTAACTGTTACTTAGCAATCCCTGTATGTGAACTTCATTTAAAGGGGAGTTCCACCCAAAAATTGAACTTCCGCTTTTTGGAATCCTCCCCCCCTCCGGTGTCACATTTGGCACCTTTCAGGGGGAGGGGGTGCAGATACCTGTCTAAGACAGGTATTTGCACCACTTCTGGGTATTCGGGAGTCACGCCCCTTCGAGTCACGCCCCTTCGGGTCACCCCCCCCCCCCCACTGTCTAAGAACCACACTGTTCCCAGTTGAGAGCGGGGACCAGTTACGGCGCGCCGCGCTACTCACACATGCGCAGTAGGGAACCGAGCAGTTAAGCTTCCCGATTCCCTCATCGAGAATGGCAGCATCCGAGGACCCAATCACTTCCTGATTCCCTCATCGAGAATGGCAACGGCAGCATCCGAGGACCGAGCGACTTCTCAACCTCGTCTGCCGACATCGTGGGCATGCTGGACAGGTAAGTGTCCATTTTTTTAAAGTCAGCAGCTGCAGTATTTGAAACTGCTGCTGGCTTTTAACAAAAAATTGGCGGAACCTCCGCTTTAATGATCATTCATTCTCTTTAAGAACGTAGTTTGTTTGGCATATGCTGGGAAGTCTCCTTGAATGGGCACACATTTTTTAAAGGTTGTTTTTAACGAGTACAACAAATTTGGAGAATTGTCCATTTGGTCTCTTTTTAATTCTGATAGTTCCTTTGAGCTGCTAGCAATACTCACTGGCAAATAAAATGGCTAAATACCAAAAATGCTATCCACCGAAAGGCACAGGTTACGGTCATTCAACTTAATAGAATATATTCTCTCTCTCCGAGACAGAGTCCATTTTATATCTTCTGCTTGTGTCAAGGTCACCTGTGGCCAGGTGACAGATGCACACCGTAGGGGGACAGGAGTGCACCGCAAAGTAGTGACCCCTATGGCTGACTGCTGCGGATAGGAAACTGGGTGGTTATGGAAAGCGGGACCAGAGGAGCACAACCGGGATCCTAACGGAAGCTAGAGCCAAGATTCCCCAGGGCGCGGAGTCTAAGACCCAGCAGGTCTTCTCCAGGGCCTCTAGTGGTGAGGATGTTATGCTGCAGGCTGGGACCAGGTCGCGGCCCCTGGAGTTTCCTAGCTCACGCCCCGTAGGATAAGGGGAAAAGAGGGGAAGCAGCAGCACAAGATATGAGAGAACCGAATAACAAGCTGAAGGTCAGGGGCCACAAGCAGACAAGGATAACGAAAGAACGAGCCGAAGGTCAAGGGTCACGAGCAGACAGGGATAGCCGGGGACAAGCCAATAACGTAACAGAGAGACAGACGTAGCACACGGCAGGCAGGAACCCAAACACACAATGCCTAACAAACACGTTGATCAGCAAAGCAGGCTTGCAGTGCACAGGTTAATATAGTGTTCTGTGATAGGGCCTGGGGTGGAGTCTGGCTGGGAGGAGATTATAAAGGAAGCCAGGTGAAAGGGCTCAGGCCTCTAAGATGAACACATGGGAAGGAAGGTAAGCCGACAAACACTACTGCATATCCATGACAGCTTGAGCTAGTGTTCATTAAATTAAAAGGGAACGCCATTGTGGTGGAGATTTTGAACATTTCATATACTAAATAAAGCACCATGCCCCAATGGATGTATATGTAGGGGGATGGGTGTAACCGTATATAATGTTACAGGAATATATATATATATTTTGTGATATAATGCCAAGTTATGTTCCTAAAGGACAGTTTTTACTGCCTATTGAGAATATAAGGGAGGTTTCAGGTGATACTCAGATATCTTTTGTCTACACCGCAGGGGCCCTTAGCATGCTAATGCGGGAACTGGTTACACTGCTGATAAAGCAACCAGTATTTCAGCTTTAGAGAGAGAGGCAGGCTAGGTAAAGAGACTTGAGATTTCAACTAATCAGGTGGTCAGCTTTGAACCAATGAGACCACCGGATTTTGGATTCTGGCATGGAAGGGGTATAAATTAGTCAGCCAGAGCCATGATGAGGCCCTTGCGAATGAAGATCTGACGCAGACGACATGGTCACGTAATAAGCTCTCTCTCTCTCTCTCTCTCTCTTTCTCTCTCTCTCTCCCATGTTTAAGATTAATCTTACTTTGCGTTTGCTCTCTGGTTCCTATTATCATGTAACATTGGTATCATGTTTGTCATAGCAATATTCCTGTTGGTATTATCATGTAACATTGGTCATAGGTGATATAATTTTAGGTTAGAGCAATGTTCCTATTATGTATCGTGTAACATTGGTATCATCTTGCTATGAGGTGGTATCATTTCTGTAAAAATAAATGTAATTGTTTTCTCTTTTGGCACTGTTATCGTTTGATTTCATTTTATATAGACAAAAGGTTTAATCACTTATAGTAAGCATTTAAGCGAGGTTAGGAGGTTAGGACTATCTCCGTAACAGATGGTGCCCCGTGTCTAGGCGAATATTTTGATGAGACTGATTTTTGAATAATGTATGTATATAGAATGAAATTGCAGCAGGGTATCGGTATGAATGATAAGGGCTCTGTTTGGAATCAATTTCAGTTGACCCTTTGATTAAGATTAGGCCAATCTTTGGGATTGAAACAAACCTGTGCGTATAGGGCTGCGTTTCCACTGGCGCAACTCCAATGTCATGTGACGTTGAAATGCAGCTTTAGTGCGACTGTGGTGTGGTGTTGAATGCGATTTTGATAGAGTCACTGCAGCTTTGAGTCACATAGATTGGAATGGGTGCTATTGAAATCAATGGTAAGCGATTTGTAATGCGACTTTGTGTCCAAGGTCGCATGGCGAATTGCATCAGTGGAAACGGAGACTAAATCACACTGAATTATCTGGATGTATGGGAATCTATCTTTCTGTGTAAACTACTAACGGGGGGATTGTAAGCTTTTGGGGCAGATTTTGATGTTTGGTGCGAATGGAGTAGTGCGTTTTTTTCGGTGTTGCAATCTGATGGAGACTATTTTTTGTTTTCCTGTGTGTGTGGGAACCCATGTGGTATGTGCCAAGCTGGTTTTGGCGGGAAAAAATTGGGCATCATCCACCATTTTGTCATGTCCATGAGATGTGCGGTGGTCATCCACCATTTTGTGGTGGCTTGGCTTGTCGGCCATCTTGAGAGGTGTTTAGAGTTTGAGATGGGAAGTTCCAGGTTAGCAAACAAAACTGCCTCCTGCACTACAAGCAATCAGAGGGTCTAATCAAGCTTAACGCTTGGGAAGCCCTGTGATACAGTCATTATTTTTTTTTTTTTTTGGAATACCTTGGAGAAGTCCACGGGGAGATTGAACTATTTATTTAGTTGGGAAGTATTTCCAGGCTTACTTTTTGAAGGACTATAGTCAGAGCAGTGGTTGTTCTGCCAGAGTAGTGAAAAAAGGTTCGCAACGGCGACAGGGGCGGTACCTGTCGACCCAATCATTGGTCAGAGAGTAGCTAACTCTGGGAAACAGTTCAAGGTCTTTCGTCCGTAAAGGATGGGTAATAAAATCGCTTCAAAGAGGGAGTCTAACCGTGGGGAACCTTACCACTTGACCCCGAAGGAAGAAAGGATTGATACAGGGGCCTTGAGTTGGGAAATATGCAATGTTGGGAATGGTGGACTGGGAAATTGTATTTTGAGAAAAAAATGGTACGGTCAAGCCAAATGCTTGGGAAAGAGATGCTTATTGTGCATGGATGGTAGAATAATGATGAACAGGGGGACAAGGAGGAACCTGACCAAACAGATGTTATGGGTTTAAGAAGTACAGGTTATGATAGAAAAGATTCTGATTTGTGTGATGTCTAGAGGTCATCTTTGACCAAGTGTGTGAATGTGTGTGTGTGGAGACTATGCGAGAGGTAAAGTGCGGATCTGTGACATTATGTTCTCAGCTGCTGACAGCCCGAAATGACCCCCCTTTCTTCCCAACCAGATCTGTGAGAATGTAAAACGAATTGTATTGACATGCAAATGACCTGAGCCAGGCTGTAATAGTTTTTTGTGAAAGTGCTTTTACTAAACTGTGTTTGTGTTACAGAAGACGATTCAGCAAGGGATTTTGTGGTGAAGTATTATGATTGGTTGATAAATGGTACCGTTAAAAGAGTTCAGGACATTTCGTTCCAATTTTGTGAAGTTTTGTACTGTAATACAGTTTTGGGTGGAGAGAAAACAGGAGGCATCACCATTATTGTAACATCTAGATGCAGGTAGAAAGAAGCCATAATATTGTTTTGAATAGTGGAGGATTTCATGGTGCTTTGCAGCTCGTCTGACAAACACGTTTATCGCGAGACAGGTCGGGCCGTGTAGAATAATCGGAATTCCTGTGATTAACATAAACGTGAGGAGTAGTACGCTAACAGCCCCGGTCAGGCCGTGTAAAATAGCCGGGATTCCGGGGGTCGATTATGGTAATAAAGTCGTAAACCATAATCGCTCCGAAAATAAAGCGCAAGGGTGTCCTGGACGCGGGACACTTCATAAGCGATTCGAATCGTCATGGGTAATGTGCCGTCCATGCTTGGGAGGGAAAAAAAAATTAGGCTCCCCACCAGTCAGACAGCTGCACCGCACATGAGATCTGGGTTTGGGGCTCCGGACATGAGACCCCTTAAAGGATGACATATCTGGTCAGAGGGTACAGTAAGGTGTACTCCTTTGGAAGGTACTTTTGCTGGAGGACCAAAACCTCAGAATAAAGGTACCTTGGATGTAGTTGAGCTGTGGCTTCAGAAATCTGTAATGATGAGTGTTGATGGAGGTGTAGTACACGCTTTCGTGATTCTCAGAGGCGGAACGGTGGTTTGTATCTGAATGTTTGTATGTAGTAACGTGAATATGTTCGAACTTACCGCGGCGATCCTCCGATGCGTCGCGGCTGTTGTATTTTGGTAGGAACGGGAAAGGTAAGGGTTACAGAGGGTTTTGTTTGAATCGGTTTTGAAAGAATGCCATTGACAATTTACCAATGTACAGGAATGTCATTATTATTGTTTACCATTCTTTGCAGGTTAAATATGAAGGATAGAGTAATGATTTTGCTTATAAGTATTTTTCAGGTCCAAGGAGTTTGTACACAGAGAACAGGTGTATGTAGACAGCTGTACATATGGATAAATATGAGTCCTAAGGGAGGTAAAAGTATCAGGCTATTTCATTGTTTCTTTTTTCCTGCACCACGCATTTCTTCCATCAGTCTGTAATGAGGAAGAAAATGGGAGGAGAATGATAAATGTAAGAGTGACAGTTTTTTTCCAGCACAGTACAAGTTGCTAATTTTTTTCTCACCATGGTGAATACATTTTTTTTGGGGAAACAAAAACCACGTGGTATTAATGTGTATTATGTAATACATATTAATTAAAAGTTGAGCTCAACAATTTTTGGGTATTTTAAAAAAAGTGCACGGGTTATGTAATGTAAAGGAATGTAATGTATATTTGTGTTTCATATGCTAATGTCTTGTTACTGGAATTGTTTTTTGTAAATTGCGAAAAATGGAATGTTTATCACTAACTGTTATTGGAATTTTATCCCTCAGAGTCGATAATTGGGTTTTCTGGCTTTCAGAACAAGAGGAAATCGTAGCCTCCAGAGAACAACGTGATAAAAAAGTGTTTTTTCCTGGTTGGTCGGGTTTCACATGTAAAATGTTTTAGGTTGTCGCCACCATTATCTAGTTGGAATGTCTAGTTGTCAGTCCATTCGGTTGTGTTTTGGACCACCCAGTGTGTGTTGTATGTTCTGATCTACTGAGTAGCAGAACCAATTAACTGAAGTCTGCATAAAAGTTGAGTAAGACTGCCGGGGATAATTGGCACTCTAACACATATGTGAGGCTAAGGAGCATTATAAATCTCTGCCAGGGATGCTGCACTTAGTGGTAAAAGGGTAATGGTCTGATGTTACTTTGGGCGAACTTGTGTTCAGGAGTAGGACTGCTTACACCCCCCCTCGCTGTCATTGTAATTAGGTACACGCCCAACCATACCTGGCTGTACGAGTTTGGCTCATTGCCTGAAGCTAAGGTATGCCAATGTCCCTAGCTATCTGTGTGTCCCCAAATGTAGTTCAAACCTGTTTTCCTACCGTGTCACCAAGCAATCCCATCTCTCTGAAATAGGGGAAACCAAGACTTCTCATAGTTTCCTGCTGGGACTGTTTATGTGGCTATTTGTTACCAATTGCCTAATAAATATCTGTGTGTTTCAAGGCACACCGGTCGGCTCGGGTACCCCCTACTGTTCAGTGGTCCCAGCGCCTCAGTGCTGCAAGGGATTTGTCTTAGTCTGCTGGTCAGGTGTGTCTGGTAGCAGCAGTTTCTCAAGCTGGATACACATTATGCAATTTTGTTTTCCCATTTATTTTAGATTTACCTGCAGATGTGTGGTATGAGGGCCTGCCTGATTGCATACAAGTTGAGAGGGTATAGGTCTGGCCTCATATTGTATAATTTTGGTTGAGTCTGGGGAAAAATTGTGCAGGAAGGTTGTATGGGGTGTTACCAGCGCTTGGCTGTTCCAAGAGCCCTCACGTCCGAGGTATGCGTGGGCATGCCGTATTCTCCTCAGTTTACACCCATAGGTGTCCTTCCTGTCCGAGAGTCCTTGTGTACCTTAACTAGTTGTCTGTGTCTTGCAGGCCAAGAAGACCAGTGCCCCAGTGTGGCACTAGGCTCCTGTCATTCATGGGAGTCCTGTCTGAATAGTGTAGGCAGCTTGTGTTGTAGGGGTGAAGTATAACACTGTCTGAATACCGAATCGAAAGAGGAGGGAGAAGGTGTGCAGTCTATATGAGGGATTGGGTGTACCTGGTGGCAGGTGGTTTTCAATCCGGGTATCCAGACCATATCCCATGACTTAGGAAAAAGAGAGGCTTGATGGCGACTGTCTTTGGAGCGGGAGGCGGGTCACTGGGTACCATAAACACTATGGAGTTGAAGATAATCAGGAACACATTGGGAGGTCCTGGGCTACATATCAGGGAAAGGGTAGGACATTCAACTTGCACTGGCCAGAATTAAAAACCTCGGAAAGTTGACTGACTCTTACTCAGTGTGACAAGTTCCACCTTATAAAGACAGGCAGGTGGGGTAGTATCTGAATTGACTAGGAGTCCTATGGAGTGGTGGATGACTCAGTTCAGGGTTGTCAAAATGTAACTAGTACTAGTCTCATCCCTAATGGCAGGGACGGAACATTGTGCCTATATTACGGTCAATTTGGGTACTATCCTATCACTCTACTGGGTTACACACTGGAGTCCATCTGGTTCTGAGGGGTTTGAGTCCGGACAGGGATGGAAAGGAGGAAATAGTTTTTTTTTTTGTTTTTTTGGGGGACAGGTGGGACACTGAATATGGTGCAGGTATCTACAGTATTCCATCACCACATGGCGCTCCAGCATCTTATAATGGTTGATGAAAACCTATTATCCTATATGTACTGAATACACACTGAAACAAGCGCGGTCATGGTACCAGTGGCTTGCTCCCAGAGATGTGCGGACACAGAGTACAGGACGCTTATCTCGGAGGAATAACCAGGAGAGGAGGGATGTGTTCAGCACTATATGGGGGGGAAAGAGAACCACAGTGTAAAGTGGCTCAAGATTTCATCAACCATGGTGAGAGGTTGGTAGAGAGTGTGAGATGGTACAGGGCAGATATATGTCATTGGCTCTGGTGTGCACACATGGGCAGGTGGAGTTGTCAACCAGCATCAAGCTGATTGTACAAATCTCTCTATGAGGGGCAGTGGCCTGATGAGTTAGCATCACCACTCAGTGAGACTGTGCCAAAACACGTCGCCTACACTAAACCAAAGTGGTAGTCGAATGCCTGGATGGGCTGTACTGGTTTGGATTGTGAAAGGTGTTACAGAAATGCAGACTCGGTCTGTAGAGTTGAGGGCACCAGTGGCTTACTGACTGGGGATTCTATCTTGTTGCATTTGTGGCTAAGGAACCCACCTGTGATCAGAGGGTACGGAAGCTGGGGGCAGGTTGATATTTCTCTCTGTCAGAGGTGTTAACACAATGTCCCTTGCACGGCCAATACACAGTGGTGAATGTATTTCACGCTGTGTTCTGGATGGGGAGATCATTGCTGGGAAGGAAGCACCTGGGTATTACTTGGGATATAGGCGAGTTTGGTTATTTGACCTAGAGGATACTGATGTGGCGTTAGGCATGGAACAAGGGTGTTTCTTGAACCTAACAGTAGGTAGGGGTGCATGATATACCCTGGGCATGGTCACTGGGATAGAATTTTGTGGGTTTTTGTCATTGCTTCGATGGTGTAGGTGTTAGACTCAATACCGGATGCTGGGGTACTGATGCTGACATCACATGGCTAATGATACACTGTTTTCAGCATCAGGTTGAATTGTACTCAGCAGGGTACACTACCTCGGGGAGTCTATTGTACCTACACTCTTGTCCTTGGGAGGGATATAGAAGGAACCCCGGGTTTCACCCCTATAGCCCCGAAAGAAAGTTTTTTTTATAAAACCTGACATCCCCTTACACTTAGTGAAACTTCCGTTGGGATTCGGGGAGGAGTTAAAAGATGGGTAGTTAAACTTTGGGCAACAGGATTTAATTGGTGCCAACAGTTCGGGCAAGGCGTGAATAAAAAGGCCCTTCTCTAGGGGTTGATAATCTAAGAGGAGGGGGTGGAACAAAAATAATAGCCGCTGGGAATTATCTGATATGGAGCGGGCTGGGGTAACATTTTAGGTGGAGGCGGGGTAGGCTTCCTGGAATGAAAGAGTATTTAGGTGTGGAAAGGGGAGCGCCTGGCTGGGCGTATGGTTTTAAAGGTGGGGAGGTCCAGAGGTTCTGGAGCAGTCCTGAGGTGGAGCATGGGAGGAGATAACAAGGGAGATGGAAATCAGGATGTTCTGGGGCCAAAAACTTTAGTAAACTCCACCCTGTTGCGGTCCCAATGCGGGTCACTATTAAGAGACCGATTTAGAGTAGCTTGCGCATTTAAGAGAGGACTCTAGAACTATATTTTTCTTGTTTTTGTTCTAGGGATAAGCCTGTTCAATCTGTAATATTAGAGGACAGTCGGGGTGACTAAATTCTAAAAAAGTTTTTCTGGCAACCATTGGTTTAGCCTCTCCTTTTTAAAATATTTTTATTTTTTGTTTTTCTACCCGACTTGTAAATGGTTAGTGACAGTGATCCTGTTCACCTGTTGATCACTAATAGGATAGAAGAGTTATCTATTTTTATTTTTTTCCTCCTTTATTTTTATTTTTAGTTATTTTTTATTTTTTTCTGCCAAGCTGCTGCTGCAACAGCCACAATATATTATTTTTCGAGGCACTGTTTCAGGACAGTTATATATTGTTTGTTTGTTTTTTTTTTGAATGCAGAGTCAGTGCTCTTTGACATAAAGGGAAATGGGTGACAAACGGTCTGGGTCGAAGCAGCATTGAACCTGTATGTTTTGTTGCTTATTGTATTCTTTTTTCTCTTTTCTCTTTCCTACTTTCTTTGGTTCATATTCTGCTTTATCTTGGAAAATAAATGTATTCATCTTCTGGAACTTTTGTTTGAATATCAGGAGATGAGTTGTGAATTGTAAGGGTTTACCGTCTCTGCCTGACTCCATTTTTTTAAGAGTCCAGTGGGTTCCATAGAATGGGTTCCTGAAACATACAAATACCATATTTCACAAAGTATCCCTGGACATCCAGGTCCCATGTCTTAATGTAATTTTACCTCCCCTAATCTGCCCACTGCTTTAACCTGAGCCCCGTGAGCAGGTGTGGTGAACCCAGGGACCTAACAATAGCAGGCAGTGTTGACTATCCCTACCATCAAGGGCAATGGATGATACTGGCCGTGGCTCGGTCTCGGTACCCTGTGGGGATCCCACCTTACTCGTCCACATTGCACCCCTCATAAGATATTCAGTCTTAGTGGCCACGCCACTACTCTTGTCTGACATTCCGCCAATAACTCCTGTCTGACATTCTCCTTTTTGTTTTTTTTTTTTTTTTGTATTCATGCACGACTGTCCGGAGGCCCGCCCAACCACCACCTGAAGAAGCAACGCATCTCTTAAGAAAAACGTGCCACGAATAAGACTCTTCTGAAACTTTCCTTCACCATGCTGAAAAGTGCTGTCTCGCGGTCCGATCCAATCGTGACAATCATAACACCATATTTCCAAGCTACAGGACTAAATATGCAAGGATCCCGCCAGTAATGTTTGAATTCCGCTCCTTCAATGCAGCGGGGCGATGAAGCATTGCAGTACAGACTCTCATGGGTCGGATGTGAAGTCTCAAAGGCACCAGAACTGTCTCAAGTCTACCTTGATGGGATACGGCGGGTTCAAGAAAGGAAGAGGCCGCAGTGGTGGTGGGGGAAGGGTCAGGGCTTCTGGGCCGTTGTGGGTGGGTACAAAATCATTAAGGGACTTCATAAGTTCAAGAATGAACTTCAGGGGGGACTGTGGTGGAGATTTTGAACATTTCATATACTAAATAAAGCACCATGCCCCAATGGATGTATATGTAGGGGGATGGGTGTAACCGTATATAATGTTACAGGAATATATATATTTTGTGATATAATGCCAAGTTATGTTCCTAAAGGACAGTTTTTACTGCCTACTGAGAATATAAGGGAGGTTTCAGGTGATACTCAGATATCTTTTGTCTACACCGCAGGGGCCCTTAGCATGCTAATGCGGGAACTGGTTACACTGCTGATAAAGCAACCAGTATTTCAGCTTTAGAGAGAGAGGCAGGCTAGGTAAAGAGACTTGAGATTTCAACCAATCAGGTGGTCAGCTTTGAACCAATGAGACCACCGGATTTTGGCATGGAAGGGGTATAAATTAGTCAGCCAGAGCCATGATGAGGCCCTTGCGAATGAAGATCTGACGCAGACGACATGGTCACGTAATAAGCTCTCTCTCTCTCCCTCTTTCTCCCTCTCTCTCCCATGTTTAAGATTAATCTTACTTTGCGTTTGCTCTCTGGTTCCTATTATCATGTAACATTGGTATCATGTTTGTCATAGCAATTTTCCTGTTGGTATTATCATGCAACATTGGTCATAGGTGATATAATTTTAGGTTAGAGCAATGTTCCTATTATGTATCGTGTAACATTGGTATCATCTTGCTATGAGGTGGTATCATTTCTGTAAAAATAAATGTAATTGTTTTCTCTTTTGGCACCGTAATCGTTTGATTTCATTTTATATAGACAAAAGGTTTAATCACTTATAGTAAGCATTTAAGCGAGGTTAGGAGGTTAGGACTATCTCCGTAACACCATGTACTAGGAACATCCAAAGCACCAAATTTGCAGAAACCTTGTGGATAAAAAAAAAATAGTGTGTATACAGTTCGGCTTTTTGTTCTGAAAATTGTGTTTGCTTTCTTATCCCCATAATAACCAGAAGAGAAAAACAACCGTAACCAAAAAACATTGTAACTCTGGTTCCTAGACTTGCAGCATTCTTAAAATGAATTCTTTTTGGACAGAAGAGAAAAACTAAGACCCCAACCAGTGCCATCCATACTCTAGGAGGATAGCTAGTATACAGGAAATGGAGGTCGTCTATGGTCATGAGCAGTCCTGGGCATCCAAGTGGCCTCCTGCTGTCTACAAGAAGTCAGACTCAAAAAATTTAACAAGGTTGCTGGAAAGGCAATTTCTAGCAGTCTGATCTGTAGACGGGGCAGAAAAACAATGGAGGCTTGGGAAATAGAGCAGTTCTCACTTATTTTACTGTCCTTTTCTATGTGGTACCATTATGGTTCAATATAAAAAAAAGCAGGCCATTACTCAGCTTAGCAAGCATAGAATATGAATAAGTATGTAAACCCCAAGAATGAACTTCATTAAAACAGTTGTAAAGTTATTTTTTTAACTAAAGTAATAAACATGTTCCACTTACCTGCTTTGTGCAATAGAACTGCACAGAGCAGCCCTAAACCTCCTCTTCTGTGGTCCCCCAACAGTGCTCTCTCAGCTACGCCAATTCTGCATGTGCCACCATAGGAAGCCATTTCCTATGGCGGCACAAGTGTGGAAACGTTCCCGAGCCCTACTGTGTGCATCTTTAGACGCACACAGCTTGGCCCCACTCCCTTCTCACAAGATTTAACAGCAGCAGGGCTGATACCTCCAGCTATTTCTGCCTTTATGTCCTGGGAGCAGAGGAACACAGACCAGCGCTGCTGCCGATGGCCACAGCGCTAAATGGATTTGGGACTCCGGTTGCTTCTTTTTGGGCTTTTAAACATACCACTGAAAGGGATTGGATATATCTGTTCGACAAGTGCAAGAGAATATCTGTTGATTCTGTTACAAATTTACTGAGCTGATAATGCCCTATGCACAATGAGTAGTGGAGATGTGTCCTTTGTAATCCTAAAGAAACAAAGTAGGGCTGACATTGCATCGTTTGCAATTCAGAACTCAGACACTTGTCAGCTCAAACAAGGCGGCAAATTATATTTTTGGTATATCGCGGAGGCGTTTTTTTGTACTTGCAGCCGTTTTAAATTAATTAAGCATGGTTATGTGTTTTGTGTGAAGGCAGCCCATTCACTTGAATAGGCTGCCTAAAGCACCAAAAAATTTGCGATTTAGAATGAAATCACATCAAACCAACGCATGTAATGTGTTACCGCAACGCAATAGCGTGAATCGACTTTAAAGCGTTATTTGAAAACTTGTTTTCTCTCCCAAAGAGCTTAACCAAGTATGCATAAGGTAACACACCTTTTAGATTTATTGTCTCAGCAAATGTGAATAAGAGCCAGTTCACACAGGGGCGACATGGGAGGCGACTTGAAGTCACCCTAAGTCGCGCTGTTTTTAAAACAAATTGAAGTGAATGGAGCCGTCTTAATGTACACGACTGCAGTCGCTCCGACTTCAAAAAAGGTTCCTGTACAACTTCAATCCGACTTCTAGGCGACTTGTACCCATTGATTTCAATGGAAGTTGCCTCAGAAGTCGGATCACTGTCTTTACTGCAGCGACTTTTCAGGAAGTGAACATAGTTTTTAGGGCAAACCCCTCCCTCCCACAGAACTGATTCAAGGTTGATTGGCCACTGGAATGTCTCAAGCCTGGAGGCGACTTTTAAGTCGCCCCATGTCGTGCTGTGGTGTAGGCTCAGGTCGCTTCCAGGTCGCCTCCAAAGAGTCATATTGCCCCTGTGTGAACCGGCTCTATCTGTACTATTTATAAGTTGGAATGCCAACAATAGTCTTGGCTCCATTATGCAAAAGGTAAAAATGTATACTTGCCTTATTTGCACTCCCACCAAATGTACACTTTAGAATTATCTGCAAGTATTCATGAATATTGTTTTGTTGGCTACACTATGATTCCAACTTGAGGTACAAAGATTCAGAGGGAGAATTAGGATAAATATCGAAATATTTGTAAATTTGAACAAATTGTAAGAACATGTAATACCACGCTATAGGTTTCAGTAGCTCTCTGGTTTATTGAAGAACAAAATCAAAGTAGCAACAGGTAGCGGTAGTCCAGAAATAAGTTCAGAAGTGTTTTACATACAAGGTGTTTGGAAAAGGAATGTCCCACATTTACTCTCTTTATGAATAATAACTGACAAATACATTTCAGGGCATCTCACAAAATCTAAATACAATTTAAAAGGAATGAAGTATGTTGCTTGCCAATATATGAAAAATACCCAGAGAAGCACACTAATATTTTTGCAAAACCGATACTGTATGTGACTTGGATAACCATCCACTAGGATAAAATACACATGTAACAAAACCATCCACTATTGTTATGATCTGTGTAATTGTCCGCTCAAAGCTGAATTAATTTGGATTTCAATATAAAGCGGACAGAATAACCCCTACTGCTCAGAAAATCTTTTCTGTGCCTTGGATGGAAAATGAACCACAATCTCTTTGACATACTGTGAAAATACATAGAGGGTTATTTACGAAAGGCAAATCCATTTTGTTACAAGTGCAGTCGCTGAAGATCTGATGGGAAGATTTGAAATGAGGGGAATCGCTGCTGATTTTATCATCCAATCATGTGCAAGCTAAAATGCTGTTTTTTTATTTGCCTCACATGTCCCCCTCAGATCTACAGCGACTGCACTTGAAAGTGCACTTGTAGCGCAAAGTGGATTTGCCTTTCGTAAATAACCCCCATAGCCTTCTTAGAGCTCTTCCTTATTTTGGATTTATAAACAAGTTTCGGTGCCCTAGAGCTCAACTTCTAGAGTTAATGTCACCATACTGCATCCCACAACCTTTACACAGAAGAAGATATCAAGTGCCTACATTAACAGCTTTAGATTTCTACTTATCCTTCAGTCAAAGCAGCATATGTTTACATTTAAATTGTAATCTCTACATCCAACTCATCTCTAAAATAGCTAGGATATTAAAGCATTAGTTTAAGTGAAACCAATGACTTTAAAAGTAGAACTATAGGCAAAACTTTTTTTTTTTTTCACATTTTGGATAGAGCAAGGGATTGCTATAACCCCTGTCAGATTTATTTATTTTGCCATCTCTACCCCATTGGGGAGATTTCCCTTTACTTACTGTCCCATAGCCAAACAGGAAGTGAGAGAAAATCCCTGTAAATCAGGCAAATTCCACTTTTGTACCCATTGGAAGATTACCCCTTTTCTGGGGACAACCCAAAATTTGGGTAATTTATTTTACTTTCACCTTCACTAATAACAGTAAACAGGTCAAATAGAGAGGGTGAATCTCTCTAATGGGCACAGACAGCAATAAAAGCCTGACAGGTGTTCTAATCTCAACTCTATTCCAAAAAAAAAAAAAAGTTTTGCTTAGTTTAGCTTTAAATACAGGTATCTATGTATTACCAGATCTAACTGTTCTCAACTGTGAAGCCAATTTTTAGGCCACATTGGTATTTTTCCACAGCCACGACACGGTAACAATGCACATTACACAGAAACGGCTAAAATGTGATTTTTGTACTCACTGTAAAATCCCCACTCAATGTCGCAGCAATTCATATTCATGAACCATGGGTTACACTACCATGTACAGGACTTGACAATAGGCATAAAAACTGGACTGACAGGTGGACCTGATTGAAAACCCTGTGTGAAAGGGGACATATTCATTCAGATATGCTGTATTTGCTACATTGGCTGTAGCATTTACCTCTGGTGAGTGTCCATTGCACCTGGTTTTGGTGCGTGTTTATACACTGGAAGATCTAGCACCAATTTTGGATCGGATGGTGGCAGATGTATTACCCATGTACACATGGATTAACTTTAATGTTAAGAACTTTGCTCTGTAAAGATGTATATATGCACTTCAATCATTTTATTGCACTTTATACTGGGTAAATTATGTTTTTTTTCCACTTTTGGATAATGGATATATTATATGTCTAGGCGTTTTTGTTCATGATTTATATGACACATTTGATAACAACATTCTAAATGGCGCTGCAATCTTACATTTTACTGCACATTTTGGAATTTGTATGTCAATCCTTCGTTTGTGCTAGAAGCCTATGAGCTCTCTCTCTCTCTCAGAGATATATTATATATATGATATAGAGATATATTATTTTTATATATATATATATATATATATATATATATATATATATATATATATATATATATATACACACACACACATATTACACACACATTTATATTTATTAGAGCTGCACGATTTTGGCTAAAATGACTCACAATTTTTTTTCTTAGAAAAAGATGACGAATTGTAACATCTTTCACATTATACAAAAAAATTGGGCTAACTTTACTGTTTATTTTTTTTTTGTAATTCATTAACGTGTATTTTTAACAAAAACTTGTGTCAATTGACCGCTGCGCAAATACAGTGAGACATAAAATATTGCAACAACCACCATTTTATTCTGTGGAGTCTCTGCTAAAAAAATGTATGTATAATGTTTGGGGGCTCTGAGTAATTTTCTAGCAATAAATATTGATTTTAACTACATATTGAGTTTGGTTAGAATCTAAGCCTGTCGGCTGTTTGTATTGTATTTATTGTAATCTGGTTTGGCTGAGCCCACTTTGTCTTGATTTTCCATGAGTAGGTTGTTCCTATGTTTTTGACTATATTTTTGTATATTTGAGTGGCCTTGGAGTCATGTGTTTATTTTACACATTTTGATCTCTTTAGACATTATATTATTCCAATTACATATGTTAAACACAAAATAGGGGTTCTCTGTGGATCAGGGGACCATATGGACACCCAGGACAGTACATCTAGCGATATCTTCTCCTTAGAATCCACTAGATGGCACCATATGCTTGCCACCTGTATCGGTATACCCCCTTGGGTGCTGACTATGGTTATTTCAAGCAGTTACCAATTTTGGGGGTTGATTTATCATCCCTACGCCTGTTTTCATCTTGGTGAGGTTTAACGCCTAGATGGACCTATCTACATCTATTATGATGCCTGATGTGTTGTACATCATGGCGTCATTTCTGGGATTTGGCTGCTGCCGAGAATCCGGCGCACTCAATATGGACATCTTTGACATCACTTCTGGTGCGCCGCTGACGCCGAAGCATCACTTCCGGTAGGTCCCGAACGTTAAGTTTGTCACTTCCGGTGCGACTCCGGCACGTGAGCAGGCGCACACTTGGTGTCCTCACCTCTCGCTTATTTGGCGCCAAACAGGTGCCCTATAGGGAGGTGGAGGGGGGAATATGATCTCACCTGCTAAAGCCTTCTTTCATTGTTGGCCCAGTGATAGGAGGGGAGAAATACACCGTGGAACCTCTGTTTAAGGTAAATCAACTCTATTAACTTATCTGGGTAATTATAATTTTTTTAAGTATAAATTTGAGACAAAGACAGGGTTAAAATTAGTCCTTTAAAGCGAGGGTACAAAACACACAAATTACTAAGGAACTGCAAACAGACGTGCAGCCCTCCACACAGGGGCTGGGTAATTATTTCAACTACACCACTAATGTATCCTTCAAATTTTGATTGGATTATTTGTCTCTAGTTTCTAGGGTCATGGTTTGACTTTTTTGGAACATCAGAGAATAGACCATTTAATTTCTACTCTCGATTCCTTTTGATATTTTTATCTACCTTTGGAATAGAAGTGATTGGAAGAATCCAAGATTTTTTAAACATTTATAGCCCAGCTCCTTGATCACAGGTAGACTTGTGTTTGTTGTCCTGCCTGTGGAAGGATAGAGTTAACCCTTGCTGATTTGTATTCCGACTGGTTCTTCTCTCCCTAACCTAGGTGGACCATTAAGCGGGTTCTGTGTGTATTTAGATACATCCCCCTCTATGGATGCACCAGATGATCCATTCGATTGTATCCCTACGACTCCGCGCCCTCAAAGATAAAAAACATTTTATTAGCTACTATTGAATATACAGGTAACTCCTATGAATTTGGATATAACTTGCCAGTCTGCACTTTACAACTGTAATGTATGATTAGACATCCATATTTGGATTATGTCTTTTTACATTTTCATTAAAGAATACTTTTTCATAAAAATCTTGTAAATTTGCACCTTTAAAATCCCACAAATACTCCACTTTCGTATTATTGATTTTTTTTAACTTTGTAAGCAGCAAGTGTCAGAAAAAGGTTTAGTCTTTAAGTGGTTAAACTTCCCTCATCTACAGACAGAAGTTTATTCCTTTGATCCAAGAATTAAATGTTACTTTGTTTATAGTTATCCACGATGTTGTGATAAAACTTGGCAGACTGCCTGGATTATTATTTTTTTCATTCAGCTGTCAGAGAACTCTCTGCACTTTGTTGGATAGAATCGGGAAATGCGGTTTTAAGATCGGGAAAGGAAAAGAATGGCAATTTAAATTCTTAACGATTAACCATTTCCTGCCCGGCCAATAACATATTGACGTCCAGGAAGTGGTTCTATTATCCTGACTGGGCGTCATATGACGTCCAGCAGGATAACATGCCGGCGTGCACCGTGTCAGAGGCTTCTTACCACGTGATCAGCTGTGACCAATCACAGCTGATCATCGCGTGGACCAGGAAGTGCCGGTAATGGGCATTCCTCGTTTCGCTCTGACAGGAAGAACCGATCGGCGGCTCTACCTGTCGGGGGGGGGGGGTCTGTGCTGATAATCAGCACATTATCAGCACAGCCCCCTCAGATGTGCCAATCACATGCCAATCAGTGCCCAGCAGTGTCCCCATAAAAGACTGCCAGTGCCCACCACAGTGCCAATAAGAGCCCACCAGTAACACGTCAGTGCCTCCTCATCAGTGCCTGTTGCCTTATGGGTTTATGTGAAATCTCCATTAACAGCTGTAAATATAATCGCAATTAGAAATATATTTTAGTTAGAAGGAAATATATTTAAAAGTATTCAGTGCTGTGTTAGTCTTACAGTAATTAGCTCAACTTCAAAGGGTGGCCTTTTGTTTTCCCTGATAACATCTCACATGGGCAGTAAACAAGAGCCTTCTTTAACTCATCCAATCAGGCTCTGCCCTATATACATTTACTAGGTACAGTGACCAATTAGGGAGAATTATATTAGCCACAGTACAGAAAAGAGGGGGATAGATAATGCTTTGTGAGCAAGCTAAGGCCCTGTTTGGTGTGGGAACCGACAGCGGTTACCAGGGGCTGACCTGAAGTTAACAGGTAATCAACTCTATACTTGTATCTTATATTGTGTCGCAACTATGGGCGTTGTAGATAATTTGTAAAAACAATGTAAGCCAGGGGACCTACACTGTACATTGTGATATAAATACTGTCTGGTGTGTAATTTGTATATATTATGTAACCCTATTAATAAATGTGTATTGCGGATGGAACCACCTCTTTGGTGTAAGATCTCTCAGATCTAGATATGTACAGTGGGTACGAAAAGTATTCAGACCCCCTTAAATTTTTCACTCTTTGTTACATTGCAGCCATTTGCTAAAACCATTTAAGTTCATTTTGTTGTCCTCATTAATGCACACACAGCACCCCATATTGACAGAAAAACACAGAATTGTTGACATTTTGGCAGATTTATTAAAAAAGAAAAACTGAAATATCTCATGGTCCTTAGTATTCAGACCCTTTGCTCAGTATTTAGTAGACACACCCTTTTGATCTAATACAGCCATGAGTCTTTTTTGGAAAGATGCAACAAGTTTTTCACACCTGGATTTGGGGATCCTCTGTCATTCCTCTATGCAGATCCTCTCCAGTTCTGTCAGGTTGGATAGTAAACGTTGGTGGACAGCAATTTTTAGGTCTCTCCAGAGATGCTCAATTGGGTTTAAGTCAGGGCTCTGGCTGGGCCATTCAAGAACAGTCACGGAGTTGTTGTGAAGCCACTCCTTTCTTATTTTAGCTGTGTGCTTAGGGTCATTGTCTTGTTGGAAGGTAAACCTTCTGCCCAGTCTGAGGTCCTGAGCACTCTGGAGAAGGTTTACGTCCAGGATATCCCTGTACTTGGCCGCATTCATCTTTCCGAGAAAAACTCAAATTAGAAAAAAAAAATTCCCAAAATGTGTATTTTTTAGTTTGTTTAGCAAAAAATAAAAACCCCAGATGTGATCAAATACCACCAAAAGAAATCTCTATTTGTGGGAAGAAAATTATAAAAATTTAGTTTGGGTACAGTGTTGCATGACTGCGCAATTGTCATTCAAAGTGCGACAGCGCTGAAAGCTGAAAATTGTCCTGGGCAGGAAGGGGCGAAAGTGCATGGTATTCAAGTGGTTAATCGTGCAGCTATAATCTCTCTCTCTCCATACATATACACAGCGGGTAAAAATTATTGAACATGTCACCATTTTTCTAGGTAAATATATTTCTAAATGGGATAGGGACATGAAAAATGTCACCACATATCAGTAACAACCCATGCAATCCATACATATAAAGAAACCAAAACAAATAAGTTCAGAAATTAAAGGTATGTGCAAAAAATTGAATGACACAGGGAATACATTAGCAAAAAGGCATGAAAAGCCAAGACACTAGTTGAATTCTATTAGTAATTAGAAAGCAATCTTGCCCCTTGTCAGTGCAAATTAATATCAGCTGGTTCAGTTTCACTGGTGGCCTCTAAAAAGGTGTCTCATTACCAAGGTCTCACACAAGAAGCATCTCATAATGGGTAAAAGCAAAGACTCTTAAGACCTTTGCAACCTTTTTGTTGCACAACATACTGATGACATTGGTTACAGAAGGACTTCTAAACTTCTGAATGTTCCAGTGAGCACTGTTGGTGCCATAATCAGGAAGGAAGAAAACATTTTCACCATAAACCCACCACAATCAGGTTCTCCGCACAAGATTTGACAGAGAAGTGAAAATAATGATCAGAAGAGTTGTCCAAGAGCCAAGGACTTGTGGAGAGCTTCAGAAAGACCTGGAATTAGCAGATAATTTTTTCAAAGAAAATAATTATTAATGCACTCAACTGCCATGACCTGTATGCACACTCACCACGCAAAACTCCATTAGTTAAGAAAAAGCATGTTGAAGCTCCTTTAAAAGTTTGCTGCACAACATTTAGGCAAGCCTGTGAAATACTGGGAGAATATCGTCTGGTCAGTTGAGACCAAAATTGAACTCTTTAGATGCCATAATACACACCCATGTTTGGAGGTCAAATGGTACTGCACATCACCCCAAAAACACCCCCATGCCAACAGTGAAGTTTGGAGGCGGGAACGTTATGGGGGGGGGGGGGGGCTGTTTTTCAGCGTACGGTACTGGCAAACTTCTTATTAAAAAAGGAAGGATGAATGGAAAAAATGTACCAAGACATTCTTAAAAAAATCTGCTGCCATCTACCAGGATGATGAAGATGAAATGAGGGTGGACATTTCAGCAAGACAATGATCCGAAACACAAATCCAAGGAAACTCAATTGGTTTCAAAGAAATAAAATAAAGCTGCAAGAATGGCCCAGCCAATCACCTGACTTAAATCCAATAGAAAATCAATGGAAAGAACTAAAAGATCAAAGTTTACAGAAGAGGCCCACTGAACCTTCAAGATTTGAAGACCGTTTGCATGAAAGAATGGGCCAAAATCTCACCTGAGCTATGCATGTGACTAGTTTCTCCATACGGGAGGAGTCTTAAAGCCATCATTACCAACAAAGGATTTTGTACGAAGTATTAAATACATTTCACTTTGCATGTTCAATACTTCTTCCCTGGGTCATTCCATTTTATTACACATTACTACATTTCTGAACTTTTTTATTTTGGTGTGTTATGTATAGATTGCATGGATTGTTACCGACGTGATAAAAATTGAATGTCTATAGCACCTGTAGAAAATAGGATTTTATACTCACCGTAAAATCCTTTTCTCTGAGTTAATGGACGGACACAGCCTTAAATCTTGACAAGTGGGTATTAGTCTTCCTTTAGGAGTGACTAGGCAGAAAACTTATAGAAAGTGTTAAACACATCACACACCTTTCAGTCCCGCCCAGGGGGCGGGCCCTCTGGGTATAACCCATCTCGCAGATCAGTTCGCCAAAAAGCAGTACAAACATAAATAAATAGGAGGGGTGGGTGCTGTGTCCGTCCATGAACTCAGAGAAAATGATTTTACGGTGAGTATAAAATCCTATTCTCTTTTGTTCATGGATGGACACAGCCTTAAAACTTGACAAGTTGGACGTCCCAAAGCAGTGTAAAAAAAAAACGAGGGGTGGGAACAGCATAAAATTTAAATTCACCCTAAAACAAAGCAGAGCTCCTCAACCGAGGAGTTGCAACTCTAAACAGCCGCCTGCAAAACATTTCGGCCGAAAGAAGCATCCGAAGATGCACCTACATCAACCTTGTAGAATTTTGTGAAAGTGTGAACGGACGACCAGGTCGCCGCCTTTAACACCTGGGAAACAGACGCTTGATGTCAGAAAGCCCAAGAGGCACCTATTGCCCTGGTCGAATGCGCCGTGACAGGAAAGTGGGGCGCCCGACCCTTTATGGCATAAGCCTGAATCACTATCTGTCGGATCCACCTGGAGATAGTGGCCAACGAGACCACTAGGCCCTTCTTGGGACCAGCCACCAAAACAGTGAGTCTGGGAACAGAGCAGTAGAAGATAAGTATACTCTCAGCGCTCGGACAACGTCCAAGGAATGCAACGTCGTCTCCTTAGGATTCGACGGACGAGGACACAAGGATGGCAGAACAAGGTCTTCATTGAGATGGAAGGCCGAAACGACCTTAGGTAGAAAAGAAGGCTGCACCACCTTATCCTTGCATGACAAGGCTGCCAGCTCAGAAACTCGTCTGACGCAACAGCCATCAAAAAAACACTTTCTGAGAAAGTGTCAACAAGGGGATCTCCCTAAGGTCTTCAAACGGCAGTTTCTGAAGCACAGAGAGGAACAGATTCAGGTCCCACGGAGGTAGTGGACGGACCGGAGAGGCCGCGTGCCGAACTCCCTGCACAAATGTACTCAGAGTGAGCCACCAGGGGTTGCTGAAAAAAAAGACAGCCAGGGCAGATATCTGCCCCTTAAATCGTACTCAAAGCAAGCTTTTGGTCTACCCCATGCTGTAAAAACAGCAGGACTCTGGGAACCAAAAGTTTGTGAATTACACCTCATCCTCTCACAGAAGGCTATGTAGGCCTTCCAAGTGCAGTGGTGAACCTTCATGGAGGATATCTTCTGAGCCTTCCTCATGGTAGGAATCACAGACTCCGACAGGCCCCGGTATCTTAATACCTGGCTTTCAATAGCCATGCCGTTAAAGCCAGCGACTGTAAAGCAGGATGAAGTATGGGACCTTGCGACAGCAGGTCCTCTCTCAGCGGTAAACGCCAAGGGACGTCTGCTACTAGACGCACTAGATCGGCGTACCAAGACCCCATCTTAGGCAAAGGAGCTGAAATACATCCGGGTGCAGAGACCATTCTCCTTGGTCCAGCATCTGGCGACTGGGGTAGTCCGCCTGCCAGTTTTCCACGCCCGGGATGTATATGGCCCGAAAGGGCCGGTATGCTAATTTCTGCCCACTTTAGGATGTGAGCGACCTCGGATGCTGCAGCAAAGCTTCTCGTTCCTCCTTGATGGTTGACATACGCCACCTGACTGGATGCCCAAGTAGCCTCTGAGACCATGTGGAGAGGCACAGCCTGATCGCCCATTGATCGGCAAGTGGGATTCCTCCGGAGTCCAGTGACCCTGGGTCGACTGAGCCCCCCAGACTCCCCCCCCCCCCCAACCGTCCATCTTGATCACCATCCAGTGAAAAGGAAGTAACGACTTCCTGGACAGAAGTGCCGGTGATGTCAGCCACCAAACTAGGGAGGTCCAGGGATGATGGGCACTTGACCCATCTGGACAGAATTTACTTCTGCAATATTCGTGTGTGAACTTGCCCATATGATACCGCCTCGAATGAGGCCACCATGAGGCCCAGGACTTGCATGCAAAAGCGGAGTGACGACCATCTTTGGGATGTCAACTGCCGCACCGCAGCCCGAAGGGTCTGCAATTTCACCACCGGGAGAAAAAAACTTTGCCTCTGAGGAGTCCCGAATCAACCCCAGATACACTAGGCGTTGTCGGTACCATTACTGACTTTTGAGTGTTCAGCACCCAACCAAAGTGTCGGAGGGACTGACAGGTTATAGACACGCTCTCCTCTAATTCTGAGCTTGAAGAGGCTTTCAGAAGACCATCCAAGTAGCCCACAATAGTGATGCCACGCTGTCTTAACAGGGCCAGAATTGGGGCAAGCACCTTGGTAAAAACCCTTGGTGCCGATGCCAGGCCAAAGGGGAGAGCCACAAATTGATAGTGGTCTTCTCCGATCACAAAACGCAGATGTCTCTGATGCTTGGTGCATATGGGGACATGCAGTTATGCGTCCCTGATGTCCAAGGATGCCAGTAAGTCCGCCGGCTGGAGGGCAGAGACGACAGAACAAACAGATTCCATCCAGAATCCTTGTACATTCACTAAACAATTGAGGGCTCTGAGGTCCAGGATTGGACGAACGCCTTCTTTCTTTGGTACGATGAACAGATTTGAGTAAAACCCTTGGAACCATTCCTGTACTGGGACAGGGATAACAACCCCGCGTTTCAGCAGGTCCTGAACTGCTCCAAAGAGGGCTTCCCGACGAGTAAGCTGTAGCTGGAGGTTGGAAGGAAAAAATCTGTCTGGTGGGCAAGATAGAAATTCTATCTTGTACCCTGATGAGACTACTTCGCAAACCCACCAGTCGGGGACCTGAGATGTCCACCGGGTCGCGAATTTGCGAAGACGTCTCCCCACCCGAGTGATGGGTGGAGACAAGCCTTCATGCGGACTTGGCTTTGTTTGCAGGTTTATTGGGTTTGCGGAACCAGGGACGTCTCTGTCCTTGAGCAGGCGCTTTCTTGGCCTGAGTTACTCTACCTGCCGCACTGGGGCGGCCGAAAAAAACGCTTGTGCGCAGTAAAGAAGGGCCCTGGCCTACGGCGTGGCTCGTTACCCTTTTTTGGTTTGTGGGAGCAACGTGCTCTTACCTCCTGTGGCATCCTTGATTATGTCATCCAGGGAAGCTCCAATAAGTCTGTGGCAAATACACCAAGGCCCTCTTGGAAGATTGGTCCGCAGACCAATTTTTTAACCAAAGTAGATGGCGTAACACCACCGCCTGGGTTGAAGCTCTGGCCAATAGGGGTATCGTGTCTAAGGCTGATTCACAAAGGAATTTTAGGCCTTGTATCAGTTGGCCAGCTAGGGCTACCTCGTCCGGGGGGGCCGGACGTGCTTCTAGCCCCTGGTGTAGCAACTTTGCCCATTCCCTGAGTGTCTGAGACACCAGGGCCCCAACTATGGTTGGGCGTACAGCTGAACCCACTACCGTGAACAGGTTGCGGGTGACCGCCTCAGCCCTCTTGTCCGCAGGGTCTTTGAAGGCAGGAGCCCCCTCCACCGGAATGGTGGTTAGTTTGTGTAGTTTGGACACAGGAGGGTCCACTAC
Source organism: Rana muscosa (assembly GCA_029206835.1). Lineage (NCBI taxonomy): Eukaryota > Metazoa > Chordata > Amphibia > Anura > Ranidae > Rana > Rana muscosa. Next base: position 1,078,518,421 of record CM055122.1, read on the forward strand.
CGGGGGCGAGGTCCATTTCTTCAAGAAACTCTCTTCAAGTGGGTAGCATATCGGTAGGTTTCTAGGGACTGAAAAAACCTTCTGTGGTTTGTCCCACTCCTTGTATAAAAGATTGTCTATATAAGACACACAAGGAAACACCTTGGTAGTTCGGGTCGCCTTACAGAACCCAAAAGGGACCGGCACTTCAATTGCTTCTGCAGACTCCCCTAACGTTAGAGTATCTCGCACTGCAGTGATAAGGCCACCTACCAGAGCCCTATCGCGTGCCGCTCCGGAGTCATCCTCACTGTCCGGCCGGTCTTGGTCCGCCTCCTCAGATCCCTCAGAGCCAGGGCCATATGCTGTAGCTGGACCCGGCTCCGCATCCGAGTTGTCCCCAGAAGATGACGGAGGAAGGGGGGGTTCTAGCCCCCATTTTCCCACGCGCTGCCCTCTTGTCCGCATGCAAGCTCAGGTGTTTCAGGGGAAAAACGTCTGCTTCTGACGCCATGCTGACCCACACGCCTGACACAGGGACTGCAAGGTACAGTAACCCACCCTCCTAGTGTTGTGGAAAATTTTATTAATGTATGTTGTCAGATGTCCCCCAGTGTCAGTTTTGCTGTAATGCGCTTATTTGAACGTATTCGCACATACAGACGTTGGTGGAAGACAGGTGGCGGGAAAATCTTCCTGTGGACACAGCGATGTTTGCTCCTTTTAGGGATGTTTGTTTTATGCCTCGCCAAGGGACTGGCCACTTCTTGGCGTTGGCATTAAATGACTCCGAGCGGACAGATCTGCGTCCACTAGAATTATAGCATAACGATACGACAATTGTGGCCCATTCAGAGCCATAGCTTTCGCATGGTTCCCGTCATTGGAAGCGGTGCACGTCACTGCTAGTCTATTTGAATGTATACATGTCTGTGATTGGTTCTTTTGTTGTATTATATCCTTATATGGTCACTTCCTATGGAGGAGGTCACATGTGACATCAATTCCTGCTGGGAGTTTAATAAAAGCCTTTGAGGGCGTCAGCACGGCAGTCTTTCCTGGGAGGCCTTGATGATCAGACCAGTCTGGTGATTCTTCTTGATTTGTATGAATGGGATGAATGGAAGGTGAGTAAATTTTAGCTCAAGATGCATTATTGCATTAAGATGAAGTGTGTGCTTAGGAGCACAGGGAGAAATGGCTGTGTGCTCTGCAAACAGCCAACTTCCACGACACTAGCTGCAGTCAGAGACAAAGGGTTCCCACCCAGAGGACTCACCACCCTGGAACAGTAGTATGCTGCCGTCCGTCACTTAATGGAGCTGCTTCCTAGTCAGCAATACAGTCTGACCCTTCAGCAGTGTGTGTCTGTCAATCTGCTCCGTTTAAATGCTGTTGGTAGACGTCAAAATGGCCGCTGAGTGGTCACTAGAGGCCAACGCCGCCGCGGGCCACAAGAACATGGCCGAACGAATATAGCCCAGAAAAATGACCGCAGCGGCTGCGAGCACACAACGACTTAAATTGAGCCTGGATAGCAAGGGAAGCATAGCCCTTAACTTCACTCTCAAGGGATGCCCAGCTCAGTCTTCATGTCGAAGCAGGGGATTATATGCTTACCATTCCTTGTGCTGGAAATATCCCAGACAGAATCTTTCGCATGGTGACGGAGATGACCGTCGGCCAGGCTACTGCGACTCGGCCGTAAAAGTCAGCTGTAGCTGAGTGGTCCGATGCAAGCCCTGGAGCGTAAGCTTACCAGCCAGGCGTGTTGTGTATGACCCAGTGCGTAACTACGGTCGGCACATGCTCGATTGCCGAAACTGGGGGGGGACTACAAGGATCACGGATCCAGCCTGTCACCCAGTCGGCAGTTGATTGAAGATCAGGAACAAAAAAATAAAATAAAACCTCCAGGCCTATGGGCCCGAAGGGAGCCATGTCTTCTCCTTAGCTAGGCAGAAAAAAAACTGATCTGCGAGATGCAGAGAGAGGGGTTATAACATTTTCTATAAGTTTTCTGCCTAGTCACTCCTAAAGGAAGGCTAATACCCACTTGTCAAGATTTAGGGCTGTGTCCGTCCATGAACGAAAGAGAAATATATTTACCTAGAAAAACGGAGAGAGATAGATAGATATATCTATTTGTGGTAGTGTGGTACCCCACCAGTGGAAGAATACAGGATTCTCAACCAGGCAGGTTGAGGGGCTCCAGGGTATTTCCTTGTTTGAGGAAACTGGCTTTTCAGTTTGCTCATGATTTACTAAAGTCCACTTTGGGACCTGGAGCCTGGGGATTTCTTAGAGATCCGGTTGGGATGAAATCCCCAGTCCTGGATCCGGGTTTTGAGACTCAACGGCACACTGATTGTTCAGGTGTGTGTGGGCCTGATAGTAGAGTCAGGACCAGCATTCTGGGCTCCACCCTCCCGACGAGTGCAGGTGTGCACTGGGGAAGCCATAGAGTGCAAGTGTGCACTGGAGAAACCAGAGAGTGGTTGTCTGCACACTGGAAGCCGGAGACCCAGGTCTGAGGGTCAGAGCAGTGAGGGGCTGCTATCGCCAATTTAATAGTCTGTAGGAGACAGACAAGAGCCTGAAGTGGAAGGCCTGAGCAACACTGCTGTATGTATAAGCCAGGAGGCTGAATGTCATGGTATTGATGAAAAGGAGTGTTGAAACCCCTGCGAGGGAAAAACTTTGATTTTGTTTGAACTTCTTTTAATAAAAATGGGCAAATCAAGCCCTAAAAAAAGAACACCCAGCAGACAGAGTGTATGCATCTTCCTTCTACAGGGTAGTTTGTATAGGACAAACATATGGCACCTGCCCTCACCTATAACTGGCCTTTGCAGCAAGGAGCACATGGAAGGGCAACGCATGCAAGACAAAACCAAAGAAATTCCCAGCTAGTTTGTATATAACAGTTCTTATAGGTGACAAAAGGGGGGGGGTGGGAGCAAATTTTAAATTTTATAGGTTTAGCCCAGATTTCCACTTTAAACTCCTGCAAGGAGTTCACAAAAAATAGTGTTATTTGGGTAGGGGGGGGACACCCCAAACCTAACAGGCAAAGAAGAGCCCAACAATAAACATCCAGGAGCCCAGAGAGCTACCTCCAAAACCTTGGAACCTAAAATAGCACCCACCAATACTGACAGATAACCTTATATATACCTGGTGAATCCATTCTTAAAATAAAGGAAGCAGCCACATTGAATGACAAAAAAAAAAAGTGAATTATTTCTTTGCATTGGAGCCTGCAAAGTAACTAATTAGACAAGCAAACCCACCACCCTCCTGAACCAATTAGGCGGCTATTAGCATGCCCTATATTTTGATCCTCTGAAACAGCTGTAAAAACGGTAACAAGAACTCCTCACATAATAGGACAATGAATTTAATTTTTTTTCTTTTAATACTACATAGGAACTACCAGCCCATTTGTAAAAACTAATTTTCTTGCTTAAAGAAATTCAGGGAAATTGTAAGGCCATTATAAACATAAGTACCTGTTACACATTACATGCCCAAATTTGGGGAAGGTCATCCTGGGGAAGAACTGGGAGGGAAAAAAACAATGTCCAGGTAAGGTGGGTGTGGGGATACAAAGGGGGAAATGGGTGAAATTGTAGAAGTGGGCCGAGTCAACAGCAAGGAAGAAAAGGGATTGAAATCGGGTAACTTTGGGTGGAGAGAAGGGGTCATTTTGGATGGGGGAAAGTTGATGCAGAGACATGAACGGGGGGGGGGGGGGGGCAGGGAGGAAGAGGATGAGAAGATAAGTTCTTCACAGTGTGGAAGAACCTTGCCTTCATCAGAGACTGTGAAATTGATCCAATAGAACAATGTGCAGTACATTTTTTTTGCGACGAGAGAGTAAGGTCTCCCCATCTGTTGGATATCTTCCACCTTGTGGAGTCACATGAATATTGAAGAAAAAATTATTCTCTCAATTTAGGGAATATAAGATATGTCTACATTTTAAAAACGGTCAAAGAACGAGTTTCTGGTAGATTTTCGTGGGTATATTTTGATGATGTAGCAAGAGAAAAAGACAGGGTAATTTGAGATGTTACAATCCATACATTTTTCACAGATTTCTCTGACCTTGTTGCAATAAGGTCTTATTTTCGGGCATGACCAAAACACATTGAGAACTGAGCCCTGGGCCGCCTTAACCCCCAAGACTCCCCCCCAACTGGTCAGGCTGGCGTCCATCGTGATCAGTCCAATGAAAGGGGAGGAACGACTTCCCGGACCGAAGAGTCTGGGATCTCAGCCACCAACTCAGAGAGGTCCTGACAAGATGACTTATCTGAATCTGACAATCCAGAGACAACAGAGATTTGTTCCATTTGGAGGGAATCTCCTTCTGCAAGACCCGAGTGTGGAATTAGGCATATGGTACTGCTTCGAAAGAGGCTACCATGAGGCCCAGGACTTGCATGCAAAAACAGAGAGACGACCATTTGCGGGATGTCAATAATCTCACCGCAGTATGGAGCGTCTGCAACTTCTCCAAGGGAAGAAAGGTGCTGGGTCGGTACCAACACAGACTTCTGGAGGTTCAGTATCCAACCAAACTCCCGGAGGGTCTGACTGGCTATAGACACGTCCTCCTAATTCTGAGCTTGAAGCAGCTCTCAGAAGAAGGTCGTCCAAGTAGCCTACGATAGCAATGCCATGCTGTCTCAGCAAAGCTTGAATCGGGGCGAGGACCTTGGTGAAAACTCTTGGTGCCGATACTAGGCCAAAGGGAAGAGCCACAAATTGATGGTGGTCTTCGCCGATCGCAAAGTGCAGGAACCTCTAATGCCTGACGCAGATGGGGACATGCAAGTATGCGTCCTTGATATCCAAGGACGCCAGGAAGTCCCCCGGATGGAGCGCAGCAACCACCGAACGAATCGATTCCATCCGGAATTTTTGAATCTTTATAAAGGCATTGAGGGCCTTGAGGTCCAAGATTGGACGCACTCCGTCCCTCTTCGGAACCACAAACAGATTTGAGTAGAAACCCTGAAACCTGTCCTGTGGTGGTACGGGAATGATCACCACGCACAACAAGTCTTGTACTGCCCCCTGGAGGGCAGCCCGATGAGCCGGAAGGAGAGGCAGATGAGGGAAAAAAATCTGTTTAGTGGACAAGGAACTCTATCTTGTACCCCGAGGTGACCACCTCGCAAACCCTCTGGTCGGAGAGCAGGGAGGTCCACCGGGCTGCAAACCAGCGAAGCTGTCCCCCCACCCTGGAGTCGGGCGGTGGCAAAACTTAATGCGGTAGCAGGCTGGTTGGGCTTGCGCACCCAGGGACGCTTCTGTCCCCCAGTTGGACCTTTGTCTGCTTGGGAGGGTCTGCCGACAGGTCCTGACTGACTAAAATACCGCTGTGTGGGAAAGGAAGGCCCCGGCTTACGGCGCGGCTCCTTCCCTTAAGTGGACTGAGGGAGAAGTGTGCTCTTACCTCCAGTGAAATCCTTAATGGTGTCGTCCAGTGAGGCACCAAAAAGCATCCCACCTTTGAAAGGCAAATCTGCCAGAGTTTTCTTAGAAGCTTGGTCACCGGACCAGCATTTTAGCCATATTAGGCGGCGCAATACCACCGCGGAGGCCCTGGAGATCAAAGGGGCTGCATCCAGGGTTGCATCACAGACGTACACAAGTCCCTGTACCAACTACCAACTGTTTGGCCAGTGACACGCATTCTAGAGGGAGCTGATGCTCCTCCACAGTCTGGTGCAATATTTTTGCACATTCAGTGAGCGTCTGGGACACCAAGGTAGCAGCCAATATAGGCCGCAAAGCTGACCCAAGCATGGTGAACATGGAGCGGCTCACCGCTTCGGACCTCCTATCAGTATGGTCCTTTAAAGCAGGGCTCCACCGGGATAGTGGTTACTTTAACCGAGAGACCGGGGGATCAACGACCGGAGGCGAAGCCCATTTTTTCAAAAGGCTCTCTTCAAATGGGTAACTGACCGCCATGCGCTGAGGGACCGCAAAGGACCTCTGCAGCTGTTCCCATTCCTTATCTATGAACTTGTCAAAGAAATCAACATAAGGAAAAACCTTAGCAGAGCGGGTCGGTTTGTGCGACACAAAAGGGACAGACCCTGCTGTGGACATCCCAGCTGCATCTTCCAACTTGAGTGTCCCTCACAGCATTGATAAGCGCACTCACAAGTTGCCCTGTCTTGAGCTGACCCGAACGAGGGGTCCTCACAGGGAAGGTCCTGGTCCGCCTCTGACATACCAGAACCGGGGTCCTGAGCCGCAGCCAGGCCCAAGTCTGAGTCAGAACATTCCCCAGGGGATGGCAGGGGGAGGGGGTGCTTAGTACCCCCTTTACGCTTGCACACCGCTTCCACCCTGGCAACAAATGACTCCAGGACTGTCAACAAAGCGTCCACAGGAACCGCAGGTGCAGGGGCACCGGTTGCTGCCTCTGGAATGTTTGGGGAAAAAACGCCAGCTTCTGACTCCATATTTGCCCACTGACAGCCCTTAGGGACTTCGTCAAGACACCTGACACCAAAATCTGTCCACCCTCCTTGCTGCACTGACCGGGGGGGTTACCCAGGGGACTCACTGCCTAGCAAGAGACTGTCCAGCGCTGCTGCCCGCTCTCCATCCACGCACAGCGTGTGACTGAGGAACTCTGAGGTGAATGGCACCGTTCGCGCTGTTCAGGAAGCCAGTCAAGCACTAGAGGCCAAAACCCACTCCAAAAAGGCCGTGGGGTGCCTCAGAGAAAAGCACGAGGACCACAAGAAAATGGTCGCCCGCAATGCAGACCTGTAATCTTAGTGCGGCTACGGGAAAATGTACGCCAATGGGATTTGCAATGCAATACACAGAACCCAGAAAAATGGCGCCGGTGCTTCAAAAAATGGCGCCCAGCAAGCGAGGTGGACTAGAAGGCCGCAGCGGAGGCTTCCAAGAATTTAACTACCCCACCCCCCCCCACAGAGCGCGGGCCTGGACACCCCCCCACCAGGACCTGGAGCCCCCCTAGGGTGACAGAGGGGAGGGCAGGAGAACCCCCTAATGACCCCCTTAGGAATGCCCAGCTGTTCCATCCAACCGAAGCAGGAGGAACTGTACTTAGACAAGAAAGTCCTGTAAGCGCTACAATGTTCTGATCTTAACGTAAAATAGCCTAACCTGTGAGGGATAAGAAGGGGCCAATACCAGTGCAGCTGCAAACCACTGGAGAGGTGGATTAAAGGGTACAAAAAAAAAAAAACAGGAGCAGCGCTCAATGGATATAGCATAAAACTTTAGTCTTGTAAAAAAATAATAAAAATGCATAAATTAAGCACATTATAGAAGCGCTAAGTTGCACACAATTAAAGATGTGGTATATTAAAGCAGCGATAATAGCACTAAAGTGTCAAGGCTTGTTAATATCAATCCATGATTAGTTCAGACCCGACTAAGACTATAAAGTTTTATGCTATATCCATTGAGCGCTGCTCCGGGGGAACTGTACTTACCCGTCCTTGCGAGGACCTGCTGGTGCGTTCCTGACAGACATACAACCGAGCAGTACGGAGTAGCTGTCGGCCCAGTCCACTGTGACAGCAAGCAGCCCGGTCATATGTGGACCCTGGAGTAAAGCTCACCGGCCACCCCTGGAGCCATGGGGTATGTCGTGGCTGACCCCGCACGTAGCCAAGGCCTGCTCACGCTCGATGGCCGGACTGGGGAGACAAGGATCTAAAATATCCAGCCTGTCACCCAGCCGGCAGTTGATAGATTTTTTAAAAGAAAATCATGAAAAGAAAAATTTCTTCCGGACCCTGGGCCCAAAAGGGAGCCAGATCCTTCTCTACTGTGCAGAAAAAAAACTGAGGTGGAGGGTTATGTCCGGAGGCTGTTCAACTCTGTTAAAGTAACATTTGTTTAAATATCTAACATGATCTGCCTAGTCCTCTCCTATAGAACAGGAACATAACCCAATGGTCAAGAATAAGGAGCGGTGTCCGTCCATGGACGAAAAGAGAAAGACTGTTTTATCCTGTATGCATAGGTCCTTACCCCTCCTGCACTGTCTATCTGGGGAAGGCCATCTAACACAGGCAGGGTAGCCAACCTGCACATGCTCAGTTGTGTCTTTTATGCTGGAGAGAACATTTTCTTGTTCTCAGATAGCCAGGTCACATGATATTGACATCACACATGTGGGCGTATATATAAGCTGCAGTAGAAAACTCTTCCTACATGAACTCTCAGCACTGGAGAAACTGCAGTTTATCACTGACCGTGGTATACAGATCAGCCAAAAAGGTATATAGTGGCAATATTTTAATGTAAAAATATTTATAAGCTGTGGGCACTGTGGGGGAGGGGGGGGCGGATGAACTATTTTCACAATACTGGGTTTGGTAACACTTTAAAATATTTTAGTTATGTTCTGGAGTGAGGACCATCGGTTCTGCCATTGTTTTAGATATGAGAATATGTGTCCTGCCTCCAGTAGGAAGCGGTGTAAAATAGGGGATAGATAAGGAGTGGCATAAAAGGCCCTGATCAGTCACAAGGGATAGAGAGAATGTACAGTATCCAAGTTGCAAGGCTTTCCAGAAGTCCAGTCTACAAAAGGTCTGTAGGGTCCGTCAGGGTGTTGGAGGGCCAATGTTCCATGAGAAAAAAGTCGGAAGCCCTAAAGAGCTTTTTTGAACTTAAGCTACATAATAGGCCAGCCAGGGAGCCTAATGCAAATGTAATTTGGGAAAAATTGTCCAAGGTTGATCCAGAATTTTCCTGCCTGCACCAATCTATCAGCCTAACTAGTTGATAGGTTGTGTGGTACCTGGATATGTCGATGGACAATGCCTCTGAGGGCAGAGGAGATGCATTTTGAATCTGGGGCCCAGCTCTGATCTTGCATGGGGACAGTACAAATGGAAATGGCAATAAAGGACAACCATTTGAGATCAAGACTGGCTCTTCTAGACAACTATGTTCACTTCAACTGAGGCTGACGGTATACAGTAGACTGCTTTGATCCACTTAATTATGTTCTCCCCCAGACCTAAATGTTTTACAGCCTCTATGAAAGGCCAATTTACACTGACAAAGACCCTTTCTGTGTGGGTTGCCAGCAAAAGGCAAGAGGAAGAAGCTCTATCCGAACAGACCAGGTTAAAGACCTTAATGACGTTATCCCAAGCTTTTTAAAGTAGAGTCAAAGACAAAACTTATTTTTACCTGTGGATAAAGTGGAGAGGGAACACCTCTCAGGAATTAATTTCTATGTCCACGTTAGGAAGGTTTGCCCTATTTGTCCTGTTTCCCATCCTGGGAGTGAAAGCAAAGGAAAATACCCAATTTTGGGTTGTCGCCAGAAAAGAAATAGGAGGGGATTTATTTTTAATTTTTTTTAATGGGGGCACCACTTTTTGTGACCCAGATACAAACAAGGGATCCCCTTTCCACTTTGCGGAGATTTTTTCTCACTTCCGGTTTTGACTATGAAACAGGAAGTCAAGGGGAGTCAAGGGGAATCTCCCTAATAAGTAAGAGTGGTGGGTCAAAGAGTTTAAGGCTTTTGTGAAGTGAGGTGCAAATAAAATGGGAGGATATAGTATTGTATTAATCAGGCCTTTGATGGCAGGTCATTTGCCTTGTTTGGTGGAGTTGATGGCTGCCTAAAATTATTTTTGTATGATAGGGGCGTTGGGGTCGGATTGTAGAAGAGGGTCCAGTCTGGGTAGCTTGGAGGAGGAGAAAATATATGAGGCAATATTGTGAGCTTTGGTTCGAGAAGGCGCATTGTAGATTATGCCCTGAAGACTGTATAGGGAGAAATAAAAGGAAGCATATTTTCTATGCCCTGGGGATGCCGGATTAAATTTTCCACCGGAAGTTTGGCAACCACCAAGTCTTTGGCTAGTACACATCTATTTCTAAAGGTTGAGTCTGGTAAGTTTCATTTTGTTCTCCATTTTTAGGTAGTTGACTTATTTTCTTTTTGCTCTCCCTTTTGATCCTGAAACCATGTTTAATCATGATTACCTTGAAGCATGGCTTATAGGTAAGGGGTAAGTTTTTTTTTTATACAATTGCCAGTGCAAATGATGGACCAGGACCAGAAAGGGGAGTGGGGGTGATCTATAGAATATTGAAGAGAGTAGGTAGTGGGCGATTAAATGAATAGGGGTGAAGGAATGAGGAGGTCAAAGGGAGGAACTGTGTGGGAGGAGGGGGATATGGAATCTCCAGGGCCCCCCATAACCTCAGTAGGGAACAAAATGTTGGGTGGCTGGTATAATAAAAAGTATAGCTGTCCTGGTTCCCAAGGTGGTGGAGGCTATGGAGTCGGCTGTTCACAAATTCAGAGAGGATAGTGTCTTCAATATTGCAGAGTACTCCCAGTAAGGGCAGGGGCGGGAGAGAAAAGTCAAGACAAACTATGGAAGAGTCCGCCTTTGCTGTCCACATAATGAGTCTAGTGAACCAGTTTACCACTAATCTTGTAGGAGGTGGCCATCAATAAATTGGAAGCCTGTGTAGAGGGAATTTGAAGCTGAGGTTCACTAGGGAGGGTTTGGAGGTGAGTGGGTCTAGTTGGTTATTTTAGAGCTTAATCGGTGTCTGTTGCTGCCAGACCTTCATCAAAACATGGAAAGGATGGCCCCATTTGAAAGTCATGCCCAGCTGTTTCAGTACATCCAACAGGGGCTTTACTATCCCCGTCTCATGGTCATGTGAGCCTAGAAAAGCCTTGCAGGAGAGATGGATCATGGACCTATTAAATTCCACCCTCCAGGTTATAAACACTAGGCATGTTGCATTATATCCTTTTTTAAGGTTTAACAACATCTCAGCAAAGAACATCCTTGTGGAGCTCCTCTCTGGTATTTTAAGGGAGCAGGACTAGATGGACACGGTCAACTTCTAACTCCAAGTGCAGTCTCTGCCAAGGGATAGTATTTAGGATGTGAGCATAGTGTTGCCTCCGGTATACCTCTGAGCCAGATGTTAATCTGGCGACTTCTGTGGTCGCGATCTTTAGCCTTTAAAAAAACATGGATGAGCTACTGCCGGTAGAGTATAGAGGTGCACTCAAGGGCTGTTAACTGGGCTTTGTGTGAGGATGTTCATTTCCAAGGCTATAACCCTCAAGTCTGTGTAGTTTAGCTGTTCTATTATACAATATCCTTGACCTCCCAAATCCATGAACTTTCTATCCACGTGATCACTGTTCAATGCCTGCTCTGTTGGGCAGTGACTTTAACAGAATACAGGTGTCAGAGGTCGAAGAGGAGGCTTCCTGGATTTACAGGAAACTGCAGAGCTGTATGAATCCACTAGGAATTCTGGTGCTCTCTGATCTGGGGTAAAGATTGGTGAGTCCAGTCTCAAAGGACAGGATGATCTGCAGCCAAGATTAATGCTACTGGGAGAGTAGACTCTTGTTCATCTCTTGGTCACATGCAGGGAGGAGGGAACAGTGGCATCTTAGGGCCTGCAGTCTCTGGGGCATTAGACACACAAGTCATGAAAAAAATAAAAATGGCTCCGGGAATGGCTCAGAAGGTGATCAAAAACATAACAAAAAGAAACCAAACATAACCTTTGTTGCTCTTTCATGCATATCCTTACTCTGCCATGATCAGCCGTGGCTGATAAAAAGCCAGCAACATATTATACATACAATTTTGCCTTTTATTTCAGCCCAAATATCAGTTATGCACCAGAGTAGCACAGTTCCCATCAGAATCACAATCCATAATGCTGCGTACACACGACCGTTTTTCATGGCGTGAAAAATGCCATTTTTAAAATTGGTCATTAAAAACGATCGTGTGTAGGCTCCAGAGCATTTTTAACGACGTGAAAAATGGCCTAAAATAAATTAGGATCTGCTCTATTTTTTCACGTTGTTCTGTTTAACGTCGTGAAAAATGGTAGTGTGTATGCTTTTACGAGGGGGAAAAAGGCACATGCTCAGAATCAAGTATGAGACGGGAGTGCTCCTTCTGGTAAAACTAACGTTCGTAATGGAGATAGCACATTTGTCACGCTGTAACGGACTGAAGAGCATGAGGCTGAAAAGCGCGAATCGGCTCTCACCAAACTATTAATACAAGGATCAGAAAAAGCAGCCCAAAGGGTGGCGCCATCCGAATAGAACTTCCCCTTTATAGTGCCGTCGTACGTGTTGTACGTCACCGCGCTTTGCTCAAGCATTTTTTTTCACGATAGTGTGTAGGCAAGGCAGGCTTGAGAGGAAACACGAAAAATCACGTCGAGAAAAACGGTTTTTTCAATGACATTAAAATCGGCCGTGTGTACGCGGCATAAGTATTTAAAGGGCAAGTTAAAGGATTTGTTAACCCAAAAAAAAAAAAAGTGATCATGTTCCCTTAAAGCATGTTATACAGCACAGCGCTTGTGCCGTGTCATTTGGCCCCCTGTATACCCTAAAAAACCTGTCTGATCCTGCCTGGCTATAACCCCCCCCTCCCCCGCAAACAGACCACAATAATCATGGCTGCTAAGCCCCCGATACCGTGGTCTATTTGCGTGACTCCGTCAGCCACAGCTCTCCTGTCTGCAGCTCTCCGTGTCATCTGCCGCCCCCCACCCCCCTGCTCCTCTCTTACCCATCATAAATCTTATCCCCTCTGTATCATTAGAACATGTGTCCCTGTGCTTGTGTAATGTAAAACTCTGCTGATCTGTACCTGTATAAATGGCTCCTGGCGTCCAGCTGATCGCCGTCTCTCACATCAGCGGGACGGCTCGGCCCTGCCCACTGCAGCTGTGAGCCGAGACAGAAGAGAGGAGAGCAATCAGCTGTGCGCCCGGAGCGGAGCTTATACCGTTACAGATCAGTGGATTTTTTTATATTGCACAGGGACACATGTTCTTATGATATAGAGGGAATATGAAGATTATATTACAGTGGCTTAACAACCACTTTAACTTTAAAAAGAAAATAAATGCACTTTTTGTTGTAGGAGCCTGTAAAAGCAAAGCACCGTTCCATCAGATCGCTAATGTCATGCAGGTCTCCTGCAGATCTGTCAGTGTATCAGCTTGCTCGTACCTTGTACGAGCAAGCCAATACATTCTGACAGGAAGACTCAAACTACCACAGCGCTCACAGTGCTGTGGTAGTTCTTTGAAAACTACAAGCCGACAGCTGCAAAGGCTGTCGGGCCTTGTCATTTTCCATTCACAGAGGACTGTGAATGAGTGACGCAGCCAAGTTGGCAGAGGTCCACACGTCTGTGGCTTTTTTTTAATGTTGGCAGCAGACATGGGGAGAAGATCCCCGGTCTGCTTTCACAGTGGGGATTGGGGGGAGGTGGGGGATGGTGCATTCATAACAAGTTAAATGATAAACCCTGAATATGGATACAACATGTTATGAAAGGTGAACGTATCCTTTAAATGATCACGACAATTATTACAAGCATGACAAAAACAAGGAAAAGTAGCTAGAATTAGTAAAATATTTATGTAAGAACTTCTAGTGAAAAACAGATAACTATTGTAAATTAAACAAGAAGAATTATTACTTTGTATTTACACATGGGGATTACTGTCTGGTCATACGACTAACAAATAAAACATAATTTTATACAGTTATAGATCTCCCATATGCTTTTGAATGTGGAAAATTGAACATGGAATGCTTGTTTTCTAAGAATTGTGGTGCTTGGTAAGGGATTAAGGGATGTTGCTGGAAAAAAATGTGTTCCTGTTCTAATACAATTAAACAGAAAAACGTTAATCTTTATTGGTTAAAGCAAAATTACACTGCATCGTAGCACCACAATGGAAAAAGGTTATTTCATTTGTTTATAATATTTAAAGCAACCCCGACCCATTTACGTCTCTATACTTTCTTTTGCTAAGGCAAGTCCCTAGCATTTCTGGCTGTGGCCCTCTTGCGCAGGAGCAGATGATTCATGTAGCATTTACATCCTGGAATCCATTTGCCCTTAGATCAGGCATGCAAGCAGGAGGGTGCGCTTTGCTGAGAACACCCCTCCTCCACTTCTAAAAACACCTGGGATGTATGACATCATATTGGCCTATGCCAGAAACTAGAAAGTAAATGAAGAAATGTAAAAACAAAACAACGTTTAAAACAGGTACATGCGATATACTTTCCTATATATTTACTAATGCTGTTGATTGAGAAAGTAAAGTTCTACTATAAAGTCAGAGTTAATGCATTATTTATAAAAAGTAATCTTAAATTTTTTAAAGCCAAACTATCATTATTTCTGTCTTTGACTTCCTTGGCAAGATTTTCTCTCCATTATCGTCCCTGTGATGTCTGTACAAGAAACTGTGCGAGAAGCTGTACCCTTCTTGCTACCAAAATGTGTTTTGTTTAGATGCCCAATTCTATGCTCTTTAGATTCTTCCAAGTGCGTCACGCAGCCCAAGCTCAGTTACCCCAGCCTTTGCCACAATCTACACCCAATGTTATCATGGCAGTGGTTAAGCGTGTGGACCCACGAAAGCTGATCAATGATTTTTATGTCATGCTACTCACCCCATCATCTACTACGCTAGCTTACAGCCTTAAACCAAGATGGGAAAGAGGTGGGCCCGATGGAGGATGAGGAGTGGAGTGAAGCACTTTGACTCATGCAAGACTGTATTCCCCAAGCTCTCTGACAGGCTGACCCAGTTATACGTGGTGCACCGAGCATCTCTCACCCCCCCCCCTAAGAATCGCCCGCTTTAGACAGCAGTCTTCTACCTCGTGCACAATGTGTAACCAAGCGACGAGCACATTCTTCCATCTACTTTGGGCATGCCCAGTCCTTCAGGGTCTGTGGAAGCAGATTGTGGACTTCCTCCATGATGACATGGGATCCCCATTGACCCTGGACCCCAAACAATGCTTATTGGTTATATTCCCCGTTTCTGAGATAGACAAATTCACTAAAACATTCTTGCATGAAACATTGTTTTCCGCTAGAAAAACTATAGCCAGACAGTGGATGAGACCCACTCCCCCCAGCTTCAACGACTGGAAACTAAATATAAATAACACACTTCCCTACAAAAAGTTCATTAACATTAACAGAGGTTGTCCAGATAAGTACAATAAAATCTGGGATAGATGGCTTGAGTCCGCAGACATATGTACTGATGTCCGTAAACCTATAAATCCTTCTAGTGTGCAATACCATGAATAGCGTAGACATAAGGTTTTCTGCTCCTTGATAGTTACTGAGTCTTGTTCAATCTGAACAAGTTTTTTGATCTACTGTGCCTCGGTGTATAAGCCATATTTCTTTGTTTTATGCATTACTCCAGTATTGCCTTGTAACTTGCATAACTATGTTACAAATGTAAATTGTTCAATAAACTTTTTTCAAGTAAAAAAAAAAAAAAAACACATTTGAAGGTTAAAAGCAGCAATTCTCCTGTAAATAACAAACCAGTAGAGCATAAATTGTAAAAAGTAGAATTGCGCTAAAGCACAGCATAGTCATTGCTCAGCAGTTCATAAATGACAAAAAGTCCACCAGTGTTCATAGCTATGGAATTAAACATGGGATCCATCCACCATTCCGCAAGCGAGTTCCACCACCGTGCAAGTATAGATGTCTCCTTACCAGATACTAATGACCCGCCATAACAGAGGGTCAAAAAGTGCCCGTAATGACTTCAGTCTTTATCCAGGAACCAGACTGTCATTTATGAACTGCTGAGCAATGACTATGCTGGGCTTTAGCGCAATTCTATTTTTTACAATATTTCCCATCACACCTGACAGGAAAGGGAAATCTCCCAAACAGGAACAAATGGCAATTAAAACGCTTTTCTACTTTGTCCAAAACATTTATTGTGGCTGGAGCTGGGGTTTAACTTTGGAGATTCACTTAAGAATGAAATGCCTACTTTCTTTCTCGTACATCACGGGACACAGAGCGACATAGTCATTACTAATGGTTATATAGTTACCGTCAGGTGCTGGCACTGGCAACTTCCAAAACCGGAAGTACCCTCCCCTATATAAGCCCCTCCCATCCGGGAGCACCTCAGTTTTTTGCCAGTGTCTAAGGTGTTGGCCAAGAAGAAACATGTGTTTTTCACTGAGCTTGCGTACAGGTTCTTTTGGGCCTCAGTAAGCCATTCCGGATCCGACCAAAAAAGCTTCATAGCTAAACGGTCGGTACCCGGGCCTTGCAGAGAAGAGCAAGGTTCTGCCTGTAATGCTTCTCTTAGGAGAGCTGGACCCTGGGATCCAGAGCTCTGGTCATACCCACGACCAAGATGTTTTCTGTGCAGGGTGCTATACAGGTCCAGGGGAGTGGAATCCTTGGGAACCCGGTCCCTGAAGGTTTGATTACAATGCCTGCCGTGATAGGTGAAGTTTGGGCTTTTGTGGACCAAACAAAGTCCTGCGGCGGGGAACAGGTAAGTGGGGGCCCCCAGGAACTTGGTTCTATTGGGGGACCCCCAAGCCTAATTTGTCTTTCTGTCTGTTACCTAACGGTATTCCCGCTAATATCTGTGCATGCCTGTAACTACTAAAAAAATGTAATAATTTTTAATGGTGGTCAAGAAAAAAAAAAAAAAAAATAATGTTTTTTTATATATGTTTAGTATATTAAACTGCGGTACCTGTGTTTGTCCACTAGAGGCCGCTGTGGAATGTTTTTCTTGTCATATGGACTAGTTTCTTCTCAGAGAGCAAAGTCCAGGCAGCTGGTGAGTTCTCCTACAGGAAACTGTTTCCTCTGCCATGTTGCAGTGTTCGTCTATCCCCCGGCCTGCGGCAAAGGGGGCCCTGGCTCCTGTCCCTGGTTTCCATGTTTGAAAATTAGCGCCGAGGCGCACGTGGCCGCGCGCGTGCGCGTGCACGCGCCTCTATATATAGAGGTGGCCGGAAAAAGGGGCGGGGCCTGGGGGATGACGCTCTGTGCGCGCCGCAGCGCTTCTGCGCATGTGCGGGCGTCCCAGCAGGTTTTTAAAAAGCCACATTATTGCAGTAAGCTGGCTATGAAGTACAGAGACAGAGCTGGCAACATTTAAAGGCATACAGCAAGCGGTTGATACAGGCATCCCCTAGAAAGGCACATTAGTAGACACCAACTGTGATATAGCAGCAATTGTGCTAGACTATTCTCAGTAAAAGTGGTGTATTACGGCTGGAATACCTCAGCTTTAGGCTTAGGAATATGCCGTCCAGTAGCTCCGGAACTGAATCTTCCAGGAAGCGAAGGGGGTCTCATCGGGCTCTGAGGATCTTGGGCATACTCCTGCTGCACCAGTCTCCCCTGAAGTTCAGAGGTAAGTGACCGTAGAGACCCCGCAGGGGTACTTGGTACTGTGGCTGTCCTCAGTCACCTGCTCCTGTGTATGTAACA
The DNA here is from genome assembly GCA_029206835.1 of Rana muscosa. NCBI lineage: Eukaryota > Metazoa > Chordata > Amphibia > Anura > Ranidae > Rana > Rana muscosa. The sequence goes on from CM055122.1 coordinate 1,078,535,760, forward strand.
GAGGAGGTTTTTTCCTCAGCTCTGGGAGGATTAGAGAGAGATTGTCAACATTTATCGCTGCCTCCCTGTCAGGGAAAGCACGTCCGATCTCCGTCTCCTCCTTCAGAGTGCCTGTTAGCAGAGCAACAGTCCCATACAGGGATCGACCTGCCTGAAGGGGATCAGGATGAGGTTGATTCTGTTATAGAGGAATCAACAGTGGGGGAACCTTTTCTCAGCATCTTAAGCTGAAAGATTATGGGTTCAGTCTCTGACTAACATGGTCCGATCAGCATTTAAAAATGCACCTTGCGGAACCATCAACCACTACTGTATCCTCGTTGGGGTCGCTAGAAGCCCCCAGACTGTTTGTTCTTTTCCACTTCACCCTTTACTGAAAGGGCTCATTTACCAGGATTGGGAACGTCCTGAGAAAATATTTATTCCCCCAAGAGATTTCCGGTGGTCTATCCCATGGAGGATAAGTTCATCAAAAAAAAAAAATGGAAGGTCCCTACAGTGGACGCAGCCATCTCTTGTATGTATAAATCACTGACATGTCCAGTGGATAATGTCCAAATGTTCAAGAACCCAATAGATAAAAGATTGGAGTCCTTATGAAAATCTGCTTGGTGATACAACCAGCAGTAGCAGCTATTGGGGTCTGCTAAGCAGTGAAGGATCAGTTGAAACAGGTCTTGAGGGACTTGACAGATCAGCAGGCTTTGCCCTAGCTGATCTACCTAGAGCCTTAGGCTTTGCGGTTGACGCCATAGAGGATTCAGTCCATCAGGCCTCCCGCCTTACGCTGTCTATAGTACATATGCGTAGGCTCCTATGGCTCAAAAACTGGTCTGCTGAAGCTCCCTGTAAAGAATGGCTGGTTAGCGTCCCATTTCATGGTGAACGCTTATTCAGGGAAAACCTGGACAAATATATCCAGAAAATTTCCAGCGGTAAAAATACGCTCTTGCCGGTTAAAAGCAGAGTTAGAGGTCCCTCTTTAAGAGGCCTGCTTCTCCAGTCCCTGGGGCATCGGCTGTGTAACAGTTCCGACGGCCTCCTCGGTCAAATCCCGGGGGTAAAAAACAGGGACAGTAGCAGGGTAATGAGAAACCCTGGGTCAGGGGAGGTACAAAACCTCCCCCAAAGTTAAATTCATTGAAGCCCCCACTCAGTCGGGTGGGGGGAGGACTCCAGTTGTTCGCAAGAGACCTGGCGGGACACGATCAAGACAGATAGGTGCTCTCCGCAGTAGGTTTGGGATACAGTTTGGAGTTAAAAGACTCTCCTCCTTCCCATTTTTGAGGTCAAACGTGCCAAGGGATCCCCGGAAGAGAGAGTCCCTCCTGTTGGCACTAGAACAACTATTGCTCCAAGGAGTAATTATGGAGGTTCCCCTGGAAGAATGAGGGTTCGGGTTTTACTCAAACCTCTTTACAGTCCCGAAGCAAACGCGGACGGGAGGCCCATATTAATTCTAAAAGGGCTATACAAATTCCTGTATATCAGGACTTTCCGATGGAGTCGATCCGATCGGTGGCCACTGCCCTACAAGGGGAGGATTGGTTAGCCGCGATCGACATCAAAGATGCTTATTTGCACATTCCCATCTTTCCAGTCCACCAAAAATTTCTACGCTTTGCAGTAGAAGGGCGCCATTTTCAGTTCAGAGCCTTACCCTTCGGTTTGGCCACAGCACCACGAGTGTTTACAAAAATTCTGGCCCTTTATTGGCCAATCTAAGAACACAAGGTGTAATGATAATGGCATATCTGGATGACTTGTTGCTGATAGACCACTCAGTGAAAAAACTAGACGTGGTCGTTCACAAGACGATCAAGTATCTGGAATCTCACGGTTGGATTATCAACCGAGACAAGTCAGCCCTAAAAACCAGTCAAAAGTCTGGAATACTTGGGGCTAAGGTTGGATTCAGGCCAGAGAAAAATATTCTTGCCTCGAGGAAAGGTGTTGTCTTTGAAAGATTTGATCCACTTAGTGGGTACAAAAAAGACAGCCGTCCATACGCCTGTATATGAGGCTGCTGGGAAAAATGGTGGCATCATTCGAAGCAGTACCCTACGGTCAATTCCATTCAAGGAATTTGCAAGGGGCCATACTGTCAGCCTGGAACAAAAAAGTTCAGGCCCTAGACTTACAATGTCCTTGTCCCCTTCCGTTCGCAAGAGCCTCCGTTGGCGATTTCTTGGAAGGTGGTCACTACAGATGCCAGCCTTATAGGCTGGGGAGCAGTACTGGAGCAATAGTCTCTCCAGGGCAGATGGTCGGATGCAGAAAAGGCCCTGCCCATCAATCTCTTAGAGATACGAGCAGCCCGGTATGCCCTAGTAGCATGGACATCCAAACTCCAAGGGTCCCCTGTCAGAATTCAATCAGACAATGCCACAGCAGTGGCATATATCAATCGGGGGGGCACCAGGAGTCGTGCAGCCCAAAGGGAAGTAAATTACATCCTGAGATGGGCAGAAAAATATGTCCCAGCCATATCTGCGGTATTCATTCCAGGAGTGGAGAATTGGAAGGCGGACTTTCTAAGTCGCCAGCAATTAGGCCCAGAGGAAGGGTCCCTTCACCCCGAGGTTTTCTGGACAATATGTCAGCGGTGGGGAACATCGGATGTAGATCTTCTAGCATCCAGATTCAACGCAAAGGGGGATAGGTTTGTCTCTCGGACAAGGGATCCCCTAGCTTGCGGCTCGGATGCCCTAGTGTTCCCTGGGGATCAGTTCAAGCTGATATATGCATTCACACCGCCACAATGGTTACCTCGATTACTCCGCAGAATCAGGGTAGAAAAGAAACCAGTGATTCCGGTGGCTCCAGCGTGGCCCCGAAGAGCGTGGTACGCGGAGATTGTAAAATTTCAGTGGGGAGTCCTTGGACTCTCCCACGTCGTCCGGCTTTCGCAAGGACCGATATACCACCCTTCCTTACCAGCCCTAGGTTTGACGGCCTGGCTATTGAAGCCCACATTCTAAAAAAGAGAGGGCTCTCTAATGCTGTGGTATCTACCATGATCAATGCCAGGAAGCCGGTATCCAGGCAGATCTACTATAGAATCTGGAAGGCGTACATCGCGTGGTGTGAGGCCAAGAAATGGCATCCACATAAGTACGTAATAGGTAGGATTCTGGACTTCCTACAGTGGGCTGTAGATAGTACTCAAGGCAAGCTTCCTATCAAGGGTCAGATTTCGGCCTTGTCAATATTTTTTCAAAGGCCCTTGGCTTCGCATTCACTAGTCAAAGCCTTTATACAAGGAGTGATGCGTATTAGTCCTCCGGTTAATATTCCCATATGTCCATGGGATCTAAACTTGGTTCTGTCGGTTCTACAGAAACAACCATTTGAACCATTACAGCATATTTCCTTGGTGTTTCTTACCAGGAAATTGATTTTTCTAGTAGCCATTTGTTCGGCTAAAAAGAGTATCGGAATTAGCAGCTATGTCCTGTAAGGAGCCATATCTGGTTATCCATAAGGACAGAGTAGTGTTACGTCCTCATCCAGCCTTTCTTCCTAAGGTGGTATCGAGGTTTCATTTGAACCAAGATGTGGTTCTTCCTTCTTTTTTCCCCAAACCTACTTCGGTAGAGGAAAAGTTATTGCATTCTTTGGATGTAGTAAGAGCAGTTAAAGCTTATCTAAAAGCCACTGCTCAGATTCGCAGAACGGATACTTTGTTTATTCTGCCGGAAGGCCCCAGAAAGGGTCAGGCAGCGTCAAAATCTACTTTAGCCAAGTGGATTCGACAGGTCATAATACAAGCCTATAGCTTGAGAAGTAGACCGCCTCCGTTCAAAGTTAGGGCGCACTCCACGAGAGCAGTTGGAACTTCATGGGCAGTGCATCACCAGGCCTCCCTGGCTCAAATCTGTAAGGCCGCAACATGGTCTTCGGTACACACGTTTACTAGGTCCTACCAGGTGGACGTTAGAAGTCAGGAGGATGTCGCCTTTGGGCGCAGTGTGTTGCAGGCCGCAAAAGATCCTCATGTCTGATAGCGCTCAGCTTATATATGGTGTATCCCCCCCCTCATTTGGCATTGCTTTAGGACATCCCATTAGTAATGACTATGTCGCTCTGTGTCCCGTGATGTACGAGAAAGAAAATAGGATTTTTATAACAGCTTACCTGTAAAATCCTTTTCTTGGAGTACATCACGGGACACAGAGATCCCACCCCTCTTTGGGGACACTTATTGCTTTGCTACAAAACTGAGGTGCTCCCGGATGGGAGGGGCTTATATAGGGGAGGGTACTTCCGGTTTTGGAAGTTGCCAGTGCCAGCACCTGACGGTAACTATATAACCATTAGTAATGACTATGTCGCTCTGTGTCCCGTGATGTACTCCAAGAAAAGGATTTTACAGGTAAGCTGTTATAAAAATCCTATTATTAGCCAGAAAGGTTTCTTCATGACCCTTCTCGAATCTAGTTTTACTTTGTTATTGATCCAGATTCCTGACTACAGCAGGCCATATACAAACTTTTTTTTGTCTGCAGGCCGAAAAAAAAAAAAAAAAAAAAACGCTATACAGCAGGGATGGATATATCTCCTACTGCATCCATTTAGATGCATTCAGTTTTTTTTTTTTTTTTTTTTATCAGATAATTTTTTTATTTTATTAAACAAACAAAAAACACATACAACTTTTTCATTGCGCTACATAAAACAAATCCAATATTGGTGAGGACCCAGAAGTATCAATGCAAGGCGATCGTACGATCTAACATGTAATTTGTTCAATCGATAGTAAACACTACACTACATCCAGAGACACTTCTATGATAGTATATTGAAGCAGTTGTGTACTTAGTTCTTTGGTCCCTGTGCGGGCCTAGTATGTCCTCCGCATGTCATTCTATCCCCTTCTGCTGCTGACCCTACCAGGCCCACTAAGCAGAACAGGGTACCATCATCCCCTAAACAGCGGGGAGCGGTGTAAAGTAGTTAAACATTTAACCGTTGGGTAAAACACAAAAAAAAAACAAAAAAACATTCAACCTCCGCAGGACCAAGTAATTACACGTTAGCCCCCCCAACGGGGAAACTATATGAGAGCAGTGGTAGTTCCTCGCCTTCTCTCTAACCCAACAGGTTCCTACCTAGTGTTACGTTCTAGGATGGTGCATTTGCTGGTGTGGTTTTGCCCCCAAGAATTCTATTGCAGACCAGGAGCAGCGGAGCCAAGCCCGGAATATCTAACCAGGTATCCCATATATTGTCAAATTTTCTCGGACTACCTCTGTGTTTGTACGTGAGTTGTTCCCTAATAAGAGAATCATTTACGGATGCAATCCATTCTGTGTGTGTAGGGGCTTTCGTAGACAGCCATTTTCTAGCGATAAGCTTTCTAGCCAGGAACAATACCCCAAGAATGGCTATATACGTGTGTGGCGTGTATTGTTCTTCATCTAGCCAGCCTAATAGACAAAGTTTAGGCGCAGCAATCTGATGCCTAGGTGCATTGCTGGCCCCACTGCTACTTGGATCGCTGTGTGGCATCATTTGCTGCGCAGCGCTTAAAATTTACATTTATATTTATTTTTACTTCATTGTTGTTTGTCTTTCCCAATGTAGCTGTATTTCAATAAGTTCATGTATTATTTGTATTGTCATCAAGCACCAATTATTTTGGTGCCATTTGTAATCAGCTTCTTGACTGACAGTCTATTAGCATGTGTTATCATGCAGTTTATAATGCCTGGTTCGTCCAGCCACCTCTAGGTGTCTCTTCTCTAAATATCCCTTCCTGTCTGGCTCAGTGGGGGGAGCGATGGGGGGATTATGTGGCCACCCAAGCCGTCGGATGCTTATCCACGCCTAACCTAGGCTTGGCAGCATCCTGAAGGCACCTTGACGTTTTCATCATGCGTCTTAGGTCGCACTTCCGCCCTTACCTGCGCTTGGGGCTTGCCAACATTTCCCCGTGACGCGGACGCCTAACGGCATGGACGTGAAGCGCGCCGCTCTGGCCGGCTCATGTGACGTCAGACGTTCTGACAGTCACATGATAGGGATGCTCATTTGAGCGAGGCGCTCTCCCCAGCGCTCAGATGTTACTGGGGAGAGCAGTCGCTCGCACCCTAACCAGCGCAGAAACGGCGATCACTTGGATGAGGGGTTTGCAGTTCAAGGTAACAACTTGGAAGCCCAGTCTTTTTTCATGTATGTTTTCCATCAGTCATTCTTTCGGCGCTAATTATCTCTGTATACTTTATACAGACAAGAGATTTGATTCATGACCCCTTGACTAGAAGCAATTCATCTTGATGAGCACAACCTTGTTTCTCACGCCACTCATTCCTATGAGGTAAAAATTAAATTTCACCTTTATTTCTTCAAGCGTCCATCTCTGAGAAAAAGTCTTCTCACCTCATATGTTTTATAGTTACAGGCAGCCATTATCTGGCTAGTGGACTCCAAGCCATCTTAATCCCTAGTAAGCCGCTATATTGAATGGGACCCTTACCACTTAGGGCTAAAATTATTACAAGGTATATGCTCAGGTCCAACAGCGTTTTTGAATGTATAATCTTTATAGTGTATGTACCTATCGTTACAAGAGGCACGCTGAGAGATTGAGGTTAATCTTTTTCAGCTTACCTACGTCCTGCCTATATACTTTTTCCTGCATAACCCCATTCCTTGATGACCGCCCGATCGCGTTGTGTATCTATCCATTTATTACATTACCTTCATATTACAAGTAAGTTACTAGCCAATTATACTAGGATAGCCTGTCGGTGCCTATATACTTTTGATAGTTAATGTTGGTTTGTTCCCTAGTTATCCGTTGCATCCCCATATTCCCACACACTCACCGCTTTCCTCTACCATTCCAGCGTGGTGGGATGCCCCCATTGGGCACATCATTTGGGTTGAGACATCTGGGGGGGCAATCCCAATAAGATACTTCGGGTAAGAGTCGGGTGTTGGATACAATGTCTGAAACTTATGAGAAGTAAAATTGTATTGTATGTCTATTATGTATTTTCAAACTCTATTCTCTATTTTTGAAATTTAGAAGCTCATGAAGAAGCGATTCGCAGATAATCGCGAAACATGTCGAGCTACTTTTAAATTTCTGAAACATATGGAATTCTACCTTTGGGGACACATAACAATTAGATTTGTGTAGAACAAATCTGTTGTGATCTAGCCAACATCTTTAACTAGATTGTATAGGAGAGTTTCCCCTCAAGGGCGGGACTTTTTAGGCATAGATTTTGAAATACAAGGTACATGACACGTAGGGACAAAGTAACCATACAAGACACGCAATTGTATATATATATTGGATAATATTGTCAACATACTTGTATGGTTACTTTGTCCCTACATGTCATGTACCTTGTATGATCCAGTGACAATTCCATTTTGGTAATTCTGTCCAAGCCTGTAATGTCAAGCTTTATCATATTACGTGTTATTTATTTTTTGTAATAAAACAATTTTATCAGACTACACCCCTAAGTGGTTGTCAAAATCTATGCCTAAAAAGTCCCGCCCTTGAGGGGAAACTCTCCTATACTACCTTTGGGGACACCTCCTTTTTCCACAATCTCAAGTGGGCAGATGAGTATTATGTATCATTGAGTGTCCCATCATGGTTAATGTCTATGTTTTCTTATTTTAGAATATATCCCTATGTATTCCAAGAATACATTTACTGCATTTTTTTGTACTATTGTGCAATAATAAAAATTGTTATTTTATATATCAGTGCATTCAAAGTCCTTTTTTTTTCTCACTCCGCTTTATACAAAGTTTAGGGTCAGTCGTAAGTCTGAGGTTCCATATGCTATTGATAGTGGTTATCACTGCTGCCCAGTATCGTTGCAATTTCGGGCATTTCCATAGCATATGTACAAGTGTAATGCTGTCAACAAGACAACGGGGACAGAGTGGGTCATCTCTTCTGTGCCATTTATGTAACTTCTCAGGTGTGCGGTATGTACAGTGAACAATGAAAAGTTGGGTAAGCTTCTGAGATGAGGAGAGTGACACTAAGTACATTGTCCAATATTGTGTTCCATTCCTCGTCAGTAATATGCCCAATGTCGTCTCCCCAACCAGCTCTACAGTTCAAAGTCATCGCCTTAGAGACATGACAAAGAAGGGAGCTATATAGGAGATGAAATTTGTCCCTTCCTGGACGACGACATAATCAGTTATGTAAGCACCACAGGTCTAGTGAGCTCCCACGTGGAGGTCGTGGCCTGCGCCGCGATAGCGTGTCGAAGTTGTGAGTATTGGAAGAACAACGTATTGGGCAGGTCAAATTCCGCACGCAAGGATTGGAAGTCTCGGAGTATGCCCCCACAATATAGTTGTGGGATATAGTTTACTCCGCCCCTTGACCAATTGGAAAAGTTTTGTAACTTGTTAAGTTCTGGAACAACCGTAACTACCCAGAACTTATCTATAAGTATGAGCGTGGGGTATTGAGTCATGGCACTCATTTCACCTGCCTCTATGCACTCCACAAGGCCATTCCCCAGACCACTGCGTTCCGAATAGGATCAGAGGACTCTGGACACAGCCAACCCGTTAAGTGTTGTAGCTGAGCCGCCATAAAATAATAAAACTAGGATTTTTATAAACAGCTTACCTGAAAAATCCTTTTCTTGGAGTACATCACGGGACACAGAGCGGCATAGTAATTACTATGTGGGTTATAGAGCTTACCTTCAGGTAATGGACACTAGCACACCCAAGACAGGAAGTCCCCTCCCTATATAACCCCTCCCATATCGGGAGTACCTCAGTTTTGAAGCAAAGCAATAAGTGTCTCCAAAAGAGGGGTGGGAGCACTGTGTCCCGTGATGTACTCCAAAAAAAAGGATTTTACATTGAAGCTGTTATAAAAATCCTAGTTTCTTTATCGTACATCACGGGACACAGAGCGGCATAGTAGTTACTATGTGGGATGTCCCAAAGCAATGCCAAAATGAGGGGAGGGAGACACCATAACAAGCTGGGTGCCATCAGGCATGAGGATCTATACTGCAGCACACTACGCGCCCAAAGGCGATATGCTCATGACCTCTTACATCCACCTTATAAAATTTAGTGAATGTGTGGACTCAAGACCAAGTTGCGGCCTTACAGATTTGAGCCAAGGAGGCCTGGTGATGCACTGCCCAAGAAACACCAACCGCTCTAGTAGAGTGTGCTGTAATTTTAAATGGAGGCACCTTCTTTCTCAGACCATAGGCTTGAATAAACCTGCCGAATCCACTTAGAAATAGTAGATTTTGACGCTGCCTGACCCCTTCTGGGGCCTTCTGGCAGAATAAATAAAATTAGAGTTACGCTTACCGGTAACTTCCTTTCCAGTAGTCTTTCAGGACAGCCACAATGAGAGACCTAGGCTCCTCCCTTTCCACAGGAAACACTGCGACAGCATACATAAATTCTTACTTCCCCTGCCGGCCTTCAGTTTTTCTGAGATCACCTCCGGACAGCTGGGGAGACACAAGAACACATTAATAGCATACTATTATTATCTCTATCATGCTGCGTTCCGGTCTTTAGTAAGACCCCCCAATTTAGGGTGGGTACTAGGGCTGTCCTGAAAGACTACTGGAAAGGACGTTACCGGTAAGCGTAACTTTAATTTTCCCTATTCGTCTTTCAGGACAGCCACAATGAGAGGATAGACAAGCACTTACCAACTAGGGTGGGACTACGGCTTGCAAAACCTTTCGCCCAAAGGCTTGCTCACCTGCCAGAGCTCTGGTGGAGTGTGCCTTTATTCCTGTAGGGACCTCTTTACCCGCTAAGGAATATGCCTGTCCTATGGCTGTTCTGAGCCATCTGGCAATAGTGCGTCGAGATGCCTTGTAGCCCTTTCTGACCCCAGAAAATAAAATAAACAGAGAGTCTGACTTCCTAAAGACTCTTGTCTGTTCCAGATAATGCAGGATGCATCTCCTGACATCCAAGGTGTGAAATTTCCACTCCCCTTCACCTGAGGGGTTTGGACAAAAAGAAGGCAAGATTACTTCCTGATTCCTGTGGAATTTTGAAGTAACCTTGGGCAAAAATGCCGGATTGGTCTTTAAAACGACCCGATCCGGAAAAATAATACAAAAAGGGGGTCTAATGGATAGAGCTTCTAACTCACTGACCCTCCTAGCAGTGGTCACTGCAATCAAAAAAACTGTTTTTAAAAGTTAGATCCCTTAGAAGACACTCCTCTAAGGGTTCGAAGGGAGCGCCTGTAAGGGTCTGCAAGACCAAAGACAGGTCCCAACTGGGAAATGGTGGATTCTGAGTTGGTCCAAGTCTTGATAGGGCTCTGAAAAACCTGACAACCCAGGGATCGGAGGCCAGAGGTTTCTCTAAGTAAGCACTGAGTGCTGAGATCTGACTTTTAAGGGTGGCTATGGAAAGTCCCTTATCTACCCCACATTGAAGGAATTCCAGGATGGACGTGGAATTATGGACCGAACAGGAACAGTCCGCACACCACTTGTTAAAGCGGAGCCAGACTCTTCTATAGATCTGGCGAGTCTCCTTTTTCCTACTATTAAGGAGGGTGGTAACTAGTTTTTCTGAAAAGCCCTTGGCTTTTAACATGCCTTCCTCAGTAGCCAAGCCGCTAGCCTCCATCTGTGTACCTGGGGGCAAAGGACTGGACCCTGTGAGAGGAGATCCTCTCGAGGTGGGAGGAAGAAGGGGGGTTCTACAGCCAAATGTTTGGGAACTGAGAACCATGCTCTCTTGGGCCAATGTGGTGCCACTAGAATCAGGGAAGTGTTTTCTACCTGAAACTTCCTTAGAACAGCGGGCAACAGAACCGGTGGTGGGAATGCATAACACATTCTGAATTCCCAACTTTGGGTTAGTGCGTCCACTCCCAACTTTCCCTCTCCTTTGTTTAGAGAGAAGAAACAGGGGGTTTTCGCGTTTTTTCTTGACGCGAAGAGGTCCACCTCTGGTGGGCCCCACCTCCTGGTTAAGAGCAGGAAAATCTCCTGATTGAGGACCCATTCACTCTCTCTCAGTTGTGTCCAACTGAGGAAGTCTGCTATGACTGTTCCTCTCGCCTCTCAGGAAGATTGCTGAGAGTGAGAGTGTGTTGATTTTGGCCCAGCCCAGAATGTCTGCTGCTAGGGCCGACAAGACTCCGCTCTTTGTGCCGCCCTGCTTGTTCAAATAGGCTACGGCCGAAGAGTTGTCTGACCTCACCTGAGTGTGGTGACCCCGGAGTTGTTCCTGGAAAAACTTGAGAGCTAGACCCACTGCTCTCAGCTCCTTCCAGTTGGACGACCTGTTTAGTTCCTCTAACTCCCAGGTGCCTTGTGCTGGAAGGGATCCCAGGTGTGCACCCCAGCCTCTGCCACTTGCGTCCGTGGTTACCACCCGAGATACCAGGATAAACCACAGACGCCCCTGCGACAAGTTTGAGACCCTCCTCCACAACCAGAGGGATCTCTTTACCTGAGCAGGTACCTGAACCAGGTTGTCTAGAGCTTCTAGACTGTGGTCCCAGATCTTCAAAACGAAGGTCTGTAGTGGGCGAAAGTGCAGTCCTGCCCATTGGACTGCTGGGAGGGTAGATGTCAACAGATCCCAATGTCGACATCAGATATCTTATTGTCACTTGGAGGTTGCTCTGAAGGGACATCACTGCCCTGTCTAACTTTAGGATCTAACTTTAGGAATACTCTCAAAAGAGTTGAATCCAAAGTGTACCCTAGGTACGTTATCCTCTGTGATGGGACTAGGCTGGACTTCTCTAAATTTAGAAGCCACCCTAGGTCCGTAAGAACATTCTTTGTCCTTTCCAGATCTCTGGATAGCTGTTCTGGGGATGCAGCGAATAGAAGCAGATCGTCCAGGTAGGCTATGATGGATACTCCCTGAAGTCGCAGAAAGGCCAATGGTTCCGCCAAAACCTTGGTGAAAATGCGGGGCCATGAGAATAGCCCGAATGGCAGAGCTTGGAACTGTAGGTGTACTACTGTTCCGTCTAGGTTGACTGCTAGACGTAGAAAACGTTGAGAGTTTTCTGCGATTGGGATGTGCAGGTATGCGTCCCTGAGGTCCAGGGACACCATGAAGCAATCGGGGGGGGGGGGAGGAGGGCCCTGACAGAAAAAAATCGACTCCATCCGGAATCGTCTGTATACAATCGATCTGTTCAGGGGCTTTAGATTCAGAATTTGTCTGAATCCTCCGGAAGCTTTCTTTACCACAAAAATGTGAGAATAGAATCCCCTTCCCTCCTCTGCTTCTGGAACTCTGCGTATTACGTTCTGAGTTTCCAGATCTTCCAGAGCTCCCAACAAGGCTTGGGACTTCTCCCTGGACTTGGGAAGAGATGTGACAAGATATCTCTGGGGGGGGGGGCTTGCAAACTCTAAATGGTACCCCCTTCTTATGATCCCCAGAATAAATTGGTTGGGGTTAATTGTCTCCCATAGTGGGAGGAAGATCCCCAGTCTTCCTCCCACCCTGACTAGAGAGTCAGGGGTTTTTCCCGGGCTGCTGAGGAGGGCGAAAAATTGCTCTGCCTCTGCCTTTAGAGGTCCAAGTCTTTTTCTGTCTTTCAGACCTGGGAGCCCCCTTCTGACCCTGCGGACGAAACCCCTTTTTTGATAATACTGGGGCCTTCCGCTTAGGGGGAAAGGACTTCTTTTTATCTGCCGTCCGGTCCAGAACAGAATCGAGACCGGGGCCGAAAAGTAGGTCTCCCGTTAGGGGTATCCCACACAGCTTAGCCTTGGAGGCACTGTCACCTGGCCAAGTCTTCAGCCAGAGGGCTCTTCTGGCAGAATTGGCCAGGGCTGCCGACCTGGCTGACATGCGGACTGATTCTGCAGAGGCGTCCGCTATATAAGCAATTCCTTGCAGGATAGTCGGGAAGGAGACTAGAATTGTTTCTTTAGCCGTCCCAGCCTCAATGTGCTCCTGTATTGTAAGGAGCCAATGTTCCAAGTTGCGGGCCACAACTGTCACGGCCATCTCAGGCTTTAGATTTCCCATAGTAGAGTCCCATGTTTTCTTTAGTAGGGAGTCTATCCTTTTGTCCATGACGTCCGCCAAGGCTCCCATGTCCTCGAATGCTAGGTCTGTGTTCCTAGAGACCTGGGAGAAGGTGGCGTCTAATTTGGGGTTCTTATTCCAAATGGACGTTGGGTCATCCGAGAAAGGAAACCTTCTTTTTAGGGATGTAGAAAAGAAGGGCTTCCTCTCTGGGTCCTGACATTCCCTTTTGACAGTGTCAATCAGTACATCATGTACAGGGAAGACTTTTTTCTTTTGTTCATCCAGACCCTTATACATTTTATCATGAAGGGTCAAGGGCTTTTTATCGGTCTGTATACCGAGGGTGGTATAAATTGCCCCCAAGAGGTCCTCTACCTCATCCAGGGACAACTTATACCTGGAGATTTTCCTGGACTCCCCGTCCTGGGCTTCTCCGTCTGAGTCCTCTTGAGACTCAGAGGTGACACTATCTGGATGTGCCTGTTGTACACCGGAAGGGCCTGAAACCTCCTCTGCCCTTGAAGTAGTGGCAGGATTAGCCGGTACAGAGCCCTGAGCCGGTGGGGGGGGTTGTATCCTGGGAAGTGGGAACAGAGGGGAGTTGAAATCTTTCAATTAGACTTTTGAAAGACGAAAAGGTGGATGAGAGCTCCTTCACGGAAGCTGCCAGTCCAGACTCCTGCTCTGAATCCCTCTCTTTCACCAGGGTGTCAATACAACTTTTACAAAAGGACCTTCCCCCATGCCTCCCCTAGCGTGTCCCTACAGGAGGCACACTTCTTTTTAGAGGTATGGGTAGATCTCGATTTCTCTGTAGCCTTCTAAAATACAGGAAGACAATAAAACCATACAAAAAAAATTTTTTAGTAAAAAATTTGACAACAGGTACAACCCCCGGAGTGCGCTGAACCTTCTAACATGTAAGGAACCAGTGCCCCCCCCCCCCGACCACCCAGGGGATTACCCCCCCATGGACAGGAACGATGCATGGAGGGGTATTCCTAGGTAGAGAGGAACCCACCCCAGGGTACTCTTACCTTAGGAAGGCTGGAAGTGGTGTCAGTGTGTGCCGCTTGAGCCTCTGCTTCCGACATGCTGACTGCAGGTGGCTGCCTTCCTTGAGTCCCACGCTGCCTGTGCGCGATATGGACTCTCTCCAGCTTCTGCCTGGGCCCCTATCAGCGCCGCGACCCGGAACCGGAAGTCGCGGGTTAAAGGGAAAGCATCCGCCCTCCGCCGGAAATGACGTCGCCACGTCGTCCGGCCCGCGGGTTCCAAAAATGCGGCATGTATCCATATACACGGAGGGCGGATTGCCTCCTTGCTGCGGCCCTGTGGACGCGATAGGGGTCCCCCTCAGCCTTCAGCCGCACTCGACCAGGCTGGGGTGGCTCACGGAAGGTGGGTGACCAACCCACAACAATACCCTGGAAGCCCCTGCTTCCTTTCAGGTAAGAAAATGCCTCAGTCCCCTGACTGATCTAGTCTGGCTCCTGCACAGTGTCTCCCCTCCGGAGGAAACACTAACAACTGAAGGCCGGCAGGGGAAGTAAGAATTTATGTATGCTGGCGCAGTGTTTCCTGTGGAAAGGGAGGAGCCCAGGTCTCTCATTGTGGCTGTCCTGAAATACGAATAGGGAAAACATCAGTTTTCCGAATCATAGCAGTAGCTTCAAGATGGGCTTTAACTGCTCTTACTACATCCAAAGAATGTAATAATTTCTCTTCCACCGAACTAGGATTGGGGAAAAAGGAAGGAAGAACCATATCTTGGTTCAAATGAAAACTTGATAAGACCTTCGGAAGAAAGGCTGGATGTGTACGTAAAACCACTCTATCCTTATGGATAATCAAAAATGGCTCCTTGCAAGACAAAGCTGCTAATTCCGATACCCTCCTGGCTGAGGATATAGCTACCAAGAACACTAATTTCCTGGTGAGGAGCACTAAAGGAATGTGGAGTAATGGTTCAAAAGGTTGTCTTTGAAGAACTGATAGAACCAAGTTTAAGTCCCATGGACATATGGGAGACCTCACTGGTGGGTTGATAGGAGTCACACCCTGCAAGAAGGTCTTTACTAGCGAATGTGTAGCTAGTGGCCTTTGAAAAAATATCGATAGGGCCGAAAGCTGTCCCTTAATAGTACTTAAGGCTAGGTTTTTGACAACAGCCCACTGTAGGAAGTCAAGTATTCTGCCTATGACGTACTTCCGAGGATGCCATTTCTTGGCTTCACACCATGCCACGTACGCCTTTCCAAACTCTAATATATATGTCTAGATACTGGCTTTCTAGCATTGATTATTGTAGACACCACCGTGTTAGAGAGACCTCTCTCTCTCTCTCTTAGAATGTGGGATTCAATAGCCAGACCGTTAAATTTAGAGTTTGTAAAGAAGGGTGGTATATCGGACCCTGCGTGAGCAGGTCTGGCTGAAGCAGAAGGGTCCAAGGCTTGCCTACAGACATTCTTAGAATTTCCGCGTACCAGGATCTCCGAGGCTATGCTGGGGCTACCAGAATCACCGGCCTCCTTTCCATCCTGACTCTGCGGAGGAGTCGAGGTAGTAGTTGCAGCGGAGGGAACGCATATATTAGTGCGAACTGATCCCACAGGAACACCAGTGCATCCGATCCGCAAGCGAGCGGGTCCCTTGTTCTGGACACAAAAATGCTCAATTTCGTGTTGAACCTGGATGTCAATAGATCTACATCTGGTGTCCCCCATCTCTGACATATTATCTGAAAGATGTCGGGGTGAAGAGACCATTCCCCTGGGGATAACTGCTGCCGACTCAGGAAGTCTGCTTTCCAATTCTCTATTCCTGGAATAAAGATAGCGGATATGCATGGGACATGTCTTTCTGCCCATATCAGGATATGATTCACCTCCTTCTGGACCGCACTGCTCTTGGTGCCCCCTTGGTGATTGATGTATGCCACAGCTGTGGCATTGTCTAATTGGATCCTGACAGGAGATCCATGTAGCTTGGAAGTCCATGCTTCCAGGGCCAACCATGCCGCCCGAATTTCCAGCAGGTTGATGGGCAAGGTCTTCTCGATATTCGACCACTTTCCCTGGAGTGAACATTGCTCCAATACTGCCCCCCAGCCTAGAAGGCTGGCATCCGTAGTTACTACCCTCCAAGAGATTGGAATGAACAACTTTCCCTTTTGTAAATTTTGGGGGTACCAACCACCAACATAGACTCCTGCGTACTGACGACACCAGGGACATTGGGAAGTCTAGGGCTTGAACCTTTTTGTTCCAGGCAGATAGGATGGCGTTCTGCAATTTCTTTGAATGGAATTGAGCATATGGAACTGCTTCAAATGAGGCTACCATCTTTCCCAGCAACCGCATGCAAAGACGAATGGATGGCTGTCTCTTTGCACAGATCACTTGAATTAGTTCTCTTAACCACTTGTCCCCCGCCCACTGTCAATTGACGGCGGGCGGAGGATACTCTCGTTCTGGGAGGACGTCCTCCCTTTAAAACGAGCTAGGAGGCGCGCGCTCGCCGCCAGCGGCACACGCGCCCGCCGCGTTCACAAGGCCCCGGTGCGCGTGCCCGGCAGCCGCCGGGCACCCGCGATTGCCCGGGAAACGAGCAGGAAAGTGGATCTCTGTGTGTAAACACAGAGATCCACGTCCTGTGAGGGAGAGGGGACCGATGGTGTGTCCCTTGTACATAGGGACAACCATCGGTCACCTCCCCCAGTCAGTCACCTCCCCCCACAGTAAGAACACATTGAGGGAACATATTTAACCCCTTCCCGCCCCCTAGTGGTTAACCCCTTCCCTGCCAATCACATTTATACAGTAATCAATGCATTTTTATAGCAGGGATCGCTGTATAAATGTGAATGGTCCCAAAAATGTGTCAAAAGTGTCCGATGTGTCCGCCGCAATATCGCAGTCACAATAAAAAATCGCAGATCGCCGCCATTACTAATAAAAAAATAAAGATGCAATAAATCCATCCCCTATTTTGTACACGCTATAACTTTTGCGCAAACCAATCAATACGCGCTTATTGCGATTTTTTTTTTTTACCAAAAATATGTAGAAGAATACGTATCGGCCTAAACTGAGGAAAATTTTATTAAAAAAAAAAAAAAAATGGGTATTTATTATAGCAAAAAGTAAAAAATTGTGTTTTTTTTCCAAACTGGATGCTCTTCTTTTGTTTATAGCGCAAAAAATAAAAATCGCAGAGGTGATCAAATACCACCAAAAGAAAGCTCTATTTGTGGGAAAAAAAGGACACAAATTTCGTTTAGGAGCCACGTCGCACGACCGCGCAATTGTCATTCAAAGTGTGACAGTGCTGAAAGCTGAAAAATGGCTTGGGCAGGAAGGGGGTTTTCGTGCACAGTAGAGAAGTGGTTAAGGAAGAGATTTTTGCCTGAGGCAGAAAAACCTCTTTGGTCTGTGTCTATGAGTAAGCCTAAATATTTGAGTCTTCTTGCTGGCAGCAAGGCCGATTTGTCCAGATTTAGGACCCAGACCCGGGATTGCAGGTATTGTACCGTGTTGTGTACAGCAACCCTTAGGTTGGAAGCCGACTGATCTATTATCAATAGATCGTCCAGGTAGGCCCTTATAGATATTCCCCGAGTTCTTAAGTCGGCCAACACAGGGGCCAAGATCTTTGTGAACACTCGCAGAGCCGTGGCAACCCAAAGGGTAGCACCACAAACTGATAATGGCGCTGTTCCACCGCAAAGCGTAGAAGCTTTTGATGACTGGGGAATATAGGAACATGTAAATAAGCGTCCCTGATATCGATGGACGCCAACCATTCTCCCCCTTACAGGGAGGCGGCTATTGACCGAATTGATTTCATAGGGACGATTAAGAATTTGTTTAGACCTTTGAGATCTAGTATGGGTCTTAAATCTCCGTTGGGCTTTGGACCGGTAAAGAGGTTTGAGTAAAATCCCAACCTCTGTTCCTTTACCGGAACCTCCACAATTACCCCTTGGGATAATAGACGGTCTAACGCCGAAAAGAGAGATCTTCAACTTATTGGATCTTTTGAGACGTTTGATTATATAAACCGAAGAGGAGGAAATTCCTGTAACTCCAACTTGTATCCCAAGGATACCGTGGAGAGAGCCCATCTGTCCCGGATCGTCTCTCGCCAAGCCCCTGAAAACAACAGAAGTCTTCCCCCCACTCGTCTGAGTGGGGGCGACCCTTCATAGGGCCGACTTGGGGGCTGGTTTAGTACTCCTTCGGCTCCAGGGCTTTTTATTACCCTGTGCTCTCCCTCCAGGATTGGATCGGGGAGGCCGTCGGAACTGCTTAGACGCTGAAGTTCCTGGGACTGGCGAAGTGGGCCGCTTTAAGGCAGGACCCCTGAATTTCCTTTTAACAGGTAACAGGGTACTCTTTCCACTGGAGATTTTCTGGATGCACTTATCCAAGTCCTCGCCAAATAACCGCTCCCCATGGAATGGAAATCCAGCCAGGAGCTTTTTACAGGGCATCTCCGCTGACCAGTTTTTCAGCCATAGGAGTCTACGCATGTGTACCAACACCAGTGTAAGGCGGGAGGGCCTGATGAATTGAATCTTTAATGACGTCAACCGCAAAACATAAAGCCCTAGGTAGATCTGCTAAATCCTGCGCCTGCTGAACTGGCATGTCTTTTAAAGCCAGCTTCATCTGGTCTTTCAAGGCCTGACAGATGCCAATGGCTGCCACTGCAGGCTGAGTTACAGTACCAGCTGTAGAAAAAGCAGTATTTAATAGGGTTTCCAACTTTTTATCTGTTGGATCATTAAACATCTGTACATTGTCCACTGGACATGTCAGGGATTTGTTCACAGAAGAGATGGCAGCTTCCACAGTAGGAAGGCTCCATTTTTTGGTGAACTTCTCCCCCATAGGATACACCAGAGAAAACTTTTTGGGAGGAAGGAACAATTTATCAGGATGTTCCCAATCCTTATAGATGAGACCTTCTAACAATGGATGCACTGGAAAGGAACCATTAGCCTGTGGGGCTTTCAAAGAGCCCAATGAAGAAACCAATGTAGTTGCTGGTTCTGAAAGGGGCAGCTTGAAAGCTGACCGAACCATGTCTGTTAAAGACTGAACTAGCGTTTTTTCGACGAGATTCTTGGACAAGAAAATTGTCCCGGCCGAGTGTACACACGCTCGATTCAAAGAACCCGCGGTTCTTTGAATGGAGCGTACGCGGTGACGTCATCGACTACGACGAGCATGCGCTCGTCACATTCGATGCCGTCGCTGCCATCTTGGTATACCCTACGTATGCCTAGGAAGCTACCGCGCATGCGTCGAATTCATTTCGAACATGCGCGGGCTTCCGGGAGGACAGGTAAGTGTACACACACTTACTTTTCTCGTCGAGAAACATGCCGACGAGAATCTCGGCGAGAAAATAGAGAGCAGGTTCTCTATTTTCTCGTCGAGGTAACGTGTCGGTTTTCTCGACGAGAAACCATACACACGAACGAGTTTCTCGGCAAGACATCTCTGCCAGCAAGTTTCTTGCTGGTTCTTGCCGAGAAACTTGGTCGTGTGTACGAGGCCTGAGAGGCTGAAAGTGGTTCCTCTAAAGTAGATTCCTCCAAGGCTGCATCATCCCCCTGATCCCCTGCAGGAAAATCAATTTCATCCTGAGACAATTGCTCTGCTGTTAGATACTCTAACGGCGGAGTTGGAGATCTGGCGCTCTTTTTTCCCGGCAGGGAGGAAGCGATTAATGCCGCCAATCTTTGTTCTAATCCTCCCAGAGCAGAGGTAAAAGCCTCTTCTGTCACATATACCGGAGCAGGTGAACTGAGGGCAGCCGCAGCACCTAGCATTCCTGATGGTTCCCCTCGGGTAACTACCTCTGATTTATCAGGGGAGGATATATTAGTAGGAGCAAGCCCCAGATCCTCAGAGCCCGATGGCGAACCCTTTAGCTTCTTAGGATTTTTACTCCCAGAGCCCTTGGAAGGCATAGTCCTAGCTCAAGCTAAGGACATACAGCCAAAAATGCACCCACCACTAGCTATAGTCTAGCGTACAAGCTTGCTATATGAACTAGTCAAGGTGTCTAAACTAATGTGCCTTGGGGATGCCTGTATCACCACCTGAAGTGTGCCCAATATAATATCAAAAATAAATGTCACCAAGGGGCTCTGCTAAAGTGTCCGTCCTCTTACAGCATGTCTTGCAGAGGCTGTCTTTTTAAAGCAGAGGACGCCCGCACATGCGCAGAAGCGTGCCGCGCGCACATGCGGCAATGCACGCGCGTACATGCGCCAATGCGCGCGCGCCAGAAACGCTCCCTGGAAGGAATGGGGAGAGGAGCAGGAGGGAGCTGCAGTTTTACATTGGAGCCTAGCTGACACTATAGAGGCAGACCACAGCGCCATGTACCAAGAACGCCGTTTCCAGGTCCCCCTAGCAGGTATGGTAACATTTTTACAGATGGGTACTGCAGAGCTTGTACATAGAAGAATGCTCCTCCATCTGTCTAGGCCAGTGTTTCTCAACTCCAGTCCTCAAGGCGCCCAACAGGTCATGTTTTCAGGATTTCGCTCAGATGAAACTGTTGTGGTAATTACTAAAGCAGTGAAACTGATTAAATCACCTGTGCAAAATAATGGAAAACCTGAAAACATGACCTGTTGGGGCACCTTGAGGACTGGAGTTGAAAAACACTGGTCTAGGCATTACACTTATAGAAGGTATACCCAGCTATATAGACATTCTCAAGTATCTCCCTCCTGTGGCCAAACAGGGGTACTACATAATGTCCAATAGAACCATTAGAAAAATACATTTCAGGTTTATCAAAGATATTTTAGGCATCAGGTACAGTGGGAAATATACCATGTAGGTAAAATACAGGCAAACAATAGGATTTTTGTACTCACCGTAAAATCAGTTTCTCTGACGTCCATGGACCGACGCAGCTCTCATACTGATTACATGTGGGTATATGTCCCTGCTCGCAGGAGAAGACCTAGGCAGAATGTTAGAGGTTAAAACATTCTAGAACAAGCCAGAGCTGAACAGCCCCGCCCAGGGGGGCGGTCCCTCCGGACATTACCCTCCCACCTGCAGCTAGCAGCCTCAGTTAGTAACAAAGCAGTACAAACTTAAAGGAAGGGTGGGTGCTGCGTCGGTCCATGGACGTCAGAGAAACTGATTTTACGGTGAGTACAAAAATCCTATTTTCTCTCATCGTCCATGGACCGATGCAGCTCTCATACTGATTACATGTGGGACGTCCCAAAGCAGTATAAGAAAAGGGTGGGAGCAAAAAAAGTAAGGAACAACCAAAACTTCACTCCAACCCAGCAGAGCCCCTCAACGGAGGAGTTGCAACATTAGACAGCGGCCTGCAACACTTTGCGGCCGAAGGAAGCATCCGAAGATGCAGCCACATCGACCTTGTAGAACTTTGAAAAGGTATGAACGGACGACCAGGTCGTCGCCTTGCACACTTGTGCAACCGACGCTTGATGTCGGAAGGCCCGGGAAGCACCAATTGCCTTGATGGAATGCGCCGCAACCGGAAAGGGAGGCGCCCGCCCCTTCAGGGCATAGGCCTGTATGACGGTCTGCCTGATCCACCTAAAGACGGTGGCAGAAGACACCGCTCGGCCCTGTTTTGGACCAGACACAGATTTCCGAATGGAAACAGTAGCAGACAGGTACACTCGTAAGGCTTGTACCTATCTTAATGTATGAAGCGCAAACTCTCAGGGATGCGATGGGTGAGGACACAAGGACGGAAGAACAATGTCCTTCTTAAGGTGAAAGGCCAAGACCATCCTTAGAAAAGAAGGATGGTCGTGGGCGCAACACCAACATATCCTTATGGAGGACCAAGTAAGGACGACTTGCCAGACAAGGCCGCCAACTCAGACACCCGTCTAACCGAAGCAATGGCCACTAAGGCCAACTTCCGGGCCAAGGTCAAGAGAGGAATCTCTCTGATATTCTCAAAGGGATGTTCTTGGAGAACCGAGATGCATCAGAATCAGATCCCACGTAGGGAGAGGAGGCTTGACAGGGGGATCACATGGCGAACCCCCTGCACAAAAGGTGCTAATCAAGGAATGGCCCGGTAGCGGTCGTTTAAAAAGACAGCCCGGGCCGAAATTCGACCCTCAAAAAAGGTATGCAAGGCCAGCTTTTGGGTCACACCATGCTGTAAGAACAGCAAAATCCTGGGAACGGAATACATCCGAGGATGCCACTCAAGTTCCTCGCACATAGCGATGCAAGCCTTCCAGGTACAGTGAGATATCTTTCTGGAGGAAGATTCCCGTGTCAACAACATAGAAGAGATGACCGAATACGAGAGAACTCGGTCCTTTAGCACCTGGCTTTAAACAGCCATGCCATTAAAGCCAAGGACTGTAAAGCAGGATGAAGTATGCTCTGCGAAGCCGGCGAGGCAACAACAGTAGCAGAGGGTAAGCATTTATCAGGCGATACTGCCCCCACGGGCTTCCAACGCGTCTAACGCATCCGCCCAGGGGTCCCTGGACCTGACCACGATCTTGCCACCTTGCGAGTGAGTCGAGAGGCCACAAGGTCCACTTCCGGTGCCCCACCTCCGGTAAAGAAGGTGGAAACACCTCCGGATGCAAGGACCCTTCGCCTGCAATGCACACGGCCGACAGTACCGTCTTGCAGCGAGATGTATGAAAATCCCAAAGAGACTCCGCAATGTATCGGAGAAGGGAGGCCCCAGTGTACAGGGTGCCTCAAATGTTGGCCAATAAAGGCAACTTGACGGAACTTCCCTAGAAACTCGGTCAGAGGGCTAGTACCTCAGCCTCCACAGGTGGCGCAAACCCACCCCGGGCACAGAGACCCTAAAGGCTAAAGCAGTTGTAGTGCACCTGCTAGATGACTGACGGATGAAGCAGAGGCTTTTGTCCAGTCATTGAGCTACAAAAAATGCCAGAGACGCAGCCACTAACGGGCGCAACGCCAACCCCAGCCTGGCGAACACAGTCCAAGCCAGCGCTTCTGATCACCACTGAAAGCAGGTGGAAAGTGATACCCCTGAAACCAGGGATCCTTGTGACAATGCTCCATCCAGCAGCTACCCATGGATAGGTGCTGATTGTGCAAACACATAGTTTATACTATGTATTGCGTCAAACGCACAAGAGAGTGTGGGAGGAAACCCACCCAGCCACAAAGAGCATAATACCACCACATACGGCGTATGTAGTTTAGTATTTGTGGATAAACCTATTAAACGCGTATATACTGTGCCAGCGACGAAGGCGCGCACATCATCGGGGCCTGGACGTAAACCAGCCACGCAGATTGCGTACACAACTGTGTAGGTATGTTAGCCTGCGAACAAATTGCACATGTTTATACTGTGCATAGCGCTGAGAATGCGCACACCATTGGAACGCAGGGGAGAACGATGAGCACCCGGATGAAACCCATGCAGACTGCATACGCATACCGTGTATGGTATTATAGTATGTGTGCTAAAAATTTTGCACAAGCCCATGTGTGCATAGCACCGAAGGCGCGCACACTGTTGGCGCGTGGGAGGAACCGAAGTACCCCACGCATACTCAGAGAATGCAATACCTACAACTACTGTGACTGTATTTAGTGTAGTGTATAAACATAGTGTATGTTTACACCGTGTATTGCACCAAAGGCATGCATGTCATGTAGCATGGGCAGAAACCCACGCAGACTGCAAAGACATACCGGGTAGGTATGTTAGTATGTGGATATCCAATCGCACAAATTTAGACTGTGCATAGCGCCGAAGCGCCCATACCAATGGAGTGTGGGAGGGAACCGGAGTACCCGGAGGAAAAACACACAGACTGCCTACACATACCGTGTAGGTATTATAGCATGCGTGATAAACATTGAACATGTTTAACTGTGCAGAAGGCCAAAAGGCGCACATACCGTCAGAGCGTGGGAGGAAACCGGAACACTCAGAAGAACTCCACGCAGACAGCACACAGATACTGTGTAGGAATGATAGCATGTGAATGAACATATTGCACATGTTTATGCTGTGCATTTCCATTGGAGCGTGGGGGGAAACCGGAGTACCCGGAGAAACCCCACGCAAACAGTATACCCATACTGTAAACATGTACAATATGTGCAATAAACATATTGAACATGTCTATACTGTGCAGAGAGCCGAAGCGTACATACCATGAGAGTGCGGGAGGACACCGGAGCCCCCGCCAACACAGAGAGTATAATACATACATATACTGTGAATGTATCTGGAGTCGTGCATAAACATATTTTGTACATTTATATCATGTATGGCACTGAAACACAGCATTGGAACGTGGGGACAGCCACGCAGACACAGAGACCAATAACACATACATACACTGTGAATGTATGCAGTGTAGAGGTATAGGATGAGTTTAAATTATGGCGCAGAGGCACATAATCTTCTCTGTATCATTCCAACCTGCTTGACTGTGCTGCTGAAGCAGCATGCAGGTGACAAGTAACCTCTGATCCTCAGACCGTGTGTCTGTCAGAGCTCAAATCATTCCCCAGGAAATGGCGGGAAATGTTACCTCAGGTATCACACACACAAGGCTCACAGGGATTAGAGACATAAATGAATAAAGTCCTCCCTCATCCATGCTGCTCTTGAGGCAGCGTGTGAGGAAAACTGAGGAAACTGTGTAAAAGAAAAGCTTGTCACAGCAATTCCAGCCTGAGTCTGTTTCTCACATCAGCAATGAGATCACTTACAAGCGCCCTGTCATTCACTGACACAGAACTGGAGTCTTCCTCACAAGGGAATGTCCTGTTCATAAACATTAAATATTCAGAGGTAGGGTCCTGAGCATAGTAGCTAGGCCCATATCTGACTCAGAGCACCCCTTCAGTAATGATTTTTGTGGGGGGGGGGAGGGGGCTTATAGCTCCTTTTGCTCGCACACCGCTTCCATTCTGACAGGAATGATTCCAGGACTGCTGACAACTGGTCCATAAGGACCGCAGGTGCAGGAAACATATGAACATGTTTAACTGTGCAGCACTGCCAGTTGCCCCAGGCAATGTGGAGAGCAGGTGTATCATACTCCATAAACGCCACCCTCTGAGACCTTGTACACTATACAGTGAATATACAGTCCACCCACTGGCTACGCTGAGGCTGAGGAGGGGATACCCGGGAGGACCCACCAACCCTTAAGGACAGCTCAGTCTGTGAGGAGATTGTGAGGGGATTCGCGCCGCCGCCAGAAATAAATGCGCGGCGGCCACAAGAAAATGGCCGCCGGCCGCAGCTATAACTGCTCCACTGAACGCCAAGATGGCCGCCGAGCGCAAAATTCAAAGCTCTAATGCGCGCCAATGACGCACGCAATAACCACCTCAAACAGCACCAATGGCGCACGCAATAATCACCTCACACACCAGAAAAAACAGCAGACATAAGCGCCCAGCCAGGCCAGAGTGACCCCCAAGCACCCCACAGCACCAGTACAGGGTGCAGAGAGCAGCATAACAGGGGGGAGACAGGGAGAAACCCCCACACACAGAAACACAGCCAGCATGTACTCACCTGCAGTAGGAGAGACTACTTACCCATCCCTTTCAGGGACCCACTGGCTTGTTTCAGACAGACCTATCACAGAGTCGTACTGCGTAGCTGTCGGCCCGGTCCACCGCGAGAGATACAGTCAGTCAAGTACTGTTCAATCTTGAGAGGACCGCGGGAGCATGAAAGCAACCCAGCCACCCCTGGAGCCATGGGGTATGTCGTGAACTGAGTCTCACGCATGCAAGGCGAGGATCAGCACGCTCGATGGTCAGACAGGGAAGACTACGAGGATACTAGTGTACCCAACCTGTTGCCCAGCCGACAGTTGATTGAAGGTCTCAAAAATAAAATAATAAAATTCCCAAAGGAATAAAAATAAAAAGTAAAATCTTCCAGGAGACTGGCTTTTGAGAGCCATGTCTTCTTTTGCTAGGCAGAAAAAAACTGAGGCTGCTAGCTGCAGGTGGGAGGGTAATGTCCGGAGGGACCGCCCCCCTGGGCGGGGCTGTTCAGCTCTGGCTTGTTCTAGAATGTTTTAACCTAACATTCTGCCTAGGTCTTCTCCTGCGAGCAGGAACATATACCCACATGTAATCAGTATGAGAGCTGCGTCGGTCCATGGACGATAAGAGAAATATTAGTTTTGAAGAGTCCCTGCTGGACCAAGTTCATCAGGGACCCTCACTTACCTGTCCCCGCCGCAGGACCCTGTTCGGAACACACAGCCCAAAATTAGCCCCTTTGGCGGGCAACGTCATTTGACCTTCAGGGACCGGGGTCCTACTGAAAGGAACACCACTCCCCTGGACCTGTACAGCACCCTGCCAGAAACCTCTTGGTATTGGGTCTGACCAGAGTACTGGATCCCAGGGTCCAGCCCTCCTAAGAGCGGCATTACAGGCCAAACCTCATAGATGGTCCACATCTTCTTCCCGAGGCCCGGGTACCGTCCATTTTAGCATTGAAGCACTTTGGACGGATTCGGAATAGCTCGCCTTTAGGCCTCAAAGACCATACGCAGAGCTAACTTGAATACATGCTTAACCGTGACCAACACCTTTAGACACTGGCAACAAAACTGAGGTACTCCCGATATGGGAGGGGACTTCCTGTCTTGGGTGTGCCAGTGTCCATCACCTGAAGGTAAGCTCTTTAACCCACATAGTAATTACTATGCCGCTCTGTGTCCCGTGATGTACGATAAAGAAATGGGTTCGGTACTGCCAGACCTCCCGAGTCCTTCGCTTCCTGTAAGGTTTCCAATTTAATTCTCAGGACCCGTTTCCTCCATATCAGTGCACGATAGATGGTGTTGCACCTCCTAAACACATGGATAGGAATCAAGATAGGGGCATTGTGGAGTGCATACAATATCTGTGGGTTCCAGATCATCTTGATCAAGTTGCAGCGGCCAACGGAGAGCAGCTGGTTTTTCCTGAAATTTCTTATGAAGTGGGTCTATATTCAGCTTAAAGTATTGGTCTATATTAGGGTGGACTACAATGCCTAGATATTTGAATTTATCCACCACTTTGATCTGATCAGCAGTCTGCGGTAGGGGCCCAAACAGCAGGTCTAGGGGTAGTAGTGTGGACTTGTCCCAATTTATTTTAAAGCCGGAGAAGGTTCCAAAGTGTGAATCAATTCCTTGAGATAAACCAGGGAAGCGGATGTGTCACCCAGAAACAAAAAAGTGCATCGTCGGCGTACAGTGCCAATTTATCCTCGAGTTCACCTTGTATGAATCAGATTATTTTTATGTTTATCTGCTCCTGACGAGTGGTTATGTATACCACGAAACGCGTAGAGCTCTCTTTATGATGATATGGCACAGTACATGTCTTACTATCTGATATATAACATTTTTTATGGACTAACTATTATTGTTATTTTTATATGTTACCGTTGCAAATTTGGCTTCCATGCCCAAGGCCCAATATCATGTATGTTATTTTAGAGCCAACATGTTACAACCATGTATTGTCTAGATTTTATTTAGCGAGACCTATGATTATCATACATTACCATGTATGTTATGCTGAGACAATTAGGTACCATCTTGCATTGTCTAGACTTTATTTTTTGTGATTTATTAATACCATGTTTTATCCTTGTTTATTATGTGTATGTCATGCCTTATTTGCTATTAATAAACAATATTTACTATAGTTGGTTCATAAGTTAGCAGTGTGTTTCAACTAAAAGTCCCAAAATGTAGTTTCCTATTTCAATTCCTTGAGATTAACCAGGGAAGCGGATGTGTCACCCAGAAACAAAAAAGTGCATCGTCGGCGTACAGTGCCAATTTATCCTCGAGTTCACCTTGTATGAATCAGATTATTTCTGGGCTCCCCCTTATGGCAGCCACCAGGGGGTTCTATGGCCAGGGCGAAAAGTAAGGGGGATAAGGGACAAACTTGCCTAGTTCCCCTGTGTAAATCAAAGGAAGGCGAGAGGGTATTATTTATTCTAATGCAAGCTTTTGGTGCCTTGTACAATAATTTAATCCAAGAAATGATTCGCTCTCCCAAGTTAAGCTTTTCTAGTACTCGCCATAAATATGCCCACTCAAAACTATCAAACGCCTTAGCGGCATCTAGCGAAAGGATAGCTCTTTGTCCCTGGTTATCAGTGGGGATTTGCATGTTAAGATGGTCAGGCATGGGAGCATGCAGATATAATTCCTCCGCTTTCTCCACCGCCCGATCAGCATCCCTGGCCCACTGCCTGCTCCTGGTTTTAATTTTGTTGATTTCTTTTATACACATCCCCCTAACGAAGGCTTTTAGCGTATCCCACACCACCCCAGGCACAGCTGATGGTTTCCAAGCAATATTGGATTTGAAATCCGCATACTATCCGTGTCAGTAAATAACTGGAGCCAAAAGGGGTTCATCTTCCAGTGTATAGGCAAGTACGTTTTATGAAAATTTAGGCAAAGCTGCACCGGGGAGTGGTCCGACAGACCTCTGGCCAGATATGTTACTACCGGATCATAGGAGAATGTTAGGTCATTACCCAATGCAAGATCTATATGAGACAGCGCAGAGTGCGACAGTGAGTGACAGGAGAACTGGGCCTGAAGAGGAGACTTGCATCTCCAAAGGTCTACTAGTCCCAGCTCAGTCGCATTCACAGTTTAACTGTAAATTTTCCAGAAGGCTCCCCGAGTGCACTGTGAGAATTTCACAACTTTTAGTTCTTGGCCAGCCAAAAGTCACAGGACATGTTGCCACCTCTGCCAGGAGGTGAGAGGGATGGCACAGCTAGCTGTCCCTCTCATTTCTTGGGTTTTTCATTTATATAATTGCAAGATGAGAAGAAGCACATTGATCTAATACATTTGCCTTAAGAAAAAGTAACAAGTGTGAAGAATTTTTTCTTCGGTCAGTGTGCCAGTAAAAAGGTGTCCCTCAGTGATTAAATATAACAAGGGGAAAAAAATATATACTGTATATACTCGAGTATAAGCCGACCCGAATATAAGCCGAGGCACCTAATTTTACCACAAAAAACTGGGAAAACGTATTGACGCGAGTATAAGCCTAGGGTGTCCATCTGCATGCCTCACTGTGTCCGTGTGCATGCCTCACTGTGTCCATGACTAGAGTGACGTTTAACATAGGAGTCTATGGAAAGGGTGCCCAGGTTTGAAAAATCGGTGCTCCCCGGCTGTAGGTCCCCCAGACAAAAAACTTTGCACACTTAGAGGAAAAATTTGGCTACATTCGTGCTAAGTTTCGGGTCCAGGGGACCTACGACCGGCCGTTACCGGGTCCCCAAAGTCACTGGATAAATGACCGTTTAACATGGGAGTCTATGGAAGCTGTGCCCGGCTTTGAAAAATCGGTGCTCGCCGGCCGTAGGTCCCCTGGACAACAAACTTTGCACACTTGTAGATGAAGTGTGAGGCTACATGTGTGGGGTCCAGAGGACCTACGGCCGGCAACGGGTCCCCAAAGTCCGGAAGATCAGGCGCAAAAAGGTGACTCGAGTATAAGCCGAGGGGGGCATTTTCAGCACAAAAAAATGTGCTGAATAGCTTGGCTTATACTCGAGTATATACGGTAAATCAAAGAAATGTAACCATAAATCTTTAGTCACCATACAGCAAGAGTATCACAGTACACACAAACATAAAACTTAAATTATAGAGGTTTGCTGTTCTGCAAATTTGTGGATCTAATTATTTCATAATGTGTTGCTATGCAGGTATTGATTGAAAATTTTTTTGATCATAGAAAAGTAAAGCCCCACAGCTTTCCACTGCCACACAGCAGCCAGTATATGCTATCAAAAATATCCTGTCCAATTCCAAAGATGTATGGAGCATAACTTAAACTTTATGACAGACTATGATCTGAGCTGTCAAAGCACTGTCAAAGGCCACTTTTTTATTGTGAAACACTTTTCCACTGTGCACTTGAGACTTGGCTACAAGGGGCATGAATATGTGCAGCTGCAGGATTTGGAATGCCTTGCCCACTTATGATTGGTTTTCTGCAGTGACAGCTTCCTGACGGGATAGCTCAGGTGGGTTCAGACTAGGACACGAACATGCCCGAGCTCATCCCTAATAGCTAGTAGAAATTTGTATGCTGGTTATGCCCATTGTACATAACATTTTATGGCCACTTCGAAAGTCCCCCACAATTTAGGTTGGATCTATAATCCACAAGTTTTGAAACCCCTATTTGGCCAAACCTGTTGAAAATCATGCAAACCACCCTTGAACCTTGAAGAAAGGTCGTATAGCACAGTCTTTAGGTGTCACCACCATAAGTTGTGTCCAAAAAAAAAAAAAAAACTTTCACATACACATTTTTGTTTAACATTTCTTATGATAAGACAAGACAAAGAAACAGTGGTATTTTGATAGCAGCCCAAAATTACATTTAATTATTCAATTAGTGTCAGAATATTGACAATCAAATTTGACTGACAATGATTTTTGTAAATGTTTCACAAAATGCTGTGGACATTTACTACTGCAAGGAAAATGCAAAACTCTTACATATGCATGTGCTCAGCAACAAAAGTGGTAAAAGCCAGGTGGAACAAGCATCCAGAAAGACAAAAGTTATAAATCCAATGTGCAATAACCATATTCAAGCGTTCCAGAGGTTTGTTTAATGTTTGCAAGTTTTTTTGTTTTTTTGTTGGTGGTTGGGTTAAATTAAAAAAACGCCTCTCAAGTCAGCCACTTCTAAGCAAAGGCTTACAAGCTAAATAGGCCTGCATTGGTTGAGGTAAAAATTAAGACATTTTTCCATTTTCTTCAACATGAGCCTTTTCTGAACTGTAAAACTGAAGAGAAAGCATACTACAATAATTGTGTGAGCAATACTATTAAGCTGCAAATATTCCGAGGATAGATTGGGAACACAGGAGAGGTTTTCAGTGCAGCTTCAGCAAAATGCAAATTATATAATTCTTCTTGTGATATACATCAACTTACCCCTATTATACTGAGACCCTTGAGATATTCTTGACGCGGCTGAGCCTGAGGGACACATCCAGCCAAAACAACTTTTTTATTTTCTTCTTGTGCTTTCCTAGAAGGAAAAAAAATAAAAATAAAAAAAATGTTAAGCATGTAAATTGAAAGAATAGTAACTGCACGGAATCATGTTAGAGCAGGGGTGCCCAACTGCTGGCCCACGGTGCCCTCTGATGTGGCCAGCCACCTCCTGCTCTGGTATGGCAGGTCGGCAAGCCCAGATCGCAAGTTCCCGACCAGCCATGCCCGAGCATCAGTGTGAAGAATGGAGCCGCCGCTAGTGGAAGTTGAGCCCATGCTTCCTGTATTGCACCAGCTCCTGTCACAGGCGAAATTATACCAAATGTACTCCACCTGTGACAGGAGTGATACAGGAGGCATTGGCTCTGCTGTCTACTGCAGCCGCATGCTTCCTCTAGCATGGGCTCCTGTCATACAAATGCTTGGAGATGGTGGGTTGGGAACCAGCCGGCAGTACCAGCACTGGAGGACAGCCAGCAGTAGCCACCAGCCATGCCTGCCTGGGGGGACAGCAGCAGCCAGCAATACCTACAGGAATCCTGAGGAAGACGTGAAGACTGAGGTCAGTTTAGGTGCAGGTAACAGTGCATCAGTGTGAAAGAAAGCCTTAGGCCCCTTTTACACGATCAGCGGAATCGGCTCCGCCTACCTGTTTTTCAGATGAACCCTTTATAGCGTGGAAGACGTAAAACAAACAGACTTGTGTCTGTTTACACCCACCTATCTACAATCCGAGGGCCCATAGAGTAGAACGAGCTGTGTCAATGTCTGCACTGCATATGCAGAGTAGACACGGACGTGTCATCTAACCCAGTGTTTCTCAACTCCAGTCCTTAAGGCGCCCCAACAGGTCATGTTTTCAGGATTTCCCACAGATGAAACAGCTGTGGGAATTACTAAAGCAGTTCAACTGAGCAAAAAACCTGTGCAAAACAATGGAGAGCCTGAAAACATGACCTGTTGGGGCGCCTTGATGACTGGAGTTGAGAAACACTGATCTAACCGCTCCGCTCATGTCGGCCCACAACCGGTTACCAAGTTGCTAAAGTGGCCCTCATCCTTAAAAGGTTATGCATCCGTGTGTCAGAGTACTCACGTACAGTGATGAATTTTGGTTTTATGCTGCCCTAGGCAAGACTAAAATGACGCTTCCCCCCAACTAAATTTGTCCCACCCCAACCTGCGGTATTACCCATTCTCGTCTCAGGGTCTGAGAAGGAAGCTGCAGCCGTTCACAGTTAGCTGCAGGTTCATCATCAGACCCTGAGATATTATTCGTCTAAGTGCCACATACGGGATCAGCGGGACAGACAACGGGGTAAGCAAGGTATAGAACAGGGGTCAGAAGGGCAGGGGATGGGGTCAGTGGGGTGGCAGGGGATGGGGCGTCATTGGGGCAGAGAACAGGGTCAGTAGGAGATGTAAAGGAATCTCTGCATGAATCAAAAACAAAACACAGAGTGCCACTCTTAAGTACAGCATTAAAACAAAATAACCAGTTTATTAGATAAATGGCAACTTGCATGTAAAGAAAAGTTACGCTTGTCAGACCCACCTGATCTGTAGAGTCCAGCATATAGGACTGAGGTGGCAAACATGTTTTAGAGCCACCCAGGGCTCCTTTGTCACAACACTACAGGAGGGACCGGGCTCCCCGGAACACAGTGATCTGTCGGACGGTGCCTCTCCTGACTAATTAAAGAGCCACCTCTCCAGTTCTGTTTGGGGGCAGAAAACTATTGTACAAGAGATGTATGTTTTGGCACAAAAAATATTCATTTTCAGTTGCAATATTTCATGATCTCCAACTAATTATTGCTAATAATTATAACTATTAAAAATTGGTTTTAAAATAAGGATCCATATGCACCTTTACTTATTTTTTTTATAAAAGAGACACACACCAAATCAGATTTACCTGATCTGAACTATTGAGTAGAAGAGTAGAGTAGAAATGGTAATCAAAAACTAGATTAAAAAAAGATTTGACAGGTAGAGGCATAGGGACACTATATATGCTCTTCTAGTAACGTTGGAATAAGGACAACTGAAATTTGACAATAATGATTTTTGCAAATGCATCACAAAATGCTCTGGATATTCACTACTGCCAGAGAAATGCAAAACTCTGGCATGCAGCAGGAGCCAGGTGGAACAAGTCTCCAAGAAGGCCAAGGTTATAAACCCAGCCAGTCACATTTCATGATCTCCAACTAATTATTGTTACTCAAAACCCAATGCATGGATTTGACAGTTGGAAGAATGGGGACACCATATACTCTCTTCTACAAAAGCTTTTTTCTTCCACACATTAAATTTAATTTTTGCATGCGTTTACTCAGGTTATTCACTTTACAAAGAAAGCCCAAATTATTTCATGCAAAGTATATTCAGATGTTATTAATACCTCTATAATTTTTAATGCAATACACACAGTCCCTAAGCAGAATAAAAGGTGCCCTGCAATCCAAGTGAATACTGTTTCAGTCTAGGAAAAAAATAAAAATAAAGTTCTGAAGCAGCAAGCTACATTTCTAACTAGCTCTAATGCAACCTCACCACCTAGTGGACAGCATGAATTCTACATTAATGACTGCCAAAAGGTTCCACTCTTGACAATCATATTACTTGGGTTCACTCTAGGCCACTGTTGAAATTTATTATGCATTAAAGCGCCGAGTAAAATGAGCCATTATGCTCAATGTTATTAAAAGAAGCAAAACAAAAACCATGGACTGCAGCCAGAAGTCAGTGAACCTGAAGGTTTTCATCTTACTACCAGTAATGGCTAGGATCTTGGCTTCTATCACAGAAAGGCACCAACGAGGTCTGAAAAAAACAACAGCACATGTATTTTGCCACGCTATGCCAGTGATCTCAGTCACATGTGGGGAATTAACACTTACAGTAAATTCTAAGAATCTGAAATAAAAAAAAGGAGGTACACTTCTGCCTTTTTCCCCTTATGATATAGTTTATAAAGTAATCCTTTTATTAAAAAATATATTTAGAACAAAACTACTTGACTATATCTCAGCGTCATCCTAAACTCAAAAAAGAAAAACAACTGAATGGTAAAAAAAAACTCTGAACACAACAGCCTGTTCTGTCACTCTGTCATGTAGCCAGGTCTTATTTTATTCAGTTTAGAATACTTCAGACCTCTCAGAGGATGAATAGTGAAGTCCAGGCCTATGATATCATGCCTGCTATTTCTTTAAAGTACTTGGTAACCAGTGGTGCCAGGTGGCAGAAGATGGGTAGCACACAGACGGAAAAGTGACCTTGCAAGTATAGAAGCCATGCCCTCCTAGAGCACAATGCTAAGGGTGGATGCTCATAATGCTGGAAAAAGTTGTGTTTTTAAGTCATTTCTAGTGCTCACACAATTTCCAGTGATCCGAGTTAATTCAGTGCAGAAAAATAGGATTTTTTACTCACCGTAAAATCCTTTTCTCTGAGTCCATGGACCAACACAGCTTCTCTATTGACAAAGTGGGTATTATCCGTTAATTAGGAGTGACTAGGCAGAAAACTTGTAAAAAGTGTTGCATCAAACCTTCTACAGTAGCGCCCAGGGGGCGGACCCTCTGGGTATATCCCCTCAGTCTGCATCTCGCAGATCAGTTCGTCAAAAAGCAGTACAAACTTAAAAAGGAGGGGTGGGTGCTGCGTCGGTCCATGGACTAAGAGAAAAGGATTTTACGGTAAGTAAAAAATCATATTTACTCTTTCGTCCATGGACCGTCACAGCTTCTCTATTGACAAAGTGGGACATCCCAAAGCAGTGTCAGAGAAAAAACGAGGGGTGGTAACAGCATAAAAATAAACTTCACCCCAAACAGCACTCCTCCAACGGAGGAGTTGCAACTCTAAACAGCCGCTTGCAAAACCTTGCGGCCGAAAGAGGCATCCGAAGATGCACCTACATCAACTTTGTAGAATTTTGTGAGTGTGAGCGGACGACCAAGTCGCCGCTTTACATAATTGGGAAATAGACGCTTGATGTCGGAAAGCCCTGGTCGAATGCGCCGTGACCGGAAAGGGGGGCGCTTGACCCTTTAAGGCGTAAGCCTGGATTACTATCTGTCGGATCCATCTAGAGATGGTGGCCGACGAGACTGCTTGGGCCTTCTTGGGACCAGCCACCAAAACAGTGAGTCTGACTTCCGGAACAGGGAAGTAGCAGATAGGTATACTCTCAAAGCTCGGACCACGTCCAAGGAATGCAACGCCGACTCCTTAGGATTCAACGGATGAGGACACAAGGATGGAAGTACAATGTCTTTGTTGAGATGAAAAGCCAAAACGACTTTCAGAAGAAAGGAAGGCTGCGGCCACAGCACCACCTTATCCTTGTGGAAAATCAAATAGGGAGGCTTGCAGGACAAGGCTGCCAGCTCAGAGGCTCATCTAACTGACGTAACAGCCACCAAAAAGACCACTTTCTGAGAAAGTTTCAACAGGGGAATATCTCTAATATTCTCAAACGGTGCTTTCTGAAGCACCGAGAGGACCAGGTTCAAGTCCCACGGAGGTAGCAGGGGACGGACCGGAGGGGCCACATGTCGAACTGTTGGATTAATTCTTCCCCTGTGATCAAACTTCAAGTGTTCCAGAAGTAAGGTAATTTATTTCAAATGTACCGGTACAAATGGATGAGCCTTTTTTCATGCTGAGAAGAAAGCAGAAGTCACATACAGACACGAGGTGTGTGACCTTTTTATAGAGTCAACAGCAAGAATATTATTGGTTAAAAGTTCACTGGTGGCTCATGACGCAAAACAGCTTTATTGCCAATCAGTGTCTTTTTACAATTCGTAGCAAAGCTTATGATTTTAGGAAGTAAGTTGAAACAATTGAACAATACAAGTTTGAAGCAACGTGTCTTTAGCAGCCATTTTAGAAATCGGAATCCATTTTAAATTCCTACAGATAGTCACACAATAGACATAAAAAACTTTTCCAACACGAACCCCCTGCACAAATGTACTCACGAGAGAGTGAGTCGCCAGGGGTCGATGAAAAGAGACAGCCAGGGCAGATATCTGTCCCTTAATCGTACTTAGGGCAAGCCTTTGGTCCACCCCATGCTGTAAAAACAGCAGGATTCTGGAAACCAAATAAGTACGCGGATGCCATTTCATTTCCTCACACATGGAGATGTAGGCCTTCCAAGTGCGGTGATAAACCATTCTAGAGGACGGTTTCCGAGCACTTCTCATAGTACAGATTACTGAATCTGACAGGCCCCGGTCTCTCAGTACCTGGTTCTCAACAGCCATGCCGTTAAAGCCAGTGACCGTAAAGCAGGATTGAGTATGGGACCTTGCGATAGCAGGTCCTTCCGTAGTGGTAGGCGCCAGGGGACGTCTGCTACCAGACCCACTAGATCGACACGACATACCAAGGACGCTGAGGCCAATCTGGAGCGATTAGGATCATTGGAATTCCCTCTGCCTCCACTCTGCGGAGCAGAAGAGGAAGAAGCCTTAAGGGAGGGAAGGCATAGATTAGCCGATACTGACCCCACTGTGCCACCAACGCGTCCGTTGCGTCTGCCCATGGGTCTCTTGACCGGGCCACAAACCTCAATACCTTCCGATTGAGTCTGGAAGCCAGAAGATCTACGTCTGGTGTGCCCCATCTTTGGCAGAGGAGTTAGAACACCTCTGGGTGTAAGGACCATTCTCCCTGGTCCAGCATCTGGCGGCTCAGGTAGTCCGCCTGCCAGTATTCCACACCCGGATTGTACAAGGCCGACAGTGCCGGTACGCTCCTCTCTGCCCACTTCAGGATGCGAGCGACCTCCGATGCTGCAGCTGAGCTTCTTGTTCCTCCTTGATAATTAACATATGCCACTGCTGTGGCGTTGTCTGACTGGATCCTGACTGGATGCCCTTGCAGACTCTGAGACCATTTGAAGAGGCACAGCCTGATCGCCCGGATTTCCAGGACATTGATCGGCAGGAGGGCTTCCTCTGGGGTCCAGCGACCTTGCGCCGACTGAACACCCCAGACTCCCCCCAACCTGTAAGGCTGGCGTCCGTCGTGATCACTATCCAGTAAACCGGAAGACATTACTTCCCGGCCATTAGAGCCGGTGCTGTCAGCCACCATACCAGGGATCTCCTGACTAGGTGGCTCACTCGGATTTGATAATCAGAGATGGACATCTGTTCCATCTGGACAGAACTTCCTTCTGTAACACTCAAGTGTGGTATTGAGCATATGGGACTGCCTCGAAGGAGGCTACCATGAGGCCTAACACTCGCATGCAAAAACGGAGTGACAACCAATTCCTGTTAGTCAGCTGCCGTACTGCAGCCCGGAGGGTCTGCAACTTCTCCACAGGGAGGAATACCTTTGCCTCTGAGGAATCCAGAATCAACCCCAGGTACACTAGGCGTTGAGTGAGCACCAATACTGACTTTTGCGTGTTTACTATCCAACCACAGTCTCGAAGAGTCTGACAGGTAATGGACACGCTTACCTCTAATTCTGAGCTTGAAGGGGCCTTCAGTAGAAGGTCGTCCAAGTAGCCTATGATAGCGATACCCCGCTGTCTTAGAAGTGCCAGAATCAGAGCAAGCACCTTGGTGAACGTCCTGGGTGCTGAGGCAAGGCCCAACGGGAGGGCCACAAACTGGTAGTGGTTCTTCCCGATATCAAATCGCAGAAACCTCTGGTGTCTGAAGTATATGGGGACATGCAGGTATGCGTCTTTGATGTCCAAGGAGGCCAGAAAGTCCCCCGGATGGAGAGCCGTGACTACAGATCGAACCGACTCCATCCGAAATCTTTGTACCTTCACAAAGCAATTGAGGGCTCTGAGATCCAAGATTGGACGAACCCCCTCCTTCGGCACAATGAACAGATGAGTAAAAACCATGACCCCGTTCCTGTTCTGGAACTGGAATAACTACCCCGCGTTCCAGTAGACCCTGGACCGCCCCATACAGGGCCTCCCGACAGGTCGGTAGTAGCTGGAGATGGGAGGTGACGAGAGAGTAATTCTATCTTGTAGCCTGAGGAGATTACTTCTCAAACCCACCTGTTGGAGACTAGAGCTGTCCACAGTCGCAAATTTGCGAAGACGTCCCCCCACCCGAGAGCTGGGTGG
Source organism: Rana muscosa (assembly GCA_029206835.1). Lineage (NCBI taxonomy): Eukaryota > Metazoa > Chordata > Amphibia > Anura > Ranidae > Rana > Rana muscosa. The sequence goes on from CM055122.1 coordinate 1,078,573,970, forward strand.
GGGCGGACCATCATGCGGACGCAGATTTGTCCGCAGACTTGTTGGGTCTGCGGGACCAAGGATGCTTTTGTCCTTGGGCAGGCGCCTTGTCGGCCTGAGGTCTTTTCCCTGTCGCCCTAGGGGGATGAAAAAAACGATTGCGTGCAGTAAAGGAGGGTCCTTGTCGTGGCCCCTTACCCTTGCTAGTTTGGGGAAGCAAAGTGCTTTTACCTCCTGTGGCATCCTTGATGATGTCATCCAGAGAAGCCCCAAAAAGTCTGTCGCCCTTAAAAGGCAGATCCAACAGGGCTTTCTTGGAAGTCTGGTCCGCAGACCAGCCCTTTAGCCAGATCAGGCGGTGTATTGCTACTGCATAAACCAAAGCTTTTGACAGCAGGGGAATAGTATCCATGTCTGACTCGCAGACAAACTTAAGGCCCTGGACCAACTGGTCGGCCAATGTTATCTCATCAGGAGGAGCATCTCGCTCCTTTAACCCCTGGAGTAGCAATCTTGCCTATTCAGTAAGTGTCAGACACTAGGGCCCCCGCCAAAGCCGGGCGTACTGCCGAGCCTACCACTGAGTATAGGTAGCGAGCGAGTGCTTCAGCCTTCTTATCCACAGGGTCCTTGAAAACAGGAGCCCCTTCTACTGGAATAGTGGTAGCTCTATTAAGTCTGGACACCGGAGGGTCCACTATAGGGGGAGAGGTCCATTTCTTCAGAAAACTCTCCTCAAAGGGGTACCGTACCGCAAACCTCTTTGGGACTGTAAAGACTCTCAGTGGGTTCTCCCATTCCTTGTATAAAAGTTTATCAAAATAAGACACACAAGGGACCACCTTAGAAGTGCGGGCAGCTTTACGAAACCCAAAGGGGACCGGAGTCTCTGCTGCTTCTGCAGTATTTTCCAACTTTAGCGTATACCGCACTGCAGTAATAAGGTCAGATACCAAAGCCGTCTCGCGTACTGACCTGGACTTGGAGTCCTCCTCACTGTCCGATCGGTCACAGTCTGCAGTCTCTGATGCATCAGAATCTGGGCCATGAGCTGTAGCTGGACCTGGTTCTGTCTCAGAAATATCCCCAGAAGATTGCAGGGGACGGGGGCGTTTATTACCCCTTGTATTCCAGTGTGCTGCTTCCACCATGGCAGCAAACGCCTCTAGGATTGCCGACATAGCGTCCATAGACACCTCAGGGGCACCAGCTGCTAAATCTGGCGTTTCAGGGGAGAAGACATCTGGCTCAGATGCCATGCTGACCACACACTGACACTCACAGGGCTCCAGGCAAGATATCAATAGGCCACCCTCCTGAGCTGCAGAGATGCTGGGTCACCCAGAGGACTCACCACCCTGGACTATGCTGCCGTGTGCTGCGCCTGTGATGCTGTCCCACTGCTGCTGTGTCAGTCTGCTTCTTTTATCAGTGCTTCCTGTGTGAATTTTTTGCGCCAGTGTATAGCACCCTAGAGGCCGGAGACTCTGGCAAAATGGCCGCCAAAACGTCTGTATGGAAGATAATGTGGGCTCTAAGAAAATGGCCGCCGAGCCAAAGATAGAGGCCAAGGCAGCCGTAGACCACAAAAAGATGGCCGCCGAATGGCAATATATACATACAGCATGGTTCATTACAAACATGCCCGCCGATCAGTCGATAGAGGCCAGTGGGTGCGGAACTACAAGAAAATGGCGCCGAAACCACAGGAAGATGGCTGCCGGGCAGTCACTAGAGGCCGAACTTGGCATGGACCACCGCAAAATGGCCGCCGACAGCATGGAGGAGGAAGCACATACAGGTAAGCAGAAATTACATTTCTTTTAAATGTTAGTTACAGCCAGCCCCGCTCCAGTGGAACCCCTTAGGTGATCCCCAGCACCCAGCAACCTTTAGCTAGAAGCCCAGGCAGGTGGGAAAGGCAGGGAGAGAGGGAGGAAAGGGGCCACAACCACTTACTTGGTCTCTCCAGGAATGTCCAGCCAAATCACCCAGCCGAGGCAGGGGAGTTTACTTACCTATCCTGCATGTATTATGCTGGAAGACATTCCAAACAGATCATCGTCCGCGCACGGAAGGTGACTGTTGGCCAGGCATGCTGTGATTGAACCCAAGGGGACGATCATATGTATGCCCTGGAGTGCGACGCTCACCGGACAGGCTGCTGCGACTCGGCCATAAGGTCAGCCGAAGCTGAGCGGTCCGATGCAGGCCCTGGAGCATAGGCTCACCGGCCACCCGTGGAGCGACGGGCATGTCGTGGAAAACCCAGCGCGTAGCTAGGGTCGGCACACGCTTGATGGCCAAAACTGGGGAGACTACAAGGATCGAGGATCCAGCCTGTCCCCCAGTCGGCAATTGATCGAAGATAGCAGGAAACAAAAAAAAAATGTAGCAAAAAATATATATATTTTTCCCCCAGACCAATGGATCCGAAGGGAGCCATGTCCTACTCCTTGCTAGACAGAAAAAAACTGATCTGCGAGATGCAGACTGAGGGGATATACCCAGAGGGTCCGCCCCCTGGGCGGTACCGTAGAAGGTGTGATGCAACACTTTTTACAAGTTTTCTGCCCAGTCACTCCTAATTAACGGATAATACCCACTTTGTCAATAGAGAAGCTGTGTCGGTCCATGGACGAAAGAGTAAAGTTTTCCATGTGCCTTGTTCACACCGCAACATAAAATCACTTGACCTCTGGAAGATTTACCCCCATTATATACCCAAATATAATTGATGCCATTTTTCCCACATATAGTTTTTTTTCTTTTGGTGGTACTTGATCACCACTGCGTTTTTTTATTTTTTGCACAAAAAAAAAAACAAGACTGACAATTCTGAAAAACAAAAAAAAAAATTGTTTAAAACATCCAATACATAAAAAAAACAAAACAAACTGTTTTTCTTCATAAATCTAAGCCAATATGTAGTCTGCTTCATATTTTTGCTAAAAAAAAATCCCAATAAGCTTATATTGGTTGGTTTGCGCAAAAGTTATAGCATCTATGACCTATGGTATATAAACTATATAGTCAAAAGTATTGGGACACCTGCCTTTACACGCACATTAATCTTCATGGAATCCCAGTCTTGGTCCGTAGGGTTCCGTATTGCGTTGGCCCACCCTTTGCAGCTATAACAGCTTCAACTCTTCTGGGAAGGCTGTCCACAAGGTTTGGGATTGTGTCTATGGGAATGTTTGACCATTCTTCAAGAAGCATTTGTGAGGTCAGGCACGGATGTGGATAAGGCCTGGCTCGCAGTCTCCGCTCCAATTCATCCCACAGGTGTTTTATCGGGTTGAAGTCAAGACTCTGTACAGGCCAGTCAAGTTCCTCCACCCCAAACTGGCTCATCCATGCCTTTATGAACCTTGCTTTGTGCACAGTCATGTTGGAACAGGAAGGGGCCACCCCCAAACTTTTCCACAAAGTTGGGAGCATGAAATTTACCAAAATGTTTTGGTATGCGGACACCATAAGAATTCCCTTCCCCATACCCACACCATAATCCCGCTTCCACCAAATGATTTGGACCAGTGCACAAAGCAAGGTCACTGCCGCATTCTGTACTCTGCACTGTGCATTGCCCAGCACCTACTGAATCATTGCATGCTCTGCACGATGCCTATTCCACATTGCCTCACTTTGTGCTGTGCATCCGCTATTCTATGCGGCCTCATTCTGTACACTGTGTTCTGTATTTCGTATTCCTCAGTGCCTCATTTTGTACTCGATGTTATGCCTCCCCTATTCCACGCTGCATCATTCTGTACTCTGTGCTGCACATTCCCTATAACATGCCGGCTCATGCAATACGCTGCGCATTCCTTGTCCACATTATAATCTCCTTACCCAGGTGTTAATTGTCTAAACCGTTATTGGTTGATAAGTA